>OY776675.1:6162614-7598614 GCA_963675555.1 Leptura quadrifasciata
GATTTTGAAAACTAATTGAATATGGCCAGATATTTGTTCCATAAGAAAGGTAAACAACGTATATTTTATATAAACATGAATCAAAATTGTTAAAAAAATTAATTTGTGTGACTTTTAAGTGTATGCAGGAATTTCATATAATGGTAATGCATAAACTGCGCATCATTAACTTCAAAAATATACTATTTATTTGTACAAATAATCCATGTCTATCACCATTTTAAAAACAACTTGTACTCTCGTGAGCATAAAAAATAGGACAACTTTTTTTTTCTAATGTAAATCCGTCTCTATTTAAATATGTAATGAGTAACCGAAATAAAACAGATATTTAATTTTTATTTTAATGCTGTAGTTATTGCTATAGTAAATGATGGATGGTTAATGAGACAAATTGCACTGCGTTATAACATTAACAAAAATTTGGTGAGTAACATTTTAAGAAAGTGGAGAATAAACGGTACGATTAGTAGAAATCCTGGATCAAAGTACAAAGGATATCATACTTAACAAGAAACTAACTATTAATATTTCGTTATTGCACCATTTCTATTTATAACTTCTATAAGCCTGTTTGGCATAGAATTAAATAACCTTATACAATAATCATTAGTAATAATATTTTCCCAAGCATTATTTACTATTTCCAGTAATTCTTCGGCCTTCCGTGGTCTCACATTTCGTTTTTGGATACTTCTTACGAGTAGTCCAAATACTTCTTCCACAGGGTTAAGATTTGGACTAGGAGTAGGCTAGTTAAGAACATTGATGTTGTTATCTTAGCTACGGTATGAGCAGTATGAACGGAACATTTGTCTTGTTGAAATATGAACTCATTATTAGGAAATAATTGTGACACAGAAGAGAGCATAATATTGTCTAAAATTCTAATATACGTTTCACTATTAAATCACTCCTCAATATGCCACAAAACACCAGGACCACGTACCGATATCCAAGCTCACATATTGACGGAAAATCTACCACTTTTATTATTGTTAGATATATTATATTTCTTATCGAATCGAGTATTCGGAGGGCGGTAAACACGAATATGACCGCTGTGTGTTGACTGGAAAGTTTTTTCGTCTGTAAAGATTACATTGTTCCAAAAATTTACATCATGCACTAAAAATTCAAGCGCAAATCCTACTCGAGCTTCTTTATGTTCAGCTTTAACTATAAGTATTTATGTGCTGCTATATGACAGCGTATAGCACTGATTCTTTTACTCGCCGGCAACCAGTACTACTCGATCCACGAAAATTCGTTTCTTCAACAGCCTCAATAACTGAGTTAAATGGATTTTCTACTAAAGCATTTACCAATTGCAAATCTTGTGGTTGATTTGATATCCTTCGTCTCCCTGATCCAGGATTTCTACTAATCGTACCGTTTATTCTCCACTTTCTTAAAATGTTACACACCGAATTTTTGTCAATATTATAACGCAGTGCAATTTGTCTCATTGACCATCCATCTTCTGCTTTAGCAATAACTCCAGATTTAACTAAATCGTTTATATGAGGCATATTAGTTTTTTGCACACTTGCAATAAATTATGACAACTAACTGACAATGTCACAAAAATTAAATTTAGATGTACACAACTAGATTTTAGCACAATACCGTCATAAGACTTGTCCTACTTTTTTGCTCACGACCGTACTATAATTTTCTACATTTGTGTTAAAGTGTCATACAATTTTTTTCTCTGTAGCAAAACTCAGTTTAAATTAATATAAAAGTTCATCTCGCAGTAAGTTTTAAAAATAGTGATTGGTAAAATATTTATAATGTGAATAATAATTAATTTATTTTTTACATAACGATAAAATTCCGTACGAAAGCAAAGTCAAATTACCGTATAGAATTATTATAATCGTTTCGGGATTATAGGTTTGTATACGGTGTTAGTTTGGGATTAGAGGATTTTTTAGTACTGTTTGAGTGTTCAGACCGCACCGCTGCTATGTTGCACCCTTTAGTTGGGGAGAACTTCCGCTGCTTGATTTCCATTCAACGGCCATCCATCTTGTTTGAGATGGTTTAAACTGACAGACAGCAAGATCCGAGAGTGGTTCTATTCCGATGACATGGCACATATCTATTCCGCTACTTATATTCAAAACTTGGAGTTACGCCAATATTAGGGAACGTATATTTTATTTAAATATGTAATATAAATTTAATTTCTTATTGTTCGGAAACAACGTAATTTTATTCATATTATCTCAACATAACTAAAATATTTTCTTGTAATAAAATCTCATTACTAAAAGGTTTTATTTATTTACTTATTTATTTATAATAGTATTATAGTATATAGTATAGTAGTAGGTCAAAGGAACTGTTATTACCTAGCTCCTAGAATCTATAATATGCTTCCTGATAAATTTAAAAAAATAGAAAAATACAAAAAATTTAAAAATGAAATTAAACAATGGCTACTAGATACACCGATACATACAATAAACAATTTAATTAACCAAAAATAGATTTACAAATACAAGCTTGAATAGACAAAGTGTTAAAATATTGGTAAACGTATATAAGTATGTATGTATATGTAATGTGTTCGTGTAATGTGTAAGTGTATAGATATATGTAGAAAACAAAACTGGAGTTACCTGATTAGTTATATTTGTTAAAGTCAACTCTAATGTAATATATGTGTGTATGTGTATCTATACATGTATATATATATATGTGTATTTACCATATGTATAATATAACAGCACTTAAATTTAGTTTAACTCAATATAATGCTCATAGACTGGATAAAATATATTGTCAATCACGCACAAGCATTTTTGTAAATGCTTCAGTGATTTCTCTTCTAGTTTATTTGTAAATACTATTTCTATTTGTGTCATTTGTGTCATGTAAATTTTCTTTTAGAAATTGCTGTAAATTATATTATCATTCTTGTATTTTTATTTATATTGCAAATAAACATTATTATTATTATTATTATAGTATAATATTCTTCAGGTACAAACTCAATTACAGAACAAATACATTAATATATAAGCTATGTACAATAAAAAAGATAAAAAGATAAAGTATTAAACATGTTGAATACGAACTATACATTAAAGGAGTAAGAATACAGATTAATAGGGTTAAAATAAACACAAAACTATACCATACTATACAAAACAGTAAGAAAAAACTAAGCTCTTCTTAGGTAATACATATTAATATCATTAAGACTGCAACTAAATAAATATACATAAAAATATAAATATACAGATACTGCACACTGTGTAAAGCGAGGGGGAGCATTTAAGAACATTAGTACGAGGTGTTGACAGATAGAAAGTTAGAATAATCCTTGAATTTATCCTAGGTACCATAATATTTAATTTAGCCAATAATAATTGGCAATCAATAATATTATGAATCATTTTAAAAATGAATGCCTGAGAAAAATATCTACGCCTAGCCTCAACAATTTTAATGCCGTGTTTATCTAGCAATTCTCCTTGCGGAACACCTAGGATTGGTTAGACATCGTCCGATTTAAAACTCAGGAATTTTAAAAATCGACGTTGGACAAATTATTGACATAAGTGGTGTAATATGCGAACCGTACAAGCGAAGCATACTCGAGCTTAGATCTACTAAAGGTAAAATATACATGTTTAATTGCGTCTAACCGAGCGATTTTGGATTTTTAGATTTTGGATTGCGCTTGGAGATATTAAGATGTGATTTATATTCTATACACAGACATTGAATATGCATTTTGCAACTTTCTACAATCGTCAATGCAAATTATACGTGAAAATATCTTTAAATCATCAGCATAGAAAAGTCTGGAGCAGTCAATTACATCATTTAAATCATTAATAAATAAAAGAAATAGCAGTGGGCCCAGGTTGGACCCTTGCGGAACACCTGAGGTAACAATAATATACTGAGAGGACTCGAAACCATTGTACGCAACATATTGCTGTATGATTTAAAGAATTCAGTGGCTTGGGAATGAAGGCCAAATTTTGTGAGTTTATTAAGCAGGACACTATGGTCTATTCTATCAAAAGCCTTTTAAAAGTATGTATAAAAGACGTCCGCTTGTCTCTTCTGATCCAAAATATCTGAGGTACGTTGAATAAAAATAGCTAAATTAGTAACAGTTGATCTGTTACTCAGAAACTTGTGTTGATGAGTTGATATCTGAATAGGAACAGATAAGTACATGCGATCATACAGAATAATTTCAAAGATTTTTGAAAAATTTAAGAGAATGGATATGGCCTTATAATTATCAAAAATTGCCCTCTCGCCATTCTTAAATACTGGACAAACTCTAGCCTGCTTCCAGCGCAGCGGCTAGGAAATATCCAAGTTTTTAACGCAAGATTAAATATTATACATAAGGGTACACACATAAGTACATACATAACGAAAAGACATGCACAATCTTTAACCATAAAAGATGGTAAGTTATCAGGACCTGAGGTCCTATTTTTAAAGCTAATATTTTAATAATAATCACAATTTTGATTAACATTTACATCATCTATATTGGTAATGAATAAACACTTTTAAAAAACTCACCAAAACAATATAAACGATGAGATATATAACTTTTTGGAATAAAAATTCATACCCAAGTGAAATTTAAGAAATAAGAGTAACATTGTTATTTATAGTCCTATAAGTAGAAATAAAAATTATAAGTCACGTATTGCCACTGCTATGTATTCCCTGAATGCATCCCCATTGTCGATACTCTCCGTGAAGAATTTTAATATGTCGCCGATTTTACAAACTCTTAAAACAAGTGGCAGCTGTTTCTGATGTTGGGAGATGAATTTTATTTCAATATTTGATAGTTTTCGTGCCACTCGTGTCGATACCCACCCCAGTGATCCAAGCTCTATTCCCGATATTCTTGGACCCACTCTCTCTATATGCAAAGCATTTCAAAGCTATAACTTTACTAAAACATTGAAAACACTTCAAACTTTCCATGAAAATCTCCGAGTCAGAGATATCTGAAAGACAGAAAAAGAAGGAAATATACTGTCAGCTGCTGAAAATTATTGTGATTATGCTAATTCTTTTTCTTTTACATCATTCGGTATATGCAGTATGTCTACACCAAATTTAAACTAAAGAGATTTATATCTATGGAGGTCGCATTTATTCATTGAATAAATACGGAAAATGATGTTTTCAATCTAGTTCCAAAAAATGTTATAAAATTTTATGTCATTGTTATCATAATCATAATTCTAATTATTTAGCATACAAGGTGTCTCCGGCTGGGTATCTACCGCACTCTGTGTGAACATTCTTATTTTTGGTTGCCGGGAAAAAGTCGTTCCTAATAATATATTTTGATTGTCTTAGGAAGTCAAACTGAAGATATACCATACAAGGTATTCTAATAATTAGACTATCTTCTTTAATGAACATTTTATTTTAGAAAGATTTCTGAATCATGAAGAAAAGTTGAAATACGGAGTTTAGTTGCAAAATAAGAAAAACCTTTTTTAAAAATAATAATAATACTTACTGTAGTCATATAGATATTGCATACAAATATAAATAACAATTGAAGTTTGAATTATAACAGTAGCGGGACTGAAAAATAATATAATATTGATATAAGTTTCAGCCCATTAAGGAAAATATTTTATCGTGTTTATAAAACAAATATACATACATAACTACTTCTTAATAAAGTATGAACAAAACTTTGGATAATAAGTTAATCAGGATATGCCCATATGAACTTATATGTAAGGTACTAATTATTCTATTTTATTTACGAGAATAGAAGAAATTGTTTGCGTATTACCTTGAACTTAGCTAACCCAACGCTTTTATTATTATTATAAAGGGTTACTGGTAATTCGATACATTTCTTTGGAGATGTGCTGGGGCATGATCTAAGAAGTAAATTTAGCCCTAACATATATTATGCAAAACTCAATAGTTTTTGAGATATTTAATTTTTTTTGTTTTTCTCAAAAAGTAGATCTTAATGTCCTAAAAGTTAATTTTCGAAAAATCTATTTGACATTTTTAATTTTTTTTTTACTGGATTACTTGTCCAATATTATAGATATCCGTTTGGAATGAAAAATATCTGGAAACTTTTCGATCATGTGAACATCTGAAATAAAAACTTTAATCAGCTATGAGATTTACCTATTAGGTTTTCTTAAAAAAATATTAACGTAACGCGTATAAATTATTATAAAAACTGCCTTATTTCAATAGCCATCTAACAAGGTGCAAATGTTCAATGTACCCTTAATAGTTCTAAGAAAATACTAGTAAAAATAACACAAGTAGTACGAATTTTATTTTTAGATAAACAGTAAAAAACATTTTAAAAGTAGAGTTTAATTCTTCATTAATTTCAAAGTTGTACTTTATTTTTTATATGTCTTGCTCAAAATGGGGGCCCCTATTCCGTATACAGACACGGCAGCGTCTTCTTATTTCCGTCCTTGTTACTCTGGTTGTCAGATTATGCCTTATGTGTTGGGCAGCATCGACTATCCTTTGTCTAAGGTTTTCTATAATATTGACTGGTGTGGCATAGGCCATCTCCTTCATATGACCCCATACGTAATAATCAAGGGGTGTTAAGTCAGGGCTTCGCGCTGGCCAAGGTATTGGGCCCGCTCTTCCAATCCAACGGTTAGGGAAACGTTGATCAAGTAACTGTCGTACTGTCAGCCGATAATGTGCTGGACAACCGTCGTTCTGAAACATCATTCGCTGTCTGATGGCGAGAGGAACATCTTCTAAAATCACCGCCAGATCATTTCTTAAAAAATTTTCATAGATTTCCCCGTTTAAATTTTGAGGAAGAAAGTGTGGCCCTATTAAATAGTGGCCAATGACTCCCATCCACACATTAATAGAAAACTTCATTTGGAAACTAGTTTCACGTGTTAACTTGGGATTTTCCTCTGCCCAATAATGCAGGTTGTGGAAATTTGTTATACCCTCGCGATTAAATTTCGACTCGTCCGTCCATAAAATACTTGTTAAAAAATTTGCACTTTTTGCATCTGAATTTAACATAAAGCGGCAGAATTCCACTCTCCTTCCAGGATCACCTTCCTCCAAGCCTTGGACACGGGTATAGTGGTAAGGATGACATCCAACTCTACGTATCGTAGACCAAACTTTCCATTGTGACGCTCCGGTTAGTCTTGCGACTTTATTAGTTGAAATAGTTGGGTCTTCCTCAAAGTACCTCAATATTTCTTCCTCATCATCTGGTTCATAAACGGGAGGAGCACCAGCGTCACTTCTTCTACATTTCACGGAGCCAGTTTCAGCGATATTTCGATATGCCGTACTGAATACACGCGCATTTGGTAAGCGGCGGTTAGGGTACCAAAGACCATATTCTCGGCGAGCTTCAGCAGCGTTGCCGCCACAGTATCCATAGACAAACAAGATATCAGCGTATTCTGCGTTGGCATACGCGGCCATGGCACAGAAAATACAATAACAACAACTAATAACAACAACTACGAGCAAAATCAAAATCTTCGATAACTAATGTAACAAGACCAACAAACTTAAGGGACACGGAGATAAGAATGTCAGTTAATGGCATATATGCACAAACGTCAAAGTCAAGGACTGACTTAAATGAAAATGAACGATTAGTCGTTTAATAAATTCCGCCACCAGCATTATCTTTACTAATTTTTTATTAGAACTATCAAGGGTACATTAAACATTTCTACCTAGTTAGATAGCTATTGAAATAAGGAAGTTTTTATAATAATTTGTACGCGTGCTACATTAATATTTTTTTGAAAAAACCTAATAGGTAAATTTCATCTGATTTAAAAAAAAATTTTACAAGTTTTTATTTTAAATGTTCACATGATCGAAATGTTTCCGGATATTTTTCATTCCAAACGGATATCTATAATATTGGACAAGTAATCTAGTAAAAAAATTTGTTTAAAATGTCAAGTAGATTTTTCGGAAATTAACTTTTAAGACATTAAGATCTACTTTTTTGAGAAAAACAAAAAAATTGAAATATCTCAAAAACTATTGAGTTTTGCATAATGTATGTTAGGGCTAGATTTACTCCTTAGCTCATGCCCCATCACATCTCCAAAGGAATGTATCGAATTACCAGTAACCCTGTATAGCTGAAAAATGCTGCAAGAAAAGCTCCTGCGATATATAGCAGTTTCATGGGGTAGGGGCTATTTAACCCCTCTGAATCGAAAATTCGAGGTATGAACATCACTACGAAATTTAATTTTAATGTATAAATATGGAAGATATTTAATTAGGATAATATTATGATTTTTTTAGTCTAGTTTCCATGTTTAATTACTTTGTGTCTTTCAACTTATATGAAACAGGCCCATATTTTCTGATGCCATAAATATATCTTAAGCATGTCATTTGAATTTTTTCGATTTTGTTAATATCGAATTTTTTCAGGCATACTACATGACAGTAATTGAGATGACGTAGCACTAACGTATCAGTAAGTTTAGTTTTAAGAGATTGTGACAGTAAATGGTGATTCGGGTAAAAATATTTTAAATGGGGATAAGCTTTTTGCATACTTTACTGATATGTTTTTGAACCTCAAAGCTGTGTCCAATTCGACACCAAGATTTTTTGCTACCTTAGTGTATATTTAGTCAGTATCACACACTGTAACTTTTATATTTGCTTCCAACCGATGTTTATTTTTGCCAAAAATGATTACTTTTTGGATTTACAGGTAATTTATGACGTACAGACACTTCGACTAGTCTTTGTAGATCATTATTGATAAATATCATTTGCCTGATTGAAATCATTGTGAAAAAAAGAATAAAATATTTGGGAATCATCAGCATACAAATGTACTTTACAATTATTTAGGCAGTTTATTGTTACATGTATATATATATATATATATATACAGAACAGCAGCAGGCCCAGGATTGACCCTTGTGGTTCTCTTCACAGTATTTTTCTATAATCCGATTAGCAGTTACTTGTTACTATAAACTGTGATCTATTATCTTGGCAATTCATGATGAAACTAGTAGCACTCTTAGAAAATTCGACATAGTGTAAAATAGCAAATAGAATTTCATGGCTAATACTGTCAAATGCCTTTGAATAGTCTAATAAAATTAGGGCAGTTGTTCTTCCTGAGCCTATATCACCAATGATGTCATCCATGATACCTAGTAATGCCGTGGCCTCTGCGGAACCCAGATTGGTATATAGGTAAAATACTATATTCATTAATGTGTTCACAAATTTGAAAATTCATTATTTTTTCCAACACTTTAGATAATATTGGAAGTAAGTATGCAAATAGGTCGAGGTTCAGTAAAATTAGATATGTCACTTTTTTAGGTAGTGGAACTACACGTGATATTTTTCAGGAGTCTGGAAAGATACCCTCTAAGAGGCATGTGTTTATAATATTAGTGACAAATGGCAGAATACGTGGGCAACATAAAAGTAACAGGTTAGTGTTAGTTAGATCGAAACCTGTAGATTTAGATTTTATTTCTATTAGATGTTTATAAATAATCATCTCCGATACTGGTACAAATGCAAGTATATTATTAAAATTAAATTTTTATAACATTTTATTCAAGTAAGTTAAACACCATTCTAAATGAAAATGTGATCTGAACTGTGTATGAAGAATACAGAAAAAGAAAAATGTGTACTAGTAGGAGATTTAAACAGAATAGTTATTCAACTAACTAATATGTTAGTTTTTTTGAAAATGGGTTTTTTCTCATTTTGCATCTAACTAAGTATATAAGCTTTCCTTCATAATTGAAAAAACTTTGTTAAATGAAATTTGCATTAAAAATGTAAAAAAGGTTCTTTCTCGTCCAATCAAAAATAGAAAGGTTTATAAGAGTGTAGTAACTCATCCAGGGACGTTCACAATACATTAAAAGTGATCTTGTCTCCATTTATTTATTTATACAGATATAGATTCATCATCCAACAGCCATAAAACCAATTACAACATGAGAAAAATACATATCACAATAGAATCAAGAGAAAGAAATAGAAGAAACAATAGAATACAATACAATAGTACAGCACAGACAAAAACTACAGAGTGTATATGAAACTAATTACAAATTCAAGTGTTTAATGGATGAAACAGAACTATGGAAAATATCGAGCACTTCTTGCATGTGTATTGTCACGGGGTACATGGAATAACAGTTTTTTTTTGTTATTTCAGGGCAATTGATCTTATTATTTATTTTATTAACTTATGTAAAAATATGAAAAATATGATTACTTGTTTTTTCCTACAAGTGCATAGATTGTCGGTTAAGAATCTACCTAAAAGTGTGTCACGGTGATATACAATAGAGGGATATACATCATGCACCTTGCAAGAAATTTCAAAAGCGGCTCTGGATACCTTCGAGCATATTGCCATATGTGACATATTCCGGGTGCCATATTAATGATGGATATTCTAATTTAGAATTGACGTGCCGTAAAACCTGACGGGTTTCTGATAACAAAACCGAGAATTTTGTTTGCAGACAAAACTGTATCTTCAACGTGTCTATTAAATATCAGTTTGTTGTCAAACACGACACCCAGGTCCTTGTAAACTTCGACTCTTTTTAGTGATGTGAAGTCAAGATTATAGTCATATAGAAACATTTCTTTCTTCTTTCCTAGAAAAAGATATCACGTTGCATTTGTCGACGTTGGGAGGCAGATCATTATGGTCGTACCAAGTTTGTATTTTCAGAAGATTATCTTTCTTTACAGTCAGCTGGAGTATTTATAGCAGAAAAAAGTTTGACATCATCGGAATATAGTAAGACATCGGCACTCAGATTTTCACTATGCTAATAAATAGTACAAACAACAGAGGTGCCAAGATAGAGCCCTGCGGCACTCCTGAGGTACATTAATTTCAACTGACCTATGACAGCGGTATTCCACATATTGTGTTCTACTGTGATATGATTTAAAGAATTTAATAAGTAACTGAGAGAAGTCCATAATTTGAAGTTCAGTTATTAATAAACCATGATTAAGCCTGCCAAAAGCCTTTGAGAAATCTGTATATTGTACGTCAATTTGAATGCCTATGTCGAGATGTTGTGAGATGTGCTACATTATGCACATTAAATTAATAACTGTGGATTTATTTTTTACAAAACCATGTTGTCTAGATATGATCTGTCCTTCAACGTGAGGTACATGACTTGATACATAGCAATCTCCGGAACTTTGGCTAAATTATATAAAATTGAAATCGAGGGATGATTTTCAATTGTTATAACCTTTCTTGTGAACGGAAAATTCTTTTCCAGATGTTAGGAAATGTACTCGTTTTAACATTATACAATATAGATTTCTTTTAACGAATTTAACAAGAACACCAGCGCAGTCTCCTCGTCTGGATCTGTTGTTCATTTAGATTTAAATAGTCGTAGGGCAGTAAGAATATCGTTAGAGGAAAATTCGTTGAAGTTGAGATAAGGGGTATCTGTACAAAAAGTGTTGCTAATGTTTTGGGAGGGTGGTTTAGAAGAAGACTTAAAAAATTCAGCAAAGCCATTTGCAATATCTCTTGGGTCATCGAGGTATCGATCATGATAGGTTAGCGCATCCGGTACTGCTGTTGTGCCATTTTTCGAATTCATATATGACCAGAAGGATTTTACCTTATTTTTTAAATTATTTTAAGTATTATTTAGATACTCTTTCATGGAACTGTCGCAAAAACTTGAAGATATCTCTGTCAAATTATTGGCGTTAAGATCATCCTCGATAGATTAGTACTTTTCCAAATTTTCCTGGAAATTTGACCCAGGGTGAAGTTTAATAAGTCCAGCCATCAATGCAGACCCTCTCTCATGCTTTATTCCATGGGAAACCATTACATATTATTATAACAGTAGATAATAATAAAAGTGAGATACATTAATAAGATAACGGATTACATGACTTTGCTCAATTGCAACTATAAATACATTTAAAACTAAAAACTCCGTCGAATTGATTAAAAATATTCGAGGCAAGAGCAAGATAAAACTTTTATCGTACTTTATGTGCAACGTTATTCATCGATTTTCTTTCGAGTGTTATCTATACAAGTAATGACTTAAATGACAATCTTTTAAACGACTCTTCATGAACCAACTGTATAACTTTAGATATTGCTTTCACCTTTGATGGCAATTTATTATCTGAATGACTTCTTTTATGGCAAACCGTTACCAGTCAATATAGTAATAGATATGTAGGTACACTTATCAAAGGGATTTTATTAGGTTGTTATTCTTTATTAATAGCGTATAGTAATAGGTACATACATTCCTGATAGAAATAGATGCATTATTGATAGATATATAAGTATTGTTAGATGTTTATTAATTTATTGCTAGCAATATATCACCGTATAGTATTAAATCTACATCTATAAAATTATCTATACGTTACAGCTGAAAACTACATTTTTTTCAGCAATATGGCATGTGAATTCTTTCACGTTTTTTCAGTCAATATTTAATCCAGTAAATCGTGGCGATTATCGTGAGGACATGAATGCGAATGCTAAGATTGAACCCGGATCTGTCGTTATTGTGGATAACGCCCCGTACCACAGTCGATAACCGGAAAAATTACCAACCAGTGCATGGCGAAAAGCGCAAATTCAAGAATGGTTAGATGGTAAAGGTATCCTATTCGATCGTGCTTCGCTGAAAACCGAACTGCTAACCCTAGCGAAACAGCATTCGCCGATATATAAGAAATATATTGTGGATGGAATGGCTAAAGCCAGAGGTATTGAGGTATCACGGCTGCCGCCTTACCACTGTGAACTCAATACCATTGAGCTTATTTGGGTTGAAGTAAAAGGGAATGTTGTAAGAGAAAATAGAACTTTTAAATTAGAACGTGTAGAAGGCCTTCTATCCAGCGCATTAAAAAGAGTTGCAGCTGATTATTGGCACAAATGCATAGGGCACGTTAAAAAAGTTGAAGAAAAAATCAGCAGATACTGGAAGCGGCTGGAACCTCCCCGCTAGGTGGATCTTTCAAGCCGAAAAGAGCATTAAATTGTGTGACAAAACGGCACTAAACGTAATCCGGTCTCATCCAAAACCTTTTCAGATCTTCTGGGCACTAAAAAAACCCTCAACTTAATGAATTTACAATCATCTATGTGAGTTATTACCTATATTATCGCTCGTTGAATAATATACTATTAGGATATTAACAACTTTAACATCACTTGAACGACTAAGAAAGTCTAGTTATCCTAAATACTACAGATTTGTAAAGCAACAAACTGAAAATTGGTAAAGTAATAATCTATAATAAATTCACCAACGAAGGTACAGAAAGCATATGATATTGTTACATCTACCTTTAAAGTTTGTGATAATCCACTAAAAGTTACAAATATGCGGAAATCTTAATAACATAACATGACACCAACGTTATCGGATGACAAACGATGACAATGACAATCGTCAAAATTTGCTCATTGCAATCCGATCGCTCGCGGCTGTCTTTGTTAAATGAAACATTAGCATTTCAGTAATTTTACTAGATTTTAGAGTAATATTTGTAGTTTAATTCTTCGATTTGTCTGCATATATATTTAAAAACGGCACTAAACGTAATCCGCTCTACTTCTAGAGCAGTGAAGAAACCCTCACACGTGAATTGACACGTGATGTGACGAGTTTCACGACGTAACTGCTACGCGCATCGATCATGTCATGCGAAATGCGATCTATGCTTTATATTTGCTTTGTTTTTAATTTTTTTCACGGAAACCAAATTGAAAGGGTGAAGTGTGATATATCGTTGAAATCAAAATTTTAACTGCTTTTCAATGGTTCCATTGCAAATTGAAAGTAATTATAAAATAAACAACTTGTTGCGTCAAAATGGCACTAAACGTAATCCGATCTCAACCAAAACCGTTTTAGGTCTTCGGGGCACTAAAGAAACGCACACGCAAAGTTTCATTCAAATCCGTTCAGTAGTTTCGGCGCTATCGTGCTAACACACATACGCACACACACAGACATTTTTCAAAAACCACTTTTTTGGGTTCCTAGGACCTCAAAACGTAAAGATTTGATGTTATCTCAATTTTCGTTTTTGAACCAATTTTAGTAACATCTCACAATTTTGTTGTGGAGAGGTTAAAATGTGGAATACGGATATTCGGTTTGACGCAGTGATTGAGCCAATAATAATAAATGTAGGAGCCAGCAGTGATAGTGACAGTGGTGAGTGAGTGATAATCTGTGATAGTGTCATGTAGTGATTGTGATATTATGAATTATTTATTGTGGGAAATTATTGTTGGTAAGCTTTATTTTTTATTATATTATTTTAACATTTTGTAGAACAGTTATTTATTTTTGACTTTGGTATGTTTTGTTTTTAATTATTCTATTTTAACAAGAAGGTTTATTTATGTTGTTAGAATAGTTATTCATTTTTAAGTTGTAAGTCTATTTATTTATTTTCTTTTTAAACTGTTACGCCCTAATTAACAAACCTGTCACCATCCTTTCCCGGCAAGATATATGTTCACGCTTCCACGTTGGTCCTTGCTGGGCAATAAGAAAAACTGGCATGGTTAAAATTTTTATAAACATTAACCATTCTACAGTTTTAATGCCGGATTACGTAAATATTCCACTCCTAATAAAATTATGCCTGCCATTAAAAATTTTCTTAAAAGAACTCTAGTTTTTGTTTTTCGCTGAGTTGAGCGTGAAAACAAATTTAATTATATTTATTTTTATTTTATGAAATATTATTATTTTATATATACCTGCATAAATACAGATGTGGCGCCACTGAGTGGTCGGGATATACGATTTCTTTCCTTCTTTCCAAGTTTGTTTACGACTGAATAGTTAGTCGGGCAAATTATTAGGTATAAAGGCGGCACGTTGAATCATTTACTCTATGCAGTCTACTAAGTCATTAAAATTGTTTATGGTAGTCCTAATTTCCATTTCTAGTAGGTAGATAAAACTTAATATATTTCTCTCGATTCAATGAGATTATATGGTTGAACGAGGTGCTGCTTTAGTATCAAATAACAGTTACTCTCCTTTGACGAGAGTGCCGCTTATTTTTTGCGTTACTGACTCGTGTTTCCGGCCGAAGTATAAACACTCTTTCTTTCGCCAATCCAGTTTCGGATAAAATTAAAACCATTATGTATTAATATATTACGATATGAAGGGAAATGCTATTATTCGCTTGGAAATCGGACATAGAACATATTTGTTTATTTTAAGAACCTTTATATATTTTCTAAATATTGCGGATTCCTTCCCAATCTCTCTCTTTATATACAACGAATAAAAAAAACTAATTATATAATTTATTACTCTCATCTAGGCTTTCCGATATACAGGATAGGTAGTCAATCTAAACCTACACTTTAAAAAACACATTACAGGAGACCAGCTAGGAAAAGTAGTGGTTCTGTCTCGTTTAATTATTTTCCATAAGAACAAAATTTATTCGATGTGTTTTAATATAATTATTTTAAATATAAATTAAATCAAGTATGAATTTTTATATTTCCCATTGATAGGTATTCTCCGTGTTCCTGTTAACACACCAATAAGAAGCAATCAGTGGCTTGTCACTGTACGTTACACCACTCGTGACGTCACCAATGATGGATTACTCTTCTTGCAGCCCTTCCTTCTGTACTGCCAACTTGTTGGTTGTTTAGTTGTTCAAGTTGTTGACGTTGTTTAAGGGTTTCTCCCTTAGTTACATTTTAATTTTGTTATCTTTATACCACATGTAGAAATTCAAACGTAAACATCTAAATGAAACATTATGATATAAGATATGATCAGTAATTATTCACTACGCTTTTATTTTATGCTATAGGTAATGAGAAAATTTTAATAAATTGCTTTTTTTAATAGTAATTTATTACCGAGTACAGAAAGATCAACAGGACATAATTTCAAGAGCACCTATCAACTCTTGAAAGCATATCTTTAACCCTTACTACTGTATAATGCTTCTTTATTTTATTTTATTTTATTTTATTTATTTATTTATACACCATCTAACAGTACAAAGACCATTTACAAGATGGGAAACAACACATATTTAATATACAGTACACATAGTGAGTAGCTTAAATATATATAATAAAAGTAGGAGAGAGAAAAAAAAATCCAAATCTAAAATCTAAACTGACTAATATAAGAGAAACAAAAAAGATATAAAAGACAGCTAAAGAAAAACTGTATAGTGTATGGAAAAATTAACAAGATTGCTGTACATAAGGAATATATAAATAAAAATATAAAAATAAAAATATAGTGAGGAAAATTGATAGAACAAATGCAGGAAGCCCCCATTATTGAAAAATATCAATATTCGGATTGTTATTGTAACAAGAACAAATATTATATACAGGTGAGAATTTTAGGACATTAGTCCGAGCTCTAGGCAGATAAAAAGTTTGACTATGACGTGACTTAACTCTAGGAATATAAAAGTCCAATTTATGAAGTATCTCGCTGCAGTCAATTTCATGGTGAATTAATTTCTTCAAAAAGTTGATAGCAAAATTATTACGTCTATCACTTAAGCTGCACATAGAAAACATGTCAAGCAGATTTGATTGAGGAAAACCAATAGGCGGATATGAATTTAGACATTTGAAGTAGAGATATTTAAGAAAGTGACGCTGCACGTTTTCTAATTTAGCGATATGGGTATTATAGCTGGGCTGCCATACAAGAGATGCATACTCTAGCTTAGATCTCAGAAATGAAAAGTATAATAATTTTAAGGTTGAATTATTAGTGAAATCACGACCATTACGAATGATAAAACCTAAAGTTTTGTTTACGTCACATACAGACGTATCGATATGATCAACAAAGGTCAGTTTTTTATCAAAAGTTACACCAAGGTCTTTAAACGTAGACGGTCGCGTTAGCTGTTCGTCGTTCAACGTGTACCCATAGATATACTCAGAATCTCTAGCTGTAAATGACATTATATTGCACTTTTGTACGTTTAACGAAAGATTGTTTTTAACACACCAGGAACTCAGATTAGAGATATTATTTTGCATTATAATGCAATCGTTTAAACCAGAGATTCTGTGTAGAAGTTTTATGTCATCAGCATACATTAAGAAATGCACATCTAAAGTATCGCCTATGTCATTAATAAATATATTGAAAAGCAGTGGCCCTATAACAGAGCCCTGGGGAACACCTGAGGATGAGCCATAATCATAGGACTTAAACCCATTATACGCGACATATTGAAGTCTATCAGTTAGATAAGATCTAAAGAAAGCTATGAGCGAGTCCGATATACCAAAGGTGGAAAGTTTTGCAATCAATATATTATGATTAAGCCTATCAAAGGCTTTCGTAAAATCAAAGTATATTACGTCCGTTTGCAACTGCATGTCAATGGACTCAGATATGAATTGCGTAGCACATATAAGGTTGGTAGTAGTAGAGCGACCTTTCATAAATCCGTGTTGCTGACTGGAAATGATATTCTTAACATTAGGGTAAATACAGTCATGTAATAATAGTTCAAAGGCTTTGCCAAAGTTACAGATTATAGTTATTGGGCGGAAGTTAATTATTTCGTTCTTATTTCCCTTTTTATACACCGGGCAGACTTTGGAGTATTTCCAAATATCAGGAAAACAGCAGCATTTAATAGATAAATTAAAAAGTATCATGAGCGGGTGAGCAAAGATAGCAGCACAGTCTCTCAGCAGAAATGCGGGGATCCCATCGGGACCCATGGTAAGCTTAGGTTTTATCTTTTTTAGTGCCAATAACACTTCATTTTCTGAAAATGAGACTATATTAATACTATTGACATTATTGTCACAGAAATCATCTAACAAGATGTTTTCTGGCTCTAAAGTAGAGAATGATTGCTCAAAATAGTCGGCATAGGCATTTACAATATTATTAGGGTCATTCAAATGCTCCCCCTTATAAACCATATTATTACTGATGTTAGTCCCTCCTTTTTTGCTATTAATGTAAGCCCAAAACTTGTTAGGGTCGTTGTTAATATTACTTTCAGCCAGATGTATATAGTTTCGGAAATTATTTTTTGGGAAAATTAAAATGGCGAGTAGACGTAATTGTATAGCAACAAAAAATTCGAGTAACGTTTTTCGATTTTGCTATGAATTTTAAAACAATTATGGAGGTTACTTCTATGATAAAAAATATTTTCTGAATATGATTAAATTCATAGTTAGCCATGAATGTATTATTATTTTTTGGTAGTCAGGTATGCAGAAGTAATATCTGAAAAATGTACAGAAAATGCAAACGGTATAGATCATAGAGGAAAACCAATTTACTTTACAATTCATGCGTAAACAAGAGTTGTTATGTTGTTTTATTACTTGCTTTTCTTTAACTCACAATGTAGTATTTTTCATGTTTGTCCAGATCTTGCATGCTTTATTTAACACAGTCCCTGACATAATCAATTGCCGAAATTCTGCACAGGTACTAAGATCGAATGACAATACAGTATCCTACCGTTACTGTAATATTTTGTAATTTTTTTAAGCGAACTGTATTTCTTAGCGAGTTACCTGTTTGCACATTCGCAAATTAGGTAATTCAAAAGTAAAGAAAGTTTGAATAATGGTCTTGCACTTACCAAATTTGTAGTGGAAAAGCAGGAAGCAATCTTTTTTGTAAAATATGTGAACTCCAGTGGCACGAAGACACCACCGGCCGCATTAAGCATAAAGCAGGTAAGTAAAAGATTATGGCTTCTAAAAATAATATATGTGCACTAGCCACTAGACCCTAATAGACTCTTCTCTCTCTTTCCAGTTTCAGTAGGGACACAAAAAAGGAGAAGGAGAAGGGAGAAACGAATAAAAAGAGCAAGACCATAATATAGCAAAAAATAAATAAATTTAAGAAATGAGTAAGTATTCGTCCAAATAGTACATTAATGTTATATACCGGGTGTTCAAAAAGTCTGGAAACGGTCAAATATCTCGAGAAATACAAATTGGATCCAAAAAAGAGAAAACACGTCCTTAATAATTTTAAAAGCGCTATCCAATGGTACCAAACGCGATTCGCCACCCTCACCTCTTGGGGTGGGGCGGGGGGTAACTATTAAATATTAAATGGGTACCCCTATTTTTTATTGCAGAAGCTGATTCTATGGCAAAAATTCCTTCAAGTTTATCTGAAACGTTTTTCTGATTCGTAACAGCTGGCGCTGTAATCTCAAAAATATTTTTTTCGTAATTTCTAAGAAATTCTACGGGAAAATTAAAAATAATAAAGTACTACAAACGCCACACGTGTTGGCGATGGTAGTGGAATCTGTATGTAGATAGTGGTATAAACCCAGCATACGCATCGCTATCATGATTGGTGTGTATTAAATTTAACACCATTGAATGGCCTTTTCAGGAAAATGAACTCGTACCTTATTATTTTTCATTCTTCCCTAGAATTTCTTGGAAATTACGGAAAAAATATTTTTGCGATTACAGCGCCATCTGTTATCGAAAGAAACGTTTCAGACAAACTTGATGTAATTTTTGCCGCAGAATCAGATTCTGCAATAAAAAATAGGGGTACCCATTTAAGATTTTATAGTTGCCCCACGCCCTACCCCAAGAGGTGGGGGTGGGGGTCACGTTTGATCCATTGGATATCACTTTTAAAAGTATTAAGGACGTGTTTTTTCTTTTTTGAATACAATGTGTACTTCTCGAAATATTTTACCGTTTCCAGACTTTTTGGACACCCGGTATATAAATATATAGAAAATGTATAATAATATAAAAGGTAAAATGAGAATCGAATAGTTACTTTTGTAAATATCCGCACGTAGGGGGCGAGGTTGTGAAAATTGGTTAAATATACTATCCAACCGGCACCTCCGGCAAAACGTAGAATGCAAAAGGATTTTTTTTTTCCTGATTAGAGACTTCTATGGGGGGGCGTCACAATATTCATGTATGATAATAATTTAATTAAAGTATGACTAAAAGGTAGAAAATAAAAAAAATTAAAAAACCTTTTAAGAACTTGCTTTTCTTACAAAGTCGTACTAAAAAGTAAAAAATAATTTTTCATGATTACAAGAACAGCAAGGCGTCCGCACTTTGTATTTCCCCTTTCATGCAATCATGTTGTTAGTTAGTTAGCTGATTTTTCATTGTTTGTGTAAGTGTAGAGGTAGATTATTATAAACAAACGCTGATGACTAAATAAAGGAGGAGCGAGAATTTTCAAGTTTAGGAATTATTGTATGTAACTGATCATTTGTATATCTCAAATTTTGATCGTGCATAAGCATTTCACATTTGGAGTTTTTCAAAAAGATAATTATGTCCTTGCTATATAACCACATTGTTTAGTAGAGAGGTGAAATGCTCAAAGCTTCTTTCATTAAATTTTAGCAATTTTAACTCCATAATGTACGGTGTAATATGTTCATAAATTGGATTTCTTGTAATAAACCTAACACATATATTTTGGATCTTTTAGAATTTATCATTCTTTAATAAATTCAAACGGGGCCATAAACATAGTCACAATTGTTGACATGTGACAAAACTAGAAACTCACATAAGAACACTATCACTATCAAGAATGTTTTGTGACTTGAAATCTGTTTAAATGGGCAAAAGCATTCTCTACAAACTTCCGATATATGTGGAATAAATTTCAAACAGTTACCAAGGGTCAGCCCTAAATTTCTAACCTCCTCTATCTATTCAATGATTACATTTTCAATTGACAGTTGAAAATTAGAAAAAAATTCTTAATATATTTGAAGTACCCACGATGATATTTTTATATTTATTTGGATTTAAGAAGAGTGAGTCCAGTTTCTTAGCTCATTTAAGTCATAATTACTCTTAGTTTAGGCCTCGTTTAATGTCAATACATCAAATGCAAAACAAAGCTGAACATCATCAGCGTACATACTTGTCGTAAGTCTGCAATATAAATATTAAATAGTAAGGGCTCCAAGATTGAACCCTGAGACACCCCAGAGAGTAACAAGCTTTCAGTAGAAGTCTTTCCTCTACTTGAAGTGTTAAGACAGATACGTTGGTATAGACCAGGGAGATAAGAAAAAAACTCCAGAATTTTGGTAAACAGCTCGTATCGAGATCCGGTTTACGGCATCATGTTCGGAAAAATACCAAGAAAAAAAGTCTACATATAGTGCACGCGCTATTTTTTAGAAAATTACATATACGGTGTAAAAAGTGCATTTAATATTATATAATTATTTACAAAATTATAATAATTTATAAAAACCGGAAAAACAGAAAAATCTCTCGGAAATTGTCACTCGGGGGTTTTTGAGTGCGCCGAGTACAGATCTGCCTTCGAAACCGGCCGGGAATGCTCAGGAGTGGCGCTACGGGGGTGGTGCGGGGTGAATTTTGAGTAAAAAATGTCAAGTGAGAAAATATATTTTTTTAAATACTTTATATATTACATCATATGATATTTACAAACATCTCGTCCAGTTATATAACCGTGAATTATTTCAGATCTCTACGAGATATGTTGATTTTTCGTAAATTTTCCAAGGTGTAGGTATAAAATTTTTTATTGGATTTCGGAAACATGTCGGAAAGCAGTCACACAATGAAATCAATCGGTAACCACCAATCGGTAAATAAATAACGTCAAAATAGGAAAAAAAACAACCACCCGATGATGATTCCTTTGAGACCGAAACCGAAGTATGTCGAAAAGCAATCACACGATAAAATAAATGAATAACCACCAATCGGTAAATAAAAAACATCAAAACAGAAAAAAACAACCACCCGATGATGATTCCTTTGAGATCGAAATGTCAGAAAGCAGTGACCCAATGAAATCAGTCAGCAACCACCAATCGGTAAATAAACCTACATTACATCATAAATAAACCTGAATGTATATAGCATTCTATAATTCCGCTGCTTCCGATCGATATCGAGGCTCTCTTATTTGTCGACGATAGTTTACGCGCCTACGAAATGGAAAAAAAAATCAACAACATCTGCAGATGCATGATATCGAGAACGTGCGACATTACTTTCTTTGCGATGACCCCCGAGAATTTCTTGTTAATTTCAATATCATAATATATTATAACATAATATATTGGACTATCCAGTCCGTTAATACCAAATAAATAAATAATACACTCATAAGCCAGTCAGTTTCGAGGCAACCCCCGCCATCCCCGTAGCGTGTTTTCGGCCGATTTCGAAGACAGATCTGGACTCGGCGCCCTCGAAAACCCTCGAGTGACGATTTTCCAGCGATTTTTTCGGGTTTTTCCGGTTTCTTATAATTTATTATAATTTTGTAAATAATTATGCAATATTAAATGCACTTTTTGCACCCCATATGCAATTTTCTAAAAATGGCGCGAGCGCTATATGTAGACTTTTTTCCTGGTATTTTTACGAACACAATGCAGAAAATCGCACCTCGATAAGAGCTGTTTTCCAAAATTCTGGAATTTCTGTTTAGTAGCGATTAAGTAAATAAGAGGTGAAGCACATTAAGATGTTATCATTTAAGCTATAATATTTTAACTTTTCTATTAATAATTCCATATTTAATGAGTCAAAAGTCTTTGACATATCTAACAAAGTCAGAGAAATTACTTTATGAGAATTAAATAAAGCCAATAATACATCATCAACAATTGACATTAAATGAGTGGAAGGACCGTGATTTTTACGGAGGCCTGATTGTATTTTTGGTATTACATCATTTTTAAGCACACTGAAAGCAGACTGATGGGTCTAAGTTCCGATATTGTACTTATTTTACTATTTTTGGGTATTGGCTAAACTAAGACCTGTTTCCAAATTAGCGGGACTGTTCCAGGGTAAAAAAAAATTATAATGTGTCAAGGATTCCGTTATAATAATTGGTAAGCTAAGTTGAAGCATTTTTCCAGATATACTTTCATATCCTACTGCGTGGAGTTTTTGTTTTAAGATTATAGTTTGAATTAGTCGGTAGAGGCAAATTGAAATTCAAAATTATTATCTGAAAATCTACTATTCTCAAACTTTGAGAGATAGTTGTCAAGTACCTCTTCGCGCCGTATAGAATGCATAAAATAATTGTTTATAAGGTTTGCGTCAGAAATATGTTCGGGAAGTGAAGAGGTGTTTTGGTTAGTTTTAACTTTTTTTTAATATACATACTCCACGTTATGTCTAGGCCATCAGAAACATCAATCAATCAATCAAAATAAATTTATTCAAATTATAACAGTATATACCGCCCCAGAACCCACCCTGGGACCAGCGGTGCAACCACCGCACAAACCGCGGTGGAGAGTCTAGCTTGGATAAAAACAAATTTTTAGCCTTAAACCTAAACACATTTTAACTAGGTAATAACATTAAAATATCCAAACATGAAAGATTCTAAAAACTTAAACTACACATATTTTTAAATAACTTTCACTATAACAGTTTTTTAAAATTTTGCAGTTGACACAAGTACCTCAATCTAAACGAGGTACCTTCTGCGAAACGCATGAACGCTGGGCTGCGCAGACATGGATTTTATCGGAGATATGTGACCAAGAATGAATTTAGGGAGAAAAAAAGTACAAAAAGAAAACAAGAATAAAAATACGTCAAGAAGGATACAAAGAGAAAGGAAGAAGGGGAAAGGGAAGATTTAAAGATAGAAAAAGATATTAAATATCAGTAAAGGTAAAGGAAGCGGGTGTTATAGTTGGTGAAGCTTAGCTACAGACGTTGCCGGAAAGTGAAGTGAGGTACCGTCATCGGTTTAAGCGCTGAGACCTCGATCGGCGAAGTTAAGCAGCGTTGGTCGAGTCCGCCACTTGGTTGGGTGAACGGCATTTCATTTCACCGTCCTGGTTGGGTGGAAGAGTAGCTGCTGTAGCTAAACTCCGCCAGGACGTAAATAGAAACAAGGTATTAAAAAAAAAAATCGGTAACGTCTGGTGTGGTAAGGGGTGTTTAATCCGAAATAGGGCAATATGCTATCTAGTTTGCGTTATGTATCTTGTTAGCGGACTACC
This sequence comes from Leptura quadrifasciata, assembly GCA_963675555.1. Classification (NCBI taxonomy): domain Eukaryota; kingdom Metazoa; phylum Arthropoda; class Insecta; order Coleoptera; family Cerambycidae; genus Leptura; species Leptura quadrifasciata. The sequence goes on from OY776675.1 coordinate 6,186,717, forward strand.
ACCCAGTATGAACGAGTTGAAGTTTTGACAGATGCATTGGATGTAGCCCGCTATCGAGGTTATGTCGTTACAATGTGCATATAGATCTCTGAGGGAGGTGTACCTTCCAGAATTTGATATGAGGCGCATAAATTTGTCTTCAAACAATTGAAGTTTTTTCATTGTCGTGACCGGTATGCTGCACCACCCCGGCGCTGCATATGTCGGATGGCCTGACCACCATCGTGTACAACAATTTTTTATTTTGTCTGTTGAGTCTGCTACCCCTGACCATGGGCGGATACAGACTCCTGGACAGGAAGTAGACCGTCGGTACTGTCTTATTTATGTGGGTGTTGAACGTCAGTCATTGGTCGAGTCTCACCCCCCAAGTTCTTCACGCATCTCCTGGTTGGAATTTCGCTTCCCCTGATCTAAATGGGTGTTATATTTTTATTCTCAGTGAATCGACTATCGCCTCGGACTTCCCAACATTCACCCTAAATCTTCCACTGGTCGTAATATGCCATGGCGAGCCATGTGCGCCTTCAGCGGCATATTAGCTGCTTGTGCGTTATGAAAATGCGCGTACATAGCTGTGTCATCAGCATACTTGGCCAGCTTCGTATTTGGGAACTCTGGGAAGTCTGAGATATGCACGGTCCTTGCGGGACTCCCTCACGTATGTCCCGCCGTCTTGACAGTTTATTATTCACTCGAACCTGCCTGCCCGTTAGGAACGAATGAATGAGTTTAGTGAAGTAAGTCGAAAAGTTGTAGTGGTGTAGTTTGTAGTTTGTAGAGTAACCCCGGGATCCAGACGATATCGAACGCCTTCTCAGTACCGAGGAGCACCATGGTGGTGCTCTTCCCGAGGTTGTATTATACTTTGACGCCGTTATCTATCCTAACGACCTGCCGCACCGTACTCCGCCCCTGCTGAAACCAAACTGGGACTCATCGTCGATGTAGAGCCCCTCCTGAACGGCATCTAGTCTGATCAAGACGAGTTTCTGCACCAACTTGGAGGTCGCCGACAGCAATGAGATGGGCCTGTAGCTGAAACGAACTTCGCGCTCTTGTTTGGCTTCATGATGGGAACGACCACGGCGCACTTCCACCAGGAACAATAGCAACTGCAGTCACAGCCTTGCTAGTCACTTTGTGTCATTATTTAAGCAGTGTTGCCAGATCGTCTTACTTGTCATAGAAACTATTTCCATTTTTTAAAAACTGGCCCTTATTCATGGTTTAGAAAGCTAAAATAGGAAATTAACTAGTCTCGTCAGAGCACCAAGATCGACATTAGGAAGAGCCTAAATTCTATTCTAAGAAAAGATTGTTCAAAATGAAAAATTTTATCGAAAAAGTATTTTTCAATTTTCTCTCCAAAGCACTATGAGCGGCTTAAAAAATTCCTTAAATCCTCTCCTTCCTCCAAAGAAATTGTAGCTAAAAAAGCTCCTCGTCAGATTAAACGTTGCTAAGAAAAAATACGTTACAGTTAATTTTACGATCTGCCAAGAAGTTTTAGAAAGTTCAAATATATTCAGGACATGGAATGACGAGAAAGTACTGTCGATGCGCATCTACCAGGGATATTTAAAATTTATACTCCCTTATTATTTAAAAACCATTTCATTTGGTTTGTTCTTATATTCGCTAGAATCCTATCTGCTAAGTATATCAGAATAAAATGTTTATTAATTACTGTTCACATTCGGCAGCAATCGAGTATAATTTTTTTATTGATTAAATATGTTATTTCAAATTACGTTGAATGTCTGCTTCATCAGGCATTATATTTTCTATATTCAGAATTCATATTGCAGAAATAACTTTTATTAAAATACATAATATGTAGTTAAAAATATTATAAAGAATCTTCTTAAAAGAGTGATTTGAAATATTATTTTACTTTATTCTAGTAAACAAAATTTAAACTTGTCATGTGCTTGTTTCTAGTAATGTAATTCTATAAACGTAACAAGATATGCATCAAAGAGAGCGAAGAAACATAAAACGTAAGATGAAAATTTCGGGCAGATAATTTCCTGGTATGTGCCAGCATCCTCATTGATCATACATTTTCCGTTTCCAGTATATTTACCAGTGCCTTTATCGCATCCCCGTTATCACAAACACCTATTAACCGCTCTTCGCCTGCACTTGTCATTGATCCCGATTCGAAGCACTCTAGATAGAGACTTGCTCATTACTCACACCCTGGAACTCTCATTTCCCTCTTCGCGCCCAGTATTTAACGTCGTGGGGGTACTCGACGTCTCCCTGCCCGCTTATCTCACTTGATTATATTACACCTAACCTCAATAACTAAACACAATTTATAATGCTTTACTATGTTATCAGCGGCGATGTTAGTTGTGGAAGCTTCTTAAATTTATCTCACAGTCTAGAAAAATAGGTATATATATGGAGGGTTATACAATTAGCAGAGGTTACTATTACGTAATTCACATTTTGTTAGTTTCTGACTCATTAATATTAGATAACACTATAGAGAATGTGCTTTTGCAGAGTGGTAACTATAAAGTGTTGGCAAGATTTGATATAATCACTTACACATGAAAATCAAGGTTGATGATACTTATGATAAGTTCAACTATTATATAAAATGAAACCATATCCATCATGTTATTTAATTATTTGAATTGGATAAATGAATATAGCGCCTTTAAAATGCCTGATTCTCTAATACACTTAATCAGAAGGTTTCAAAATATACAAAACGATATGAAATTAGTTTTTCATCAAAATATTGCTTAATATTACTTCTCAAGAATCGTCTCTACTGTGCTTAAAAAACTGATATCACTGACAAAATTAATTCATGAATTGTTTATTGAAGATCTTACCAAGCGGCGCTATGGACTTTTGCTAAAAGCCAAGGAGAAATATGGTAAATAAACAACAGGCTTGGTCATCTGGAGGGAAAATTTAAGTGTTACGGGATAAAACAAAGCAATTAATAAATTCAGTAGACGAACTTTGAATTTAATCAACCTGGTAGGACTATAATAATAACTTCGTTCGAATAACTGGATGTTTAAATTTGACATTATTGTGATAGTAGTTTTTATATTGTGTACTTATTTTTGGTTTTTTACTATAAAAAATAATACAATTATCTTGGTTTCTTTTATTTAAAATGTATTTATGTTACCTAGAAAGGTTAAAAACATGGTCACATATTTATTTTCTTTTTTATGATTTGTATAGTACCTATATAATTTTATTTTTTTTCTATTATAAATTTACTGATGAGTCATATTCTGCCATAGGACTTTCTGAACCATGGTTAGATCCCACTATAAAAGACAATGTTTTTTCTTTAGCTGATTATAAGTTAATTAGGAAGGATAGAGAAACCAGAACCGGGGGCGTAGCATTTTATATTAACAAGGCTGTCAAATTTAAAGTTTTAGATATTCAAGTAATGGATGATTGTCCTTTGGAGTTTCTCTGGATAAGTGCCATTGCCTCAGGTAAGCAACTGTGTTTGGGGACCTTATATAGGCCGCCTAATGCAAATTCTGATAGATGTCTTGAATGTTTAGAAAACATGATATGCAAATTTTTAACTGAATTTGATATTATTCTGTTTGGTGAGGACCTTAATGTGGATTTTATGAGTGATAATGTTAATTGTAATCGGTTGAGTAATTTATTAAAGACATATGGGTTAAATCAATTAATTTCAGAGTCCACGCATATTACAGAAAATTCAAGTACCTTAATGGATTTAATTATAACTTCAAATAAAGATTTAGTAAAAAACCTAAATATTTTAACAATGGATGGTATCTCTGATCACATGATGGTGGATTATTGTCTAAACATAAAAAAGTAAACAATGCCAATTTTTTCATACATATAGGGATTTTTCAAAATTTAATTATGATAACTTTTTAATTGATTTATGCACTATTGATTGGTCACATATATTTAGGTATGATAATGTTGATGATATGAATAAATTTTGGAATCGAAGTTTAATTCACTTGTTTGATATTCATGCACCATTTAAAACAGTGCGTATATCGAAACTACCAGCCCCATGGTTATCAGATAATCTTAAGGTTATGATTAAACTTAAAAATAAGGCTTACAATAAATATAAGAAAGATCGTTCTGAGGCTGCCTGGAACTATTACATAGATATTAGAAACACTGTAAATATGGCAGTGAAGTCTGAGAAAAAAGCATATCTGAGGTTTAGTCAAAGTCGAACCCCAAAGAATTTTGGAAAGCTTTAAATTACTTAAATATTACTTCTAAGAATAATAATGTTAACAATATTTTTACTGACCCTAACGTTTTTAATGATTTTTTTGTTAATAACATACCTCAAGTTACTGACGATTTTGTGAATAATTTAATTTTGGAAAAATTTTCAAATAGAGCATTTGGGGAAAATATAAAATTTAATTTCTCTACAGTCACCGTAGAAGAAGTAGAAAAAATTGTCCGACATTAAATCTAATGCTAAGGAAGTTGACGGTATTGACTTAAATATGTTAACGTTGGTGTTACCACATTTAAGTGAATATTTAACATTCATTATTAACACTTGTTTAATAAATAATGTCTTTCCTGATACTTGGAAATATTTAAATATAATTCCAGTCCCCAAAAATAACAATCCTACTGACATCTCTCATTTCAGGCCGATTAGTATATTACCAACCATTTCTAAAATTATTGAAAAAATTATCTCAAATCAGGTAAATGCTTTTTTTGCTGAAAATAACAATTTGCCCGCGATACAGTCTGGTTTCCGCAGAGGTCACAGTACCTCTACCGCATTTCTACATGTGACTGACGACATATTTAAAGCTAGTAACAATAAAAAAACATTTTCCTGATTCTCCTAGATTTTAGCAAAGCATTCGACACCCTAAATCATGCCACTCTGTGCACAAAGCTAAAATATTTTGGTCTCATTGAAGAATCAACCTCTCTTATTCATAGCTATTTGACTAATAGATATCAGCGTGTAATTTTAAATGGTAATTCTTCAGACAATAAACTTATTAAACGAGGGGTTCCTCAGGGTAGCATATTAGGGCCACTTTTGTTTTCAGTTTATACAGAAGATTTCTATCAAAATTTAAAATTCTGCAAAATGCATCAGTATGCTGATGACACGCAATTGTATTTTTCTTTTTATTTAAATTAATTGGATTCTGCAGTCAGCAAAATTAATTTAGATCTTCAACATATATCACAAATCTCAAAAGCTCATGATTTAGTTTTAAACGAAGCCAAAACGGAGATGTTGGTATTTGGATATAACACGATGGCCATTATAGAAAATAGGGATTTTAAAATTGTAATTAATAATCAGGTTCTGACATCGTCTACCTATTGTAAAAATCTAGGATTATATTTGGATGTAGATATAAGATTTTCCGAGCATGTAAATAATTTAATTAGAAAATCTTATGGAAAATTAAAAATGTTATATATTCACAAAGATATTTTGAATACTGACCTAAAACTTATTCTTATTGTCATATTGTGTACTGGCCTGCACTTTCAAACATTGATAAAATTAGTCTACAAAAAATCCAAAATTCATGTATCCGGTACAGCTTTAATCTTAGAAAATATGATCATATCAGTGATAGTTTCCGAGAATCAAAATGGTTTAACTTAAATGAAAGATTTGTGCTTCAAATGTCACGCCTTAGTTTTAAAATTAACACAACTCAAATGCCTGGATATTTATTAGATAAACTGATTAAGAGTTCGGATAACCATTCTCGCCCGACGCGCGCCTGTGACTTATATGTGGTCCCCAGGCGTAGCTCAGCACTATTCGAAAGATCTTTCACTTATAATTCGATACAAAATTTTAACAGCCTGCCTCCTATAATAAAGTCTTTGCCATCAGTTTCCACATTCAGAAAACATGTCAAAATCCATATTATTTCTTTTCGAAATTAACTTTTAGATTTTTTTTTCTTTCATCCTTTATGTGATTGGTACACTGTACAAGCTTGTGAATTACCTTTTTTTCTTGTATTAATGAATACTTATTTTTCTTGTAGTAGAGATCTATTAATTGTCAATATGTTGGTAATATAGAGGTGGTTACGTGGAGGAGCAACAATGTTGAACGTCGCCACCTTCATAAAATTGTTGTAAATTTGTATATACATAGATAAATAAAGACACATTATTATTATTATTATTATATGGATGCTGACATGCGGGTTATAATTTTGTAGAATATTAAATGAAGACCTTTTTATTTTGTGTTATAAATTCATGCAGGCATTTTTTTAAATTTCTTGGATTTCTTTTATTTTTTATGTCAGGTGGTATTTGTTTGTAATATTTTGGACCGGTAAATGATATAAAATTTTGTCATTGTGTTTTTTGTGTTCTTATTGGTAATGGATTTTCTTTATTCCTGGCTTCATATAGGTGACTGTATTTTTGACATAAGTTTTTATTTAAGTGCGTAAAAATTATGCAAGCTTTAATACATAAATATTTTACACTTAACAATAATGTTTCTTTTTGTGTATTATTTTCACAACCGCGCTCTGATACGTTACCATATGATTTATAGCAATGCATGCATGAAGAGGACATATGTGGGATCAAATTTGAAGGAAGTATTTGAGTACCATAAACCTAGTTTTTTCCCTTTCGCTGGTTTGTGAAAGTACAAATTCTCGTACTTGCTTCCGACGCCCATTAGGAGAACGAGAACGTCAATGTCCTCGCTAACAATTGCCACACTGTCGAATTTTGCTGCTTGGGAAATAACTGTTTCTACAATAAATAAATCTGCATCTTCTTCTGCCTGCTGAGTTTGGATTCCTCCTTCCTTAAATTGTTGTATAAGCATCAAAATCAAATGGTTCTTGTTGCTCTCGTTTGCAAAAAATTTTCTTGTGACATTGCACCATTTGTTTCTTCGCTGAAAATGATGTCTGCTGAAGAATCTGATGTCTTTAAACGATTTTTTACAAATTGGAAAAAATTGTTGTTATTCGACTGCCAATTACGCCCATACCTTTTAATGAAATTTCGACTTTAGGATACTCATTCGAAGCGAAATTTAATGGTCTTTAATTTTGATAATAGATGACTTTTCGATTGGATGCATTATATATAGGTCACAAACTGAAAAATCTGCCAAAAATTCGTGATTCTTTCGGCCACGTAAAAATTTGCCAAAGGTTTGGAGGTCTAAAGCTTGGATTCTATATACTCTCTACAATATACTAAACTACTACCTCGTTTGTTGTAACTATAAAGTACCCCGTTATTAAACTATTATTATACCTTCTGTTATTCATGGCTTTATTTTATATGTAGTTTTTTGTTTATGAATTTTTTTGATTTATCTGTTAATTTGTCATTTCTTCTAATCATTACTTTTATACATATCATGCCAATTTACATGTGATATTACATCTTGTAATTTTTTATGATCTATTATGTAATATTTGTTTTCGCTTTTATTTTCCAGCTTTATTTTGCTATCTAGATTTAAGTTTAATATTGTAAAGTGGTCTGTTTTTTTTATACATGTATTTAACGTCGGCCTATTTCCGCTACTGAGGCCTAACACCGACGCCTATAGACGAGCTACCCCCAACCAGGTTTTTTGCCGAACCTCTTCCTTTAAGAAGAGTAGGGATCTTTTACTTGCCTAACATTTAATAGACAAGGGACCGACGGCTTTACATCCCCTCCGAAGAATGGTATATCTCCTATATAACCCTCGCCTAAGGTTGTATAGCTTCCGCGCATACACTGATATACAAGCCGCTGGAAGATGTGTGAGGCGAGAACGCGGTTTCCGTTGGAATGGTCACCAATCCAAGTACTAACTGCGCCTGTCGTTGCTTTACATCGCATACCGAAGTATGTCAATTTGCCAATTTAAGTATTTTTATTAGACTTGTATGTACATTTCATTTCATTTGTTTATGTTATTTTTCTAGATAGTTCATTATCATAATCCTGCACAACGTGCTTACAATAATTTTTTTTTCCCTAACAAATTTCCTGCAGAGCTTCCATCTGTTAGGTGGCTGGTGGTAACCGAGATAACACGTATACAATGTTGTTATTGATGGGGTTTATAAAGACGTACCTACGCTCGCCCCAAAAGTGGTCTGTTATAGTAGCTGATAATTGATTTTATCTTTTCAACAGAATAGTTGTTATATTTTAAAAATATATGGTCAATTGTAGTACGTAGGGCATTAAATATGGGTGTCGAATTTATCATGGTCATACCCCCTCCCCACCTCGACACTAGACTAGACTTGTCACAGCGTTTTCCTTAATTATTTACAGAATAAGAAAAAAGGTGGTGGAAAATTTTAAATGGACTAGCTACTTTTGCTATCTCCGAAAATAATCATTGTTTGATCATTTTTAAACATTTTATTTTGCACCCAGAAAAGTTAAAAAACCACTAGAAATACAGAAGAGAAATCTTTAAAAAATATTTTTATGAAAATTGTGCCGATTTATATAACCTACAAAATGGTTTAAAGACAAGTTATGGCGAAAAATATCGAAAATGCGGAAAACGTCTAGGCCAAATATTTCCGTTATTTGAAGAGATACGAGAAAAAAAGGTGAAAATTTTTTGCAAAACAGAGTGTTACAACGAGGTTTTATCTAATTTTTTTCAAAACCGCTGTATTTTGAGGTTTACTCTTCAGGCTGTTAAAAAAAATATTTTGAAACGGGCGAGAAATGGCGGCATTAAATAGAGTATTTTTCTCCCTTTTCAACGATATATCACATACCGTATTTATTCATTGGTACTACGTTAGTAATTATAAAAACATTTTTTTTAAACCAATAAATTTTTTTTAACAAGCATTATACTTGCTGTGGAGAAGTATGATTAAATAAAACGATAAAATAATTCAATAAGTTGTTCAAATCTTTGATATAATAAAACATTAACACAATTAAGAAGAATAAAGTAAATTCAGGTAACATAAACAAATTAATAATAAAAAGAATATAGCACACAGAACATTAATATTTATCTAATCCTCAAAATAATTTTTAAGATAGCATATTAAGTGTTCAAAGTGTCCACCGCGATTTCTTATGCACAATCGAGCGCAGCGAGGTACTGCATTTAAAACATTACTCAGCATTTCGGGGGTAACTGTAATACATGCCTGTTGAATTCGAGCTTTTAGGTCTTCTACATTTTGCGGTGTCGTCGAAAACACCTTATCTTTAATATACTGCCATAGAAAAAAATCCATTGGGGTTATATCTGGAGAACGAGGGGGCCATCGAATAAATCCATTGGTACCTATCCAATGTTGAGGCAAAATTTCGTCTAAATAATCTAGGCAAATCTGGGAATTGTGGGGAGGAGCTCCATCTTGTTGAAAATATTGAAAGTTGTGTCGATTCTCTAAAGGTAGGTCATCTAAGAATTCATTAAATTAATTTCTCAGAAAGTTTAGGTACCTTTGACCACTGATGTGACCATCATAAAAATAAGGACCTATTAAATTGGTGTCTAAAATACCTATCCACACATTTATTGAAAAACGATTTTGAAACCCAGTCGGTCTATGCCAGTGTGTATTTTCAGAAGTCCATTTGTAATGAATATTGAGATTAAAAAATCCATTATTGGAAAAATTTTCCTCGTAGGACCAAAGTATTTTACTACATATTAATGGATCGGCACGCTTCTTTTCTAACAGCCCCCTACAAAAAGTCGTCCTCCTTGGTTTGTCCCTCGCTTCTAAATTGTAAACTTTTTTGGCTTTATAACATCGGTAACCATTTTTCTTTAAATTTTTTCTAGCACTTGTTTTATTTATGACAAGCAATTTGAATTTCTCTTAATGATGTTTCCAAATTTTCTGTATTTTTATTTCTTACATAATTAATAACTCGGTTTACCTTATTTACATTATCAGTAACACTGTTCAACCTTGTCTTCTTCTTTAAAAATGAACCATTATTTTTCAGTTTCGTAGTTAATTTTCTGAACAGAGTGTGTGTATATCTGAAGTACTATACCTACTTAGAAGAGGATAACTTGATTTCTTTAAAATTAGTAATACAATTCAACCCGGCACGAGTAACTTCATTTTAACTTTACCACAGGGTCTATTATATGGATATTCACAAACCCTATTTGTGTGTTTGTAACATTTGTGTGGTTTCTTAGAGCCTTCTTTATTTCAAGCATGTCTAGAATGTTTCCTTCGTTTACATTATGCAAAAATTTAACATTACTACTGTTAAAAAAGTGATTTTGTTCTATGCAATGTTCGGCGAAACCAGTTGATTTTTTATTGCCTAAAATAGACTTTCTGTGTTCTCTTAACCTCACATCTATACTGTGGCCACTCTGACCTATATATACAACATCACAGTCGCCACACTTTGTTTCATATACCCCCGATTTTTTAATACCTTCTGTTTTTTCTTTATTATTAACCAACAAGCGACCCAAATTATTTATTCCATCTATTACATACTGAGTTACTAACCTTATTTATATAATTTGTACTATGCCATTTTTTGTTTTCTATATTTGGTAGATTATATTTTTCTAATAGTTTTCTTTGTTTATTTCGCATTAATTTGTCAATAAATAACTCATCATATTGTTTGTTCATTTTACAAATAAGCGATGTCAATTAAAATTATTAATAAATACATCATATCATATACGTTGTTCCACATAAATTATGTAAAATACTTATTCTTCCAGTGATATTAAAAATGAAAGATCATTTCATTGTAACTATTTACAACGAAGTAAGACGGATCCCATTATTAAAAAACAGAAAGAAGCCTTTGGCTATTATGTAGCGACATTTATTTATTGAAAAAACCCAGATAGAGAAACCTCTCATCAAATGTATGCATTCCTCTGGTCTCCAATCATGTTAACATCTTATAATTAGCTTCAGCGATACAAATTACAAAGTACGGGATGAGTTTTTGTGTCGGCCTCCGCTAGCAAGGAAATACATTTGTCCAACTATTGCTGGATACTTATTAGCGGCTGACATTCGATTTGTCTTGTCTCCGACCACTCTGAGCGATTGCATTGGACCTCGGTCGATGCCTCTTCGTATTTTACATTTTTTCTTAGGCTGAAACGCACTGGGGGCGGATTTTAATTTGGCAACTACATGAATATTCGATTATTAATTTACTGCTATTAGTATGATGTATACCTTACCAAACAAGAAAAAATCTTCTGTGCAACAACTTTGCACATTCTTCGAAAGGTTACTTGACCAAAGCAATTTATTATGAAAACATACATGCAGAATGTTATTAGAACTTGTTTTGCATTCTCAATCAATGTATGTGCATAAGCAATTATTTGTTAATTACATGCAATTAAACATTTCGGAATAAATTGCCAGTAATAAATAATATTATACTTTAATTATTAAGTTGACACTCCATTTTGATTTTACATAATGCATAACATATATGTACATTTGTTGATAGCTAATATAATAAACAAAACGTAACGAAGGATAATGTTCGTGGTATTATTGTTATAAAATATCGCTCTTTACTAGAAAATAATATCAATAGTAAAATCTATAAATTATAGAAACGAACTTTACATAAACTTAAAAAAATACCCTCTAGACAATGCACTAAAAACAGAATATAACAACTACAAAAAAAATCTAGTTAAACTTACCAATAAAACAAAAAATAAATACTATAAACAACAAATTGAGCAGAATAAACATAATAAACAATATCTCTGGAATACGGTTAATAAATTTTAAAAAAACTATAACAAAAACCAAATAAACCCAATAAAAAACAAACAAAATCAAATTTTAAAATCACATTATGAAATAGCCAACGAATTTAATGAAACATATATTGAAATGGGCAAAAAATTAGCAGACAATATCACCCCTGATCAAAGTTTTATCTCTAATAATAGAGTCCTACTAAATTCATGTTATTTATTACCCACAGACAATAACGAGGTTTACAGCACAATTAAATCGCTAAGAAACAAGAAATCCACGGGTATCGATGGTATAAGTGTAAAAATAATTAAAGAAACAGCTAATTTTATTATAGACAAACTAACGTATGTTATAAACTTAATATTTGATACCAACACCGTTCCTTCCATTTTCAAGACATCAGTTAAAAAACCAATATATAAAAAAGGCGATAAATCATCCTGCCAGAACTATAGACCAATATCCATCATTACAAATTTTACAAAAATTTTTGAAAAAATATTCAAGTCTCGTCTAGACAGTTATATAAGTAAATATAAAATAATTTCAACCAAGCAATATGGCTTTCAAAAAGGTTTATCGACGCAAGATGCAATTAGTTACCTCACAGATAATATATACCGTACAATTGATAAAGGATTACCATCATTGGCTATATTCCTAGACCTCGCCAAAGCCTTTGATACTGTTACTTTTCCACTGTTGTTAAACATTTTGGAAAATATAGGTATTAGAGGCAATTCACTAAGTTTATTAAGCAGTTATATTATCGGCAGAAATCAATGCGTAGAAGTCAATAGCATAAAAAGTGATTTTCAAACAGTAAAGTACGGAGTTCCTCAAGGAACAGTGTTGGGACCTTTGCTTTTTATATTGTATATAAATGATTTGTTTTTGATGGAATCTTGTGGAGATATTCTTACTTTTGCAGACGACACAGTCATCTATTATGTTGACCAAACCTGGCAGGAATTAAAAACTAAAGCTGAAAATTACTTTTTAAATATCAAAAAGTGGTTTGATAGTAGAATACTCACACTAAATTTTGATAAGACGTTTTTTCTTCCATTTGCGTCATATAAAAATACTTTACCTGAATTTCAATCGTTAATGATCACCGACAGGGATAATTCACTAATAATACACAGAACCGATACAAATAAATACCTTGGTATTTATATTGACAGCCATTTAAAGTGGGATGTTCATATAAATTACGTTGTGAAGAAATTAAGATCTTTAATTCCAATTTTTAAATATCTTAAAGATATTCTACCGAAAGATAATCTTCTAACCATTTATTATTCTCTAGTCGAGTCTCACATAAATTATGGGATACTCGGCTGGGGCGGGGTAAATAAAACTATTTTAAATTATTTGGAATTAACTCAAAAAAGAATAATAAAAATCATGTTTAAGAAAGATCTCTCATTCCCGACTGATGAACTATACTACGAAACTAAACTCTTCGATGCAAGAAATTTTTTTTATTATGCAATCTGTGTGAATCAATACAAAAATAAAAAAGATCTGATAAATATATCACATAATTATCACACCCGACAAAATTTTGAACACTACAAGGTTGAGTTCATGAGGAAAACTATAGGTCAAAGAAATTTCAAATATTTAAGTCCAAAAATTTATTCCTCGTTGCCTCATGAAGTTAAAACTTCAAAGACTTTAAATGTTTTTAAAATTCGTTGTAAAATGTATATAAGTCAAAGATCCAGAATAGACATTCACAAACAAATTGATCTAAAAAATAGCTAAGGAATTTATGTCTAGTCACTAATTTTTCATAAATTTTCATTATTTTTTTTATTGCTAACTGTATGTTCCTCTTGTACTTTTTGTCATTTTATTTAGTACAAACGCCGAATATTATATTACACTGCTGCATGTTTCATGTTTCATTCTTTATAATATCGTTGACTGTAAAATAATATAAGTTTTAGTATGTAAAAAATTTTTGGTATGTTATGTTTTATTGTCTTATTATATATAATTTAATGTCTTATCGTTCTTAATATTACTTTATGTGGTGCTTAGTTGTTATTTTGTTATTTTATTATATATTTCTTAGTTACTTTATGATATATATTTATATTATCAGTTAATGTATGTCCTTAGTTGTTATACTTTTTTTACATTTTTTATATTATAATTCCTATTAAATACTATCTATATAAATATTTATCAGTATATTTCCCACGCGCAAATATCTATTTTGATATTTATTGTGGTGTATTCATGTTTATTTTAGAGTGTTTTTTACCTTATACATTTTCTGTACTATAATTATTCATAAATAAACATTATTATTATTATTATTAATAGTTATTTATATTATAAGGATCATAAAACCAATCATTATGGTACTAGCCTTGAATATAGAACACGGTGTGTACCATAATGATTGTTTATGATCTAAATTTCATACAAAATTTTATCTTCTGGCGTAAGTTAATTAAAATAAAAAGTAATATATATCTCTCTATTGTATTTTGAAGCTTTGGGCAGTAATTATTTTATTTCAAATTAACATTCACGCAGGCTACTGTTATGCTACTATATATGATGTGTCCAAGTGCCAGTGCCCGGAGAGTAGCTGTTGGTTGCAGTCTGGTATGTTGCTTACAGTAAAATAAGGATTTTACAGAGGAGTTTGCGACTAAAAATATTATGTTTTAATATTCTGCCCTCTAAAGGCACATTTGAACTATGCTGAGCCCAATCAGGCTATTTATTTTTCAATTGCAACAGACACTGGGCCGCTATATGGCGTCTGATGATTGTTCTGCATGTCGTTACCCAAAGGATACCGAGACGTACCAAATAGTCGAAGGATCCTCGTGTTGGTCGTCACATGCCTACTTTGCAGTGACGAGAGCCAACAGCTCGAAACTGCAGTCTGCAAGTGGTGTGGGACGACTGGCACGAGAGCTCTTTTAAGTAGGATCAGTCTTTCGGCTGGTGTTTGTTGCAATCGGAGCATTAGCATTCTGTAGGTAATATGCAAGTTACACTTAACGTGCCAGGCTTGTAAGTTACAATTCAACGCTCGGCGGGGCACATAGCCTGGAGAGTAGCTGTTGGTTGCAGCCTGGTTATGTTCCTTATAGTAAAATAAGGATTTTATAGAGGAGTTTGAGATTGAAAATATTATGTTTAGTATATATATATATATATATATATATATATTTGTATCTCGTTTTTATATTTTTGAATGCTCTATTTTATGCCTTACATTCATCTTTTATTGTACTATTAGGCATTTCTATTATTGTTAATAAATAAAATACCGTTTCTCGTTTATTTATCAGCATCAATAAGAAAGTGAAACTTGGGGCCTTGAAACGTAGACATACAGGAAATTTTATAAAGAATGTTCACATTCTAAATCTAAATATATTCCTGTAATTAGCGTCACCGTTTTACTTGACAAGCTTCACTAAATAGTTAAACGATTTATTTTCAGAGCGATGAAAGATAATTTTAATTTGGCAACTAAATTACTATATAGACAGTGTTTACATAAAAAAGTAAAAGTGATTTCCTGTTTCTCTTGGCTTTACAATAGATTTCTACTGTTTTTCCTCATTGAACATGCTTTTAAAATCTGGACAAACAAAAAGATCATAAATTATTTTCACTATATGTTTTTGACTCACAAATTTATTGTTAGCAAGCTTACAAAGGAGAAGAAAAAATTAACGATTCTAAAGTTTTTCCGGTCGTTTAATTGGATTGAATCGCTGAAACAGAGACGGGCGACTTTAAACAGCGGCTGCATTTTATAGCGGGGAGGAAATTTTATTTATTACATTACGTTTGTGGTCTACATGCTCTTAAATTATATTTACTCTATTGCAGTCTTAATTATTTATTTCAATATAGCAGGAAAGTGTAGTGCTGTGCGTATATATTATTCTTTTATAGAATATTATTCATTTAAATTGGCTCGTTAAAAATAGAATGGAAAATGAAGAAACGTTTTCAGGTAGTTAAGTCTCATATCTCCTTAATATCAATAAATTATGTTAAAAAAATTAAATATTATTAAGTAGGTAAAATAAAACAATTTTATTTTAATGTTTTATGTGTTTATTGTCAGCAGATTAACAAAAATCAATTAACGATAAAATATTAAAAGAGGAAATTGATTAACGAGTTGTAAGATACATTAATGAAATGAAATATCTGAATTAAATTAAATTATCTGAATTAAATTAAAGGATAGATTAAATTACGTCAAAGTAATCAAATGCAGATACAATTAAATATTTTAAATGAGATTTATGTAGTCAGTGACAATTTTGTTTAGCTTTAAGCTATTATAATGTATATTAAATTTAATGTTAACTCAATCCATAATATTGCTTTCTCTTTTACATGTATTTATCCTGTTATTATTTAAGGGGCTAATAAGTATATACTCTCTAGGAATATTAACAAACAAACAGCAAAATGCCTTAAAAAAATAAAAAGGTTATGTAAATATAAGGATACTTATATTACTTATACCTTCATTAATTGACTATAAACAAATAATATTATAAAAACCGTTGCCCAAGGAATCACTATTCCACATCCAGATCTTGTATCCAAGTCTTATACACACTAAATCCCAATGTCATATTTTACTCCCTTTAATAAAAGGGTGAGGGTGGCTAACGCTAAAAAACGCTATTTACCCTTATTTACCCCCGAATCCTTCAACGGAATTAGATCAAAATATAATCTAGTTCTAGATCTCATAGTAATACATAAATGTACCAAATTTCAAGTCAATATCATAAACAATTCCAGAGTAAACGTGCGCACAAGAAAAATTACAGACCGACAGACAGAAATTTTGTTGACTCAAATTTAAAATCTCTACGTTTCATGACATTTTATGCATATTTCAACAAAAAAAAATCTTTTTTGCGTTACTATACTTCCACTCGACGTGGAAGTAATTGCATTTCTAGTTCTAATTTTAAATCTGAATCAGTGAATAAACTTAATTGTTAAAAAAATATTTACAGAAGCTGCTGTATGAGGTGGGATTAATATATAACTAATAGGATTGTCGAGTCCTCATACCTTACGTTGCCCACATTGTTAATTTGTCTAATATGTCCATCTGAAGAAGTTATCCGCTGCTTAAAAATAATATGAGTAATATGCAACAAAAAGTTTGTATCGATCAAGAAAGCTCCGATTACCTAACACTCACGTTAGGAGTATCACAAGGGTCCATCCAAGCTAGTTGATCAAATCTCTGTCTGACTGTCAAACTCACTATTCGCAGACGACGTCGGCGTCCAACTCTATCATTCTTTTTCGCCAAACAGGTTGGATAATAAATGTTATAAATTATAATTATAAATTTTGTGGATCTATCCAAGGACCATTGTTTGGTTATAAAAATAAATAAATTTAAGGTCATTATCTTTAGATATAAAAAGTACAAAAATCAGGTGAAAAGATCTATATAAATTTCTATGGGAGCGAAACAATTTAATTGGCAAATGAGACCAAAAATTTTAGGGTTAACGGTTAACGAAATTCTTATCCACAGCTAACTCCAACGGGACATCAAGTAATGAACCACAACCTAATTTTGATCTGACATAAGTAAACTAGCATTTTCAATATCGTGGCGTGGCGTCATAAAAGTTAGGATGGTCTTGATTATAAAATCCATTATTATTAATGCAGAAATTATAGCATGATTAATATGATTATTGACTCAATTGATACCAAGTACTGTTTCTTTAGTGTAAAAGTTAAGCATTTATATTTTTGAATTTGAGTCAAGATTATTAATCGTTGTACTACACTTCAATCTTGAGTAAATCATCAACTCCTTCTAGAACAAGGTAAATTCTGAGATGACCAGCAAATAAATTAATTATATTTAGACCTCTAATTTACGAATTTTTTTATAAAAAATCATATCTCTCTTGCATTATGCAGTTTCTTTTAATAAAAAGATTTATACGCGAAATTAGGATTCATGCCACCCGTATAGTATTACTATTCTATTGAAGACGGAAACACCTCAAGACTCAATAAAATTCATTAACAAATGTTATTTAAAAACTTCCAAGTGGCCATGTTCCAAATAGTTAAAATATTATTAACGAAATAAATAAATTATTGCCTTATACCTCAAAGACAAACAACAATGCAGCTACGGACACGTGTTTCGAAGTTGTTGCTCCTTATCAGCGTAGTGTAGCTTAGCGAATTTAAATCTTATAGTTGAGCAAAACTAATAAAGGCAGGAACAGTACATTCGCTAATCTACGCTAATGAGGAGCAATAACTCCGAAACACTGTTGTCTCTTTGAGGTATAAGGCAATAACTCAGTTCTTTCTTTAATTATTTAACATCTTAAGCCCTTCATCATAAAATATTATTTTATTTATTATAGTTTTTCATCAATCTGTTCAAATATGTATATTTATTTTTAATACTATATTATTATCTACGTATTTATTTATTAGGAATTCTACATCAATTTATAATTTAGTTTGAGTATTCCCATATGCATGATGAGAAATTTTACACGAAATCTTGCAAACAACACCGTGACAATGGTAAACCACATTGTAGCTTGTAAATACCGCCAAGTTCAAAGTGAAAATGTTAAAGCTCTCTGGGGATTATAGCTACAACAATCTTGTAATGCCCTTTCAGTGTCTCATGGGGATGGAGAGACAGAGAATATGGTAGGAAAGCAAAGTAAGTACTGCCCGCCTGTTGCATCTTCCATGTAAAGTTATCACTACATAAGTTAGTTTACCCAAGTCTCCCTATGTGTATAAATAATAATTTATCGTCCGTACTTTATTTTAATAACACATTTCACCCTTCATTTAGTTCACATTATTTAATCGACATTATAATTTATTAATATGCGAGTTAAAAAACATAACTGTAATATTTTGTTGTAAAGAAATTATAAAATAGGGCTTTGATTGGTTAAAAATTCTATTCTATTCCAGAGCATAACTATTTTAAATTTTCTTTCAAATAATTCCTTATGTTCATAAGAAGTGTTATCTATAGAATATTGATAGCAGTAAGCCGTAAAAGGCAAAGCTTGGTTCTTTAATACTTTTGTTTTATTCAGAAGTTTCGAATCCACCCCTTGAAATTTCCCTTATTGACTGGTTGAGTGGAACGTTTGAGCTATATTTATACCATTTAACAATAGGGGTACATTTAAATTTAAGCAGGCTCGATGAAAAGAAATACGGAATATCACTTCCTTCATTCATATAAATACAATTTCATTGAGACGATTTATACCCTTAAATAAACACATATTTTTGTTGTAAATGAAACTACTTTGATGCTTGAAAGCAGAAAATTGGTATTACAAATTGAAATCATGAATCTGTGGATGAATTTGTTGCAAAGGATGATATATTTGGATAAAACAAAAATAATAATAATAATAATAATATATTTAATAATTCAACAGATTAAGTCCATATAAATGATACAGTCTGTCTATTTTACCACACCAAAACTCTCTCTTAATATCTATTGTATAAGGATAAAGTTTTAGAAACAGTTATAATAAACATTACCATTGTTGAAGAATATAAACAAATATAGAAAGTAATAACAAAGATAGATTTACGAGATATTTCTTTAGGTATAAGTAAATTGACTAACAGAACAATTAAAAACATCAGCAAACTGAGTTGCCTAGCGAAGTGGGTTCGATTCCCGCAAGGCGAAACAATTTTTCATAAAAAAAATTACCCCAAGAGTCGTTCGGAGTCCACATTAAACTGTAGTGCCTAGTTTATCTTTACCTAGCACAAGATCTTTGAGATCTTCCAGGGAGTTGCTTAGGTAACTTGAAACGCGGTTAAGAAAACATTTTTAAATATTACTTTTAATGTGGTTGTAAGCACGACACATACAAATAAGTGAAGAAAACAGGTGTTGGTTAGTATCAGGCATTTTATAAGTAAATCTTGAAGCTTTACCAGAGAAAGGAAATTTACCGACCATGTAATGTTTTATAAAGATAAATGACCTGACAATTTCTATATCTCATTTCCATGCTACTGAGGTCAACTACACTAAGCATTTCACAGTATGAAACGTATCTGCCAGAGTACAAACCAAATTCAGTATAATATAAATATCTACAAAATTTGCGTTGTATATGTTCGAGAGACTGGATGTGATCCTTGTAATATAAAACCCATACAACACAAGCGTACTCTAATTTACTACGCGCACAATATTTTAAAAGTTGTAATGCTATGAAAGTTCTTGGTGCTCCTGATTACAAATCCTAACATCTTCATCGCCTGGCTAGAAACCTGTTCTATGTGAGGAATAAAATATTACTTTTGGTCAAATATAACGCCCAAATCCATAACTACGGTCACTCTGGTTACGATTTGATTTGATCATTAATTTGATAGTCAAACTCAGTAATAGTTACTGTACACTTTACTATGTTGATTTTTAGGTTATTGTTTTCACAACACTTAACTACTTCATTAAGATCATTCTGCAGTGACAGGCTCAATATCCTGAAGCCTTCGTTGATAGAGTTTTCATAAATGTTGGAAATAGGGACAATCAGGTACGACAAAAACCTGAACGTCATTATACAGCAATAATTCCTTATGTATACGGACTATCGGAAAAGCTACGCCGTATAGGTGACAAATTTTATGTTAGGACAATATTTCAAACGGGGAACACCTTAAGATCTATTTTAACAAAAACAAAACCGATAAACAGGGAGCAGAATTCAAAAAACTGTATTTACAATGTCCCGTGCGAATGTGATAAATGTTATGTGGGTGAGTCATCCAGACCTTTCAGTGTGAGGTTGGATGAGCACAAGAATTACATTAGAAAGAATGAAATTCAGAAATCAAAGATTTGTGAACATGCTTGGGAAAACGGACATAGAATAAACTGGGACTCGGCAAAAATTTTAACAAAAGAAACAGATACCAAAAAAAGAAAAACTAAAGAATCAGCAATAATCTTATTAAATGAAGATAAGTGCGTATCGAATTGTTCTGTAGATATTTGTACAACCTGGCTACCAATGTTAAAAGAAGAACTTAACAAACTCAACATTATCTAAAAAATATCATCAGTTCTATGTTCTGTGTAAGTAGTAAGTATCTATGGAAATAACATAAACAGAATCTTAAAGCTGTGTATTTGACATACACAGCAAAATAAGAGTTCTTCAAAAAATAGCTTTGAAAACGGAAAGAGATTACTTTCCGAAACGTCAGCAAAATACATTATTTTTGTGTTTATTCCGATTTATATTATTTGCAAAACATAACCTCTGACTTTTCCTTTGGCGTAAACGTCACGGGCGCAGAGGCTTTTTTTCCAATAATTCTATTATTTTGTAGATTCGGTGATTTGTTTTGAAGAGGATAATAGTACATGTGGTAGAAAACCCAAATAATAGGAAAGAATAAGGCTCACAAAGTTATCTACGATATTGAAGATTTTCAGGTCATCTGCATGTAATAATTTAGGTGCTTGAATAGCCATAACAAGATCATTAAAAAGAGGAAACATAGTAATGGGCCCAAATTACTTCCCTGGATGACACCACTAGTTACTGCATAGGGTAATGACCTTTGTGTCATGCAGTCGGCATATTGCATCCTATCAGTTAAATAAGAGTTGAAAAATGTTATTAGATCATTATTGAATTTATTTATTTTATAAAATTCCAATAAGCAGCATTATGTGTGCCTTTTCATTTCAGTTCGCAATGTTCTAAATTCAGTGTTGGTGGCATTACGTTCAATTTTCTTATAATTCATGAGTGCAAAATTTCAAATAAATAGGGTGTGAGGAAGCGGCTCAAAGCGGAAAGGTTTGACTCTAATTAAATAATTAACTAGTTAACTAACCAACTAACTAACAGCTGAAGCTGAATAAAAACTTATAATATAATTTTAAAATAATCTATTTTATAAAAATAAAAATATAAAAATAGCAATTATAATATTCTTCCAATGTAAAATTGCTTATTTAGTGACGATCATTAATTTTATTTTCGATTGAGGTTGTTTCAACCCTATCGAGAGATAGCGCTAGTTACGCTCTACTGCTGTGGAACTTAATAATGTCTATGAAATGTGACCTAGGTTTATCGAAGGTATGCTCACTTGCACTGCATTGACGAAACCCAAAAATAGGCCGAAACCGGTCTGTAGTTAGTGACATCCTGAGATGAAGGAGGCTTCGCATCTTCCTCGTAGCATTCGAGCAGTCCAAGTTATTGCATTTTAGTGCTGTGTTAGACAAAATACGGCAAATTTTACCATTTAATTCAGCCTTCGTCGTCTGCATGTAGCTGAGAGTAGCTGTTCTGGTTTAATTTGTTTAGTCCTTATTATATTTATTTATTGAGTTACAATATCCAACAGACGGAGGTTCATTTACAGGATAAGGTTAGAACAAAAGTAGATATAATAGAAAAAAGATAAAAGAAAGAGGTAAATAAGAACAAACAAACATGAAATTATAAATTACATGACAAGTATCTATGGAACAAACAAACGAAGTATATAATGATAAACACCTAGCATTAAATAATTATAAATGTTTAATACTGCGAATGTTAGTGTTGAAAATATCTATTATAGTATTGACATTACTGTAAACTGTATTGTAAACATTTGATAGAAGGGGGGATTGAATTAAGATGTTGGTTCTTGGAGTACGTATTAAGAGTTTCACAATGTCTTGAGTTAAGACGAGGTACAGCGTAAAAAATACTGTTGTGAAGGTCTTCACATTTAATAAAATTATGTATAATTTTATAGAGGAAAATTATAGATTGCGTCACCCTCCTCTTTAAAAGACAAGTAAAATTAAAAGTAGATAAAAGAATATCATGTGGATATACTCTAGGCGGATAGTTGCCAAATGATTTAAAGTGTAAATTCTTTAGGAACCGACGTTGAATATTTTCTAATGATGTTATGTGACAATGATATATTGGATTCCATATAATCGAGGCGTATTTTAATTCTGGTCTTA
The DNA here is from genome assembly GCA_963675555.1 of Leptura quadrifasciata. NCBI lineage: Eukaryota > Metazoa > Arthropoda > Insecta > Coleoptera > Cerambycidae > Leptura > Leptura quadrifasciata. Next base: position 6,209,535 of record OY776675.1, read on the forward strand.
CTAAACAATTGAACAATAATTTGCACGTATCTATGTTTTGAAAATCTTTAATGTTTCTTAAGATGAATCCTAATGTCTTAAAAGATGATGTAACAGTAGAGTCAATGTGATCAACAAATGTTAACTTTGAGTCAAGCATAACTCCGAGATCTTTAACATTGTTAGGTATATTTTAATAATAAATAATAATAATAAATAACACCACGGGTAATTACGACCCCCTTTATCCCGGAAGGCCGTAGAAGAGCCTTGTGTGGCAGGGGGCTACACATTTAGAGACAAGGGACACACACCCCATATCCGTGTATAGTGAAAAAATCCCTCTCACAGTATTTTCCACTGCCACGACCGGGGATCGAACCCGGAACTTTTGGGTAAGAGGCAAGTACGCTCACCTCTCGACCACCAGTCAGTTCAAAGAGATACTTTCAATTTTATAATCAAATTCATAAGTAAATTGCTTTCTTGAGTACGACGTCACGTTGCATTTGTTGACGTTTAAAAACAGATTATTTTCCATACACCATGTATTTATGCGATTTAGGTGTTCACAATCGACCATCGAGTCAATTTGACAGAATATTTTTAAATCGTCAGCGTATAGAAGGTATTTTACATTAATATTGGCGATAATATCATTTATAAAAATTATGAAAAATAAAGGACCTAGAATGGATCCCTGTGGGACTCCGGATGATTGTAAAAATTTGTTCGACTTGTAACCTCTTACTTGAACATATTGCCAACGATCACTTAGGTAGGATGTTATTAAATTTAAGAACTCTGTAGATATATTCAAATATTGAAGCTTATGTAATAATATATTATGATCTAATTTATCAAAAGCCTTAGAGAAGGCAGTGTAGATAACATCTACCTGACCTCTCTGATCCAAGACTTCACTATAATTTCGAGTAACTTACTAAAATTGCAAATTATAGTAATTGGTCTGTAATTAGTTACGTCGGTGTTATCACTTTTTGTAATATGGGTGTAACTTTAGATAATTTCCATAAGTCTGAAAATACAGAATTCTCTAAGATCGCATTATATATAATAGATAGCGGGTATGCAAGAAGAATGGCACAATCTCGAATTAAAAATGTAGGAATGTTATCCGGTCCCATAGTCATATTTGCTTTTAACTGACTAATAGCGTTTTTTACATCATCCAAAGTAACTTTTCTTAAATGCAAGATATTATTTGGAGTGATACCATCGAGCTTACACGGCGTAGTGTTAACTTTGGTATCTGAAAAAGATTCAGAAAAGAAGTCGGCAAATGCTGAAACAATTTCAGTGGGATTATCGAGATTTGTATCGTTATATTTCATATTAGACGGTATGCCCGAAAGAGATCTTTTGGCTTTTAAAAAGGACCAGAAATTATTAGGATCCATATTCATATCATTTCCGATTTTACGTATGTACTGTCGGTATGCCAAATTATTTTCAGTTTTAAACTCAGCTCTCAGTTTTTTAAACACTTCATAATTTTCATCGTTCTTACATTTTTTGTAAGCATCGTAAGCTTTATGTTTATTTTTCAGCAGAATAATTAAGTGACCATTGAACCAAACTGGGTACTTTCGCGAGGGTGGTTTCTTCATATAAGACACTTACTTGCAGATAGGTTGGAATATTATAATTCCTATTTTTATAAAATTTCCATCTACTGTAAAATTGTTTATTTTATATAGTTCTTGCCATAAATGAAATAAGCAAACATGTAAACAACAAAATAAAGAAACAATAATATTTGAATGATATTTTACACTTACTTTACATGAACATATTTCAGTATACTACTTAAAATAAATATGCATATTCCTAAATCACGGCCAGACGCTTCAATTTTATTTGTATATATAGATAAAAGTGTAATATCGTTGAACGTTCATCCGTGTTGTTCCAACGTGAAGGAGTCCACTTCGTCTGACTGGTTCAGTAACACAGCGTAGCCAAAATCGCCGCTTCTAGGCACAAGCATAAAAACTTCAGTTCTTGTGACGTGAGATGGATCATTTTTCAAATCGCTTGCGGCTGAGCTAGGATGTTTTGATGCGGGTCCGCAAGAATACAGACAAGTGATCCGCTGAAGGAAGGCGCATCTCCCAAGGAACACGTGAAAGATAAGGATGGTGCGGAGTGGCGTGTCCCTCCACCGGAACTCGCTTCAAAGTGGAAACAGGGTCGCCTAACAAAAACTCAAGAAAAATCGTCTTTATAAAGATGATAAAAGCGCGTCTTTGCATGTTATGTGACAAACACGGAGTGAGTGACTGAGATATTCCGCAAGACATTTCATTGTTGTTCACTTTGTTCGATGACGTTCCTGCGATTTAAAAACCAGGATTATAAATGGAAGATGCTTTTGTATGCCAAATATACATTTTTAACATTTGAATCATGCATGTTTCATAACGTGCTTTGTGTCAGGAAAACCTTCCGTTTTTCCCGAGCACCAAGGAAATATCAATGATTGGCATTCAACGAAGCTCGCTAAAAATAAAACTGTAAAAATCGAGCGGGAGCGCTGCATTTTTTACATCGGCTGCATATGAATGAGATTTTTTCAATTAAATTACAATTTGGAGTTCTAACAGGACGAATCGACGACAGCTGTGTAAACGTGGCTGTCCGGTGCCGACTACATGGGATCATCCTCTACCCATGAAATCCGTTACGAATAAATCTGCATTTCATCTAATAGCTGCCTATTAATAATCGAAACTCTGTGCTGTCTACAAAAAATACCTTTTCATTTCTGTATTAAATGTACATATGCATATAGATTAAATTAGATTTCTTTAGATTAGATTTATTTCCCAAAAATTACAATAATAATACAATATGCTCATGTAAGTGCATACATAACATAGTGCGCCTTAATCAAGACATAACGGAAAGATCATTTACTTAAATACGTTCAATCACAATTAATATGCAATGCACTTACTTAAATAAATTCAGACATTATAAATATACCATGTTTTGGAAGTAAACCCTTTGAAAATCTTTTATGGATGAAATTTTGTAGTGAAGTATTCTTCTAGATAATAGAACACGTAATTATTTAAAACTTTCTTTAGCCTAATTTTGAATAAGTTTTCGTTGTTTATGCACGTAATAGAATTTGGTAGATGATTATAAATTTTACTTCGGAGTATAAAGAACTTTTCCTATTTGTGACATATCCATAATTTGGTGCTATTAGTTTTCTGTAAATTATAGCTAATTTATATGTACAGGGTGTCTCACCGGGAACTGAATCGATCGATATAGAGAAAAGTACGCATCAGAAAATTTTGAAAATTTAGATAATTACTAATGTCGGTGTGGCCAATCCAACTAAAATAATTACAAACAGCTGGCACTACCGCTTATACCGGAAGTCGATACCAACTTGCTTATTTCAAATGGAACACCCTTATATATTTTAGAGTTTTCGAAAAGAGCATACAATTCGGAGTCGAAAATGTGTAGCATATCCTATACCTAAACCTAACCGTTTCAGAGATACTTGATATTTTATAGAAAATTTGACATGTGCAACGGTTTGCAAGAACCGTTATAACTTTCTTCGTGTAAAAGATCCTTATTTGCTTCTTGTCACATAAAAAGAACAGAAGAAGAACTACGCTCTGCAACTGAATTAAATTCAATAATATCATACCAAGTGTTCCGTTTTCCGCGTTACATTTTGTCAACTTCAAACCGCGAAAACTTGTTTAGGTCAAATGGAACACCCTGTATTTTTTACGTCAAATTGTGTAAAATTGAATTCCCTTTTTTTATAATATTAGCATTGTTGGGGTTAAAGTTACAACTTTTTGAAATATTTGCGATATAAGTTTCACCCGTTTTCATTCCATATGGTTCAAGGATTAAAAGAAACAGATTTCCTAAGAAGACAGAATTTTTGTGAGTTTATTCTAATAAGGTCTGAGGGTAACGATTCTTATTTGGGAAATATTATATGGACAGATGAAGCAAAATTATTGAAGTGACTCAAATGCTCATATGTTCAGAGAGCAAAACTTTCAGGAAAGTTGGCAGTTCAACGTTTACTGTGCCATAAGAAACGATAGAGTGGTGGCATTACAATTTTATCAGGAAAATTTAAACGGTAAATTAAATTTTCTCTTCTGCTAATATGTATATAGGTAGTTTTTTTTTTAAGTGAAAGATATCTGAATATCTTACAAAATTTGAATAATAACTATTTAGAAAATTTACCTCTCGCCAAACATAGAAACATTTTTTATCAGCACGACGATGCTCCCCCACATAACGTATATTTAATTCATAATTATTTACAAGAAACTTTTTATTATCAATGGATTGCCAATAATGGACCTTTCTTTCGCTCGCCCGATTTATCAGTTCTGGATAATTTCATTTGTGGAACAATTAAAAATAAAGTTTATGAGAGCCCATTAACAACCATTGAAGATTGTATGCAAAGAGTAAGAAATTCATTTCAAAACATATCACAGATTCAATTAGCCATGGCGTAGCTCTTCTAATTGAATCTGGTGGAGCGAAAAATGTGCCGAGGTTAAAATGAAATCATATTTTAAATTGATCTTATTTCTGCTATTTCAGTTCATGCCATACCTTCAATTCGATTAATACGCATTTATTTTGCGTTTTTGTGGATATCGAGTAGCAAGTGTGCTGCAAGTTCTTGATATTACTTTATCATATTCTCCATAAATAATAAACAAATTTAAAAAGTTTTCGTTGGTATAATTTAAACGTGCTGGCATTTTTTGACATAAGATAATGACTGATTGTTTCTAATCATGGCTATTTTGATGAAATGATTACAACAATGATGACAATTCATGAATTTCTAATAAAATCGCATATATTTCATAAAGTTGTAACTTTAACCCCCACAATGGTAATATCAGATAAATGGGAATTCAATTTTACACAACTGGTGTTCCATTTGACCTAAACAAGTTTTCGCGGTTTGAAGTTGACAAAATGTAACGCGAAAAACGGAACACTTGGTATGATATTATTGAATTTATTTCAGTTGTAGAACGTAGTTCTCCTTGTGTTCTTTTTATGTGACAAGAAGCAAATGAGGATCTTTTACACTAAGAAAGTTATAACGGTTCTTGCAAACCGTTGCATCTGTCAAATTTTCCATAAAATGTCAAATATCTCTGAAACGGCTAGGTTTAGGTATATGTTATGCTACATATTTTCGACTCAGAATTTTATGTTCTTTTCGAAAACCCTAAAATATATAGGGTGTTCCATTTGAAATAAGCAAGTTGGTATCGACTTCCGGTATAAGCGGAAGTGCCAGCTGCTTGTAATTATTTTAGTTGGATTGGCTACACCGACTTTAGTGATTATCTAAATTTTCAAAATTTTCTGATGCGTACTTTTTTCTTTATCGATCGATTCAGTTCCCGGTGAGACACCCTGTATAAATATTAACTACAGTGGGTATACATAAGTTTTTAAACGCCGTTCTACAAAATTCTCTCGGGCGAATACCACAGATTGCTCGCACAGCACGTTTTTGTGTAATTAAAAATTTTTTGAGGAGAAGTTGTCTTTCCCCAAAATTCTGCGCTATATTGCAGTATGCTTTAAGAATATGTTAAATACACAAATAGTGCCGCCGCAATGTTGGTGTCTTTCTTTGATATTCTTTATTGCATAAATTGCACATTCAAGTCTTTTATTTAAATCAGAAATATGCGTCGACTAATTTAACAATTTATCAATACATATTTCTAAGAATATAGTATCAGTAACTGATATTATTTGTCCTAGATAAGTTTGAATATTTATATCTAAGGTTGGTGCGTGGGATTTTTAAAATGTTATATTCATTGCTTCTTTAACATTTACGAGTAGTTTATTAGCAAGAAACCAGTTTGTAATGCCATTCATTGCCTCTTCACTTTTAACTTTAAGATCGTCCAAGTTATCATGATTCACTACGATGCTGGTATCATCAGCGAACAATGAAAATTGTAAGGAAAGAAAATTATCAATAAGATCATTTATGTATATTAAAAATAATACTGGGCCTAATATGGACCCCTGTGGCACTCCAAATTTGATATCTTTTGCTTCCGTGTTAACAGTTTTTCCAATTTCCTGAGATTCGTTATAAAGTCTGACACATGCAGATCTATGTTTTAAATACGAAGTAAACCACAGAAGTGGTGTACCTCGTATTCCGTAGTAATTGAGCTTAATTAGTAAGATATTATGAACTACACAGTCAAAAGCCTTAGACAAATCGCAGAAGATACCCGTAGTAATATGTTTATTTTCTAGGCTATTATTAATATAATTTATTAGTTTAAATGTAGCGTCAGATATGCTACAATCTTTTTTGAATCAAACTGAAATGGTGTTAAAATTTAAAATGTTTCTAGATAGTTTACTAACTGTTTTTTACTACTGCTTCTAATATTTTAGAAGTTGCTGGCAAAAGTGAAATAGGTCTATCATTTGAAATATTATGTTTGTCGCCTTTTTAAAAAAGCGCCGGCTTAATGGTTGCTATTTTAAATTTATCTGGAAATAACCCCTGTGAAAGTGATAAGTTTATGATATGTGTTAAGGGTTTCTCTAAAACTCAAATGTTTTCTTTTATTCATGTAACTGGAATTTCATCCCATCGTTTTAACTGTTTAACAATTTCAATTACCTCATTTTCTATAACCGGCGCGGCATAAAGTACAGAGAGTCCAGGGTATTTTTGTTCATCTTATTAATATAGTATTCGGCAGAGTGTATGCTGTGTAAATCAGATGTTAGTGCCTCGGCAATGTCTACATTTAGAAGTAACAAATGACACAATTTCAATAATAACTAGAAGTGAAACTAAACTAATTTACCTCGTAATTTACTTACTACATGAAAATATAACATAAATGCTTTGATACAAAATATGCCAATTTATTAAACAAATTATTTTAAAAGCAATATAAGTTAATTATAATCATTCATGCTCTTTGAAGAATCTTAAAGCTGTGTATTTGACATACACAGCAAAATAAGAGTTCATCAAAAAAAGCTTTGAAAACGGAAAGAGATTACTTTCCGAAACGTCAGCTAAATACATTATTTCTGTGTTTATTCCAATTTATATTATTTGCAAAACATAACCTCTGACTTTTCCTTTGGCGTAAACGTCACGGGCGCAGAGGTTTATTCCCAATAATTCTATTATTTTGTAGATTCGGTAATTTGTTTTGAAGAGGATAATAATACATGTGGTAGAAAACCCAAATGATAGGAAAGAATATTCCTAAAATTGTTTTTAATATTAACAATATTATCAGTATACTAATAAAATATATGTGTTAAATAGCGAATATATTCCACTAATTAAATTTTGGGTTAAAAAATTACTTTTGACACATACGTGATGAAGATAATAAAATAATATATAAAATTAAACAACTTTTCATTTTCGACTTAATTCTTCATCGATTTTTATGGCTAATGGATGTGCCAGTTATGCTCAATATTAGTTACAATGTTGTGATCTGTTTATAGGTACGGTACAAATTGTTGGATTTCATAGCTTTGTTCAAAATAATGTAGAAGTCGGTAATATATATATAATAGTGCATTTTCTGTAAAACATCAACTTACCTAGATATTTTAAATGAACCCATAAACTGGAGGGAAGTAGAACCTATCAATCCCTGTTCTTCTGCTCTGTGTATAAATCGGCGCCCAACTGGTGGTGGGAATATTACTTCCATTTTCTAAACAACAACATTTGATATAACAAACGTTTTAAAAAGTCAGTACATTTTGACATCTTATAGATGCCATAGAACACATTAAATGTAATAACACATTTTGTATGCGACGTCTATGATATTTTTTCCTATGATCGTATACATAATAATGAAAAATAGCAATCAATATGCTTGCTGATATTCATATATTTATAAATCCTTATAGTATGATAGGCTGTATATTTTGCATTGACTTCTGCTCCCTGAAATCAAGTTGCTTTTCTGATAAAATATTAAACCTATTTAAAAAGCCAGTAATTCTGTTTTTCAATATTTTCGAAAAAACTTTAGCAGTTGGAGATAAGGGAAATAGTCCGGTGGTTAGTCCCGTCCAGTTTATCGCCATTCTTGTAGAGAGGTTTTATTACAGGTATTTTAAATTTTAAAAGCCGATGGACAGTTATCTGTTTAAAAAAACATTTATTGATAAGGTATAGTCCAAGTAAGGACTTCCCTGCACTCAAAAAACGCAGCAAAAACTTTACGACATAATTATCATCACCGCGGGCCATGCGGCATGCCTGTCATCAAACGACCCGACGCACATTAAAAACCTATAAGATAAGCGAGTCAATTGCGGCAGAGACAGAACAAAGAGTGATGTTATTAGTAGTATTTGTTGTCAGAAGCTCGTAAAGTTTTTGTTGCGTTTTTTATGTGCCAGGAACTGATTACTTCAACTATACTTTAAAGGTTTTAATAGTTTAGAAGCTGATTCCTTCAATATATATGATGGTATGTTATCAATCCCAAGTGCTTTATTTGATTTTAATTGTTTCGATTATATCATTTTCACTCATATACAATAGGTACTGAGTTGGAGATATTCCTTATGTTTTGAGAAAAGTTATTCTTTTTTAATTGAACTATTTTATCAGCGAGTTTCATACCTACCTTTGTGAAGTAGTTTACAAAAACATTACACATTTTCAGTTCATCACTCAACAAATGATTTATTTGCTTCTATATAGTAATATTTACTATATTATCACTAGTAATGAGAAAATGCTATGCAATCTTAATAGTAAAGTATTGCTTGAGAATCCGGACCAATATAGATAATTTGAAAAATCAAAACTGATGTATGAAATCAGTTCCACCACACCGATTGTTATAGTATCTATATTGGCCAGACAAAGAGATACCTTAAAGATAGAATTAAGGAACATGAATATGACTTAAAAACATCGCAAAATATTAATAAAACTATTCATACAGCATTAGTGGAACATATTCTACAGAAACCTGACCACACTTTTGATTTTGATAATTGTACAATTTTAGGTACAGAAAGATTACTTTTAGAAATAATAGAAATTAACAAAAAACAAAAGAGCGTAAATAAACACACATATATGAAAAGTCTAAATTCTATATATTATAGTATTTTAAAGCATAATAATAATTTAAATACGTAAATATAATAATGCTCCAATTGTTTTTGTGTACCTACCTATTTCTGTGCGAGGCATTTTACAATCCACCACTAGCTATCATATCGCACATTCCGGTCGATAGCTGCATGGGTTAAGGCGCGAGGTGGAAATTGCGATCAATCACATGAGCTTCGCACCACCGGGTTCGAATCCTGGCTCCGGCACTGTCGGAGGAAATTGTTGTATGTCCGCGTTACTTCAATGTGTAACCCCCTTCCGCATAAGCACCTGGCTTCTGGAATTGGGAGTTATCTCATTTCTGTGGTGTTTATTTATTATTATTATTGATTTTACCAAAGGAACTCATTAATATAGTACCTATTTTAACGCGTAGTGTATTGTCCTACTCTGATCAATCAATCAACCTTTTGTTATAAAAGAATTTTAATTGTTTTAAATTTATTTGAAATAGTTATGAGTTCGTGTTTCGTAACAAACTCCTGTATTTTAGACACAAACAACATTATGGATTAAAACATAATATTTTTAGTTCTCTATAAAATCCGTATTTTACTATAAGGAACGTAAACAGACTGCAACCAACAGCTACTCTCCGGGCTATGTGCCCCGCCGAGCGATGAATTACAAGTTACAAGTTTGGCGCGTTAGGGATTTTATAGAGGAGTTTGTGACTAAAAATATTATGTTTTAATATTCCGCCCTCTAAAAGCACATTTGAACTAACATTATGAATGTAAGTAATTTAAAAACAACTTTTAATGTACAAGAATATAATCGTGTTTTATAAATTGCAGTGAGTCTTGAAGATGAAAAAATTAATTTCTCGAAACGTCGCAGTAGGGCAGGAATTCGGGAAAGTGGCATTTAATCGTAAAGTGAAACGAGCTAAAGGACTATATGTTGTTGACATACGGCAAGAGAGCATATAAGTGTATTATTTGCACCACTATCTAACTTCCCTCAAGGTCACCTCGCCTACTACCACCTCCATGAAACTGTTGTTGTTAAGTAGAATTTGCGTAATGTCGATGCGCTAAATTTGGTATAACTTTTAAGTGCATAAACTCACTTATATCTGTAGTTTTTTATTTAAATAACTATGGATAAAATATCGTCAGGTATTTACTCAATATATTACGTTATTTTACTATAATTGTTGAAGTTATATAGTAATTACAATTTCAAAGACAAGCCTATGCAAATAGACTATTTTAGTTTAAAAATTAAAGTCAAACTAATGAAGTAGATTCTTCCGGGTCTTGCCGTGGTCGTCGAACTTGACTTGACGTTTCGCTGATCATCCTGTCAGCTTCTTCAGAAGGTTTCTAAAGACTGAATCTGTTGTTACATTCCTCGTCAGTCAAACTAGTACACATGTGTACTCCTTAAAATTTTCTTGAGATTTTAATTTAATTTCCTCCATAATTTATCAACTTTATAAATGAGTATACCGATTACAAGCTTTAAAATAGTTAGTTATCAAAATTAGGAAAAGCCTTACATGACACAGGTTAGGAAAATGCACTCTCATTATAGGGGCAACACAAAAATCACACAAACAAATATCATGGCCTTTAGATTTTATTAAATTAATATTAAATGTTTTATTGATATTGGTTCCTTCTTCTTCTTGCTTCTCCTTCCTACCTTATCGGTTCCAATATCGACTCCCTCACCGAGTTGGCAATGTTAATTAGTTCTGACCCGGTGATCATTAGTTACAGACAACTTCTCAAAAAACCATTAAAACGTTTTCCTACAGAAGTTCTTGGGTTACTAAGTGCTCCAAATATTTTATTGAAATACGAAAGAAGAAGATGTTTCTTCATTAGCTACATCAGGTGACTCCTGAAATGAGGCATCAAATTAACAGCAGTTATTAAAGATTAGGTACTATTGCAAAAAAGTATTAAACCATTACTTTGTTGTACATATGAACAAAAGTGTACAAGGTGTCCCTAATTGCATATACCAAATTTGACAAGATGAAAATTTACATTGGTGTTTCAATGTTCACATGTTATAAAACAAAATACTAAACTAAAATTGAAACGGTGCAATTTATCTAATGAAGTTTGGAATATGCATTGGGACATCCTGTATAATATGTAAATAAAATTAAGATTATGACTTTTACTTTGTAACTCAAGAGACCACAAAATGTAAAATTAGCTAGAAATCAATAGAAATACAAATAGAAGTTCAAAAATCCCACTTGCTTCAACCACTATACAGGGTACAGAGATATAGAGAAAAGTACGCATCAGAAAATTTTGAAAATTTAGATAATTACTAATGTCGGTATGGCTAATCCAACTAAAATAATTACAAGCAGCTGGCACTTCCGCTTATAACGGGAGTCGATACCAACTTGCTTATTTCAAATAGAACACCCTATATATTTTAGGATTTTCGAAAAGAGCATAAAATTCTGAGTCGAAAATATGTAGCATATCCTATACCTAAAGCTAGCCGTTTCAGAGATATTTGACATTTTGTAGAAAATCTGACAGGTGCAACGGTTTGCAAGAACCGTTATAACTTTCTTCGTGTAAAAGATCCTCATTTGCTTCTTGTCACATAAAATAACACAAGGAGAACTACGTTCTACAACTGAAATAAATTCAATAATATCATACCAAGTGTTCCGTTTTTCGCGATACATTTTGTCAACTTCAAACCGCGAAAACTTGTTTAGGTCAAATGGAACACCCTGTATTTTTTTACGTCAAGTTGTGTAAAACTGAATTCCCTTGTTCCTGATATTAGTATTGTGGGGGTTAAAGTTACAACTTTTTGAAATATTTGCGATTTTATTAGAAATTCATGAATTGTTGTAATCATTTCATCAAAATAGCCATGATTAGAAACGATCAGTCATTATCTTATGTCAAAAAATGCCAGCACGTTTAAATTACACTCATGAAGACTTTTTAAATTTGTTTATTATTTATGGAGAATGTGATAAAGTAATATCAAGAACTTGCAGCACATTTGCTACTCGATATCCAGAAAAACGGAAACCGTCACGAAACACTGGAAAATTTTATAAATTATGGCTCTTTCAAGGCAAAAATGCAAAAAAGAAAGCCTATTGTTGATGACGAAAACATTGAAATAGTCATTCTGGGATATTTTCATACATTTCCAAGGACGTCATTAAGACAAGCTGCTCTGGAATCGGGACTATGCAAGGATTTAATTCACAGAATCTTATTAAAACATAAGTTTCACCCGTTTTCATTCCATAGGGTTCAAGGATTAAAAGAAATAGATTTCCTAAGAAGACAGAATTTTTGTGAGTTTATTCTAATAAGGTCTGAGGGTCACGAATCTTATTTGGGAAATATTATATAGACAGATGAAGCAAAATTTATTAAAAATGGACTTTTTAACAGATACAATTCGCATTATTGGAGTGACTCAAATCGTCACATGTTCAGAAAGCGAAACTTTCAGGAAAGTTGGCAGTTCAATGTTTATACTGTGCCATAAGAAACGATAGAGTGGTGGCATTACAATTTTATCGGGAAAATTTAAATTTTGTTTTTTTTTTTTTAGATGAAAGATATCTGAATATCTTACAAAATTTGAATAATATTTAGAAAATTTACCTCTCGCCGAACATAGACACATTTTTTATCAGCACGACGGTGCTCCCCCACATAACGCATATTTAATTAATAATTATTTACAATAAACTTTTTATGATCAATGGATTACCAATAATGGACCTTTCTTATGGCCTTCTCGCTCACCCGATTTATCAGTTCTGGATTATTTCATTTGGGGAACTATTAAAAGCAAAGTTTATGAGAGCCCATTAACAACCATTGAAGATTGTATGCAAAGAGCAAGAAATGCATTTCAAAACATGTTACAGGATTCAATTAGAAGAGGTACCTATGAGGAACTAATCCGAAGGTGCGAAAAATGTGTCGAGGTTCGAGGGCGGAATTTTGAGAAATTATTAAGTTAAAATGAAATCATATTTTAAATTGATCTTATCTCTGCTATTTATGCCGTATCTTCAATTCGATTAATACGCATGTTACAGTGTTAGTGTTATTTGGCGTTTTTGTGGATATCGAGTAACAAATGTGCTGCAAGTTCTTGATATTACTTTATCACATTCTCCATAAATAATAAACAAATTTTCGTTGGTATAATTTAAACGTGCTGGCACTTTTTGACATAAGATAATGTCAAGCAAGTTTGTACCGACTTCGGGTGTAAGCGGAAGTGCCAGCTGCTTGTAATTATTTTAGTTTGATTGGCCACACCGACATTAGTAATTATCTAAATTTTCAAAATTTTCTGATGCGTACTTTTCTCTATATCGATCGATTCAGTTCCCGGTGAGACACCCTACCCTGTATTGGAATATATCATTTTCAAATTTGTCTTTCATACACACAAACTTTTTGTTTTCAGTAACACCACAAACCTTTGTTTATTAAAAACGTTTAAATTAATTCCAAAGTAAAGGTTTTACACCGCCATATTGAAACCGCCATTTTTAATTTCTACATTTCAACGTCAGATTTAAAATTTATACCCTCATAAACCCTGCTACACGATTTTGTTGTTCTGTTGAACTGTTACGGAAAATAGACTTATTACCACGTTTTAGAATTCTTGTCCCATTGTGTGTCGGCATAAAATTCAATAGGTGTTGTTGATTTTCCCACTCGACCTACAATCCCACTGTTAATTCCAAAATCAGAATAACTTTTTAATTAGAACTCATTATGTTCAAACATCACACTAAATTTCCTTTATTTTTCTTGACGACACATGAGTTGACTAAATTCTATTCACAAGACTGAACATTATTTATATTCTCACTCACAAATAAAAATATAGTGGCATGTTATACGGGAATGACTACATGAATGAAATCGTGTCCGTAGCGTTTCATTATAAAAATGGAAAATACAAGAGATGCATTCTCGCATGGCTTAGCTTACATGGTCGATGGTTTCCAATAATTATAGGTTAAGTCTTCGCCGAGTAGTTGGTTGGTTAGTGTTGTTGAACGTGAGCGTAGATGCGTGACTCTGGGCGGGCTTTGCATGATTCTACTGTCACTGTTGAGTTCGTGACTGTTCTACGCCTACTAAGATCCGCCTGGTTTCACATTGAATATGTATAAATGTAGATATGAGGTACATAAATACGAGAACTGTGCTTACCTCGGTGTGTGTTTAAGTAAATGACTATGTTCAGATTAGAAAAAATTAATTCGACGGTCACGACCTAGCAACAAATATAATGTGTGAGTGGATATCTAGCCATTACAAAAGAGAAATAAGCTATATTTTTCGCAGCGAAATCATGTGAAATAATATGGTATTTGTGAAATAGGTCACCCGTCGCAGTTATACGCTTTCCTGGTTAATGTGGGACGGAAGACTGCTTACATATTGGTTATTTGAGATATTGTAATTAAATAGATTCATTTAGTAGACGTATCAATTCTTCTACTTCAATAATTCTTAGAGTACTTAACGGCATATGACTGAAAAAGAAGTTGATTTGTGTGTACAGTAACAGAGAATTAAATGTCAGTATTATAATTTGATACTACTAAATTACATATAAAATATTTAGAATAATAGGGCCCAGTTGGATATCTTGTAACTAATTTTATACTAGTCACAAAGTCAGTGGCGGTCCTAAGGAGGGCCATAAGGCCCCCCTCCCCCCCATGAACACATGGACACATGAACTTTGTAAATCTATCGAGCACCAATTATTAAAATCTCTCCACCCTACATTTACTTTGAACAGATTACAATAAAATATGTCCAGTAGTGCTGTATTAATCCTCTTGGAGTCAGGGCAATAAAAAAGAAACACGCATGTTAAATCTTACACTCGCGTCTCTCAGCACTCGTATAATACAATTGATTATCTCTGTAGTAATTTAGAGAACCAAAATATTTCCTGCTCAGTAATTTCACCTGGCTTGTCTGATCATGAAGCTGTCTACTGTTCTCTACAGATAGACTCAAATACTTCTAAATGTAAAGAAAAATTTGGACGATTGTACAATTACAATAGGTTTTTTCAATACTGCCTACAGTCTGATTGGAGAAGGGTCTTTATTAGAGATGAACCTTTTAATGCGTTTTATGAGTGTTTAATGCACGCTTTCAGTAGGGCTTTTCCCATTCAAAAGATTAAAATAAAAAATAAAAAACCTTGGATAACTAAAGGCATAAAAACCTCTGCAAAAAATATACGAATTTTACACTACATACGAAAGTACACAAATCAGGCATTCTCCTTTAACTATTACGCAAAATACCGTAATATTTACCTAAAAAAGTTATTAAAGCGGCAAAAGAAAACTATTACAATAGTAGAATGGAACAAACAAGTAATAAATCTAAAGAGAGTTGGGCAATTATAAACGAGCTTAGAGGTAAAAACCACGGTTCAATAAAAACAACTATAAATTCAAATGACCTGAATAGCTATTATTGTTCAATTGCAGATAAATTAACTGAAAAAATAATCCCTTTAAAAGATCCTCTGAATTATATGATGGAAATAAATAATAACCAAATACTACATTTGTACGATACTAATATAGTTGAATTGACAGAAATTATTAAGGACATAAAAAATAAAAATGCTTGATTGACGAAATGTCTATAAAAATATTTGAAAATCTACCAGAATCTGCTCTGGATGTACTGGTTTGTCTTATAAATAGCTCTTTTCAGTCAGGAGTTTTCCCATCTTTTTTAAAAACTTCTCTAGTTATCCCACTATATAAAGGCGGGGATGTAGAAAACCCATCCAACTATCGGCCCATATCATTAATTTCCACGCTAGCTAAAATTATAGAGAAACTAATAAAAAAAAGAGTTACTGAGTTTTTGTTATCTGTCAATCTGCTTAGTGACAATCAATTTGGCTTTCAACGCCATAAAAGCACTAACGACGCAATGTTCTCCTTTCTAAATACTGTTTACACGAAACTAAATGAAGGGGAGGTCGCCGCTGCCATATCTTGCGATCTGTCAAAAGCCTTTGATTGCGTTCAACATGGAATATTGTTGCAAAAATTAAAGCGCTATGGTTTCAGAGGCATTACTCTTGAATGGTTTAAATCATATCTGTCAGGCCGTAAGCAAATTGTTCAAAATCCAAATAGGTCTGACGAACTTTACATAAATTGTGGGGTACCTCAAGGCTCTGTTCTTGGTCCAATTCTATTTTTACTGTATATTAACGACATAACTACTATTAATATCACAGGAAAGTTTACCCTATTCGCCGACGATACTACAATATTATGGCACAACAAGGAAACATATTCTGCATGAAAGCATATGCAACGACATTAAGAAAATCAAAGATTGGTGTGATTCGAACTTACTGTCGTTCAATATAGGAAAAACAAACATAATAACTTTCAAATGTGATTTGCCAGATATATCCCTAGGGAACCATGTACTTGAAAACAAAACGTGCTTGAAATTTTTAGGATTAAATATTGACTGCAAATTAAAGTTTAGAGAACATATTATTGGTTTAAATAGTAAACTAGCATCTGGATGCTACGCAGTCAGGGTGGTTTCAAATGAATTAGGATATTCAGCTGCAGAACTACATATTTTTCATTAATCGAATCACATCTGAGTTATGGGATTGCGTTTTGGGGCGTATGTAGTAAATTTCTCTTGCAACAAATACTTGTGTTACAAAAGCGTGCCGTTAGATATCTGTGTAAGGCTAGGGCTCGCGACTCTTGCAAAGAACTATTTGTAGCCAACAGAATTCTAACTGTGATATCTATTTTCATATTAAATACAGTAGTCTTAATTCATAAGTACAAAAATAATGTTTATACGACCTCAACATATAGCACTCGACAAGTAGGTAATATTACACTGCCAGTCCCAAGAACTACACTTGTCCGGGATTCTGTGGTTTACAATGGTCCTAAAATGTATAATCACTTACCGAGCCATATTAGGGACATCATCTCCAATCAGGGTTTCAAAAACGCAGTGAGAAATCTACTTCTTGATAAACCATATTATGAAATAAAGGAATATTTAGATGATACATTCTGATGTAGATATATTTTATGTTTTTAATGTTTGACCAAGAAATGTGATTTGTAGCTTGTTTTATTGTTGATCTTATGTTTATAGTTTTATATATTTGTATTTTATATAAGTTACATATGTATAATTTTATTTGTTTTATGCTTTGTCAACAAGATTATTCTTCTGGACAATAAAGTATATTTTGATTGATTGATTGATTGATTGATTGATTGATTGATTGATTGATTGATTGATATTTTGCCGACATTTTGGTTATTTGGCACATATTTCTTCAGGGTTTAATATTTATAATTAGGGTACTTATTTTAGTTAGGCAGTAGGACATTAACCGAAAAGAAAGTATCTTTTCGGATAATGTCCTACTGTTCTTAAAAGGTTCATTTAGTACACCTAAATGTATTTTTTTTCTCGCGATACAAAAAATTCGAAATCTAGATTTTCATTTACTTTTTGCAAAACCGGAGTTCGAACTTAAATGAACTGAATGTTTTTGAACGTGTGAATTTGAGAAGATAAGTTCCATGAATCGAGTTTTTTTGTTCATGTGACACTTTTAACGACTACATAGATCTGAAGATAAACTGTTCGGCGAAGTTGGTCTAACGCAAGCCAACGTTGCAGAAGATAAAATTGCCGACTGGAATTCCGAAAATATTTGCAATACCGCACTGACTATCGCTGGTCTGACTCGAGAGTCTGGATAAAGTCAAAATAAATTTAAAAATTTGGAGATGCAAGTTCGCACGAACTTCAATGAGAGTTGCAGCGAAATGTTCCAGTTTCCAAAAGCCAGACCGCAAATTTTGAAAGCAATCCTAAATTCTCAAAAGTGCGACTGGTACCATCTTAATGATTCAAGTACTCAAGTAGTTGCAGGCACGTCGAAGGCAAATCGGAGAGCATATTATATGTCATATTTTGTATTAGAATATAGAATACTTGGTCTTTTTACCTGATACAAATATATTTGTTATTCATTTCGAAGACAGTATTATTTTAAATAAAACTTTTAACCTTTAATTTAAGGCCCTTTGACCTTGAAAATCAAAAATGTTTGCCTGCGGCGCATTTTTAGGCTCTTCGACTTTAATGAAAAGCTACTTTCACCATTGTACTTCTTTTTCTGGAAAAAATATAGTCACGCTAGTTATAATGCAATATCTGTAAGCATAACAATTTCATCAACACCAATATCCAACATTAATAATGATGAAATTGTTGTGCCTAAAGATGTTGCATTAAACTTTGAAGAAGTTTGTGCCAACTACACGAAACGCTTGTTTTTCTATTGTCCCATCTCCGACTATTTAAGCGTTAATCATTAAATCCCCTTCCGGTTACGCTACGTGTACATAGCTGTGCTGTCTATCTTCGATGCCCCCCTCCATGTAGAAATTCTGGGCCCGCCACTGCATAAAGTAGGCGCGTAAAACAAAATCAACTTTTAAAAAACATCTGTTCAGTGGCACTTTTACTCCACGTCCAGTGGAAGTATAGTAATGCAAAAAACATTTTTTTTTGTTGTTGAAATAGGCTTAAAATGTCATGAAACGTCGGAATTTTAAATTTGTGTGAAAAAAATTTCTGTCTGTCTGTCGGTGTCTGTAACTTTTTCTTGTGCGCACGTTTACTCTGGAACCGTTTATGATATTGACTTGAAATTAGGTACACCTATGTATTGCAACGAGATCTGGAACTAGATTATATTTTGATCTAATTCCGTTGAAGGGTTCTTGGGTAAATAGGGTAAATAAAGGTAAATAAGGGTAAATAAGTGCAGCAAGCAGGCAAGAGTTCATAAAATTGGAATTTAGGGACATGTACAAAAAGTCAAGATATCAGAAATTGTTTTGGCATCAGCCACCCACCCACAGTATTATGAAAGGCAACAAAAAAATTAAAATGTGATTTAGTGTGTATATACGAACGAAACGTCTCAAAAAATTTTTTTTACGTTAACTACCCGGGGGGGGGGGGGTTGCCTTAAAATCATCGAAGAGGATCAAAAGCTACACTCTGTATGTAACCAGATTGATTGGATCACTTTTTGTTTAAAGAATTTATTTAATTTAATTTTTTGCAATTTTAAAAGTTACTGGTAGGGCCGAGACTAACAACGAGAGTATTAAATAACGACACTTTGGTTTAAAAACGAATTTACAAATTTTATTTAATCACTTGAAGAGAGTTTAGAACGAATTTTAGTTATTTTTTACAACAGAATATTTTTGGGTAACTTTTCGGCAATGGAATTTCGACTGAAGACGTTTTATTTCAATTAATTTGAATTTAAAATTTATTTCTTATTTATTTATGCGCGACGGCAGATTATTATTATTTTAAGAAATTAACATTCTTTTTTACAAGGTTTCGGCCTTGGAAGTAGCGCGGGCACTGTATTAGATCACGAGTAACACCAAAGAAACTAACTTGATTTGGGTTCGCGGAGCTCGGTTATTTATACTATACCACCGTTGCATTTTTCGTGCCCCGGAAGTCAGGCGGAGACGTTTGTACCCCCTATTTAGAGCTGGATTTGGAACCATGTAGTCTGGATCGGCATGATTGCGTAACATTGCACAACATTACACAACACTTTTGCAAAAGTATGGAATTTCGAAGTAAAAATTATATAGCAAAATCGGCAT
Organism: Leptura quadrifasciata; assembly: GCA_963675555.1. NCBI lineage: Eukaryota > Metazoa > Arthropoda > Insecta > Coleoptera > Cerambycidae > Leptura > Leptura quadrifasciata. The sequence continues at coordinate 6,229,466 of OY776675.1, forward strand.
TGAAAAGGAGAATTTTTTTATGTAAAAATGAATTTGATATCTAATCGGGTTAAGAAGTTATTGAAGTTTGATTGATAGAAATTTTAATGATTTCGGAATGACCCCGTAAAGTCGAAACGAAGGTCCGGCGTTTCACGGTTGTAAGACATGAGAATGTTCCCGATAGGTGCGTGGTTAATAATAAGATATATGAAAATGTTCCCGATAAACGTGGAACGAAAATAAGATAAGATATTGGGTTGCAAAGAGAATTCCTATATAGAATGTGGTATACGAGGGGCGATCGAAAAGTAATAAAAATTGAAATGATATAAATTGATGAATCACGTTGGAATGTGGTTGTTAGAAGAGTGGTTTGATGTATACGGAGGGCGGTTGAAAAGTAGTGAAATTTTAAATGCAAACTTTGTTTATGGAAAATTAACGAATCGAGTTAGAATGTTGTGACTATAAATTGTCATGAATAGTGTTTTTGATGAATTTTAAGATTATTTGGGTCTGATATTTTTAAGATGGATTTTTGAAGGTGTTCGAGTCCTGAAATGGCGAATCGGTGTGTTTGGTGGTATTTGACGATACATGTATGTTAATTGAGAATTATCGGTTGTACTTGAATTTTTCCAGAATTATATTTTAAAAATGGTAGTTTTTAGTTAATTTCAGAAATGTAATGACTTTTTTTTATTATTTTTGACATGGCGTGTGTTGTTTGATTTATTTCTGAAATTTTTTTTTTTTTTATAGGGCTGATCGAAGAGAAGTATTATAACATCACCCATCCAACTACTAACCGTGCCTGACGTTGCTTTACATCACATATCGAACTATGTACATAGTAAAGACGCACCTACGCTCGCCCCTGACTTTTAATCAGGAGATCGAGATCTATATAACAGACAATTTAACCGAGATCCATTTTATATAAGAAAAAGTGCGGGGTCCATTTATAAAAAAACATATCTCGAACGGTGAGGACGGGCGTTAACATTAACACTATTAAATGAATTTAATACAATAATTATAAGTATTGGCGAATGCGCCGGATGTAATATAAAATATAATTCTCTAAGCAAGATATGAGAAACTTCTCACTTTCGTAATGTTAATGTAACTTAAAATGCTTTCAAGCTGTAAACTATAAATATTTTAACATTAAACAACTTAACGATTAAATTTATTAATGTGTCATTAAAATCAAAACATAATATGTGAGAACCGCAATGGAGGCATTTGCAATATATTCAAGTTGTAGAATTGTAGCATTGGTGTGTGGGGCATTGCCGTTATAACCTATCAGTATTTCCGCATTAAAGACGCGTTAGAGGGCCCCAAGACAGCCCGCACAATGACAGCTGGTTTGTTTGCAGGCTATTCCGCGGAGATATGGCTCGGTTCTTCTCTTTCACTAGATATATGGAACACAATAAAACCTCCACCTGAAGACATTATGCAAAATCAATTCCTCTCTTTTCTTACTCCGATGGGCTTTGTTCGCTCCCTCCTCACCGATATCTCAGGACTTAGATTGTAAGGATTAAGACAATCCACATTTTCTTCTTGAAACCAGACCACCCCCGATGCGATCTGAATTAAAATACTTTCAAAAGATGAGAGGCGGGAATAAAAAACGAGGGACATATTTTATACCAGCTTTTAGCTATCGCGGGTCACTTAAATACTTTGTTATTTAGTCTAGGTCGCCAAATGATCAACGATCACAGAATAAATATGTTATGTTATAATTTTATGTGTTAAATGTTATACGCGATTACGCAATATTCAGGTACATTATTATATATCATAATATAATAATAATAATAATAGATTTATTGTCCAATAGAGTATTCCCATTACAGGACAATATAAATGTCCAATACAAAGAGAGAACTATGATATTAGCGAGCGTAAGCAGTAACTAACACACACTTAACTAATATACAGTCTGTCTCACTTTTCATGACTCCCATATTGTAGCTCACTTATTAATCATTTGGGTGACAGGTACTTACCCATAGGAGATTGAACTATGGTAAAAAAATTAAAAATACACCAGTGGCGTTCGTCGTTATGAAGAAGAACTCACCTAATTTTCCAAAAAAGATATTAGGCAAAGTTTTAACTGTAAAACAATTTTAATGATAAATGCCATATGTGCAACTTTTACGAAATTTGACCGATATCTAATTGCTTATGTTTTCTAAAATCACACTAATAAGGTTAGAATTTGATCCATCTTTTTCATGATGTTCGTAAACACAATAACAGCAAAGTACATTTTTTGTGGAACTAAATTTCTACATTTGCTTTTTAAACATAAGTTGGCCATGATAATATAAAATTACTTTGAAGTTGGGTGAGATTTCATAATTTTTGTGTTTCCATAAATTTAGTAAAATTTTTTGTTATTTAATAATGGCACGTTCGTGAAAAAGTATAAATAATTCGTATTGTAGGTGAAAGTATATCATTCGCAGATGCTACAAAAAATTCTAACGCACGGTATCCAGAGCGAGCAAATATCCACGTTAAATCAGTAACAATTGCTAATAATTTGTTCAACTATACTGGTAACGTTCGAAAACCTAGGCCAAGCAATTATGTTATAAACCATAATGTTAGATATCCCTGTGACGAACTGATAATTACAGGATTTAGGTAAGATCCTCATGCCAGTATCATAAATGTTTTAAAAATTGACAAAACTAAAGTGTGGATATGCCTAAAAAGAAAATCGTTCAAACCGAAGCACCTACATACTTTGTTCTAAGGCGACAATTTGAGAAGGCTAGATTATTGTTTTTGGGCACAAAGAAATTTTCTCAATGATATGAATTTTTTAAAGAAAATAATGTTTAGCGATGAAGCTACATTCAATACAATGTAGTCAATGTCCGATAATGGGCTGTTGAAAATCCTAATTGAATGATAAACTGTAAAAGTCAAACGATCGCAAAAAGTGAATGTTTTGTGCGCTATTTCAAATGAGCAGATTATAGGACCTTTCTGTTTTGAAACATTAAACGCAACACTTTTATACTTTCTTGAAATGGATTTTACTGATATTTTGGATAACATGCCTCTTCAAATAATTCAGCATTTAATACTACAAGTGAATGGAGCACCAGGTCATAATACGAACGTTGTTCATAACTGGGTTAACACACATTTCCTCCTGGAGTGGACAGGTTCAAGAAATCCTCTTCAAAAATGGCCACCCCGGTGTCTGGACCTAACACCAACAGACTTTTACTTTTAGGGTTGTATTAAAAGTTTAGTATACAAAGAGAGACCTCAAATCGCAGAACTATTACGGGATAGAATAAGAGAAGCTTGCCTACAAATAACACCTGCAGATTTAAGTAAAGTCCTGCAGCACAACAGAAAAGCTATTGAAAATTATATTCACATGGATGGAGGATATGTTGAGCAAACTGTGATTTAGTTATCTATATAGCCCTTACTATGTATTGAATGGTCATGAATTAAATTTGTTTAATATTTAACTCCTTTTGCCTCCCACGTCAATTATTGTTTGATTAAGTAAAGTTGACTAACGTCACGTGACTAATTCTAAATGGAAAGCCTGTCTTCCTCCATCTTAATTAACTCTTAATTGCTACCGAAAATAAAGTTATGATTCTAATAATCGGTCCCTTAAAACGTGAAATTTTATTTTCTTACTACATGAGCACCACATACACTATCTTTTTTAAATTCGGTACTGGTGGGTTTTTGATAACGACGAATAAGTATATATTATGATATTGTTTCACAGTTAAAATTTTGCCTAATATCTTTTTTTGAAAAATTAGGTACATTTTTCTTCATAAAGATGAACGCCACTGGTGTACTTTAAAATATTTTACAGTGGCACAATCTCCTTATGGGTAAGTATCTGCCACCCTAATTTTAAGAAAGTCGCATTGTTAATAATTGAGCTATAATATGGGAGTCATGAAAAGTGAGACATATAGTGTATATACATTTTTTTTATATATATTTATTTAACGTCGGCCTATTTCCGTTACTGAGGCCTAACACCGACATCTGTAGACGAGATACCCCCAACCAGGAATTTTGCCGAACCTCTTCCCTTAAGAAGAGTAGGGATCTTTTACTTGCCTTTACATTTAATAGACAAGGGACCGACGGCTTTACATCCCCTCCGAAGGATGGTATATCCCCCATACAACCCTCGCCTTATAGCTTCCGTGCATACATTGATATACAAGCCGCTGGGAGATGTGTGAGGCGAGGATGTGGTCTTCATTGTGAACACGAAACAGCTCCGTGGTTTTGAAAAATAAAAAATTGTCGGCAGAGCTTGGAGCTTGAGAGGTTGGTAGAGACTCCGGGAGCCTCTCGTGCACTTAAATTTGGTTAGATACAGTCTCAGGGTTTGATTTCTGGTAGTGGTGGTCAGGGTCAATTGCTTCACCCTGTATATTGTCTTTTGCACTGTTTTTTAACACTTATTTAAAGTCTGTTTTTTTGCATTGATTAGTCTTTTACAGTTGGCAGTTCAGAGAAATCCAAATATTTTTTTTCAAACCGCAGAGAATACATCTATTTACAAAATAAAACGTTAATTTCTATTGATATATACTGTTTATTTGGGCACTACGCACAATTTTCACGTTACTCGCTTATTAATTTACTTATTCTGTAAAAATCAAAATATCGCAGCCAGAATTGTAAAATTTGAATACGATTCTAAAATCCACCGCAGTTGAACGAGACTACTGAGACATGGCGCTAGTTACGCTCTACTGCGGTGGAACTTAACAGTGTCTATGAGATGTGAACTCCAGTATTGAAAGTATCACTTGAACTGCACTGACGAGACCCAGAAATAGGTTGAAGCCGATCTGCAGTTAGTGACATCCTGAGATGACGGAGGCCTCGCATCTTCCTCGTAGCATTCGAGCATTTCCAAGTCATTGTATTTTAGTGCTAACTGTGTTTAGACAAAATACGCAAATTTTATCATATAATTCAGCACCCGTAACGGGAATAGCTGTTTTGGTTCAATTTTTTGAGTCCTTATTTATATAAGGCACTTGTAAATATGTTGGAATATTATAATTCCTATATTTATTTTTATAAAATTTCCTTCTGCTATAAAATTGCATATTCAGTGAGCCCTTATTTTATTGACCGTATTTGGTCACGTGACATTTGAGGTTAACGCAAGTGGTATTAAAGGAATTGGCTAAAACTACCTAATAACTTGTGCTCTATACGGTCAAAAGCTTTTAAAAAATCAGTGCACACTATGTCGACCTGACCTCTGTTGTCCAACGATTCTGATACAATCTAAGTTAAATAAGTTAGGTTTGTTACTGTAGAACGTTTCTCCACAAAACCGTATTCGTAAGTGGAAATTAAAATCTTTATCACCGAATAGATTATAGTTATGCTATTGAGGTCTCAAAAACCTTAGCAAAATTTTGTAAAATTCTGATCCCTCTGAGGTTTGTCATGTCTGCCGCGTTTCCGGTTTTGCAAATAGGACACACTTTTGACAATTTCCAGCACTCAGGAAAGGTGGAAGTTTATAATGCGATGTTAAATAATATTTAGAGTGGGGTGAAAATACATTTGCGCAGTCTTTAACTAGAAAACTGGGAACTTGATGATGTTCCGATGACATTTTATTTTTAGCTTTTTAATACCTCCTATAAGATCTAACTCTTATAACTCATCAACATTTATGGATGGTAAGTTACTTATGATGACGCTATTGAAGAATTGGTTAAAGTTATTACAGTGTTTTGCGGGTTATCGAATTCCTTTTGATTGCAGTAAAACCTACCAGGTTATCTAGTAGTGCCCTTTTTATTATTTAAATGCGGTCAGAATTTTTTAGGGTCAACAGTTAATGTGCTTTCAATATTTTCTATGTAATTTTTGTATCTTCCTTGGTTTGTACTTTAATTAACGATCTTAAGTATTTATAGTCTTCTAATGTATTTGCATCATTATATATTTTGCGGTGCTTATCACTCAGCCTTATGTTCTTTATTATTTCATCATATAAAATGAAACCTAAAAGAGGTTTATTCATAAAAATATAACAAATTTTCAAACATTAAAACAAAACAAAAATCATAATTATAGACCGAGCAAACGGGTTGAACATAGGTGACTGTGAGGTAGTGATTAAGATTAAAGTCTTATTGACAATACCGACAACTGTAAATATTGTAATGCGAACTGTTATTTCTAATATGTTTATATGTGTATCCTTGTAAATTGTTGTTATATTAGATTTAGTTGAAATGAAAATCTCAAATACGAAGTATATTTGCAAAATTAGGAAAAATATTTAAAAAAAACATATTATTCAACTTACTCGAATAAAATGTGATGATATTTTGTCAACCAAACTAACTCACGTCACGTTCTCGCCTCGTTGAGCACAAGTAGTAGAAAATACATTTTTAGCTTGCAAAAAACATCTGTAATATCTATAAATATACATATTTATTGTGGTTAATAAATCCATTTCAATGAAATTAAATGCCTTGGTAGTTCATATTGTAATTTCTTTGATAATTTAATTCATTTACATTTTAATTATAGAGCCCGTAATGTAGTTAAAGTTAAAACACAAAACCAATTTAGTAAATGCTTCTATAAAGTATAGAAGTGGCACCTTTGAAACCGATTTGAGCGACAGCCTGTCACAGAAAATGGAAAGACGAAAGAGTTTTAAGTAGTTGGCAGAAGTTTGAGTGGAGACTGTATCCCTTGGATAAATATTGTGACTGGCAACAGCATTATGAAACACTGTCACTGTCTCTCGATTTTTATTGATCCCTTTTTCTTTACTGCATCAGTTCGGATAAATTGCCACTTTATGGGTATTTCTTAGGACAGTGCATAATGTTCCTTTAATTGGTTTTACATGGAACATAAATATGTAAAATAGCAGCTTAAATTGTTATATATTTTTTCCATAACTAACATATTTAATATTTGTAACGTAGAAGAATATTGTTAAGCCACATTTTCGAACCGAATAAGAAAATTTCATGAAAGAATCACTAATTTTTAAGCTTAACTGTCTACTGAGTTTCTATAATGCTCTCAATTAAAATAATGGCCACATAATTGTTGAAAATAAATAAATTTTCTTGAAATCAATAAAATTTCATGTTATTTATTTTATCAACTTGATTTCATTAAATATGTAAATTATGAATGAAAATAAAAATAAATAAAAAAAAATACCTTTTGTTCAGAAATCGATGTTAAACGTACTGGAATTAAATGTCGAATAAAAAATGTATAGTTAGATAGATCGATAGACAGTCTTTATTTCATATTATGTTTCATGATTGAACATTTGCAGCAAGTCAGAAAATCATCTGGCAAGCAGCTGCGTTACAAAAAAAAAGAATTGTTTTGAGGTAAATTCAATTAGTACATATATAAAATAAGGACAATAACAAGAACATGTACTGTATATAACGTTTACACATTGTCAAACAAGAAAATAATAAAATAGACGCTCGAAAGTGGTGTGGCCTAATATGGCGCTTTAAAAATCAATTAAGTAAAAACAGAACATAAGAATAGAACGTTTCACATTATTTTTGAACGACCTAAAGCTTAGATGTTTAGATTGCTCCCGCTCGCCTATTTACTTCACATAAAATATCAAGTAAAGGCGACCTGAATTTATACAGAATTTTTTGTTTCATATTTTAAAATTTAGAATTATATTTTTATAACAATTAACAGCAAGTGAAAATAATAATATTCAAAACTGTAAGTATATAATTTCCGTATTGAAATTAAATCAAAGTTAAGAGCATTGCATGCATCAAGGGTTATAACTGGAGTATGGAGACTGAATCACAGAAGACCTATACCAGAAGAGACACTTTCGGCGGAACGTTTGATGTTTCATTGGGAAATTGGGGTGACCTTCGGCCATCTTTTTGGTGGTATCAAGCGGGAAATTTAAGTGTCCCATAATTATATTTATTGACGCAACAAAAATTTACACCTGTAACTTAACAATAAATTAGAAATTTATAATATAATACAATTAATTAAAGGAATGACTGTCCAAAGACCTGTTGTCTTCGAAATGAAGTGCACACAATCTAAAGTTATTATATAAATGATTTGGGTTCTTATGAGCTAAATTCTCACAGTTACAAGCTATTATCCATACATTACATCTATAAACAACAAGAAATTACATAAAATATTTAAAAATCGTATTTTATAATCAACCGCGCAGCATCTTTTGGAAATCTAAACAGCGCAATGTCTTTATTTGTTGTTCTGCTTGGGCAGCCGCGAACAACAAACGCAGTTCCCCCTTTTCCACCCATCATGAGACACACAACACAATAATGAATAATTATTAAGTAAACAAACTTCCAACTCTACGCTACCACAAACACAGTGACGATAACAATAACTCAAAATACAGTAAAAGATTTATAGGTTGACGATAATACCACCAAAAAGATGGCTGTCTCAGAAAAATTCAATATTGGCGGGAAGGCTGAAAGTCCACTCTGTTATAGGTTTTCTGTGACTGAATATGGATAACACGCCGTTCGCTCTGTGATGAGAAGAAATTTTTACCTCACGCCAATTTTTTTTTTTTTATTACTTTACGATGAGCTATTTTACCATTGTGAATATTCATTTTGAAGCTAGTTATAACAAGAATTCTTTTCAAACTAAAATGACATTAAAAATTTTTGCATCAGAAAATAGATAAAATATATTTCTATATTACAGGGATATCATTAGATAGACACTGTCTTAAATTATGCAAGTACTATCGTTAAATATTTGTTCACCTACTTGTTAAACGAAAAATAATGCCGTATACAAAGAATGGGTAGTGAATACAATCGACAGTAATGTTGTTTGTTGGTGTCGAAATGCTTTTTATCTTAACTTTCCAGATGGTAAAATATTGTGATATATAAATGCAATCCATTAATCATACTGCTATGTTTATTATGGCGTCTACCTGTACGAAAGCATTCTTGTTTCCCTCAACAATGCCGCCGCTAAAATATATTTCGGAAGGGTAATATGATATTAATAATATGTAATATTATTTAATAAAAAAAATTGTTTCTGCTAATATTAACATTATCAGTGTACGTTAATTATTAAATATTACGTAATGAATGTTTTTAAAAGATCGATATTTTGTAATTTAAAGAACAAAAATTAAGAAAATAATTTATGAGCATTTTGTAATATAACTTTTTGAAATTAGATATAATTTAACAGTTTATTAGAATATAAGACCTCCTCTTCCTTCAAGAAACTGATTGCTAATGACCTGTCGTACATTTCTACTAAAATATGGTGGTGCACTATCAAGTTGTAACCACATATTATTTGTAACATAGGAATATGCTGGAACATTTGTGGAAACGTATTTTGCATAAAATCCAAGAAGACTGCTCCATTCACATTTCCCTCAAAAAAGTGAGGACTAATAACATAATCATGTACAATTCCCCCCCAAACATTTAAACTCCACTTGTGCTAGTAATGATTTTTCTGTACAATATGAGGATTTTCTTTGTTATAATAATGGAAATTGTGCCAATTCACGAATCCACTGCGATTCATCCGTGAACAACACAAATTTGAAAAATTCTTCATTTTCTCCAATTCGATTTTGAGTCCACTGGCACAAATTTAATCTACGATATAAATCCACATCCAAAAACTTTGGATGCAGCCGTACGCAATAGCGATGATACTAATTTTTACGAAAACATAGGGAAACATTGGATTTGCTGACCTTTAAATCCCTGCTTAACCCCGAACACGTGTCGTAGAATTTTCGATTACCGCTAAAGTTATTGCCAGTTCTTTTCAGTTAGAAGGATCTTCTGTGTATAACGGAGTAGCGGTAAGGGGTTGGCTGGATACAAATTTTGAAAATCGGTGGATAGGTCTCTTTTTTGAGTGTCCGCCAAGATCCCCTGACTTGACGCCACTCGACTTTTTCCTGTGGATTACACTAAAGCAAGTGGCTTACAAGACCGTATTCACCTAATGAACTACGTGCTAGAATAATAGAAGCATGTGCAGCTATTACTCAAGAATAACCGCGAATGAACATACAGTCCTCTGGAGTAGTGATATTTGATTAGATTTGTATCTTTATTTGTAGATGTGTGATATTCTTTGTATGTATTCTTTTGTTATATTTGCCTATTTGTTGAGCTATTAATTTGTTGTTATTATATACATCTAATGCAGTAAAAATAGCCCAAAATAAGGTGATACAGAAAAATTTACTTGGAGAAACGCGACATAGAAAAATAAGTTTGTTTTGGTGAAACTAAGAATACCCTGAGTTTTCCACTTCGAGTACGTGGGAGAACTCTTTTTTTTTCTTTCGCGAAAAAGGGGTGTAAATTGGTCATTTTTAAGAGTGGTGTTTCAGTTTTAATTTATTTTGGACCCTTTAAAATACTAGTTAAGAAACGAGAATAGTGCCTGTTTATTATCGATGGTCAAGGAACCTTCAGTTCAAATTTCGTGAAAATAGGTTCGCCGCCTATCACGATATGTATATAAATATACTGAAAAAACATAAAAAGTGAATTACGTTTAACGTGGCCAAAATTAAACCGAATTTGATGAAATCTTAGACGGAACTAACTTATATAATCAGAAAATAGTCTGCAAAATTTTAGCAAAACATATCCAACAGTTTGGCCGCAATTTAATTTTTAGTCCAAATTCCACAAAATTTTCAATACTTTCAATTTACCCAAATGGTCGAACGAAATATTTTTTTTTTCACCGAAATGAAGGTATTCTTATGTACTTTCACGTGATGTAACTAAAAAATTACTTTTTTTTAATTTAGACGATTTTTTGTCATTTTTGGTATATACATACGCGCGGCGATTTCTCGTAATGTTCGGTATTATACGTATGCGCGAACAAGTATACGTGTAATTATTCACTATAAAAATTTCAATATTAATAATAAAAAGTGAATGTTTTAAATATTTAGATAAAAAAACTCTCCAAGGTAAGATATAATTTTTGTTCTCGAAAATTCGATGGCAGGAGTAAAGAAATATTCTAAACTACAGTTACCGATTCGGAAGTAGACACTTCTTGTAGTAGCACATCTAGTACAGCTGTTAGAAAAAGAAAATATGAATAAAATAAAATAATAATCAATATATGTAAAAAGTTTAATAAAAACCAAGTGAATTTTCGAAAACAAAAATTGTATCCTACCTTCGAGAGTTTTTTTATCTAAATATTTAAAACCCGCTCACAATTACTTATTGTTATTAATATTGAAATTACACATAATTACACGTATACTTGTTCGCGCATACGTATAATACCGAAAATTGCGGGAAATCGCCAAAAATTACAAAAAAAAGGCTAAATTTCAAAAAAGCTATTTTTTAGTTACATCACGTGAAAATACATAAGAATACCTTCATTTCGGTAAAAAAAAAATTAGTTCGACTATTTGGGCCAATTGGAGTAATTTTTAAAATTTTGTACAATTTGGACTAAAAATGGAATTGCGGCCAAACTGTTGGATATTTTTTTCTAAAATTTGGCCAGGGCCGTTTCTAAGCATTTGGCTGCCAGCGTGCAAAAATTATTAGGCCGCCCTTTCTTATGCGCTAATATTAAAATAGGAACATTTACTTTTTTAAGTTGTAAAATGGGCACTTTTAGGCATCTTTATGTAATAAGTAATAAACCACATTTAATAAAATATTATATTTATGCTACAAATATTATAAATTTTATAAAAAATGCACTTTTCGAGCTTTCATTTCAGAAAATTCTTTAATGGTGTCAAACATATTTAAATTATTCAAAATAGCGTGTCAATCTATATTAATGACAAATTAGTCAAGCGTTCTTGGACCATAGTGGATCCTGAGAAAATTTTTGATTATTTTTAACTTTGAGAATGTCCTCTCGCCGAATGCAACTGTTATTGGTAAAGTCAGCATTATTCTTATTGCAACAAATATATTTGGATATGATCCCATAAGATTATTTTCAAATATGAATTTTAAAACATCTTCATGTTCCTTTTTTGATGAGGCCTGCAAATAATTTAACTTAAAAGACTAGATTTCATCGCACAAATCTAGATGTTTTAAGTTTAAGTATGAATATGGAACATATATTGATATATTTTAGTATTTTGGCCATTTATCGTTTAAAATTAAAACCATAATTATTATTGGTTTGAATGGTACTATGTCTAGTTGAGATTTTAGTTTTACGGCCGTCCTTAATATCGGCCGCCCGCGTGCCCTTGCACGCCCGCTTAAAACGGGCCTGAATTTGGTAAGTTATTTTTGAGTTATATATGTTACTTCCATCTAAAGTTTCATCAACTTTGGTTTAATTTTGGTCAAGTTAGCAGTAATCCAATTTTTGACATTTTTTCAGTATATTTATATACATATCGTGGGAGGCGGTGAACCGATTTTCACGAAATTTGAACTGAAGGTTCCTTGATCACCTACAATAAAAGGGTCCCGTGCTCGTTCTTTAACTAGCATTTTAAAGGATCCAAAATAAATTAAAACTGAAAAACCACCCTTAAAAATGACCAATTTACCCCTTTTTAGGAAAAAGGGTTCCCCCACCTACTCGAACTGGAAAACTCAGGGAATTCTTAGTTTCATCAAAACAAACTTATTTTTTTATGTCGCGATGGTCCATGTAAAATTTTCTTTGAAAATTTAATTTTACTCCACTAATCTGCTTTTATTTATTTATTTACAAGAACTTTTCCCATATAGCTTGAGCTGGGCGTGACATAGTACATAATTATAATTGAAGAAGCACACGTATAAATTGGTATATTATGAAATTGTTGTGGACAGATATATTTTATTTCCTATAATACTGAATATTATTAGTATTTATTTCGAAAAAAATTACCAGCTAATAGATTTTCCCTTACAGACCCCAGTTCCGCCGTTGTCGATTCTAGCCATCTACACATTTGTGAGCTATTTGAATTCATGCGGTTAGGTATCTCCACATACAAATGATGTATTTTGCTACGCCATGAAAGTCTCCAGTCGCAGAAAAGATAAGTTTATTGTTGGCGAACACACACTTCATTTCCCTGTGCCGCGGTCTTTATCTCACCGCAGAGTTTATCCATTTCCTTTCGGTCCCGCTCCCCACGTTCACCTCCCCGCTTCTTCCATGGTGAGACAACACTTTGCCATTATATTTGCAATTCGAATGTTCAAGCTTGCCTTTGTGGTTATTTTGTAGAACTAACCGCATGAAATTTAACTTAACTTATTGGTAGAGGAAGAACTTTTACAGGCTGGCAATATTTACATACACTTTAACTTAAACATATTTTACTTTAAACTTATTCAATTTTATACAGCACTTTCCGGGAAAATAAATTTGTACCATGCTGTAACGTTAATTTCCAGTAATTTAAATTTTACATTTATTGAAATCTAGTAACGATCAATATTTTATCTCACAAAATTAATAGTTTGTATATTAAATGGGAAAATTTAATTTATTATTTTTAGAAGACTATAAACAGAGTAAGTCAATGACTATATCAAGCAGCTGAGCTGATGAGCTGATATCCGTTGTTCATATATAAATGATAAATAAAACGTACTGCTAGGATACCGAGTAAAATATATTATAACTATGTTGAAATTCAAAACCTTCAGGATATTATTTTCTTAATGTCTATGATGAGATATGGTAATCCCTCTCAGTAGCGCCGTTGCTACTTATGTAGTCCTATACTTGTTTTACCAATATATGTATTAAAAAAAAGTTATGGCCAAAAATGATAAATATTTCGTTATAGGATATGTCCACCTTAATATTATTTGGATCCGACATCTAAAGTTCACCTGCGAAAATTTTCTTAGCTATGTATAGATAAATATCAGACTCCAAGAGATTCAATTTGCCTCACTTTCTAGTTTCTCAATAACTTAAAATTTGTCCATTTTCGACCAACGTCAAACTGAAGTTTTACTTGACAAATAAACTAGAAACGCACAACTCAAATGTGCTTTTAGAGGGCGGAATATTAAACATAATATTTTTAGTCGCAAACTCCTCTATAAATCCTTATTTTACTATAAGGAACGTAACCAGACTGCAACCAAAGTTACAAATCTGACGCGTTAAGTGTAATAATTGCATATTACCATCAAAACGCTAATGCTTCGATTGCAACAAACACCAGCCGAAAGACTGATCCTACTTAAAGGAGCTCCCTTGCCAGTCGTCACACACCACTTGCAGACTGCAGTTTCGAGCTGTTGGCTCTCGTCAGTGCAAGGTAGGTATGTGATCCTTTAAGTAGGATCAGTCTTTCGGCTGGTGTTTGTTGCAATCGAAACATTAGCGTTTTGATGGTAATATGCAATTATTACACTTAACGCGCCAGATTTGTAACTTTGGTTGCAGTCTGGTTACTTTCCTTATAGTAAAATTAGGATTTATAGAGGAGTTGGCGACTAAAAATATTATGTTTAATATTCCGCCCTCTAAAAGCACATTTGAACTGTGCTAAGCCAAGTCAGGCTATTTATTTTTCGATTGCAACAGACACTGGACCGCTAGATGGCGCTTGCTGGCTGTTTTACAGGTCGCTATTGTAGAAAATACCGGGATGTACTATAGTCAAAGGATTCTCATGTCGGTCGTGGCATACCTACCTTGCACTGACGAGAGCCAACAGCTCGAAACTGCAGTCTGCAAGTGGTGTGTGGCGACTGGCAAGGGAGCTCCTTTAAGCAGGATCAGTCTTTCGGCTGGTGTTTGCTGCAATCGAAGCATTAGCGTTTTGATGGTAATATGCAATTATTACACTTAACGCGCCAGATTTGTAACTTTGGTTGCAGTCTCGTTACTTTTCTTATAGTAAAATAAGGATTTATAGAGGAGTTTGCGACTAAAAACATTATGTTTAGAAACACACAAGTGCTCACTTATACCAAAATTTATATTCAGTAATAATTGTTTACTGAATCCATGACCTATAGACCAATATTATCTAAAAAGCACTTTCACAAAACGTCAAAACATT
Organism: Leptura quadrifasciata; assembly: GCA_963675555.1. Classification (NCBI taxonomy): domain Eukaryota; kingdom Metazoa; phylum Arthropoda; class Insecta; order Coleoptera; family Cerambycidae; genus Leptura; species Leptura quadrifasciata. The sequence continues at coordinate 6,244,563 of OY776675.1, forward strand.
GGAACGCTACACACGAATAGCTTACTCGACATGTGTTTCGCTAATCATATCAACGTCATCTGGAGAAAATAAGACATATTCTCAGTTTGAATCATCTGCTAGTGTAGTGTATTCGAGTGTAGTGCTCAAATGTTTACGCGTCTTGTAAAAACGTTTCTTAGGCGCCAAAAGTATTAATTTTTGAAAAATAAAAAGGTGCCCACCAGTAGAGCCGGACCCAGCGTAGGTTCTCTTTAAATAGGACTACGGACTATGAAAGTGGAGAAGGTCCTCAGGTGCACTTTCAAACCGTCAGTAACACTTGTTCTACTAACATGGATTTACAAGCAGTAGTAAACTTTATTATCATCCTATCTTATCTAGAATACAGTACGTCTTTTATCTGCTGAAATCTGCTTTACTAAGTATTGAACATGGAGTCCCAGAAGGATCAGTTTTGGGACCCACACTATTTTTAATATACATAAATGACCTCCCAAATTTAATAACTGATTTTAGATTAATTATGTCTGCTGATGATTGTAATATAACTGATTGCAACTCGGGCAGTCTTGTTAAACAAGATCAAGTTAACTCAATCAATTGCTCAAAACTGGCTTATTTTAAATAAATTGAGTTTAAATAACACAAAAACTGTAACATTTTTAGGATTATACCTAGGCTCTAAGTTAACATGGGATGAACACACCACTTACGTTTATAATAAATTATCAAAGAGCGTATACCTGCTAACAAATTTGTTAAGCAATGTACTCGGCAATGTATCTTGTCCATTCGGTCATATCATATGGCATTCTTGTTTGGAGGTATGCTGCTTCCCTCAATAAGGTTTTTAGACTGCAAAGATTTTTTAAAAAACTTTACTGTCAGTATGTATACTACAGTATACTTGTATGACAAGTGGTCGAGAGGTGAGCGCACTTGCCAGACTTGCCTCTCACCCAATAGTTCCGGGTTCGATCCCCGGTCGTGGCACTGGAAAATACTGTGAGAGGGATTTTTCCACTTTACACGGATATTGGGTGCGTGTCCCTTATCTCTAAATGTGTAGCCCCCTCCCACACAAGGCTCTTCTAGACCCTTCCGGGATAAAGGGGGTCGTAATTACCTGTGGTGTTATTTATACAGTGTCTTTTATGTACCAGAGCCAATGAAGAATCGTATTCAAAACGAGGTCAAATACACTCATATTTTATGAGAAATGTGGATAACATAAGACTCAATAAAACCAAAAATGGAACGGGTTATTACTGTGTTAAATACTTTAACGTATTGCCACAGCATGTAAAGGCATTACCTGAAAAAAATTTTGAATTTAGGATAAAAAAATATCTTTTGTCTAAAGCATTTTCTAAACAGTATAGATTTTTATCCCTTTAAACATTTTTATACTTATTATTTATTTATTTATATAATTCATCCAACGGGTGAAACCCAATTACAGGACAAATAACAACAGATTTAAATAAAATATCGATAAATAGAACAATATGGTGTAAGGTGTAAGTAAAAGGTACACAAATGACACAAATATAAAATGTAACAACTATAATCAAAATATATACTCTAGCAAAATAAATATGTATACATACATACACATATATACACACATATATACATGCATACACATATATATATATATATATATACATACATACATATACATATATACACATACATACATATATATATCACAAGTGTAACACAGAAATATAGACAAGAGAGTGTTTAAATGGGGTTTAAGTAAATGTTCTTTATGTCAGCAATATTACACTTAAATATATCCAGGCTAGCCTCAATACTATTATAATTTAAACACATTTGATTTAGGGGAGATGATTCTAATATATTAGTGCGTGGAGTAGGAAGCATGAGTACATTATTTGTTCGAGAATTTAATCTCGGAATTCGATACCTAAGAAGTGAGGTGAGGCAGGTGCAGCTAATTTTATTATTGATAATTTTGTGTAAGAACATTATTGAATGCATTACACGTCTCCTTATTAAGCTACTCATACTAAATTTATTTTTAAAAAATTCTTGTTGTGTGGTGTATATATTATACATTATTGCTTTTAACAATATTCATACACTGTTACATGTTTTGTGTCGTATTTTTGTTTTTTATATAATATACTGTTTCTTTTCTTTCTGACCTGTGTCAGGAGACATCTATGGTGTATAGTAGCAATTGACCATATGAGAGGATTCACTTACCTCTCACCACTACTCAATTTACCATAGTTTGTATAAAACTAGCAGGTTGGCCACTATCATTTGTCTGTTCCATGACCTATGGCATACTGATGAGAACTAATAAGTTCGAAACCGGTCTATGTCTGGTCATGGAATTGACAAATGATATTGGCTACCACTCTTTCATGATTTGTAAGATATAATTCAATGCAGGTCGGGGTATTTGCCCGCTGAGTAGTTGTTTCCTGCAAATCATATATTATAAAAAAAATTGGTAACAAGAAGTGAATTTTTGTTCAATCGTACTGATTTTAATTAAAAGACCATAATTAATATTGAACTGATTGAGCAATTGCCATTAAATTATTTAAAGTTATTAAATAAGTATTACTTCATTATTAATAACGTGTATAAATATTATTTAAATAATGATTTTTCTTAATGGTTTATTTCTCTATTTGATAACAATTTCATATCAAGCTTTCTGAATAACTAATAAGAGGATAGAATGTAGAAGGACGATGAAAAGAAAGGATAAGAAAACTCTTGTCTATGTCAATTTACTAAAATAAGCAAAGATTTAGAGATTTTTAAACGGTCTCTCGGAGAGGCCGTAAATCAAATGGCAGTGAACAAGTCGTCTTTCGTCGGCGAAGGTCTTCAGTTCAGTTTGCCTACGCTTATCCCTCTCCAAAATTTATGGGCCGCAGATATTGACAGTAATTCGTGTAAGACTGCTATTACTGAGATTTATCGATACATAATTCTTCTGTAACAATATTTGTCAAGTATTTAGCTGTGAGTGGCAGAAATCAAGCTATAGATCATCTCAATAGTCAACATGTCCGGCACTAGATTTTGCTGTAATAAATAACTGGGGCACGAGCGTAACATACAGGTGCTTTTATGATGGATGGCTGCTCAATGACCAAACAATTATTGACCTTTCAGCACTTCCACTTTTAAAATATTTATGCGACAACGACATTATTTATAGCTGCACTTTATACACTACATAAAAAATTATTTGAAAGGTTTCCTCTACACGCAATAATATTTTATACGTAGTAGATTTTAAAGCTCAATAAACTTAATTTTAAATTCAACATATCTTAATGGAAAATCTATTTTTACATGGCTTCGACTATTAGGATAAGGGTCGATTTAAAATCTGAATTAAAGGAGACATTTAATTTCAAATTAAGTAAATCGAATCGTGTAATACTGATAGACACCACAAACTTTGATAAGTTAAAAGGTCTTCAATTTTACTGGGCAGATAGAAAATGCAAGAAAAACTTCACGAGTTCATTATTAATGCCAGTGAACCATTCGGTATGGGGTCATAAACAGGCCGACGTACAATAGAAGCCTATAAAGGAGGTGATTCAATTCGCGAGAGGAATAGCCCAGAGAGTAACGATATTTTAATGAGGTTGTAAAGTTTTTGTTGTGTGATTATATGGTCAGCAAAATCGGAATGGCTGCGAGTGAAGATGTTGTTTCTATTGAGATAAATAATAGTGTTAAAAGAACTGACAATGTAAGCAGTAACTCTGTAATTTTTTTCGAAAATACCAATTCTATACCGTGAACGATAACAAAAACTTGCTGATAAAGAGTGATACACGTACTCACGAAAATTGTTCGATAAAAACAGACATAGACAAACATCAAATTGCAAAGATTAATAATATAATTCCACCTACAAATGCTATTCCAAACAAAATTAGTGATGGAACTACTGAGACATTTTTGTCTGTCAATCTAAATAGTCCAACTCTACAAAAATCATGTTCTAGTTCGACAGCAGTTTCCTGCTCTGATAAAGTTCTAAGAATTTTTACAAAATTAAAAGTAAGTAAAAATATCTCAAATCTAAGTAATCCACCAGTAGAAACACCCATATAGAAAGCTTGTTATTGGGGCCAATAAAAATGCTACAAAAGTTAGTTCAGTACCCAAAATGTCATGTCTATAGGTTAAACCCCAGTATCACTAATGAAAACTTAAATGAATGTCTTCATGAAACAGCACCTCATATAAAATTTGAGTGCAAAGGATTGCACATAAATGAAAACACGTATTCTTATATGGTATCATTCCCCGTTACTCATATCAAGGATGTTTATTACCCTGAAATATATCTTGAAGGAGCAGTTGTAAATCATTTTATTTTTCCTAAAATACGAAATTTCAATGCACCAGCCTTAGAAGCAACAAATCCATGCCAAATATTAATAATTTGTTACTTCTCAGCTACAGCTAAACTACATCAGCACTCTGCATCATCTCCGATGAACAGTTCGCCTACCGGACGGGACACTCCACCGAACTCCAGGTGCTCCACCTGATCGAGCATGTGACCGAGGGGTTCAACAGAAGACAAGTCACCGGAGCAGTGTTCCTGGACGTTTCCAATGTAATATCCTCTGCTTCTTAGGTCCATAAAATAAGTAAGTAGTTATTATGTAAAATATATTTAATAACTACATTCTTTGTGTTGCAACTACTTAATGTTTTTCTTACACATCCAGATTGTTAATAATAATTACAACTTATTTTTGCTTACTATACTTAATGTTTACCTATCAATAAAACAAACAATAACTAGTAGAGCTGTGTTGGACTTCGAAATACTTGATCTAGATAATAAAATTACTAATTATGTATTTCGTCATCCAGCGCATCAAGGCCTTCGACCGGGTCTGACACTACGGCCTCATAGTGAAGATGCCGAACCTGGGGTACCCAATGGGAATCGTCAAATTGATGAGGCCCTACCTACACCGAAGGAAACTCCGAGTGAAGGTAGGCGACTACTTCCGCACCTACAAGACCATGGAGGCACGGGTTCCACAGGAATCCGTACTTTCCCCCCACCTGTTCACCATTTACACCAGCGAGCTACTAAGGACCAACAGGACCTCTCTGATACCTTACGCAAGCGACACAGCAATCGCTGCTAGATTCTGGCAGCCAGTGCGAGCCACTCACTATCTCCAGGAAGCCCTGGAGGAATGGTGTAACAAGTGGAAAGTAGCTATCAACACCGAGAAGAGAAAGGCGATACTATTCAGGAGAGTCAGGAAGGTACCCACGGGGCAAGTTACCATGTACAGAAACGACGTCCAATGACACAATACCAGCAAATACCTTGGCGTGATCATGGATCGCAGACATGGAGATAGAATACGGAGGTCACAGTCAAGAAAGCAAAGACATGGCGCGCTCTATTCTACCCGATGTTGGATAGGCAGAGTCAGTTCAACCTGAGAAATAAGCTCGCTTGTCAGGACCCTGATCAGACCGCTATTGATCTATTTCTTTTTGGCCTAGGGATACTAAGCGAGGATTTAACTCAAGAAGATCCAAGCGGTGGAAAATGTCGCACTCCGGTGTGCCGTCGACGCCTCCTGGTTCGTCAGATATGCCGACATCTTCAGAAATCCAGGACAGAGTGATGACACTTTGCGCCATAGGAACGCGTTGATCAGAGATGCGCCTGGCCAATCGACGCGCGCAAACACAAGCGGCCGAAGCTCCATATCTTTGACAATGAGTGAGCATAAGCTAATCCGCTTTTCCTTTCAGACTAAGAAAATACAAGAAGAGAAGACGTGACAAAACCCCCCAAACCTTATACAGCCGACGAAGAGGTGCCGAAGTCTTACCGTCGGTTTTCCTTAAGCCTTGTACAGGCCGAAAGCGTTCAGGCATCTTCCGACATACACAGTTCAACCTGCCATACCTACGATTCGGATGAAAAGACGCTACCTGGTGCATTGTATGCCGGCAGTCATCCTTCTCCAAAAACATCCCAGAACAGGGAGGACAACAGTCGCCCTCGTTGATGCTCCGGAAGCTGACATGCAGGTGAAAAAAGAAGACAAAGGAGAGCCAGAAGAAATAGCTTAGTTCACGTTAGATCATAGAAGGCGCCGCAGGACCTGTATCTGATGATGAATTTTTTCTTTTTTTTGACGAAACGTTGTGGTACCCCTGAGTAGAAAATCTGATGAGTGCGTCATTTCTACATATAAAAGGTACACTTGGTAGAACTCCAACCGTTTTCGCGGAAAGTGCCGTTAAACATTTCAATAATTTTTTGAAAGACAAATTCAAATTTAATGAAACAAAGTGTAATGGTTGAAAAAAGCAAAAAACGTAAGAGAAAACAAAATCGTAATAACAGCGTAAACTTTCTCTCACTTTCTTATGAACTAATGGATTATTTTCATGGTATTGAGATAAATACATAAATCAAAAGATTGTCTAAAATAAGGACCTAATCTTATTAGAGGACCAAAAAAATAACGTCAAAGTTGACTTAATGAGATTATAAACTTTCCCCCTATGCAAAAACTCCATTGCTGCAGCTTAAGAATAAATGTTCGATATGGTCTCCACCTACTTCTATGGCTTTTTTAATTCTATGCATAAAAGATTTTCTTACGTTGAAAAATACATTTTCCTGTCCTCTAATAAAATTCGCTGCGTTTTGTATTTTGTCCCACAGTTCTTCTCTTGAGTTGATAGTACTTGCATAGCCTAAGGACTTCATATGTCGCCACACATAATAATCCAAAGGATTATAATCAGGATTCCTTGGTGGCTAAGCAAACTCACTTCCTCGACCGATCCATCTGCGTGGGAAATTCTCATCAAGATAATTTCTGACTAATGGACAAAGGAGTAGGAGCTCAATCTCGCATGAACCACATTCTGTTTCGTATGTCTAGCATGAAAGCATGTAATACATCAGCAAGAGCATTTTGAAGGAAAAACTGTTCATTTAAATTTGGAGTAAGGACAAATGGTCCCGATAATTGATCGCCGATGATACCACACCAAACTTTTATCTGAAATTCTTGCTGAAGATGCCTTTCTTTAACGCGGCATGAGGATTTTCTACTTCACAGTAATGGGTATTTCCAGTTAAAAACGCCTCGGCGAGTGAGCGAATTGAATATTTCTATGCAATAAGAAATGTGCAAGTTCCCTATTGTAATAAAGTTTTTGTGTCAGAATGGTGTAAAGAATCTATCATTATGCGCTCCTCCGGTTTGGAACACCCTGTATACGAAATTATACTATGAAAATATAAATATTAAATAAGTGAACAAATTCCGCAGTTTTTTATCTGCAGCAATTTACAAATATGTATTTTTTATTATTATCCTACTATATATGTTCATAAACTGTGTGTTGTTGACAAATGGAAATAGTGTATAAACTGAAAACATTAAAGTGTTCGCACATAATGTATATGTCGAATCGATGATTTAACAAGTCAACAGCGATGTTTAATATAATGGTTAAAAATATAAATTAAACTTTTCAGTGCATGAATCAGCTAGTTAACACGTTAAATGGTGATAAATAATAACGAATACTCATAATGATAAATAGTTGAGAGTTCGTGATAACTACGAATTTTATGTTACGTAGTAACTACTGCATATAAATTTAATTGTTGCGCATTTCATAAATTAAAAATAATTAGATAATACTGTTCGTGAAGTAATATAGCGTGCTGAAAAAAATTAATATATACAAGTAACTATAGCCAGTAGATATTTTGATATCACTAATTATTACATACAACAATGATAGTAAAGAGCGATAAATGTTGAGATCTCCAGTGATTGTTTTGCCGGAAGGCCAAAGAACGTGCATTAATCGCCTAACAAGACTAATTTACCTATACGGACGAATATAATGGGACAGCGCCTATAAAATTTGATGTAATATAATGATGGGTTAGAGAAAACCGAGTCCGCCGTCTTGGTGTAGACCAGTTAGATAGTCACATAGGGTTCGGAATACTGTGTATTAGCTTCAATAATACATAATAGCCCTTAATAACAGTGCGTGCTGTTCCCAGAGTTCTCCATTGGTTGTTGGGGCGATCATATCAAATTGACTATTTATAGTATGATGGAGAAAAATTATTATTGGTAGTTTGGTTGAGTCAAATGAGCGGTTTGGTGCAAGCAGCCCTCTGTCAGATCCTCACGACTCTAAAATCATAGCTCCAAGCTCGACTGGCCCCGCCAAATTGCTGTCAGATGCGACTTTGATGATTGGGTGTGCCCGCCAAGACTCGGCGTTACAAAAACACGCCTGTCAATCTTACATGGCGTAATTGCGTGCAGAAGCTAATTTGCATTCTCCCTTTATTTTAATTTCTTGTGTTTTTAGAGATCAGTCTGATAACCTACACTCATGTTTGAAAATATTTCATAAAAGCTTATATTAATTCCCATGGCTATGCCAACATTCAACCACACGAAATTATTGTAAAATACACTGGCAGGCAGAGATATTTTCAGAGGCGACCAAGTTACAATTAAATTTAAAATAGTACAAGTTTCATTAAGAAAGTTAAAAGCGATAAAATACAAAGATTTATACAAATGTTAGCTTACAATCTGTAAAAATTGAAATTTTTGCAATAATATTTTATTATATAACGTGCAAGAGATTATAGTGAGGTAGCTTAGATCTGTAAAAGTGTTCTAATGCAATCAATTTTTATAAGATTATAGACTTATTTGGTGTGGGACAAATTATTACTTCGCCCATAATAATTACAAAAAATACTGTTACACTTTTGTATGTTATATTAATTTCTGATGAAATCAAATCTTTTACTAGTGGTGTAACTAAAGTCATTAATGTACCTGATCACCTTTGTAAAGTCTATCTAACAGTAGGAAAAGAATCATGCAGAACTTTTGAATTTAGGAATTTAAAAACATCGATAAACATATTCTTGATAATTGTCTTTTAATGTCCCCATTTGAAAATATAATGCTTATCGATAACTTAAATGATAAAGTGGAATATTTTAACACAATTCCCATTCGTAACGTTTAAGCAAAGAAATATAGACCTCCATGGCTCACTGATAGTATTAGGTTGATGATGAAGCTTCGCGATAAAGCATTAGGCAAATTTAATAAAACTAGAAATTCACACCACTGGGATTATTGCAAAAATTTAAAAAATATCACTACTAATGCAGTCAGAAATGAGAAACTGAGTGCTGTCTCCGACATTATGGTAGTAAAGGTAAAGTTATCTGGCGAAAATTAAATGAACTTGATATTTATAGTAAACCGGCCTCTATTGCCATATATAACAATCTCAATAACCCCGATTGCCGTTGATGAAACTGTTGTTTATAATATTTGTTAGAAATAAAATCTACTGCTACCGGAGCCGATAAAATTAATACTCATATTTTACTTCTCTGTTGTCCTTATGTATTATCTTTTATTTCACAGTTAGAGAATATAAAAAAAGATTTAATAGTACTAAATTAGAAGATGATTGGATAATTTTTTACCGAAGTCGAGCACATTATATGAAAGCGCTTAGAGAGGAAAAAAGAAATAAATACAGTAAAATGATCCAAGACGCAGAAAATAGGAGTAAAATGGCATGGAAGTTGGTCAATAATGAAAAAAACTCAGTTAAAAACTCACAGTTACACACAACCATTAGTTGTGAAGATTTTAATGCGCATTTTGCTTCTGTTTCTGAACGTGTTACAGATAACATTGGTAACAGCCTAGTTGCTCCTGAAGCCTTTTTAAACCTCGCAAACAAGCCTTCTTTTTCCTCCTTTATACCATCAATCCTGCCACCTGATGTGAAAATGGCAATAACTAGCCTCAAAAACTCGTCTTGTCTAGATTCCTACGGATTTAATAGCTCTATGCTTAAATCCTCCCTCGAATCTCTGGTTGAGCCACTCACAATTTTGTTTAACAGATGTATTGAGGAAGGTAATTGACCAGATTCATTAAAAATAACAAAAATACTACCAACTTTTAAAAAAAGGTGATTTGGAAGACATAGATAATTATCGACCCATAGCCATTGTACCGGTAATTGGGAAAGTTTTTGAAATAATCCTGAAAGTTAATCTAGTTTCATATACCGAAAATAAAGCACTTTTCAATGTCTTCCAATACGGCTTTAGGAAAAATAAATCTACAGTTAAGGCAATAACTAGTTTGATTGATGATGCAGTTGAGGGTCTCGATGAAGGTCTAAGCACATCTGTAACAATGTGCGACCCTACGAAGGCTTTCGACTGTGTCAACATTGAGTCATTACTGCTGAAATTAGAATATTATGGCATTAGAGGCAATATTCTACAATTACTTTCCTCATACCTGTCTAACAGAAAACAATTCGTCGTCTGCAACGACAAGGAATCAGATATGTTGTCGGTCAGTAATGGCGTTCCCCAGGGCTCCGTGCTGGGTCCCATTCTGTTCCTTTATTTTATTAATGATTTGCCATCAACACTCAATAGATATAGTAAGTGCATCTTATTTGCAGATGACACTACATTGCTAAATAGGGGTGAGCTAGATCTGAATAGAGATAGTAGAATGCAGGTCTATAACGAGGAGTGTAACACAACAGATTCAGTCTTTAGAATCCTTCTGAAGAAGCTGACAGGATGATCAGCGAAACGTCAAGTTCGACGACCACGGCAAGACCCGGAAAAATCTACTTCATGAATAGAGATAGTCTAGATAGAGCGAAATCGTGGTTTACGGCCAACAAGCTAAAACTTAGTGAAGGAAAGACCCACTATCTACAAATCTCTTCGGATAGATGAGTAAATAAATCAGAGCCAGTTAAACTTTTAGGCATCATCTTGGATACCTTTTTGAACTGGATACCACACGTAGACTACCTCTAGCTGGCCTCCCAGTTGAAGCATTGTCTAACAAGTGAGGTCTTAACAATGGTGTTCATCTCTGGGGAAACTCAGTCAAAGCCGACAAAGTATTTGTCTACCAGAAGGCGGCTGTGCGCATACTCTATGGAGCACCGTACGGTGCATCCTGCAGACCGATATTTAAAGAGTTAAAAATTCTTCCGCTGCCTTGTGTCTATATTTTTGCAACACTCAAACAGATACGGTCAAATTTAGATAAATTTGCAGTGCACGCTGACTTTCATGCATATAATACGAGGGCAGCGGAGAATTTAGTGCAGCCGTATTCTCGTATAAGGACAACTAAATTAAACAAATTAGATGTAAATATTTATAACAACTTTGTAAATTATCTTAGTGAGACAAGAAATTTGAGCTACAATCAGTTTATCAATAAGGCAAAAAAATTGTTAAAGCAGCAATGTTTTTACACTGTGCAAGAGTTTATTGAATTCACTCAACAATGAAAATGCACTAATAAATTTGTGACTTCAAATGTACTATGTATATAATGTTGTCGATAAATAAATGGTAAATGGTAATGGTATTGATAGTTGTCTTATTGAAGGTGTTTTCCCTGACTCATGGAAACTTTCTAATATTTTGCCTCTACCTACAAAAAATCTATATCTGGCTTAAACGAACTCCGTCCCATTTCAATTTTACCAATTCTATCGAAAGTATTAGAGAAAGTTATGAAATTTGAAATTTGCTCACATGTTAATGAGTACGATGTTCTTCCGGCAAGGCAGTCTGGTTTTATGCCAGGACATAGCTGTACCAATTTTATTAGAGGTTACAGATGATTTATTCAGAGATATTGGTAATAACAAGACCGCGGCGTTAATATTACTAGATTACTCGAAAGCTTTCAATAGTACCTACTGTCATTCTTGCATTTCATAGGATGCTCTGAACCTTTTTTTAAAAATGTTTGAAAGTTATCTTCTTAATCGTAAGCAGTGTGTGGTGACCAGTAATGATGTTTCTGCCTTAAAACCAATTAGTTGCGTGGTACCTCAGTGTTCGATATTAGGTCCCATTATGTTCTCTCTATACACATGTGATTTTATCAAATGTATAAGTCATGGTAAGATATGCCCATGGTATTCAAATTAAGTATTCCTTTGACTATCGTGACTATCTTTTAGCCAATGATGTGATCAATCAGGAACTCAATCGTCTTGTTGCCGTATCTTCATCAACATCAACCCGGTTAAATCTACTGTATTAGCGTTTGGTAAATTTCGTCAATCAAAGCAGCTAGAAATTTAGGTCTAGAGCTTGACACTGATTTTCGCTTTAAAAATGATGTACTAAAATGATTAAAGATGGCATATAGTAATCTTAAAATATTATTCCCAAATCGCCACATTATTTCACGTTCTTCCAATATCTTATTATCAGACACGTTAGTCTTAAGTCGTTTTAACTTTTGCGATGTTGTTTATGGTTTTGACTTGACAGCGAGGACTCAAATAGAATTTAACTTATTCAAAAGTCACGCTTAAAATTTATATATGGCATTCGTAAATTTGATAGAATTTCACATAAATTAAAAGACGCCAACTGGCTAGATATGAAATCCTGACGGGAATTGCATTCGGCCTATCATAATATCATCTAGTACGAAATTCCTCCATATGTCTTCCAGAAAGTTACTCATAGAAGCGACATTCATAATGTTAATGTTCGTTTTCGTGGGCTGATCTCAACTCCGACTCATCGAACTGCTATATTTAGAAGGCCATACTCTTACTTCATTTACCCACTTTATAATAATATGCTCTCTAAGCTGAAATCGTTATCTTTATATCAATTTAAAATATTTTAAAAGAAATCGTTGTATGAAAGATTTACTTGAATACTTTATTTTTTTTTCTTTTATGCTATCCTGTGTTCATTATTGGCGTGTTACACACGTTTCTACTTATTTATTTACTTTGTAATCCTCAGATATTTTTTCTTTGAAAATTTATTACTTAGCCTATATGTGTATCTATTTCGAGTGCTGGCATCAGTTTTACTGTCTGTCAGCCCTCTTTTGTAGTTTATAACTCATCTCGCTCATTCTTGTGGTTGTTTAGATATTATGTCTATGTTGTTATAAATTGCAAATGAATTATTATTATTATTATCTGTGAGCTTAATTGTATCTATATGTATGTATGTGTTTGTATATTTTATGTATATATATATATACTTAAATGTATAAGTTGTTTTTTGTATATACATATCGTGAGGTGAGAATTATATTGTTCTATCTACAAAATTTGTAATTTTGCAGGAGAGCAAATTTAAAAATTGAATACATATAGAAACATTGTTTTCCTGTTTTTCTTAAATATACATTTTTTCGTTATGCAGAATGATATAAGTAAATGTATATTAGAAGTTGAACCGATTTGGAGATTCATTTTCAAAATAATGTGAAAAACGTGGGTACATTTAAGAAACAACCATATTTAGGAATAAAGATATTTTTATTGCAAAGTAACTATATCAACAATAAAATAAAGTAAACAATGGCAGATTCTCTAACTAAAATAATAATCATTAAATTGCTATTTTTTCTATTCATTTTTGTTCCCAAGACGTGTTGAGGCACTAGCCTTTGAAGTATTTTTCTTTTTTGGAGTTTTCTTTATTTCTTTTTTATTAGATTTATTTTCTGGCTTTATTTTATTCTTTTTGTTTGGTTTTTTTTCCTTGTCACTTCTTGGTATTTTACCTTTATATTCATAAAATAATGTTTTAATGTATTGTATATCAATAGCGGACATATATTTAAGTAACTTGTGAAGATGATGCACTTTATCTGCAGGTAACAAGCATTTTGTTGGTTCAGAGCAAAGTTTTATGTTAGGCAATGTGAAGATTCCTTCATTATTTCTGGTGCACGTTGAGAAAGATAAGTTGGCTTCGACAAATTCTGCATCATGCTGCAATTTATAATAAATCTTTGATGGTTCATCACGCATAAACTTTAACTGTTTTACGGATAAGAAAGGAATAGATTTGAAATTAATAGTTTTACTGGCTGTCTTATAATCTTTAAAATCTTTCATTGGCATGTGAAATACTTTAAATGGTTTATTTCGTTTCACTGTACCTAGAGCTCGTAGTAAGCCCACTGGACTGAATATTTCCATTCCTTTTAGTCTCTTCTCTATCTGGCTGTGTAAATTGTCCACTTCCTGAACCAATCCATGTCCCGGTTCCGAGAACTTCTGAGTAACTTGTTTGATCTGTGGAAAATCGACCATGAACTTCTTTAAGCTAGCGACATTATGGAGTTTCTGTTTTGGGGTATGCATGAGTCAGACCAAAGAATAATTTCCGTTATTTTGGGAAAATCTTGGACGAGTTTTGTCAATATTTTTATTAAAGCAGAAGCTATATCTAAACCTTTTCGCTCATGCATACCCTCTGACCAAACGGCACAGTAGCAATTCTTATTGAGGTTACAATGCCCGGTTAAGTTGTAGGTACTCAACTTATTGCTATAGAAAAAGCAAGATATATTCGATATGGGAAGAGGAAATACATTTTCCAGGTCAAGGCACACAATGGTCATTGAGTTATCTTTATTTTCACGGTCAATATCACGGTATTTCTTGGCAACGTCTTTAGATATCACGTGATCTCTAAATGTAACATCAGATTGCTGGTTTTCGTTGTTTCTATTTCTAATTTTATTCTCTTCATAAGTATCGCATCTATCCTTTTTTGGTGTTTGAAACTCTATATTAAAATCATAATTAAAAACTGCTCGGTAAAAACTCTTTTTTATAGGTATTTCTTCTATCTCTGCGTATCACTCTTTATACAGTTCATATAATCTTGAAAGGTTTAAACTTACTTCAAAATATTCTTTTTTTGTGCTCGATCTGCAATAATGAGATTCAACACGACTTATAGAATTTATATGCTCTTTGACTTTATTTTTTCTATCATTAATCCTTTTTTTAACATGTTTCCCTTGCGTCAACTCTTTTGGCGTTCCAGTGACCTCTTCTTTCTTATTTTCAAAAAAGTAGCAAATCCTTCTTTGACTGATGTCTAGGGTATTTAAAAAAAATATTTTGCAGACACGAAGACATTCTTCAGAACCCATATCATCACTGCTTATGTGAAAGAATTACTTATAGGAATATGTTCGATTAGACTCTCTTCCTTTTACAGTTGAACGCTTTTTAAAATACCTTTTCACGTTTTTGTTATAAAAATGCAACTTGCTTTGATTAGTTAACTTCCAAAAATTTTCATGTATTTTAATTCTTTGTATCTCCACAATTTTCTTCGTGCATTGAAATTTACACATACAGTCTACTAATTTTAGTTCTCTCTTATTTTTTAACTTGCCCTTTACATCTCTGTATTCTTTTCCATGTTCACACAAGTCTTTGTTGATATTTCTTTTCCAATTTTTACTATCACGTTTTCTTTTTCGAGCTAACCTGTAACACAATGGTTTTCATTAGAAAATAAGTTACAAAAATAAAAATTATAGGTAGCTGAAAATGATTTAGTATCAAATAATCAAGTACTAACTTTTTATTTTTCGTTGTAGGTACTTCTTCCTGATGCTGTGCTTCTTGAATGGTTATATCAGATAAAACTATTATTTTATCTTTATCATCATTTAATAAATTTTATTTCGGTAAACTGCTGTTTAAAACCATATTTTGATTAGCATTACTGTTAAATTCAGCATTATTTGATTTTAATATATCACTTAAACCAGGCCATAGCTTTCTCTTCCTTACTTCAGGAAAATATAACGGTTCTCGCACAGAATCATCTGAGTCAAACGCTTCGTCTATGCTAAAGGGGAAAATCCAATTTAAGCGATTGCACATAAAAAATATTGTTATTGACAAATAATTTAAATACGGTACATCTTATAAAATGTGAGGTTATGTTAAAACTATTATTTTAATAGCCTCTTTTATGAAAAAGCAGATATTTTGATACTAAAATTTTAACTCACTTGTCAATATTCTCCTTATCCATTTTTGTTATAACAAATATAGCTTAAAACAGCTCCAGTAATTCCAATATTCAACCAAAATACACACAGAGAATGCACGCCAAACCGCTATAACGTTTAATACTATAATGTTCTATCTGCAGTATTTATTGTAATCTCATTGGTTGAGCAGATGGAACAGTATATCACCAATAAATATTTGCTTCTGGTAGATAGAACAAAATAACATTGCGTTTTTAATCGTTTTACAGTATGGTAACAGCGGTATTCTTATGTAGATAGAACAATATGCACCTCACGAACATGTTTTTAAAAGCTTTTATTTAACTTGTAATGTTTGTTGTTTGTTTAGGTCAAATTTTGCAATCAAAAATTAGATTAGTTCTAATTAAGCTAGAGCTTTGAAATCTTGCACATATGTATAAGTCCGGTAACAATATACTTTAACATTTTTATATAAGAAAAAAAACAAGATGGCGGCTTCAAGATGGCGGCTTCAAGATGGCGGACGACTTTACCATTTATGATTCGATACGACTCAAAATCGATACCTGGAGGTTTTCGAGATCTCTAATTATGAATTCTTGGTCAAAATTTTGAAATTCAAAATGGCGGCGCCAATATGGCAGACGAATTTTGTCATTTATGGTCCAAATCGACCAAAATCGATATTTGGGGGTTTTCGGATTCGCTTGCGAATTTCTAGTCAAAAATTTAGTTCAAGATAGCAGCTTCAAGATGGCGGACGACTTTACCGTTTAAGATCCGATTAAACTCAAAATCGATATCTGGGAGTTTTCGAGATCACCAATTATGAATTCTTAGTCAAAATTTAGACATTCAAAAAGGCGGCGACAATATGGCTGACGATTTTCGTTATTTGGGTCCGAATCGGTCAAAATCGATATCTGAGGTTTTTCGGAGTCGCGGATTACGAATTTCTAGCAAAAATTTAGTTCAAGATAGACGAATTTACTGTTTATGATCCGATTCGTCTCAAAATCGATATCTTAGGGTTACAGCATATCAAAAGGCTAGAAATAAAAAATAAAATTATTTAAAAAAATATTTAAAAAAAACCTTTTATTTAAATAATCTCCTTTTCACAGGAAAAATTCAGAGAATTTAAAAAAAAAATTTTTAAAACATATTGTTTCCATTTCTGTGCTCAGGAAGTGTAAAAGCAACATTATTGATGCACCTTCTTTTGAGAAAATTTGTAGGTTTACTGCTTATTTTTTTCAATAAACGTATCATATGGTATATGATAGGATTGTACAATAAGACATCTGTTAAAATTCATAAGAAGATGATAAAATAATGCTCTTGTATTGGAGTGAACTGCTACAATTCTTTGTGAAATCCCTTCTGTAACTATCGTCAAAGTGTCCGCTTATCAAGGCACGGTACAACAATAATTTTACTTTAACAAACAAACTCGACATACAAAAACAGTTATTAATAGTGCCAAATTTATAAAATCGCACAATTCTACAAATAAATGGTATCCGATATATAATTGTTACATTTGCTCCACCCCCACAGACAGAAAAAAAATTTGTGAGTGCATGCGATGCGTAATAATCTCCTGGGTGTATTTAAAAGTGAACAGGAGAAAGTTCATCATCTAAAACTGCCCTCTTTAAATGCTTATTATGTCGGTATACAGCAAGGGATCGCCAATTTGATATATTGCCCAGTCTGCTACAATTTACCCCCTATTGCTAGCGGCGCTCGTCAAAGTAGTTATATAGAGCAAAGGTAAACACATTTTACGCTTTATTTCATTCTGCAACAAATTTTTGTTTCAAGCCGATCTTTTAACTCAAAATACATACAAAAAAACGATAACAAAAGAAGTGCTAAGTTCATCATTACTCTTTTTACACTCCTTTTACGCTAGCTTTGCAACAGATTAATTATATTTAGAACACGAAGGCACGCTTTATATTCAAAGTTAAACGTTTATTCGAATTAATCGTTTATTAGTTGGATAATACAAGAGAAACGGTTTTAAGTTAGTAGTATTATGGCTTTTTTGTGTGTTTACTTTCGGTTCCGTTATTATTCAGTATCTTTATTGTTCTTGTTTGCAGCAAATTTTTTCATGTCAAGTTTTAATTGGAACATTATAAAGTGCAATTTTTGTTACTTTTTAGGAGAAAAGCTTTTATTTGACGTATATTATTTAATAAAAACTTTCAGGATGCAAGATATGAAGATAAATAGAATGTATGAACGACTGAAAATAATATCTACTTCTTTCTGAATAAAAATGAAAAAATACAATCGATTCATTACAAAAAATAATAATTTTCCTTCCTATTCCACAAAATACTGTAGACTAGAGGCTCGTTGTACCTTTATAGTGGAGTAAAGATAGATTTTGAGAGAAAAATTTACATAGAGGAAGGCGACATACAAAAATAAGTTTATTTTGGTGAAACTAAGAATAACCTGAGTTTTCTACATTGAATCCTGGGGAATCCTTTTTTTTTTCGAAGGTATTTTTATGTACTATTACGTGATGTAACTAAAAAAATTACTTTTTTTTAACTTAGCCGATTTTTGGCAGGAAAAGTTAAAAAGAAGTTTTTTACTCAAAATTCTTTTATATACCCTGAACTTACTAGGATAATAACATTTTTCCACGTTTTCTCTGGATGCGATACTACCTCGTCTTTTTCGCGCATGGGTAAATCAAAATTGATTCAGAAATATTTGAAATTCCCAGGAATGGTGCAAGATGTTAGGAACAATTTCTACGATGTAACATCACCAACAGAAAGCATAAAATGTTGTAGGGAAAGAGTGGTGTTAATGCCATAGGGCTGGAGTACGAACAATGATACACGATTAGGATATGAGAGACATGAGTGCTTCCAAAATTCTCCTTGAAAAATTTGACAGTTGAAGTTATATTAAGCTCCTCCATCTACGCGAGGTTGAGGTTATTACCACATATTTAGAACTTTTTATCAAATTTGTCTGTGGAACAGCGATCTTACCAAAAATTCTGTAAATTTTGGATAGCAGCAAACAACAGATAATGAACTGATACCGATAAGGACTGATAAAGCTCATCTTCATAATGAATTACTCAATATAATTGCTTGTGATTGTAAGGTCGGTTGCAAAACTAAATGTTGGTCATGCAAAACCATTGGCGTCACATGCAGCAATTTATGCCACAATGGAAGGAATACTTTGTGTCAAAATGCAGAAAATATTGTTGACGAAACTGTGGTGGATGAAGAGCTTGAGCAATAAGAAATTAGTCCTAATATTTATGATATTGAAGAATTCGAAAAAGTTGATAATTATGAAGAAAATATTTGTACTTCAGAGAAAATCTCAGATGTGTACGATTTTAGCGATGACCAAACTTCAGTTACCGATTCGGAAGTGGATACTTCTTTGCAGTAGCACATCTAGTGCATCTGCTAGAAAAGGAAATATGAATAAAATAAAATCATAATCAATACATGTAAAAATTTTAACAAAAATCAAGTGAATTTTTGAAAAAATAATCTTCGATAGTTTTTTTATCTAAATATTTAAAACCTGCTCACAGTCAGTTTCTATCATTAATATTGAAATTTTTATAATGAATAATTACACGTATACTTGTGCGCGCATACGTATAATACCGAAAATGACGAGAAATGATCGTATATACCAAAAAAAACCCGATGGCAGAGGCCAGTCGGAAAGGTAGATTTCGTCCTATATTGTTTTGCACTGCTTTAGGTCTCTATTATTTTAGTAAATAAGTGATTAAGTAAGTAATTAAGTATATATCTTTATTAGAACTGCCCAACTTCAATTTATTGTCATCGATTTATGAACTATTAGCACTTAGGTAGTCCTTTTTTATAATTGTTTCTATATGTTTTAGCAAAAAATGTTTTAGACAAAAGATGTAGGTCTAGATGAGTACGTACTATCCAACGTTGTGTCACATGTACATATTTGATTCGAAATAAAATTTTGAGGATTTTTTGAAGACTTGAATCGCCGCCATTATATATATATATATATATATATGTACACCGGGTGTTAGAAAAGTATGGGAACGGTGGAAAATCTCGAACAGTTTGCATCAAATTGAAAAAAAAAAATACGATCAAAAATTTTTCAAAAAACTATCTACTGATACCAAAATGACGAGGGGCAACTTTAAAATTTCAAACGGGAACCATTATTTTTTATTGCAGAATCGCATTCTACGGCAAAAGATGCGTAAATTTTATTCCAGACATTTTTTTCAATTCTTGCATGGTGTCGCTGTAATCGGGGGGTGGTCCAATATGAATTAAAACTGAAAAACCCACCCATAAAAAGGACCAATTTACTTCTTTTTCGAGAAAAAAAGGGTTCCCGTACCTACTCGATGTAGAAAGGTTATTTTTAGTTTTACCAAAACAAACATGTCGCATTGCTCTATGTAAAATTTTCTCTATCTACTTTTTTTTTTTTTTTTTTTTTTTTTTATACATTTATTTAACGTCGGCCTATTTCCGCTACTGAGGCCTAACACCGACGCCTGTAGACGAGCTACCCCCAACCAGGAATTTTGCCGAACCTCTTCTCTTAAGAAGAGTAGGGATCTTTTACTTGCCTAACATTTAATAGACAAGGGACCGACGGCTTTACATCCCCCCCGAAGGATGGTATATCTCCTATACAACCCTCGCCTAAGGTTGTATAGCTTCCGCGCATACACTGACATACAAGCCGCTGGAAGATGGGTGAGGCGAGGACGTGGTCTTCGTTGGAACGGTATCTACTTATTTTTAGCTATTTTTACTCCACTATTAGAGTATTTTGTGAAGTAACTGATATTAAATTTATTCGCTACTATATTTTTTCATTGAGGCAATTACAATAAATTATTTTACTCTTTAAGACTTTTCATCATTTTGAAATTTAAGAGAAGAATTTAAAAAAATTATACTAGTTAGATATACACATATGTACATAATAACTGCTATGTTCTTATTAGGCTTGTGCTATCTTTAATGTGGGGTTAAAGTTGAGTCTCTGAGTGGACAGGTGACGTCATAGTCTCAAAGGGACCTCTTGGTCAGACAGAAATTACCTTTTTAACTGTAGGCGTAAGAGTGTCCAGAGAATTCTTTGGAATGGGCGGTTCGAGGAAGATTGAGTGATCCCGCAGGAATCCACCCGAGCATCCAAGAAATTGTAAGTGTCTCTGCATTGTTTCTGCTGTATTTTTTCTTCACTTCGTCGATAATCTGAAAAGGAATAAAAAGGAATTAAAGCTTAAATAGATTTTTTATTACAGTGATATAGTAATTATTGCTATTTCATTGTATTTCATTTTTCTGCAGTTAAGGTAAATATGGATAGGAAAATATTAGGGCATATTTTATATTGAATTAAACCATACAAAGATACTGTTAGAATGGTACAATCTTAAATTTAAGGAGTTTTTAATAAGCAATAATATAATTCATTGTCTCCTTTTATACTTGATCTTGTTGAAATTAACAACTATGATCTACGTGGATTTTTAGAATAATTATTATGATATTTAACAGCACTTTAAAACATACGTAAATATTAAGTTATCACAAATTGTGATGATAATTTGTTCAGTGCTTTAATAAAATAATAATAATAAATTCTTCTTGTTGGGGAAAAGAAGTATAATTTTCTTAACACAAAGGGCAAAATTTGGTATCACAGTAATTATACCACTTGTCTCTTAAAATGTGAATATGAAGGTAACATGCAGGGTGGGGTGATGAATATATGTTTGTTTATTAATCGCCCTCCAGGTCGTCTGAATGGTCCGCTTAAGTCTAGGAAATTTTAAATTTGTCTTAGTAAAGGAGACGAGACCCTACAGATTATAGTGGGATCCGAACCACTTCTTGGAGATAATTTATATTCAAAAATTACGTAGGAGGAAATTTCCCACTGTTTCTAAAACCAATATCATAAAGACGACTATGGGTGAGTAAAATCTTCAATATATTGACCTTGAAAGATTTATTAGAATAGCTTTTACTTTTTTGTATTTTTGTCAATAAATGACTCTTATAAAACTGGATGTGTGTCTAATTTTAACCTTTACCCCTTCAAACTATTAATCCTAGTGACCTCTATATATTACCCGATTAGGCTCAAATTTTAAACAGGTGTAGCTAACACCAAAAAAAATGTTTGAGACGTTTCGTTCTCGTATACACATCACATTTTATTTTTTTTACTCCCTTTCATAGTAGGGGTGGTATTGGGAGTAGTCTGTGGGGAGAGGTTAGCTGATGCCAAAAAAAATTTTTGAGACCTCGACATTACGTACATGCCCTAAATTGCAATTTTATGGACTCTTACCTGCCTGCCATGCCTATTTACCTTTATTTACCCCATTCACCACCGAACCCTTCAACGGAATTAGATCAAAATATAATCTAGTTCCAGATCTCATTACAATACATAAGTGTACCAAATTTCAAGTCAATATCATAAACGGTTCCAGAGTAAACGTGGGCACAAAAAAAAGTTACAGACAGACCGACGGACAGGAAATTTTTTTCGCTCAAATTTAAAATCTCGTTGTTTCATGACATTTTATGCCTATTTCGACAACAAAAAAATTGATTTTTTTTGCGTTACTATACTTCCACTGGACGTGGAAGTAATAAGGATTAGTTTGTGTATGGATGCCTATTCCGAAAATTTTTAGTTTTCGAATTATTGCCCATTCAATATTTTTATATGGGGATTTTGCTATGGATTTTAATTAAATTACTCTTAGTTGGCTATGACGGCGTTGAGTGCTAAACAAATGTATGTAGCTGTCACTTACCATTTGACAAGTATCGATTATAACGTCGGAGCGCTTAAATTATACGCACGATGATTATTTAAATTTGCTTATAATCTATGGAGAATGTAACAAAGCTTTATCAAGAACATGTGAAATATTTGTCAATAGATATCCCAGGAAACAAAAACTGCCTCCGAAAAGTGTAAAACGAATAATGTAAGATTTCAAATTTATTGGAACCGTTAAGGCAACAATTCATAAAATAAAATCAATTATCAATGACGAAAATATCGAAATTGTGGTTTTGGGATATTTTACGGCATATACATCTTTAAGACAAGTGGCCTTACAAACAGGAATCTCCAAGAACTCTATTCACATAATTCTTTTAAAACACAAATTCCATCCCTATCCCATTTCTATGGTTCAACACCTAAAGGACACCGATTTGACCAGAAAAGTTCACTTTTGCGAATTCAAATCCCCATGCCGTGAAATTGCGAAATTATCAAGAAACCTGGCAATTTAACGTGAACTGTGCTGTGAGAAATGATGGAGTCGTAAAACTAAATTTTTATGAAGAAAGCTTAAATGGTAATGAATTAATACTTACATAATTTCTTTTTTTCAAATTACGTATCAACTTTATTTTAGGGGAAGGACATTTAAATATATTACAATTTAGACAATGAATATTTGAACAATTGACCGCTAGCTGAACATAGGCAACTATTTTACCAACATGATGGCGCCCCACCACACAACAACTTCCTAGTTAACAACTTCTTGCAAGATACTTTTTATGATAAATGGATTGCTAACAATGGACCTTTTCTGTGGCCTCCTCGTTCTCCTGATCTGCCTGTCCTAGACTATTTTATATGGGGAATAATAAAAGATATGGTTTATTTTAATCCAGTCACAACAATGGAAGTACAGTTTGCATTGAAACAATTTTGTAAAATTATGGGATAACTTTAATCAGTATGCCATTATAATTTTCATACAGTTTATGATAACGTACGTATGTACATGAAATTGACATAAATAACTATTATTATAAACCTTACTGATTAAAAACACGGAAAAAATTTTCACAATTTTGCAACTTTTTTAACAATTTTTTACTGTACAATTCGCATAACTTTATGCCGTTTGTAATTTGACATAAGTATATCGTGATTACATCAATAATGGAATGGAATACTGGTTAAATAGACAAAAAATTGATTTTCTATTTTACTATTTCAATTTATCTTTTTGATATAACAAATCCGCTCAACTCGTATCGTATCAACATTTTAAGATATATATTTTATAATACAATAAATTTTGTATTGACTAAAATCGCGGAAAGTTATCCCATAATTTTACAAAATTGTTTCAATGTAAACCGTGCTGGGGCATACGCAAACAGCATGCCATGTTTTTCTGAAGCAGTTTACAATAAGAACTTGTATACTTATTATTGGCAGTCTGTTTAGAAATGCCGAAAAAAAAAATTATACAAATACAAGTTCACGTGACCATAACAACTCTTTGGATCCACGCTAACGGTATGCCTATAGTTTTCCTTGAAATTTTTTATCTTGAACTCTTGAACTAGCATAATGTCCTTTGAAAGGCATACTGACTTATATCACAGCCAAAAATCTGTCGCTAACCCCCGGCCTATCATCTCCAGGTTTTATTAGAGCGACCACCCATGACGAACTAATTCGGAGGTGCGAAAAATGTTTGGAAGAAAATATGTCAAAAACTGAGAGACTTAAGTGTAAAACATGATTATTATTATTATTAGCCGTTACTCGAGTCCGAGTATAGAAATTTTACAGTCGATAAATTGCGTACAATAAAAAACAAGTAAAAGGTGTAGTCTATTGTAATTTCCATTCATCTACGGTGCACACGACTATGGCTATAGAGGCCAATTCGGGAGAGCACAAGTCGACCGCAATCAGGACAAACATAGACCTGGTTAGGTCTTGGATTCGGCCTTCTTGCAGCAACATTTCCTTGATAGCTGGCCACAACCCCTCGCCATTCGGTTCTGTCCGCTGCAAGTTGTTCCCATTGCTCGTCTGCAATACCGCAGGATTTTAGATTTTCATGGAGAGCGTCTTTGAACCTCTTTCGTTGACCGCCACGCTTTCTTCTACCGCTTAGCAATTCACCATAAAGTGTACATTTAGGAAGGCGGTTATCATGCATACGATGAACGTGACCTGCCCATCTTAGGCGTGCTCTTGAAATAAGCACCTCAATTGGAAGGCTGTTTGCTCTCCTGAGTACTTCCACGTTTGATATGTGATGGAACCAACGGATTTTCATCATACTTCTGAGGTGTCTTTGCTGAAAACGTTCTAATTCTTTCACATGACGACGGTAAGTGACCCAGCTTTCACATCCATATAGCAGTGTTGGAATGACAACTGCTCTGTAGACAGCCATTTTCGTTGACAAAGCAAGGTCGTGGTTGTCAAATACTCTCTCTCTAAGTCCCCAGAATGCTCTAGATGCAGCGTTAATTCTATTGCGAATCTCGCTGTCCATGTTTGCTTTGTCATTAACAACGTTGCCTAAGTAATTGAACTGATCCACCACTTCAAGAGAATTTCCGTTAAGTGTAATGTCTATTTGGTTCACTTGATGAGGAGTTGACATAATCTTAGTCTTTCCAATGTTGATTTTAAGTCCCAAAGAATCATAGCTTTGGGCATACACATCTAAAAGCTCTTGAAGCTCTTCCGGCGTAGAGGCTAAAAGTGCACAGTCATCCGCATACTGGAGATCACAAATGAATCGTGTGCGTGTCTTCGTGAAAGCTCTAAAGCGCCCTATGTTAAAGAGACCGCCATCAAAACGGTATCTGAGACCTATTCCTCTGACTGTCAGTTTGTTGTCAACAATAATTGTTAGAGCAGTGGTAAACAAATTAAAGAGTAGGGGTGCCAGGACACATCCCTGCCTAACTCCAGTGAGAGTTTGGAAAGGTTCGGTTGCCTCATTATTATACATAACCTGGGCGTTGTTGTTTGTATGTAGACTGCGACATACTTCCACAAATTTTCTAGGGATACCTAAGCGGAACATAATTTTCCAGAGCACTTCCCTGTCCACCGAGTCAAACGCCTTGGTTAAATCAATGAAGGCCATGTGAATTTCTCCTTGATGTTCGAGTGCTTTTTCTTGAAGCTGTTTAAGTGTGAAGATTAAATCCGATGTGCCTCGGTTTGGCTTAGAATTCTGCGTACAATCCAAAAATGTAATATATAGGGTGTCCCATTTAAAATAAGAAAGTTTCCACCATCTTGAAAATATTTTAGCCGAGTTGCCTCCGTCGACATTAGTTTACTACAAAAATTTCCTATGTCTGCTTTTCGAGACATCTATCGCCGCAGTTCGTCGCAGAACACCCTGTATACTTGTATATATCTGAAAGACATTTGCACATTAAGTGTCTGGAGTACTCACTCTTATATTTGTTAACTTATTTTTATTTGTTATTCTATTGTTTATTTATTATTCATTACTATGTTTTATTTTCTTTGCAATTATGTTTTTCTTTTATCCTGTAATTGGGTTTCACCCGTTGGATAAATTATTGAAATAAATAAATAATAAATCACAATGAAAATCTCGCTCGATTTGTCTATTGCCTAATAGGCATGGTCTCATAATATCAACTTTTATCGTAGTAAATAATTTTACTATTAACGGTTGTATTCCGCAAATAAAAAACGTTAACTATTATCTACGAAGTAACCGGCAGTAAAGGACAGTAAACATCATTCAAGGAAGATGAACATTTAATATATCAAATGTTTCAGATTTAGATGGTTACATTCATTACAGAGTTCATCTTGAGGTTTCTAGCAACTTAACGCTTCGTGAGACATAAGCAATTAACTGCATAATTTTATGGTCTTAAAAGTAGGGTACTTATGCTTGCCCTGCTAAGTCGCGAATTGCAAGATACTTTGCTTTTAGATTAATTTCATTACGTATAAATTTTATGGCGTTTCTATTCTTACAATTTACTAACAATTTAGTTAATTAATGATTAATGGTTTGCTTGTGATTAATATTAAAGTCATCAAAAGCAATATAAATTAAATAAACATTAAAGGTGGGATATTTAACAGCGCCGCTGCAATATATCTGTTATATAAGTTACAGCAAGATTATAATATTAATAGTTATTAACAATAAGTAAATTAAATTATTTCTATACAAATATAAAAACTTCCTCAGCTTTTACTAAATACTTCAATCAAATTAGCATTTTGATAAAAAAAATGTTTCTAGGTATATGCCGAATCCGAGATGTCCAGAATTCTGGTAGGAATGTAGGGTTTCTTAGGCTTCAATTTTTTTGCGTGAAAATTTTTTTATTAAACAATTAAGATCTAAGAAAATAGATTTTTCGAGTTTTAGAAAAAACTAATGATATTAGAAAAAAATTGTTTCTTAAAAGTTGCACGCGTTGAAAAAATCTACAAAACGAGACCTACTTCATCAACATAGCTTAATTTGTTTCTGAGTCATTGTAAAAAAACATGCTAAAATGGCTGTTTCTTCAATTGTTAATAAACAATAGAAAAACATATTTCACGAGCTTCTTGCCACAGAAAAAGAAGGCTCTTGTAGCATAGAAAAGGCACGCGAAATCGGGAGCCAAATGGTCGAATAGTTATTGCACAATCAATTTGTTAATAACTTTTTGTCTTTTTTTAACGCTTATTTCTCAGTTTAATTTTAGCGACAAAGAGTCAACCGACACAATAACTCTAACAAACCTCTTAACTTGCTTCAATCCCAATATGCATGTTAAATCTTATACTCGCGTCTCTCAGCACTCGTATAGTACAATTGATTATCTCTGTAGTAATTTAGAGAACCAAAACATTTCCTGCTCAGTGATTTCACCTGGCTTGTCTGATCATGAAGCTGTCTACTGTTCCCTACAGATAGACTCAAATACTTCTAAATGTAAAGAAAAATTTGGACGATTGTACAGTAGGACAAATTACAGTAGGTTTTTTCAATACTGCCTACAGTCTGATTGGAGAAGAGTCGTTATTAGAGATGAACCTATTAATGCATTTTATGATTGTTTAATGCACGTTTCAGTACTGTTTTTCCCATTCAAAAGATTAAAATAAAAAATAGAAAACCTTGGATAACTAAAGGCATAAAAACCTCTGCAAAAAATATACGAATTTTACACTACATACGAAAGTACGCAAATGAGGCATTCTTCTTTAACTATTACGCAAAATACCGTAATATTTACAAAAAAGAAATTAAAGCGGCAAAAGAAAACTATTACAATAGTAGAATGGAACAAACAAGTAATAAGTCCAAAGAGAGCAATTATAAACGAGCTTAGCGGTAAAAACCACCGTTCAATAAAAACAACTATAGATTCGAAAGACCTGAATAGCTATTATTGTTCAATTGCAGATAAATTAACTGAAAAAATAATTCCTTTAAAAGAACCTCTGAGTTATATGATGGAAATAAATAATAACCAAATACTACATTTGTACGATACTAATATAGATGAACTGAGAGAAATTATTAAGAACAAAAAAAATAAAAATGCTTCCAGTGTTGACGAAATGTCTATAAAAATATTTGAAAATCGACCAGAATCTGCTCTGGATGTACTGGTTTATCTTATAAATAGCTCTTTTCAGTCAGGAGTTTTCCCATCTTTTTTAAACACTTCTCTAGTTATCCTACTATATAAAGGCGGGGATGTAGAAAACCCATCCAACTATAGGCCCATATCATTAATTTCCACGCTAGCTAAAATTATAGAAAAACTAATTAAAAAAAGTGTCACGGAGTTTTTTTATCTGTCAATCTGCTTAGTGACAATCAATTTGGCTTTCAACGCCATAAAAGCACTAACGACGCAATGTTCTCTTTTCTAAATACTGTTTACACGAAACTAAATGAAGGGGAGATCGCCGCTGCCATATTTTGCGAACTGTCAAAAGCCTTTGACTGCATTCAACATGGAATATTGTTGCAAAAATTGAAGCACTATGGTTTCAGAGGCATTACTCTTGAATGGTTTAAATCATATCTGTCAGGCCATAAGCAAATTGTTAAAAATCCAAATAGATCTGACGAACTTTACATAAACTGTGGGGTACCTCAAGGCTTTGTTCTTGGTCCAATTCTATTTTTACTGTATATTAACGACATAACTACTATTAATATCACAGGAAAGTTTAACCTATTCGCCGACGATACTACAATATTATGGCATAGCAAGGAAAAAAATATTCTACATGAAAGCATATGCAACGACATTAAGAAAATCAAAGATTGGTGTGATTCGAACTTACTGTCGTTCAATATAGGAAAAATAAACATAATAACTTTCAAATGTGATTTGCCAGATATACCCCTAGGGAACCATGTACTTGAAAACAAAACGTGCCTGAAATTTTTAGGATTAAATATTTACTGCATATTAAAGTTTAGAGAACATATTATTGGTTTAAATAATAAACTAGCATCTGGATACTACGCAGTCAGGGTGGTTTCAAATGAATTAGGATATTCAGCTGCCAGAGCTGTATATTTTTCATTAATCGAATCACACCTGAGTTATGGGATTGCGTTTTGGGGCGTATGTAGTAAATTTCTCTTGCAAAAAGTACTTGTGTCACAAAAGCGTGCCGTTAGATATCTGTGTAAGGCTAAGGCTCGCGACGCTTGCAAGGAACCATTTGTAGCCAACAGAATTCTAGCTGTGATATCTATTTTCATATTAAATACAGTAGTCTTAATTCATAAATACAAAAATAATGTTTATACGACCTCAACATATAGCACTCGACAAGTAGGTAATATTACACTGCCAGTCCCAAGAACTACACTTGTCCGGGATTCTGTGGTTTACAATGGTCCTAAAATGTATAATCACTTACCGAGCCATATTAGGGACATCGTCTCCAATCAGGGTTTCAAAAACGCAGTGAAAAATCTACTTATTGATAAACCATATTATGAAATAAAGGAATATTTAGATGATACATTCTGATGTAGGTATATATTATGTTTTTAATGTTTGACTAAGAAATGTGATTTGTAGCGTGTTTTATTGTATGATCTTATGTTTATAGTTTCATATATTTATATTTTATATAATTTATATATGTATAATTTTATTTGTTTTATGCTTTGTCAACAAGATTATTCTTCTGGACAATAAGGTATATTTTGATTGATTGATTGATTAATATGGCGGTTCTACAGCAATCTGTAATATGTGTAGTATTGGTTTTAAGTTGTTGAAAACAATGATCAAAGTTAGCATTCATTTTTTCGTCATAAACAAATAGAATATCTCTTTGGTCATGCGTGGTATCGAAATGCTGATAAAAGCATGAAGACCTCCAAGTATCGAGGAAATATGTAGCGTCTCTCATTAAATTAAAGTTTGGTCACTCATGTTATCCCGCACACCTATACAAAATTGGTATATATAACTCACCAAATTGTGATCAATGCAATATCATAGCTGATCTCGACCATATATTTTTCGGATGTGCGAAATATCAAAATGCCTCTAATACATTAATTATTAATATTGCAAAAAAACTGCAATATATTGGCTCCATTTAATACGCTCTACTTGTTGTCCTTAAGATCTCGTAAAGTTTATACGTATATTTTTGATTTCGCAAAAGAAACTGGTATTAAGCTTTAGATTATGTTTGGTTACCGTATGTTTTTCCTTCCGTTGTTCTTCCCCTGTCAACCGTGGTCCTCCATATATTATCTAATTTTAATTGTCCTAACATACCCCAGGACGAGAAGCATGTGTCCCTGTTATATCCCTTTTTGTTTTCTTCAATTTTTTCTTTTTTCTTCTTCGTTTTTAGGTTAGAATTAGGTATAGGATATTTTGTCATACTGTTTGGTATTATTATCAATCAAGTATATTTAATAAATTAATCTAACCTTATTGTGACTCTCAAGTAGATATTTCGCGACTGGTAGTATGGTCTCTGACTTCGGAAACGGTTGACTCTAGAAAAAATACGTTTTAAATAAAAATAAAAGCTAATTAAATTTTCGATAAAATTGTTTCCATACATATTTGTCAAATTTCCAATGGTTTTCGACATATAAAAAATCATTTTTACCCAACTCTTTTGTCAAATATTTGCTATTTAAATTAGAGTTGTTTAGATAAATTCACTTCTAGTATTTTCTGAATTTAATCTTCAACTTTTCCTTTTTCATATTAAACGAGTAGTATTTGAATGATTTATTGTAAGTTGAATAGTTTGTTAGTTGTTATCATTTTATTTGATCGAACAGGCCAATTTTTATTAATTGCTTTACTTCTTCGGTGGATTATTTAAAAAAGGTTTTCACAAAATACGTCAACATTTTATGTAACATCTAATACAGGTAAACATTAGGAAAGCAAATGTAAAAATTCATTTCTATAATGTTAAGAGAATTATTGACTGTGTTATATTATTTTTAAAATTCTCTTACTTTTAAACACATGTCATCATGTGTATTCTTTAACAAATAAGAAAAATATATTAGAACTTACAACTGATGTAAAAGCGTAAATAATATAAATAATACTGTTAATATTACTAGTGTACATATAACGTTCTTAAAATATACAAGACTTTTAAAATATTATAAAATGCAGATTCATATGATCTCATTAGCAAATAGGTTTTCTGGTTGCACAGTATATTAATTTCCTTAGTAGAAATTAAGTGTATTGAAGCTCTTAAGCAAATCAAATAGCAACGCCTCGTAGCCCACAAGCATTATATTAATAAATTTAACCTTTGGGTAGGGCGAGATATCTTAGGTTTCGGCCGGTAATTTACAAAATAGTCTTAGACAACGAAAATGAGTACTTTTACGAACAGTATAATTTTTTTCTGAAGAAGAAATATTCAATGCACTTTACGAAGTTTACTATTATCTAATAAAATATAAATAACTATGCAAACGTAATTATTAATAGATCAGTAGAACATACTGAATATTCAGCAATTGTATTTTTTTCTCGCAAAGATGGTTTAGAGAATCGTATAAACCATAGATTATAATATTGGCATATCATATAACAAACAGGACTTAAATCTATAACCCTCTATTCGTCCTTTTTAATGGTTTTCCTATTATTACTATTATTAGCCGTTACTCGAATCCGAGTATAAAAATGTTACAGTCGATAAAATGTGTACAATAAAAAACAAGTAAAAGGTGTAGTCTATTGTAATTCCCATTCATCTACGGTGCACACGACTATGGCTATAGAGACCAATTCGGGAGAGCACATGTCGACCGCAGTCCGGACAAACATAGACCTGGTTAGGTCTTGGATTCGGTCTTCTTGCAGCAACATTTCCTTGATAGCTGGCCACAACCCCTCGCCATTCGGTTCTGTCCACTGCAAGTTGTTCCCATTACTCGTCTGCAATACCGCAGGATTTTAGATTTTCATGGAGAGCGTGTTTGAACCTCTTTCGTTGACCGCCACGCCTTCTTCTATCGCTTAGCAATTCACCATAAAGTGTACATTTAGGAAGGCGGTCATCATGCATACGATGAACGTGACCTGCCCATCTTAGGCGTGCTCTTGAAATAAGCACCTCAATTGGAAGGCTGTTTGCTCTCCTGAGTACTTCCACGTTTGATATGTGATGGAACCAACGGATTTTCATCATATTTCTGAGGTGTCTTTGCTGAAAACGTTCTAATTCTTTCACATGATGACGGTAAGTGACCCAGCTTTCACATCCATATAGCAGTGTTGGAATGACAACTGCTCTGTAGATAGCCATTTTCGTTGACAAAGCAAGGACATGGTTGTCAAATACTCTCTCTCTAAGTCCCCAGAGTGCTCTAGATGCAGCGTTAATTCTATTGCGAATTTCGCTGTCCATGTTTGCTTTGTCATTAACAACGTTGCCTAAGTAATTGAGCTGATCCACCACTTCAAGAGAATTTCCGTTAAGTGTAATGTCTATTTGGTTCACTTGATGAGGAGTTGACATAATCTAAGTCTTTCCAATGTTGATTTTAAGTCCCAAGGAATCATAGCTCTGGGAATACACATCTAAAAGTTCTTGAAGCTCTTCCGGCGTAGAGGCTAAAAGTGCACAATCATCCGCATACTGGAGATTACAAATGAATCGTGTGCGTGTCTTCGTGAAAGCTCTAAAGCGCCCTATGTTAAAGAGGCCGCCATCAAAACGGTATCTGAGACCTATTCCTCTGACTGTCAGTTTGTTGTCAACAATAATTGTTAGAGCAGTGGTAAACAAATTAAAGAGTAGGGGTGCCAGGACACATCCCTGCCTAACTCCAGTAAGGGTTTGGAAAGGTTCGGTTGCCTCATTATTATACATAACCTGGGCGTTGTTGTTTGTATGTAGACTGCGACATACTTCCACAAATTTTCTAGGGATACCTAAGCGGAACATAATTTTCCAGAGCACTTCCCTGTCCACCGAGTCAAACGCCTTGGTTAAATCAATGAAGGCCATGTGAATTTCTCCTTGATGTTCGAATGCTTTTTCTTGAAGCTGCTTAAGTGTGAAGATTAAATCCGATGTGCCTCGGTTTGGTCTAAAGCCACTCTGTGTTTCAGGAAGTAACTTTTCCATAACAGGTGTTAGCCTATTTGCCATCGCTTTAGAGAGTATCTTTCCTCCAACAGCCAGGAGAGCTATACCCCTGTAATTTCCACAGTCCGCAGCGCTCCCTTTGTTTTTGAAGAGGTTGATTAAAAGTGTATCACGAAACTCCTACGGAGCTTGACCACATTCCCGCACGACATCAAACAGTTTTTTGAGGTAGGGTATGAGCTCTGACGACACAGCTTTAAAGATCTCAGCTGGGAGTGAGTCGGCGCAGGGAGATTTGTTATTTTTTAGCTGTCCAATGGCGGTTAAGATCTCTTCCGTTGTTAGTGGTTTATCTAAGTCTTCGAAGGTGTCATATTGAAGGATAAGATTTATAATATCGTGATCGGCTTGACTTTGCTGGTTAAGAATGTTAGAGTAGTATTCTTTCCATCGGGCTCTTATTTCCTGGTCTTCTTTGAGGAGATTTCCATTTAAATCTTTAATAAGGCACATATTTTTCCGACTGGGGCCGAACACTGCTTTTACTCCTTGAAAGAAATTCCTGTTGTCGTGTGAATCGGCGTACCTTTGAATTTCTCTGGCCTTGCTTGCCCACCACTCGTTCTTTATTCTTCTGATTTCGCGTTGCGTTTCATGCTTAGATTGGGTAAAAGCTTCTGCTTTTGATGAGTCGTTGGGGTGGTTGATAGCGCTTTATAAGGCAATATGTTTGCGGTCAAGAAGTTCTTGTATAAAAGCTTCATTATCATTGAACCAGTCCTCCTGTTTTTTACTTGCTGCAGTGCCAAGAATTTCCTCACCCGCACTTTTTAAACTGTCTTTAATTTGTGTCCAGGTAGCAGCGACATCTACAGAATTGGTTTCTTCTAGTGCACTCAAATTCTCTTGAACTTTTTGCTTTAGCTGTTCGACGGTTTGTTGGTCACGCAATTTACTAATACAGAGACGGTGTCTAAGTTTTACTTGAGTTCTTCGGTGTTTGTGTCTCATAACAATTTTCATTTTAGAGACAACAGGCCGATGATCGGTCCTAGATGTGATGAAAAAATTATGTTACGACTGGACAACAATTTTTAATAATCATCATAGCACACACTTTTTGTAATCATACATGTATATAGGATATTCATGGCATGTATGCTGAGACAAAAATTTCGATATATTTGTTTTTCAACAAATTAATATCTAAAATATACAAACATGGAAATATTAAAATTGTATTCTGAATAAACGTATTTTATCTTAGAATATTCGACATCTTCGGCTTTGTTTAACATATCGAAGCCGGAAAATGTATTTTCTGAATTTCTGTTTGTCTGAATATTTATTCCACCATAATTTGAAAACGGATCAACATATTGTAATAGACAGTTTGAATATATAAAAATTGTGAGAAAATGGGTAAGGTAGGGTAAACTGGAGAAGATGGAGGGAAGTTAGAAGAAGATAGTGGAAATGTAGGTAGATGGTAGAATATGAGAATAAGTAGTGAAAAGATGGGATGGGGAAAGCGAGGAAAGGTAATATAATGGATTAATGGAGAAAGCTGAAGGAAACGTAGCACAATATGATGGTGGTGGATATAGGACGTCATGGAAAAGTAAGGAAGATGGTGGTAAGATAATGGGAATATAAAAAAGTGTAATGATATGGTGGCAAAATGATAAAAAGTGAAATATGGTGGAAAAGTAACAAAATGTGATCGATAAATAGGAAAGGACGCGGTGGATTAAAGGTGTGGGAGAGGTAGAATAAGGTGCTGTAATTAAATGATGAGTCTTCGTAAGCATAGCTGCAAGTATAAACTAATATTAATTGTATATAAAACATTTGAAAGTTTACCGTTTCTTGCCTATTGAAATAGTTTAAACATAAGTATGTCTATTTAGCCTCACCTATATTTATTTAAATTGATATAAGTTGAACGTAGATGCAATTGCTTGTGCATTATAACGACATTTCAACAAACAACTGTTCGCAATGATGGAATCATAAATCCCATTTGCCTGCGGAGGTTACACATTTCATATATTTTACAAAATTTGTCACAAATGGCACACTACACAATATTATTTCAATATACATGCGAACCTAAAGTGATGTCATCAATCTAAAGGCCGTGGAACCGAGACGGAAGAGCGACCGACAGTTCTTATAACTTCCCATATAGCTTTAATAAATCTAAATAATATGCTGTATAAAATATCGCACAGTTATTTCCGCACCCTCTTTACATATTGAAGTGGACATCGGGGACATCCCTAAAGCGCCTTCCTCATCTTATATGCATGTATAATATCAGTTTTACGTGTGCTACTACATAAACCTATCAATCTCTCTTTGAATAATTAATATCTAATTTTTGTCGGGTTGGATATTATTTTAATGGAACTTGTCATGTTTCTTTTCCACCTTAATTCGAATCAATTATTTCGTCGCCTCTGGGAACGAAACAGGTTGTCCTCAGAATTATTCAACTAACTATTTCAAGTAAAGAATAACGTTCTTTATAAACTCGCAACTATATACCATTATGTTTATAGGAGATGGTTTTATAAAAATTAAAATATTGGACAAAGGTTTAAAAGATATTATGTGGGATTAATTTAAAGACAAGTCTGGATTATCAGATTGAACTTCTCTAGGGTAACATAACAATTATAATTGTATAGTTTTACGGTGATCGTGTGTTTAATATCTAATAGGACAATATGTGTGTGGTATGCTTCAAATACGAGTCTTAAGCATACATCTCTCAATAGAGAATACTTGACCAACAAGATATAAGAAGTAGGAATAAACGGAATAGATATTGAGGTGAGAAAAATAACGAAAATATTCGCAGTGATTATCGTTTTCTTGTAATATGTAAACTATTAAATATTTAAACAAAATATAGGACCAACGCGAAGTGGATTAATTATTACAAAAATAAATATGTAGTAAATTACACACTACGATAGACTAAAAATACTAAATTCACTGCCACCCATCAAGATTGGATAAACTATTAATAAAATATTTATAATATTTGCAGTAAACGGTCTGCGCACACGCATTTCCACAGTCATATACAGATACCTACATGGAGGTCCATAAGTAACGGATAAATTCATCATCTACGTAATTAACAATTTTTGAGCAAAATTATAAAACACGTCAATTTTTAATTCTAAATTGACATTTTTGGAGCATAATTTTATACTTCTCCTTCAGCCTCCTTAGAGTGAAAGCTACCTCCTTAAAATTTTTAAATTAAAC
Organism: Leptura quadrifasciata; assembly: GCA_963675555.1. Classification (NCBI taxonomy): domain Eukaryota; kingdom Metazoa; phylum Arthropoda; class Insecta; order Coleoptera; family Cerambycidae; genus Leptura; species Leptura quadrifasciata. The sequence goes on from OY776675.1 coordinate 6,281,213, forward strand.
GAGGGTGCGTTTGATAGCTCATTTGAAATGGTTTTTAGTTCTCTAGCCAGTAATATATGATTTTTGAATTCTCTAATTTTTTTATTGAAAAATATTACATTTTTAATGTTACTAAGAAATTATATTTTTTCTGATATGTAAAAGAAAACTGTTTTTATTTCTTTTTTTTTATGTTAGGTACTTTGCCACCTACTTTAAAGCAATCGAATGACAACAAAAAGATTCAACGGAAAATTAAATATTTGTAACTGTGAGTTTTTAGCTTGCCTGTCTTTATACGTATTTGTAAATTCTCATAGGTAATTTTCGGTACTCTGTTATCGAGTTTAAAAATACTTGAATCGCTTTAGATTAGAATATTATTTTATATTCATGCGTTCAGGAAAGGCGGTCCCACGCACTATACGGTAATAGAGCGACACGGGTTCCAAATCATTGAGGAACCATATGCAGGCAAATATAACAGAAAACATACAAATTTACGCTAAAAACGACTGCTATTTATGAAAAAAGTTGTAAAAAAATTAGTTGTCAGCGAAAAATCACCCTTCAGGAACTTCATGGCGAGACTATTAACTCATCTTCATAGTCCATACCATGCATGTAACCCAGTGCTACACAACGTCGGGTCGACGTCTTTCATCATAGTTTCAAAAATTATACCCCGTAGGACGTCGTTCATTGCAGTTGCAAGTATTACGTCCCGTTCCGAAAAATTAATTTTCGTTGTAGTTTCCAAAAATTCAATTTTTGTTGTAGTTTCCAAAATCTCATTTTGCACTCATGTATCGACAACTTTCATAGCATTTCAGAAAATATCTTCAAGTTCAAGGCGAATACAGGTCCGCAAAATCCTTTTGAAGGAGATTTTTGCTGACTTCAAGCAAGATGATTTTTGATACGTTTAGGTAGGATATTTGACAATTACACAGTAAAAATTTGATAATTTTTCCCTTGTTAATTAGAACTTATTATACCAAGAAAACTACTTTTCTTATTTTTGCATGTATCTTGCCTCGATGAGACAAAAGAGTCGAAATTTTCGATTCCATCGAGGGGTGAACACCTACACGCCTCTTGGGTTTGAAAAAATAATTGATTTTTGTTTGGAAAGTTTAGCTTGAGACTTCTGAGGCTGTCGATGCACTTTATTTTTAGATTTGCGAAGGTGGAGGGGTTGCACTTGAAGGTGTTGGGCAGGGCCAAAGCTACGTCCTGTATAAGTTCCAGTAGTTTAGTTTGCACAGACTCTAATTTTAAAAGTTTTGATTTATCACTGTATTTATAAAATGTGTCCGGCTGGAAACCAACACCCTGTATATTAAGCGTTTGGTGCTTTAGATACTTTCAGTTCAATTGAAAGATTAAAAATCACTTTGATTTAATTTTGAATTTTTAGTCAGATGAAACTGCAGCACACTCTATATGGTTTTCTGAAATAGAGCTGCGTTTGAATGTCAAGACTGCTTTCGGATAAATTTATTTGGAAATTTGTAAATTTTTTGTTTTTGTAGACATTTCTTAATCACCCTTTATATGGTGAATTATTATGTAGCACTTGGTTTTAACAATAATGACTGATTAATGAAAAAAATTTGGACGAATTATTTTTTAACAAATTTATTTCTATTTTTGTACAGTTACTAAAACGGTAGAATTCTGGCTTTTCTTTAGAAAAAATTATTTGATTGATTTAAAAATCACTTAAAATTAATGCGCGGAGGCAGGTTTAGTTTAAAAGTTTGAAAAAATTCACTAGTTTTACTTAAGATTAATGCGCGATGGCGGATTGAGTTAGAAATTAAGATTATTACTTTTTTTACTTGGTTGAGCCAAGAAAGCCTTTCGGAGTTTTTCTGGCAATAAAATAAAGCGCGAAAAATAAGAAGCTAACTAGCCGTCGAAAACCGAAAAAAGTTATTTCAGAAATGTCCGGAAATTCTAGTATGATCAATAATTACAATTTTAAACAATATTTAGCTAAAAAGGAAACTATTTCACTCGCGATACTTCACAACACTTAAATTACTTCAGGAACAGAACTTGCATTCGCTTGCCGCGAGGGGACTTTTATATGATTAGGAACTGTTGCGTTTTTCGCGCCCCACGAGTTTCGCACGAACGTTTTTACCTTCATTTTAGGTCTAGAAAAGTCTGGATATCGCTCAGTGCGGGTGAGGATGTCTCGTCGTTGCGTAATATTGCGCAATATTGTGCAATACTGTAAAAAAGTTGAAATTTTGAAAGAATACTTATATGAATGTGTTGGGCTGAAAAAGACGAATTTTTTATATAAAATTTATGTCCGAATCGATTGAAGATTTTTATATCGATAAATTGAGAACATTTCGGATTACCGCGTAATGTCAGCGTTAAAGCCACGCACGTACTATAAGTGGATACAATTTGAGTGCCGATGCCGGCAGGTTGATCGAAATGAACGGAAACTATGTTTTAAGAATAGAGAAAGATTACAGATGTTGTATACGGGAGTGATGAGAAAGTAAGGATAATAAAAAAATAACTAAGGATTGAGAAAGGTTGCGAATGTTGTATACGGGGGAGATGAAAAAGTAAGGATAATAAAAATTAACTAAGAATTTAGAATGGTTGCGAATGTTATATACGGGGATCAATAACAAAAATTAACTAGGAATTTACAAAGGCTGTGAATATGTCTCATGAAAATAAGGTTGCGGATGTTATATAGGGGGTGTGATGAGAGTGTAAAAAACTTTTGAAGAGAATAAAAAATTTTCTTCCCGGTTATTTGGAGAGTATATTGAAGGTGATTTTTGAGTATACAGGGGGTGATATTTTTTAGGTGATTATTTTATAACGTCGCGGCTGAAAAATTTCTGTTTTACTTTTTTATGAATTTGCTGACGGATTTTGATTATTTGAGCATTATCGAGTAACTGCGAATTTTTTCAGAATTTGTTTTAGAAAAATGTGGTTTTTTGACAAAATAAAATTGAACATTATTTTTTTCGAAGTTTGACTGTTTGGGATGAAAGATTTGATTGAGAAGTGATTTTTAGGATTTTGTGAAGTTCAATTATTTATAGTACGTGAGATGTACTATAACAGGGGCAACTCCTTTAAGACTTCAGTAGAGATCGCGTTACTTTATACTTAGATTTTTTTTTGTCCTTTATGCAACGTGTTTTAACCGCTCCATAAATTGTGTGTGATATTTTATTTAAATAAAATTAACACATTATTAACCTCTTTTAATTATGCGTGACATATTAACTAATTTCTATAACACGTACATAAAACGTCACATTATCATCAACTTCTCGGATTAATGTTTTAATTATACAAATTTGCCAATTAAAACAGCATGAAGCATCTAACTTATCTATTTAATTACCTACGTTTGATTAATTTAAGACATTATCTTGACTAGTAATCCTCATTTTCTAATTGCCATTACATAATTAAAAGGTTGGCATGGAAATTGATAATAGTTCCAGTGCACTCTTAAGGGAAGTAGGATATTTTTATCAGTTACTTATATTTTAGGACCCAAATTTAATCATATAGGTGGGTATATTATAACGAAATTGAAGTTTTGAATAATCATCAAGAAGTATTAGTCTGTTCATACAAAGGGGCCGCCACTTAAAACTCCTCAGACCAGTAACTTTTGTATTTTTTAAGCGTAGACTATATCCAACATATCAAATTGTAGGAATTTTTAAGTTCTTTAAGTACACATACAGAGATATTTAAAAAAATGTTTTCCAAAAAATTCTTACGAAAATAAACTTAATTCCAGGAAATATTTTTTTTCCCTCACACTGTATATGAATTTTATTATAGCTGTTCGATAAAAGTTTTAATTTGCATCAATTTGTGCCATATTCGAGATTCTTTTTGGTTTTATTGAAAAAACACCTTTATAGGCGTTATAAAAACTTAGGTCCCACAGGGATCCATTCTTGGCCTTCTGCTAATTACGATATATACCAGTCACCTCTAGTTAATTGCTAGTTCATTTATATGTAGACGACTTGCAGTTATATTATTCTTTTCACCCCTTCATTGCCAATGATCGTAAAAGCGAGGACGTTAACAGATTTGCTGTGGAGGCCAAGAATCATTGTCTAATAATTAACCCTCGCAAGTCTAATTTAATTGTTAGATAACTCTTAAATTGATACGCTTGATGAAGCAGCTTGGGGGTTATATTAGACAATGAAACTCTACTTGTCAGCCATATTAAAAAATCATTGCAAAAAGCGTATGCAAACTTCAGATTAATATATGCAAATATACACTCTATACCTTAGCATGCCTAGATTATAATCTAGGTGTTTTAGAATTTTGCTGCCAAATTCGTGCCCTACGAAGAAAGTTTTTTTATTGTGTATATTTGGACGTCTTAAATAAGTGTAGTTACGCCATGATACACCTGAAGGATTTCGTGAAAACCGCACAGAAACCGCGGATTCGCGATTAACTCAGTTTTTATGGCCCAAACGGGAATAACACCTATTATAGAAGTTATACATCTGTAATTCTCTATCTGAAAAGTCCTATACATTCTTTTCGTTCGCCTAAATGTTTTGGAAATACGACGCGGACTAAGTGGAAAATGCATTTCGTTCCGCCAAACCTCTTTTGCATATTTCGCAATTATCTTGTTTTCTATATATTAGAATGAAAATTAAATATTGCTGTTATAGAGCTCGGTATTCTTTATTCTCTACCAGAATGTTTTATACATCTTATTTAAATTTATTACCGCACCACTTAGATGTATTATGCTCGGCGTGCTTTTTTTACACAGTTTTCCCAGAAGGCTTAATCCATGTCGGATTTTAAATTAGTCAACATTTACGACTCTTTCGGTATCTGAAATATTATCGTCCAATGACAAATCGTTGTCATTACTTTCATTCTGCTAAGATTCTACGTCGTCCATGCAGTATTCAAGCAGGAGTGACCGTGGCAATGTCCACAAGCTATTGAAAAATCCAGTCTTACTTTCTTACAGCTACATTTGCCTGCACAATCCTTCGTACAGTTGGAAAAAAATGAATTAACAATTTAATATCTGGTGCTGGTGGTAACTGCGTTGGTAATGGCTGCAAAATATCATTCTTCCTAATCCAGCCCCACTGCTCAGGATCAATGTCTTTTCCCAAACATGTGTGAATTTGATAATACACTCTACAAAAATGCTGTTGAAGATATTGGAGGAAGTGATGATAATTTTATAGGTGTTGAAAGGTTTGTAGATTGAGCAAATGTTAAATAATTGTCTATGGAAGTTTCCACTTTGGGAGCACCATATATCGCAAGAATAATCTTCATATTACAAACCAGTTAGTCCAAAGGGTAATTTTCTTGTATGAACACATGTGCTGCAGAGTGTAAATCGTGAAGTGAGGTACCATCATCGGTTTAAGCACTGAGACCTCGATCAGCGAAGTTAAGCAGCGTTTGTCGAGTCCATCACTTGCATCTCTCTTGTAGGGTATTTCCCCTTCAAGTCAAAAACTCATATCAATCCATGCACCATGGCAAACCATATAAAAAAGTCAACCAGATACAGTTTACACCGAAAAACCACATCCAAGATCCAAGGTCACACAAATCAGAAAAAAATCACAAACACTCGATAATTCTAAAATAACGTAAAATCACCGATAACACACTCTCAACATTCATTCTAGTCATTTTACAAAAGAAACTTTACAAAAACTATCCCTTAAAAACAGCCCCCATATATTCATCGACAATACCAAAATTACTATCCATACTAAAATTTCAATGCTTTACTTCATTTTGTTAACTTTTTATCAGCCATCGCACATTCAAAATTTTACTACTCTTCGACAACCCCTCGTATACTTCAAACCACGTTCCGAACCTAAACAACTTAACGTTCTAACTCATTTCATAAATTTCTTACAACTAATTCGTATTTCAAATTTTATTACTTTCTGACAGCCCCCCGTATATTTCAATCCACATTCCGCATCTCGAGTCTTAACATTCCATCTAGTTTCATCAATTTCTTGCAACCCGATTGCTACTTTAAGTTTCACCACTTTTTGATCACCCCTCGTATTGCATACAATATCTCGATTCCCCTTGCAACCGATATCTCCGCTCAAACTCGACCCGTGTCTATTAGGAGCATTCTCATATCTTATTTCCAGCCGCCTCGCATCTATCGGGAACATTCTCATGTCATTTCAACTAGTAAACATCGGACCTTCGTTATTAATTTACGGGGTCGTTTCAGATTATTCCAATCAAGCTTCAATAACTCCCAAACCCGATTAGACATCAACTTCGTTCTTATTTCAAAAAATCCCCCTTTTCATTTCCGATTTTGCCATATAACTTTCATCTTCGAAATCTCAAATTTTCAGTATTGCGCAATGTTTCGCAATCGATGACTCATCCTCGCCCGCACGGAGCGATTTCCAGCTCTTCCAAACGTTATAAAACGGGACACGAGCCTCAATGGGGCACGAAAAATGCAACCATCCTAAACGTATAAATACCCGAGCATAGCAAGCCCAAGGTAAGTTCAGTTTTGACGGTGACTCCTGTGTTAAGTAATCGCGAAGTGGTTTCAGAAGTTTAATTATTTAAAAGTGATTTTAAATGTAATAAGCTGATTTACTAGTGGCTCCAGTCCGGTTTATATTTAACTCAAGTTGTAGCTACGCACCGTTTAGTTAGGCTTTCGTATTTTCAAACCTTGCATACTTTTCATGACCAGCTATTCAATACTAGCTTCCCAGGCCGAAACCTGGTTAAAAAGAGTTAGTTTTAAGTCCTCACCTTAAGTGGCACCTTTTTAATATTAAGTAAATCCTTTCGCCTTAAGTGACCCCATTTCATTTTTCATTTCGCCTATGCGGCCCACGCAGTTTTAAATAACAACTGAATTTTTTCAGGACAATAAAGACAGACAGTTTAATAAACATTTTTGCTAAATTCCACAAACTAAATTTATGCCGTCGAATAATTACCCACTAAAAGAAAAATTTGTTAAATAAAAATACCATTCGTTTTAAACTCTGTTCAGTTAAATTCCTAAATAAATATTTTGTTCGTTCCGTTTTAAACCAAGTGTTATTTTTTCAAGAAAACCATATACAGGGTGTAGCCCTTGACCCTGTCAGAACTAAAAAGACTAATCAGTGCTAAATAATATAAAATTTTAAAACAAAGTGCTTCAGCAGTTCCAGACCACATTATACAGGGAGTAACAATTGACCTTAACTACCATTACCAGAATTCGAACCCTGAGACTCTACCAAACCAAAAATAAGTTTCTACCAAGCTCTAAGGCTCTAAGCTCTGCCGACAATTTTTTATTTTTCGAAAACAGGGAGTTGTTTCGTGTTCATCCCATTTCGCCGTCCTGGTTGAGTGAAAGAGTAGCTGTAGCTAAACTCCGTCTGGACGTAAATATAAACAAGGCATTAAAAAATATATATATTTAAAAAATATAAAAAAACAATAATGGAACTAAGTGCATCTTTCACTTAGTCCGCGTCGTATCTCCAAAACGTTTAGAGGTATGAAAAAGAATGTATAGGACCTTTAAGGTGGAGAATTTACAGATGTAGAACTTTTATAATAGGTGTTGTTCCCGTTTGGGCCATAAATACTGAGTTAATCGCGAATTCGCGGTTTCCACGAACTTCCGACGCAGTTTTCACGAAATCTTTCAGGTGTATCGTGGATTAACTACCAAGTGTCATTCAAGACGTTCAAATAAACACAATACAAAAATGTAGGGCACGAATTTAGTAGAGAGGTCAATTTTACACCTAAAACGCCTGGAGTATTAGGGCAACAATACACAGAAAGTAGGTAATTTCATAATACATAAAAAATGTAAGTTGTGATTTGATTGATACCTAAATAATATTTTCTAATCATGATGAAAGTAAATAAATAAAAAATAATTATATTCGATATCCTTTTTATCATTTACTGTAAAAGTAACATTTGTTTTATTTCCTTTATTGTGCTGTTTGATTTATATTTATTACGTAAATCATTTGTAGTGTTCTATTTATTTCCGTTCTGTAGTATTGAATTATGTTATTTTAATGAATTGGCACAGTTTATTTTTATATCTTTCGTATTCTAATTTCAAATTGTTATCACCTGAATTTCTTCCACTTTTTCATATGTGTCATTTTTAATTTTAATCGATTGTAATAAACTTTTTGTTATCCATTTCTTTATAGGCTATTCTGATTTTTATATTTTTGTTTAATATTCTTTATAAAGCATTGCATTAGTTTCAATCAAACAATTTTTTGTTATAGATTTTATTCCAATTTTCATATTTTAAGTATTTCTTTAATTTTGGGTAATTAATATACTTTTTATACCTTATTTCTTGATATATATTTTTTCATGTTGGAATTTACTTTTAATAAGAATTATAATGGGATAATTATCTGTTACATTTTCTTCGTATACAATATAAATATTTTATCATGTAGTTTGTTTACATTAAATGTATCACTTTTTATAATACGTGTCTAATTAATACAAGTATTTTAATACAAATTATCTTCTAAGAGGGTACTGAAAATTTCGCAACTTCACTTTAAAGTAGATTCAAACTCCCTTATGAATCTAAGTGTATAGAGAACCTCTAAACTTAGGAAAGGGGCTGAAATTTTTAATTAAGGCGTTGCAGGAAGAAAGCGTGGAGACTTGGAATGGAAGTTGGTATGCTCTTTATATTTCATAGTGGCCAGCTGTTGTGTCTGCTCTCCGGACAACTTCTTGGGAAGACATTTGCATAGTAAATGAGGTCTCGCGTACAGCCTCTTAATGCGTCATATGCCGATCATGAGAATTGCAGGATAAATCTTCCTACACAGTAAGTTCGTAATAAACAAAACATTCTCAAGGTAGAATTAAACTATCAAGTTGTTATAATAAATTGGTGTAATCGTGTTTATTTTTAAAATAATTGAGTCGAAAAAGTCGTCGTGAGGCGCATGATTATCAGTTTTCCAGTATAAATGTAAAACAGTGATTTTGTTGACTGATGTACAACTGATGGTCGAGAGGTAAGCGCACTTATCTCTCACTCAAAAGTTCCGGGTTCAATCCCCGATCGTGGCAATGGAAAATACCGTGAGAGGGACTTTTTTTACTATACACGAATATTGGGTGTCTGTCCTTTGTCTCTAAATGTGTAGCCCCCTCCCACACAAGGCTCTTCTAGAGCCTTCTGGGATAAAGGGGGTCGTCATTATCTGTGGTGTATTTAAAATTATTTACATCGAGAATTATGGTTAGATTCACTAAGGCATTATATAGGGGTGACGTTTGTGAGTTTAAATCCAAACAAATATGCAAATGTAAGAACAACTATAAAGAGGTTATTAATTTTTTATTTAGGTAAATATATTTTTCATTTTTCTTCTCTTTCGCCTTTCCTCTCACCACCGATAATTGCTTAAAGGACTATCAGAAGAAAACCTAAGACTACTAATGTATTTATACAATGAAATAATATGATTGGAGTATTGGCCCAAAGCACTAAATATTGCACAAATATTTAGGGGACCTGGTAAAGCCGCTACCAATGTTACATCCTATCACCCAATAGCTTGCTGTCAAAAATATCAAAATTGCACGAGAAAATCATTCATAAACGAATGAACACATACATATATTGATACACAGGACAGGATTCCAGATCATCAAGATCATCAATTTGAATTTAGACAGTCACACTCCACAATTCAGCAATGCCACAGAATTGTAGTCGTAATAAACGAATCCATGGAGAATCATCAATACTGCACTGGTACATTCCTAGATATCAACCAAGCTTTTGACAAAGTCTGGCACCCAGGTGTGCTCTAAGGTCAAAAGGAACCTCCCCAATAAATACTCCAACCTACTGAAATCATACTTAAATCAACGAGAGTTCCTAACCAAAGTCAATGGAGAAACTTCCAACCGTTTTCCTATCCTATCTGGAGTGCCCCAGGGAAGTATACTTGGTCCACTCTTGTATGCGTTATATACATCTGAATTATCAACGTCAGGAGATATAACCACCGGTACATTGGCAGATGGCACAGCATTATTATCAACAAATACAGACCCAATTGCCGCATCACACAATCTTCTAGAACACTTAAGATCACTTGAAACATGGTTAAAAAAATGGAAGATAAAGGTAAATGCATCTAAATCAACTCACATAACTTTTACTCTTAGAGAAGAAGAGATATATTAGCTCATCGAACTGCTAATATATAAAACTATTATTACACCCATCTGGATCTATTGGATGGATTTCTATCATTAACCTCTATGTCTCACAAGCTCTAGTTTAATTGTGTTCTCTCTTTTTACCTTTCTTTAAGGTGGTTGACTTCCATCCCACTGGAATTGTTTTCCTGCTAGTTACGAAGTAAACAGATCCTTGAGCATGTAGTGGTATTATCTACGGTTCAAGGTGACTAATCTATCATATCCTTACATACAAGTTTTCATCAAACTCTGATATTACTTCCGCGTTTCTGATTGCTATATTGGATCTGCCATTTTGTTTCTGACACATTTTGCACCAAATTTGCCGCCAGTGACCTCAAAAACCCCTAAAAATACCAAATCTGTGCTTAAATCTAAGGATTTGGAAGTTCCGTTAAGAGTTTCAGACATTTGCCCCGTCCAAGAAAAAGGTTTGTGAAGAATAAGGATCAACCATGGAACTAACAAACTTATAAAAAAAGAAGTCAGTGAGGTATATACAAAGTCAACGTATAACATGATTGGGTCACGTACAGAGGATGCAAGAAGAAAGAACCGCAAAGGGAATTCATGAATGGAAACTCTAAACTAAAAGACCAAAAGGACGATCCAGAAAAAGATAGATAGACGATATGGAAGAAGACCTAAGGATTTTAAAAGTAGGAAATTGGAGAACAGAAGAAGGTAGATAGACCCAGATAGAGAAATTTTATTTAACAGATCAAAACCCACCAATGTGAACCCTTGGCGGGCTCTTAAGAGCTAAGAAATCGAACTTTAGTTGAAGTATTTGAAGATGTATATGCTTAAAATCTTTTGAAACTAATACCACATTAAATGAAAGTAGCAAGGTACAAGATCTTGTTCTTATTTCAATTACTGACTACATACATAAATACATTTCATGATAATATTTAATTTTGTCGAGTGACTGTTTGTTTGCTGTATAGAACAGTCTCACATTTAATTGTTGACTGCGTAATGGATAAACGTGGTATACGAGATTTTCGTAATTTACATACTGTCCCAAACCAAATAAAAATTATCAATAAAATATCTCAAAACATAAATTATTCAAATACTTTTTGTGACATTGTAACATACCTACCTCTAAACAATTGCTCTGAGCTCTGTTTTCCACTCATTACATATGTTGCCTGTTTTTCACTTTCCCATATACGTAGTATATGTGAAAGTTGTGTGATCATGCAAAAATCAGTATTAAGTGTTGATGAGTTCACACGTTTTCAGGTCTCCTGAAGCCTAAAAAGTGGTTTTTAAAAAATGTTGAAAATGATTTTTATTTAATCACATGTGATTGATGCCTTGCTTTAAAGCTAGAAAATTAATTAATGTGTACAGAATGCGGTAAACCTTGATGTTCCTTAAAATAAGAAATGTACATAATTTGAATTGCAATGTAAAAATGAATAAATCACCTTTATAACATTCAAGAATGAAGCTTCATGAATACAATCAATCACAGGATTACAGCTAATAAAAACATTTCTCGTTGCAGTGACTGTTGGCGTCTACCCCTTGCCATACTGAGCCATCTGCCGCCTGATGCATATTTTTCATCCTAGATTTGATTTCGCTGTCTTTCAGTTAGATTTTTTCTGGTTTGCATGATAGTAAGTTTCTTGCGAGCACAAATTTTCGTATTTAAATCTGCGTATTACTTGTTATATTGAATTGATCTACTTATGCTTATAAATTCGAAAAAGTTACAATTTAAATTTTCAATGCAGCTTATGAAACATTACTTTTTGTTACGTAATTTTCAATGTCCCTTAATGTTTTATAGTTTGCTCTTCAGTTGAAATGGTAAAAGAGTAGTCGGTAATTTTTAACAAAATAAATTTGAGAATGTTTTTCCACAAGAATCTGTTGAGAGCTGAAACACATGATACATAAAAGAATTACATATAACTATCCATGCTAATTGTCCGATTTAAAGAAAATGTAACACTACACCTTTATTCACTCTCCACTTCAATTTATATTTCAGTGTTGTTATTATTATTATTATTATTGTAATAAGTCCTATTTTTTAAACATGGATGTTAAATAAAGATAACTACCGTTTGGAGTTTTACAGGGCTCGCATACATTTTCTATAACTGTTGAACTCCCCGGATGTAGAAACTCGTATATTTAGACGGGCCTGAGATAATTGCGAAACTATAGTGCAACATGTGGGGACATTTATAAGTGGAAGTACCAGGTAGAATACGGTCTCGCAACCACGTAATATTATTTTAGAACAACTGCTAATGTTTAGGGGCTTTAATTAAATAAAATGTGTTTTTATATTTCCTACATATGGAACCGACATATTAGATGGTGTAGAACAAAAGACATTATTTATAAATAAAAACTGGTGGAAAACGTACATGTGGTCTAGCTGCCAAATATATTTTAGGGCATTTTTTTAAAAACAACGTAGTTCAAATTATAGTATAACACCGTTTTATTTATCCTTTGCCTAAAATAACTGAGAGGGTGGTATTTTTAGCATATGATTGTCTATTTTCTAAACTAATATAATATAAATAAACATCACAGAAATTAGATAATCCCCAATTCCAGAAGCCAGAGGCTTGTGCGGAAGGGGGTTACACATTGAAAATCGCGGACAATAATACTATGTATTGCAAAATCTTTTATTTTTATACGATAAGAATTTGTTTTAAAAAATATTGGAATTCGAGGCAAAATTTTAGACTAGATAAAATCTCTTATATGAGTAACCGAGAACGGTTAGATATCAAAATGTAGCGTCTGATTTAAATGACATTAATTTTGGTGTTCCTCAAGGATCTGTTTTAGGTCCTCTGTTATTCTCTTTATATTTAAATGATTTTTCTAAATTTGTCAATGAAGGTAATATCACAATGTATGCAGATGGTACAGCGGTATCAATTTGTGCTACAACTCCTGAGGAACTCTATATAAAGATTGGCTATGTCTGTGAGTCCATGAGTTCATGGTGTCGGCGTAATAGACTCATCTTAAGTGGAAAAAAAAAACTAAATACATTAATTTCAATCTTAGAAGGCCTTTGACTCAGGATTTGATACCTATTTTAACTGGTAGAATGCAAGTTTTCTAATGAAGTGGTTTTCACTTCACTATTTTAAGTGGTTTCAAATATCTAGGAACATACCTTGACAGTAACCTCGGTTGGATATACCATATCGATCATGTTTGCAAACAATTAAATAAGGCTCATTACGCTATATTGCAAATGATAAATACGCTCGAACAACCAAGTTTGTTAAATAATATTTACTACGCGTTGGCCCACTTCTGCGTCTCTTCTAACATAATTTTGCGGGGTAAATTCACGGACATTAATAGTGTTTTTATATTGCAGAAGGGTATACTAAGATATTTGTAGGAAATGCAAAGTACCGGGCGAAACTATCGAACACATAATATAAGGTTGCCCTACTTTGGCCATAGGAATGTATTTAGGAAGACATAACGGGGTGGTGAAGATTATACATAGAGCATTAGCCCTGAAATATGGACTCCTTACCAATCCACCGCTCTTCTATAAAGACGAGGAAACAGTGCTGTATTGGGATAGACTAATCCAGTCCGTTAGAACTTTAGATCACAACCGCCCTGATATCCTTGTGATCAAAAAGAAAGATAAGAAGGCCATCATAATTGATATAGGATGTCCCTTAACCAGCAACCTGCAGAAAACAGAGACGGCAAAGAGGAATAAATATCAAAACTTGGCTATCGAACTTAAACACGTGGAGATTAGAAGAAGTCGAACTATCCCGGTCATAATATCGACTAGAGGCATAGTAACGAAGAAGTTTTTGAAATATTTGGAGCAACTTAACCTACCTAGAGGACTCTCAAAACGACGAAGAATAGACCATCGAAACATCCAGTGGACTAAGGGACATGATGAACTTGATCCCCATTAACCAAGCCGATCCCCAACAGCAATGACCTGGGCCCCCACAGAACCGAACCACAACGGCGCGCGCGAGGGATCGGTGAATTTTTTTCTGCTTCGGCCGAGAAAGTGAACCGCTTAAGTCGATAATAATAATAAACACCACAGAAATTAGACAACCCTTCAATTCCGGGAGCCAGAAGCTTGAAGAAACGCGAATATACAACCATTTCCTCCGACAGTGCCAGTGCTGGAACCGGGATTAGAACCCAGTGGCGCGATACCCGTTAATCGAGATTGCCATCCGCGCGTCGTCAGTGACCCCATTCAAATTAGAAAATCGCAAATATTTGGAGTAATGCACACTTGAAAATACCAATGGCTCTTTGCCGTACTAATTGCGGATGGCTTGAAAAGTATGGAAAGTATACGCTCAACTGATTCAAAGGAAACCAAGTCCCACGATTCGTCCAAGACATAATCATCCAGTCCCAGACATCAATTCAAGGTATTACGTTCCGTATTCGCCGCTATTGAGTAATATTAATAAACTTCTCATTTTACAGAAGAAACGGACCAGCCGGAAAACGTTGTAAGCATTGAAGAAAATGAGAATGACAGCGATGGGTTAGAAAATGATGATAGCGAGAATCTTTCTGATGAAGAATACCCATTACCTTTTATGCACTAAAGTACACGATGAGAGAAGTTGTTTTTTTTCTCATGCAAAATGCCCTTTTGCTGGAAGGCGGCATTGTGCATTATGTTAGGAGAGGCAGGCGCTTTAAATCGCAACTAAATTGCTTATTTCTAGATTCTCATAAATTTTGGTACACATTAAAATGACCCCGATCAACTTTCAACGGCGCATATCGCGCGACTAGCAGGCATTTAGTTCAACATGGTTGACAAGGCAGGCACTCGAAAATGAATTTTGAATGATTTAAACTATCTCGTGAATTGTTTTTGTGCACATTGCGATGAGCCAAATTATGCAGTTTTTGGAACCGGTTTAATTGGCGGGCGGGATTTTGCAACCGATTCCGACTGGCTGACATTTGAATTCGTATTTAGTAGTGTGTCTAGCATCTGTATGAAAAATTTTACCTACATTGCGATGAGGCCATTAATACGTTTTGAAAATGCCACTAATTTTTTTTTTTTTTAAATAAACGCAACCGATCCGAGCAGGCAGGCACGCGATTTTATATTATACAATGTTAGTACTACATTCTGTAATTTTTTGTTCACAATGGAATCAGCACGATTTGAGTGTCGCTAGCTCTTGGTCTATAGAGCATTTCATTTAAAAAATATATCAATGACGTCACAGATATTTGAAAAGTGTAAAAGAATCGTTATTATGTGCAAATAGACTGGCTAAATGACGTGTTTCTGTATTTCTGCGGATAAAAAGCAGAATAAAAGTAAAGTTATGAATCTTAAGCGTTTCTCTTGGGCCATCCTGTATAATTAGCGTTTCAATTTAATTATTTGTAATTCATATAAACACAAATATATTTCCTCTGTTACAAAAAAGGTGTACGAATATTATCATAATTATTTAAAGTGGTGAGTTCTCCTTAGGTGAGACGGTCTGTTCACAAATATAATAAATAGCTCAGTATCAATAATAATTGACAATAATCAGGTATGTAAAGAATATAGAATAATCGACAAAAAATAACATTTATTAAACGTATGTTTCCATATATTTACAATAATTTAAAAAAATAAATTTGTACTATAAAAGTAGTGCATGAAACCACAGACGAATTCCTAACAATTTAAAACGCATTATGGACAGGAAATCGTTCTTCTTTTTATACCTGGATGAAAAACAAGTGCAATATATACGTCTACCACACTGTTAAATTATACATTTTTACATAATTTAGTTTACACATTAATTTTCTCAAATGCAATGTTTATTAATTTAAATGCGTTTTACGGTGGCATAGTTTTGTAAATCTAACATTTGTATAGTGATAATATTCAAATTACTATGGCTTTCATGCTGAAGATTTTGAATCATTACATCACTACATTGCGCATTGTATAAAAAGAAGTCTCGCTGTCTGCTTGTCCGTATGAACGCACTAATTTGGTAAACCGTTGAAGTGTTTTTGATAAGAATTTCCCTATTCGCATCATTTAATAAAAGAAATATATTATTTCGAATATTTCAGGTGAATTTGCCTCTAAATAGTCTAAATTAATTAAATTAAATTATGTAGCGTTGTGATTGTATCATTTACAATTACAATAAATTATATCTTGATTCCTTTACCACATAAATCTTCAACCAAATAATGTATTCCTGGTGTCTAAAAAAAGGAAACACGAAAGACAACTTTCGACTTCTGAAATGTAATCATGAAAAATTATTTAACACTTAACCAAAGGTAATGAGTTTCACAAATTCTAGAAAAATAGTAATGCTAATAGCAATTAACAGAGTGTGCGGTGTTTAATATAGGTGTTGAAATCTGCAGTAACATCTGGTTAGAGGAGTAAAGCAAGGTTCGTGCGGAGTTAGAACGTAGTGGACATTCACCATTACAGAAAAATATCGTGTGAGTGGAAAGGGGTAAGTTGTACAAGTTGCCGCTAACTACAAGGCTAGCATGCTGAGCAACCGCACTTCCCGTTCCATGCTTCCGGTCACTCTAGAAACAGTGGCGCCCGGAAAACAAAGACTTTTTTTTAGTTTTTCGTTTTGATGAACTGATAAACATCTACACCATAAACAGATTGTAACCGAAAAAAATATATATAACAAAAAGCTGTATATATCCAAGCCAACAATGCTTATAATCGATTTATCTTCACAAGTTTTAAAGTTTCTTGTTGTAATTATAAGCATATTTAATTCAATACATTGATATAATGAAAAGACTACTTCACAATTTTTGTCGATAAAATTTGCAAATGATATTGTAATTACCAGTTAAAAAAATAATTTGCCAACGCATTCACATGTGTTACATTCTATCATCTTAACATACTAAATGAAAGGTCGAATTCATTGGCAGAAATTGTCATTGTCATTCGATACATTAACTTATGGATAAATAATTTCTGGTGGCGTTTATTTATTATTATTTATTAAATAAAATATACCTGATATTTGATTATTAATAGTCAAAATATTTTACACGCCCTTCTTTTCCCAGTTTACATTTTTTAATATTAAATTTGATAGATACCGAGATGTGGCAAATAGTCAAGGGATCCTCATGTCGTTCGTCACATGCCTACCTTGCACTGACGAGAGCCAACAGCTCGAAACTGCAGTCTGCAAGTGGTATGGGACGACTGGCACGAGAGCTCCTTTAAGTAGGATGTCTTTCGGCTGGTATTTGTTGCAATCGAAGCATTAGCGTTTTGTTAGTAATATGCGATTATTACACTCAACGTGCCATGCTTGTAACTTGTAATTCAGCGAACGGCGTGGCACATAGCCCGGAGAGTAGCTGTTGATTGCAGTCTGGTTACATTCCTTATAGTAAAATAAGGATTTTATAGAGGAGCTTGCGACTGAAATATTTATATATAAAGAAGTAGGGTAGTCTTGGCTTACTAGTTAGGAAAAACAAGATTAAACACCATGTCTTGAGGTTGCAGTCAGAGGTAAAAAGTTTACGGCCACAAAACAGAAAAGAAAACTTTTTGTTACTTTGTAAAGCTTTCGGAAATTATTTATTCCCTTTTCCAAGACATCTATAAATAAATTATTATTATTTAATAAGAGTTATTTAATATAGAATGTTAAAATACTTACTAACTTTGAGGTTAAAAGTTAAGGTCACGTGTATTATAAAATAGTCGCATTTTCAACATAATGTAGACAAATTCATAAACAATTCCTGTACAGGTACACAATTTAAAGTTAACAACCAATATTTAATACTGATTATTTAATAACACCACAAGCAATTATGACCCCCTTTATCCCGGAAGGCTCTAGGCTGTTTAAAATTAAGGATTAAACCCATGATTAAAATAGATTTAACAAAATTAATCAAAGGTATTCAATTAGTTGGCTTGTTCTAGGAAGTAAGTTAGGAACATTAGTTTCAACGTGACTGTTACCTACTATGATCAAGCGGGAGATTTGAATTTTGAAAAATTCGAAAATACTCTTTTTCTAATTTGAGGACGTATGTATAAAATCTTACTTAAATTATCGATATCAGATTTTTTATTTAAGGTATTTATTTCATTAATCATATGAATCATTTCAAGGAACGATCTTTTTTGGTAATCACGTGTTCTGCCAATGCAGATGATTTCACACTTCGGTGGTTACAATCACTCTTATGTGAAATTATATATACATACACATATTAAGTTTGGCATCTGCAATAGATCCATTTGTGACAAAAGATCTCTTTACATATGATTCCCATATACGATTCAATAAAGTCTGTACTAAGATTTATCTCAGGTAAAGTATAGTAAAGATATATCTCAAATAAAGTATAGCATCAAGCTCTCTTCAGTCTTAACTCAAGTAACATATTATTATTTGTCAGATTATCTCAAAAACTGTTTTTATCTTGTTATTGATATACATTCATTACAATATTCTTTACCAACGATCTATTTGATTACCAAGTTTGTTTTATTTAATTTAATACTAGATCGTTGTGCTATAGCACCCCAGAGCACAGAATAACTCTCTCCGAGAGAAACCGTGCTTACTCGTGTATCAAATTCTATAACAAATTGTCCACATTTATAAAGGAGTTAACCACACCGAGAAATTTTAATAAGTTTTTAATATTATTCTAGCTATTGAACCTTATAAAGAGCTAGAATTTTGATTGTATTTTCTTAGTTTTTAAGTCTAACTATTTAACAATTTTATAGAACTGGCTCATACAGTCCTTCTACTGGCGTCTTTTCCATTCAATTAGTTTTTGTAAGTCTGATTCTTTGAAATAAATAAAAATTGTATTGTATTGTATTGTATTGTACTATGCTGTGCTGTACTGTACTGTACCGTACTGCACTACACTGCACTGCACTATATGTATTGTATTGTATTGTATTGTATTGTATTGTATTGTATTGTATTGTATTGTATTGTATTGTATTGTATTGTATTGTATTGTATTGTATTGTATTGTATTGTATTGTACTGTACTGTATTGTATTGTATTTCATTCCATTGCATTACATTGGAGTGGAATGGATTCTTACTTTGAATCGGACTGAACCGGATCGTAACTTACTTTACTGTATTTTAATGTAAATTCTGAAACAAAATTTTCAAATATAGATAGATCAATTCAATTCAGTCGTAATTTTCATATTTCCTTTACAGGGGCTAAAAATCATTAACAATAATGCAGTATTGTTGTAAAAGTAAGGTACAAACTTCATAAACGAGAGTTTATAGGCTTAAATGTGCATGTTCCATCCTTGAATATCTTGACTGTCACAAACTTACATGATTCTTATTTTAAGCGTAATAGATAATTTTATACTCTTAAGTGAAAGGATATTTCCGTGTAATAGAAGAGTAGATATCATATTCCTCTTGAGATGGCACAAGCTGTGTTACTAATTATGAACCGGTTTTGAATTATTCAGAATCTTTTATGACTTGTACTTGAGGAGCAAGTCATATAATAATAAATAAAATAAGACTACTTGGTGGAAAGTCATAAAATTTAGCTGCCAGTAGTAACACATTAACGAAATCATCGAAAAAGGCATGTAACTAGAATCCATTTACACATATTTGAAGAGGGCATTTGACTGAGTATATCTTAAAATTCTTTTACAAATATGAAGATATGTTGATTTACAGAATATACTATGGGACTGAATATTTAGACTATTACGACTTAAAGTCAGATCAAGCAAACGAGGTCCCAGATCTTACGGATCCTTGTAGTGAGAGCGAACAATAAGAAGAACAAGTAAAAACAAATACAATTTATTATAACAATATTCAAAGTACAGAAGAATAAGACAGGTAAAAAATCTTGCAATAAAATAAATATCAAGAATATAGCAAAGTCTAGGGTTTTTGTTAGCTAAGGCTAGGAAAAGAATTGGTGATTTAAACAAATTTTACAAGAAAAATGATATACAGCAGTTACTTAACTTTTACAAAATTTTAAGTTTTCCAGGCGCTCCAGACTAGAAGGTTTCTTTGTTGATCGAAGTCCTTGTTTAAAAAATCTCAGCGGAAAATAACACGTCATCCAGATGGAAGATTTTCAATTACAATTAAATATGTTTCTCCATCGTAGAGGGTAAAATTATGGACAAATTCGACTACCAAAAGACGTGTACCAAAGAAGCAAATGATCCAAAAGCCCAATGCAAATAATTCAAAATCTAGATGTACCAAATCGAAATATGGCCTTACCAAAATCGAAATTTAGCTGTACCTAAATCGTCTACAATTAAATTTACAAAATTGGTTTCAAAATTAACTAGTAACGTGAACACATGTCTATAATAAATCAAAGAATATACTTCTGGAAGATAAATCTGCTAATTAATCTGAACAAATCGAAATTTCAATTAAACAAACCAAAATATTAATTGAAAAATAGGGTAAATTTAGTTTTTGATACGGTATCAAACCGATTAGCAACCGCGTGCTTTTGGATTCAGAAAATTATGCAGAATTTGAAAGTGCAATAATATATAGGGTGTTCTATGTAAAAATCGAAAGTTAGTGTCACTTCCGGAGAGACCGGAAGTGAAAAAAATATCAATTGTATGTTAAAAAGTGCCACTTATTATGTATGTAGTAGATCCTAAATTTCAATCAATTATCTTCAAAACTAAAGGAGAAAAGGGGGGTATACCATGATCCTGTTACACCCGGTATATAGGTTGCTATTTAAAAACACAGTTAATTAGTTTATCATCATTTATTATCATAACAACATTTTAAAACAGTCCACTTTTTCCCACAATTTTAAATAAAGATTAATATTCATTACTGTGTTTTCTTTATAATGTGTATACTTACACATATAAGATGTCGCTGCTCGAAATAGACACGTGGGAATACCGATATGATGAAAGAACAGACTATAAACCCCCTGACGTCTATTAAAGTTACGAGTCGCCACTGGTGGTCAAGGCATGTCCAACACATGCAGCAAGTACAGGAATATTAATGTCTTGGAGTACCGCGTTCTTACCACCCTTCCACAGACCCTGACCAGGACATAGATCATGCATTCACCCCAGCTTCTAAGTTAATGCCGCCCGATTTTATTGCTTAACCAAATATAAATTAAATTAACTACTGCTTCAGTAAGCAATTAAGAATTAAGGGAGTTAAGCGCTACGAGGAATAAAAAGCGATTTAGGTGACTTTTATTTTGGATGCAGCAGCCGAAATATAAATCACTACATAATTTTGCGGTGACGACGGCTTTTTCTTCTTTTTATTGCAGTCTTTATTTCCGTGTTTAAAACGAGTATATTTTTAAATTCTTACCTATAAATTCTTATTATTAATTTGCATTGTGATTCGTTTACTAGAAAAGTAACGTTACATTTAAACATAAAAGTGCCCTGCTTTATAATATGTTGAATTTGCGTATAAGTTTCTCTATATTAAATATTTTATATTGATTATTTTCAGTTTATGTTCCAAAAACATTATTTAATGTAAAAATATTATGAAGTAATTAAATCTGTTATTGAAGATACGTTTATAATTGGGTTTACTATGGGATATTTTACTAGAGATGATTTACTCGACAGACAATATGAGTCGTTAGTAGTTTTATTGTTAGATGTACTGCTTACAACCTGATTTGAGTTTTAGCCAATAATGACACTAAGAACTGTCATTTCGAATTATTACGAACTTACATTAATTTATAAGTAATAACTGAAATAACACAAAGAAATCAAATATTCAAAGTAAATGCCTGCTAGTCAAATTTTTCATTATTTACCTAGGTGGTTTTTTATTATAATTTTTTACCTAGGGAGTGAAATACTACTTCTCATTAGAGGAATGGATTAAATAATGGTGATTTCTCAGGTTAGTAGTAAAAAATAATAGTAAATCCACAGACATAGCCACTATAGAATTTGTCCAAAAAATTTATGACTACGTGGATAAAGGTAAAAAGGTAGCTAGCCTCTTTTTTGATTTGACTGCTGCCTTCGACTCGGTCAATCCGAGGTTTTTAAAAAGTAAGTTATTGGCATTAGGCATATCTGGCAATATTTTAAATTGGGTAATGTTATATCTCGAAAATAGGAAAATTATGGTCTCAATGAACTCGGAGACATCTAATGTATATGACATGGAAATCGGTGTTGCCCAAGGTTCGATTATTGGTCCACTTCTGTTCCTTATTTTTGTCAATGATTTATCTGACTATATAACAGATGGGGATGTCTTTATGTATGCAGACGACACATCTGTTATAATTCACAGTGATACCATTAGTGAACTGGAAAAAAAACGAGGAAAGTAATGGGACAGTTTGAAGTGTGGTGTAACAGAAACTCGTTAATAATTAACACGAAAAAAACTGTTTTCCTGTATTTTACAAATATAACAACCACTAAAGTTATTCCCAAAATTGAACATGTTCAGACAAGTAAAGAAGCAACATTCTTAGGCTCTGTCATTGACACAACTTTAAGTTTTACTCCCCAAGTAGATAGTATATGTTCTAAATTTGCAAAAACGACATTTGCCATTTTAAATTTAAAAAAGGAACTAGATGTTAGTGGACTGTTGACATGCTATTATTCTTTAGCATACTCAGTTATCAGCTATAACATCAGCATATGGGGACAATCAGTGGAGGCAAACAGAGTTTTTATAATGCAAAAAAGTATCATTCGCATATTATACAACTTAAGCTATAGAGTCATGTAGAGATATTTTCAAAACAAAAAAGCTAATGACGGTAACATGTATTTACATATTTAAAGTCTCGTGTTTCATATATAAAAATCTTGATAAATTAAATGCGAATAACAGCATTCATAATTACCCTACTAGAAGAGCGCAAGATTTACATATTAAAAGTTGCAATTTAAGTAAGTTCAAAAAATCTCCATATTACGCCGGCAGTTATATATTTAATAAACTCCCTTCACAAATAAAATTAGCAGATTCTTTCAAACTGTTTAGAAATGAACTTAGAATATTTTTGACTGAGCATTGCTTTTATAATATGACTTAATCCATAAAGAAACAATCACTATTAGTAATACTATCCTATGTATTTCTGAATTTGCGTGTTATAAATATATTGTTGGTTATATTATTAGTATATTATCTTTAAGCACTTATCTACATTATGTTTGTTATATACCTTTCTTATTTGTCGTGTTTACTTATTTTTGTGTCGTTTTATACACTCTTTTATATCAGTTTACTGTTTATTTTTTATATATGATGTGACAAAACCGATATTGTTCTTGTAACAATGATTTGTGGTTAATAAAATTTATTCTATTCTATTCTATACCTAGGTTGAGAAGTAAGCTATTATTTACCGAGCACAGTATATCCTGAGGCGCGTAGAGTCGAAGGATATAAACGTGCTCAGTAAATAATAGTTTACTTCTCAACCTAGGTGTATAATATACTATTTTCTTATTTACAGCTATGGTTTTTAAATCGGAAGGATAATAGTAAAGCATAAAGTCGATCCTCGCAACTCTTTTCTCTGATCAGGAATACCTACATTTGAAATAAATTTTAAAAAACGTCAAATATTTTTCCTAACCTAAAACATAATTGAATTTTTATACTGTGACAAAAATTTTCAACTTTAAAAGGCAAATTTTCTGAAGTTTTAGCTGTCAACATTTGGAACATTTTAGTTTGTAAAGTTTGTGTTGTCCATTAATTGTTGTCAATATGCAAGATTTTTTAAAGCCTGATGAATGGTTTTCTTTTGTCGTTTAATTATCATGAGACTGCAATGCGGCTGGTGGGGTGAAGTGGATCCTACTACTCAAGGTACAAGCAGTTTGTGAAAATTGGTCATTTTGTCTAGCGTATCAACATCAAAATTTGGCATTAATCTGACTAACTATAAGTATCTGGAACAACTTGAAAGAGTTAGGACATTAATTAAATTAAAATTCCATATCATGTAGTTATGTTTTCTCGAGGGAAAAACCGTTTTTTAAAACAAAAATAGTTACTTGTTTATCCAGACCGTAAAATTGATCTTTCTCGGCCGAATTCGAAGTTTGCATTTGCATTAAACATTTTGGGTTTTATAATTGAAAACTCTTATGATTTTCATACATGACCCCACAATATTAAAATTACTTTATTTTTGTTGTGTAATAAAAATTAAGTTCCTTAATTTTGTTTCTATTTTATAGTTGTATCTGTACTTGTTTAATTTGACATAATCTGGCCTATATTTTAATTTAATTCAGGTTAACTATTTTGATATACTTTGATTTAATATAATGTAATTAATTCAATTCTAAAAATTTAGTTTGACATAAATATTATTTGAACACGATTTAGGTAAATATAAAATTAACATCTTTTTGTATAAAACTGTGTATATTTATTTATTTTTAAGGTAAGTTCATATTCTGTTTCGACAAATTTAAAATAAAATTAACTTATCTTTTTGTATAAAACTGTGTATATTTATTTATTTTTAAGGTAAGTTCATATTCTGTTTCGACAAATTTAAAAAATTCACACCAATTGAATAATGAATAATAATCAATGAAAAATGGATAAGCATTAAATCATTCACATAACATGCAACTGTGATATATTATTCATATTATTCATACCAACCAATTCTTTTTATCTATCTTTGCAAGTTTCAATTATTGTAATTGCATACTTTCACTTCAGTTCAATTCCCACCATCCAGCTACATACTATGTATTTACATCTTTTAATAAGTTTTGTACAAAAACCACATTTCACTGTATAAAGGAAGCTCTCGTAGTGTATAATTAATGATTCAATTAAACTTTCCTGATGGCTGTAACTAATTTGTTAATTCTTTAATACAATTCAAAAATAAATTAAATGAACCAAAGTAATCTCGGGTTGCACGAAATAAAATAAAGAACTTGGCGTCTAGCCGACATTTTTCTTTCTGACGTACTTCACTATAACGCGTCAATCCACCTACCTGGCATCCCCTTAATATTAATTTAAGTAAATATACCTCTCTTTGTTTTCATCGTATAAATAACAATATGGTACAATACATTTCCGAACATCTATCGATCAGTAGAATTCCAGTTACAGTCTACGCCGGTCTCTGGAGAATATGATAAAATATATCATATACATTTGCCACATTTCTATTGGAGATTAATTTCAGGTTAATGATAACATTTTGAATTTGAATCCATAGCATGCATATTTAGAGACCACCGAGTAAAACTTTTAAGTTGTTTAGTGCCAAATACATATTCATATAATAAAAACTAATAAACATAGCACATGCATTAAACACCTTTTCATGCAAATTATTTTAATATGAAAATTAATTTAGATTTTTTTTATCCAGTTCACTATATTAAGGCGTAGTTATGGTAAATAATTATATGTGAAGAATAAAAAAATATTTCCCTACGCAGATCCACTTTTAAGGTAAGCGTCCACTGATCGGGATCGCACTTCGGTATTTCCGATCTGGATTCCGAAGACAAAATCAAAATGCATTGCGTACCGACACTACCGATGCTGATAATACCGACAAGTGCACGCAGGGCATCGATATTTATGTATCAGGATTTTTTAGAGCGCATCATTATAACTGATTTCTGTTGGTTTTTAGCGTTCGTCTGGGCAGCATAAATTAAATCATGGATGCAGCAAGGCTTATCACGATCTCCACTATGACCCCCCTCCCATTACCACCCCCATATTATTATGAAAGGGGATAAAGGAAATGAAAGGGGGTAAAAGAAATAAAATGCCATTTAGTGTGTATATAACAACGAAACAGCAAATGTACCATGCGACATTCGAAAATATTAAAGAAATTTCATATCATCTTGAATTAAATCACGAAATAAAGTGTCATATTCTCCGAACTTTGATCTTTTCATGTTTATACTATGCATCCAGCTTTTCTTCTTTTACTTTTTATTTTCTTCTTCCTCTGCACAAGTGCACAAAATAAATTCAATTCATGCGCTGCGTACCGTCCGTGCGATACCGATCAGTGAACGCTTACCCTTACAGATACCCACATTCTAATTTTATCTCTTTTAGTGTAAGCGTCCACTGATCGGCATCGCACAGCCGGTACGCATCGCAAGAATCGGAGTTATTTTGTGCACAGCGTTTACTGCTCCGGATCATCGGTACCGGCATTTTCCGTACGCACTACGTTAACTAGCTGGTGTTAAGAATACGTGCTATATTATGTCGGTGTTGTAAAATGTTTATACGATAGGGCCAAAATAATTTCATCTAATAATGAAATATTAAATAACGAGAAAAAATTTATCAAAGAGATTCTAGTACAAAATCAATATCTTGAAGCCTTTGTTGATAGAGTTTTCATAAATGTTGAAAATAGGGACAATCAGGTACGACAAAAACCTGAACGTCATTATACAGTAATAATTCCTTATGTATACGGATTGTCGGAAAAGCTACGCCGTATAGGTGACAAATTTGATGTTAGGACGACATTTCAAACGGGGAACACTTTAAGATCTATTTTAACAAAAACGAAACCGATAAACAGGAGCAGAATTCAAAAAACTGTATTTACAATATCCCGTGCAAATGTGATAAATGTTATGTGGGTGAGTCATCCAGACCTTTCAGTGTGAGGTTGGATGAGCACAAGAATTACATTAGAAAGAATGAAATTCAGAAATCAAAGATCTGTGAACATGCTTGGGAAAACGGACATAGAATAAACTGGGACTCGGCAAAAATTTTAACAAAAGAAGCAGATACCAAAAAAAGAAAAATTTAAGAATCAGCAATAATCTTATTGAATGAAGACAAGTGCGTATCGAATTGTTCTGTAGATATTTGTACAACCTGGCTACCAATGTTAAAAGAAGAATTTAACAAACTCAACATTATCTAAAAGAAAATATCATCAGTTCTATGTTCTGTGTAAGTAGTAAGTATCTATGGAAATAACATAAACACAATCTTAAAGCTGTGTATTTGACATACACAGCAAAATAAGAGTTTTTCCAAAAAAAGCTTTGAAAACTGAAAGAGATTACTTTCCGAAACGTCAGCAAAATACATTATTTCTGTGTTTATTCCGATTTATATTATTTGCAAAACATAACCTCTGACTATTCCTTTGGCGTAAACGTCACGGGCGCAGAGGCTTCCTTCCAATAATTCTATTATTTTGTAGATTCGGTGATTTGTTTTTGAAGAGGGCAATAATACATGTGGTAGAGAACCCAAATAATAGGAAAGAATAATTATTTTATGATGTTATTTATGAGAAATTATCTTTATACGTTCCAGAAACTCTTCCGCGGACAGATAAATATCCTCAGTGGTTTCCGACAAACATAATTAGAGATCTTAAACATAAAAATGAAATCTGGAGTAAATATAAAAAAACTAACGACACTACGTTATACGATGAGTACAAAAATATTAGAACAAAAATAAAGAAAGATATCGACCAGACACACAAAAACCATCTGCTTGTAATAGAAAACAACTCAAAAATAATTCAAAAATGTTTTGGACCTATGTTAATAGTAAATCTAAAACTAGTTCAATACCAAACAGTATGACCCATGAAAATATTCCACATAATGACTCACAAAATATAGTAAATAAATTTGAAAAATATTTCAAGTCATACATTGCACCAACAAACAGTTCTAGCATCAGTGGCGAAAACGAACCGATGGATGCACAAAATATATTCATACCCTCAATATCTGAGGCAGAAGTTATCAAAGGTGTAAAAAATTAAAATCAAAATTTACAGCGGACCTAGATGGAATACCGGTTTTTTTCGTCAAAGACTGTGTTTCAGTATTAGCCCGTATCTTATCGTATATCTTTAATTTATCCTTAGATAAAGGGGTTTTTCCCACCCTATGGAAAGTATCCAAGATATGCCCTATGCATAAAAAAGTCTAAGGAAGATATTATACAGAATTACCGACCAATCACTATAATTAATAATTTCTCAAAACTATTCAAATTTGTTCTGTATGGCTATATCTTTCCTAATATAGAAAACAAAATATCCTAGCCCACATAGATTCATGTCGCTCAGGTTTACAACCACAAATTTACTATGCTTAACTGAATATGTTATCGAAGCATTAGATAGAGGCGGTCAAGTTGACGTTATTTATATGGATTTTTCTAGTGCGCTTGACAGGCTTGACCATGGTATCTTACTAAATAAATTAACAAATTTTGAATTATCATACGAGTTTGTTTCTTTTTTTACTTCATACTTAGGCAATAGACTACAATATGTCTATTACCATGGACACAAGTCTGTTGAATTTCACGCCGAGTCGGGTGTCCCTCAAGGGTTAGTTCTCGGTCCGCTTCTGTACAATGTCTTTATCAATAACATAGTTATAAACTTGCAGTGTCCACACCTGCTTTATGCCGATGACTTAAAAATATATTATAACATTAACTGCATTGATGACATGGAATTGCTCAAGTCAGATTTGGAAAGTATTTATAACTGGTGTAGTAAAAATAAATTACCCATAAATGTTGAAAAACGTAAAGTTGTCACTTACTCACGTCGACATAATATTCTCTCTTTTACAAAACAGATTTTCATTTAACTCACTTCAAACTTGTCGTAAATTACATGGAGTAATAACTTTATTTAAAATATGAAATAATAAACTTGCTTGCTCTGACCTATTAAAACACATTGAATTGCATGTACCTTCTAAATCAACTCGACTCCACTAAACATTTCATATCAAAGCTTCTCGTACCAATTTATTAATGTATTCACCAATTAACAATCATTAATCAATCAAATACAGGATAACATTGATATACTTTATTTTATATTTAAGGATTTAAAGTCGATATATGAACATAATATTATATATAATACCTTTGTTATTGTAGAATCTTTACTGTCAGTATCCCGACTCTATAATTGGGACGTTGTCCCGTTGTGTTGTGTAAATAAATAAATAAAAAAATAACGGTAAGGGAAAATACATTGACCAATGATTGAAAAGCTTTTTACATTGAATTAATTATCACACTAATAATAAAACAATATAAGGTTTGTTATTAACTCTGTCATTCACATAAAACCTTTACAAATTACAAATATAGAACTTCTCATATTCCGTCCGTATCTCACATCTGCATTTTCATATTGTGTTTAAATCAATAATCTGATCACTATTTTTCATATCCCAACATTAATTAAATATGACTACTGGTTTATTTCGGCAAATGAGTTTGGCACGATTATAAAAATATAAAAATAAGAATTATAATATTCCAACCATATTCCAATAATTATAATTCCTATTTTTATATTTTTATAAAATTTCCTTTTGTTATGAGATTTGCTTATTCAGTAATAATTCATGATTGTTTTTCGAATTCCCAAACAGATATTATTATACTACCGATTGATGTATAAAAATGAATCTATTTTATATAGTAACACATTTCTCCCTTTAAAATATAAGGAACTTAAATAGGTATATTAAATGCAGTTGCAGTGTTTATAGGACCACTAAAATATGTTATATCTTCCTTCTGTAATATTTTGCTGATATATGACAACCACACCGATAGTTACTGCTCGCATATCTGTCAAATCTAAACGTATATAAGATGATCCATCATGCGTACGTCTTCGCATTACTAGGGCGCATACTGTACACACGAGTTAAAACATGCACAAACACACAAAAGATTTATTAAGTTATTGTATTTAGTTTTTTTTACTTACATCATATGACATTCGAGGCAAATTTGCCTGATCGATTGTGAGAAAATCCATATTGATTTGTTAAAACTGCAGTTCACACGCACAAAACCATTTTATTAAATTTGTTACAATCTTAAACTGAGAGGAATATTTTCACGAAACACATCCGTATGAATGACGAAGAATGACTGAACACCACTAATGTTAGTGCCATCATCAACTGCTAATTTAGAAACCCTTTTAAACGAATTATATATCCTCCGCTTCACTAATGTGCTTTGTGTTGATGTAACTTGGAATATGTTCAGCTTTACTGTAAAACTTAATATCAATACACATTAGAACAAAAAATTAATGGTTTGTTTACTACCTGTTATCACTAATTTAAAATTTTAGCTTTGCCAGTTAATTATGTTTGTTCTGAATTTATGGCAAAATTTATTTATTTTGATTCAAGTGCGAAACATTAACAAAACAAACAAAATATCAATCGAATAAAAACAAACTTCTTCTTTCCTTTTTTGCACACATGACTATTTTTTTATTTGAAAGTAATCATTTATTTTACTACTTTGTACAATATGAATTCGTTGCGAGTCAATTTATTATAAAGAATTAATTAATATGATACTACATAATTATAATGTAGTAATAAAAACATGCACAAATAAAATAATATTTTACCATGTCTAATGAAGATAAATAATATTTAAATTGAGACAAAATAACCTAAGACACTCCAGAAAACTATTTGTAACGTTGATAGTTACAATTTTCTATCATTGTGACATGTGATGCAAAAGATGACCTGCTCTATTTTGAATTTTGATGTTGACATAAAAAATTGAATTACTGTGAATTCGTTAAACATGAAACAAATGAAATGTTTCAATATATCTGTAATAAAGAATAAAACATAATTTACATACGTCTCTTTCATTTCTCTATCTTATCGTTAGTAGGTACGTTATCTTGATATGTTTCAGGAATATTTTATTTTTACTATTGGCAAATATTATTTGATAGTTGCGCGTGCATGTCAATTACGATTGTTTTCGAAAATTTTTCTATCGTAAGAAAAGTGTCAGAATTTAATCTAATCGAAGCTAATTTTGAATTTGCTGCGTTGATAGTAAAGTATATATTATGAAGTAAAATACATGTATATCTTGTGTTAATTAGTGGTTGATTTATTTTTTCACAACAATGAATGGCATTAAACTATTTATTTAGTTTTATCTCGTTTTATTGCAGATAGACTTTTCCTTCTGTTCATGTTTGCGAGTTATCTAATTCATAAAACAACTTGATTAATTTACTAACCACCATATTTTACATTTTAGATACCATAAAGATTCGACGATTTATTGGACAGTTAGTCGCCAAATCACTTCCGAGTTCGAGTCTCAGGAGCGGCTGCTGGCAATGTCGTTAGGAATGGTGTTGTGTAACAGTCTCTATGTGTGTGTCATGACTGAATAGTGGAACAGTTAGTACTAAACTCCGCCAGGACGTTAATCTGGATTGGTCTGTTGAAAAAGCGTATGGTTTAAGAGTAATTAATATATTTTAGAAACAAAAAATATTTATTGGGAAATATCCTAAATAATAACATCAAAATTGGATAATTTTATGTCCAACTAGCATACGGTATGATAAGAAATGTTGTATCATATATATGAATGAACTTCTTGGAATATTTTTCTGAATAGAACAAATGATTTCTCAACAGTTCTTTGTCTACGATCATATTCTACTAAATAAATATGAAAATGATAATAATATGACTTCTATACATTTACTTTTAGGCAAACCAGTAATTAAATTTAAATAGAAGGTTCATGATAAAGATGTGTAATGTGTATACGACACAAATGCTGATAGTATCTCGAACAAAATTTTTAAGGACTTCTAGATATAAACTTGAATGAAATTAATAAGTTGCTACTAATCAAACATTAATAAAGCAGGATAATACTTTTCATATTTTCTTTGGAGAATTTTAATATATTGTGACAAAGCCTTCAACAATTAAAACATAATATTTTTAGTCGCAAACTCCTCTATAAAATCCTTATTTTACTAGCGCTGAATTACAAGTTACAAGACTGGCGCGTTAAGTGTAATAATTGCATATTAACATCAAAACGCCAATGCTTTGATTGCAACAAACACCAGCCGAAAGACTGATCTTACTTAAAGGAGCTCTCGTGCCCTCTAAAAGCACATTTGAACTATGCTAAGCCCAGTCAGGCTATTTATTTTTCGATTGCAACAGACACTAGACCGCTAGATGGCGCCTGCTGACTATTTTACATGTCACTATCCTAAAGATACTGAAATGTAATAAATAGTCAAGTGATCTTCGTGTCGGTCGTCACATGCCTACCTTGCACTGACGAGAGCCAACAGCTCGAAACTGCAGTTTGCAAGTGGTGTGTGACGACTGGCACGAGAGCTTCTATAAGTATGATCAGTCTTTCGGCTGGTGTTTATTGCAATCGAAGCATTAGCGTTTTGATGGTAATATGCAATTTTTACACTTAACGCGCCAGGCTTGTAACTTGTAATTCAGCGCTATGCGGAGCACATATCCCGGAAAGTAGCTGTTGGTTGTAGTCTGGTTACGTTCCTTATAGTGAAATAAGGATTTTATAGAGGGGTTTGCGACTAAAAATATTATGTTTTAATATCCTGACATCTAAAAGCACATTTGAACTAAAACCTTCAACAGTTCTATATTTAATACAATATAAAAAAATAGCATAAAGAAGGCAGTAACGGCTTATATATTGTATAATGTTGACCATTTTGGAAAGTAAGAGTCCGAATGTAATGTTCAACTAAAAATATAAACTTCCATTGAAGGCAAATTAAAGACAACCTTTACAAGGAATTAGGCGTTACTTAAACTTAAGTCTGTACCTCCTCCAAGGATTATGATTTGTTAAAGGATTAAAGGTAAATACGAATTGGAAAAGAGGAACTTCGGGTAATAACAAATGAAATAAGTTGTATATTATTGACAATTATTGTTCATTTTACGCTGCTAATAATATTGAGCACTGACAGAAACGAAGTAGATTGCCGAGTAAAAACAAAGTAAAGTCAAGTCAAATAACGCTTTTGGACGAAATATTTAGTAGATAGTATTTCTGAAAATATTTTATTATCCTACGAACTGTTGATTTTCTAAGAAGACTTTGAAGGTATCTTAAACTATCTCTAGGGCCTCCCTGAGGTGCAGATTCCGTATACAACATAATACAGTAGCTGTATATTTCCCATTTAATAAAGACGACGCTACACGATGTGTCAAACATTGTACCCAACATTGGTAACAGGCAACATTTGTCACATTTTTGTTGGCTACACGAAGTGGCGAACATTCCATCTAATTTTGGAAGGGAACGTTGGCTGTATATTTGTGTTCAGCGAAACAAAAAAAAAAAAAAAAAAACTTACATTTAGCAAGTTTTAAAAAATATCTATTTTTTTACTTTCTACTTTTTAGCCATACTTTAATTATTTATAACGTATAGAACCAATTTACATAAATTCATTCATTGGAGCTGGGATTCCGAAGACATAAACCTAACGATATTCCATTGTGACACCGGGACTAATATCGTACCATTTGTACGGGAAAAAACGGACGTAGAAGTAACTGATCAGGCGAGAAACCTTTTGTATTCTACGTTTTGCCGAAGGTGCCGATTGGATAGTATATTTAATTGCAAAATTTCATCAATTGATTATGTCAGGGAATGTGTTAAATAAAGGATGCAAGATTTTAATACAAACTTGAAAAGCACAAATACTGCATCAAATACTTGTTTCCAGTATTCAACACACCTTTTGATGTGTGTAAAATATACCGACAAGAGCCCAAACAGGGTAATGCATCCAATGTTTGCCACACTCGAATCTACTCATTTGGAGAACAGCCACACGATGCGGCAAAATATCATGTGTTCAACGTTGGAAGGCATTTGATACATCTTGCAGCGCTGGATTTCAATCTTAGGGCCAATATGGGAACCAAAGTTTGATCCAACATTTGACACATCTTGTAGCGCCGGCTTAAACAAACAGTCGCCAGCATATGTATGAGCTAGAACTTATACTTGTTTGCTTAAAGTACTTGCCTTTTAGATATGTCAGTCATATTTTCTAATATTTCATTTCTGTTTTTATAATGAAAAATGTAATTATTTGGATCTGTATACTTTAGTTTTGGGAAGTTAATTTTAAATTTAGAAAAGCGCATATTTTCAGCAGTAAGGAATCATGAAGTTATGGTAAGTTCTTAAGTCCTTAAGATATTTATTACCGAACATGGTGTCTAAGCTCTCATATAAAAGAATTAATTAATCTTTTCCAGTAGAAGAACTTCCTGAAACAGCTAATATATTTTAAACGAAATTTAATTTTATAATGTTTATACCAGGAACGGCAATTTTACAAGACGGTATACAATTGTCGTTTTAAAAAATAATTTGAATATACCGGGTGTAACAAGATCATGGTATACCTTCTTTTCTTCTTTAGTTTTGAAGATAATTGATTGAAATTTAGGATATACTACATAAATAATAAGCGGCACTTTTTGACGTAGAATTGATATTATTGCATTTTTGAATTCTGCATAATTTTCTAAATCCAACGATAAGTAACATTTCAAACATGAATTTTTTTTTACAATATAATTTTTAATTTAAGTGTACCATGATGGTTTCGATTTATTATAAATAACCCGTGTAGAGCTACAAAAATCGAAATCCCGTTAAAAACACCAAATTACGTGATTTATGAGCAAATAAAATTCACCAAAATTGTTTTTGGGGCAAAACTCAATTTTTGAAAATAGAACCATACCGGTACCGTGGTACCATTTATTAGTACTATTAATAAGGAATTTATTCATATGTCGTATTAAAATGTGCGATAAACACAAACAAAATTACAGCTAAAAGAAAATAAGAAAATACAATTTTGCTCTAATTAAATGTTAAGAAGTAACTAAGATGGATTTGAAAATAATGAAATATTTAGCTCGTCAAACATTTGTTGGTTTAACGGTGTTTTTATTGTGTCTTTAAAAATTGTTTAAAATTCTTGTTAATTTTGATAGAAATGTCGCAAATTTATACAAGTAATTAACATGTCCACTTTTTCATCTCTTCATTTTAAAAAGCTTAATTAATGCTTTTTAAAATCAAAACGAATTTTATGCTTGTTTATTTACTGTTATTGAATACTCTTTAGAATATCGATAACAAAATCAAACCCAAAAGAAAATTTTATACTGACAATACATAGTACTTTTGGCCAAATTTATAATTTCTTTATAGGAATTACCTATTCACTGTCGCTGTAACTTATTTCCATTATTAACTGAACAATATTCAAAATTTGAACGAAGAAACGCTCAAAAATTAAGTTAAAAGCAAATAATTTTATTTGTTGATTTCGTTACCAGGAATGCCGCATAACATTTGTGCATATGTTAATTCGTCACGCAAAACTAGCTATTCATAAATTAGTTTATTTGCACTTAAAACACGGTTGTAGAAAATAATAATAAAAGGGAGATTTCTCCAAAAATACGGTAAAAACAGAAAAAATATCACGCGCGCGTGTGTAACATTGATGATGAACTTGTTTCACCGCACTTGTGAAGCGTAAAAATTGTTTTTCAATTTTACACAGACACGTAAAAACCTAGTTACCACACTTGTTACACAATATGCTATTATTGAATGTTTACGAAACGAGTGACAGAAGAGGGGCCGTCAACCGGTAGTATAATTTAATAATGAAAGTGAACACAGTTTTATAAAGAGATGGCATGAATGAAATCTCAAATAACGTAACTAACCTTATTATTTACGAAAAATATTCAAAAGAAAGGATTCTAATGGTTTTCAATGGATAATGGTATAGAAAACAGGTATTCCACGATTATAATACAAACGAAAATACAAATAATGTATAATAATATAATAATAATAAAATTAATGATGATGGTAAAGTATAATAGATATGAACTTAACACCAACGTTAGGAAATGGGAAGAATAAAAACAATATTTCTACTTACTTTTGACGTGGGTGCCATTCTCACAAAAGTAATAGCTAGTATACATTAGAAATAAAATTACTAATAATAAAACAAGGGGAGTTGTTATTTATGGCATAATATAATAATATCATATACGCATTTAGAAATGTCAAATGATCCAATTGTTCACTCCGCATAATATTAGGTTTCGATAGAGTTATCTCCAAAAATAAACTGTATGAAAGTTGGAATTGGAATTGGTCCATAGCCCATTTATTTTGGATTTGCAGACTTCTGCGGTATATTCCACAATCCACATCCTGCCTCATCCTTCTTTTTTGATCTGTCGATGACAAACCGAGGGGAAGTGCCATCTGTGCACGTCATTATTAAAGTTGAAATATTTTTCAATTTAGATGTAAAAAGGCTATAAATGCAAAATATTTTCAAAAGTGCTTTGTTCAATTCTATAAAAAAAATTTACTGATAAAATTAGATAATTTCTAATTTCAATGATCACTATCGACTACTTGATAAACTTGATTGTATGAAATGTCTCTTGTCACTTTTTTATGTTATACGTAGTTATTTTTCGTCCAGTATATTCTGCTTGATGAAGCTTACAGCATCAAGAATAACTCAACTGACGTGACATTTTGTAAGATATCCTGGTAGTTAAACTTGATTGGCCATTACTGTTTATTATTAATCACAAAGTATGGATGGAATAAACAACCCCCAACCCTAGAGCTAAGTCTATAAGGAAGGAATTTACATATGAAAAAACGCAAACAACATCCAATAACAATTATTTTTTGCTCATTTCGTTCATTCTGTGCAATTTTTCCTCAGTTGTACAAGTGTTTTATATTAATCATGCAGAATTTTATGAGGAATCTAAATATGTAATTGGATTGAGTCATCCAGTATAGAGTAAAATTATGAACCAAAAATATATATATAACTATACTAATTTCAATGAAATGATGTCATTCAATTTGTAATAATAGGCGGTAACGTGTAACTAATATATTTGTATTTGTCTATACCATAGATATACAATTTCATATGTAATTCCATCACAAACAGTTAATTATTTAGGACGCATAATTTTAATTATTAATTGAGATAGATAATTAAAAACCCACATACGAGTCATTACTAAAGTATTACTTTGAATCGATAAGGTTTATATTTAGTAAAATTAACTAATTTTGTCAGTGGGTGAGTTATAATAGTAATAACTTTATTAGATACAACAAGATATATACATGAATATTATTTACACTTAAAAAATTTAAACTTTATACGCAAACAACATAATAAAGTTAAAAGAATCCACATGGAAAATCCGCGCTTGGATATCTAGTGGGTCTTAATCTAAAGGCTTTTAATAATACATAATATAATTCACTGAATAAAAAATAAACAATATATATACTTAATATAATAAAAAAATATAAAGAAAGAAGAAGGAGAAATAAAACTAGATAACACTACGTCAAAATCAAGAAATAGTAACTATTTATATAATATTAAGAGTTTCAAAAGAATACTAGGAATACACCATTGTTGGTGTCAAAGTTGATATGCTGCACAGAGCGAGGCAAGTAGCACTAGGTAAGTCAAGTTGGTCGATTAGGTAAGTACATCATTGTAAGTAGTATAAAGTCAGCTAAAATGTTTTATACGCAGTCATTTTTATGATCAACAGTCAAATGTATTTCGATTCGTTTATTAACAAGTATCCAATGTTTAATTAATTCTTTTCTTATACAATTTCAAAGAGTATGTCTTAATATAATTAGGAAGAGAGTTGTATATTACACTATTTAAGTATCTGTGGCTTCTTTGACCAACAGTTTTGTCTCGTTTTTGGAATCTTTACCGACTCTATTTTGTTGACTCGTGTTATGAGGATGATCAATTGATTCCAAACAAGAACGTAACAGCAAACATTGACAAAACAGTTGTCTTAGATCAAAAACTTTACACTTTTCATACAATTCCTCAGAAGTATCCATTTTTGCACCGTTTCTAAACTTTTTATGTAATAATTTGTAGCATTGCTCCGTGCTATAATGCCGTAATTTAGATATGACTGAATGAATGCATAATAGAGCATTTTTAGTTAACTTTCATTTAGAATTAATTTAAGAAATTTAAATTTTTGAGACCAAGCGGCAAACTTTCTTTACTACCTTAATGTGTTCGTCTCTTCTCATATGGCAGTCTATTATCATGCCTAGGTATTTAATGGTTTTAACTATTTCTAATTTTATTTCTGACTTATTCTCATTCATAACCAAGGAATCAAATTTTGGCAGTCCTCGACTAGTGCTGGCAAAAGGCAAGACAAATGCTCTTTTGTAATTTGCTGTAATAGCTTGTTATTAAAATATTTCATAATTTCCAATATCTCATGCTCAACTTTGCCTTTTAGATTCTCCCAATCATTACCTTCAAGAAATATAGCCGTGTCATCGGCAAAGCTGATTATTTTACCACTGATGGGTATATCAAATAATTTACTAATGTATATTATGATGAGTAATGGCCCAAGGACTGTACCCTGAGGAACTCCGCACTTGACTGTTTGAAAAATCACTGTAACTGTCCCCAATCTCTACGCAATGAGGTCTTTCCCAGAGGTAACTTCCCAGTAATGCATTTGTGTGGCCACGAATTCCAACATCGTTCAGAGTAGCTAACAACTGCGGAATACTTACCGCATCAAAAGCTTTTGCTAGGTCAACGAAGATGCATAGATAGCTTGATATTTTTATCGACAGCAAATAATTTAGAAACAATAGCTTTCTTTTAAAAGTTATTTTATGTATTATAGTGACAATTTGATGCTAGCATGGTTAAACTTCATGTAATGAAATTATCCGCGGGTAATAACTGAGATTCCACCACATTATACTAAAGATTTCTCAAACAAAAAGTATTGTAATACAAATAAAATGTTCAATTTCTTCTGAAAATATTTTGAAAATAAAATAGAAAAAATACAACATAAATTTAACAATTTATAATTATTTCAATTCCCAATTCTTTGTCATTTTGGATGCAGAGATTAGTAATCACAAATTAAATAAATGAGAAAAGAGATATTTTGCAACTGACTCATGGAGTACTAAAATACTGCCTCCTCCAATTTATTATACAGGGTGTCTCACCGGGAACGGAATCGATCGGTATAGAAAAAGTACGCATCAGAAAATTTTGAAAATTTAGATAATTACTAATGTTAGTGTGGCCAATCCAACTAAAGTAATTACAAGCATCTGGCACTTCCGCTTATACCGGAAGTCGATACCAACTTGCTTATTTCAAATGGAACACCCTATATACTTTAGGGTTCTCGAAAAGAGCATAAAATTCTGAGTCGAAAATATGTGCATATCCTATACCTAAACCTAGCCGTTTCAGAGATATTTGACATTTTATAGAAAATTTGACAGGTGCAACGGTTTGCAAGAACCGTTATAACTCTCTTCGTATAAAAGATCCTCATTTGCCTCTTGTCACGTAAAAAGAACACAAGGAGAACTACGTTCTACAACTGAAAAAAATTCAATAATATCATGCCAAGTGTTCCATTTTTCGCGTTACATTTTGTCAACTTCATACCGCGAAAACTTGTTTAGGTCAAATCGAACACCCTATATTATTTTACGTCAAGTTGTGTAAAACTGAATTCCCTTTTTTCTGATATTAGCATTGTGGGGGTTAAAGTTACAACTTTTTGAAATATTTGCGATTTTATTAGAAATTCATGAATTGTTGTAATCATTTCATCAAAATAGCCATGATTAGAAACGATCAGTCATAACCTTATGTCAAAAAATGCCAGCACGTTTAAATTATATCAACTTTTTAAATTTGTTTATTATTTATGGGGAATGTGATAAAATAATATCAAGAACTTGCAGCACATTTGCTACTCGATATCCAGAAAAACGGAAAACGTCACCAAACACTGTAAAACGCATACTGGAAAATTTTAAAAATTATGGCTCTGTCAAGGCAAAAATGCAAAGAAGAAAGCCTATTGTTGATGACGAAAACATTGAAATTGTCATTCTGGGATATTTTCATGTATTTCCAAGGATGTCATTAAGACAAGCTGCTCTGGAATCGGAACTATGCAAGGATTCAATTCGCAGAATCTTATTAAAACATAAGTTTCACCCGTTTTCATTCCATATGGCTCACAATGCTAATATCAGAAAAAAGGGAATTCAATTTTACACAATTTGACGTAAAAAAATACAGGATGTTCCATTTGACCTAAACAAGTTTTCGCGGTTTGAAGTTAACAAAATGCAACGCGAAAAATGGAACACTTGGTATGATATTATTGAATTTATTGCCATTGTAGAACGTAGTTATCCTTGTGTTCTTTTTATGTGACAAGAAGCAAATGAGGATCTTTTATACGAAGAAAGTTATAACGGTTCTTGCAAACCGTTGCACCTGTCAAATTTTCTATAAAATATCAAATATCTCTGAAACGGCTAGGTTTAGGTATAGGATATGCTACATATTTTCGATTCAGAATTTTACGCTCTTTTCGAAAACCATAAAATATATAGGGTGTTCCATTTGAAACAAGCAAGTTGGTATCGACTTCCGGTATAAGCGGAAGTGCCAGCTGCTTGTAATTATTTTAGTTGGATTGGCCACACCGACATTAGTAATTATCTGAATTTCCAAAATTTTCTGATGCGTACTTTTCTCTATCTCGATCGATTCAGTTCCCGGTGAGACACCCTGTATATGTAATAGTCCAGGGCACAGTGCCCCTTTTTTTAAATGATTACTAATAGGCTGAATTTTCATGAGGGGCTTCGTTTTGACAAGAAAATTCTAGGTAGGGGTGTGCAAAGTTCTACGCAGCTGCTAAACACGTTTATCGTGAAACTGACACTTTCATAGCGTAGGACTGGAAATTTGTAGGACATAGTTATTTTTACATATTGGGGACAGAGAACTCGCCGGTCCAACCCACCGCATTTATAGGACAAGCGCAGCTCCTTGCTT
Source organism: Leptura quadrifasciata (assembly GCA_963675555.1). NCBI lineage: Eukaryota > Metazoa > Arthropoda > Insecta > Coleoptera > Cerambycidae > Leptura > Leptura quadrifasciata. Next base: position 6,322,421 of record OY776675.1, read on the forward strand.
TTTTTTCCACTAACTGGCTGATTTTCATACTATTGTTTAATTAATATTTTTGAAATCGATTGGTCAAATTGTCCATGTTACAGGATAGCCACTAAGATTCTCCAAAATTAGTTCATTAACAAACGTGAAATTCTGCCTGGTTAGGACACTTTAATATGAAAACTTTTTGATGGCACAATAATTAAAACAATAATAAATAAACACTAGAGAAATTAGACAACCCCCAATTCCAGAATCCAGGGCTTGTGCGGAAGGGGGTTACACATTGAAGAAACTCGGACATACAACCATTTCCTCCGACAGTGCCAGTGCCGGAGCCAGGTTTCGAACCCAATTCAATTCAAAAAGTATTTATTAATAATAATAATGATAAAATAGTTGCCTCACCAGGACCTGCTCCGGAACCGATCGTGCAACCACCGCATTAACGCGGTGACGGATTGCAGGATCGGGTGGAACAGACCTGGATCAGCGAACACAACAATTCAACAAAACTAAACCTAGACTCCTTTTTAAATATAAAATAAAAATAGGTCATAAAATTAACAAAAATGCTTGAAAACAAGCTCAACAACACTTATATACTACACTTTTTTAAAAAACACTGGCGCACAAAAAACACTATTAAATTTGGTATCTGGACGCATGCACCACAACTCGAACAAGGTGCCTTCCGCGAGATATTTCAATGCAGGGATGCGCAGGGCTGGCCTAAACTTTGATTTTTTTAAAATTTCGAAAAGGTTTCAATTTGTTAAAAGGTGTGAAGCGAATTTAGAAACAAAAATGTACAAAAAGAAATGAAGAAAAACTAACAAACGCGACAAAAATACACAAACAGAAAGGAAGAGGGGGACAAGAAAGATTTAAGGATAATTAAAAGGTATGAAATACTAGCGAAAGGTGGATAGGATTAGAGAAAGTATACCTTTCTCTAATCCTATCCACCTTTCCACCTATCCTTGTTGAAACTTGAGTATAGTGGTTGCCGGAAAATCGGTAACGTCTGGTACGGTAAGGGGTGTTTGATCCGAAATGGGGCATTGTGCTGTCTAATTTGCGTTATGTGTCTTGTTAGTGGACTATCGCCCAGCTTGAACGAGTAGAAGTTTTGAGAGATATGCTGGACGCAGTCCGCTATCGGGGTTATGTCGTTGCAGCGTGCGTATAGGTCTCTGAGGGAGGTGTATCTTCCTGAATTTGATATGAGGCGCATGAATTTGTGCTCAAGCACTTTTAGCTTCATTGTCGTGGCCGGTATGCTGCACCACACCGGCGCCGCGTATGTGATGGACGGCCTGACCACCATCGTCTACAACAGTTTTTTATTCTGTCTGTTAAGTCTGCTGCCCCTGACCATGAGTGGATACAGACTCCTGGACAGGGAGGATTCGAACCCGGTGGTGCGATATCCGTGTGATTAATCGCGATTGCCACCTCGCGCCTTAACCCACTCGACTATCGACCAGATTTATTAAAAGTAAAGTTGCATACAAACCTCATAGTTTTTACCCCTTTAATGTCTGCATTTATGAAATCACGATTGTTGCCAAAACATGCTGTCATAATGGCTGCATCTACTTCTAGGTAAATTGGCCGACTGGGCTTACAAAAATCCCGTGTCCGTCAGTCAGTTTTCAATCTCCACAAAACAGTCAAAACATTACAATTAGTCCTTGAATAAATAAAAACACACTTGTACGCACTTTTATCGTATTAAATTGTGCTTTTCTAAGGCCGCTTCTATTGACATGCCCGCATTTTGTGACTTGCTACGTCACACCAATAAGAAACCAGTTTTTTTGTCACGTGGTTTTGAAAGTCGAATATTTATCTAGTAAATTTTTTTAAATGTTTCTTTTATTATACTTATATAGTACATATTATGGAAATATAACAAATTTAAGCATCTTTAAAATTCATGCATCTTCCGCATTACCAAATGTGATCAGCTGGCTCTCAACTGCGCATACCTTTGATTAAGATTTCTTGAATTTGCAAGAAAGTTGTAGCGGCTTTTATGCTCTAATCTATAAGTTCGTAAACTGTTCCTGTTCGTTAAACAGAATTTTCGGTATTACATTTTTTTAGTGGTCGGCATACGTTTGAACATAGTAATAATTCTACGGCCTGAGCAGTAATTAAAAGCATTCATGTCTTAATGTGAGAAGACCGGTCAGTGTAAAATTTTTACATAATTTGAATTAATTTTAATACCTCACCCTCGAGAGGGGTAACTGCCATTTCATAAAATATCTGGAAAATATCCCTCAATTAACTTAAATAGATGCATGTGCTGTCAAATGAAGCTAACAAAGATAAAGTAGGTATATATTTTTATAAAAATAAAATCCGTCAAAAACACAATCCTTATGAAACTAATATGGTTTGAACATTCTGAGTGCTAGTCCTAGCGTAGTTATTAGGCATCATTAATCAAGTGTTGGTCAGGAAATGAGTCAACCCTTCGGTCCTTTCTGGTCGAAATACGGCACTTTACATACTCAACTTGGACATTGCGGCGACCGTCTTAAGACACATGGTTATGCTCCTCTGCATCTTTTCACTGTTTAATGTGTTAAAGATGTAAAAGGATTTAACCGAGGCTGGTATTGTTGCTGATGACTTTTGCTTCTGGGTGGTTATTGTGAATGGTTTGTGGTATTTAATGATTAATTATTGTTTTTTTAATATTCCCTGACTATTCACCAGCTGAAATTGATTGAAACATGAATGAAAAATATTAATAAGGTGAATATGGAATGTATGTCTCGAAATTATAAAATGCTCTAGCAGGCGGAAAAAGTTTAATGTGTATATCATATAAATATTCATTTTTTTTTCATTTATTAATTGAATATATCATTTTATTAATTGTATAAGGAGAGTTTTCTAACAACTTCGTAATTTTGCAGATTGTAAGGCGATGTGTCATTTTATCTCTTACTTATATCAAGCATGACCTAGAATTGTTAAGAACAATGAATATACAGGAGGCAGATTGTTTATATTTTTTAAACTGTGCTCAATTGCTTTTTGATACTTAAAATATTCAAGAATTATTAAGTTCTCAATTTAAAATTTCGGTGTGTAAAATACAATTACAATACAATTTATTTATAACTATAAAATGTTTCGCAATATGTTTTGATTAAACTTGAGTTATCTGCAATTAGTGTTATCAGCACATCACCAGAATTATGTTATTAGCTACAAAATGGACCTTCTGCCCTTAAATTGTCGGTTTTTGAAAGCGATTTACGCTGATTTTAATAATATTTTCTCATTATAAACCAGATTTTCATGTTTTCTAAAATTTGTTATAAATTAAATGCCTTTGAATGAAGCATCTGCACATGAACCGTGGTTATTCATGCGATCTGAAAAATATTGCAACTTATCTCGAAACCGGTAAGGTGTATGCTAAAAATGTATGGGGCCTTTTAGTTAGATAATTTCATCATCTAGCAGCAATGACTTGTTTCATTTTTGTGTGAGCCAAAGAGAGCGAGATAATAGTGTTCAAATTTATCTATCGGTCTCATATCTCGAGAACAGGTAGGTGTACGAAAACCACACTGAGCTTTTTAGAAAGGGCGTTTATTTATAAAAACATAACTATATAGGTGTCATTGCCGTTTGAGCAGTAGTAAGAGAAAAAAATGCGGCGATACACTTTGCATACCCGAATTTGGCTATTTCTGCATTTTTACACATATTCAGCTTATATCTCGAGAACGGTTAAGCGTATTTATGTCAAATATTAAAACAAAAACAAAATTGCTGGGAGGTCGATTTTTGGAAGACGATTACTACTTGTCCACGATTATATGTGGTACATAGAAAATACCGTAAGTTACAATCTACGACACCCCTTATTGGCGGTTAAAAATGTACTTCAATCGGAAGTTTTGGATGTTTCTTTCTCTGATTTTAATTTTCCATCAATCGATATGCTGGCTGTTAAATGTCATTCAAATTATAAGCCATTTTATATTATAGTTCTATACATATCTCGTTCGACAACGATTTAAGACTTTGAAAAACTAGCTGCATCATAAAATTTCTAACTTTTTTTTGACTTGCAATGCAATAATGCACTGAACAACATAGGGCTTCTCGATTTGGTCATATCTAATATTAACTGTAAAGTAATGCGAGACAATGCACCATTAATTAAAGATTATAATTCATAAGATTAGTGCAAATGAGCCAACATTCTCACCTAACCCGAATCAGAGAACATATAATTTTGGGAAGGCTGACTTTATGTTCTTCTATTATAATAATAAATAAATAAACACCACAGAAATTAGACAACCCCCAATTTCAGAAGCCAGAAGCTTGTGCTGAAAGGCGTTACACATTGAAAAAACGCGGACACACAACTATTTCCTGCGACAGTGCCATTGCCGGAGCCAGGATTCAAGCCCGGATAATACGTTACTAAAGTCAAATTGATCATTCCTAAATGAAATTAGTAACAAAATTAGCTGTGCACGAGTACTATGAAAAGCTTTATACCATCTTTGATGAGAACATCCCAGTGTACAAGATGCACAAGCGTAGGTATCCACCCTGGCATGACTCAAATATCATAAAGGATATAAAGAAAGAAGTTGGAGTTTTTGAGAAGTTTAAGAAAACCCATAGTTACAATATACTACAAGAATTTCGAAGGCCTTGGTTGTTGGTGAAGGAACAAATAGCTAATAATATCATCATTTTCTTACGACTCGCGTATCTTCTAGTCATACTTTCGCTCAAAGAGGGGAACTTCAAAAATTCCTGGATAAATGGCATATGGAAATAATAATACTTACGATAAATCACAAGATATTGTAAATATTTTTGGTGAGTTTTTTAATAGTGTCTATTCATTACCTATAGATGATGATGTAAATGTTAATCAAAATTGTGATTATTATGAAAATATTAGCTTTAAGATTATTTCTAAAAACGAAGTCATAAGGAAGTTAAAAAACAAAATGACCTCTGGCACTGTTAACATACCATCTTTTATGGTTAATGATTGTGCAAGTGTTTTAGCTGTACCATTATGCATATTTAATCTTACTTTAAAAACAAGGATATATGTCGATAATTATAGAGCCATATCCATTCTCTCAAACTTTTTAAAACTTTTCATTCAAATGTTGAAATTATACTGTATGATCGTATATACTTATCTGTTCATAATCAGATATCAATTCATCAACACTGATTTATGAGCAGTAAATCAACTATTACCATTTTAACTGTTTTTACTCAATATACCCTAGATATTTTGGATAAGAAGGTACAAGTGGACGTCGTTTATACAGACTTTTCAAAGGTTTTTTATAGAATAGACCATGGTGTCTTGCTTAATAAACTGTCGAAATTCGGCTATCATTCTCAAACCATTGAATTTCTTAAATCCTACTTATGTAGGAGACCGCAATATGTTGTATACAATGGTTTCGAGTCCTCTCATTATGTTGTTACCTCTGGTGTTCCGAAAGGGTTCAACCTGGACCCTCTGCTATCTTTTATTTATCAATGACTTATATGATGTATTTGACTGCTCTAAACTTTTCTATGCTGATGATTTAAAGATATTTTCTGCTATAACTTGCATTGATGATTATAGGAAGTTATAAAATGAACTGGATCATATTAAGTGTTGATATATAGAAAATAAATTAAATCTTAATATCCCGAAATGCAAAACTTTGAGCTTCACACCGAAACCAGTAACTTATGAATATGCTTGTAATATCGATAATAAAACACTATCCAGATGTAATCCATATAAAGACCTAGGTGTAATATTTGTTTCTAAGCTTTCTTCTAATGATCATATGACTTTAAAAGTGTCTAAATGCTATGAAATTTTATGGTTTCATTGTAAGAAACTGTGAAAAGTTCATTGATATTGAGGCGTTAAAGATCTTGTACTTCATGTATATCCGGTCCAGGCTTGAATATGCTGCTCTAATCTGATATCCGTACTACAATTGTCAAAAGCTGGTAATAGAACTAGTGCAAAGAAGGTTCTTAAAATATTTAGCATTTAAAACAGATAGTATTTACCCTGATAGGGGGATAAGTTATAGATACTTAACGGATAGATTTAATATCATCAGCATAGATCAAAGAAGGACTTGTATGCGACTAATATTTCTATATAAGCTATTACATAATATGGTTGATTGCTAGGACTTACTTCATGATATTAATTTCAATATACCTAGAATTAACATGAGGCATAATCTAACATTTGTATGTATAATACTTAGAACGAATATCCTATCGAAATCACATCTGCATGTTATATGCCAAAACTTTAGTTATATATGTCACATATGCGACATTCATTAAATAATTTAATGTAAGTTGCTATGAAACATTTCGATGTTAGACATATCCAAAATACTTTCTAAGCACTAAACTGTAAGACGTAAATTATCTTATATTTATGCACACTGTACTTAATACATTTATTTTTAGTTCTTTGGTGACAATTTCTCTGTAATACATTGTCTTGTAAATGGTTTCTCTGTTGTACAATAAAGCTATTATTTATTTATTAACAAACATCGTTCATATCTTAAACATTTTGACTTGATCCCTACGTTTGTTTTATTACTGAACGTTCTAAGCTTACCTCTAATAATAGTAATTTTTTTTAAGATAAATATAATACATAGTTATTCTATGTTACTATGTTGGCCTCAATAGCCAAATTCGCTCAAATGTCGAAATTTAATTTATATTCTAGGATTGAGCAAGTTAATATTTGTAATCGGCGAAATATATTCATGTTTTGCTGATTGAGTATGAAATATAGTCATATTTTGATTTGAGTAGTCGTTAATTACACAAATTTCGATCAATTTATTTCTGTTGGTATATAAACAGTTTAAAATGCAACACCTTATGAAAAGGGGCATTTTTCGACGTTTCGCTCGACCACTTTGACGATTCATGAAATGTTGCTTGAATTTTTAGCGATCAGTATAGACGTTAAATGTTTAAAAGTTTAAAACCACTTTGAATATAAAAAGCAATTTGAAAAACTGTAAAACAAAGTTTAAAATAAGAACAAATATTTTGATTAAAATCAAACTATCTAAAACTTATAAAAATAAAACTTATTTTCTATCCACTCTTCAATAGGGGTACAATAAAGTTATATGTAGGCGAAACGATCAAAAACTTTTCTAAAATCCAAAAGTACTTTCTACTTTCATCATGATGTTTCCATAAGCCAGGTACCTATTTCAAACTCTAAAATAACTAAGAGAAATGTGGAAGGACGATATAATATGTACCGTTAACAGGTTTGTTGTTTGATAGCGTTAAGTTCACTGAAGGATTCCTGATTTGTATGAGGCAGTGGACCAGGCTCTATTGTTTCAAAGGAAGTTTAAGACACCTTGAGGGATTAACTTATTATAAAAGTTGATTCGTAGAAGGCTGATGGGAACGAAATTATATGTCTAGTTGCGTAACCTAACCCTGACAGATATTAAACTTTATCCTCATATAAAACAAATCTTGAAAATATTTTAAAATTGTATAAGAATTGTGGAAATTCAAAAGGTTTACCGAATCTGTAAAGCTACGCCGTTGTACTTATTCAAAATCAATATTTGTAAAATTTTACATCTTTTTATATAACAGTACAGTGTTTAATGGTGTTATAAATGTCATATATTATTTTTTATAGCGTAGAATATTGTTTAAAAATGTAAAAACTGTCGGTTAATTTAGATGATTCCTTTAAATTGAATGTCAAAGTTTAACAAAAAAAATGTTTGAATGATATTTTATTATACCACAGATCAAAAAACCATCAGGATTCCTAGCACCATTTGAGGCTTAGTCATAGAAAAATACATCTACGAATATTTTTAAAATATTACCTAATAAACAAAATATGAATTTTCACATTTTTTACAGAATCGTTTAGATACTGTAAAGCTAAGCTATTGTCCAAAGCAATTTAAGTTGTATACTTACACTCAATTTCACATATTTAGAAAATTTCTCACTTTATGATACCTACAATGTTAAAAAATAATTGCAAGAAAACAAGGCGTGCGTTCTTTGTATGATTATACGCACGTATTTCTTATCTTGAGATTATTTTTTACTTTCTAGTACGACTTTAAGGAAAAAGTAAGTTTTCAAAAACATTTTTTTTTAGTCGTACATTAATTATTTGTAAGGTATAGAACCAATTTACATGAATTCATTCATTAGTGCTGGATTCTGAGGTATAAACCTAACGGCATTCCATTATGTCACTGAAACTAAGACCGTACCATTTGTACGGGAAAAAACGGAAGTAAAAGGCTCTGATCAGACGAAAAAAAAATAAATCCTTTTGTACTCTGTGTTTTACCGGAGGTGCCGGTTGGCTAATTTCTATTATTACTTTAACTTTTAGGTATATGCTGAGAGTTAACGAAAGCAATAAATACATTTCATTGGATATAACGAATTAGGAAATTCGGATACCTAGTATTATGGCAGTAAAATATGTCTCCAGATATTTATTACCTAATAAATGAAATTAGTTTTCAGATTTTTAACAAAATAATTGACAAGTTTATTTTGTATTTGGATGTATATACCGTCTGTCTTTTTTACGAAGGCCAAATCAAATATCTCACTAATATCTATTGCAGAAGAATAAAGTTTTAGAAATAGTTATCCCATTTTTTGTGAGCTACATTTTAGTTAAAAGAAATTTGAAATCCATAGCCTACTTTGTGAGATATATTACAAAAACCTGAAAAATAGGAAAACCACAAATGGTTACAGTTACAAATGGTTAGTTTATTTTTTCACAAAATTTTAACTCAATGTCGATATTTAATATTCTACGAAAACCACAATTCATATCATTGAATCGTAAAAATCAGCTATGCCATAATAGTAAAAATTCACTAAAATTAATTATAATTCAGTAATGGTTTTGATGTCGTCAATATTTTCAGTGGCAGTTTGAAATACCTTGTCTTTAATGTAACCCCAGATGAAAAAATCCAAGGGAGTAATATCTGGTGATCAAGCTGGCAATAGAATGGATCCATAGGTGCCTATTAAGCTAACTGCCATAACTTGTACTCTGCACATTGCACTAGGGGCTTATAACTGATATAATCAATTCCAATATCGGAAAAATGAAGCGTCTACAAGCCCTTCAACTTAACAAATTTTAGGGCTTTATTTTTTAAAATATTTGGAGCCAATGTTATCTATGTTATAGTTATCATTATTACCATCGGCATTGAGTGTTTCAACGAATGTCCCACTTTCAACTTAAAATTTACAACCAGTTTCTGCCGTCTCCAAGCTAGAGTCATTTCCAGCTAGTTTCTGGGTTAATTCTAAAATTTTATTTTTTCTTTAATGATCTTTCTATAACTGTGCTGATTTTCTACTTCTTGTTGACTTTTTTGTAACCTTATTTTCATCTTTTTATTTTGCACTCTCTACGGTAGAAATGTTCTCCTCTTTAACATATCTGCTGCCACAAAAATTTGAAATTACATTTTCATCAAAATTCAGATTCTAGTTCAGATATATTTTGAAACAAATAATTAGTCAGTTTTCTAATATGGATCGTATAAGTCGTAAAGTATTTTAAAGTTCTTATAATTCCTAATTATAAAATTCAGCAACGATATGTTGATATGTTCATTGAAGAGAATCTACAAAGTCTTACTCTCCTCGGCTTCTCTTCATTTAAATGTTGAACTTTCCTCATTTTGCTGCATCTAAATCCTTTTTCTTGCATTGTCTCTGTTTATGTGGCAGTTTCTCTGAATTTGTCTCAAAAAGGTTTCTTCATTTTGGTTAACATAATTCAATACCTCTATTCACTTTTCTTGCATTATCCGCAACATATATTGAACTAACTTCCTAAACATAGTTCGATTTGGCTGCAGAGCATCTGGAAATCTATCTCCGTAAACCATGACTGCCATCTCAGCGTCAAAATTGCACTGACAATAAATGCTAATCATATCGAATTTGTTATTATCGGTGTACACCATAATTACTGATATAAAACTTGTAAAATAATAAAACTCGACGACGTAACATACAACGTACAACAGTGACAATCTGTCAAATTAGTTTATTTATTTGTATATTTAGATATATCATCCAACAGTCGTAAGACCAATTACAGGATGAGAACAATACATATCTACAATAGAATGAAAATGTAAGATAATAATAATAATGATGTATTACGATAGTACAACACAGGTAAAAACTGCAAAATGTATGCAAACTAATAATAATAATACAATACAATAGTACAGCACAGTTAAAACTATACGAAAGTATACGAAACTAATTACAAATATCGAACTCATTTTGCAGGTGGTTGTACATTCTTTCCTATTATTAGTGTTTTCTACCACATGTATTATTATCCTCTTCAATACAAATCACCGAATCTACAAAATAATAGAATTATTAGAAAAAGAGCCTCTGCGCCCGTGACGTTTACGCCAAAGGAAAAGTCAGAGGTTATGTTTTGCAAATAATATAAATCGGAATAAACACAGAAATAATGTATTTTGCTGATGTTTCGGAAAGTAATCTCTTTCCGTTTTCAAAGCTATTTTTTTGGAAGAACTCTTATTTTGCTGTGTATGTCAAATACACAGCTTTAAGATTCTGTTTATGTTATTTCCATAGATACTTACTACTTACACAGAACATAGAACTGATGATATTTTCTTTTAGATAATGTTGAGTTTGTTAAGTTCTTCTTTTAACATTGGTAGCCAGGTTGTACAAATATCTACAGAACAACTCGATACGCACTTATCTTCATTTAATAAGATTATTGCTGATTCTTTAATTTTTCTTTTTTTGGTATCTGTTTCTTTTGTTAAAATTTTTGCCGAGTTCCAGTTTATTCTATGTCCGTTTTCCCAAGCATGTTCACAAATCTTTGATTTCTGAATTTCATTATTTCTAATGTAATTCTTGTGCTCATCCAACCTCACACTGAAAGGTCTGGATGACTCACCCACATAACATTTATCACATTTGCACGGGATATTGTAAATACAGTTTTTTGAATTCTGCTCCCTGTTTATCGGTATTGCTTTTGTTAAAATAGATCTTAAAGTGTTCCTCGTTTGATATATCGTCCTAACATCAAATTTGTCACCTATACGGCGTAGCTTTTCCGATAGTCCGTATACATAAGGAATTATTGCTGTATAATGACGTTCAGGTTTTTGTCGTACCTGATTGTCCCTATTTTCAACATTTATCAAAACTCTATCAACAAAGGCTTCAGGATATTGATTTTGTACTAGAACCTGTTTGATAAATTTTTTCTCATTATTTAATATTTCATTATTAGATGAAATTATTTTGGCCCTATCGTATAAACACCCCTTTTAACATTTATTGACTGATTTGAGTAAAAATTTAGATATCTATTAGTATGTGTTGGTTTTCTATAAACGCTTGTTTCAATTGTATTATTTACCCTTCTAATTAAAACATCTAAAAACGGTAGTTCATTCCTACTTTCTACTTCTAATGTGAATTTAATAGACGGTTCTTTACTATTTATATTTTCTAAAAAACTATCTAGTAAATCGACACCATGAGGCCAAATTGCAAAGATGTCGTCAATATATCTCCACCAGATAACCGGTTTGTTTATACAATTTTGAACATGTGTGTTCTCAAAGTTCTCCATAAATATGTTGCTTAAAATTGGTGATAATGCAGACCCCATAGCCATACCAAAATCCTGCTGATAGAACTCATTGTCCAATTGAAAATAGGTTGTTTTTATACACAGTGTTAACAGTTCCATTATGCTATTTACACTTAATTTAGTTCTAGTTTCCAACTTATTATCATTTAGCAACCTGCCTTTAACTATTTTTAAGGTTTCATCTACCGGAACATTGGTAAAAAGACTAACTACATCAAAACTAACCATCAGGTGTGATTCATGAAATGTAAGGGACAAAAATTCAGTATATTCCTTCGGGGTCTAGCAAGAGAAAATGTTGTATGTATGGATGTCGTATATTGGCACGTGGTATATGAAATAATAGTTTTTCGGTTGTGTCAATCAATGAATACAATTGAGGTCGGGAAGTTTTGAAACTTTGCACATACCTAGATCTTGAGGTCCTTAATGACCACCTGATTTTGCGAACACGGCGTCGCGTTGCTCGCGTCGCCATCTTGAAGAAATGGCGCATGAAATAAGAGAATTAGCCATATCTTCCTTACCGTACGTTTTATTGGACAAATATTTCTATTCAAAATTGTTTACAATCTAGCTATTTTTTTGTACGATCGATATTTACAGAGATACAGCTTCTCAAATTCGGAAAAAAAGAGTTTTCCCATCGTGTAATGAATATAAAGCAATTGTTTCACAAACTATTGGCAATGTTTGTACGACGTTAGCGAGACAATGTTTTATCATCTATAGCGACGCTATATGTGGAAAAAAATTGTAAGTTGTGATATTTTTCTCGTTTCCACGCCATCTATGAGGTAGAGAAATCGGCGCGTTTTTTTATGCAGTATCCCTAGTAGGCATAATCCACAGTTCCGATTCTAAATCAAAGACCCGACGGATCGGCGCAATTATCATCCGACATCTCTGCATCTTCTATGACATCCTCAGTAACACTATTTATCTTCTGGAGCACGTCAAGTTCGTCGTCATGATCGTCATCCAGACGTATGGCGGCTACATTGCTACATGCATTTCCGCTGCAAACAGCACATATTCTGGAGCATTTCAAATCCGCTTTGCGGAACCTGCACGTGGAACCAGAACCTTTTTACATTTGCAAGAAATGCAATTGAGAAGGTTGGCTGGAGCAGGTTCTTCCTACGTAGTTATGGCAATCAGGCCATCCCTGGATTTTTTCCACCTCCAATCGAATAGATTTTACTGCAATCAAGCCATTGTTGAGCTTGATGATAAGGCCTATATGAATGTTGTCGGGCGGCCGCGCTTCTTGTAAACTGGGTAAAAAGGTTAAAGCGAAGTGAGTTGAGGGTGGAATTGGTTTCAAAATTTTTCGCTTATAATTCAATAAAAATTTCCACCAGCCTGCCTTTCCTCCGTGTGTTCAGACTGTCGGTTGAGAATATACCTAAAAATGTATCATGGGGATATCTAATTGGGGGATATACACCATCTACCTTGCAGGACAGAAATTTCAAGAAACGTCATTGGACTTAATAACTATACACTGCTATAGTTTGTCTTTGCCGTCAACTTTCATTCCTTTAACTTTTTTCGTATCTCCTCAAATAAGGAAACTATAACCGCTTGTGGTTTTTCTATTTTTCAGGTTTTTATAATATATCTCACAAAGTAGGCTATGGATTTCTAATTTCTTTTAGCTAAAATATAGCTCACAAAAAATGAGATAACTGTTTCTAAAACTGTATTCTTCTACAAATTAAGCGAAATATTTGATCGTAAAATAAATTAATTAATTTCTTCGATAAAGCAAACACTTGTGCCATCATGTATTTATTATAAGCTTATATTCTCTTGACAAATTATCGTTTCTTCAAGCAAAATTACCTGTATTATATGTAGAAATTATTTATTTGCGTTTATATGTGCGTAAGAGTTTTAATATCCATTTAAGTCACTATTTCTATGTGTAGAAAAAGGTAATGCTTGCAAAAGAAAATGTATCAAATAATGATCTTCATTAAGTTATAAAATAACTGTTTATATTTTTATTAGAAATGAAGTAGAAAATATTTTGTGAAAACAGGTCATGCCGTTTTTTTCAATTAAATTTGCTTACTTTTAAATTCTGTCAGCTGATGATGCTATATTGATAATTTAAGGAGTAAGATATAAGGGAATATCAAATGATAAGAGATACTTACGCCCCTCCAAGCAATTTTAGGAGCGCGCGTCGTCAACTACCACGACGCTCAGCGTCCCTATGTATTTAACAGCGCATGGGGGACCACGCGGTATCATTACATTCTTGTCTGTCTTCGGTAATCTGTTATTCTGTTATTATCCGAATAAAACTTCAAATACTGTTATTTGTATGATCAGTTAACGAAATATGTCTTGTTTCGTGATGAGTTTAAAAAAGAAAAAACATTGCTTGGTGTTGTGAATTAGCATAATAAAATTAACATAATAATATTGTAATTCGAATGGTTGGGTTCAGTGGTGATTTTAAAATTGGAATGCATTCATATGAAATCAAGTATTTTTTATAATTTTTACCTGGTAATTGCCAGACAGGTCGTCACGCTAACATAAAGCCCGCCTCTGTGACCGAAGCCGGCCCACAGAGTTTCTCGCGCCGGCTGCCATTGGCGTTGGATCCCACCACGTGACCAGCCATCATCCTCCTCAATGAGAAAGAAACAAAAACAACCGTCACTAACAGTAACTACGAACACACACGTAACAATCGTTTCCTATTTCTCGTGGAGTATCGCTTAAATTTCGCGGTATCCCTCATTGAAATTCTCCGGTTTCCGCGTAGTGAAATACCCTAGGACCTAGTGCTCTTAAGTGATTTTATCTAACTGGATTACATATTAGAGTGAATTGTTATGTTCAGTGAATACTCAAAAACTTCCGTTTGTGGTCAATGAGAATTAAGCACCACATCCGGATGCCGACGGGACAGTTGGATGAAGACGAATTCGTGACGGTTAAGACGAGATCTAACACTCCCGAAGGTGCTGCGGCCGGCGGAAGCGGCTCCTTTTGGTTGTCCGCCGTGTCGGCCGCGGCTTCAGCAGCCCCTCATCCTGGACACCCCCTTGAGGGATGTAACGAAACAGGATTCATCAACAGTCAACCTTCGATGGCAGAGTTTATGACTGCCTTACCTCACCTCTCGGGGGAAATGCCCCATGGTCCTCCGATGAGCCCCCAGCATACCCCTCCAGGAAGTGGCTTCCCCATGGACGTACCTCATGGAATGGGTTCGCCTGGTGTTAATGTACCAGAGTACCCTTGGATGAAAGAAAAGAAAACGACCCGGAAAAATAGTCAACAAGGTAATTTTTTAGATGAATATTAAGAATTAAGTTTAAAACTTCAATGTGAATATTCTGATAACTAAAAATCGAAAGTGGATATCAAAATATCTCTATAACACATAAAATACTGTGGTAACATACTTAGAATAACACGTTGCCATTATAATCTCTTGTAATTTTGACTGGCACGTAATTAAATTGATAGGTAGGTAATTAAGTCAGTTATTTCGTTAGGTTATACCATTTTTAGTATGTAAAACAGATCGTGCAGGAGTCCTTAAAATTATGTTATTTATTTTAAAAAATAATAATATTTATAACATTTTTATTGAACTGTTGAAATATTTTTAATTAATTATAAGAAAACTGCTAAAATATCAAATCGTATCCTGTATCCAAATCGTATCCAATTTACAAAAAATCTAGTAATCCATTTCATTTATTATTTTACCTTCTAAAATATTTGAGTTACAATGTGTTGCTCATTTTCGTTTTCGCTTAGAAACAAAATAAAAACTATGCAACGACTTATAGTTTAATTTGGGTAATTGGTCGATTTACCATCTTCAAAAATTCGTTAGCTATGTGCTTAAAATTAGAATTATGTGAATTAATACCGACAAATTGCATAATAAATAGAAAACTTACACTGAGAAAAATTGTTGCAGTTATATGCAGTTTTCCGTTCATTGTGAGGTAAATTAATATATCTCGTATTATCTCGCAAATTGAGGCAATTTTGTCATAAATATGACATAGTTTTTACAATTTTTTAGTAAATTTTAGATAATTCTAACGACACTGTAAATTGATTGCCAATCGTGACTTTTCACAACGAAATATTGAAAACCGCACTG
This sequence comes from Leptura quadrifasciata, assembly GCA_963675555.1. NCBI lineage: Eukaryota > Metazoa > Arthropoda > Insecta > Coleoptera > Cerambycidae > Leptura > Leptura quadrifasciata. The sequence goes on from OY776675.1 coordinate 6,338,320, forward strand.
CTACTGAAAAATAGAAACCAACAATTTACTCTATTTGCTATTGAGCGTATAATTTTCCAGAATAAATTATAAAAGTGCGCTCCATAACATACCTAGTAGGTACCATTTTTCACTAGCTTCGCAAAATTTTAAATGTTTATTTTACTTTTCCTTGGCACATTAATATATACGTGTTAATACCTATTCAATTTCGGAACAAAAATATACCACTGCGCCATAATCCAAGTGATTTTTATTGTTCTCAAATAAGTGTAACTTTTCATATATTTAATAATCGTTGAAGACGCTAAATTGGACAAGTATGCAATATGTAATATAATAAATATGAGTTATTTTTATTGACATCTTAAGTATTTGCAGTATGCTGTATACGCATTCTTTATACTTTTCGAATACCAGTTATTACATTCAATGTTATAATGTTGATACTACTAGTGGGGCGTTCTTTGTATATGGTCTCAAATCCCACGGAAAAATTATCATACAGAGGGAAATAAAAGTGCGGAAAAAATATGAATATAAACGTTATAAGTGTTATTCTAATAGTACGTATATTTTGTTAAATTATTACCTATGTAAACATAAATCTTCAATCAGAAACTTATATAAATAATGGTAGAATTAGAAAAGAAACTAAAATTGTAGTCTTTATATACCAATGGTACAGTGTTACATATAACAAAATGGAAACATTTCAGAACAAAAGAGGAAAACTGACATAGATTCCTTTTATGCTAAAGTACTTTTAGTATGTGTTACAGTAGAAAATAGTAGAATAAAGAAACTGGCAATATAATTTTCAGATATAAACAAATAGCTGAAAGATTTACCTATTGTTTTAATAATCCTGAAAAAATTAGTCTGAGAATTAAAAATTAATCATAATACCTAGCACGTTTGGTAATATTCGATTTAACACTGATAATTTGGTGATAAGTACATGAATATTCAATAAAAGAAAGTCTGCATTTGATCTACTAGTGCTCCTTAAGATAAATATTATTGTGTTTAACCTACCTAACTCTCAACACATAAATTTGATCTTTTCAAATAATATTTACGTGAAATTATGGATAAACTTCTACTGTTAAAACCATTCCCAAAAATATGCAATACTTACTGTTTGCGGTTGCTGCCAATGGTACTACTTTTTTCTTCCAATACCAATACCATATTTGATTCATCTCAATTCCATTGCCCGATAGTATACCAATATCATAGACAGTTTTCCTTCATAATTGGAAGTGCAGCTAAGAACGATTATTTTTATTGAAAAGAAACAACCTGTGATTTTTACTGAAATTATTTTAGACTGCTAAAGACTAGATGGTAGTATACGAAATTTCTGCGACCGATGCATATATTTCAGATACTTACTTCTTTATCTTTGTGAAAAAGGCTTAAGAATATTAAATTACGATGATGATAAAGGCAACCTGTATGTATAAATATAAAGGAATATATTTTGGGCACAAATAAAAAAAAAGAAAGATCTATTTTTGTGAAAGTGTCTAGTTAATAATTTAAATATATATATATATATATATATATATATATATATATATATATATATATATATATTATATATATTTATATATTTAAATTTAATGTTTTAATACCATATACTCTAATAATGTGCTAAGATTTCATCAAGTCTATGAGAAATCCGTGCCGAGTTTAGTATTACATAAAAGAAAGCTGCAAAGAAATTAGTTCATTTGTGAGGAAACTTATTTCGTTGCCTATTCTGCTGGAATATTACGATTTCTTTGGTTGTGTTAAAAGCTGAGTATACACCCAGTTGCAAGTTTCTAGATCCACACGAAGTACCAATCTTTAGATTTTGTTTTCTGCTTACCTCCTCTTCTCTTTTTTGAGGTATGATGAGAGAATTGTTCCAGGATTTTTTCTGTGTTCTATAATCTTATATCTCAAATTCCAAGTTCACTGGTAGTATCTTATAGGTTTTTATCCCGGCGTATATCGATGGCAGTCATGTCAATATTTTCACATTAAAAACCTACAATGGCGGTGTTTGCAATTTGTTTTAAGGCGACTTAAACTTATTTACATTATCATATTTTTATTTTATCTATGAAAATTGTAAACATAAATAAACCACATATAGAAGACAATCCTCAATTCCAAAGCCAAAGGCCGTCAAGAAAAGGGTTATACATTTGAAAAACGCAGATAACATCCATTATACACCGACATTTCCAGTGTCCGTACCGAGGATCGAACCTAGAATACAACAGAGTCAGATCAAGTGCGTAAAACTCAACATGCTCTAGATGATTGATCTACCGTGCCGGTCCATGAAAATTATATAGGTATTGTTATTAATATGAGATCTACCTAGTCATTAACAATATTGTTGGAGAAACTATATTTCTTAACTCTTAACGACGGCGACGTAAGTAACATTTTACTGAACGACATAAATATTAACCCGAGAATCAACCACTACCAAAATTAGAATGCAATACTTCCTCTTATTCCTTATTATTCCTACTATTCCTCGATTATTCTCCATATTCAATATTTATTCCTCTTATTTCACAGTATTATTTTTGGGTATAGAATTGAGCAATAATATACTACATTTAGAATATTTACATTTTATTGGAGACAATAATGTTAGCACTTTATGGCAGTGTATTATGTTAAACAAAAAAAATAGTTCACAGTTAAGTACTATGCATACTAGAAAAAGTCGCTTAATTTCTTTATATTTTTGGGAGATCTCCAATCTAACATCTCTTTTAGCCTCAGGTGAACTGGCATGAATCATTTAAATCTGGCCATAGAATATGAATTTTGTGTTCAACAACCCCTTCACTCCACCGATATTGGAATTGATTACATCAGTTATGAGCCCCGTGCAATATACGCTGCACATTGCACTAGGGACTCTTAACTGATGTAATCAATTCCAAAATCAGAAAAATTAAGCCTCTACAAGCCCTTCCCCTTAACAAATTTTAGGGTTTTATTTTTTAAAATATTTGGAGCCAATGTTATCTATGTTATAGTCATCATTATTACCATCGGCATTGAGTGTTTCAACGAATGTCCCACTTTCAACATCAAATTTACAACCAGTTTCTGCCGTCTTCAAGCTAGAGTCATTTCCAGCTAGTTTCTGGGTTGATTCTAAAATTTAATTTTTTCTTTAATGATATTTCTATACCTGTGCTGATTTTCTACTTCTTGTTGACTTTTTTGTATCCTTATTTTCATCTTTTTATTTTGCACTCTCTACGGTTGAAATGTTCTCCTCTTTAACATATCTGCTGCCACAAAAACTTGAAATTTCATTTTCATCATAATTCAGATTCTAGTTCATATTTTGAACCAAATAATTAATCAGTTTCCTAATATGTTGTAAAGTGTTTTAAAGTTCTTATAAGTCCTAATTATATAATTCAGCAACGATATGTTGATGTGTTCATTGAGGAGAATCTACAAAGTCTTACTCTCCTCGGCTTATCTCCCTCATTTAAATGTTGACGTTGATGTTTCCTCATTTTGCAGTATTGAAATCCGTTTTATGAAATAATTTTCTTGCACTGTATTCTTTTATGCGGCAGTTTCCCTGCGTTTGTCTCAAAGAGGTTTTTTCATTTTGGCTAACATATATAATATAAACATAATATAAATACCACTGAAATGAGACAACCCCCAATTCCAGAAGCCAGGGGCTTGTGCGAAAGGGGGCTACACATTGAGAAAACGTGGACATACAACCATTTCCTCCGACAGTGCCAGTGCCGGAGCCAGGATTCGAACCCGGTGGTGCGATGCCCGTGTGATAATCACGATTGCCACGTCGCCAATTTGCCAATTTCCCAATTTAGATATCTTTATTCAAAATTATATGTCATTTCTTTCGCGCCTTAACCCACGCGGCTATCGATCAGACTTTACTACAATACTCTATCACGATCACTTCTCTCAAATTCTTTCCTTAAAATTAAATAAAAATAAGAAAAATTTAATATCTAAATCTTATACGTATGGTAGAAGAATTACCTCAGAAAATATTTTAAGATTTTGCCATTACTTAGAGAGAGAAAATTGGGATGATATTTATCTAGAAAGTAATTCTACTTTAGCATTCGAAAATTTTAGTAATGTTATTACTTATTATTTCAACTTATGCTTTCCATTGACACGCTTTGTGAATAAAAAGAAAAAAATAATCAAGAGTGGATAACAGAGGATATAGTCAAATTAAAAAAAGATTTATGCCTATTTTCTGATCTTGCTCAAAAATATCCCGAACTAAGGAACTATGGTAAAAACTTTAATAATATATATAAACAAAAATTGAGCTTAGTCAAACAGAGGTATTACGATAATAAAATTCAAGAGTCAAATGACAGAACAAAAACCATGTGGAATATTATATCAGATGTACAAGGCAAACAGAAATACAAAAAAGAAATAAAAATTGTAGAAAATAATGTTCAGATAAACGATAATGCAACTGCAAATAACTTTAACAAGCACTTTACCACCAGTGGAATAACACATAACAAACAAAAAGATTTTGTCTTTTTGAAAGCCAATGTTCCACTAGGTAATATCTCGTTTTTCCTTTCCCCTATAAGTGACAAAGATGTACTTTCATTAATAAATAAACTCAAACCATCGCATTCCAGTGGATATGACAATGTATCAAATAACTTACTAAAACATTGCAAACATTTAATTTGTCAACCACTATCTTGTTTAATAAATTTGTCATTTGAACAAGGAGTTTTCCCAGAAAACTTAAAACTCTCCATAGTATGTCCACTATATATAAAAGGTGACTCAAATGGTTACGGCAATTACAGGGCTATTACATTATTGTCTAGCTTCTCTAAGCTCTATGAATCGGCATTAAATGACCAGTTACTAACATTCTGTGTCCGTAATACTATAATTTCTCCAGCCCAATATGGTTTTGTAAAAAATAGAGGAGTGAATACAGCTTTAAATAACTTTCATGTTGAAATTACAAATGCCTTTGACAAAAAAATGTGCCCATTTGGTCTATTTATTGATTTTTCTCGCGCATTTGACTGCGTAGATTATCAGTTACTATTAGAGAAACTTTGTAGATATGGAATTAGAGGAACACCATTAGACTTCATAAAGTCATATTTAAGTAACCGACAGCAAGTTGTACTAATAAACCATACCACAAGTGGTCCTAGGAAGGTGAATCAAGGTGTCCCACAAGGGGTTATTTTGGGTCCCCTGCTATATATAATCTTCGCCAATGATTTAGTTTTTTTCTTGAAAGACATTAATAATTTGCGGACTGTATGCTATGCCGATGACACAAATTTCTTAATTTTAGAAACTAACACCAGTTTAGCAATAAATTCGGCCAAAAATGTTTACAAAAAATGTGTACTTTGGTCTGAAAAAAATTTTATAAACTTAAATAAAGAAAAAACTATTTCGATACTTTTTAAAAACCGTAATTACCAAGGTGAATTAGACACTCGACCTTCGGATTACTTTAATGTATATGACTCAGGCAAAATATTAGGAATCACCTTTGATTGCACTTTAAAGTGGGATATCCACATAGATAAACTTTGTGACAAACTTCGGACCTGTTGTTATGCACTACGGTCACTGACAAACCACTGCAGTCAGTACATTCTCATTAGTTTGTATTACGCAAATTTCCACTCGCATATGCGATATGGAATTACTAGCTGGGGTACTAGTAGTCATTGTCAACACGTTTTTATTCTACAAAAGTATGTTTGAGAATTTAGCTAAACTGCCAAGAAGAGAATCTTGTAGACCAATTTTCAAAAACTTAAAAATCTTAACATCATCTGGCACTTACATTTATGTTGTTTATAAGAACTTGAATATGTTTAAAAAAATATAGTTGATCACAGTTATGAAACAAGATTTAAACATAACTTTAATCTGGACCAACATTCCACGGCGGTATATCAAAAAGCCCTTTATTTTAATGGTTGCAAAATATGGAATACTCTTCTATCTGATATAAAAGAATCCAAAAACATCCATATTTTTAAAAAAAGACTCAGGACTTTTCTTATCGATAAAACATGTTATTCACTCGATGATTTCTTTTTATGACTAATTTTACTGGAATATATAAAGACTTTTATACTTTTTATCTTTTATATATTTTTACTTATTTTTAATTGTTAGTTTGACTTTGACGCTCTCTACAATTACTTGTTTATACAACTAATTGAGAAATAAAGGATATTATTATTATTATTATTCACTTTTCTTGCATTATCCGCAACATGGCATCGCCTTACTATTTTTTTTAATAGAACCGTACGTTTTTAAATTTTGAAATAACTTTTCTACTTGGATTTATTATATCTATGTGGTGTATGTATGTATGTATGTGTGCATGTGCACGTATGTATATAAATGTGTATGTTATGTTGTTTTTTTACCTAATCCCGTAACTGGACTTTGCCTGTTGGATTTTGTAAGTAAATAATTACATAAATAAATAAATATTAAATATAGTTATCAAGTTAAGCGGTTTAATACTGTCCTTCAAAATTAAATAAATTCAAAATTGTTTTCCAAAGTAACTAGCAAATCTATTATTATAATCTAAGGATCAAGAAATGAAGTATATTTCATGATTGCTGTTATGGTCAATTTTCTTGTAGTCATTGAATTAAAATACTCATATGGTGATTTTCTCTATTTCTAATTATTATGTGTGTACATTTTTGAATGCAAATGTACTAACAGAATTTTATGTGTGTTTATGATATCAAAAGGAATACAAACTGCAAAAAACATCATTAGAATCCATTGTAAAATCATGGAGACGTTCTCTAAATTTTGTAAGCGTTAACAGTTAAAACAACAACAAATATATTTATAAAAGTATGCGGTATAATGCTTACTTTCAAAATTCGTTAAAATTTCAAATGAGGCTTCAAAACAGAAGACGAACCTGCCGCTATAATCTGAGGTTCTCATTAATATTATTGATTGTAATGAGTAAAACAGAACAAAACTTGTCTATTATTACAAACACTACATGAAGTAACGTATTACTGTATTTTACTCAGCAACTATCATTTTAAAGTCAAGATGGCGGAATCACTTTACCTTCATCTCCTTCGCTTTTAGATTGTGAAAATTTCTCAACCGTTAAATATATTCCACGTATCTTAATTAAAAAACCACTGTAACCATTGTAACCACTGTCGATTTAAATTGAGTACTTTGAATTAATGCTCACTATTTCTTTTGGAGTGCTCTCGATTTCTTCCTGAATTATGCAGTGGCACACAATTCTTATTCTAGTATGTTAAAATATGTTTTAATTTTTTTTAATCTACCTTTTTTAAAGTCGTAGTAAAAAAGTAAAAATAATTGCAAGAAAAGCAAGGCGTGCGCACTTTGTATGATTGTACGCATGATGCACACTTTTTGCTTTTCTGGCAATTATATTTTACTTTTTAGTACGATTTTAAGAAAAGCAAGTTTTTAAATTTATTTTTTATTTTCTAGTTTTTAGTCATACTTTAATTATGTATAACGTATAGAACCAATTTACATAGAGTCATTCATTGGAGCTGAGTTCCGAGACATAAATCTGATCAGGTGAAAAATCTTGTGTATTCTATGTTTTGCCGGAGGCGCTGCTTGCATAGCATATTTAATAATCCCCCGCGCTCCTTACGTACGGATATTTGCAAAAGTATTTTCATCCGATCTTAGGAACTATGCAAAATGTCATCAATTGATTATGTCAGGAAATATGTTAAATAATATTTACAAGATTTGACAAATGGTCCGGAAGATAACGTCAATATTTTATGCATCATTTCAGCAGGACCTCTTTGTTTTTTCAATGTTAGTTTTCGTTAGAAAAGCAACTAAAATAAGTACCAGCTGAGGTGACCGTGGAGATGATTTGATAAAATAATTTTGTTTTCTGCGTCAATTCAACAAAGGTAGATAACTGTAAATAGTTTATTTATGTAATATAAATGAAAAAAAAGCGTCAGCTGACAATACCATGGGACAAAACCTGTCTGCTAGGCCTCTTAAGTGTACCGCACCGTCCAGGCGCTCACCGCGCGCGGTATTTCTAATGCCCCAGTTAACGTATGTGACTTGAAAGATAATCATATTTGTATGAAATATTAGACATACATATTACAGAATACTTAGAGATTGCAATCATTAATTGAGAATAGTGAGCATTAAATAATGAGGATCAATACAAAAATCTTAATATTTCTATTATTTTGGCACATTCAATACGAATAAAATAAATCAATTCTCATTTGAATCACTGTCACTACTGTATTTTAAATTATCTTCCTCTCCAGAAGTGAGTGGTCTTCCAAGTCTAGATTTTCCTCAGGTTCTCGAGCGTCATTGTCGTCACAAATATCTGCCGAAAAATATTGCAAAAAAAAATTTAGAAGATTAATGATTATCAATCAATTGAAAGATGTTACTAGAACGTTCGAAAAAATTTCTCAAAAGCTACTCCAAATATTTACAATGAACCAAGCACGTATTGCAATTATTGCATTTGACCGTTACTTTTTCCCATCCATCAAAGATAATGAGTACTTATTACTATCAGTTGCCCAGAGCAGAAACGTCCTTCAGATTTCGCTAATGAACTGAGAAACGTTTGTTTTAAGGAAGCATTGGTGAAATTCATTTGCGATCATTGGGCAGAACCTTTTTCTCTGGAAAAATCGTTTACATAAATTATGACCTGTGCTATAAATTCGAAGTAATCGATTGCAAGGTCGTGAAAACGGTTATACACAAGAAGCTGAGAATGTGCTCGGAAACATGCCTGCCCTCAGAAGAAATTTACATATAAGGATTCTCACTGGTACTGGAAACAATCAACGATACGTTGACGTTAATAAAATATATGGGAAATTAGGTCAGCATTTGTGTCTAGCACTCCCAGGTTTTCACGCTTAACCGGTTGTGACTTCAATCCAGCTTTTTATAGGAAAGGGAAAAAGAAACCGCTAGAATTATAACGGATATATCCATCCTATATACAGACTTTCATTGACATTCCTTACCAAAATCGTTTTCGTCTAAAGAAACGTTGGAGGAGAATTTTACTATTCTGGAAGAACTTGTTGTTCATACGTACAGTTCTAGAGGAATCAAGCTTATTAATCTCTTATGTGTAACTAATTTCATGAAAGCATATAATGTCAATAAGAAAGAAGATCTCTTGAAGTCTGACCAGAATTTCGAAGGATCTATGTTACCTTCATGTAAAACAGAAGTGAAACAGCATTTTTTGCGAACTTCTTACATTGCTCAATTGTGGAGTCATGCACATCTTCATACGCCAAGTTTGTCTTTGCCAACTACATATGGATGGGAAGAACACGATTAGAAAGTATATTTTCAAGTAGTTTGAAGGTGATCAATTACCGAAAACTGAAAATATCATAAATGAGAGCGAGGAAATTTCAGGTATTCTATACATGAATTCTCTTTTATTCACTTTAATGATTTTCAATATTTTTCGGCAGATATTTGTGAAGATGAAAATGAGAACGATGGCGCTCGAGAATCTTAGGAAAATCTAGATTTGGAAGACCACTCAGATAGCACTTCCGAAGAGGAAGATAATTTAGAATACAGCAGTGAGAGTGATTCAGACGAGAATTGATTTGTTTTATTCATATAGTATGTGCCAAAATAATAGAATTATTAAGATTTTTATATTGATTCTCATTATTTAATGCTCACTATTCTCAATTAATGATTGCAACCTCTAGTATTCTGTAATATGTATGTCTAATATCTCATACAAATATGATCATATTTCAAGTCACATACGTTAACTAGGGCATTAGAGATATCACGAGTGGTGAGAGCCTGGACGCTGCGGTACACTTAAAAGTCATCATATATATAAATTTAAGCTTTGTTGAAATAAAGAATTTTCACGTGTTTTTCATACGTATTGAATAGGGCAGCTGACAACCTACGCTCCTTACCCTATGCAGCTGACACCTTTTTTTTTTCATTTATATTACATAAACTATTAATAGTTTTGTAACTTTGTTGGATTGACGCAAAAATGCGCAGCCCCCCACGCTCTTCATTTGCGTCAGCTAACACTTATTTTAGTTGTTTTTCGAACGAAAACTTGAAAGTTGAAATGACGAATAAAATATTGACGTTAGCTCCCGGACTAAAACATTATGAAAACTGAAAAAACTAGACTGTGAATTAAAGAAAAGCAAATAAAAAGGTTACACCCGAATGTTTATTTTTGCAGTAATGGTAATTTGTCAAAAACACAAGATGACAAAGAAAAATTTCGCCTCCTATTATTTCTTGGTCTCAATTGGGTTTATTATTTTTTTTATAATCTTTCAAATGATCCACGGCAGTAACTTATGAAACAGCACTTGTAGAATCTTTTCAAATAATTGAGGAGATTTAAATCATTTCGTTTTGAGGATATCAAAGATGATCTTTCAGTGTAGATTTCATTCTGTTGCCTTTACTTATAAGTCCAAATTAATGACCAACAAATTCTCTTTGTTGTAACCCTTTGGATTACTTAATATAGAGCGCTACCCAAGAGGAAGTTTATGAAGGGCAAAAGCACCGTTTTAAATTGCAACATGATTTGAGGATGAAGTAGAAAACATTTGAACATATTTATTTAGAACGAGTATCTTATATTTTATAAGTTATCTCAAAGTCTTAAAAATACTTAAGTAAAAGCCATTTTGACTTCTAGTTGGTTTTTGTTTTAATTATTAAACATTCATCTTTAAAACAGTTTTAACACTTTTAGTTTTCATTGTTTGTCTATAACAATTAAATGTCAATATTCTGCTATTATAGTCCAAATTAATGACCAACAAATTCTCTTTGTTGTAACCCTTTGGATTACTTAATATAGAGCGCTGCCCAAGAGGAAGTTTATGAAGGGCAAAAGAACCGTTTTAAAACATAACATGATTTGAGGATGAAGTAGAAAACATTTGAACACATTTATTTAGAACGAGTATCCTATATTTTATAAGTTATCTCAAAGTCTTAAAAGACTTCTAGTTGGTTCTTGTTTTAATTATTAAACATTAATCTTTAAAACAGTTTTAACACTTTTAGTTTTCATTGTTTGTCTATAACAATTAAATGTCAATATTCTGATACTTATTAAAAACTATTAGTTGTCAAGGGGTGCACATTTTTTGTGACCACCACAAGTCTTAGATATACAATAATATATTAGAACTTTCATAACTAACCGAAAAGAACAAGCAAAACATTATACAAACTCCATAATTATTATCGATTTCGCTGTCAAACAAGACAAATCTAAATTATATTTACGAATCTGAAATAGCAATGGCAGAAATTGAGTCGACATTATATATACGGGTATTTATAGATATATAGATTAATTCTTAATTTCCTTTAAACCAACTTCTGATTAAATAACAGATACACAAAAAGTGTCATATTCGGCCAACTAGATCACTTGCGCCTTATTATTATTATCTTGATGGCGTGAATTTGAATCTGACGTCAGATTTGCTCCATCGAGTTACAGTCAAGAAAATTGGAATTTTCTTACCGTAGGATTGAGTCACTTGCGATACTTATTGACTTTATAACGACTTAATACAAGAAGTGTAAATCTTACTTTCAAAATATAGTAGAATATGCGAAATGACCAGGGAAAATGTTTGTCTTGGATAACCCACGGAATGGAAGGCTTGGGGCAGCTATTAAGGTACAAATTAAATTGATGCCAAATTCTTTTTGGCCCTTGAACATAACTAATTTAACTAATACTTTTTCAAGTAATCTTGAATGGTTTTCTTATTCAATGTTAAATGGGTCTTTTCTCAACGCTTTTGGAATTTGTAGTTTAATCACATTCAGCCATGTTCGCATCTGAAATTGAATGTTAAATAAACAAATTGTTAAGCTTTCTTTGAGATAATGCAGTGAGGTGAGTTTGTGGGTTACTTTTTCAATTAACAGCTCATTCTTCCTTTATCGAACTTCGTTTCCATAGTTGTAAAATGATTGACCTGTAAATCTTTAAAACTTGTCTCGTCTGATATGATTGTGCCTTCATCATCGTATTCAGGAGCTTCATAAATGTCAAGGTTTAAGGCGAGGTTTAAGGGTATGCCACCAATGTCATTATCTTCAGACTCTTCAGTGACCTCGCAGGAAGAATATGGTAAATTAAAGAGAAGTTAGCTTATGTCACGATAAATGGATACAATAGTATACCAAGAGGTAATGAATATGCGAGTATTTAGATCATTATTAAAATTATAAAATACAATAGAATTCAAATTCAAATTTGAGGCCGATTTATTTAACATCCCTTGGTACATAATTTTCGATTTAAACAGTGTAGATGAGAAACTAGACTATCTTATCAATAACAATCAATATCATATTTATTTGAAATACATGGGCCCATGATAACATCGAGATTTACAAGACCGTATTCACCCTGGATAACAGATAATATAAAAATAATGATTTCTATACGAGACAAAGCACTTAGAAGATTTAAAAATACAAACAATATTATTCATAACAATTTTTACAAACAGATTCGAAACTACACAACTCAAGCCATAAAACGCGAAAAAAAAGCCTACTTTGAATACAAAATAACAAATGGGACACCAAAACAGAACTGGAAATTTCTTAGAGAAAATAATTGTATACCCGTAAGGAAAAATAAAGAAATACCTGCACACTTAAGTGACGTAAACGTAATAAATGATTTTTTTGTTAATGGTGTACCTAAAACGTCTGTCTCAGATGAAGTCATAAATTTTTATAATAATAATAATATTAATGATATTAATTTTAAATTTCAAGCTGTCAACGATAATTGTGTCTACGAAATCTTGAGTCACATAACTACTACTGCTACAGGGTGCGACGGAATTAATATCACTATGTTAAAATTGTGCTGCCCTCATACTGTCCCATATTTAACACATATTGTCAATCACTGTTTAACTGAAAATATTTTCCCTGCAATGTGGCGGAGAGCTGTTCTAACTGTGTTGCCCAAAAAAGACAATCCTGAAGTTCTTAAAGATTTGAGGTGCATCAGCATATTACCAACTTTGTCAAAGATTATTGAAAAGATTATAGAACTACAATTAAGGGAATACTTAGAACATAACTCATTAATACCTATAGTCCAGTCTGGTTTTAGACCAGGACACAGCTGCACTACGGCTCTTTTACACATTGTTGATGAGGTTATTACTGCCACAGATAAAGGACTCTGTACTGTACTGGTTTCGTTAGACTTCAGTAGAGCTTTCGATACTATAAACTATGACATACTTTTAGCGATTTTACACTATATTGGGCTCTCTGAAGATGCTGTAAAACTATTTAGCAATTATTTAAGAAACCGCGAACAGTGTGTACTTTTAAATAACATTAAATCAAGCTACATAAGTTTAAAAACAGGTGTCCCACAAGGATCTATTCTCAGTCCGTTGCTTTTTACCATATACACAAGTAATCTAACCCAGCTAAAACATTCAAGAATTCATTTATATGCCGATGATACACAACTTTACCAGTATTTTTCTGCTAATGATGTAAATATAGCTTGTGCACGTTTATATGAAGACCATGATAACTTCCTAAAAATAGCAAAAGACCATTGTTTAGTTATTAATCCATCAAAATCTAATATTATTGCCTTTGATCCGAAAATGCAAAGAAACAGCATTGTAGATAATGTAAATATACTAATAGAAAATAATCCATTAGAAAGAAAAGAGAAAATTAAAAGTCTAGGGGTAATAATTGACACGGACTTACGACTTAAAGAAAATATCAACAAATTACTACAAAAGGCCTACTCATCTCTAAAATTAATATAAAGTAATAGGCAATTTCTTCCTCAGAAAAGAAAAATTTTACTCTGTGAAACGTTGGTTTTATCAATTTTAAATTATGCAGATAGTTTGTATGGCCCTTGTTTGGACTCAATATACGTCAACAAAATACAAAAATTACAAAATTCTTGTCTAAGGCTAATTTATGGAATACGTCGGAACCAGAGAATATCTCATAAATTAAAAGAGATTAATTGGCTAAATATGAAAAATAGAAGACTTCATCGTTCAGCATGTCTCTTTCATAACATAATAATAGATAAGTCCCCAGTCTACTTATATCAAAAAATAAAATTTAGGGCAGATGTTCATACACTAAATCTTAGATTTAAGGGTCTTCTAACCCCACCAGCCCACATAACAGAACTATTTAAACGCAGTGTTAGTTACCAAGTTTGCAAAGTATATAATAATATTGACGATACCTTCAAACACTCTACTAAATATTAATTTTAAAAAAAGTATAAATTACATCTATTCCAAATTCAGTGCTTACAATAAGTATAGCATGTTTAAAATCTTTTATTTCTACTTCCTATATGCATTAGAAAATACAAATTACTTATGCTTATAACTAAAAAAATATATTATTAATCCCTTGTAATATGTATGTATGTATATTGTATATATACCCTATATGTAGTTGAAACTTTTCAATCTCCTATTGTACCTAATATTATCTATATCATTTTATTTTTTCTAGCGTCAAATTCATGTATGTAGTAATATAAACATTTGGTTGAGTGGAAGAACAGATCGGGTAATTCTGTTAACAGCTTGATTACTCGGAACTGAACTTCGCCATTTATTTCTTAGTAGAAGAATGTGTGTAATATGTTGAATGTGAATTTATTGTTGGAAATAAAAAAGACGTTTATTATTATTATTATTATTATTATTATTATTAAATACAGAAAATAGCATGTATTTCTGCTAAAATGAGATAGTCGTATCAATTATCTCGGAAGAACACATTGAACTGAAATTTCGTTAGTATAAGCAAAGAAAGCACTAAGTAAAGTAAATGCAACTACTAACTTTTTTTAACCATTTCTCAGAATGATAATAAAGTAAAATACATATATTTTTAGCATGATCTATTTTAATAAATGAATTATTGGAAAAGCTGGAGAAACTCAAGCTGCGTGCAGATATGTCAACGCCTACAGCAACATTGCATGCTTAAAAGCAATAATATTTTAATGTCCTTCTGCAATATGATACAAACGCAACTGTCGGGAACATCACGAACAGTTTTTGTACACATTAGGAAAACAATTTTTTTAAAGTATTAAACAATAACGGTTACTTTAACTGTCTATTATTTTTTCTTATGCACAGTGCGCTGTTGAATAAATAAATTTTTATGCGCTTCATTAATAGGCGGCCATCTTGAGGTAAGCATATGTTTGGCAGTCATACAAATGAATAGATTGCCGCACCATTAAATAAAATATATATTGTATTTTCTAATTATCTAACTTGGTTTCTTATACAGATCGAAGTACATTCTTTGAACTAGCAAGATATAAGTTAATCTCTACACACCTTTAATATAGTTGAAATAATAATAAAACGAAGAACTGACCATATAGTTGCACAAAATTTCACCTCAATTACCTACGAAACTGCCATTACCGATCACTATAGTGTGATACTTAATATAAGTGAACATGATACAAAGACCAACAACCAAAAACCGGAAGATTTTATGCAAATTGCTAATATTGGTTATATTAAATTAAATAACATCCTACAAGAGGAAACGTGACATAATATATATGCGGAAGAAAATATAGATGTAACTTATAATAACTTCATTAAACAGTTGAAATATCTCATAAATAAATGTACTCGATATAAAAATATTAAAATACACAAGAAAATTGCACTAATAACATTAATTAATAACAGGGACAAAATGAAAAAACCAAGTTTGAGAGACAAAAATAATGAACAGTTATGGAACCAGTACAAAAACTACAGAAACACGTTAACTAAATTATTACAAAAGTCTAGAAAATAAAGTTAAAACAAGCGCAAAACTAGTATCTGAAATTTTTATTAAATACTTTTTTAATGTTGGTGAAAATTTAGCTAACAAAATAAAATCAAGTTCACCGTCAGAAACAACAAATATATCATCCAAAATCTCAAATATTGAAAACTCTATATTTCTAAAACCGGTCACTACAAATGAAATAGCAACCATAATTGATAATTTGAAATTAAACTCATCTCCCGGAATAGAGCAAATAACCACAAAAACACTTAAACATATTAAATCTAATATTCTTAATATCCTAGTACATCTGATTAACTTCTCATTCCAAAATGGTCAATTTCCAGATTCACTAAAACAAGCTATTATTACACCTATATTTAAAGGTGGCGATAAACTTACTATAGACCAATATCGGTAGTTAGTAACATAGCCAAAATATTTGAAAAATGTATGGTCTCTCGACTTCATAGCCGCTTACTGTCTCACAACATAATGTCGCCAAAGCAATTCGGATTTAGACAAAACTACTCCACGGAAAACGCCTTAACTCATTTTACAAATAAAATACACGAACATCTTAACAAAAATGAAAAAACCATTGCCATATTTTTAGATCTAGTTAAAGCTTTCGATAGTATATCACACGAACTATTGTTGAAAAAAATGAAGAAATTTATCAAATAGAAAAGCCTTAGTAAAAATTAATAAAACATTAAGTAGTCCAGAAAATGTGATATATGGTGTTCCACAAGGAACAGTTTTAGGTCCTTTTTTACATAAATGACATGCTGAAATTAAATATAAGTGGAGATATCACCGCATATGCTGATGCTACTGCTCAAACATTCCATAAAATTAAATGCTGGATGGACATCAATTTGTTAAGTCTCAATCATGTAAAAACAAAGTTCATTACTTTCAGCAATAGTTCAAGACTACAACCGAAAATTGGCAATTTAAAATTCCACGAAAAATGTAACTTAATAAACTGCACGTGCGAGAATGTAATTGGGAACACTACAAACATTAAATATCAGGGTCTTATAATAAATGGGACAATGAAATGGAATGACTATACCGAATATCTTAATACAAGACTAAGAAAACTTGTCCATGTATTCTATAAGATTCGCCACATTCTTCCAATTAACATTTTAAAAATGACATATCAATCGTTGGTAGAATCCATACTTACCTACGGCATTATAATATGGGGTAGGACATATAACAGCCAATTGAAAAATATAAAAATAACCCAAAAATGGATACTTAAAGTAAAGCTGTGGAAAAATCGAAGATATTCTACAGAACAACTTTTTCTAGATAGTCATGTCTTCAATTTAAATGGATTATATATCCTTAATGTAGCAAAATTTATCTACAGAAATAGGGAACTAAGAGTACCAACAAACCACATACACAATACAAGGCAAAATGAACGCAATGCGCTTTTTACACCTGGACCAAATTCTAATTTGTAGAAAAAATCTCTTGGCGTCACGGGTCCAAAGATATATAGAGAAGAAGATTATATATTCTGTAAAAAGTTGTCAATATTTATCATGCATAATTTACATTTCTTTGAACAAATATTCTCACAACTTCTAATTCAATTATTGCACTTAATCTCCATAGTCATATAACAATTATTAATAGTTCATTATTAGTCATTTATTTGTTAGTTTTAGTTGTTAGTTAGTAACGAATACGATATGTACATTGATATTGTTAATAATATCTTCTTGTTCTTTCAGTTTTCACGTTTACTCTCACATCTGCATCCTTTATTCACTTCCTGATATAATCATTAATATTAATCTCCTTAAATATTGCGCCATTTTATTTGTAAAACCGTTAGCTAGTATTTTTAATTTACTTATATATTAAAACTGCTACTTTTGCAGAAATTTGGAAAATATCTAGAGTCTGTCCGATATTCAAAAAAAATATGATAGATGTGCTGTTGAAAACTATATACCAATAGTAATGTTGTGCAATTTTAGTAAATTATTTAAAAACGTAATATACGATATTTTCTTTAATCACATCATATCTCAAAATTGCCTCAATCAACACGGATTCAAGTCAAATTGCTCTACCACCAGCAATTTGGTGTGCATACTCAGTTCATAGCTGAAAATTTGGATGCTGGAGGCCAAGTAGTCGTCATTTATACAGATTTTTCTATAGCCTTCGACACGGAATTTTTCTGAACAAATTATCCGAATTTGGACTAACTGAACACTAACTAAAAGTTCTTGATTACTTGGTAAATAAACCACTAAATGTGCAATACCGTGAATTTTGGTTTATAGATATCTCAGCGGCATCAGGTTGTTCCCCAAGGTTCTGCTCTTGGGCCTTTGCTATTTAACATTTTTATAAATGATATCGTCATTGGCTTACACTGCAATACATTACTTTATGCCGATTATCAAAAAATTTTTACATCTATCACTAATGTAAAAGTTTGCGCTGATTTGCAAAATGATCTTATACAGGTATGGTCTTGGTGTAGCGTAAACAATTTATAGTTAAACAGCTCTAATTGAGCTCTACGACATACTCTCGTGGACAAAATCCAATAGAATTTATATATTTATTTCAAAGATCTAGGAGTTATGTCCGATCTAAAGTTATCTTTTGTTAGCCATATAATAAATACACCACAGGTAATGACGACCCCCTTTATTCCGAAAGGCTCTAGGGACACACACCCAATATCCTTGTATAGTGGAAAAATCCCTCTCACAGTATTTTCCACGATTTTTCCAAGAAAAATACGAAAATACACTAAAACTTGCCTTTAATTCATTTGTGAGGTCAAGACTTGAATATGCTTCAATAGTCTGAGGTCCTGGTTATGAAAATCATAAGTATAGCATTGAGACGGTCTCTTAAATACGTTTGGTTCAAAAGTTCTGGAAATTATCCCGAGAGGTTTTACACATTGTGACTTATTACATAGATTCAGAACACGTGATCTTCAACTATTATACTAATCATATTTTTATTATCATTTAATTGTTTACTTTAGTTAAGTTATTTAGTTTTAATTAATATTTAGTTTTCTTTTTATGTTTGTAAAATTCCTTCCCTATAATTGAATTTCTATCTGGGCAAAATAAATAAATTAATAAATAAAAGTCGTTTAAAACTAAATATATAAAAATTCTTACTTTAACACTTTTTTTAGTGTATTTGCACCGTATATATTTGTGCACTTTGAATATATTTATTTGTTTACAAATTATTCACGTGTTTATTGTTCTTAACGAAATATAAATATTTTTATAATTAAAATGTGCGATTAGATTATACCTGCATAAAGTAGACAAATTCTTCGTTCACTTCACATAGCTAACAATAGGTGCATATCAGCTTTTAGTCGCCAGCGCGGTTCGTATCAATTCTGGAAAATCCTCAAAACGTCATATTTAATTTCATTAGTTTCTGCAAGATAAAACTTCAATTTTTCGACTTGACTATTTGG
Organism: Leptura quadrifasciata; assembly: GCA_963675555.1. Classification (NCBI taxonomy): domain Eukaryota; kingdom Metazoa; phylum Arthropoda; class Insecta; order Coleoptera; family Cerambycidae; genus Leptura; species Leptura quadrifasciata. The sequence continues at coordinate 6,357,764 of OY776675.1, forward strand.
TTATGGCATATTTTTAGACACTTGTAAATGACGTCATATGGGAAAATTGCTACGTATCAGTATTTTTTCATTTTGTGAATTCCAAAGCTATTTTAAAACTAATCACTTTCTACACAATGTATATGAGCGCCGTTTTAACGCGCCTCGGCTGACAGTTGTACTTGGTTAAAAATATTAGTGGCCGGCTTTATTTCTTATGATGTTTATAAACGTTCACTAATGATTTCAGGTCATAGACTTGCTAGACCTTTTCGTACTAAATAGTACACGGATATAAGTTCTTATAGAATTTTAATAGTTTCGGATAATAATAGCTATATAGTTTATCTTAAATTGTTAAAACGCCATAAGCCAAAACTTTTCTAAATTCTAAACTGAATTCAGTTTCTATTCAAAATTACGTTCCAAAACAAGAGTTATGAATTAATCTGGACATAACAACTTACTTATTAATTTCAAAATATTGTACATTCCCAGGGAGCGTACAGTTTGGATCAAAATATGACTATCTGTAAAAAGGGTTCTGTAAAAAGTAAGTAATATTTTTCAGCGTTGTTTACCATTTTAAAATACATAACTGTAAAGCAACGTCAGGTGTGGTTAGTACTTAAATGGATATATTTCACTCATAACAGAGAGAAATAATTTCAAAAGTTTCAAAATTTGCAAAATAATTAACTCAACTAACTATTTTGCGGCTCAACTATTACAAAATAATATCCTAAGAAGAACCACCTCAACACAAACTCAGAGTAAATCAAAACTACTTTCCGCGCCCCCAATCAAAATATTTTATTTCGTTTCCACAATTTTTTTATTAATTATGTTACTCTTCAATTCGACTTCTAGTTCAATTTTACGTTCTTATATCAAAGAACATTTCATTCACATTCCCAATGTTCCATAGAGGTGACAGCACCGCATTCACCAAATGCTGGTATCGCTGTCATTAACACTTAGTTCCACTTCCTTTCAATGCATACTTATAGGAGCATTCTCATATGATATCGATATAGCTTAAACGACTTCCGAAATGCCTTACGGGACCGATTCAAAATTCCGCGAGTTATTTATACAGTTATTGCAAATAACTCCCAAACCCCAGTCGATTCAAATTTCAATTATATATCCAAAAATTCTCCTTTTTACGGACATAACTACCATATATTTTTCAGTTCCAAAATCTTACATTTTCTGTGTAATTGCGCAATAATTTCCAATCGAGCCCAGATGAATGTCGGGGACATTTCCAGACACCATAAAAAAATAGGGAAAAACGTTCGTGCATGACTCGGGCCCTGGCTAAACAAAACGCTACGAAACATATAAAAGGTCAATCTCGGCGAGCTCAAGGCAAGTAGTTGTCAGTAGTTGTCAGTAGTTGTCAGTAGTTGCAAGCAGTTACAAGTGATTATCAGTTGTTTGCAAGTAGTTAATTAAAAGTGTTTTAATTGTAATTAGTAATACATTAATAAATCTGTTCGGGTCTAAAATTTTAGTACCTTCTGTCTAGGTAAGCTTTCATAATTAATATACTAGTAAGTTGTTGGGCTCTTAAATAAAAGATTTAGTTCCTTCTGTCTAGATAAGCTTTCATAATGAATATACTACTAGTAAATCATTAGGATTCTAAATTAATTTAGCACCGCCTGTCTAATCAAGCTTTCCTACTTCGACTGACGAGAATATCCCATTAACCAAGCCACTGTGATTGCTTCCTTGCTGGAGCCAAGTAAGAAAGCCCTAAAACATTTTGCCTTCGCGCATTTATTCAAAATGAATTGTACACTATTTCTGTCTATTTTTCATTACACTACTAATTTTATTCCCAAGTCTGAATTTTCGAATTACCTTTTCATAACCCTATTAATTTTAAACTATTTTCCTAATACATAAGTCTAACGAACTCTGTTCTTATATTAGATAAAAACATTCTTATTCGTTTTAAAATTAAGTATCCTTATTACAAGAAGAATATTTACAGGGTGTAGTCTCTGACCCTGACATAGACATTAATAACATTCAAGTGCTAAAATAGAAACTATTAAATTAAACAAAACAACAATGCAAGATAATCATACAGGGAGTAGCATTTGACCCTGACCAGCAGTTTATTGGGTAACCCACAGACTTCTTCAAATCAACAAATAAAGTGCACGAATAGCCCCAGGAGTCTCTACTAAGCCCTAACTCTCAACGCTGTACCCATTTTTTAAAATTTTTCAATACAAGGGAACTTATTAGGCGAGGATTGTGTAGGGTATATACCAGAAGATGTAAAGTCGTCGGTCCCTTGCCTATTAATTGTTAGGCAAGTAAAAGCTACTTATAATTGAAAAGATAAGAGGTTCGGCAAAATTCCTGGTTGGGGGTAGCTCGTCTACAGACGTCGGTCATCATAGCGAAAGTATTTATTTAAATGTTTAAAATAAAAAATAAAATAAAAACATATAACTAATTATTACACAGTTTTCGAAATTATTTATTAGCAGAATAATAAAATTTTACTTTCATTTTTAATCAGTATCTGCATATGTAATGGTAAATTATAAAGTAGTAATCTTTTTGCTCATTTTCTGCTTCCTATTTCAGTTAAAATTTTATATTCTTCTTATACTATACTCATTAATCATAGTAGAAAAAAGCTATAAGCTAGAAAATTTTTGCGTAAATTTTTTTAAAATATAATGGTTATATGAAAAATGGACGAAGCTCAATTTCGCTATTATTTTTAAATAATTCGTACATTTTTATTTCATAGCAAAATAAAGTCGCATTATTATTATTATTGTTATTATTACCTACGAACGGTAAATATTACCTGAAAGTATGATGCCGTAAAGACACTTTGACAGTACTATTAAACTAAAGAAAATATTTATACTATTTCTCTAGTCCTGTTTGGTATTGTTGTAATATTGTTCCAATTTATTTCATAATTATGTAAACTCCTGCTTCGACGCTAGTTTCCGAGTGAAACAAATTAAAATAAAAAGCCAAAGCACAACAGTTTTCAAAAGAACTTTCAAATTCAGATAACAAAATTCGCTCACAAAAAATCCTGTACTCACAAAAAATCCTGAATTCGAAAATATCACAATAATTGACGAAAACGAAGTAACCAGTGATACCACCAGAGTAACGAATAAATTTGCTTCCTTTTTTCTGGAAGTCATATCGAATATTTAAATAAAGTGTAATTCAATAAAAACGTTTCCAGTCAGTTGATGAACATGATGAACATGATATACGCAATGTATTTAAAATGCTCAAAAGTAAATCAGCTGGACACGATAATCTTCCCATTACACTAATAAAAAAAATAGCGATTCATTAAAAAAGCCTTTGGCATATCTAATAAACCTAATACTCTAAACAGAAATTTTCCCAACCAATTTAAAACTGCAAACATTATACCGGTATATAAAAAGGCGGATAAAATATTTCTATCCAATTACCGTCCAATTTCCCTATTAATAGCCTTTTCAATAATTATTGTTCAAAGACAACTGGTTAGTTACCTTACAATCAACTGTATTCTGAGAGAGGCTCAATATGGTTTTAATGAAAAAAGAAGCACCAGCGACACCACATACTCACTAATTAACGAGATTATTTATTAGACTATAAGTTATTAGAACGCCAAGATTATGATTATTGATTATTGGCTTATTTTGCGACTTAGAAAAAACTTTTGATTGCATTAATCATCAAATCTTATCGGAAAAATTACAATTTTATTCTATAAGTGGCTTCCCTCTTCAATGATTTGATTCACGTATATTTCCATAGCCTAGCTCAATATGGGATAGAATTCTGGAGCTACAAGTATGGTTTACTTGTAACGCAAAAACGAGCCATACGCATACGAATAATCTGTAGATTACATTCAAGAGGATCATGCAGACCGTATTTTTCAAAATTAAAAGTATTTACTATACCGAATCTCTATATATTATATAAAGTGAGTGTATTGATATTTAAAAGCAAGAATGCCGCATCTGATGTACACAATTATGATATACAAGGAACAATAAAGAGCTACTATTACCAAATTATAAATATAATAAAATTAGGCAAGATCCACTTGTATTCTGGTACACAAATATTTAACCACTTACCGTCCAATATAAAAAATGCTAGAAGCATATCGATTTGCAAAAAATATTTAAAAGCATTACTTCACGTCAATGTTTACTATATTATTTCAGAATTCCTGCAAACGCAATGATCATAGTTCTCCACGATTTGTATTGTCACTTTATACATGCCCACCTGCTACTTGGTACATATATTTATATATTGCTTTATTTCATCTGGCGCGGTGCAAGTTGTCGAAACTCTATTGCGCATGTGTAGTAATTAAAAAAAAATCTTAGAAGCTACACTGAGCTTCCAAATGGAATAAAGTCATTGTGTTTGCATGCATATTACGTATGTACGTATACACAACATACTTAATTTTCTTTCCTTCTCTACACCTTTATAAAAGATATAGTACTTCTTAGTATATTAATGTAACAAAAGTCGGTATTAAGTAGGACATAAGATATTATACATAAATGCACCTATTTATTTTCTTGTCATTCACACTGTAACGCAAGTATATTTGAGAAATAAATGTTATTATTATTAATATTTGCATTAAGACTAAAATATGAAATAAAATTACTATTACTACTACTATTGTTTTCTCGGATGCTATTGATAACTAGCACAGCTGACAATGAACTTGAAATTCGAAGGAAAAAGTTTAATTCTTCATAATGTTAATAATATATTTCAGTGAAATTTACTTTTTTGAAACGTGTAACTTATTACGGAATTATCCAAATAATTCATGAACCGAGTGATTGCACTTCCAATTGTAATCAATATCTACTATCTTAAAGCTTGATTGTGTAGAGCCACTTTCGACAGTATTGGGGGAGAACTATTTACTCGAATCATTTATAAAATGAAGGTGAACTAGACGAATAGTTAGTCGTTTGTGTGAAGGAGATGAACTAAGAAACATTCCAGACCGCCACCAATAAATAAACCAATAAAGTTAACAAATGGTGTGTTATCAAGACGTTTAGCGGGAGGCAATTGACGAGGCATTAACGACGTGCTTACAATGTTGCGGAAGATGAAGTGGCCAGGCGGGCAGTGGCTCACCAGAATGATCTGTAAATGGAGTGTCGGATGTCGAGCGCGGCCATAACTCATTCCGCCGTCGGGACGCCCGTGCTTCGTCGTGTTAACGGGCTCTCCTGCTGGCACAAGGGGTCTCCCGCTGGGTACCGCAGGTCCCATTGCGATGTTTAGTAATGTTATATACTCGCAAAGGGTATACCACCACGTTCTGATATCAATGGACCTGTGGATTCACATTTGTTAACCTTATTAAATCAGTAGCACCATTTAACGACAGACCATTATACTAGACAATGTTAATTGAATGATATTACCCCCCGCGATGGCGGTTGTATCATTAGCGTTATGTTATGACAGCTCCCATTAAGTCGCATCCGTCCAATTCGTTTTCATATGTTCGGCCGAGGTTTTTATTTGGTTCTCTTTTTACAAATGAGCAGCTATTGTTACGTCGAATTCCTCATTTTATTAACTCGAATAACAAAACTTAATTCAAGCATAACTCTTAGATTGGTTATGAAAAGGGGCATTCAAGCAAACTTTAACTAATGATAGTTGGTAGAACATGTGGTAAATTTAACTTTTAAGATTCCATTGGTATTGATTATTTCAAAACATTGGAAAACATGTATAATAATTAGCAAATACAGGGTGACCCGTAATAACGTGTAAAAAATTTAACTATTGATTCCCTGTCGGAAATTAAGAAGGGTTCTTTGTATAAAATTTTTCAAAATAACCCTTTCTTGTCCCTTTAAAGGAGTGTGCCAGAAGACGGCTTTTAATTTCTATCTCAAAATGATACAATTGGAAAAAGATGAAATTTGGCACATCTCGGTTACTCATCAAAAGGCAACGAAATACTAAAAGTAGGCTGGTGTCAAATTACAATTTGACGTTATGACGGTATTTCTTGACTTTGAAATAATAAGATAATTTAATACTAGTGGTTTTCTAACCAGGTTTTAAAATGCATAATTTTAGTAATGAGGGATATGTATGCATACATTTAATTTATGGTGAATGTAAAGGAAACGCTCCAGAGGCGAAAGAACAGTAAGTTCCTTACTCGTACTATGCCAAATATTTGTACTTTTTCTAATATTAATTTGAGGTTAAGAGAAAGGGGGTGTTTTAAAAAAAGAAGTCGTGATTGTGGTCGTCGGAGAGAAATAGGAGATGCAATGGAGGCACAAATTTTACGATGTTTTGATGAACATTTTGAATGTAGTATTAGACAGAATGCTCTTCAATTTCACATAGCAAGAACGTCGGTATGGAGTAGTTTGAAGAGACAAGGACTTTATCCCTATAAGAGCTGTTCCCTCGTGACTTTCCAGCAAGACTTGATATTTGTAGAATTCTACTTAGGAAGTCATTAGATTTTACAAGAAAAAAAATCGGCAGCTACTGCAAGCGGCTGGAACCTCCCCACCCGGTGGATCTTTGAAGCCTAAAAGAGCATTAAACTGTGTGCCAAAACGGCACTAAACGTAATCCGACCTCAACCAAAACCTTTTCAAATCTTCTGGAGCATTAAACTCATCAAATTTTTATCCAAATCCATTCAGTAGTTTTGGCGCTATCGTGGTAACATACATACACACACGCACACACCATTTCATTCACATCCAGAAGTTAATAACTGATTTAGTTTCTAATCTGGTTATAATCCATTTGAAACTATTATATCTATTTAATTATAATATATTCACTAATCAACTACTTTTGAACAAGTAATAGTATCCATAAACAAATAGCGTGGATTATAAGCGGGAGTTGCATAATTCACTAGATACAGCCAATCAACTTTTCGATACGGTGAAATGGAATGGTCTATTATTATTATTATTGAGGAAAGGCAGGTGATTTGACATGTTTGATTAGTTTGACGTTTAACTGTTGACATTATTTTGTAAATAATGTTTCTGTATACTTGCAATTTAATATTAATTGTTATAATCGTAGATAAAATATAGTATTCGGTTTGCTACATTATCGGTCGTTGAATAATATGCTATTATCATATTAATAAGTTTAACATCACTTGAACAACTAAGAAAATCTAGTTAGGTACCATAAACATTACAGATTCGTAAAGTAACAAACTGAAAATTGGTAAAGTGATAATCTATATTAAAACCATATGATATTGCTATTGTTACACCTACCTTTAAAGTTTGTGACAATCCACTTGTACACAGTCACTAAAAGTTACAAATATGCCGAAATCTTATATATGACATGACATCAATGTGTCGGATGATAAACTACTAAAACATAGCGCGGGGAACAAACGACAATCGATAAAATTTGCTCATTGCAAACCGATCGCTCATGACTCTTTGTTAAATAAAAATTAGTTAGCTTGCATTTCAGTAATTTTACTAGATTTTAGAGGAATATTTGTAGTGTAATTCTTCGATTTGTCTCTATATATATATTTAAAAAAACGGCACTAAACCTAATCCGATCTCAACCAAAACCTTTTCATATCTTCTAGATCATTGATCAAACCCTCATGCAAACTTTTATGCAAATCCGTTCTCCAATTCAAAATATTTGAAATTAAGTACGACAGTAAAGCTGTATAGTTGTTGTTGAATAGAAATACACGTGACGTGACTAGTTTCATGACGTAACGGCTACGCGCATCGATCATGTCACGCGAAATGCGATCTGTGCTTCACATTTACTTTGTTTTTAATTTTTTTCACGGAAACCAAATCGAAAGGGTGGAAGTGTGATATATCGTTGGAATTAGAATTTTAATTGCATTTCAATGATTCGATTGAACATTGTAGGTAATTACAAAATAAATAACTTGTTGCGCCAAAACGGCACTAAACGTAATCCGATCTCAACCAAAACCTTTTCAGATCTTCTGGAGCACTAAAGAAACGCACATGCAAAGCTTCATTCAAATCCGTTCAGTAGTTTCGGCGCTATCGCGCTAACACACATACACACACACAGACATTTTTCAAAAACCACTTTTTTGGGTTCCTAGGGCCTCAAAATGTAAAGATTTGATGTTATCTCAATTTAAGTTTTTGAACCAATTTTAGTAACCTCTCACAATTTTATTGTGGTGAGGTTAATACTATTCATAGATGAATGCTGCTTTACTCAACATGGAGTTTTAAATTTTCGTAACCAGCATTTATGGAGTGATGATAATCCTCACACTGTTGTAAATGGAAGATATCAATACAACTTTTAAATAAATATTTGGGCTGGAATTATAGGCAATAAATTAACAGTGCCTTTTGTGTTACCAAATAGATTAAATGGTCCAGCTTATTTAAACTTTTTACAAAATGACCTTCATTAGTTTATAGATGATTTATCTCTTGCATTACGACAAACACTGTGATTTACGCAGGATTGTGCGTCACCTCATTATTTTATGGAGGTTTGTGAATGTCTATACTCAACATTTAGAAATCGACGGATTGGAAGGGGGCAACATGCCACAATTAAATGGCCATATGGTCCCCAGATATGAATCCATTGGACTTTTACTTTTGGGGCCACTTGAAAAATGTTATTTACCCGACACCTGTCCCTAACGTCGAAGTTTTAAGAGAGAAAATTTTTAATGCTGCCAATGAAGTTCGAAACTCTCCACATGTTTTAAATAGTTTGTAAGGCAATTTTAGACAACGGTTGCATTCAAAATTTGGAGGTCGTCATTTTGAACAAATTTTAAAAAATAGCAAACACAAAGATATTTACAATATTTCAAGAAGGGTAGTTAATTTCACCCTTTTGTGTATACTTTATACGGGCAAAATTGAAACTGGTCGGTGTTAAAGCACAGGACCGTGCGCACTGAACTTGATATTTTGTCCTATATACTTAGCAATGTTATCGAGATTCGAACGGTAGTTGAAACTGTGCAGGCGAGTCCGAGACTGGCAATGTAATCAGCCTGAATGAACCATCTACGACTGCACTGGTTTAAAGATAATAAAACGGACAGGCCTACTAGCATAAAAAACTCGTAAATCGTTTCTCAGAAGTCAATGAGGTGTGCTGTCAATGTGCCAGTGCAGTGCATAAATACCTATTATAATATCAAGCGTAGGAATTTAGTTAGTTATTGTTCATACTTATAAATATTTACTACTATATAAAAGGTGAAATATTTTAATTATTTACTAATTTACCATGGCTTTCTGGAGACCATTTTAAACAGAGGATAATATAATAATGCCCGAAAATCTTATCATTTTCTTATGACAAGCATTTCTATTCACCTCCGCCCGTGTACAATAAAGAGATGCCGACTGTTTTTGCCGGTTTTTAGTTTTTTTTCAATTAAGTTCGTATGCACTTTACATGCTAGGTGGATAAAATGATTTCGTTAGATGCCTTTTGATGAGTAACCGAGATGTGTAAAAACCTTTTATGGCACACCCTTTTAAGGAGATGTAGCTGGACAGGAAAGGGTTATTTTGAAAAATTTTACACGAAGAACCCGTCTTAATTTTCGACAGGGAATCCACGGTTAAATCTTTTGCACGTTATTACGGTACACTCTGTATATTTATGTTACACAGGTAAGCGATATAACCTTAGTAAAATTTATATTAATGATTGTATCAGTTACATTGTTTCATTTGCACTTACATTATCATCAGCAACGGCAGTTATTACATACATAGTAAATTCTCTAATTTCCTATATTAGTATATAATAATTATTTGTGTATTACAGCATCCTAATTATATAATAACATAATTTATAACACGGTATGTGCTTAATATAACGTATTTTGCAAATGAGAGGCTGACTGGTTTTGAGAGAGGTATCTGAACCTCGCTGTCTAAGTGAAACAGATTTTCGTTACACAATTTCTTTTATTACTGTCTAATGTAGTGTTAAATTTTATTACATTATATTAGATTATTTTTATTTCCATATATGTACATACATAGAATTATGGATTAAAGGCCCTTTAATAAGAAAGTAAGCAGGTTTAAAAAATTGTTTTTTACTTAAGACTTTTGATTTGTCCTCCAGAAAATCGGAGTCAGTAAATTATTATTTTACATAAAATTTTAGTCTGATGTTAAATATTAATTTAGGTTTCATCATTAAACTTAAGATTGAAGAAATTACTACTACATAGATTACTATGAAATTGTAAATTAATTGCTTTCAAACTCGTATGTTACTCCGCCTAATAAAATTCTAACAACATCGATCATCTAAAATTAATATTGACTATGTTGGTCGACAAAGTGGCGACGATATCGGATACACATCAATGATCGCCTTAAGAAAGTTGTAGAAGACTAAAACATGTTAGTCTGTTAATAATATTAATAATTATAAATGTTTATTTAGAAAGTAAACTTCTGGCAAAATTAGAGGATATCAAAAATTTGTCATGAAGGAAATTAAATAAAACTAATTATTCGTTCTTACTGATATCTTATTGCTCGTTACTTTTTTATTATTGGCTCTCTTCTAAGAATATTTGATACACAAAATGCGAAGGACTGCAAAAACCGATGAATGCCAGATTATTGAATTGTAGCTGTGCACTTCGATGTTAGAAAAATATACCTTTGCGCTATTTAAATGAATATGAAGCTGGTAGAGTTTTGGGCATGTTTTAGGTTAGAATGCGCCAAATTACGTCATTCATCGTCTTGGTACCTTTCAAAGTATTATAAACTGACTTCTTAGAAGACATGGGCGGAGTGATAACCTTCATAAGAGACATGGACAAGGTAGGCGAAGATGTACAATTGCAAAGGAGGATCAACGAATTTGGAAGCTAAAGGAGATTTTAAAAATGTATAATTTTGGAATAAATTCTTGTTGATCTTTTTTTCCAATAGTGACTATGAAATATTTCAAGATTACGCATCTTCTGCACCAGATGATATTTACACTCTCGCTCATTTTTAAATTCATGAAAGATACTGCCCAACGTATCAGAAGTTGTAAGCAACATAGAGAAAACGAATAAAAATATGCAATCTTCTATAAATAGCTATTTTGGATATTTTTGATTTTAACTGTACTCTAAAAGAGAAGTAAGTGAAATGAAAAAAAATCAATATGAAGGTAAATTGGAAATATTCATTATCTTTGGTAAATTTTTTAGTAGTGTATGCTTGAAACCAGGGTAACTAAACATCGTTCTTGGATGCTCAAATAACAGTATCTGTCTATTATATATACATAAAGTAGTTCATCTTCACTGACTTATTCACAGACTTATCAAAGCAGCGCCTAAACCTGTAGACCTGGAAGTCTGAAACTTGGTGCAAATATTATTGATATGTAAGCATTTAGTAAGAAGAAATTCGAATCCAAAAAGGTTAAAATAGGGGTTGAAATTTTCACAAAACACAGGGTCGCAGAAGTCTTCGAATTTCAAAATTGGCCGAAAGTTTTGTTATGCATGTACGCACGCTTTATCTCAGTCTTTATGTATAAATTGTTAATCAACAGACATAAATACATTTTTTATTTTAATAATTTTGTTTCTTCTAAGAGTATTTGATACTATCGGAATTGTTCAATGATGCCAAAGTCAGAAAACGAATTTTCAAAATTTTTGTCTGTTTGAACTTTTATTCTGCCATAATAGGCTGGGGCCGTTACGGATTTTTAATGCTGAAAAGAAAAAAATTAATAGCAGGCAACGGCGGGCTGGAATATATAGTTGAGGTCATAAACAATGAAAAAAAAAACTTTGGAACTTGAGATGAAGAGAATTAGTGAAATGGGGTGCTATTTAAGGGATGAAAACCGTTCTTCGTGATTTGTGGCGAAACGTGACTTCCTAGAGAAAAGTATTTCATAGAAAAGTTGTAGATAATAAAAAAATCTAAAACTTTTATTGTATATATTTTTCGATATAACCTCAAAGTTTGCGAGAAAATGACGAAAAACCGATTTTTCCGTTTTTATTTTTTTCCTCACGTGAAAATTATTTAATTTAAATGAAGCTTTGTGAAAGTACGTAATTGTTTGTATACAATAAGCATGAATTTTTTCAATTATAAGAAATAAATATTTTTCGAGGTTTTACCATTTTTCCGAAAAAACACCCCTATCTTCGGCGAACAACTCTATTGATTTTTTTTTGGATTTTGATATGCTACTAGTGCTCATTTTATTCGTCGAGATGTCTACTTTCAAATGGTACATCGATGTTAGTGATTTATTGCCATTTAGCAGCTTAAAATTAAGAAAAACCGAAAAAAAAAATTTTCGAATTTCGAATTTGTCGATTTTTTTCATTATTTTCAACTTTTTAGCATATTTATGTTAATAATTCATAATATTTTAATGAAAAAACTTACTTTGGTATAAAATAAATAAAGTTGAATGAATTTCATCACGGAAAGGTAGGGAAAACTTCATGAAACTTAACATTTACATGAAAATCAATAGTACTTTATTAATTTTCATAAGCTACAGTTAAGTCTCGAAAACTTTATATGCATATTAAATTTTTCTAAATACATATGATAAAATACAACATACAATTTATTTATATTGGCTAGGAATTCTTTACTTTATTTGCAAATATTTACTTTATTAATATTGGTAGTGTATAGCTTATAAAAAGAAAAATCAATAAAATGATTGTTAAAATTTAATCAATTTTAGGCCTTTTTTGTTGTGGTTCGTTTTCTTCATCGATCAAACTCTCAAATTCTATATTATCTTCAAAATCATTGGCATTTTCAGGCTCTTCAATTTCGATGTCATTATTCTTTGCTGGCTCTTCATCAATATCTTCAGAATCACTTAAATCTACAAATACTTCTCTGTCTCTATTTGAACAGTTATCAGTGCATGTATTGCATAGATTGGTACATTTTAAGCAGTGTTTTCGGCAGCCACACCTTTGATTATTGCATCCTCTGCATCCTCTTTCACAAGTACAGCTAACGCTTTTTAACAACTTTCCGGGAATCAAGTCGGAACTGTCGAGATGTATTTCGGCACGAGTCTTCCTACATTTTCATTCCAGCCCAAGTCCTTTGCTTTTTTGTTGTCCTGATCGTTGTCAAAATTACCCAACCAAGTTTGCAATTGGTAATAGACTCTGTAGGAGTATTGTGCAGCTGCTTCTTCAGTTGGAGGGAGTTTTTCCAATTTAAAAGTGGATTTGTTTGTAGCTTTCTGATACAGCTCAAATCGTAATTGATTTAATGAGTTATAAATTTTCTTACTTTTGTAAATACTAGCAGTAAGTTGAGATCCATTTTTTGCTATGGTTATGTGGTCTGCATCTTTTTGATAATAAACACTGGCTAGGTTTAATAAATTTTTATTGTCCAATAAAGATCTTACTATTGTTTTTTTCCGTTTTCCAGCAAAACTTGAAGTTGTATCACACCCAGAGAAAGCACGAAGAAACGCTATTACACTTGTGTATGGTTCGTGTTTAAAACAATGGGATGTATAAAATGAATCTTTGACGTTGCTTGAGCCTGGTTTGTGAAAATAAATATCCAGCCCATTCGAATTTAATTGGTGTAAAAAACTAGTATATCGATGCCTTGACCCACGATTATTACAGTTTTATCATCTTGTTTAGCTAATTGGATCGCAGTATTAACAATCAGTGCGTCGGCGTCTTCAGGAGCTCGCTTACACAAAAAGTCCTCGGACTGTAATTTATTTGATATTGTGATAATTAAATTGTTTTTATTATTTTGATGTGATAAAAAATTTTCTTGTGAAAAGGGTATTCGTTTAATTTTAATCGAAAACTTAATCACCACGTGCGTTTACAAAGGACACATCACAAACTGAAAAAATACTTTTACACAACTAGACGAATAAAGATTTACTACTAAAACAGAACGAGCTCTGCTGCTCTTGTGCAGGCTCACTTTGTCCTACCCCTCTCTACCCCCAACCTTCAGTCGTTTTGGGCGGGCATTTCAAATACCTGTATGCTGAGAAATTTCAAATTTTGTAATTTTTTTTTTGTTTGAATACGTAACAGTATTTTTTTTGTTTCTATTCAATTTTAGCGTGGTTTCCAATAACAAAATTCATTCAACTTTAGTTATTTTATACCAAAGTAAGTTTTAGATTTTTTTATTATCTACAACTTTTGTATGAAACACTTTTCTCTAGGAAATCACGTTTCGCCACAAATCACGAAAAACGGTTTTCACCCCATTTCACTACTTCCTTTCATCTCAAGTTCCAAAGTTTTTTTTTCATTTTTTATAACCTCAGCTATATATTCCAGCCGGCCATTGCCTGCTATTAATTTTTCATCTCAAAAAGATAACGGCCCCAGCCTATAACTCAAAGGAGGTAGAACATATATCGATAATATTTTGTATAACATTAATATTAGAAAAAAAAAAGTAAATAGCGGGGAGGTAAAAAATGTGGTGGAAAATAGAGAGATGGTGGGAAAATGGGTAAAAACGATAGGAAGATGGAGAAACCTGAAGGAGGTGGTGGAAAAACTAAAAATGGTGGTGGAAGAACCTTGTAGAAAGGTGAATAAAAGTGTGGGAAGGTGATGTGAAGGAAAGGGAACGTGGATATATGGTAACTATGCATATATGCTAATGAGGTAGTATCAGTGACGTCATCATTTGACAGCCTGAAAACGGTTAAGTGGATTGTTGAAGAATTTGACATAAGAGCAAGTCTTAGTTTGTGATCAATTCTAAAATTAGTGGTGCATAATTTTAATAACAAATTTGTGTGGAGACATTTATTAAGGTTTTTTTAAGAGCCTAGTGTGAAAGAAATTTCGATACATATCGTATCAGTGCTATTATTGGAAAAGAAAAATTTGTTGTCAGGTATGTTAACATCCCTGTTAAATCGTAAATTGTAAATATAAGCATTAATAACGCTAATAATTTAGTTTTTCGGTTTTTTTTGTTAAGTATGTATATTGTATAATTTATTTGCTTAAATATTCATTTAATATATGTATTAATAGATTTGGTATAAGCCAATATTGACATAGGATATAATAGGTTAGGTAGTAGTAATTTCTATTTACTAATATTGATGGTTTTATAAAAGATTAATATCCATTGCTGTGAAATTTATATTTTCTGACAATATTATTAATTCCCTGCCAAAAATGGCATATAGAAATATCTCCAAAGTACTTTAAAATATATACTTTATGGAGAGGATCTATGTAGATGATGAAACAGTTTTACATATGAGTTTCTATGCCATTCTATTGCACAACGACTTCCCATCATACTGGGGAAGAATATCTCTTGGGATTTTTATGGTTATTAATATGACTGTATGTGAAATCGACTAATTTCGTTCAAAAAATGTTATCGGTCTCATAGAACCTTATAGCTTTATTTTTATCTGTTTCTATGAGCATTTTTGGCAGGGTTGTACTTCAAGCTCAAAAGTTTCTAATGAGTTTGAATTCGTTACCATTTTAGAAACAGAATGTCAACGACGGCTGTTGTTGTGTGCACTAATCGATGGAATCGAAAAAGAACAGTTAGATTTTTGGGATTTCCATCTGCTCAAACCAGACAACAAGTAGAGCTTGCAAGAATAGAAATACGTACTCAGCCCAGCAGCATTCTGTAAAGATGATTTTCTCGAATCGAAAATAAAAAATGCACGAATATGTTCCAAACATTTTGTCATGGGTACCTATACGATAGTTTTTACATCATTTATAAGATATTGCAATGTTGACAGTGAATTTGCCTATTTAGTCAAAATAGGATGCATAAATGTTCTTAAGATTTCACTTAAAGTGTAGATTGTTCTTAAGGTGATATGTAACGTTTTTTTTAGTATGCTTTACACATTATTTTAACATGTATTCTATTATATTGACTTGTGTAAAAAAGTATTGTTAATAACACAAATAAAACTGATTGAATATGTAGTTATATGGTTATTAATTACATCCTCCTCCAGTAACGTGCGAATAGACATAGTTTTGGGTTGATAAATGAAGGTGGGTTTTAAGATCAAATCAGATTTTAAACTGAGTGTACTAAACAATGCAAAATACATGGATTTTCAATGTATCTGAACATTTTTAAATTCAGGAAGAAAAAACGATGAATATATTAAATGTTGATAGAGCAGCATAGGGCAAAATACTTTACTTTGTAGCAATACATCGTGGTTTTGTTGTTTTTATTAACATATTCTACATGTAAACTTAGGAAACATACATCTGTATATACATTATATGAAGCCATTAACTTTTTAAATATCATAACTGCATAATTTACAAATGTATAGATTACATAAAAATCTTTGTGAAATGCCAAAGCGCACTGCATACTCTAAGCATCTGGCCTTGTTTTTTAATACTACAGCCATATCAATGTTCTTGTTACTGAGTTTTATTCAATAAGCCAATACATCCGTCACAGACGTATCCTCATACAACAATCCAAGGCTTAAGTGTTGCTTCTGACACTCTCTGAGAATGCCGAGCCTAAAACAAAAATTATGTTCATCCTTAACCCATTTTAATAATATTCTAATGCTTGAAAAACAGTAATTTGTGATTAAACATTGCAGACATTACTTTGATAATAAACGTTAAATTTCATACAGATCTACACTTACTTTACCAACAATGAGATATCGTTTGCTAATTTTTTTTGCCCCCAGAGATTCTATCCATTTACAGGCAAGCTGGGCAAAGGCACCTAAACTTTTACATGCTCTAATTTCATCATTGGTCATAGGGCTCGATTGAAATAATAAATAATCCATCACCACACTTTTATAAATCTCTGGGATATCATCTAAAGATGATGTCAAATCTGTCACTTTTAAACTATATGGATCAACGCCATTAATATACTCTAACTTAAAAATATAATTTGGTGACTCCTGAAATGAAGTGTATAGATCAAATTTCAATGAATTTAACAATCCTAATTGCTAAAATTAACTCACCATTTCGAAAATAAAAACCTGTTGACAGTACGGAAAAAAACACGTCGGTTAAAAAACACAAATAAAACACAAAATTAAAGTCAGTTCAACAAATCACCAAACGTATTAGTAAAAGGAAACACTAACTGTTAATTTTACACAAAAAAAGCTTTTAAAAAAGCTCTGAAATTCTTTAAAATTTGGGATAACTAAATGACTGTAAATGTCGCAAAAACTTATCTATCCACTGAACTGAAGTTGCAGCTCGGTTGTGACGTCAGCTGATACCTAATTGTTAATAGTTGTGGTATTTTAATCATAAATTATGCTATATTTTTTGAAATAGTTGATGCTATTAAAGAAATTAAATATGAAATCACGTTGGTTTTGGAAAGTTCCCGTCTTGCCTTATTGAAAAAGTATTACAAATAAAATTCAATATGGCTTTAAGTCTCAAAAATTGTGCATCCAATTTTTAAAAAAGTTTATTCAACATGTATGTCAAAGTGTACTTCCAGATTTCATCAAAGACTTCGAGAGCTGAAACTATTTTGGGAAAGAATCCGTAACAAAATAAGTTATTCAATGTAACTGTTGATCAAATACTACTGAGTTCTATAGAAATCTCATGATAACACATTACTTCTCAGGGTAGTAATAGTGGATAATAATGATAAATAAATCATTGACGCAAAACTCGACCAATAATTGTTGATAAGCAATGGATTTACCTCAAAATAAAGATCCTCCACGCCCGAGACGTTCAGACACTGTTCACTGACCGATTTCTGGCGTATTAGTAAGTGGTCAATATAATACCGATGGCTAGTGTATACTTGCATACTTCAATCTTTTCGTTGCTTGGGGCGGATTTATATGTTATTTATATTGTTACATGTATTGTAAATGCAAAAGAAATGTGTTACCTTGTGACAATAAAGTTTTTATTATTTCTTTTAGTTGAGAATGTCAACAATATATAATTTCTCTCTATAACAAAGATGAAACATTTTAAATACAATATATTTTCAGCATAATTACAAAATAAAATAGTAGAGAAACTCAATATTTTTTTAAATTCGATAATAATTTTCAATTATATTTCTGATTTTGCAATATTGTAGGAAAATTCGATATACGTCTTTCTGTTGAACCTTAAAAATTACTAAACGTACCCACAAATAAATTGAAACACGATCAGTTGCCTTAGTCATACTGTGACAAAAAAATTATTATTATGTTGTTAAACTTACGATGTAATAATCCAGACCACCTATTTCTTTAAGATTTCTCGTTCATAAATTTAATATGATCCGAGAAAGTTAATTTATTTTCAAAAAACTCAATTAAAACACTTTTGTAGTAAATTTGATTTAGGTTAGTCCTGTTTTAGCAGATATTGTAAATCGCTGATATATTTCAGCATAAATTGCAAGACATGTTTGTTACAAAGTGAGAAAGTGAATATATTAATTATAATTTTACCAACTTTATGCAAAACAACCAACATCGCAATCAATATCTGCACTATTTCTCATATATTAAATTATATTTTGATAATCTCTTTTTAATAGAATAATGCATAAGACGTAATACGTATTGTAAACTGAATTTATAAATGCTACATTATAGTTAACTTCCGTATATATATTAGAAGTGGATTCCTGTTTTCAGTACCGTAATATCAACGATAGAACAAGGAACGAGACTAACTAGGATTACTTTTGCAAAGTAATGAAGAAGGATAGGTCGAGATATGGGTACAACGACAGCCAATGAGTAGTTGAAGCAGGGATTACGTAGGAGTTATCTCTAATTTGAGACGGATTTAGTATCCTGGGAATCCTTTAAATTGGATCCTGCTCCCGTGTGCACAACGCTTGTTTCAAGAGACGACAGCCAGATTTTTACGGGATATAGAATTTAAAATGTTTTTTTTGGTTATTTATTGTTGTGAAGATATCATCTTACTTTGCTATGATAGAAAAATAGTGTTTAGCTGATTTTTCCATAGGTTTTAATATTTTTAAATCTATTACAAACTAGAAATAAAACTATGTGTAACTATATTTATACAGTCTGTTATGTATTTCGAATAGTTTCCATACAGCAATATTTAATTAACAGTTAGAACGTACTCGACTAAACAAGTATATATTTTAGTATAAGTATTTTAGTTAGTAAAAATACATATTTGGATTATACTGAATTTCGAATTTACGCTTAGCGGCACATTAAATGGTTAAAGGATACAATACTTACTTTTCCCAAAATTAAAACGTTTGAATCAAACTGCTTTACGCAATTTTTTTTCACTCAACCGCATACTGCTCGATTATATGGCTCAGGACTTTTGTATGCTTTCATTTCGTCCTTCGTAAAACCACTTTTAGAATATAAAAGATACACTACTGTCAGGATATAATATTTTGGGAAAGTTTTCTATATCCGCAAAGCAACCTTCTAAACGAAGTGTGTATAGATATATACTCAACAGAGATATTTTTTTAATAAATAAATGAATTTTATCAAGCTATAAATAACTACTCATGTCCATGTTTCTACAACAAATTGATAGAATATTTTAAGTGTAATAAATATATCAGGTGACAGGAGACATGTAACACCCCGTAGCATGTTTATTTAAAAAGTTATTATTTTGAAATTTGATACACTTATATAATGCGTGATTGTCCTTTTTTAAGTACAAAAATTTTTTCCCGCCACTTCCGGTGAAATGGCACCCTGTATATATTTTTTTACCTATCTGATTCGTCTCTAGATTCTCTTTTCAACCATGTACTGGAACACGGAATTTGTTTTTAAAATGACAGTTAATATCAATTTTAGTTTGTTCAGTCTAGGTGGCCCTGATATAACCCTTGGCAGATATTGATGCGTAGTGTGCCGTGATATCGAAAGACCTCTGGTATGTAACTTTGTGCCTCATATTTTTTTGGTAATAACCAGTAGCTGAACAGACTAATAATATCTAACTTATTTAAAAAAAATATCTTTAAACAACCCACGATATCATAAAAACCAAGATAGGAACCTCATATTTTTATTTCACCTAGTTAAAAAATACTTATTTATCTTTTATTTTTGTCCAATACAATTGCTGTGCCTATCCTATTTTACTTTCTTCATTAAAGTTAATATCGAATGTTATTGCATAGTAATGAATATTGTACTGCAACAAAAATAGTAAGCAGGCGGTGGAAACAAAAGAAGGTAAAACTGGCCGTCATTTTGATTTGACAATTAAGAATTGTTTACCTGGCAGCAATTTAAGTATTTTTCATAAAACTATACCTAATTTATCACGTTTTTAACTCTGTTTTGCCATGTATTCACGAAACGAAAAAGTAAATATGCTACTAATCTATGGCGAATGTAAGAAAAATAGCAGGCGGGCTCCTGACTTATATCAAGAAAGATTTCCCGAAAGAATTCATCCACCAAATAACTATTTTGTAAGAGTTGAACATCAATTCAGAAGTGAATCAGATGTACCGGAAAATAATTTCATTATCGATGAAGAGTCGGAAATCAATGTACTTGCAATTGTCGAGGCAGATCCCACGATTTCGATAAGACAGATTGAGGACCAAACCGGTGTAAATCGGGAATCAGCTCGACGCATTTTGAAAAAACACAAATTTAAATCATACAAGTACCAAATACACCAGCATTTATACGAAAATGATTTTCAAAGAAGATTGAACTATTGCAATTGGTTTCTGAACAGACACAATTTGGACAATAATTTTCATGAACAAATTTTATTTTCCGACGAGTCGACATTTTGAGCATCTGCAGTAAAAAATGCTTTTGTATGTAGTACTTCAGTAAATATTTCCTTTTAATTTCATTCATTCGTTGTAAAAATGTATTACATAGTGTAATGGTTTTTCATCGATTTTGTTCAAATGTGTTTTGCTGATGTTTCTTATTTATTAAAAAAATCGTTTTACCTACTTTTATTTTGTTTCCACCGCTTGCTTACTAAATATTTTTGTTGAAGTACAATATTCATTACTATACAATAACATTCGATACTAATTTTAATGAAGAAAGTAAAATAGGATAGGCACAGCAATTATATTGGACAAAAATAAAAGATAAATAAGTATTTTTTTAACTAGGTGAAATAAAAAAATGGGGTTCCTGTCTTGGTTATTATGATATCGTGGGTTGTTTAAAGATATTTTTTTAAAATAAGTTAGATCCTATTTGTCTGTTCAGCTACTGGTTATTCCCAAAAAAATATGAGGCACAAAGTGGCATACCAGAGGTCTTCCGATATCACGGCACACTACGCATCAATATCTGCCAAGGTTCATATCAGGGCCACCTAGACTTAACAAACTAAAATTGATATTAACTGTCATTTTAAAAACAAATGCCGTATTACCCTACATGGTTGAAAAGAGAATCTAGAGACGAATCAGATAGGTAAAAAATATATACAGGGTGCCGTTTAAAATAACAGAGTAGATGTCACTTCCGGTGAAACCGGAATAATTATTACACTCTTATCTTAATATTTTTTTAAAATATCACGGTTACCACGAATGTGTAAACAAATATAAGACACAGCGAAAGTCTTTTCACACGTAAACAAGCCCAAAAAATATTCAAATTAGTATTTGTTTAACCTCCAAGGTATGAGTGTGACGTCACGTGCGCGTCACCTATTCTATCCTTTGCATTTTTTGTGCTTTCCTCCGTTACTTGTAAAACTATTATTATTGAACTGAAAATACATAATTATGCCTAATTATCGGCAACTCTCTCGGCCCACTTCAGAAATCAGAAATATTTTTGTACTCATTACAAAACCAAATATTCTAACTTGTTTCACAGGCACAAGACGACAATTCAACAACTTTCAAATTTTGTTAGCTCACTTCACTCAATAAGTAAAACATTCTCGAAACAGAAAGAAAGCAGTATTAACTTTTTAGATGTAATAATTTAAAAAGTCAAAAATAAACGCGATTTTCTGGGACAAACTGGTGGAAATTACGAAAAAAGAGTATTAAATCACAAGAGTAGTTACACCAATAAAAACCAGACTATATATCTCAAACATCTAATAGGTTAAGGTTACGCGATCATGCTTGTAAAATCAAATTTGTCTCTATGATTCAGTCATGGTCTTGATAAAACTGAAAATCCAAGGAAATAAACAAATATGCATTATTTGATATTTTGTATTAAGAAAAGTATCGACAAATATAAATGTATTTTTTTTAATATTGCTTAGATGTTTTCGCAGTAGATAAAACTAAGAAAACTGTCATGAAAAATGGTGTAAAACATGTATATGTTCTACACCATTTTGCATGTTATTTTCTAAAAAGCAGTGGTATTCTCCTGTTCCTCTCCATCATCCATATAACTAACATTTACATGTTTGTACTGATTTACACAATCAATTTCACGGCAATTTTATATTATATAATTTTACTTCCTATAAAAAGACAGAAAAGCCCTGTTTTCTAATTAGTCTTTTAATAAACGACACAGATGTTACATGTATGAAACTTAAGTGAGTTACAATCCGATAGAATTTTTATTTCTGTACCCTAACAAAATATATCACTATTCTATTTAACAATTTCATGCATCAGTTTTTGTGACAAGTATAACTAACCTATACAGGGTGTCCCGTAATAACATGCAAAAAATTTTACTGTAGATTTCCTGTCGAAAATTAAGACGGGTTTTTCGTATAAAATTTTCAAAATAACCCTTTCCTGTACAGTTACACCCCCTTAAAGGGGTGTGCCAAAAAGCGGTTTTTAATTTCTATCTCAAAATAACGTAATCGGAAAAAGACGAAATTTGGCACATCTCGGTTATTCATCAAAAGGCATCTAACGAAATCATTTCATCCACCTAGCAGGTACATAAAGGGGTGAAATTAACTACCCTTCTTGAAATTTTGTAAATATCTTTCTGCCTGATACTTTTTCAATTAAAAAAAATAACTAGACATCATAAAAAGTTTCTGAATTAATCATATTTTATCTCTTGAAAACATTTCGTAAAATCGACCATTTTTTAGAAAAAAATTAATTTACATCTGTCTAAGTGATCAATCAAAAGCGAAAGCACAATTATATTAGTGTAAAATATTATTTTTTCCTTTATTTACTGCATATTTACCATCTACTTTAAAAAAAACAAATACAAAGCAATTAGTATATGTTATGTAAGGAGTGAGGCTTGAATCAGGCACCATCCACTCATGGTTCTCTGAGGTTCACCTGGCTAGGTCTTCTAGCCACAATCTTTTTAATCTCCCTCCAGCGAGTTGTTGATTGAAAAGTTCACTTATGAGCTGGTACCATGGTTAGTGCTGCGATTTTTATGTTTAATTGAGTATGGTCTTATTACTTTCTTGATAAATGGTATGTTGAGATCATTATGCAGTTTGGTTGGACACATACCATGAGGCATCTGCTATTATTCTCAAAGTTTTGGACTGAAATGTTTGAAGGATTTCTGTGTTGGAAGGTTTACTATAACCCCACAACTCTATTCCATAGGTCCATATTGGTTTTAGTATTGTCTTGTATATGATTGATTTATTTTCTGTCACTTTTTATTTATTAACCAGTGCATATTTCTTACTTTCAGGTCCAGTTGACGTCTTTTCATTTTGATGTGTGTTCTCCAGGTTAGTTATTCGTCTAAATCGGGCCCAAGATACTTTACTTCATTTTTCACAGGTATAGGAGCGTTGTTTATACTGACTTGTGGACAAGTGATTCTTGTGAAAAGGGTTATTTGAGTAGACTTATTGGTGTTAATGTTGATTTTACAATCTTTGTAATAAATTAAGATGGTTGGTCTGTTGATATGATTGCGGTATCATCTGCGAATGACGCTATTAGTGTGTTATTTGTTGTTGGAGCATCTGCTGTAAATATTAGGTATAGGAAGGGCCCCAGAACACTGCCTTGTGGTACACCGGATTTTATGGTTTGATAAACAGATAAGACATCATCGAATTTAATTTGGAAGTAGCGGTCATTTAGGTACGATTTTAATGTTAGGTACAGTTGATCAGGTAGGTTCATTTTGAGTTTGTATAATAATCCCTCGTGCCAGACTTTGTCAAAGGCCTGCTGTATGTCAAGAAAGACTATGACATTGTTGTATAGTAGAATGCTTATGTCTGAATCCAAGCTGGTGTTCAGGGATTAAATTATTTGTGGATACTGTCACTTCTATTCTATTAAGTATGAGTTTTTCAAATATCTTGGACAAAATAAGTAAGAGACTGGTCTGATTGGTCTATATGAGCTAGTTTCGGTTGGAGGTTTGCCAGGCTTTGGAATCATAATGATTTGCGCATATTTCCACTGAATGGGAAAGTAGCATAAACGCTTATGAATTGCACGAGATATTACAAATCAAAGACGAAAGTATTGAAAAGCAAATTTATTAGTAAACTAAAAAAAAACTAACACAAAATACACAAAAGATGAATTTAAACATTAAAAATATAAAACATGAAGACGACGGTTGTTGTTTTTAATTATTAAAGCATTTGTTCAAAATGACGACCTCCAACTTGAATACACGTTTGCAACCGCTTCCTAAAATTGCCATACAAGCTATTTAAAACATGTGGAGAGTTTTGAACTTCATTGGCAACATTAAAAATTCTCTCTCTTAAAACTTCGACGTTAGGGACAGGTATTGAGTATACAGCATTTTTCAAGTGGCCCCAAAAGTAAAAGTCCAATGGATTCAAATCTGGGGACCGAGGGGGCCATTTAATTGTGGCTTCTCGCGCCCTTCCAATCCATCGATTTCTAAATGTTGAGTGTAGCCATTCTCTAACCTCTAAAGAATAATGAGGTGGCGCACCATCTTGCATAAACCACAATGTTTGACGCAATGCAAGAGGTAAATCGTCTATAAGTTGATAAAGATCATTTTGTAAAAGGTTTAAATAAGCTAAACCATTTAATTTGTTTGTTAACTCAAAAGGCCCTATCAATTTATTGCCTATAGTTCTGGCCTAAATATTTACTGAAAAGTTGTATTGATATCTTCCACTTACAACAGCGTGAGGATTATCGTCGTTCCATAAATGCTGGTTACGAAAATTTTAAACTCCATGTCGAGTAAAGCGGCATTCATTTATGAATAGTACTTTTCTTGTAAAATCTAACGACTTCCTAAGTATAATTCTACAAAAATCAAATTTTACTAGAAAGTCGCAAGGTAATAGCTCTTATATTCTCTGTAAATGACAGGAGTAATGTCCTTGCCTTTTCAAAATCCTCCATACTGATGTTTTTGTTATGTGTAATTAAAGAGCAGCCTGTCTAATACTTAGGATGTTCACCAAAATAATGTAACATTTGTGCCTGCATTGCATCTCCTATTTGTCTCGGACGACCACAACCATCACTTCTTTTTTAAAACACAGGGAGTGTTTTAAAAAAGTACCTCTTAACGTCAAGTGAATATTAGTGAAAATTAGTAAAAAGTTTGTACGAAGAACCCGTCTTAATTTTAATCTACAGTTAAATTTTTTGCACGTTATTACGGGACACCCTGTATATAGTATTTTTATTTGCCCACATACTATTATTTCAAATTGGAACTTATTTTCGATTTAGTTAGAACTATGCTACAAAAAATTTGATATATTTAACTTAATTATGGAGAAGAAGCATATGTATATAAAATATAAGTTAAAATCATTCTCCTCGAGTTTAGATTGACGTAGAGAGAGAGAGCACGAGAAAAAATATATTAAAATTTCTTCAGTCGACGAGACGTAGAAAATTAATTTGTTTTAATTTTTCAAAATACACTATTGTATGACGTTTCTATGGACGCATCCTTATATCCATCGTTCGGAGAGTATAAGGATAGTAATTTTTCCGTGGGAGATGGTTGAGGGCAAAGTCAGTGATTGATGATTAAATCGTACCGTGCAAGAAACAATTATGAGCGTTCTGCGACAGCCGACAGTGGTCGGGATGTTCAGTAGGGCGCTGTGGGTGCTGCAGGATTTGTCCCTCAGTGCCGTTAATTAATCCTGGCCTGCCATAAATCAATCTGTAGCCGCAAGGTGACGCGTCATCATATCGACATCATTGACCTGCCCCTCCGCGATGTTTTCAAATCAAGGCATATGTTTCCAAATTATAGAAATACGTTTTTTTCTCATGTCCAAAAACGATTAATTTTGTTAAGACAAAACATTTATTAGTCACGGGTGAACTGACGGCTATGGGTGATGGAAAAAGGTTACAAAATGGATTTGGATTAAATTTATTTTTTTCAGTTTGGCTTCTTGGGGATTGGGCATTTAAGTATTAATTTACACAGATAATTAATCTAAAAGTATATGAAATAATACATTTTTCATCTGCCCATGCAGACGTAATCCATTTTATTTTGTATATCGATTTAAATTAGTGCAATAGGCAATAAATAAATAACAAAAGTTTTATAATAAGGGCTTATACTGTTGCTGTTGTATGAATGACGATATGTTTGTTATTTATCTGGTAAAAGGTCAACATTGGTGGGTTCTTCAGAATTTCAGGTCATGTATAAATAAACACATATATACTATAAAGTGCTTACCAATATGTATATAATAAAATATAAAGTGGACAATTAATAACTCAACATATTTTTAGTTTTATTTGTTTTTCTTATCGAAATTCTCTCATAATTATTTATTATTATCATGTATTATTATTATTATTACCCAACATGTTCAAAGCCTAATTACAGAATAAAACTAGTACTAGTAAGTAAATACACTAAATACATGAATACACTTGAATAGAGATGTACGCTATGGAGAAACAGCTAAAACTGAGAATTGAGAAAGAAAGAATATTAGTATGCGTATACCTTGAACCATTACGGAAATATGTAATTGCATAAAAACACTATTACATTAGTCTTTTGAAATGCAATATAAGCAAACATTCTTTATAAACTTATTTGTGCTTAGATTTAAATCATACAAGTCATGGTAAAATTTACATAATCTGTACAGAGGGGATGCTACCATCAGATTCGTAATAATTTTAGGTGTATAGAAAAATAACTATTTAGTTAGACTATTTAGTCTGGGAACATGAACAAGATTTATAATGAAATATCGTGAAGTATGTATGAAGTATCATGAAGTATGCTTGAAATACTATGTAGTATGATGGAGTATACTGTAATCCGGTGAAGTATTAATGTAATATGAAGCATAGAATTGACATTATCGTAACCAATCGTGAAACGATCTCGGTGTTTTCATTGTTTTCTAGCGGTAGGTTTAACTTGGCCATAAATAATAGCTGAACGATGACAATTGTAAGTATGCACGGCGTAGCTGGCCGTAAAGCAACGCACGTTTGTATGTACTTACTCAAATAAAGAGGTTTCCGCAGGGCAAACTAATTGAAGTTGGTTGGATAAATAAAAACTATTACATTAGTACGAACGCAAAAACTGTTTTACCTCGCCTCGTTTGTTAAATAATAATTCAATAGTGAGTTTATATTTAACAAAAAAAAAATATACTCCAAAAGTAGCTGCAGCCAATTTTACTGAAAACGGACAATGCTTTAGTGTCATACCTGGAAAAAAAATTTTAATAGTTTAATTCTCTTGTATATCAAATAAATTTGTAACCTACTAATTATGACTAAAATACTTTATTTAAAGTTCAAGTTAGGTTCATCTTCTTAAAAATTCCCTGTGAGTTAGATTTTTGAATACACCTTTTTTCCATGTTTTAAATAACGTGTTAAAAGTCTCAATCGATACCGTGCAGGAGTTGCGAAATATGCGAGGTCAAATTTCTCAAAAAATGGTTTTTCGCAAAAATCTCGCTTCCTATGGCCCGGATGTCGATTTTGAAAATTGGAAAATTGTAAATCTTCAAAATGCCTTCAAAGGAGGTTATATACATTTTATTCGTACAACCAACCGTTATCGTGGTATGAAGTAAAATAGGTATATCAATGCATTCGTTTATAGAAAAATCCTCTTCAGGGCAGACGTATTCTTTAAGTAATCTATACTAACTAAATCAATCGATATAGAGAAAAGTACGCATCAGAAAATTTTGAAATTTTAGATAATCACTAATGTCGGTGTGGCCAATACAACTAAAACAATTACAAGCAACTGGCACTTCCGCTTATACCGGAAGTCGATACCAACTTGCTTATTTCAAATCGAACATCCTATATATTTTACAGTTTTTGAAAAGAGCATAAAATTCTGGTAAATTTTTGTGTAAAAGATATCTGAATAATAATTATTTAGAAAATTTACCTCTCGTCGAACATAGAAACACAAAAATTTACCTATACATATTAGCAGAAGAGAAAATTTAATTTACCGTTTAAATTTTTCTGATAAAATCGTAATGCCACCACTCTATCGTTTCCTATGGCACAGTAAACATTGGACTGTCAACTTTCCTGAAAGTTTCGCTCTCTGCACATATGAGGATTTGAGTCACTCCAATAATGCGAATTGTGTCTATTAAAAAGTCCATTTTTAGTAAATTTTGCTTCATCTGTTCATATAATATTTCCCAAATAAGAATCGTGACCCCTCAGACCTTATTAGAATAAACTCACAAAAATTCTGTCTTCTTAGGAAATCTGTTTCTTTTAATCCTTGAACCATATGGAATGAAAAAGGGTGAAACTTATGTTTTAATAAGATTCTGTGAATTGAATCCTTGCATAGTCCCGATTCCAGAGCAGCTTGTCTTAATGACATTCTTGGAAATGCATGACAATATCCCAGAATGACTATTTCAGTGTTTTCGTCATCAACAATAGGCTTTCTTCTTTGCATTTTTGCCTTGACAGAGCCATAATTTTTAAAATTTTCCAGTATGCGTTTTACAGTGTTTGGTGATGGTTTCTGTGTTTCTGGATATCGAGTAGCAAATGTGCTGCAAGTTCTTGATATTACTTTATCACATTCTCCATAAATAATAAACGAATTTAAAAAGTCTTCATGGGTGTAATTTAAACGTGCTGGCATTTTTTGACATATGATAATGACTGACTGTTTCTAATCATGGCTATTTTGATGAAATGATTACAACAATTCATGAATTTCTAATAAAATCGCAAATATTTCAAAAAGTTGTAACTTTAACCCCCACAATGCTAATATCAGAAAAAAGGGAATTCAATTTTACACAACTTGATGTAAAAAAATACAGGATGTTCCATTTGGCCTAAACAATTTTTCTCGGTTTGAAGTTGACAAAATGTAACGCGAAAAACTGAACACTTGGTATGATATTATTGAATTTATTTCAGTTGTAGAAAATAGTTCTCCTTGTGTTCTTTTTATGTGGCAAGAAGCAAATGAGGATCTTTTACACAAAGAAAGTTATAACGGTTCTTGCAAACCGTTGCACCTGTCAAATTTTCTATAAAATGTCAAATATCTCTGAAACGGCTAGGTTTAGGTATAGGATATGCTACATATTTTCGACTCAGAATTTTATGCTCTTTTCGAAAACCCTAAAATATATAGGGTGTTCGATTTGAAATAAGCAAGTTGGTATCGACTTCCGGTATACGCGAAAGTGCCAGCTGCTTGTAATTATTTTAGTTGGATTGGCCACACCGACATTAGTAATTATCTAAATTTTCCTCTCGTATATACCAAAAAGTTGAATTTATATAAATCATATTTGCTCCTGTTACTTACTTTCACCAACAATTTATTTCCAAATAAAATATAATTTTTTTAAATAACTATATAATTTAATCATATATAAAAAATAGTTCATAAATATCGAGAAATATCGCGGTACAGGGTGTATTCTTGTGAAATGTTTAACCTAAGTAATTTTAACGCAACAAAAAAACCGTTTTACTCTTTTAATGATTTTATGACGGTCATAACGACGATGCGGTGTAAGTACGGATATTATGGGTACACAGAAGCTTAAATAATTATAATTAGTAAAGTCAGTAGTCCTAATAAAATAACTAACATAATTAACGTACTCGTCTCTTCGCAAGTTGTACAATTTACATAAGAAAGGTTCTATTACATTCAAAAGTAGTACTGGTAATGATTTTATACTACATAAATAACTCGTCGATAACACACACACCATATAATTCTACATCGGGACTCCATTATTACATACGTACTGCATGATACTACATGAATACTACACGATACTTCACACAAGGGTGGTCAATGTACTTCACGAGTGATTACCCCCTCGTAGTACGGGGTCCATGAACCTTCCCGTGGCCCTTTGAGGT
The DNA here is from genome assembly GCA_963675555.1 of Leptura quadrifasciata. NCBI lineage: Eukaryota > Metazoa > Arthropoda > Insecta > Coleoptera > Cerambycidae > Leptura > Leptura quadrifasciata. The sequence goes on from OY776675.1 coordinate 6,388,117, forward strand.
CACGACGAGTAAAGAGGTGTATTTTTTCATGTTGAATCCAAATATGCAACTCAATTTTACGGAATCATGCAAGAAAAATTGTTATTAACATTTTAATTGTTTATAAGGCTATAACTTCAAAGTTAACAATGGAAGGGAGAATTTTCAAATTTTTTATGTTTTCTGATCCAAAAACAAAGAAAACTCTTTTTGAAAAATTAAAATCGGCTGATTAGAACCGGAACATTTATTATTAAGAAATTGCATAATTACGATTTTTCCGCACTATTTCACTCATAACTCGGCTCCTATTCAACGTAGAAAGTTCTACTAGGTCTCATTTTAAAGCTATAGCGTCAAGCTTCAAAATCTTTTGTAGTGAAATATCCCACCATGCTCTTGAAAAATTTTACAAGTGATGAAAGTCTGAAATTTTTGCGAAACAAAGATAAGTAATTTGTTTATACGCATTTTGAGGAAAGTTAATCTATAAATATCAGCAATTGAGTGATACATTATTATTGTACATCTCAAAACGAACACTTTTTGACTTGCTGAATGTATTTTGATTGATCTTTCGCCGAGTAATATTAATTTGTAGTTGAAGCGCTTTCGCGCGCAATGCGCGCACTGAGTACGCGTTACATGTAGCGACTACCGTTTTATTCCTGGCTTTACTTAATACATAATTTTTGAAATATTTACATTAATAAATAATTTGTAAATAATAATAAACAAATACATAATTTTTTCCAGTGTAATAATGAAAAAAAAGTTAATTCATTTTCTACTAATGCTAACTGTTTATTGATTGTTTTTGCATGTATTGTCTTTTTTGCATGTGCAAAACATGCAGCAGGATAAATTAGCTTTTTTACAGCGACACCATTTAGTTGTGCACATCTTACATGTACAATTTGGTACAAGTTCACTCATCGGAGGCAACAAATCATGCATTTTTTTGGGTAAAAGTAAATCTTGTTCCTTGATCCATCCAAATTTTTCTGGATTTACAAGGCTAATATTAACCGATAAAATGTTAGTCTGTACAAAAGTTATATACAAACATCTTAAAATATGTAATTTAATGGTAGCAGATGTGGGTGGTAACTGCTCGATGAGGTGTTTACTGGAATGGGAATATATTTTAAATCTTAATTCATCAAATGTTTTACAGCCTGCGTTTTTTTCATAACTTCCACTAAATATTCCTCTCCTCTTCTCAAATCAATGTGAATTGTTTCATCTGAAAGAACTAAATAGTGAAGAGTAATTATTATTACATCTAAAAAATTTTTTGATGTATTCAAAAATGCTGAAAATTGATAGGGCGATATTGAAAAATTCACGCAATCTTTACTAGCAAGTATTGATGCCAGTGATGTATTACATTTCAAAAATTAATAATAATAATAAACAATTACCTCGCCTAGAAAGTCTAGAAAGTCATAGTATGAGAGAATGAATTAACTTTTTTTTCATTATTACACTTTAGAAAAAATTATGTATTTGTTTATAATTATTTACAAATTATTTATTAATGTAAATATTTCAAAAATTATTTATTAAGTAAAGCCAGGAATAAAACGGTAGTCGCTACATGTAATGCGTACTCAGTGCGCGCATTGCACGCGAAAGCGCGTCAACTACAAATTAATATTACTCGGAGAAAAATCAATCAAAATACATTCAGCAAGTCAAAAAATGTTCGTTTTGAGATGTACAATAATAATGTATAACTCAATTGCTGATATTTATAGATTAACTTTCCTCAAAATGCGTATAAACAAATTACTTATCTTTTTTCCGCAGAAATTTCAGGCTTTCATCACTTGTAAAATTTTTCAAGAGCATGGTGGGATATTTCACTATAAAACATTTCGAAGCCTGAAGCTTTAGCTTTAAAATGAGACCTAGTATAACTTTCTACGTTGAATAGGAGCCGAGTTATGAGTGAAATAGTGCGGAAAAATCGTAATTATGCAATTTCTTAATAAAAAATGTGCAATATCTCCGGTTCTAATCAGCCGATTTTCTTTGTTTTTGTATCAGAAATCATAAAAAATTTGAAAATTCTCCCTTCCATTGTTAACTTTGAAGTTATAGCCTTATAAACAATTAAAATGTTAATAACAATTTTTCTTGCATGATTCCGTAAAATTGAGTTGCATATTTGGATTCAGCATGAAAAAATACGTCGAAAGCACCTATTTACTCATCGCGACCGCAAAGGGCCACGGGAAGGTTCATGGCCCCCGTGCTATCGGTTTATTATCTTCAAATAATATAATGAAAACCAAAGGTGAAAAACGTGTAGATTAAATACATTCCTTTCCTATGTTATTTTCCGAATCGTCAGATTATTTATAAATATTATTACAGCAATAAATAGTTACAAAATTAACGTACGAGTGTTACTATGTCTTAACGAGGGTCTTAATGGTTCTATTAAGTTTAAAGTTGTTAACAGTATGTAGCAATTGCAGTACAAAAAGCGCAATTTGTACTTTTGTTCGTGTTGACCTTAGAAGCGATTACATTAAATTGACATTATATTGTTTACTTTGTAACGTAGAAATGATTACCAGTAAACGGTCTAAATAAATTAAAAACGTCTTCTATTTTTGTATTTTTCGGCTTACATCAAAGGGCCCAAAAACTGCATTCACACCTACCTTAATCTTTTCCTTATTAAAATCTTCACACAAAAACAATATTAATTAAGATCTTATGCAGCAGCGATTTTCTTCATCGACGACCAAGTTGGAAATTTGTAATTAGTTGTGTCCGTCTTAACAAATTAAAAGTCTAGCCTACTTCCAAGTATTAATTAATGTGAAATAAAAACCAACGAAACAGCCTTGAAATCGAGTTTAGTCAAGGTTATGTTCATACATGTTTTTTTCTATATTTTATAATATATAATTTCACAGTGACGCTTTCAAATAGATAATAATATGTTGTGCGTATACATGAAAAACAGATAAAATATTTTTAATTGCTGGAATAACAAAACACAAACTCCAATTCTTTTGAAGGTGATTCACTATTGTTAGACTGAAATATTTATTCGCTTACATTATCCACCTTAAAAATGTTTATTTGAACTAGATAACCTCTTGATGCTTATAACTAAATAGTAAAATTTTATTTTAACCAGCAAGGCATTTATTTGTTTCATATGGATAAATTTAACACTTCGAAGATCAAGAATTATAAAGTGCTCTTTTGATGCTAGAAATACGCACTGGGTATGGTACCTAATGTATTGGGATGGAAAATGTAATGTAAAACGGTCTTTTTCCTTAGCAAATACAACAAAAATAACATAAACTCAGTCTCCTATCCGAAAATCATCCAGGAAATCGGTGAACTGCTGAATTAGTCAGTAGTGGAACCATTTCCAATCCCGACAGTTAAATCTGAACTGCCGAACAAGGAAATTTGTTCATGCAGCAAGGCCTAGGTACAAAGGCGACCCTCCGTTCCTTAAGGACTGCTGAAATTAGTTAGAAAACTAAGGAATATATTGTAGTCTATCAGGGTGGGGCTTTCAGCAATCTTTGTTCACTGACATCAGCTACCGGAATAGCCCATGATTTTACTTATGTGATATCTGCATCCATTGCCAACAGGTTTTTCGATTACAGTACTACAAGCATTAGTAAATACAGTTTTTTGAATTCTGCTCCCTGTTTATCGGTATTGTTTTTGTTAAAATAGATCTTAAAGTGTTCCCCGTTTGTAATATCGTCCTAGCATCAAATTTGTCACCTATACGGCGTAGCTTTTCCGATAGTCCGTATACATAAGGAATTATTGCTGTAAAATGACGTTCAGGTTTTTGTCGTACCTGATTGTCCCTATTTTCAACATTTATGAAAACTCTACAGGATATTGATTTTGTACTAGAACCTCATTGATAAATTTTTTTCTCGTTATTTAATATTTCATTATTAGATGAAATTATTTTGGCAATATCGTATAAACATTTTACAACACCCCTTTTAACATTTATTGGCTGATTTGAGTTAAGATTTAGATATCTATTAGTATGTGTTGGTTTTCTATAAACGCTTGTTTCAATTGTATTATTACTACATACTAATAGATATCTAAATTTTAACTCAAATCAGTCAATAAATGTATTGTAAAATGTTTATACGATAGGGCCAAAATAATTTCATCTAATAATGAAATATTAGATGACGAGAAAAAATTTATCAAAGAGGTTCTAGTACAAAATCAATATCCTGTAGCCTTTGTTGATAGAGTTTTCATAAATGTTGAAAATAGGGACAATCAGGTACGACAAAAACCTGAACGTCATTATACAGCAATAATTCCTTATGTATACGGACTATCGGAAAAGCTACGCCGTATAGGTGACAAAACTGTATTTACAATATCCCGTGCGAATGTGATAAATGTTATGTGGGTGAGTCATCCAGACCTTTCAGTGTGAGGTTGGATGAGCACAAGAATTACATTAGAAAGAATGAAATTCAGAAATCAAAGATTTGTGAACATGCTTGGGAAAACGGACATAGAATAAACTGGGACTCGGCAAAAATTTTAACAAAAGAAACATACCAAAAAAAGAAAAATTAAAGAATCAGCAATAATCTTATTAAATGAAGATAAGTGCGTATCGAGTTGTTCTGTAGATATTTGTACAACCTGGCTACCAATGTTAAAAGAAGAACTTAGCAAACTCAACATTATCTAAAAGAAAATATCATCAGTTCTATGTTCTGTGTAAGTAGTAAGTATCTATGGAAATAACATAAACAGAATCTTAAAGCTGTGTATTTGACATATACAGCAAAATAAGAGTTCTTCCAAAAAATAGCTTTGAAAACGGAAAGAGATTACTTTCCGAAACGTCAGCAAAATACATTATTTCTGTGTTTATTCCGATTTATATTATTTGCAAAACATAACCTCTGACTATATAATTCTATTATTTTGTAGATTCGGTAGTTTGTTTTGAAGAGGATAATAATACATGTGGTAGAAAACCCAAATAATAGGAAAGAATATTCGTAGAATGCCACAAATAACTTTCAGACAATATAAGAACAGCAGTATAGGGATACACAAAACCGTCCCCCAATGATGGTAATGGTTAGCGAAAAAAGTCGTGTAATCGAATGTCATTTAAGTTTTCTGGTATTTGTTGAACTTGCGTCAAAGGCGACCAAAATTAGAGTTAGGTGTTCTCGAAGTTCATTGCGAAAGGAATATCACAGGTTTAAAAATTATTTCGCAGTAAGTCTATTATGCAGAATTTCCACGTTGATTTGCTTGGTAAAAGATTCTAAGCCCTTGACCTGTCACAGGTCAACTTTGTGCATTTGAATCAATTACTTACTTGTTTTGCCTAATAATAATTTATTGAAATAAATAAATGTCTTTATAAAGCTCTTAGGCTTCTTCGCCTAACTGGTGAGACCCAGATAGGTTGAAAGCTACCATATTGAGATCACAAAATTTATAGGTATACTTGGATCTGTTGGACCATAATATCCATTGCATGCAGGGCGGCAAAGACACGAGGCAAAGGCAAAAACTAACTTTAGCTTAAACCCAAAGCCAAACGCGTGTTCATGACCAATGTAATGAAACTTACTCTTTGTCCACAAAGGACTGTTAATTTCGGTGGTTGTTTCGGCTTTGGGTTATACCTTCAGTCAAGGAAATTACCATGAGACAGGATGGATTGGCATACATATAAACTGAAGATGTACATGATGCAGAATTTGAACAAATTGAACCTCTTGCACGTTGGTTTGCTTTGTAATGTCATTGCATTGGTTATGAACACGCGTTTGGCTTAAACTTTAACCTAAATTTGTTGTTTGCCTCGTCGTGTCTTTACCGCCCTGTATGAGATAGGTATTATCATCCAACGGATCCAACTATCCTTGTGATATTTGTGACCCCAGTATGGTAGATTTTGACCTATTTAGGTATCATTAGTTAAGGAAAGAAGCCTAAGAACAGGATAATGATATAGATTTATTTCGATAAATTAAGTCTATTATTTTGGAGATGGTTTCAATTTTACTTACTTTTACTTAAATATACATGTGTAAGAAAATCCCAAAAAGAAAAAAAATACGACATAATTAACACCGAGTCAATATTTTAATATTGGTTTTAAAGCTAAATCAACACAGTTTATGTCTTCTGCACAGAGAGACCTATAAAGGTGTTTTGAATCATTAATAAAATATATTGCGATGTGCAAGATTAACAGGATCTAGGTTTCTATGAGTTTATTGTTTGAATTTTGGTGCTATATACAAAATAAAAAAATAAAAAAGAAAGAAATAGAAATAATTCCATAGAAGCTTAGACTATTGTTTTGTTTAAGTTGGTATAGTACCAAATAATCTCTTCTTGATATTTCATCGAACTCCTTTATAATTTGCATACATATAGATATAGTAGATAATAATACTCTAAGACGCACGGACCATGAAATATTTTGGCATAATAAGCGATATGCATCTTACACAAACTGCAATTAACATTGTAATAAATTTGTTAGTGTTGTTCACAAGTTGAGGTATTCTGGGCTGTATATATCTTGATGAAACTATTTAAAATTCACTGCTGTTTACTAAATTATCAACTCTATATACTAGAATAATTGGCTGGTTGGTTGAATTAGTAACGTATGCAACTAAATTTTTTTAATGATATGCTAAAGTTGTTTTCTAAGATTATTAATTGCTGTAACAGACATCTTGTAATGAATATGCATCATATTACCGTCTAAAACTTTTAACTTCCGTCTCAAAAAGTAAACATTAAGTTAATATTACGAAGAAAGACGATAGGGAATTCTATTATATAAATTACTTTAAACGAAGGTTTGACTTTTAAAGAAAACTTTGAATTAGTACTATTTGGGATGTCTATTGCCTACTTCTTGAAACTTGAAAATAAAAATAACAAATTAATGTAATGTATTCTCAACAAAATAAATATCTAAAAATCTGCTGAAACATATTGACATCAAGTAATTGATTGAAGTCAATGTTATGATACTTAAATTTTAGTCTTATAATAAATATTCATTTATATTCGTTTAGTTTTTAAGTGTAGAATCAATTACAAAACACATTTCCTTACTAATCAGGAGCTTACACGCTTGAAAGAATATTTAGTTACGATTATGAAAACAAACAATAGGACCGTGTTATGGAAGTCATTGTCAAGGTGCGTTAATAATTGAGGAAGACGAAATTATTAAATATTTAAAAAAATAATAAAAGTAAAAATATTGGCAATAACCAAAAATATTATCATGTAATCCATAAAAGAACAATGACTGATGTTTCTTTCATGTTCAAGTTTTACTGTTATGCATGATGATGCTATAATTTTGTTTTCATTTCTTCGCCTTCATCGTCAACCGCAAATTTTCAGTAATATTCATATATTTCTGCAACGCATGTACCACTATTTCACATCGAAGTTTGCTAAATGACAAAAAATATTTACCGGGATTATCTAATAATAATAATCAGTCTTAATACTCTCAATACTCAAAACTTGAACTATTTTAACTTGATAAATGATAAATAAACACATTTCTAAAAATGAAATTAACTAACTACATTCGGAAAATCATGAGTGTAGGTCAAATATTTTGGCTTATTGTAAAGGTGGTCTTTAGGTACCAAAGATATTAATTTGTGAAAAACACCTCCACCGCCAGGATCTAGATTAGGGTTGTCTAATTAAAATAAACTAGTCGATTTTTAAAAATGTCACAACAGCTCTTTGTCCGTATTGTAAATTAATAATAATAATAATAATAATAATATTGTTTTTATTTGGCGGAGTTCAATCAGAAAGACTGCTCTTACGCTCAATCAAATACACTATTTTTGATTATACAGTATTGTGAGTATTGTGATGTAACAAGGCAATAAGAAATTGCAAACGAAAAACTAAAAAAAATATTAAATTTATACTATAGGCCACATACTAATAAAAATCTTAAAACATAATATTTTTAGTCGCAAACTCCTCTATAAAATCCTTGTTTTACTATAAGGAACGTAACCAGACTGCAACCAACAGCTACTATCCGGGCTATGTGTCCCTCCGAGCGCTGAATTACAAGTTACAAGCCTGGTGCGTTAAGTGTAATAATTGCATATTACCATCAAAACGCTAATGCTTCGATTGCAACAAACACCAGCCGAAAGACTGATCCTACTTAAAGGAGCTCTCGTGCCAACTATGCTAAGCCCAGTCAGGTTATTTATTTTTCGATTGTAACAGACACTGGACCGCTAGGTGGCACCTGCTGACTATTTTACATGTCGCTATCCTAAAGATACCGAAATGTAATAAGTAGTAAAGTGATCCTAGAGTCGGTCGTCACATGCCTACCTTGAACTGGCGAGAGCCAACAGGTCGAAACTGCAGTCTGCAAGTGGTGTGTGATGACTGGCACGAGAGTTCCTTTAAGCAGGATCAGTCTTTCGGCTGGTGTTTGTTTCAATCGAAGCATTAGCGTTTTGATGGCAATATGCCATTATTACAATTAACGCGCCAGGCTTGTAACTTGTAAATCAGCACTCGGCGGGGCACATAGCCCGGAGAGTAGCTGTTGGTTGCAGTCTGGTTACGTTTCTTATAGTAAAATAAGGATTTTATAGAGGAGTTTGCGACTAAAAATATTATGTTTTAATATTCCGCCCTCTAAAAGCACATTTGAACTAATAAAAATTTATAAACCTATCCACAAGAATTAGAGCTGCTTATAAATGAAATTTTAAAAAAATATTTTTAAAAGAAGCTTTTATTTAAATGCTATAAAAAGGAGAAAATACACTTTGAAATAAATCAAACGCATCATTTTGTTACATTATATAATTTTTTTATATGATATAAAAGTTTGTCGCGAGATTTTCCTGTATAAATGAAATTGCAAAAGTTTATTTTCAACTTTTTAGAGCACTTAAATAAAAGCTTTCTTTAATAATATTTTTTTATATAATTTTATTATATAAAGTAAGACTTTTTAGTCTTTCGATATGCTGTAATCGATTTGGATCTAAGCGACAAAAATCGTCAGCCATATTGGCACCACCATTTTAAATTTCTGAATTTTGTCTGAAAATCCCTAATCCGCGACCTAGAAAACCTCCAGATATCGATTTTGAGTTGAATCGGATCTTAAACGGTAAAGTCGCCCTCCATCTTAAGTCGCCATCCTGGACTAAATTTTTGACTAGAAATTGGTAATCGGCGAACCCGAAAACCCCCAGATATCAATATTGATCGATTTGGACCATAAATGACAAACGTCGTCAGCCATATTGGCGTCGCCATTTTGAATTTCTAAATTTTGACCAATAATTCATAATTGGCGATCTCGATAATCCCCAGATATCGATTTTGAATCGAATCGGATCATAAACGGTAAAGTCTTCCGCTATCTTGAAGCTGCCATCTTTTTTTTTTCTTATATGAAAATGTTAAAATGTATTGTTACAGGAATTATACATATGTGCAAAATTTCAAAGCTCTAGCTTAATAATCAAAATTTTTGATTGCAAGATTTGATCTAAACAAACTAACTAACATTACAAGTTTAATAAAAGCTTTTTTTTTATACATTTATTTAACGTCGGCCTAACACCGACGCCTGTAGACGAGCTACCCCCAACCAGGAATTTTGCCGAACCTCTTCCCTTAAGAAGAGTAGGGATCTTTTACTTGCCTACCATTTAATAGACAAGGGACCGACGGCTTTACATCCCCTCCGAAGGATGGTATATCTCCTATACAACCCTCGCCTAAGGTTGTATAGCTTCCGCGCATACACTGATGTACAAGCCGCTGGAAGATGTGTGAGGCGAGAAATAAAAGCTTTTAAAATTAAAAAAGAAGATCAGAAGTTTCACATCATTTGTTCACTGGTTTAATAAGTATTTTTTATAATTGATTTTAAATGAGTTGAGAAAAAGATTTTAAAGTTGAGAGGAATAGAGTTATAAAGAGAGGATACCGCATAAGTAAATGATTTTTTAAAGAATGTCATGCTATACTGAGAAATATTTAAATTATTATTATCCCTAAGATTACGGTTGTGATAAGCCGATCGAACAATCGTATATAAGGTTGATTTGAGGTGAGTATCGCACTTTATGCGTGAAACATGCAAGATGAAACATTCCTCTTGTGGGCATATTTAGCAATTTTAAACTTTTTAATTTAACAGACGTGCATGATTTCTTCTGTTTAAATTGAAAATAAATCTAATAGACATATTTTGTACCTTTTGTATTCTGTACTGTATTTTGTCATTAAGGCACAGTCCATAAATAATATCTCCATAATTGAAAAATGACGAGGAAGTCACTGAGGATTTTTTTGAGATTTTGATTTGATATTTCGCCACTGAAATAAATTATTTTTAAAGCACAATAAGTTTTTTTAGTAGATGATTAACATGATAAATATATTTTAAATTTTTATCTGTAATAAGTACAAGATATTTGGTATAAGTCAAGAACGGCAGTTTTTGGTTCTGTACATAAATTCCAAAATTATCCTCAATTAGCTTACATAATTTTTCGTTTCCAAAAATAAGTGCAGATAAGATTTACGCGGCACTGCTTAAGCAAATGTTCCACAAGATTTTTAATATCATTATTAATTTTAGTCAATGACTGGTGGATAGCTCCTGGTTCAAATGTTAAGTATAATTAGGTATCATCTGTGTAATAATGTGATTGACAAGATGTTAAAATATTTTTGAGATCTGCAGTGTATAATATAAAAAGTAATGGTCCTAATATTGAACCTTGAGGTACCCCGGCTTCTAAAGTTTTTTTGATAGGGATATTGACTTACTTAAAACTACACGTTGCTGTTTGTTAGTAAAATATAATTTAATTACACCGAGGGAATTGTTTGAAAAGCCATAGTATCTTACTTTAAAAATTGTTGTGATATTTTGAGTCAATAATTGTTCATTATTTGGTTACACAAATTTATTAAATTGGTGGTGGCATCTGGTAAGGAATCCTAAACTTTCCAACACTCCTTTTCCCCTTTCTGAAAAACGAACAATGTGGTGTCACAATCCGTGAATGGAAAAAGGGCACAGCAAGGCATTTTTATTCAAGTTGATCGATTAACCAAATTCTATCCGCATGCACCACCATGTTTTTTTTTTGGAAAAGAAAAAAGTTTGGTTGAAGATCTAAAGCAGCCAAATAGTAAACAATTTATAAGTTCTCAAAATTTGTCACAAAAATTTATGATAAGCATTCTGACAGATAATATCGATCTGTGTCAAATGTAGTCATGTGCACAAGGGACAGACGGTTAAGAACCTACACATAAAAATAAATGCTCTGTCAATTCACAACGATGTATGTATTTGTCAATCAGGATTTGTCTGGAATAAACAAGTGTTTAATAATAAATAATAATAATAAACACCACAGAAATTAGACAACCCCTAAATTCCAGAAGCCAGGGCTTGTGCGGAAGGGGGTTACACATTGAAAAAACTTAGACATACAACCATTTCCTCCGACAGTGCCAGAGCCAGGATTCGAACCCGGTGTTGCGATGTCCGTGTGACTAATCGCGATTGCCACCTCGCGCCTTAACCCACTCTTCTATCGACCAGGAAGTACTAAATTTAAATTGAGTAGTGGTGAGAGGTAAGTGAATCCTCTCATATGCTCAATTGCTGCTATATATCATAGATGTCTTCATGGGCGTATAGCGACTAGCGATTCTGCAAGTACCTGAGAGCGGCGACCTTTTAGTCCTAGCTGGACTTTTTTTTTTTATACATTTATTTAACGTCGGCCTATTTCCGCTACTGAGGCCTAACACCGACGCCTGTAGACGAGCTACCCCCAACCAGGAATTTTGCCGAACCTCTTCCCTTAAGAAGAGTAGGGATCTTTTACTTGCCTAACATTTAATAGACAAGGGACCGACGGCTTTACATCCCCTCCGAAGGATGGTATATCTCCTATACAACCCTCGCCTAAGGTTGTATAGCTTCCGCGCATACACTGATATACAAGTCGCTGGAAGATGTGTGAGGCGAGAACGCGGTTTCCGTTGGAATGGTCACCAATCCAAGTACTAACCGCGCCTGTCGTTGCTTTACATCTAGCTGGACTTAACCTACTGTTATAATATATGATTTCCAGGAAACAAATACCCGACCTGCATTGAATTATACCTTACAAATCATTAAAGAATGGTAGCCAACAGAATTTGTCAATTCCCTGATCAGACATAGACCGGTTTCGAACTTATTAGTTCTCATCAGTATGCCGTAGGTCATGGCGCAGACAAAGGACAAATGATATTGGCTACCATTCTTTCCCCTGTTAGTAATATATGACTCAATCCAGTCTAGCAAATTACCACGAATACCAATATTATACAATTTTTGTATTAGTAGTTTTACATCTACAGTGTCAAATGCTAGGAATAAAACATTTGTGATACTACATGTCCTTCTCTATCAAGCTCAGAATACACAAAGTTTAATAAATGGTAGGAAGCCGATTTTCTTGATTTATTTATTCTAAATCCATATTGAGCTGATGATAGAATTTTGTTAGTGCCTAAAAAGGATGGGATTTAGTTATGACAATCGTCTTTAATTTTGAAAAAATACTCAACAATGATATTTGTCGGTAATTATATATATTAGTGGGATCATTTTTTTATGTAGAGGTAAAGCACTAGCAGTTTTTAGTGCATCAGAAAAAAATACCTTATTCAATGGATTTATTAATTAATAACATTAATGGAGTGATTATTATGTTCATAATAATTGGTCTTATTAGTTTCAGTGTAAAATCGTCTAATCCAGAATAATTCGTATTTTTTATACAATCTAAAGCTTCCATAATATTATTTTCATCAATATAGTTGATAGCAATAATGTTTTGAATGTTATTAGAGTTTACATGGTAGAGATACGTTTTCTCCAAAATGTTCATGTACTAATTTGATACTAAATATCGTGTATATAATAATAATAATAATAATTTAATGAGCAAGACATTAGGACACTCACAAGCAGACTTGCGAACTGGAAAGCGCCAGGCAGGGATGGCGTTCAGAACTTTTGGTATAAAAAGCTTAAGAGCACGCACACCTACCTTGCTCAAAAATTCAATGGCATACTTGAAAACCCGAACATAATGCCTCGATTTCTTACTAAAGGCCATACATACCTTCTACCCAAGAGTAACAACACCCAAGACCCTTCCCAGTATAGACCGAACACGTGTCTGCCCACACTGTACAAAATACTATCTGCAGGAATAACTGATAAAGCATACACATATCTGGAAACCAAAAACATCCTAACGGAAGAGCAAAAAGGGTGCAGAAGAAGAGCTCTAGGCTGTAAAGAGCAGATAGTGATTGACTCGGTAATACTGGAGCAGGCGAGGAAGAAAAACAGAAATCTCTATATGGCATATATGGACTACCAAAAGGCCTTTGATTCTATCCCCCATGACTGGCTGCTACAGGTGTTAGATATATATGGCATTGATGAGAGCACCATAAGGTTTCTGCAAAGCACGATGACGACATGGTGTACGAGGCTGTCCATAAGATCTGGTGATACTGCCATCGAATCAAAAGAGATTAGGATTAGAACAAAATAGAGCACAAAAAAATTAAGGAGATGCTTATCGAACAATTCAAAAAGAGACTTCAGAATATCCTTAGAAGTAAGTTAAACTCATCCAATTTAACAAAGGCTATTAATAGCTATGTCATCCCAGTACTAGCTTACTCCTTCAGGATCGTTAATTGGAGCCACACAGATCTGGAGGATGTAAATACAAAAATTTAGTTATATTTATTTAGAGTTATGCTGACCAAACACAGGATGCATCACCCTAGAGCTTCAAAAGAGCGAGTGTCACTCCCTAGGGAGCAAGGCAGAAGAGGTATTATGGATGCAGCAATGTTATGCAGCGCCCAGATCGAAGGTCTCAGGAGTTACTTCTACCAGGCACAATCCAACCTGCATAGAATTGTTATAAAAGCCGACACCGGATATACTCCTCTAAATCTAAGCCAGAGAAATTACATACACTTTCCAAATATCACAACCAACCAAGACAAAGTCAGACAATGGGCATCCAAAGAGCTACACGGACGATATCACTATAACCTGGAGAAGGAATACATTGATAAAAATGCATCTTTAGGATGGCTGCTGAGCGGGACACTTTATCCGGAAACAGAAGGATTCATGGTCGCTATACAAGACCAGGTTGTAAGCACCAGGAACTACCAAAAACATATACTGAAAGAACAGGTTATGACGGATAAATGTAGAAAGTGCAATAGTCAGTCAGAGACCATTGAACATATCTTGTCTGGGTGCGAATGCCTAGCAGGCACAAAATATTTGGAAAGACACAACAAAGTGGCTGTGATAATGTATCCCGAACTCCTGAAACTGCTCAAAATAGCGCCAGATAGCAATGAACCGTACTATCGTTATAAGCCACCGCCAGTGGTAGAAACCGAGCAGGTTAAACTATATTGGGATAAGGGTATTATCACGGACAAAACAGTCGAACATAATAGGCCCGACATAACTATTCTATATAAGAAAGAGAAGAAAGCGCTCCTGATAGATGTCGCAATCCCCAATAACCACAACATAGAGTTAAAGTATAACAAGAAACTATCGAAGTATACCCATTTGAGACGAGAAATAAAAGAGATGTGGGAGTTGCAAACTGTTAGGGTGGTATCGATCATCATCTCCTCCATGAGAATAATACCGAAGACGTTAAAAGACGGTTTAAGAGACATAGGAATACCCTGGAATGTTCACCGAGTTATGCAAAAGTCGGTTACGTTGGACGCTACAAACATAGTTCGATCTTTCCTAGAGTAGTAGGATCGAAGTCTATATCTTGCTAGCAATAGCCGATTTAGACTTTAAAGCCAGAGAAATCTGAGAATAAAAATAATAATAATAATAATAATGTTTATTTGCAATCATAGTATGTACACTTTGTCATAAATAAATGAAGCAAGGTTGCAAAATGGAGCTGAAAGCAATTTAAAAAAGTTCAAGGTTCAGCTCCAACTGTGACATAGATACATTAGAAATACATGAACATGATACAGCGAGTTAAAATCATACTCACGTAACAAAGAAAATAAAATTATATATATTCTTTTTTAACTAAAAATAGAAAGAAAAATAGGATAGGCTGCTAATAGAAGGAAAACTGGTAATAAATAAGTGTAATGTTAGGCATTAAAAAGAATTTTCTTAAATTGACTTCTAAAGGAATTAAGTTTTAAAGATTTCAAGGATGCTGGTACACTATTGTAAAGAAAATAAACGTTATATATAAAACATCTTTTAAACATTGAAAATTTTGTGTGGTGGAGGTGTAATGAGTCCTTTGAATCTTAAATTTAAAGTATGGACATCCGTTCTAAATTTTATTTTATTATACAAGTAAGGTGGACATTGGTTTAAGATAATGTTATGAAACAAAACTGTAGAATGGAGTTTTCGTCTGTCCTGCATATTTAACCAGTTTGAATCTCTTAATTTATATGATACTGCCTCAAACTTTCTGATACCATATATGAACCGCAAACACGACTTTTGAACTTTTTCTATTCGATTAATATCTAGTTTGTCTAGGCACGGTCCATATATAGTGTCACAATAATTAAAGTGATTTAACACAAGAGAATCTGTAAGTTGTATTTTAAAAGTGGCGATTTGGAAATAACATTTTTAATGAGGCGTAAGCTTTTTGAATTCTTTTATTTACATCTTTTTTAAAACGTAGATCAGTATCCAATTCTAATCCTAAGTTTTTGGTACTTTGCGCACATTGTAAAGTCTCATTTCCTATTTTAATTACCAACTCAGTTTCAATTTGTCGTCTGCATTTACCAAATACCATAACTGATGATTTCATTGTGTTCAGTTGAAGTTTATGACGTTCGGAGAATGTAACCAAGCGTTCTAAATCATCATTTATAATATTATTTGCTAGATGTACTTCATCTGGTAAGAATGAATAATAAAGTTGTGTATCATCTGCATAAAGATGCACTTTACATTCTTTTAAGCAGGATGTTAAATTACACGTGTATATACTGAACAAAAGAGGGCCAAGTATTGAACCCTGCGGAACACCACATGATACACTACCTTCGGACGATTGACCTAAATCAGTTTCTACAAACTGAACCCTACTACATAAATAACTATCCAAAAGCCTAGTTGCACCCTCTGAGAAACTAACGAAGTGTAAAATAGACAATAAAATTTCGTGGCTAATTGTATCGAAGGCTTTCGAAAAATCTAAAAGTGTCAATACCGTAGTTTTACCCTGATCTGTGGCCCCAATGATATCATCAGTTATTTTTAACAGTGCTGTGGCACAGCTGAATCCTGGGCATATGTTATTGTTAGAAAGGTCCACCTATTTTTCTTAATGTGGAGCTTCATAATTTTATACTTTATCGAACAAGCACCAGATCATTTCTCTATCTCTTACTGTTGATAATAATATAGGCAGTAGCCTTTTTATGGGGAGGCTGGTGAGCCGGCATGATTCCCAGAGATGAATATGTTCGAAAATCTACTTATCAACTTATTCTATGCATGGTTAAAAGGACTTAGTATTACTCAAATTGAAAACATTATACATTTAAGCCACGAAGCTAAATAATTCATTCATCTAAAATATTTTACTTTCCTTAGACGCTATGAACACCAAGCCACCTCAAACATTACATAAAAATGGCGCTTAGATTATTAACGGAACAGTGGGTTAAAATTATTGTCTTTCCCATAATCAGCACAAGTCATTACGTCCCCACTGTTTATTCATAATTCTTTAAAGGCATCGTTATAAAAACGGCTCTACCGCCTGGGGTCGAATTTGCGTATTTTTCCCGCCACAGCGAAACGATCCTCTCAAAGCAGCAAAGTGCAAGTCCTGCCTAGCCAGCCTCTAAGAATATGCACGGAATTAAAGTGATGGGTAATTAACTGCAATATTTTTAAAACGGAAAATGTCAGAACGCCAATAAAAAGGCATGGCACATCAACCAAAAAATGAAAGTCTTCCTTGTCACAATGTTTCGGAATTATCAAATAGTCTTCTGAGGCCTATAAAAATTAACATAAGAAAATTAATAGCTTATATACATAAGCATGAGGAAGTTTGTGTTTGGTAAAGTTTATACTTATCTAAGGGATAATAGCTTCTCCGCAATAAATTATAAGCTGTTTTAAATGTATGCAAAAATTATATAATATTAAGTACATTAAGCTGTAACATTAAAAATATCAATATTTTGCATATTGATTAATACATCCACGTCAGATGCGATACACCTTGCGTTACACCTTACAGTATATTACATATCTGATAGATTTTCTATAAATAGCTCTAGTTCATTTTTAAAAAAATACTGGAGTGAATAAGGTTCATTATTTGCTTATCTAAGTGTTCGTTATCCAGGTCAAATAGTGCGTAAAATATCCTCATTATTATTTTACATAATTCTTAAAAACGAGCCAACAGAATTAATTTCATTATGTAAACTAGCAAACTTAAGACAAGGACCTATTATATTTTATATTGTAATCCTATATAGGCTGGGGCCGTTACGGATTTTTAATGCTGAAAAGAGAAAAATTAATAGCAGACAATGGCCGGCTGGAATATATAGTTGAGGTCATAAACAATGAAAAAAAAAACTTTGGAACTTGAGATGAAGGGAAGTAGTGAAATGGGGTGCTCTTTAAGGGATGAAAACCGTTTCTCGTGATTTTTGGCGAAACGTGACCTCCTAGAGAAAAGTGTTTCATACAAAAGTTGTAGATAATAAAGAAATCTAAAACTTTCATTTTGTATATTTTTCGACATAACCTCAAAGTTTGCGAGAAAATGACGAGAAATCGATTTTTCTGTTTCTATTTTTTTAATCGCGTGAAAATTATTTAATTTAAATGAAACTTGGTGAAAGTACGTAATTATTTGCATATAATAAGCATGAATTTTTTCAATTGTGGGAAATAAATATTTTTCGAGATTTTACCATTTATCCGAAAAAACATCCCGATCTTCGGCGAACAACTTTATTGATTTTTTTTTTTTTGATTTTGATGTTCTACTAGTGCTCATTTTTTCGTCGAGATGTCTACTTTCAAATGTTATATCGATGTTAGTGATTTATTGTCATTTGGCAGCTTAAAATTAAGAAAAACCGAAAAGAAAAATTTTTCGAATCTCGAATTTGTCGATTTTTTCATTATTTTCAATTTTTTAGCGTATTTATGTTAATAATTCATAATATTTTAATGAAAAAACTTACTTTGGTATAAAATAACTAAAGTTGAATGAATTTAGTTATTGGAAACCACGCTAAAATTGAATACAAACAAAAAATACTGTTACGTATTCAAACAAAAAAAAAATGTACAAAATTTCAAATTTCTCAGCATACAGGTATTTGAAATGCCCGCCCAAAACGACTGAAGGTTGGGGGTAGAGAGGGGTAGGACAAAGTGAGCCTGCACAAGAGCGGCAGAGCTCGTTCTCTTGTAGTAGTAAATCTCTATTAGTCTAGTTGTGTAAAAGTATTTTTTCAGTTTGTGATGCGACCTTTGTAAACGCACGTGGTGATTGAGTTTTCGATTAAAATTAAACGAATACCCTGTCACAAGAAAATTTTTTATCAAATCAAAATAATAAAAACAATTTAATTATCACAATAAAATCAAATAAATTACAGTCCGAGGGCTTTTTGTGTAAGCGAGCTCCTGAAGACGCCCACGCACTAGTTGTTAATACTGCGATCCAATTAGCTAAACAAGATGATAAAACTGTAATAATAATTCTTTTACACCAATTAAATTCGAATGGGCTGGATATTTATTTTCACAAACCAGACTCAAGCAACGTCAAAGATTCATTTTATACATCCTATTGTTTTAAACACGAACCATACACAAGTGTAATAGCGTTTCTTCATGCTTTCTCTGGGTGTGATACAACTTCAGGTTTTGCTGGAAAAGGGAAAAACAATAGTCAGATCTTTATTGGATAATAAAAATGTATTAAACCTAGCCAGTGTTTATTATCAAAAAGATGCAGACCACATAACCATAGCAAAAAATGGATCTCAACTTACAGCTAGTATTTACAAAAGTAAGAAAATTTGTAACTCATTAAATCAATTGAGAGAGATTTGAGCTGTATCAGCAAGCTACAAACAAATCCACTCTTAAATTGGAAAAACTCCCTCCAACTGAAGAAGCAGCTGCACAACACTCCTACAGAGTCTATTACCAATTGCAAAGTTGGTTGGGTAATTTTGACAACGATCAGGACAACAAAAAAGCAAAGGACTGGGGCTGGAACGAAAATGTAGGAAGACTAGTGCCGAAATACATCTCTGATAGTTCCAACTTGATTCCCGGAAAGTTGTTAAAAAGCGTTAGCTGTACTTGTGAAAGTGGATGCAATAATCAAAGGTGTGGCTGCCAAAAACACGGCTTAAAATGTACCAATCTATGCAATACATGCACTGAGAACTGTTCAAATAGAGACACAGAAGTATTTGTAGATTTAAGTGATTCTGAAGATATTGATGAAGAGCCAGCAAAGAATAATGACATCGAAATTGAAGAGCCTGAAAATGCCAATGATTTTGAAGATATATAGAATTTGAGAGTTTGATCGATGAAGAAAACGAACCACAACAAAAAAGGCCTCAAATTGAATAGATTTTAACAATCATTTTATTGATTTTTCTTTTTATAAGCTATACACAACCAATATTAATAAAGTAAATATTTGCAAATAAAGTAAAGAATTCGTAGCCAATATAAATAAATTGTATGTTGTATTTTATTATATGTATTTAGAATAATTTAATATGCATATACAGTTTTCGAAACTTAACTGTAGCTTATGAAAATTAATAAAGTACTATTGATGTCCATGTAAATGTTAAGTTTTATGAAGTTTTCCCTACCTTTCCGTGATGAAATTCATTCAACTTTATTTATTTTATACCAAAGTAAGTTTTTTCATTAAAATATTATGAATTATTAACATAAATATGCTAAGAAATTGAAAATAATGAAAAAAATCGACAAATTCGAGATTAGAAAAAAAAAATTTTCGGTTTTTCTTAATTTTAAGCTGCTAAATGACAATAAATCACTAATATCGACGTACCATTTGAAAGTAGACATCTCGACGAAAAAAATGAGCACTAGTAGAACATCAAAATCCAAAAAAAATCAATAAAGTTGTTCGCCGAAGATAGGGGTGTTTTTTCGGAAAAATGGTAAAATCTCGAAAAATATTTATTTTCCATAATTGAAAAAATTCATGCTTATTATATGCAAACAACTACGTACTTTCATAAAGTTTCATTTAAATTAAATAATTTTCACGCGAGAAAGAAAATAAAAACAGAAAAATCGGTTTTCCGTTATTTTCTCGCAAACTTTGAGGTTATGTCGAAAAATATATAGAATAAAAGTTTTAGATTTTTTTATTATCTACACTTTTGCATGAAACACTTTTCTCTAGGATGTCACGTTTCGCCACAAATCACGAAAAAACGGTTTTCATCCCTTAAATAGCACCCCATTTCACTACTTTCCTTCATCTCAAGTTCCAAAGTTTTTTTTCTTCATTTTTTATAACCTCAACTATATATTCCAGCCGGCCGTTGCCTGCTATTAATTTTTTCATCTCAAAAAGGTAACGGCCCCAGCCTAATAGTACGATCAGATTATACATAGAGCGATGCATCAAATCAGGTATTTTTGCTTTTTTGATATATTGTTTATGATGGAAAGGCAATGTTAAATCCATGTTTTCGACCTCGTCAAGAAAATCTCGAATTTTCTTACCTTTTTTCAGTTCTTGTCGATTTTGACCCGGAAGGACTGACTTTTTATCAAAGATCGTTATAATCATTTTTGAAGTAGATTAAATTTGATACTTGAACAGTTATTGTAGGTCCAATAGTTTCGGAGACACACCTTTTCAAAATTTAGCCAATTTTTCAAGTTCACGATTTTTAGCAAAATTTCATCATTGTTAGTACCATTCAAGTTTCTGAAGGCCTAGTATATTGTTTGAAAACCCTTTCCCACCCTCTCTCAGTGCACTCTTTCCTGGGGTCTCAGGGAACCCCAAACTGACCATCCCCCCTCAACCACTTGAGCAAATAATGAGATATTGGTATTTTTACTTACAGGCGTGGGTATGTGAAAAATCAAAGCACTGACAATTACTTACGTTGTCTTTTAATTTTCATGCGACGATGTCTGGTCGATAGCCGAGTGGGTTAAGGCGCGAGGTGGCAATCGCGATTAATCACACGGACATCGCACCATCGGGTTCGAATCCTGGCTCCGGCACTGGCACTGTTGGAGGAAATAGTTGTATGTCCGCGTTTTTTCAATATGTAACTCCCTTCCGCACAAGCCCTGGCTTCTGGAATTGGGGATTGTCTAATTTCTGTGGTGTTTATTTATTATTTATTTATTATATTTATTATTATCATTATTATTATATTAAAAAGAATTATACGGCCACTGCTTGAAACTGCTCATTGTCCTTGGAAGTCAGAATTACTACTACTGAATAATACTTTTACGTATTTTGTCAACATCATTGTTTTTACTACTTCATGTGCTAAGGCTAGTTGGATCAAAATGTGGGCCCTCGCTGCTCTAGCATAAGCGTGACCAGACATCAACTTGTCAATGCTATTTTCTGTATTAATATTTGAAAGTAGTTCTTTTAGTCCACTTCCTCCCATGATCACGCCAATTGTACCCATAAATGATATGAGCAAGTGAAAACTACCCAACCTTACCACTATGTTGCCTAAATCGGTATCGGGGCAGTTGATGATCTCTTTGGCTTTGATGTACAATGGTTGATCAAAGGTTATAATGCTACTTTTCTACCCATGGATTCAACATTCTTCGGTGGCAAGCCGGAGAGTTGTTAGTATAGTGTCATGTTATGATGGTGGGTGGTTGATGAATGGAAGGCAAAAAAGCTTCGATGTTTCAAACAGTTTGTCTTGTGTGGCTCGTTCCATGAAACCATTCCATCCACTGATAGGCAACTTTTTCTGAGTTTTGCCTAGCAGCCATAACAGATCTGAATGGAGTGGCAAAATATTTTCAGGCAGGAAGTGAATGACGTCCACGTTTTCTATCTCAATTGACGCTAAACGCTGATTGTTACCATGGTGGAAGGTTTCTAACTACTATTTGAGTAGTTATATTTGTTGTCAGACGGTGTGTCCTTCTTTTAGGTCATGTCGAATGAAATGGAGTCACAACCCTTAAACCTCCCATTGCATGGAAGGTTCCAAACCCATCCAATGTATTAACATTAAAATCGGCATTGTCGAAGGCAAATTGCAGGAAGCATGATGAATCCAAGCTGAGTTTATCTGATCCCATGATGAAAATTTACTGAAAATTATATGACTTGAAAAATTGGCCAAATTTTGAAAAGCTGTATCTCCGAAACTACTGAATCTATAATAACCTTTCAGATCTCAAATTGTTGCAAATTTAATCAACTTTAAAAATTATTATAAAACGGTCTTTGATGAAAAGCCAGTCCTTCCGGGTCAAAATCGACAAAAACTGAAAAAAAGGTAAATAAATTTGAGATTTTCTTGATTTTTGACAATGACCTGGTCGTCTGCCGAGGTCGAAAATTTGGTTTAACATTCCTCTCTCATCATAAATAACATACGAAAAGAGCAAAAATGCTAGATTTGATGTAGCGTTCACCCCGTTATAATTATGTTTCCAAAATTCTCCTGTGTCAAATCAGTGTCGGGTTCATTATTATTCATTTTTAACATTTGAAATAGCGCTTAAAACTTGGGTCAATTATTTGCTCATATTAATGTTAAGAAATGACATTGTCATTAAAAGTATTGCTGATTATATATTTTTGGGATTAATTGCTTTTTATTTATTAAGATTGACAGTACTTAGATCTCTACCGCAATACGAAAAAATCTGTTCAATAGAAGCAATGGCTATTTATATATCATTCTTATTTTTTCCCTATTTCTCTGAAGCAAGGTAGGTAGACTATGTTTTTTTACCTCTCCACAATAAAATTGTGAGAGGTTACTAAAATTGGTTCAAAAACGAAAATTGAGATAATATCAAATCTTTACGTTTTGAGGTCCTAGGAACCCAAAAAAGTGGTTTTTGAAAAATGTGTGTATGTATGTGTGTATGTGGGTTAGCACGATAGCGCCGAAACCACTGAACGGATTTGAATGAAACTTTACATATGCGTTTCTTTAGTGCCCCAGAAGATCTGAAAAGGTTTTGATTGAGATCGGATTACGTTTAGTGCTATTTTGACGTAACAAGTTGTTTATTTTATAATTACTTTCAATTTGCAATGGAACCATTGAAAAGCAGTTAAAATTCTGATTTCTACGATATATCACACTTCCACCCTTTCGATACCCATAGATCGCATTTCGCATGACATGATCGATGCGCGTAGCCGTTACGTCGTGAAACTCGTCACATCACGTGTCAATTCACGTGTAAGGGTTTCTTCACTACGAGCGGATTACGTTTAGTGCCGTTTTTAAATATATATACAGACAAATCGAAGAATTAAACTACAAATATTCCTCTAAATGCTGATGTTTCATTTAAGAAAGACAGCCGCGAGCGATCGGATTGCAATGAGCAAATTTTGACGATTGTCATTGTCATCGTTTGTCATCCGATAACGTTGGTGTCAAGTCATGTTAATAAGATTTCGGCATATTTGTAACTTTTAGTGGATTGTCACAAACTTTAAAGGTAGATGTAACAATATCAATATCACATGCTTCCTGTACCTTCGTTGGTGAATTTATTATAGATTATCACTTTACCAATTTTCAGTTTGTTGTTGCTTTACAAATCTGTAGTATTTAGGATAACTAGACTTTCTTAGTCATTCAAGTGATGTTAAAGTTGTTAATATCCTAATAGTATATTATTCAACGAGCGATAATGCAGGTAATAACTCGCATAGATGATTGTAAATTCATTAAGTTAAGGGTTTTATTAGTGCCTCAGAAGTTCTGAAAAAGTTTTGGATGAAATCGGATTACGTTTAGTGCCGTTTTGTCACACAATTTAATGCTCTTTTCGGCTTCAAAGATCCACCGAGTGGGGAGGTTCCAGCCGCTTCCAGTAGCTGCCGATTTTTATAATAAAAAAAATGAAAAAGATACACCAGTTGCATTCATTATATTATAACACTACAATTTAATTCAAACTTACTAATTCTTGAATTAATATGCGAATAATATATTAAATCTTGGAAGAAATGAAAGTTATAAATCATGTACGATTGCCGATTTTAGTAAAACTGATATCTGCAAAATATTTCTAATTTACTTTTATTCGCATATTTTCAATACCTAACTATCTGTTGGTGACACTGCTATTAAATATTACTTTCTAATAAACGGTTGCACCTACTGTTTATTAGAAAATACAATTAAAATACATAGTGTGCTATAATTATACCAAGGGACTAAGTGTATTTTTATCACCGAGGATCAATTACAGGAGGAATTAAAAAGCACTATCACTCTGTGGTATATTGGTACAAACAATTTTTTTTTATACACTTATTTAACGTCGGCCTATTTCCGCTACTGAGGCCTAACACTGACGCCTGTAGGCGAGCTAATCCCGACCAGGAATTTTGCCGAACCTCTTCCCTTAAGAAGAGTAGGGATCTTTTACTTGCCTAACATTTAATAGATAAGGGACCGACGGCTTTACGTCCCCTCTGAAGGATGGTATATCCCCTATACAACCCTCGCCTAAGGTTGTATAGCTTCCGCGCATACACTGATATACAAGCAGCTGTAAGATGTGTGAGGCGAGAACGCGGTCTTCGTTGGAACGGTCACCCATCCAACTACTAACCGCGCCTTATGTTGCTTTACATCGCATATCGAAGTGTGTACATAGTAAAGACGCACCCACGCTCGCCCCCTTCAAACCATTTAATTTTTTGCGCTCCACAGTCTAACAGTCCGCTATTGCTATTGTAATAATAATTTTCGAGGAGTAAAGTATACATCTCTTTTACTCCTCGAGGGTCAGAGCCCAATTTCTACACTTTAGTCCTCGAAAATGATAATTAAAATGGCACTCTTATATCACAGAATACTAAAAAATTGTTTTTGAGATGGAAAGTGCTCAAATGTATTCTTTTAATTTTCCATTGTGGTACAGATTCTTATTAAGGGTGTACAGAAAAGTTTCTACATGGCTCTTAAATTCCTATTTATTAAATAACTATAACCATTTAAGTATTATACACATACACGAATAAAGTCTGTACATTTCCTGGCGTTCTAAATAATTACGAATTTATTATTCAAACTATATTATACTAAAGTACTTATGTGTTCCTGATAGCTAAATTCGGGGATTTATTAATATTTCGTCTATTATGCCAACTAAATACGCGCAACCTACAATACTTCAAGATATTATGTGTGCCACCGAGGTTTGGTTTGTAACTGGTACATATAATCATAAAATCGTGTCTCAATTACAGTTTGTACGGTCCTGTACGCCGCTTAGATTAGTAGCTTCTGCGTTATTGACAGGACGATGTAATTTGGTTACTTACAAATTTGCTCGCGATTGACTGGCGCGTGCAAACATACACTTAAGGTAGAAAATTTTTTTGAAGTATAAAGATATTGGAGCTTTTCCATTTTATTAAGGGACCTTAGCACTGGAATGCCGTTTTATGGTAATTTTCTATGGTACTGACAAAATCTAAATCTTGAATTCGAAATTTATTCATTTCTAACCTGAGTAAAATTTCTACAAACCATTTTTCTCTTCATCAACACACACAGGGCTTTTAAAATTTTGCTAGATTAGTGTTACTGAGGAATAAAAAATTGTTTACGAAGTTGAAAAACCTGTAAATTTTTGTATAAACTAGTTTTTTTTCTGAAAGTTATTTGTGGCATTCTACGAATACTCTTTCCTGTTATTTGGGTTTTCTATCACATGTATTATCCTCTTCAAAAACAAATCACCGAATCTACAAAATATTAGGCGCAGAGGCTTTTTTCAATAATTCTGTTATTTTGTAGATTCGGCGATTTGTTTTTGAAGAGGATAATACATGTGGTAGAAAACCCAAATAACAGGAAAGAATATAACCAATTTCTTACGACCATTCTGTTAGGAACTTATGTGATGGTATTGACTCCAATTTTAAGGGTACGTATATTTAATTTTTGAGGGTAGGTTCAGAATTTTTAATATATTTTTTTATGTGCCGAGTCAATCTACCTTTTTATTTTAGAACGCAATAATTTAAATTGATACAGATACTGTGATTCACCTTTCACTTTATAGATGTCATAACGAGATTTTTCTTTAATATTTCTAGTTATACTTTTATTGAACCATGGAGGATATAAAGCATTTTTGGATTGTCTTGGGAACACTTTCTATAAAGACGGAATCTAACACCTCATATATACAATTAAAATATTATTATGAATATAAATCAAACTTACATATATTAAATAATAATAGATACAAACGAAAAACAAACTATTTTTAATTTTATTATTCATCTGAGAAGAATGTTAACTATTTTTAATTTTCATAATACCTGTAACAATGCCAGATATTTTTATTAAATATATGTACAAGCTAATAATTCAATATTTGTTTTTTAAAATCTCGAACACGTTACAAAATACATCACCTCAATAGAGTTTTTTTTTTCAATTTTAAAACTAATTTTGCTGCTATACAGGATGTAGAAATTTGTGGTACCTTTGGTCCTCCACAAATAAAAGTGTAACAAGAGAAATCTTTACTGAATGTTGCAGTATTGTATGAAGAGCTTGTCTTACTGATTTTTGGAGTGGCGGATGCCTGTATAAGAGCAGAATTGACAAATTCATTAAAAGAAGATGTTATAAATGAAGAAAGTTACTTCAAAGTCCGTCTTAGAGATACAAACACAAAAATTTATAGAGAATTTATTATAACCCCAGGAGACATAGAAGGTGTTGATATGATGGATACTGTTAAAAAGTATGCTGAAATGAGACCTCCAAATTGTACACATAATAGTTTTTTCGTTACATTAGTAATAAAAAATTTGTTAATATACAGATTAGAGATTGGTATAGATACAATTGGGGCAGTACCCTATAAAATTGTCAAATTTTTGAAACTTTCCAATCCTAGACTGTTTCCAACGTTCCTCAACAACAATACAAGCGAGTGCTGGGGCCGACCTGTTAATGGTAGAAAGGCATGGTGGATGGAAAAGTAATGCAATTGCGGAGGAGTACATTGAAACCTCTGAAGAAAATAAAAAGAAAACTGCAATTAAAATATTAGGTGAGAGTACTTCATCAGCATCACAAAACAAATTGGATGTTTGTACCACTGTTTGTACAAAGGAAGCGTATTCCCAATCTGGAATTAATCTCATAGATTGTCAAAATTGTGTGATTAATATTTACAGTAAGTAATTTTGATTATTTAGCATTGATTATGTATTACTTGTAGATATTGTGTGTTGACAATGTTACGGACCTCTAGCGTATGCGACCCACCATACGCTTTAGCGTTTTGTGGGCCGCATTATAACAACTGCTACGTTCGTAACACATTTCGCTATTCTCCACGGGAGGGCGACACATTTGCGGCACGTGATCAGCAGAGAGCGGAAAAAGAAGGGAACCATTTTTGTTGGTGGCAGGTAGTTGATAATTCTTCCAACCTCGGTTAATCCAAGGCATCCTGGTGGATTTTGGAATTATCAACACAAGAAAATTTCCTCAATCTGTTGTTGTTCCGTTTAGCGGAATATTTTGTGGTAGTGAGTAAATTTTATCTGCGGAAGCAGGATATTTAATTACACAAGGTAAGCTAACCTCTTCACGCCATCTTGCCCGCTCTCTACCCACGTGTTTCGCAAATTTGCAGGCTCTCCTTTGGAAATACAGTGTCAAACTGAAAGGCGGACTCGACCCCATTCATCCGACTGTGGCTTTTGTTGGATTGTTCCCTCATCAGTGAGGTAAATTATGTTTCATTTGTAGGTTATGTCAGAATTGCTCACATTAGGCACGCTTCACGTGCATTTCTGACTTTGTGAATTAAATCGTGATATCTTTAGGGTTCTACGGACGGGGCTTCTACATACTTCAGTGAGAGTTCCACGGACGGGGCATCCACACACAGTGGAAGGTACCAAAGCTGGTGAGGCTACAATCAACCCCATCCTTGGGTCCATTTCTTGTGTCCCGAAGACATCTCAGTAGGGCTACAGTTCTTCCACGTCCGGACTCGGTATCGTACCACCCTGAATAAGTGTGTTGTGTTTATTTTTTTTACTTACCGGGGACCACCTTCAGTGGTTCGGCTGGATTTCAATTCATACGTTTGCATTTTTAACTTGTACATATTTAAAGATTTTATGCATTTACATATATTTAAGGAGGTTCTTTAAATCAGACCTTTGTGGCAGATTTTATGACCATTTGTGAGGACATTATAAACCGATGTGTAGCTACACGAGGCATTTTATGAATGTTATAACTTATTAATCAAGATATTTGCCATACCTTATGAACATCGCCAGGTTACATGCTAGTGAACCAATATCTGTAAATTGTATAATATAGTGCATTTCATTTTTAAAGAAAGTGTCATTATTTCGTCTGCGACCACTACGTATGGAAACCTCAGTGAATTGTTAAGTAAGTAATCTAATAATTTTTGATAGTTTATGTAAGCTTGGGCTTAACGCCCTGAGATAGTCTGAGCTAGAGAAATTTTATCGTAGGCACGTACATCACTTTCCGGGTTAAGTTTGTGGCCTACGATATTTGCTACGCTACAGTAGCCCAAGTGATTTCGTTATGTAAAATCTTATAATCATTAATATCTAACGTATTTATTTGTTTATGTACGTGTAAATCCGTAGCAACAATAAATAATATTGACTAATTAGTAGTTTTTTTATGTATAAGAAAATTAGTAAGTCGAACGTAGATAAAATCTTGTATACTATTCGTGCTATGTAAAAATGCTAGTATGCTATTTTATTGTAATTGAATATGTAATATAAATTCGAATTTATTATATGTAGTTATATTATATAATGAATATTTTATTTTGTTGTGGACAAGTTTTGTAGAAAATATAATATAAATTACAAAAAGGCATAAATCATTTTACAAATCAAAGAGCACACTGTGAAGTCGGAAAGTGTAACGTTAATTATATATACATATATAAAGTGGGGAAAACTTCCATAGCTAATTAATTTTTAATATAAAATGCTTCAAATTCAGACTTGCAGAAGAATATTAAATGGATATTTATCTTTCCTAAATCAGTCGGATGAAGGGATAAACGCGATCAGAGATTGGAGAGGTGAGAGTTCGAGGAAAGACGTGAGGTCTGGTCACTGTAGGGCACACGCGGATCAATTCATTATACTCTAGAGAGGGTCCGAATTTGCACCGTCATCTTCGAGCTTTCCTCACACGAACACCCTAACAAATGCCGATTACTGCTTTGAAAAATGATACTACCGACTGGCGTAGTGATGTTTCAGTTTTATATCCTATCGGATGTATTCAAACGCTGGTTTATTCTTTAATTTTGATTCGCAGCTTTATTTTATGTATTATTCAAGCATTTGAGCAGAATCTGCCATAGACTCAATGAAAGGGGTTCTGAAGTATTATGATTTAAATGTATCCTTTGTTGGTTTATTCAGTTTACTCACAATATTACAGATATTCTATTACGAATTAGACGTACGAAAATTATGTTATTTTGTTGCAATACTTAAAAATAAGTACAGCACCGACACATTCTGACGAATAAAATAACTGTTTTATTCTCATCCGTTTCATAACGCAAAAGTCTACTTCTGTTTATATTGTGTTGGTTTTATGAAAATAGAACACACTTTTTAATTTTGTAGTAAACACAAATCAGTCAGCACTAGTTCTTTGCTTGAAATATAGAGCACCAAAATACATAAATAAATATGTATATCCCGTTGACTTTAGGAAAAAGCATTCAATCATATATTCTTTTAAAAATAACGATAATATTAATACTTATTAGTTGTTTAAGTGTTCGTTGCTTAGTGTTCGCACTTGTTACAACAATATTATGTATCTAAACAACATTACATATATTTGGCTAATTTTTATAATTTATATAATACCTTAAAATTACAATTTTTTTATTATAAGACATTTTAAATAAATTCGTGGAGAATAATAATATGCATAAATCATTACCACAGTATACAACATATTAAACAGACATACAACAAACTAAACACCATAAAACAGCGAACTATTGTTTCTCTTAATAGTGACTAGCAATTAAGTTCAACTGATAATTTGTGTGTTGTCCGTCATAACCTACAATGTGTGAAAAATAAAATTGAAGTAATAGAAGTATTGCTATAGGAGGAAATTCTCTGTACACGAAAACTTGGGTTCATCCGCAACCGCTTTGGCTATAATGTATCAAGTCACTACTGCAGGAAATCGTTTTCACATGGAAGAAGTATGATACTGTTACGTGTTTACAGTTTCCAGTAAACACTTTGTGGATTCAAATAACTTGCAACAAGAATTTTCACAAATTACTATTTATTTATCACTTAAATTACACTAGTAAATACTTAAAAATTCACACAACTAATAATAACTTAATCTAATATAAATTCACTACTTTTAAAACACTATGAACTTTACTTTTCTTCTTAAACTTGTCAACTCTAACCTAAAAACTCTCTCAACTGAACTGTTTACTTCACTGAACTGAACTCTTCTAACCTACAAACTGTCTCTGTAACCAGAACTGTACTGGATACTAAACTGAACTGTTCCTTATACTTCATTAAACTGTACTGTTCCCCCATCTGCTGGATTCACCTCTTTATATACACCCATAGAAATGTACCAGAACAGTATTCCATAATTTTCTGGAACCCTACAGAGTTTTCTACTATGTGATAGATGACTGTTCGTCAATTGGCTCATAGATGGCGCCACCCCACCTACTGGCCATGAACACAATACAGGTTTCCCTTCACTTTGGCCAGGGACTTAATCACATCTCTCCCCGTTAGAGGGCAGCACATAACAATACTAACAAAAACTACGCTAAGTGTAAAAAATATTACCCATATGGTAAATTTGAGTGTAGATAAAGTTTTTGAGTCATCTGCTGTAGAAATTAAACTAAATGAAACTGTATATTGTATTATATGTCTGTACAGAACACCTGATTCTGACGCAAATATTGTTTTATCTAAGTTAGAGGAAACCTTCATTCATTAGGCCTTAATGATATTTCTACTAAAATAATAAAATAATTGTTTTTAAGTAAACACTGATTTTAGATGTATCAAATTACTTTGTTTAAAATTCTCTACAAATTCTTCGGCTTATTAAGCCTTCACCAATAGAGTGCAAAGTATATACATCTAAATGCAGTGTTTACTCAAAAACAATTATTTTTAAGATGTTTCATAAGGAACCAACCAGAAACTCAGTTCAATATAGTCATAAAATTATGTGGCCATCAAATAGCCGAATCACTAACTCATACCATTAACCAATGCTTTAAGGAGGGCACCTACCCTAGGTTATTAAAATTTTTAATTTATTATTAAGTTTTCCCCCTGTATAAAAAAGGTGACCGCAAAAAATTTGTAATTATCGACCCATAAAAACGTTTTTTTTTTTTTTTATACATTTATTTAACGTCGGCCTATTTCCGCTACTGAGGCCTAACACCGACGCCTGTAGACGAGCTAATCGCAACCAGGAATTTCTGCCGAACCTCTTCCCTTAAGAAGAGTAGGGATCTTTTACTTGCCTAACATTTAATAGACAAGGGACCGACGGCTTTACATCCCCTCCGAAGAAAAACGTATTCTATTTTGTTCTGTTCTCTTCTGTTCTACTCTACTCTACTCTACTCTACTCTACTCTACTCTACTCTACTCTACTCTACTCTACTCTACTCTACTCTACTCTACTCTACTCTACTCTACTCTACTCTACTCTACTCTACTCTACTCTACTCTACTCTACTCTACTCCACTCCACTCCACTCTACTCTACTCTATTCTATTCCGCTCCTACCCTCTAATTGGGTTGATTCTGTTGGGTAGTATATAATAAAATAAAAAAAACTTCATGTGAGACAAAAATTTGGATAGATTCACTTCTCCGTGTATAAATAGTGACGTCTTATTTTTTACTTATATAAATAATATAATATCCATACCAACAAAAGACAAAAGAATATCTAAACAATATATTAAGTATAACTGTAGTAGATCACATATAATTAATAATAATAATAATATTTCAAATTCGTCACAAATACAAACAAAAATGAAAAATATTACTTGCAATTTCACTGTTCAAAATCATATTTATATATTTTATAGATTATTAAAATTGCGAAAAGCTTACACACTTGAATAAAGAAGTGGCGAAAATAAAATTTAAGGAAGTTATGAAACGTAAAGCTAATTAATTCTTAAATGAATTGTGCCATAAAAGTGGATTATAAAATTAAAATTTGCAATCCCTTACAAGTGTAACCGTAAAGATGATTAATAGCGAAACTGAATGCAATTTGCTTATAGCCTAGCACGGCAAACGCTTGATGATAACTCGTTCGAATCTGAGCTCAACGATGTGATGAACATAGATGTTTTAGTGCGAGATGATAGTATTATTAATAGTGGTGTCTGCTTTTCGGTTATGTGCAAGTCATTCTACGTCACTTCTCTCCCGTTGTTTTTAGTGATCGATACCGCTAACATCTCGTGTCATCACAACCGACCCATCCTCTTCATTTCCATCCCTTATGCTTATGTATCAACCGCAGATACTGTGACTGGTATACCGCCGAGGTTCCTATAAAATGCAAATTTCTTGCCAGATATCCTATTACCGTTCCAAGGATCTCTTCCGATGCCTTATTTTGATCATAAAAGGATCGGCAATTGTCAATGTTATTGGCATTTTACTTGTCTCAATATAGATACATCACAAGCCGGGTTATAAGTATTATTTTTTTCTTATTATTTACAACTTGAAAACTTAAAAACTGACTGAAACTGTTAAAATATTTCAAATATTTTTACCTATTTCATACATATTTATTATTATTTTCATATGGAAATTGCTAGTATTCGCATTCCGTTTCAAGTCTGACTTTGATAAATAATAACAAGACACAATGAATCTGTTTGCAATAAGACAAGATTTCATAACAATAAAGAAAATTGAAAATTCATGCTAATATGTTTTATAATGCCCTTATTGTTATTTTCTGAAGGAAAGTTTTGATGATAGTAATCGTTTCATCTAGTTTTGACTTGTTTAGTTAAAATTTATTTAAATTTGTCTTAATAATCGAATTAATTTTTTAAATATCAGATACAACAAATCTAAAACATACACTATTACTATAATTAGCGTATAAGAATTGTCTACAAAATGATAAAGATGGTTAATGAGCGAAAATGTCCTTAATAAACGATTTAGTTTTAGTTTTAAATTTCTCAAGTTGGTACTCTGGCAGCCGAATTGTAAAACTGTTAGTTTAAGTAATTTTCCCTTGTTTTTGTGAGTTAAAATGGTTATAAATATGACCCAAGAACCGTCAAACTTCCTTTTTGGATCAATAAATTGAGCTGAAAATTTTGCTAAGTGATTAATTTAGTTCAAAAGGCACGTGGTTGCTACTCGGTTTGGTACCGGATCGAAAATTAGATTTCACACATATTTTCAATTAATATTTTGGATTATTTGGAGTGCCAACAGCTCGAAACTGCACTCTGTAAATGGTATGGGACGACTGGCATGAGAGCGCCTTTAAGTAGGATCAGTCTTTCGGCAGGTGTTTGTTGCAATCGAAGCATTAGCGTTCTGTTGGTAATATGCAATTATTACACTTAACGCTCCATGCTTGTAACTTGTAATTCAGCGCTCGGCGGGGCACATAGCCAGGAGAGTAGCTGTTGGTTGCAGTCTGGTTACGTTCCTTATAGTAAAATAAGGATTTTATAGAGGAGTTTGCGACTGATATATTATGTTTTAACCATGGGTATGATTCAGGAATTTCTATGTGTTAGGTATTTAGTAAATTAGGTATTTAGTAAATTGCTAGTTAAAGAGATGTCGTTATTTTATTTCCAAAATATGATTTTTGAAATTGAATCCTAAAGTGTTGATGACAAGTTTGCAAACACAAATTTTAAACAGACCTCGCGATCGTTTCGGTTACATTCGCGGAGAAATAAAGTCGACTCCGCCGGATTTATAACAGAAGCCTTATAGATTTAACTTTTTACCTTTGTTTTTCCTCCTATCATAAATTTCATAGTTCGATTATGCATTTTTGTCTACATATTCGGTTACATATTACTTTCTATTATATACCTGCATTTCCGAGATTGCGTACTAGAAAAATTATAAATTTCCATATATAAATGTCGCCATATAGCAATACGTTTTGTTCAGTTTGCCATAGAGAAGTGGCTTTTCTAGATTCGAAAAGGGTAGATTACAAGATGGAAGCCATCAGTAAATAAAATATAAATCATCTGATGTCTTCTAGCAGAACAGCATGCCCAAGAAATCACAAGGATGGACTATCAGTCATATCTGTTCTAACCTCATTAGGAAAGTCTCGTTCAATATCAAAACCAATCCGTATATATTGAAAATAAAAATTACATAATATAATAGTATATAATAATAATATAATAATATAATAGAAATGGAAAAAAGAAGTTCATTTCGTATGGGTGAAAGCACAAATTGGAGTAAAAAATTACGATATTTTTACCATTTATCCTAGGAAAGTGTCAACTCAGTATCGCTCAGCGAACGAGCGTTTTTGAACTTCTCTATCTGACTCTTTTAACATTTAAAATCCAAATTGCGAGATAGGTGGTTGAGGATACCGCGAGAGTACTTCATTTCCAACCCTACCAGATATTCGGTTCTTCACTCTGATCTCCTATCTAAGTTTTGCGATGAAAATTATCTCTGCCCTAGAAAATACGTAACAACCATAATATGTCTCTTTGGGTATGCTTGTTTTCCAGTACATTTGTTTAAAATAAATGTTCTGCCTTCAGAGAATTATGATATTTGTGGATTTATATGTGACCTGGACCATATTTTCTGTCAGTGCTCCAAGTACAAAGCGTCCTGTGACAGATTATATACGAAAATTATTAAGCTCAAAAATCAATCACCTTTTAATATGCTTTCCCTCCTCAGTCAATTTAATAAACCAGTTTTTAACTGCATCATCTGCTTTTTTGAAGAAACGAAAATTTTATTGTAAATTTTGTGTGAATATCTGAATAGTTTAGCTACGTATCCTCTACTTTGTTTCATTGTAGCATCATATAATTTATAGTGGTCCTCTAAAATTGTTTGTTTTAAAAATATCTTTAACTGGTGTTCTTTATTTACAATTTTTCGGTGATACTTACCGGTTCTCCTCGAAAAAGTTATATGTGGTTTCGTCACGATGATGTTTCGGTACATTTTCAGCAAGAAGTGCCACATTTGGATAATGTGTTTCCCCGAAGTCGGAGAGGGCGGGGTAGCCCAATTGCCTGGCCTCTTCGTTTGCCCGGCCTCAACACGCTTGATTTTATGTTAGGGCACACATAAAGTTAAACAATTAAGGTGAGTTGGTAAATCGCATACATGCTGCAGCTGCAATAATCCGGCAACAGCCAGGTTTATACCGTGCCTGTTTGTGGGGGGGGGAGGGGGGTTTGAAAAGTGCATTGGTGAAAATAACTTTGAACAGTGAATTTTCCATTTTCTATTTTTTTAATATTTGCTCTCTGTTTCATTATTAGCCATTATTCATCATAAGCTAACGTTGACGATGACTTAAGACCAATATCAATAGTGCTAGCATTCGCAATACTACTGGAAAAGATTGTTGCTTTTGAAATAAAAAATTACTTAGAAACAAATCAAATTCTTCCTTTGATACAATCAGGTTTCCGTCAAAAATTTAACACTAATACAGCTTTATTAAAAATGGTTGATGATATAGCGATGGCATTTGATAAGTCCTCCTCGATAATACTAATCTTTTGGATCAAAGCAAAGCATTTGATTTAGTTAATTTTGATCTGTTGCTTGCAAAGTTATCCTTCATAGGTTTTGATGCTACTATCTTAGCCTCTGGTTTTCTAAATATTTGTATGGTCGCTCGCAAAGAGTACAAATTAGTAAAACACTTCACTCTGACTTTGGTCAGACTAATTCCGGTGTACCCCAGGGTAGCATTATTGGTCCATTGTTATTCTCAATTTTTATATTTGATCTGTCTGATGCTGTAAAATATTCTCAACTTCATTTGTATGCTGATGATATACTGTTTCATAACTCTTGTAATGAATCTGATGCGAATGAAATTAAAAATGTAGTCAATCTTGATTTAAGAAGGATCTTTGACTGGTGTGGTAAAAATGGTCTTAAAATAAATCCGACTAAAACAGTGGCTCTCTGTATATGACCTGACTGCCAACGAGATGATATTTGTAATAATCATCTGGAAATTAATAACTCCACAATAGAGTGGGTATCTTCAGCAAAGAATGTCGACCTTTTTATTGGTAACAAATTATGTTTTAATGACCACTTTAATCACAATTTCATTTCTTAAATTGATGTCATTATAACACTTAAAATATCAGGCAAATGAAAGTACCAAACTTCGATTAATAAAATCTTTAATTTATCCACATACCGATTACTGCTGTATGATGTACTAGAATTTTTTACCATATTACAATCAACAAAAGCACAGAGAATACAAAATGCATGCGTTCGGTTTGTTTGTAACGTTCCTTATGGAAATCATATAGGCCACCGTATTCACAGATTATCAGAAATGAAAATTAATAATAGGATAAAATATCCGTACTTGATGCTTTTATATAAGCTCCTATTGTTTTATATCCTTACATATTTACTTAATTTGCTGATTAAGAGATCTAGCGCCCATAATGTTGAAGTTATAATAAATTCTTTTACGATCCCTCGGCATAAATCCACTAAATTTGAAGGAGGATTTTCGTATAATGCTCTTTGTCTATTAAACACTGTTTTAAATGATATAAGCTTGCCACACGGTGCGTTTATTAAACATATAAAGCAGGCTTTATTATATATGATATTTATGTTGAGTTTTTTTATTTACTGTGTATTATTTGAACTTTTGTGTATTTTCTTATATGGGTGGAGTGGCCTAGACAAATTCCTACACTTTTTATATTTTTCTTGTGTGGGGAAGCGCAATAAATATTTATTTTATTTATTTATTAAGTTTATGCGTATAGGATAACAATCACCATTTTGAAATATTTTCCTAATAGTTTTGTTATTAGCAAAATCAAAAAGTAAAACTTTACAAACGCACGATATAGGTAGTTGAAAATTGAAATATATTTTCTAATCTCGATAATAAAAAGAACCTATCCAAGAAAATTGGCTGCAATAGAATCAAATTATTTTACATGCGTAACTACTTTTGTAAAAAATTATTACATTAATGGCATAAACAAAACGGTCAAAATATCCTTTTTTTAACCTATGTAATGCATTCGTTTTTTTTAAGTTACTAATTATTACTATTTAAATTAATTAATTAATTAATATACATATATAGTAACATATGCTTTTAAAATTACAAAAATTTATTAAAGCCACTGATAAATCATACAATAGATAATTAATTAAGAACTCGCTGATGTGACACTATGTAAGCTTACAAGCAGATTTAAAAAGTATTCTAATGTGCATAGAATTATGAAGACTCCTGTCGGTCTAAGGAGG
The DNA here is from genome assembly GCA_963675555.1 of Leptura quadrifasciata. Taxonomy (NCBI): domain Eukaryota; kingdom Metazoa; phylum Arthropoda; class Insecta; order Coleoptera; family Cerambycidae; genus Leptura; species Leptura quadrifasciata. Next base: position 6,426,160 of record OY776675.1, read on the forward strand.
TTAAGGTGAAGCACAAAGAATAGGTGGCTGGACCACCTACTCATGTCGTGGATGACTCGCGCCCGGTAAATCTTTGATCTCGCTACTGCATGACTGGCAATATTCCAGATGCAGAGATACAATAATCTTAATTAAATCACTATACCGTACTGTAGTCTATTGTTTAATAAGTTATTACCTATCAGCATGAATATAATATCTACCTCACACGTTCAAATTAATAATGCCATAAACAGAACTGATTTAAGTGTATTGTGTTAGAAATGTTTACTCGAGGGAAGCTTTGAATGGTCACTTATTGAAATGGCTAAAATTATTTTTTATGTTCTACATTAACATGAGAAAGCGAGTCACCATATTGTGCAAGAAAAAAATCTCTTTTCGAAATAAGGGAAAGGTTGAGTCAGTGAAATTATTTAGTACTAGCTACTTTTAGCTGTAGATAAAATCATTGCATCATGTAATTTAAGTATTGTAAGTGACACTGCGGAGGATTTGTAATCACTGTAGCTACATCTGTAGATTGATGTCATTTCCATTTCTTGAAGCAGTCAAATAACCTGCGAACGATAAGCGATCTGCTTTCAGGTCCACAAAAGTACTAGCAAATACTACTGTTGTTTTAACAGTTTTTGCAAGCAGCTTTATACTGGTGAATATTCCCACAGTACTCAGAAGCAATGAGGAAGATGCATGGATTTTAAAAATGCTTAATTTTATTATTTTTCGATAATATGTACTATATAAATTGATAATATAATAAAAGAAACTCATAGAAAAATTTCGCTTCGTAAATATGCCACATTAAAATATGAACTTTTGTGTAAACAAAACCACATGACTGAAAACGCTATAATATTGCTTTGACGTCATTTTAACGTCACTAATTGGATCTGTTTGCTAATTTACGTTGTTATTCTTAATCTTGTTATTAATTATTGGTTAATATAACGGATAATCATTTTATAACATCCCTAACGTGTTTATCTATAACCACAGTTTCCTTTTTAGATGTTTCAACGTTTTAACAATAACGACGTGACGCTACAGGTTACGAATGACGCTACTCATTAGGAATAGAGACTTTTAATGGTTTTAAATTCTCAGCCGAAATAAATATTTTTTTTCACCCTCAATTTTAACAAAAAAGAAAAAGAAAAATACGAGGAAGCATATTTTTCTGTCGTCGATCTATCTGTGATATAAAAAAAAATCATGCAACTTCCTCATTGTTATATACATCGGTATGCAATGAGCTCCAATATTGCATAGAGTATAGTAATAAAATTTCAAATAAAATAGCGTACATACCTTTTTCTTAATTCGCATTATTTTAATTATTTTTACACATATCATGTGTGATATGTTATTATTAATTTATTACTGACCTTATTAAAAAATTGTTATAAGAAACAGTATTAAATTATAATACGCATAATTAAAACTATATTATAGGTATGTAATGATTTAATTTTGCCATAGATATATTCATTAAAATGCAATTATCCATAAAAGCTCATAACAAACTTATAACAAGATATTTACACATTCCTGACTTTGAGGTAAGACGTATTTATTATGCAAGTATACTTCTAAAAAAAGCAATTTCAATAAATTGGTTTTGCAGGTACATTTTGGTCACTAAACCTCAGCTATTTTAGTGAAATATGAAATTATTTTAAATCATTTGTCAATGTTTTCTTTTTTAATCTCAGTCAATGTAGAAAGTTAATACGTACAGTTTGAATTTAATATCTCTCCATACATTGCTACATGAACAAAACAATGTGTAATTGAATATCGAAATTTCACGCAGCTTATAAGGTGCTTCTGCTTATCAAAATCGTCTGTCATTTTGTTTTCATACTTAACTATGGATAAACCAAATCATATTAAAATTTCAAACTTACAGCGACAAGTTTATTTTTTTTATGTTTTCAAAAATATAAGAAGGATGTGCATTGTGCAGGGCTGATGCCTGCCAGGTCATCGCTTTCATACCTAGTGTATTTTAATTCATCACTATACAATTGTTTAGCCTTACAGAAAGACCGTTATATAGAGTTTTCACGAGCTCTTGGACTATAATGTAATATTACATTTATGGGAAAGTACACTAAGTTTCTTCTTGGCAATAGCTTCAACCACTAACAAAATGCTATTTTCTTCTATAAAATGTCTTTAAGATACAGTATCGACAGACAGGCAGACAGTCGGACGAACAAACAGACATGCGCAATCGAAAGATCTTAATGGTCCTAATCTACATAAACGTGAAAATGCGAAAATTGAAACGAGGGGTGTAAAAAAGTCATACATATAAAATCTAAGGAGAATATAGTCAATAAAATGATATAGATTAATTTAATGCTCTGTCAATGACACAAACGTACCTACAAATAAATATCTAACTCATATCGATTTACTATACAGGGTGTTGCATCATGAGAGGGACATAGCTTAATAGGAGGTAGAGAACATCAGTGGTAACCGGAACCTCCCATAGAAATGTCTCATTGGGCCTTCATTACGAAGTTACAGGGTGTTAAATAATTTTTGGCCAAACCTGTTTTTTGTCATAACTTTGACAGGGAATGAAATAACGGATTCATATTTGGTACGGCTAATGTACTAACGAGCCCCAAGAGGTACATGTATAAAAAAAAAATATATCCAGGTCCGGACTCACTATAATTTATGTTTCTTCTTTGCATCAATAAAACATCACCCTGTATATATTTTTTTGAAATTTCGATACGATATTCGAAAAGAGCAAGAAAAAACAAACAAAATGGCCTATTTCATTTTTTTGTTACACCTTCGTGGTTATTTAAATACGTTGTTAAATGTGCAAGAAAATGGATTACAGAACCCTATTAAATGAGAGGCACGTGAAATAAATAGTTTTATAACTAAAATTTGCAAAAATTCTATTGAGCCTAGGTGGTCTGGGTGAATCCTAATTCCGGCACGTTTTAAAGGTCCATTTTGGTAAAAAACTGTGGTCCTAATAAGTAACCGGGTATGAAATAACAAAATTTTTAATCAATCACAGTAGGCTTGTTCAAAGTGACAGATAATAAAAAGAAATCTCCTAAACAGTTGAATAATTGTTTGTTAGTAATTTAATGTGTCAATAATCCGCATTTAGTTAGTGAAAACTTGAAAATATTTTAACTATGCCAGTAAAATTTACAAACGTGGAATATGCTGACATAATATTCATCTATGGTTTCTGTAATGGAAATGGTAGGTCGGCGGAAAGAGAATATCGGCTGCATTTTCCTGGTCGTCGATGCCCTAATCATAAAACCTTTAGTACGGTGTTCCAGTATGCAAGACAACACGGAAAGTTTCCTAATTCTGCACTTGTGGAGCGTGTTTTACAACAAGGTGTGCAGGAACAAAACAATATTATAAACGTAGTTCAAGAAAACCCAAATATGAGCACTAGACGAATCAGTTTGGCAACTGGTATTCCTCATTGGCGAGTATGGAGAACCCTAAAAAGAGAACGTTACCATCCATATCATACCCAGCAGGTACAGCGTCTTCAACCAGGCAACGATATCCCCCGCCTGGCATTTTGTCATTGGTTGTCTAACCATCGCCCAGTCAGTTACAGAACCTTATTTACGGATGAGGCACAATTTACAAGGGATGGAGTAAACAATTCACGAAATAATCATAAATGGGCACAGGAAAACCCACATGCGGTACGCCAACGCCGTTCGCAACACAGGTTTTCTGTAAATGTTTGGGTCGGACTTGTGAATAGACATTTGATAGAGCCACATTTTTTTGAAGAAAGATTGAATGGTGAAATTTACTTTGATTTTCTTCAAAATATTTTACCGAATATGTTAGAAAATATCGGTATAAGAGGCATGTTGTTTCAGCATGATGGGGCCCCACCACATTTTAACCTTCAAGTAAGACAACACTTAAACAATGTGTATCCTAATAGATGGATTGGACGCGGGGGTCCACATGAATGGCCACCAAGATCTCCTGATTGTAACCCTTGTGATTACTTTTTATGGGGCCACTTAAAAAACGAGGTTTATAGCATTGAAATTGAAAGTAGACAACATTTAGTCCAGCGCATTGTTACAACCTGCGACGAAATACGGAATAATCCAGAAATGATACGTCGAGCAATTGGTGACCTTTCTAAACGCGCAAGAAAATGCACAGAATGTGGGGGAGGACATTTTGAAAATTTACTTTAGTGTCAATTACGTTTTATTTTTAAACACATTTAGTTATTGTTTTGTTATTTATTGTTAATTGAATGGAAAATATTTTAATTATTTAGATTTTAGTTTGTTCTCTTTTCCAATTTTTATTAAGTATAAAATGTTGATGATTTTCTTGATTAAAGTAACTGGTTGCTTAGGCCTAAATGGTTTAAATTATCTGTCACTTTTATTCTTTGAACAAGCCTACTGTGATTGATTAAAAATTTTGTTATTTCATACCCGATTACTTATTAGGACCACAGTTTTTTACCAAAATGGACCTTTAAAACGTGCCGGAATTAGGATTCACCCAGACCACCTAGGCTCAATAGAATTTTTGCAAATTTTAGTTATAAAACTATTTATTTCACGTGCCTCTCATTTAATAGGGTTCTGTAATCCATTTTCTTGCACATTTAACAACGTATTTAAATAACCACGAAGGTGTAACAAAAAAATGAAATAGGCCATTTTGTTTGTTTTTTCTTGCTCTTTTCGAATATCGTATCGAAATTTCAAAAAAATATATACAGGGTGATGTTTTATTGATGCAAAGAAGAAACATAAATTATAGTGAGTCCGGACCTGGATATATTTTTTTTTGATACATGTACCTCTTGGGGCTCGTTAGTACATTAGCCATACCAAATATGAATCCGTTATTTCATTCCCTGTCAAAGTTATGACAAAAAACAGGTTTGGCCAAAAATTATTTAACACCCTGTAACTTCGTAATGAAGGCCCAATGAGACATTTCTATGGGAGGTTCCGGTTACCACTGATGTTCTCTACCTCCTATTAAGCTATGTCCCTCTCATGATGCAACACCCTGTAGAATAGCCTTGCGGAAAACTACTACAAGATTGTTTTAACGTTAATTTATAACTCTGATATAGTATATGATGATTGAAAATAAAAATATTTAAATACCTACTGCGTGTTATAGTAGAAAATACCTAAAGTATAAAGTTAACTTCATCAAGACATAAAACATGAAAATAAATTCTTATTTGCATATTTATAAACAAGTACACTACTCCATATGCATACAGAATCAGCAAAATTTTGATTATATCAAAATTACAAGTACTTAAATTGTTTTTGTCTCGTGCTGATAATTTGTTATTTTGTCTGATAAAAAAAGTGCATATCTAAAATAAGACCTACAAAAATATAACAATTTAACTGTTCAGTTTTGAAAAGTACTCAGCAATTACAGAAATAAATTCTTCTATTTCTGTCAACCTTAAAATATAAAAAATAAAAAAAAAATAAAAAAATATTTTAATCAGATTTAAAGTTTCAAAAATCCTTGAGGGACTGAGAAACCTATTTTTTATTATCTAGACGAAACATGTTTTTTAAATACATGCATTAAAAAAATGATAAAAAAAAGCGTATGTGAGATGGCTATGGTTGAACAAACAAAGACATATAACCATTTTTCAATGTCATTGTCATTGACTACAGACAGGAATAGAATTCACTGCCCGATTGATCTGTGGACAAAATTTACAATAAACGAATGAAGATTTAAATATCAGATATCACTTATCACTTTTGTCCAAAATTGTATGTCATAGTCTTATTTAGAAAACTTGTAACAATATAAGTATCAAATACTGTAAATTGCAACTCTAGTTCTTCTTTCGTTCTACCAAAAGCTTTTAGAGATTAATCTCTTATTAAACATGAATTATGTAATCAGACAACAACAAATTATCATAATTGGATTTGAAATATTTAAATAAATATAATTTTCAAATAACCAAAATATTGCTGATAAGTGCAGAGTAGTGTATATTTGAAATATAACAAGTGCATCGACGAATAATTTTTTTGTTTGCAGATTTGGGATTGAGGAAAAATAACAAAAAACTTTCCTCTATGCTTTTTAGCAATGAAGAGAATGACGGTGAGCATAAAAGTCATATTATACTAATTATACTACTTAGTACATAATATATTGCGTTTTCGATAATTTGGTTTCTATATTTTATTTCAAGTTCATTCTATAAAAACTAGCAAATATTATAAGAGGAACTATTGAATAAAATGAAGGTTACTCAACAATTTATAAATAAGTAATAACAGATAAATATACGTGTATATGTGGATTAATTTATCTGCTTATGCGTTACAAAACCTTCTCTGCATGACATCAAGAAATAGTAATACCGCAATTGCTGAAATTTACTCGTTTCGAAATGTAAAAGATTCTTGAATTTTGAATATATTTTGTTGTAGCGAGTACCAGGGGCGTAAATAGTTTTTTCTCGTGGGGAGGTATACGAAGAATTAAAGAAAAAGATTTTTAATTATAAGTATTTGAAAATAAATCTGAAAATTTTATTGTCACAACATAAGAAATTAAACAAAATGTTAAAATATCTTTTAGATAAAAAACATTTTACATATTTTTGATTTTTACAACCGAATATGGAAAATTATACCCTGCGAATGAAACAAATGCATTTTGTAAAATGTCAAATTTGTCCATATCAGTATGGCTAGTTTTTTTTACGTAATATCATATCTCTACGCACCCGAATATTTTGCAGGATTTGGCTCTATTTCTAACTTGCATGGAATCTGAATTATATCTTTGGGATTTCTTTCTAACGTTACTGTCCTCGCTTAGACTAGATTCAGCGTGACCATGCTCAGATTTATGGACTGGGTTGACTTGATTTGGATTTTCAGAGATCTCATAATTTTTCTTAATTTTCTAAGTAAGAAAAAAGTCCAATGTTTTGTCCAGTAAGCTTATTCATTTTTCTACAGTATTACAAAGAGAAATAAGTACCTATCAACTGGGAGACACAGCAAGGCTGGGTTTTACCTCTGCCCCCTCAAAAATGTTTCTTGAGATGAGGATGATATTTACATATATCATATTAACAATAAAAATTAGTTTAAAAACTTAACCCAGATATGGAATAACTTTTATGTACTTCGATTCGAATTCGAATTTCGCGCTGACTTCAATTTCTCACTTATCTTAATTCCAAACACCATCAAATCTCGTGCTCTTTTAAATTACTGCTTTTTGTTACATATTTTTAAACTAAATCGGAGAGAAGTTGTATGAACGAACACGTACTAAATGGGCCAAATCGCTTAAAAAATGCTTAGACTGACATAAACATTATTAATTTTTTCCTGTTAGAAATATTTTCTTCTTTTGTTTTAAATATTTGCTAGTCAAAAAAATTATTTGAATAATTTTATCGAAAATAATAATATTTATATAAATGTTGAAATGCTCAATTCAAAATAACGAATAATTGGAACAGAAAAATATATTTTGCAATAATTTAAAAAATATTTCTTATCCATGAGTAATTTTTCTCTGTGTTGAATTAGTTGAAAACGAAACTTAAAAAAATCTCGTGAGTTTTTGGTTAAACTTGTAGCATTGAAGAACGTAAATATAAATAAGATATTTATTAACTTTACAATCATTACATAAAATATTTGTCTTGAGTATCATTTTAAGTAGGTCAGGACAATTACAATTCATGAGGGGTTGACTCTCTCTTTTCTATGAAGCATCAAGCATCAAGCATCGAGTAGCAATAAATTTAACTTGAGAAAGCAGGCTGCAAAGTACAAACCAAAATAAAGTGTAAGCTAACATAATTTTTATTTGTAGATAAGCCAATCTAATTTTCGCCTGGCTTATTATGTTCTAGTCCTTCCTGGGGGGGGGGGGGGTTCCCAATTCTACTCCCCCTTATCTACGCCCTTGGTCAGGACTATTGTATCAATGAATTATAAATACAGGTGATTCTGTTTAAAATGTCAGAAGTCATGCAGTTTTTAGAGGAGGATTCACAACAAGAATGTTCTATAAGCACGGTTACGAAGAAATAATGTGGTAAAGAATATTTCCACTAAATAATAAGTTACGTTTATTTTCCATATGTTCACTGTAAATATTCTTCACATTTCGTTATAAAACTTTTACTTATTTCTTTGATGTAGCTAAATTTAGAACAAATTATAAATTAGTTAATTAATTATAAAGCTCCTCTCCTGGTAGGTAATGTAGAATTTATCAAACATTTTTTTTTGTTTTCCCCAAGATTTAGTCGTTTAACTACTTTAAGTATTAAGCTTACTTTTAGTCCTTAAGTATTACAAAATTAATAGATGCAAAAGTAAAAATGAAAAATGATCAAAACATTATAACACATAACGAAAGCAAACTGATACTATTATTATAATTGTTTGACGAGTTTGGTGGGTGTTGGCATCAACGTTTTGTCAAAAAACACAATTTTTAATTTGTCGACGCTTCGTTTATTATTATAAACACCCTCAGGACAATTTAATTTGTATTTTGATGTCATATAAAACACATAATTTCTGAGACATCACTAGATACCGGTTCTTAAAAACATTCAATATTGTAAACAAACGAAAAGTATAACAGTAAAAATGGCCATGTTATACTTTTCGTTTGTTTACAATATTGAATGTTTTTAAGAACTGGTATTTACTAATGTCCCAGAACTTATGTATTTTATATGACATCAAAAGACAAATTAAATTGTCCTGAAAATGTTTACAATAATAAACGAAACGTTGACAAATTAAAAATTGTGTTTTTTGACAAAACTTTGATCCCAACACCCATCAAACTCGTCAAACAATTATAAATTTAATTAATATCACTATTATCATAGTATTGTTATGGTCATGATTAATTTATATAAATTACCTAAAAAGCAATAAACAAAATTGTCTGGTGCTAATTTTACGTATTATTTGGAAGTCATAGATCAAGTATTCGATAGGAATTAGTTCAATGCCATGGCCATCGCCCCGCTGATTTTGCCCAGGTATCTGGGGTTCCCCAAGGTTCTTTTTTGAGGCCTCTTTTGTTTGTAATATTTATTAACGATATTGTCACCAAATTGGAAGTGAGATTTCTTCTATGTGCAGATGATTTAAAGATATTTTGTGAGATAAATTCATTCCACGATTGTACTAGGTTGCAAAGAAATTTGAACTTAATAAACTTCTGCTGTATTGATAATCACCTCCCTTTCAATATCAACAAATGCAATGTAATGTCGTATTGTCGCAAAAAAGACCTGTTCATACATGATTATGTTCTTGATGGTTCCATCCTTAGTCGGTCACACTTAATAGTCGACCTTGGTGTTGCCTTTGACTCCAAATGTTCCTTTAATTACCATATTGGTACGACTGTAGCTGGTGCACATAAGAGGCTCGGTTTTATAATTCGTAATATGAAAGATTTTCAATCTTTCCACATATTGTGCCTGTTGTTTATAACATTTGTAAGGTCCAAGCTTGAGTATATATCTTTGGTATGGCGTCCAATATACTTTCTACACATCGCCTCCAGCAAGAAAGTTCAACGACGTTCTTTTAAGTCAATTACGTTCATCCTAGATAGTTCTTATCCACTCAGAGGTACTCCACAAGAAGTATTTTATGAGCAGCGGTTTGAAATGAGTAGTTTAATTAGAAGGTGAGCTATGCACTATTATACAAAGTAATTCATAATAAACTGTACTGCGACTTTATAGTTTCACAACCCGATTTTCATGTCCCTAGAGCTAATGCTAGAAGCAATCACGTGTTTTACATGCACACCCACAGAAAAACATCTATAAATGCTCTCCATTGTATCAGATGGTAAGTAACTACTCGGATATTGAGTTCTAGCTTGGCATACTTTACTGTAATGTAATATAAAAGACATTAAACGAATATTTATATAACCACTTCATTCATTTTAAAATTTTCTGCTATATTTATTTTCCTCTCTTTTAATTTGTCATTAGATTACATTATTCCTTTCGTGTCACTATTTCATTTGTTGTTTTAATCACACTTTTTTATTCGTGTCTTAATATTTCTGTTTATGCTATCTATTTAATGTAATTTTATGTATTATATTCACCAAGTATTTTATACCCCATTGTATTACTTTACAGTTGCTGTTTTATACTTATCTTGTAATTTGAGTTGGATATTTTGTAGAAATAAATAAATAAGTAAATAGAATAGAAATAAATAATACGAAGAAAATATATACGGCAATTCATTAACATTACAAAACGGTCATTTGTATAGAGTCAAGAATTAGGTATAGCAGTGACTGTTAAAATTATCCGTTGTCGAAATGCATTAAGCTTTTTTTTAATTGAAAGTAAATTCTTTCATGGTTGTCGGGTACGCTGTCTAAGTGACTGATGGATGGGCTACGGACGCGGTTACAATGCCTTACATGGCTTTTGTGTGTCTGCATTTATGTTAGATCAGTGCCACTACTGTTATCCTATACCACTGCTACTGTTTGCTTCCTCGTACCAATTTGATTTTCTTATTTATGTCGCATCAACGATTTTAATCTGTATAGGGGAAATCATACTATTTAAATAATTCTTCTCAAAGTTGTTAGTATTATAGCTGTTTTTGACTTAATAGTGTACATTGTCTAGAGACAGTTAATAAAAATAATTGACAAATGTATTCGAGATAGACTGAGGATCGGGTGCTATTCGAGAGGATGCAAATGGTGCGTCTACATCCCCTAATTTCCATGATTAAAATATTCAATCTTGCAATTAATTTCTAAATAATTAAGTAGCTCGGTGTAGAATGATAGAGAAGATTTCAACTTTATTTTCAACAGAATTTAACGTTCTCGTTCAATAGTGTTAGAGATTATAGTGTCGCCACCATATAGAAACTGGAGAATATGCCTTTTGCTACAAAAAATGTTTGAAATTGTATATAACTGCAAAAATGTAAATTGTAAAATATACCTCGAGATACAATACTAATATTCAACTTCTCCTCTCCGTCGTTAACTCGTATCCTTATATAACTTTACGTGAGGACTTTTAGTATGTTTACCTACTAATTACTCCTAACGAAGTCCTGAAGCCAAAAAGTCTCGCATATTCCATATACCCTACACCCCTTTTTTGGGCACTCCTTGACTGAAGTATTTATATCTAATTTACCTCAGTTCAGTATGAACCTCACCAAAATATATATTCTCTAATCAAATATTTAATTTCGTGAGATCTATCTTAAAGTATAGTTTTCGTGTATTAGAAGACAGAGGCATAATATTAGCTAGATTTCCACAAATATTCTATAATAAATAACTACTGTTATTACTATTACTAATTACTATTATTATTTTACCCACATAATAGGACTTCCACTAGTAACAAAGTTTCATATAATCAATTCCAGAAAATTCATATATTCATAGCTTTTTTAATGGTGATAAGAACTACAAATAAATGTAACTGAAACCAATATTCCTTAGAGAAAGTTTACAGAAGAAAACTTAAACATCATTCTAGGAGAAAATCATACTTTCTACAGAAATCCGTACTATAAATTTCTTCAAGAATAAAAAAAATACATGGAAATCGATTTTATTCTTTTGATCTGAAATATGTGATTTTCTTTTTGACTAATTTTTCTTCTTACAGTTAAACTTCCACTGTCAGCGCTCGGCGGGCACATAGCTTAGAGAGTAGCTGTTAGTTGCAGTCTGGTTACGTTCCTTAGAGTAAAATAAGGATTTTATAGAGGAGTTTGCGACTAAAAATATTATGTTTTAATATTTCGCCCTCTAAAAGCACCTTTGAACTATGCTAAGCCCAGTCAGGCTATTTATTTTACGATTGCAACAGACACTGGACCGCTAGATGGCACCTGCTGACTATTTTATATGTCGCTATCCCAAAGACACCGAAATGTACTAAATAGTCAAGTGATCCTCGTGTCGGTCGTCACATGCCTACCTTGCACTGACGAGAGCCAACAGCTCGAATCTGCAGTCTGCAAGTGGTGTGTGATGTTTAAGTAGGATCAGTCTTTCGGCTGGTGTTTGTTGCAATCGAAGCATTAGCGTTTTGATGGTAATATGCAATTATTACACTTAACGTGCCAGACTTGTAACTTGTAATTCAGCACTCGGCGGGGCGCATAGCCCGGAGAGTAGCTGTTGGTTGGAGTAGTTTGTTTACGTTCCTTATAGTAAAATAAGGATTTTATAGAGGAGTTTGCGACTAAAAATATTATGTTTTAATATTCCGCTCTCTAAAAGCACCTTTGAACTGTCAAAATATGTTCGGCAAAAATGCCAGCGTTGTGATAAGTGCTGCACTTGAATAATAGCAGTGTCTTAAAAAATCTCAATTGCTTGACTAATGCTTGAGTGTTATCAGACTGAATTTGTTAAGAACATGGTGGTTGAGTGTCTTGATTGCTCTGGGTTGATCCAGAAGTTTTGTTCACGATTCTTTTATGATTTGTGCTGCATATATTGCTTATGTAGCTGTACATAAGCTTGATTTGCAATCATTTGCTGACTGATTTTTGCTAAAACAGTTGAAACAAACTTTTAATTTTTTTAATAGTTGCAGCCTTCTCATTTTGATTTTGATCCTAAAATTTAGAACGTCACAAGTTGTTTTTAATAACAGACAAGGAATTTGGCCTATTAATGACAGAAATTAAATTAAGAGAAAAATTCACAGCAAGGCAATCAACTTTTGGGTGATCTTTCAAGGTCCAGAGTGGAAATGATTAGAGTTTTCATGAGTGAAGAAATGGACTACGGTGATCCCTTGTTACTGCGTCAAGGAACTACAAGAAAACCTACACTTGTTAGGCCATATATAGCCCCATTCATTTGCATGGGCACTATGACAATACATTTAGAGCTACAGATTTTTTGAATACCTAACGCAGATTTACATTAAGACGAGGAAAATGCATTAACATATTCAGTGACAATGGTACTACTTCCAAGATGCTAGCGATGAATTTCAGCGTTTGCAAGCTTTTATTAAGGACTAGAAGAACCAAAATGAGATAAACAATGAGGCTTCTTCAGAGTGCAAATCGCACTTTAAACCCCCAAATTCGTCAAATTTCGGAGGACTCTAGGAAGCTGACATCAAGTCAGCTAAATTCATGGAAAGAGAGATATTTGTAGATGTGAATACACTTCTAATCTAATAGTAATCCTTTAACCCTAATTTATGACGATCCTACTGAACTTTTGCCTTTAACTCTGGCACATTTCCTTTAATTCAGATAAATCAATTAACAGGGTAGCAATAATACAGCAAACTATTCAATACCTTTGGCGCACTTGGTCAAATGAATATCTCCACAGTTACAACATGAAATCCCAACCAAAGTCTAAAAGTGGGTAATATTATTTTAGTTAAAGACAAGAATGCAAACTCCATTGGACTGGAATTTAGGCTGGGTACATAAATAACATCGACGACCTGATGGACATATGAAAGTGGCAACAATTAAGGTTAGTTGAGGAGCTTTTAAACGAACTATCTCACATCTGTGTCCCTTGACCAAAGATTTGTAATATTCTCTCTATTTAAAACTAATTCTTTTAACGGGCGACCGCATGTTGTAAGTTAGTTTTTCTCTGCACTCTGCAAATGAAACAACGGTACATAGAGTAACCGAGCTGCATTCTGCGTAAAGGTGCTACAACCTTTAGATTAGCACAGATATGCCACATGCTCACATTTAAGTAAACCTCCTTTTAAAACAATTGTATCTAAAATAAGTTTCATATCATCATATGATTCCTTCATGTCAACTGAGTGATTGGAGGGTACAGAGGAAAACAAATTTCCGCCTTAAATTGGAACCACTTTCAAGCTAGTTGTCGATGAATCAATGAACAAACGCCACCCATATTCTATGTTATGCTCATGATTGTGTCTCCATAACAGAGCAGATATTAATATAAACAACACACCACCTTCAAGAGAGAAGAAGGTCTTTAAATTCTCCTCAGCGACTATGGAAAAAACTTTGGTTTTGCTTCTTAGGCAAATCCAAGTCTCCCATAAGATAAGATCTCCTTAACTTAGCATGTAGTTCGTTTAAAGTACAACCTGATTCAAATGTTAGCTCCTAATCCATATCTTCGATTATTTAGTTTGCTTTTCCATTGCCAGAGTCAAAGTGTCATATTTTTATGAGGTTTCGGCAGAGGCAACTCGTGACTGTGCACTATGAATCTCAAAGCAGATTGTAAATTGTGATATTTGATACTGTGTTTAGATTTTGGAGTTACACCAAATAACTTAATCAGGCAGAAATAACAATCTGAAACATGATCTTTGCGTTCTCTCCAAATTAGAGGGATTGCGAAAGCTGTGAAAACTATGGATGTGTGACAGTATAATGCCCATGTTCTCCTCCTCAGTACCTTTTAAGGTCATCATCCTGAAAAAGGAGGATTGGAACCCGCTCGGGAACATACTCGGATCTGCCGATATTGTCTGGTTTACAGACGGATCTAGATCTGAGGGTGGTTCCGGAGCAAGAAACCCAAGGCAAAAGTTTTCTACACCTTGGGTTAATTCGCAACGGTATTCCAGACTGAGATATTCGCTATTTTGGTCTGGGTACAGGAGAATAACCGTATGAGACATTCTAACAAACACATATATATGTAGTGACGGCCAAACGGTCCTCAAGGTCGTGGCATCAGTTAATACCAAATCTTCTTTGGTTGAGGACTGTAAACAGGCACTCTGCGAACGTGACTCGTCCAACTTGGTCAAACTTCTCTGGGCGTCTGGGCACAGTAACATTGAGGGTAACGAGCAGGCAGATTCTCTTGCTAGAGAGGGCTCTCAGCAGTCCTTTAGGGGACGAAGTCAGCCTTGGCTTACCCTAAAGTAAACGCCAGAAGGTCAATAGAGGATTGGTCTCACTCCCAGTTCGTTGACCTCTGGATCTCCTACATAGGACTTCGGCAAGCGAGCAGAACAATTACTGTGTCTAAGCAAAAAGCAAGTTAGAGTCGCGGTAAGTCTCTTCACTAGACACGAACCTTTCAGGAAACACCTGCACACCATCGCAGTGATTAACAACCCCCGACTGCGCGTTCTATGGAGATGTAGAGGGAACTTCCATCCACCTCTTAACCTCATGCCCCCGTTTCATGAACTTGAGGCACAAACACTTCGGTGTCGGCTTCCCTATGGTGGAGGAAAATAGGAATGTCCCGCTGGGAAGGACTCTGGCCGCCATTGACCAGCTAGCGGATACATAATGGGCCACAAGGCTTGATTGCCGCGATTTATTATTGTGCCACTATTGATGAAGGAGAAGATGGATATGTGACACAACAAACACGGGGGAGTCTTATAGTAATACACAAAGTTTCTGCTTAATAGTAAAAGCACAACAGGACAACTCTTAGAAAAAATAAATATACACGATATATTTTAAAAATGAACAATTAACAAGAACTGCGGAGGGAACATGCAGCGGAAACTGTTTCTACATATTTTATAAACGTTAATTGTGGTGTTCTGTTCATAATTCTTTAATAATTCTCTAATAATTCTTTCATCTTTTTATGGATTTTTCTACCATACGTATCTTCTGAAAAATATCACAAAATCCATGTAAAATAAATAAATTAACTGGTAAGTTGAAAAAATTACCTTTACGCCTGTGATCTTTCTGCACTACATAATTATGTCCAAATAACACTTGATATTGCAAGAAATGAAAAGTAACAAATGCGTAGGTATACATACGTGTTATTACAAGAAATTCATCAAATTTATGGAGATAAACTAATCATTCTTTATATTTCTATCCCTCTTAAGATACCTCAATCGTTTCTGTGAACATTTTTTGTATCGAAATAAAAACACACCCACAGTTTGATGTAAGTTTTTCATCGGATTTTCTTATCGAGCATCCAAGTCACGGTCTTTGGTCTGCAGATTTAGAGTCGCTTGTCAAGACATACAAACCCCTAAGTTGTCTTGTCATTCGCCCTTTTGTAATCAAACCCAAAGGCACATAAAAACCTTTTTAATCAGTTCAACTTAATGCATTTGGCAACGTAATTTAAATAAATAATCATGGCGTAAAGCTAAATACATTGATTTTTAAAAACATGTGAAATTGAAGTGGTTCGATGTATATCATTTATGGACATGCTTGTATTTGTCTTTAATTATAATTGAAATTCACTTAAAATCATGTTCCATATGTACGATTTCCACGCGTAATTTAAACATACTTTTAAATTATCTAAATGGAAACGTTAATTAATTATGGTTATCGTGTAATGACATGCTGTTTTTCTTGTTAGAGATCGTAATAGTCTTTCACCAGAAAGTACTTATATGATAATAATTCTTTAACAATTTATACATTAGTAGAATTAATAAGAGTATTGAAAAGAACTATCTACAGTTCAAACTTGTAAATTGCACACATCTATAATTTTTAATTGATAACTTTTGAGGATGAAAAATTATGTTAAAAAGCTTTTTCAAATTTCTCGTTGGAATGCCAGAGACGGCTCGAGGAAGAGTCCAAAGATAAATTTTCAGTGAAAATATTTAAGAATAAAAATTATGGAAATGAGTGCAAATTATTAACAAAAAAACTTTTTACAAAATATCCCGTCAGGGCATTCACAGGCGCCGTTATGGAAGGTGTAAACAGTTTTTTGTATGAATCAAGAACTATTTCAAGTTAACGTTGTTCATGATAAAAAATTGTTTGAAAACGTGTTTTTTCCCAACTAGTCTATCAAACTTATGTTATTAAAAAAAACCTCAAATATAAATTTGGGAAGTTGTATCGAAAGCGCCTTTTACAAATTTCTCGTCAGATTAAACGATAGCAATAAAAATTGAGTTCATGTTAATTTTAGATTCTACCAGATTATATATAAATAATATGTTTAGTATGTGGGATGATGCGAAAGTACTGTCGATGTACATCCACCCGAAACCGATTTTTTTAAATGGCATTACATTCCTATTTTTCTTATATAAGGCACTAAAAGAATCGACAGTGTTTATATGAATACATCAGATATACATGTTTTAAATAGGTTGTAATTAAAGGAAGATAAAGATAATATATCTTAACACGTGAAACCTGAGCGTCGTTAAAATCATCACAAGTGCAAAAGTGGATATTCAATAATTAACTTATAGAAAATTGGGATTGAGTTAAAAAACGAAATCACAATCTGATATCTTTTAGGTCAAGGTTATGAAAATTAGGTTTTGTTTACAATGTAACGATATTTTAATCATTACTTTGCAGTTTAGTGTATAATTTTAACTTATTGTTCATGAATTATGGTATATTATTGCAATATTTTAATAAATAGTAAACAATGCATGAAAACAAAAAGAATATTAGTTTCTTATACATTTCACCACCGCCCCCTCTAAAAAATATGCATTTATACATATATTTTGTAAGTGAAAATGACAAGAAATGCAAACTTATTAAAAATTAATAGGTTAATGCTTTTTAAGTTTTGTCAAATTTTTGCATAGAACTGAACGCCTAGATTATGTGAGGAATTTTAAGAATAATTAGATATAAACATTAAACTCTTTTTTATACAATCGTTAAATGTTCTATAGAATACTCTTCATAGTTTTTTTTTAAGTAAGTTTTAGGCATAATTACTTTATTCGCAAATTCAGTCATCTCCTACTAATGCCATCTTGGTTGGCGGAAGGGTCAATAGTAGACTGTGTAATATTTTTGTTATCGTAGATTCTTATTAAAGGTTCCAATATTCTTCATTTAATAAAAATATTTTTATGTTTCATAACTTTTATGTTTCCAGCTCATTATTTTCAATGAGATAAGTTTCTTTCACGCTAACGCTAACTTACCAATATAATCGGGCTTGCGTACAAGAAACGAGGAGTACTGCAGATCAGACAGAAAAAGATGGGCGAACAGACAGGTATATAAACGGGAATTTAAAAGATGGTTCAAAATCCGAAAGAATTAGTCATGACATGTCGTGCTAGGGCTAAGCGAGTTAATCAAAACCATTAAAGTTGTTTTAGAAAGAAAAATGTTTTTCACATTTTAATCTGTTTTTACTATGTAGTTTTTAGGGCATACAAGAAAGGTATTAAGTCAAAAATTACTCATATATAAACAAAAATACTATCCCTAAGATCTATTAAGATTTGTACTATAGTTAAGCTATTTAAAAAGGATTGCAGAAAATTGGACCGCTTTCAAAAATCACTTAAAATTATGGAATAAAATTTCACACAGCCCGTTCATTGGCTCTTGCTACCTTATATTGATTTTGAAATGGGTTAAAAATATGTTTGACTATCTTATTTGTTCATTTTTACACCGTATGAAATTCTATTTGATAATTTTCTAAATTTCTTTGTAGGCATTTCAGTTTCTTGCAAAAAAATTTGTTCGCTCTTTCCAGTGACTTCCTTAAAGGTGGTCCGCTTTTTGAGAAAAATTTCTATTTTCTCTTTTTAGTGGCCTCTTAACTACAAATTTTTAGTCATTTGTCATTATCACCAGCACCTCCGCCAAATGTTGGAATATAACTAATAACGATTAATAATAATACTCTTTATTGTGTAAATATCACAAATGATATTCGGACACAAAAGCTTAGAGGTACAGTAAAATTTATATCAAAACTACTAACCCACACAAAATATGTTACATTGAATACTAAAATAAATAAAAGAAAATTATAATCTGAAATAAAAATTTTCACTCGTATTTAAAGTGTTTAAAATAGATTCAGATTAATATTTAAATCATCATTTAAAATTAGGAGTCAGTGTTTAGAATACCATTTTGCATAAGAATACATCATTTTGGCAACCACATTATTTAACTCTTTCGCTTCTCCCCCGTGGAAAGTCTCCTTCCTATGCCTGACCCTTTTTTTTGTTGCAAAACTTGCGATAAAAACTTTCTTTTGAAATGTTTTATTGTCTTGAATTACTTTTTTCATTTTGTAGAATTCATATAAAAACGGGATTTGCTCCGTTTTTGTTTATTTTAATGAAAATAGGTAAGTAAAAAAGTGTTTAGAATGCTATTTTGCATAAGAGAGAAGATTTGCATATACTTAATTACTTCACCTTTCCTTTATCCAATCATAAACACACCTTATTAACCTCTCCACAATAAAATTGAGAGATGTTACTAAAATTGGTTCAAAAACGAAAATTGAGATAACATCAAATCTTTACGTTTTGAGGTTCTAGGAACCCAAAAAAGTGGTTTTTGAAAAATGTCTGTGTGTGTGTGTATGTGTGTATGTGTGTTAGCACGATAGCGCCGAAACTACTGAACGGATTTGAATGAAACTTTGCGTGTGCGTTTCTTTAGTGCCCCAGAAGATCTGAAAAGGTTTTGGTTGAGATCGGATTACGTTTAGTGCCATTTTGACGCAACAAGTTGTTTATTTTATAATTACTTTCAATTAGCAATGGAACCATTGAAAAGCAGTTAAAATTCTGATTTCTACGATATATCACACTTCCACCCTTTGGATTTGGTTTCCGTGAAAAAAATTAAAAACAAAGCAAATATGGCATAGATCGCATTTCGCATGACATGATCGATGCGCGTAGCCGTTACGTCGTGAAACTCATCACATCACGTGTTAATTCAGCGATCGGATTGCAATGAGCAAATTTTGACGATTGTCATTGTCATTGTTTGTCATCCGATAACGTTGGTATCATGTCATGTTGATAAAATTTCGGCATATTTGTAACTTTTAGTGGATTGTCACAAACTTTAAAGGTAGATGTAACAATATCAATATCATATGCTTTCTGTACCTTCGTTGGTGAATTTATTATAGATTATCACTTTACCAATTTTCAGTTTGTTGCTTTACAAATCTGTAGTATTTAGGATAACTAGACTTTCTTAGTTGTTCAAGTGATGATGTTAAAGTTGTTAATATCCTAATAGTATATTATTCAACGAGCGATAATGTAGGTAACAACTCGCATAGATGATTGTAAATTCATTAAGTTGAGGGTTTTTTTAGTGCCCCAGAAGATCTGAAAAGGTTTTGGATGGGATCGGATTACGTTTAGTGCCGTTTTGTCACACAATTTAATGCTCTTTTCGGCTTCAAAGATCCACCGAGTGGGGAGGTTCCAGCCGCTTCCAGTAGCTGCCGATTTTTTGTAATAACAAACACCTAAAAATGACGTTTCCGACATTTATAATGATTTTTACGAAAAATGGTAAGAGTCAAAAAATATTTAGCATTACATTTTACATGAAGTGCATGAACAAGAACATTGTTAATAAACAAGTTTAATTTTTCAACTTAATAAAATAAAAACCAGATGTCTGAAGTGATTTTCATTATAAAGTTAGGGTTTTTAAGAAAATGGGATTCTAATCATTTCTTTTCCTCTTGTGTATATGGTAAAAATCAATACTAAATGGAGATATTTGCGTTTTAAAATTGTAATTTTTTGACTAGCATGTACCTACAATGTCAGACCGAAAAGGTTAAGGACTAATATTTTTAAAATTATGGATTCTTATGTAAACACGTATTATAAACATTTTTTTAATCATTATATTTTTCTTAAAAACTATTAGATACAGCGCAAGTATATTTTGTTTTAAGAAAACGTTTATGAGGACATATTTACCCTTCCACAAAATTGACCAAAAATGAAATAAAATGTTAAAAATTCCCTGACATGTTCTACAACAAAATAATTTTGGTTCTAAGGCTATCGCGGAGCTGATGATGATTCATAGTTAAGTTTCCGCGTTCTTTTCCGCGTTGATAGTTTTGAATACTTGACGTTTCGACCAATATAAAATTTTTATTTTCTATTATACCTTTCACTTAAATTCTCTAGAGGAAATTAGCATGTGGCCACCTTCCTCTTTCAAATAAGAAAAAGCATCCAAATCGATTTATATATTACGAAATTATGCGTGGTCATAAATAAAATTTATAATATGTACATTCGAGTCACATAGAGGCTTTTTTCATTTAAAAACATTCAAAGTAGTTCAAAAGTTTTGAACAACTCCAAAAAATTAATAAATTACAGATTATAGATAAAACATAATATTTTTAGTCGCAAACTCCTCTATAAAATCCTTATTTCACTATAAGGAACGTAACCAGACTGCAACCAACAGCTACTCTCCGGGCTATTGCATATTACCATCAAAACGCTAATACTTCGATTGCAACAAACACCAACCAAAAACTGATCCTACTTAAAGGAGCTCTCATGCCAGTCGCCGCACACCACTTGCAGACTGCAGTTTCGAGCTGTTGGCTCTCGTCAGTGCAAGGTAGGCATGTGACGACCGACACGAGGATCGCTTGACTATTTAGTGCATTTCGGTATATTTGGGATAGCGACATGTAAAACAGTCAGCAGGCGCCATCTAGCGGTCCAGTGTCAGTGTCCCATCGAAAAATAAATGGCCTGACTGGGCTTAGCATAGTTCAAAAGTGCTTTTAGAGGGTGGAATATTAAATCATAATATTTTTAGTCGCAAACTCCTCTATAAAAGCCTTATTTTACTATACTGCAACCTGTTACGGACCTCTAGCGTATGCGACCCACCATACGCTTTAGCGTTTTGTGGGCCGCATTATAACAACTGCTACACGTCTGTAACACATTTCGCTATTCTCCATGGGAGGGCGACACATTTGTGACACGTGATCAACGGAAGCAGACATTTTTGGTTGGCTTGGCTTGGCTTGTTGGTTAGTTGTTATTCTGTGAATCTTGATTTTATTCAAGGCATCCGCATGGATTTTAGAATAACCAACTCAAGAAAATTTCCTCAATCCGTTGTTGTTCCGTTTAGCGGAATATTTTGTGTTTGTGAGTAAATTTTATCTGCGGAAGCAGGATATTAAATTACACAAGGTAAGCTAACCTCTTCACGCCATCTTGCCCGTTCTCTACCCACGTGTTTCGCAAATTTGCAGGCTTTCCTGTGGAAATACAGTGTCAACTTTAAAAGGCGACTCAACCCCATTTATCCGACTGTGGCTTCCAGGAGTTTTGGTGGATTGTTCCCTCATCAGTGAGGTAAATTATGTTTCATTTGTAGGTTATGTCAGAATTTCTCACATTAAGCACGCTTCACGTGCATTTCTGACTGTGAATTAAATTGTGATATCTTTAGGGTTCCACGGACGGGGCTTCTACGCACGTCAGTGAAGTTCCACGGACGGGGCATCCACAAACAGTGGAAGGTTCCAGGGCTGGTGAGGCCACGATCAACCCCATCCTTGGGTCCATTTCTTGTGTCCCGAAGGCATCTCTGCAGGGCTTCAGTTCTTCCACCGGACTCGGTATCGTACCACCCAGGGCTTCAGTTCTTCCACCGGACTCGGTATCGTACCACCCTAAATAAGTGTGTGTGTATTATTTTTACTTACCGGGGACCACCTTCAGTGGTTCCGCTGGACATCAATTTATACTTTTTGGCATTTTAACCTGTACATTTTTAAATATTTTATGCACATATTTACATATATTTAAGGAGGTTCTTTAAATTTATGACAATTCATGATAATATTGTAAACCGATGTGTAGCTACACGAGGCATTTTATGAATGTTATAACTGATTAATCGTGAAATATTGGCCACAACTGTGAACATCGCCAGGTTATATTCTAGAGAACCAATTTTGTAAATTGTTCAATATAGTGCATTTCATTTTTAAAGAAAGTGTCATTATTTCGTCTGCGACCACTACATATGGAAAAACTCAGTGATTTGTTAAGTAAGTAAACTAATAATTTATCATAGTTTGTGTAAGCTTGGGCTTAACGCCCTGAGATAGTCTGAGCTAGAGAAATTTTATCGTAGGCACGTACATCACTTTCCGGGTAAGTCAGTGCCTACGGTATCTGCTACGCCACGGTAGCCCAAGTGATTTCGTTACGTAATATCTGATAATCATTAAGATCCAACGTATCTATTTGTTTATGTACGTTCAACTCGTAGCAGTGGCGCCCAACTTAAATAGTACAGTTATCTCAAGGCGATAGCAGTGGCGCCCAACTTAAATAGTACAGTTATCTCAAGGCGATAGCAGTGGCGCCCAACTTAAATAGTTAAGTTATCTCAAGGGGATAGTAGTATCGCCCCTAATTAAGTTTTTTTTGGTGATAAATTGAGTGTTCCATTTGTTGGTGGTTTGCATATGAAATAATACCCAGACACATAGTAACGTACGTGACACACATCAAAAGGGGGTTACTTTGCCTTAGCGTAATCGCTTCGCTTTTTTTGGTAGGGGGGTGACTTCGTTTTTTTTGTCTTACTATTTCATGAGCGGATTAGTAAACAATAGTTGTTGCGTATAAACCATTGGAAAGATTCCTAAGTGCAGCCAACAGTTTTTTTTGTTGTTGATACGTACCGACGCCCAGCGTCGTTTTGCTAATTTACCCGATATTGTCATTTTTACACATTATTAGGTACTTACTAGTGTTAGTAAACTTTTTCTGCGTCCATACAGTTGCCGACGCCCAGCGTCGTTTTGCTAATTTTCTAAATTTTGTCGTTTTTATACATTATTAAGTACTTATTAGTGTTTGTAAACTTTTTTTACGTACCGACGCCCAGCGTCGTTTTGTTAATTTACCTGATTTTGTCGTTTTTTCGTGTGTTTGATTGAAAATTCAGTATGGCTAGTTCACAAATCAAGTTAGATATTAATAGGTTAGTTAGGGATGAGCTTGTTTATGAATTACAAGTACGTGGCTTAGGGGATGGTAGTGATCTTACTGTGGCAGAGTTGCGCACTGTTTTAAGAGAAGCCATACATTTAGAAAAAACTACTTTGGCTATTAAAAGTCCTCCATACCCGTACCAATTCACTGTCGATTCTGAAGCTCTAACGGCATCCCTAGCTGCTATTCAAAAACTTATTGATGAATTTGTAGGTAGCGAGCGCGATAGTAAATATAAGGGGATTGTTTCCAAGATAGCTCATGCGTTGGGTCGTGTTAACAGGTCCATGCCCACTAATGACGAGCAAAAAGGTGTGAAGTCCAGTACTCGGCTCAAATTATTGTTAGCTTTTGATAAACTTAAGGATAAGGCCCGCGGGGATCGTAAGTGTAAAGAGTCAGCCATCCTCGATATGTCGGTATTGCATAATGCCATGGCTCAGGTTCAGCCTGATGCGCATAGCTCTGCAATAGCTGCTGATTTTAGTTCAGATGAGGAGGAGGCTGCGAAACCTAAACCCGTACCGGTTAGAGACTGGGGCTTAAAATTTACTGGCCGAAAGGGCGACATGTCCTTTGCAACTTTTTTAGAACGTGTTGAGGAGAAACGGAGGTCTCGTGGTATTTCACGCGCACGGTTATTTAAAGATGCAGTAGACTTATTCGAGGGAGATGCCTACAATTGGTATAATCTGGTGAAAGACTGGGCCACCGATTGGCCATCCTTAGTGGAGGCAATGAGGGAACAGTTTATGCCAGAGTCTTTTGACCGCGACTTGTTTGAGGAGATTAAGCGACGTACTCAAGGTAGTCAGGAAAGTATAGGATTGTACATCGCTAGTATGATTGGGTTGTTCAAGAAGATGCACACTCCAATACCTATGGGAACCCAGCTCGAAATCATTTTGGAGCGCATAGATCCATACTATCATCCTTTCCTTGCTTTTGAAAACATAACTTCTGTCACGCAACTCCTGCAATGTTGTCGTATGCTTGACTCCAAACGGCAATTGGCTAAGTCGTATGTTCCTCCTCCGCCTAAGAGTAAATCTCTTATACCAGAGTTGGCTTATGCATCCACTAGTTCTACTACTTCTCGTTCAACCTCTCGTTCTAGTCTCGTCTTGGATGAAGTCCAACATTCTGGAATCAAATGTTTTAATTGTGGTCAAGTAGGTCATGGGCATCGGGAGTGTCAGGCTCCTAGGAAGAAATTCTGCTATAAATGTGGTAAAGCAGAGGTTACGATTAGGTCCTGTCCTAAGTGTTCGCATTCGGAAAACTGTCCAGGGAGACACTAATTGGTCGAACAGTTTCTCCCGGTGTATGTGAGTCGACCAGCAATGTTGTTGACTTAAAGCAACAAATTTTTCTCGATTATGTCATTTCTCATGTGGTTGGGGATCAGCGTCCATACTTACAGCTTTCGGTGTTAGGTTTTCCTATGATGGGTTTGTTGGATTCAGGTGCTACCAGGACAATGGTAGGATCATCTGGTTTTGAGGTCTTCCAGCAGATTGGTTTAAGTTTGAAGCCTTCTGTCACTGAGTGCAGAGTGGCTAACGGGCAAGTCTGTTCCGTTATAGGTTATGTATCTGTTCCTTTCTGCTTGGGTGACAAGGTCCATGTAATAGATGTCCTAGTAGTTCCGGAAATACCGCATAAGTTAATTCTAGGGATAGATTTTTGGGTGGCGATGAATATTATACCAGATTTACGACAAGATGTTTGGCATTTTTCTGAGCAGGAACCACTCGTTGAGGTTAACAGTGTCCTTGACGAAACTTCTTTAAGTGTATCACAGAAACTAGCTCTGGATAGTTTGGTGGACGAAAACCGGAAACTGATGGGTACTTCCCTTGGTCGTACACATCTCGTTTCTCATGAGATCGAGTTACTCCCAGATACCAAACCTATCAAACAGAGATACTATCCTGTTTCGCCTGCCAGACAAAAACTTATTGATGATGAAATTAAGAAAATGCTGGAGTTAAATATCATCGAACCGTGTAAAAGTCCTTGGTCTTCCCCAATATGTTTAGTGCAGAAAAAGGATCAAACTTTGCGTTTTTGTGTAGATTACCGGCGCCTTAACGCTGTTACTAAAAAGGATGCCTATCCTCTGCCGCTGATTTCCTCCATATTAGATCAGTTGAGGGATGCCAAATATTTAAGTTCATTAGATATTAAGAGTGCATATTGGCAAGTTCCTATTGCTGAATCTTCCAAAGACTATACCGCTTTCACTGTACCTAATGGCTTGTATAGGTTTCGTGTTATGCCTTTCGGGTTGTCAAATGCGCCTGCGACTTGGCAGCGTCTTATTGACACCGTGCTTGGAGCTGATTTACAGCCTTCGGTTTTGGTCTATTTGGATGACATTGTGGTAGTGTCGAAGGATTTCGAATCTCACCTAGAAACGTTGCAGAAGGTTTTTGATCGCTTGCATTCTGCTGGGCTGATAGTTAGTTTTGACAAGTGTCAATTTTGCCGTCCTGAGCTTAAGTACTTGGGATATGTTGTTGATAAGTATGGTTTACGTCCTGACCCAGCGAAAGTAGAGTCGGTTTTGAGTGTACCTTCTCCGAAAAACGTTAGGGAAATTCGTAGATTTATAGGCACAGCATCTTGGTATCGAAGGTTTGTACCGCAGTTTTCTACAATAGTGGCTCCTTTGTCGAACCTCACAAAGAAGAATGTTAGTTGGTGTTGGTCGCCTGAGTGCGAGAAATCTTTTAAACTTCTTAAGGAGTGTTTGGTTACCGCACCTATTTTGACCTGCCCTGATTTTGAGCGTACCTTTTATGTGCAGACAGATTCGTCGGCATTCGGTGTTGGTGCCGTGCTCACGCAGCAATTTGATGATGGAGAAAAGGTAATTTGCTATTTGTCCCGTTCTTTGACTAGCCAGGAGCGCAAATATAGCTCGGTCGAAAGAGAATGCATCGGCGTAATTTGGGCAGTGGAGAAGCTACGTCATTATCTTGAAGGTTTCCACTTCAAAATCATAACGGATTGTCATTCTTTGCTATGGTTGCAGCAGCTGAAAGATCCCCAAGGTCGATTGGCCAGATGGGCACTTCGTCTGCAACCTTATGATTTTGAACTGATTCATCGCAAGGGCTCTGAACATACCGTCCCTGATTTTCTGTCTCGTTCAGTACCAGTAACGGTGGAATCCATCGAAGTATTGTCGGTCACGGACCATGCTGATTTTCCCACCGATAAATGGTATTTGAGAATGTTGGAGCGAGTCGAAAGGTCTCCTATGCGTTATCCCTTATGGCGTATACAGAATGGCCAGTTGTACAAGTATGTACGTTTGCGTTATCCCGAGTTAGCAGATCCTGCCGACACTTGGAGACTGGTTTTACCGAAAGAGAAACGCCTAGAAGTAATTAGGTCGTTGCATTGTGATGCGAGTTGTGGACACGCAGGGGTCCATAAGACTGTGGCTCGAGTGGGAAATAGGTATTATTGGCCGAAATTAAAGGCCGATGTGGCTAAGTTCGTTAGGCAATGTGAGATTTGCATAAGTACTAAACCCGAACAGAAGTCACTTATGGGAAATTTGTTGAGTAAGACACCTACTGTTGGAAAACCTTGGCAACTAGTTAGTGCCGATCTGATGGGTCCATTACCCAGGACGGCTAAGGGTTATCAGTTTATTCTTGTCGTGTGTGACAATTTTAGTAAGTTTGCCATGGTGTTTCCGTTGAGGTCAGCTACCGCTAATAGCATATCGCAGGTCATTGAGGATAATGTAATTCTCTTATTTGGCGCTCCGAAGACTATAGTGGTAGACAATGGTCGTCAGTTTCAGAGTAACCGCTTCCAAAATCTTGCGAAAACTTACAACATCGAAATAGCGTACACCGCAAATTATCACCCTCAATGCAACCTGACTGAAAGGGTAAATCGTGTTGTTAAGACTATGTTATCTGCATATGTAAAGGATAATCACAGGGCTTGGGATCAATTTTTGCCGAAAATAGGTTTTGCCATTAGATCGTCCAAACATGAGGTTACAGGCTTAACGCCTAATTTTGTCAATTTTGGTCGTGAAATTTCGTTAGATGGCAACAGTGATAAGTACGTACCTTCCGAGTCTGAGTATCCAGTTGTAAATCCTGAAAACCGTAAACTTGCCTTCGCTAAGATCTATAAGGATGTTCAGAGTAGAATATTAAAGGCCCATAAATCCAGTAAGAAACACTATAATCTAAGACGCCGACCCGATAAGTTCGTTTTGAAGCAAAAGGTCTGGAGACGTTCTCACGCCCAGTCTGATGCCTCTAAATATTTCACGGCAAAGTTAGCACCTAAATTTGTGGGTCCATTCACGATCAGTAAAATTCTCTCATCATGGACTTATGAGCTCGAAGGTTCTGACGGTAAACGTTCGGTGTGGCACATAAAAGATCTGAAAGCACACCCTCCGGATGACAACTAGTTGTGGTCTGTTAGTTCCGTTGACGTACTTAGGCATCCGAATAGGCAATGACGAATTCGTTTTTTTTGTGTAGGTTACTTCTTTCGTTAATTTGGTAGTAACATTTCCGTTTCTGGTTCATTGGTCTTGCTCAGATGGCTGAAACCCACTGAGTAAGTTTTCACCTCTTTCCGCCTCACGGGAGGAAGTGTCTTTGTTGGATCTCTGTGATGGGGGATGCACGAATACCATCACCGTGGTTATACCTGCGAGGGGTAAGAGTCCCCAAAATGGTCTTGTGTGGCGCTTGCGTCTTGAGGGACTCCGTCTCGTTGGGGGCGCTCACATTGCTGGCAGCTGCCTTTAAAGGTATCCGTTGGAGGGGCTCGAGCTTGGGAGGTGCTGCTTGGAGGTAGCCTGGTCTAGGCCTGGTTATCATTACCCGGGTAGGCACTACTGGGCTTCAGACTAACCTCGTTGTCTAGCAAGGGTGGTCGTCGTGGTGTGACGGGGAACACTCCCGTACCTTATTGTTTTGCTGGTGGAGTAGCCTTGGGGCGAACTACTTCCTAGCTGTTAAGTCCTTATGCGTTTTTGTTCTTTTTTTCCCCTTCTCTTTTTTTCTCTATGTATTTTTTTTTTGAGTTGTGTTGTTATGCCTGATGGTAACTTGGGAGACGAGTTAGCCATCCCCGTGCATTTAAGTCTCTTTATTTTTTTGACATTATTTTTGTTGTTATGCCTGATGATAACTTAGGAGACGAGTTAGTCATCCTCGTGCATTTTAAGTCTCATTATTTTCATTGTTATGCCTGATGGTAACTTGGGAGGCGGGTTAGCCATCCCCGTGCATATTAAGTCTCCCCACCAATTATCCATCCTCTGGTGAGAAGCTAGTAAGAAAAAAAAATCTTCGATTTTTTTTTCCTGCGAGTAAAGGGGGAGTTGTTACGGACCTCTAGCGTATGCGACCCACCATACGCTTTAGCGTTTTGTGGGCCGCATTATAACAACTGCTACACGTCTGTAACACATTTCGCTATTCTCCATGGGAGGGCGACACATTTGTGACACGTGATCAACGGAAGCAGACATTTTTGGTTGGCTTGGCTTGGCTTGTTGGTTAGTTGTTATTCTGTGAATCTTGATTTTATTCAAGGCATCCGCATGGATTTTAGAATAACCAACTCAAGAAAATTTCCTCAATCCGTTGTTGTTCCGTTTAGCGGAATATTTTGTGTTTGTGAGTAAATTTTATCTGCGGAAGCAGGATATTAAATTACACAAGGTAAGCTAACCTCTTCACGCCATCTTGCCCGTTCTCTACCCACGTGTTTCGCAAATTTGCAGGCTTTCCTGTGGAAATACAGTGTCAACTTTAAAAGGCGACTCAACCCCATTTATCCGACTGTGGCTTCCAGGAGTTTTGGTGGATTGTTCCCTCATCAGTGAGGTAAATTATGTTTCATTTGTAGGTTATGTCAGAATTTCTCACATTAAGCACGCTTCACGTGCATTTCTGACTGTGAATTAAATTGTGATATCTTTAGGGTTCCACGGACGGGGCTTCTACGCACGTCAGTGAAGTTCCACGGACGGGGCATCCACAAACAGTGGAAGGTTCCAGGGCTAGTGAGGCCACGATCAACCCCATCCTTGGGTCCATTTCTTGTGTCCCGAAGGCATCTCTGCAGGGCTTCAGTTCTTCCACCGGACTCGGTATCGTACCACCCTGAATAAGTGTGTTTGTGTTGTGTTTATTTTTACTTACCGGGGACCACCTTCAGTGGTTCCGCTGGACATCAATTTATACTTTTTGGCATTTTAACCTGTACATTTTAAAATATTTTATGCATATATTTACATATATTTAAGGAGGTTCTTTAAATCAAACCTTTGTGGCAGAATTTATGACAATTCATGATAATATTGTAAACCGATGTGTAGCTACACGAGGCATTTTATGAATGTTATAACTGATTAATCGTGAAATATTGGCCACAACTGTGAACATCGCCAGGTTATATTCTAGAGAACCAATTTTGTAAATTGTTCAATATAGTGCATTTCATTTTTAAAGAAAGTGTCATTATTTCGTCTGCGACCACTACATATGGAAAAACTCAGTGATTTGTTAAGTAAGTAAACTAATAATTTATCATAGTTTGTGTAAGCTTGGGCTTAACGCCCTGAGATAGTCTGAGCTAGAGAAATTTTATCGTAGGCACGTACATCACTTTCCGGGTAAGTCAGTGCCTACGGTATCTGCTACGCCACGGTAGCCCAAGTGATTTCGTTACGTAATTATCTGATAATCATTAAGATCCAACGTATCTATTTGTTCATGTACGTTCAACTCGTAGCAAACCAACCGCTACTCTCCGGGCTATATGTGCCCCGCCGGCTTGTAACTTGTAATTCAGCGCTCGGCGGGGCACACAGCCCGGAGAGTAGCTGTTGGTTGCAGTCTGGTTACGTTCCTTATAGTAAAATAAGGATTTTATAGAGGAGTTTGCTACTAAAAATATTATGTTTTAATATTCCGCCCTCTAAAAGCACATTTGAACTAGATTATAGATAGTTTAACCAGCTTTCACCTTTATGAGAGTTATTTTCAGCTCATTGGCGAAAATAGCCAATGAAAGTCGGCTGTCTCTAAAATTAGAAAATTATATTTTCCAAGAGATGTACCTACGTCAATTTTTATCCTGAAATTTTGATATTTCGATTTTTTTGATAGCTTATATATTTTTTTATATACCCATAAATAACATATTTTTGTAACCAAGGTTTAAGTAGAAGCATCTTTTGATTTATGGTCACCTGTAAATTATGTTTAACTGACAATTATAAAGTTCCCAGGCTATAATACTCTTTAGAGCAAAGCTTGTTATAATAATACTAAAATAAATATAGCAGGTTTAAATCGGTTATTGTATACGTTAAATTTAAGCTGCGTTACGGAAAAATTGATGGCTGGTGATTGATGAAGAAGTAGCAATGTGACCAATGACCTGTGTAAATTTAAACTTTGTCAATTTTATATCCTGTATGTAAATGTTATCCAGTGGCCACACGTGACCCCACTGTCTACGTATACACAGGAATTTATAAAATTAAGAACAATAAATGTTAATTCTTGTTCCTGTATATGTCATTTTAAAACTAAATTTATATTTGTGTTAAAATCAATCCTGTTAAGTTTGCATATTAAGCTTATATGCACCCATGAATTATAAAAGAAAAATCAATAATTCAAACTGTAAAAATGGCCAAAACTATTTTACGTCATATGAGATAATGTAAGTAAGCTATTTCCTTCTAATTTCTGTTTCTTAGTAAATACAGCTTAAGGAACTAAAAGTGCGACTTTCCTTATTTCTTATGACCAACATTTGAGATATGCAACAACAAAATAAAACAATTGTATTGAGTTTACTATAAATGATACTATTTTTGGAACATTCTAAACGAATGTTGATTAAACAAATTGATATTTCCGTTATTAATGCATTTTACGTATTTATTTATAATAAATTATAATTATTATTTCTCTAAAAGTGGTATTTTTCATTTGTTTACTTAAAAGACCATAAAAATATATATTACAACAAAACAAATTAAATTTAAAAATATAAGGTACCAAATTATTCAATGACACAGAGATATTATCCAATTTGCAAATCACTTTTATTTTGAAACATTTTTTGAAAGGGTCGTTATTTAAAAAGTTACTGTCAATTAGAAGTACTTTTTACCTAATAAGGTTTTTTTAAATACGTAACTCATTTTATCAACTATTCTTATAACTTGATATACACTAAACTTGTTCCATTATTTATTTCTCAAACGTGCAAGTTATTCATTTTATTTTAATACTTTGTACCTATCGCCTCTTGGCATTCATTAGCTGTTTAAATTTAAACAAATATATAGACCCGTTGATGATCGCCGAACATAATTTTACTAACATAACATATATCTATTAAAACTGAAATTTTAATTTGAAACTGTTATTGAGCCAAAGTTATTAAAAGGAATAATTAGAAATTATTTTGGTTCAGATTCTGGGTAGATTATAGAGAATGTAGATTTCGAAGTGATATCTAAATGGCAATTTGGGAGTTGTTAGCAGTGGTTAGTGGAGTGGCGCGAGTAACACTGTCGACAGCAGCGCGTTGGCGGGGATTTATGGTACTATAACTCCGGACCCGGAGCTGCTAACGGCCCAAAGGCAGCGCGTGCCTGTATCCGGCTGTGACACTCGACAATATGTAATACCTGGTGCCAGATTATCCAGATTTCCTTCATATTTGTTTTACGACTCTCAATATATTTATAGTGGCTACGCAACATTTCACTTTAAGCCTTTTTTGGATAGACCTGTTGATGTCTTTCTTGTTAAACTCACTTTATTGTCCAATAAAGATTTTCAGCTTGAGCTTTACAAATCTTTTTATGTTGTGTTATTATTTTATGGTACACCGAAATATATAGAATATGATACATATAAGCTGATGCATATAGGCTTAATATAGAGAAATAAAATTAGTTTGCAAATGTTATTTCCGTACAAGTTATAATAAATAATACTGATTATGAAAATGCGGGTATACATTAGTTTGCTTTTTTCTGAAATGGTTTACATGTAAATTAATGTATGATACTTGCATTCAGAATCTTACTATGAAATAAGAAAAGACATCAATGAAGACTTGAATGAATTCTAGGACGATTTTTTAGTTTTAGTTTGGTTTCTGTTTAATTTTGTTTGTAAAAAATTCATTCAAAGAAACTCATGTAACACTGTAACATTTAAAAATGGTCCATTAATCGACTAAATTATGGCTACACATACTTTCAGTCTTGTGCGTAGAAGTGTCCTCTGAGTAAACGTTTTAACCCTCACGTTTATTCACAACGTCGAATATTCATATATGTTTAATTATATCTGTATCTGTTTATGGTAACAAAGTGAACGTTAATTATATACAATAGAATATAATAGAATATATTTATTAACCTTTTTTGCCATATAAAATATGAATAAGGTAAGTCAGTATTAATTATCTAAAATACATAAATATAAAATCCTAAAAATTGGACATAGTAAAAACAAACCAATTCGATTTACAGATAATAAAAACATTTGATAAAAACACCTGTAAGCATAAAGTGTACACATATACAATGGTCTCTTGCAAAAATGAAGGTACCTGGGAGATAATACGTTTATACAATCTATGCCATGCTACAACACTCAGTGATGAACTCTTCCAAAGTATAAAAACAACCTTCGATTAAAAATGATTTTAAATTTATTTTATTTATTTATTTATCTATTTAGAATACAACTACCCAAACAGATAAGAAATCCAATTACAGGGTAGGAAAGAACAAAACATTGTTACAGAATTTTGTATGATAAATACATATGAAAAACTTAAGTATAATTACATAAAATATTTGTACATAAACTAGTAAATATTTTTAGTTTGAATACAATACAGATTGCTTAATTTTTTTAACAGTAGTACAAAATATATCAACATCGTCCTGTATATATGCATAGTTTGAACACATCATATGCAAGGGTGAAGATTTAAGTAAATTTGTACAAGGCGTATTTAGATAAAAAGAATTATTTGAGCGTGTATGCGTGTATGAACTGATGGTACATGTAATTTGACATAACTACATAACTCAGGGCAATCAATTACATTATTCAAAATTTTATATAAAACCACAATCGAAGAATACTTACGGCGGGATTCCAAATCATGTATTTGATATCTGTTTAATAGATCACATTGAGGTGTACCTCTTGCTGGATAAATTCCGTCATTTCTATACCAAAGATATTTACTGAAGATTCTTTGCGTTTTTTCAACGCTAAGTTTATGCACGGCGTATTCTGGGCTTCAGATTATGGAGGCATACTCTAATTTTGATCTGACAAATGCATTAAACAGCAATATCAAGGTGTTATTATCCACAAAGTCTTTGGTATTTCTGATTATGAAACCTAAGTTTCTGCGTGATTATTAAAGGTTAACTTACTGTCGAAGATGACCCCCAGATCTTTAAATTGGTTACATCTAGATAGTTGAATATCATTTAAAGAATAAGTAAACTCAGTTGGATTAAGCTTTCTTGTGAAAGTCATGTATTTACATTTATTAATATTTAGATGCAGTTTATATTTGTCACACCACGTACTAATTTGTTGCAAATCTTTTTGCAAGTTAAAGCAGTCATTTAAATTGTTGATGGCCGAATACAGCTTGCAATCGTCAGCGTACAGCAGAGTGCTATTTAGAAGTTCACAGTTAATGTCATTTATAAATATTATGAATAACAAGGGTCCAAAAACGGACCCTTGAGGAACGCCGGACGTTGCTATTATTTCATCAGACTTAAATCCATGGTATTGGACAGTAAGTTTCCTGTCAGATAGATATGAGTAAAAAAAGTTAATAAATGTTTCGGTAAGGCCGAAGCTGAACAATTTTTGTACCATGATCGAGGCTTTAGGGAAATCTGTATATATGACGTCAACTTGACCTCCTCCATCTAACGTCTCCGCAATAAATTGAGTTATGCAAGCCAGATTTGTAACAGTCGATCTACCAGCGAGAAACCCGTGCTGATTAAAGCAAATTTGGGATTTAACATGGGAAAATAAAATAGTATAAAGGACACTTTCAAATAATTTGCTGAAGTTACATAAAATGGTAATTGGTCTATAGTTTTCAACTGCAGCCTTGTCATCCTTTTTATAAACGGGACAAATTTTAGCTTGTTTCCATAGGTTAGGAAACGTAGCGGTTTGAAGAGATAAATTGACAATAACTGATAAAGGAAAAGCAAAGATTTATTTTAAACTCAGCAAAACAGCGTGACAATTTAATTGCTTTTGGTAAAGTGTTAAAGACACTACAACCTGCGTAGACTGGAGACTTTTTATATTTCTCGTGCAAGCATTTACCAAGACAGAACTTTTCTTTATTTCTTGTTGGGTAATCATGAAAGTCTATATTTTTTTAAAATTTGGTTTGATTTAGATATACAAAACATAATATTTTCAGTATATAGATTAATGTAAAAGTTAATATGCATCTACATTTAAAAGATTCACGGCATGACTCCCTGTAATCTAAGTTAAACATTGTCTCGATATAAGCTTTTGTATTATAAAAACGCGAGTAGATTCTGTAGATTGACCCCAGACCGTAATATTATAGCTTATTGCTGAGTATACTTGGGCATAATATAATGACAATAAGGCAGTTTCATTTAAGTCATTTTTTAAAGAAGAACGACTTGTTCAACTTAAAGCATATTTGATTAACATGTTCAGAAAAATTAAGATTTTTATCTACCTGAATATCTAAAAGTTTTGTTATATTTGTAATTTTTATTTGAGTATTATCTAGAGAGAATTTTATGTCTGGTACAGCCCGGTTCCTATAGGAAAATTTTATACATTCAGTCTTATTTAAATTTATAATTAATTTATTTCTGTTGCACCAGATCTTAAATTCCTCTAATATGATATTGACTCTGTCGATAGCACCTAAGCACAATTGTGGTATCATCAGCGTATATAAATAACCCTCCGTGTTGTAATATGTAGTCTGGTAAATCATTTACAAACAAGAGAAATAGTAAGGGGCCCAATATACTCCCCTGTGGCGTTCCAAGGTCTGTATTATATAACTGGGGATCCACCTTTCCTACTCTAACAACCAGAGACCTGTCCGTCCAATAAGATTTTACCCAATCATTAATCGATCCTACGATGCCCATGCTGCTAATTTATTTGACAAAAAAAATCGGGTTTATAGTGTCAAAAGCCAGGGAGAGATAAAAATCTTATCATGAACGTACTGCACAAAGTCAATCGACCAACTCTAAAACCATGCTGGCAAGTTGATAATAATTTATTTATATTTAGAAAAGAATATATTCTATTGTAAACGGCCCTCTCGATTAACTTTGAGAAATTATTTAAAATTGAAATGGCCCTGTAATTTGAAATTTCAAGACAGTCGCCTTTTTTAAGCACAGCCACAGCTTTAGCTGTTTTAAGTAAACTAGGGAACTGACCAAGATAGACAGATTTATTTATTTAAATGGTTAAATAATGTGCAAACTCGTAACAACACATTTTAAGTAGTTTTGTAGGTACTTCATCAATTCCAGTAGATTTTTTTTATTAGACAATTGATTTATAAGCTTTACTACCGAATCTTCTAACACTGCCAAAAAATACCTAGAGTTGACGCTTAGTTTTTAAGTTATTGTACAGTTATTGATCTGAGGTGCAGAGCTTTGATCCGTAGGAGTTGTTACTGGGTTTGAAAAATATTCCCCAAAAGCATTTGAAATCTGCAAAGGATTGTTTAATGTTTTACCACTTGACATTTATAATTTCCCAACATTTAAAAGATAGGCAGGTTGTTACAAAGATTACTTTCTGGTGGATTGCCAATCACATCATAAACATTGGAAACAATTTAAAACGGTAAATGTGCCAGAATGTGATTGTATTTATTTATTCATAAAATATTATATTACTTAATTTACAAAGCTCTAAATGAAAAAAAAAAGAAAATAAAATATGTTTTAAAATTTCTCTTTCAAATTGTTCTCCCTTGCGTTTTAATTTTCCAAAATGTATCTAGTGTAACATCCATCATTCCAGGTTCCAGGACCAGTAGTCAAATTTCCAATTACTGCTGTTGGGTTTAATAATTTTTCCTATCGGGTTTAATTTTTTTTGTTGAGATTAATTTTTCTTGTTGGATTTAGTTTTTTAGGGATTAATTTCTTCTGTGTCGGGATTAATTTTTTTGTCGCGTTTGATTTCTTTTCTTTGTCGGGATCACTATTTCAAAATTATTGGGTAAGAAATAAACATTATTTTTATTATTATGATAACCAATCCAATTATTAGTGTTTTAAATGACTAAGAAAAATTACATTTAAATTTGCCCAGCTCCACTAGTTGGTTTAGATGTTACTTCCGATCAAAATGAAGCATGGAATAAAAAAGAGCAATAAATTGTCGGAAATATTTGATGTTGCAGTACGACTTTCTTTCGTGCAATGCAATCTCTTCTTTCAAGTGTCTCCGTGCATACAAAACATTTATGGATTTTTAGATTCTACTTAGAAGATATTTGAAGAATCTCCCTCACTTCTTACCTATTATGGAAATTGGTAACAACACTCAGTTTTTATTAAAAATGTTCCTTCTTTAACTTCTATATATGCATTTTTACTCAATTATCAACCGCACTAATAATAATAATGTCTTATATTATTTTCGGCAGCAATAAAAAAACATTAACAAAATACATTGAGACAAAAGATTACCGAAAAAAGGCGAAGTTCACAATTAAATGTGCTCTACCACTTAATCTATAATTATATTATATATTTGCAATAAAAGAGTATAAGACCCCAAAAGTGCAATTTTTTAAAAATTTTTGTTTGCAACAATGCGCAACGTACTCTTACAACCCCAACAACTCAGATTATTACCCTCTTGGATATATACGCCTATATACGCCATTGGCCGTTTTGATTAAAGCTCTAAATCTTTTACTTAAATCTAAAACAGTGCTGGGAAAGGATTTAAATCATTAGAATTTTATCGAAACAAAAGGAGTAAGAGTAAATTAATGTTTTATCGCTAATTGTCTGATTCAATTCACAGCTCTCAATTAGTTGCGATATCAGAGAGCCTATCTACTATAATATATAAGTTGGGGACGAACAAAAAGGAAATATATCCATTTTGCTTGTTTTTGCTTCCGGTGGCGAGTATGTCTACACGGAGCGAGGGTCGTGCTTGGCCAGCGGTCATTCTATTAGCATCTACAATCTAGATGGCCGTTCTTGTGGGGTCCCTTACTTCACACTCTACATTATTATGTGCCTCTTATCTGACCGCACTGTTAAAATCGGACAGCTAATGTTCTAAATACCGCTTCCTGAAGTTTGCTATTCGCTATCAATGAAAATTTGCTATTTAGTCAATATAAAATTCCCTCACGAGTTATCCATTGCCTAATAAAACTTGAATTGGTATTTCTAAGAAGAATATTACTTTACTGAAAAATTTCTATTTTTACGAAGACTTAAAAGGAGCACATCAATACGTTTAATATATAGCATGCACGATTCATGCAGCTTGATTGTTACAAATATTCGCGGTTATATAATGACAATCTCTATAAAAAAGCCTCAAATAAATCCAAGGTTTCTTGGTCAATTATCAACACAGATCTACAGTGTGACCCATTTCAAATGGAAACCTCTCTGTAAAAAATGTATTTATGATCATATGTTAACGCTTTTTTTTTAAATGATAAACCATCGAAAACTCCACTTTATGACAAAAATTTAGAGATAAATTTCAATTTTCAAAACCTTCTATGATTTATTTTTAATGTCGATAATGAACAAATTTGATTTGCGATTTTTTTATTGAAATTTCAACCACACTGGATTTGGTAACCTCTCAACTGGGTAAATCCCAAGTTTCATGAAAAAATATTGAAAAATGACAGAGCTATGACAAAATTAATGTAGGCTCATAGTAACTTTTACTTGATCTTTTCTAAAAATTGAAGTAGCCCATGAAAAATAAACAAAAGAAAGATAAATTAAGTGAACAGTTTTAATAAATATTGTCATTTAAACAAATTTAATCACATTGGACTTAAACATAACATGAACAATTAAAAGTAATAATAATTAGATACCTATTAAATAAAAAAAATAACACATTGTACAACATTACAATAAAATTTCTTAAATTTTTGTAGCCTCTACAAGGCCGCCGTTTATTTCGATGCACTTGTCGAATCGTTTTTTAATATTTTTTACGACATTCTGTAATTGTTGCCGGGTAACTTCTGCACAAGCTTGTCTTATTCTTGCACACAAATCTTCTCTATTACTCGGGCGTGACCTGTAAACTTTAGATTTTATTAAACCCCATAAAAAGAAGTCCATCGCTGTTAAGTCCGGGGATCGGGGTGGCCATTCAATTAACGGGCTACCATGACCTATCCATCGATTAGGAAACTTAGCATTCAGCCATCTGGTAACCACTCTGGCATTATGGACAGGGCTTCCATCTAATTGAAAACGTAAATTTACTCTTTCTTGTATTGGAAGTTCATGTAGAATATTCCAAAATTCATTTCTTAGGAACTGTAAAAACTGCATGCTATTGATATTACCTTCAAAAAAGAAAGGGCCAATGATTGTTTCATTGAGCACGATACTTCACTTTTAACTACCGATGATAATGTAGATAATTTAATTTAATAGAAATTACCCAGACCATATTAACAATTCTGTTATGAAGTTTAGTAATGACAAGTTACTGATAAATGAGAAGAAAACTGTTTATATATTTCACACCTAGAATGTCAAACCATAATGAAAGCTACTTACCAAATTAAATGGTAAGTCCTTGGAATAGGTGAAGACCACAGAATTCTTGGTTTTTCATTTAGAAAATTACCTTAGTTGGGAATATCATATAAAAACTTGTGCAAAAAATTCTTCTACGTGTTTCGCGATGTACAGATTAAAACCAATCGCAGAACATTTGACTAATGATTAATTCTGCGAATTTTAAACCTACTAATATGACTATTATTCAAATAATAAAAAAACAAATATAATAGCGTGGCCTACTATGGTGAAATTTTATTAGCAATTTTTTTAATTTCAAATCTGGATTCAGCTACCCCCCAAATGTGTTTATACCAAATTTCGTTGAAAAAATCATATTTTTGGATTTTTCCTGAGAGAAATAAAAATTCAGCAATTGACGAAGAAATTTAACCGTTGCATGAGATTGTGTTTATGAAAATAGTGCCTTGACTAAAAAACAGTAATAATAATAGTAATATTTATTAATTTCAGAAAATCCAGTACTATAAATTAATAATATACATGAATTTAAAAAATTTAGTCATAATAGTGTAAATGTAAAATAATCAAAAATAAAGCATTTGAAAAAAATAGTACACATAATTTTATAAATATAAATTATAAAATCTATTATAATATACTAGATAGATTAAAATACATGAGTAATGCTGAATTTAGAGATTCTTAATTATCAAACAATTTTTATTCTTTCACACTATAATAACTAACAAACAAATAATTAAAAAGAAATGACAAAAAAGTTTATCTAAAAAATATTATAAAATAAATAAATAAACAGAACAATTAAATGTAGGTTCTCTCTATTAAGCCATTAATTTTATTGGATTTTTATTTGTGATTTCCTAATATAAAATTCATAT
This sequence comes from Leptura quadrifasciata, assembly GCA_963675555.1. Taxonomy (NCBI): domain Eukaryota; kingdom Metazoa; phylum Arthropoda; class Insecta; order Coleoptera; family Cerambycidae; genus Leptura; species Leptura quadrifasciata. The sequence goes on from OY776675.1 coordinate 6,466,766, forward strand.
TTTTGACGAATTTTTTCATACAAATTTTTTTTTACTGATTTACAACAATACGTACACAGAAACATACATTACTCTCCTTTACGTAGCACACCGAGGTAAAATTGCAGGATAAAATAAATGACGCGATGTTTTTTAAAATTAATGTATATGTATTTGAATCACAATTCAAAACATTACTTATCAAATTTTCTTCAACTTTCCCTTTAATATTTGTTCTTCCATTATTTATATTAATGCTCCCTATCTATTCAATCCTTCGTATTTGATGGTAACGTCGTAGGAAATGGTCCTTGTATAATTATCTATATATATGTGTCCTGGTTGAGTAGTGGAAGAGCTAATGCTAAAATCCGTCAGGATGTTAATCTGAATATGGTGATTTAAAAAAAATCAAAACACTTGAATGCTATTACTCGACACGCGTTTCGACAACTAAGTTGTGGTCATCTGGAGACGAGGACAACATGGCTGTCGAAACGCGCGTCGAATAATAGTATTTGAGTGTAGTATTCAAATGTTTTGATGTCTGTGGAAACAACTTATTGAGAGATAGCGTCACACTGAAGGTTCCAGACCCCTGCAGGACTAAAATACTTGCGTTTTTAGCGGGCATGAAAAAATATTAGTTGGGTCAGGGAAAACCTGGAAAAGCCAGGGAATTTCACTCAAATTTGGGTGGCAACCCTGTAAGAAATGTTACAAACAGCGAAGTTTTGCTGAGCTACTATTATTCACAGTTTTACTCTAGAGCTGTTTATGGTACTTCATGTCATTTTGAATGAGTGTTCAACATACAAAAAAGGCAATAAAAAATATAATAGGAATTAAGAAGACAATCTTGTGTAGAACTTACTTCAAAAAGTAAGTTGAAAATCTTGCTGCTTCCTTGTGTATACATTTCGGTGATTGTTACTTTTACAAAATTAAATATTGAACAGTTTTTACGAGATAACTATAATCATAATTATAACACAAAGGGGCAGTCTCATCTATTAATTCCTATACATTCCTTGCCCCTTTATGAGAAAAGCCCTAAATACTTTTCAATAAGTTGCCCAAACATTTAAAACAAACTAACAAGTTTAAAATATAATTGAAACTACTGCTAGATAATGTTTTTTACAGCATTCAAGAACTTTTAAACTTTGGTTTTTAATATATATATTTTGTTCTTTTATTTGTTATATTATTTTATTCGCTTATGCCAAAGGTTTTTTTTTTATGTAAGTGTTCTTAAGTTATGTAATATGTTATCTAACTGTAATCTGTATACAATCCTTGTATCCTATATAATTGACGAGTCCGATACCATTTTTTCCCTTCTTGTACTGATCTTGTGGACAATACAGCATTATTATTATTTTTATAACCGTACATTTTTTCATTTTACGACTTCGAATGGCAAAAAATTTATTACACGCATTATACATAGCAAACATAATAATATAATAAATCAACCAGAACGTGGACAAGTGATTACCAGTATTTTAAAGGTAGGATCTACTAACACAATTATTTTTCGGGCTTATTCGGGCACTTAACTTTCACTAACTCTCATAGAGTTAGAAATAAAATTGATTAAAAAATGCTTATTTATAAATAAATATAGTGACATTTGTAATATACCAGAGGTCAAATGGTAAAAATGTCCAGAACTTTAGTTTAGCATTTTCTTTGCTGTTGTATAATATTATAGATGTTTCTCAAGTATCGAATGATTGAACCATTTCCATCTAATTGTAAGATGAACTAGCAAGTGCGAAGCTCTTAAATCGTGTTATGAAAAGATTTCAGACAGCGAGAAATATTCAGGTTGGCAAGTTATATGGAGCAAGAATTTAGTTAAATATTATCGTGGTCGGAGTGGGACCTGCCAGAGATTTATATGCGGGGGTGGGGGAGCTGCAGCGATATTTAACTTGGTGGCTCGTTGCGGCGGATTTTAATCTACATGCACAGGGTTTTTACCCTCGTTTCTCCCTCGCGGAACTCGAGAAAAGACTGCACGATAAAAACATCTTGTAGCTAAGATTTACTTCTTCAGCCACATATTCAAATTATCAAGAAATTTGTTTTTCTTATTTTAAAACTTTAATGTTTTAAAAGTTTTATGTTTTCTGTTTCCAAATTAATGTTCAGATTATTTGCAGCAGTGGCGTACTTAATAAATGTACTGTTAACTTTCGTAATGTTGCGTTTACCTTCTTGTATGTTGTTTCTTTATTGAAAAGAAATTAAAATAATTATACGGCTAAGTAAAATTTAACTAGTCTCGTTGATGATATACTGTATGGCATGAAACACAAATTTCAGTTCTTTAATTTACTGAAATATTATATTCGGTGTGTTTGATACATTTATGTGTTTGCTTATCAAAAAATATTCGCAGTTTATTGTCAGTATATCTAATAAGCTTTGTTGGTCTTTTATGCATACTATAAATGTTATTAATTTTATCTACGACTGTTTGAATGTGGAACCTATTGTGTTATTCAATGACATCCATTTCCAGGACCAACACCATCCTAAAGTTGGAACCATATTTAGCAAAAGTAATTTATTTCCACAGAGAAGCAACGAAGGATTTAATTTTAAAAAAGCAAACTTCCCGGCGTTATATCAAGAACTGGCTATGGTTGATTGGACGCTTTTAACTTTGCATTCGGATATCAGTGTAGCAGTCTGTGAGTTTTATGATACGTTAAACTAATTTTTTTAAAGCATGTACCAAAAAAAAATTCCTACCAATAAAAGTTATCCACACTGGTTTGATAGTGATTTGATATATCATGTTAGACAAAAAAAGCGAGCCTGGAAAATATATCGATCGTCACATTCTGACGACGATTACAACAAGTTCAAAGCCTTAAGATCAACGGTAAAAACTAAAGCAAATGCTGTTTATAAAAGATATGTCGCCAAAATAGAGTCAGATATTAAAACTGAGCCAAAAAATTTCTGGTCATTTATCAATGCTAAGAAAGGTAACACGTCTATTCCAACATCAATGAGTTATAATGAACGTCATTTAGATGATCCTCAATCAATTGTAAACAGTTTTGCCGTTTTCTTTTCCAGCGCTTACACTAATTCGTCTGAAGTTGATCCCAACAATTTATCGTTTGCAAACAATAATTTATTTTACATCAAAAATATCACCACTGAGGAAGTACGGAAATCTATAAGACTAATGATTAACTATTAAGCCTAAAATGACCAGTGGGTCTGACTTTATACCAGCGTTCCTAATTAGGGACTGCGAAATCATTTTCTCACAACCGCTGTGTATAATATTTAATTTAATTCTACATACCTGTACCTTTCTCGACATCTGAAAAATTTCGAGAATATCTCCTCTTTATAAGAAGGGTTCAAATAATGAAATCGCTAATCACAGACCAATTGCATCCTGTGCAATTTCTCCAAAGTCTTTGAAATGTTAATTCATACTATTATGTCAGGTCATCTGTAAAATATTATTTTACCAGAACGGCACGGTTTTATTGAAGGGGCTCCACTGTCACTAATTTAATATGTAAGACACAATTTATTAACGAAATCCTTGATCGAAGAAGTCAGGTAGATGTTATCTACACTGACTTCTCCAAAGCATTTGACAGACTTGACCATGGTTTACTGTTGAGCAAGCTGGAGAATATCGGTCTCAATGGTGGCCTAACTGCCATATTTAGGTCCTACTTGACCGGTAGAACCCAGTTTGTTCAATGCCATGGTCATCGCTCTGCTGATTTTGCCCAGACATCTGGAGTTCCCCAGGGTTCGATTTTGGGGCCTCTTTTGTTTGTGATATTTATTAACGATATTACTACCAAATTGGAAGTGAGATTTCTTCTATATGCAGATGATTTAAAGACACTTTGTGAGATAAATTCGTTCCACGATTGTGTTAGGTTGCAAAGAAATTTAAATTTAATAAACTTCTGGTGCATTGATAATCATCTCCCTCTCAACATCAACAAATGCAATGTAATGTCATACTGTCGTAAAAAAGACTTGCTAATACACGATTATGATCTTGATGGTTCCATCCTTAGTCCTCTTTCCAAATTTATAGGAAGACCCAGGGGTAAATTAAAAAAAATAATCATCAGTACCTACCAGAATAACCTCTATGTATGTCATCTGATTATTTATGGTTTTCAAGATATTCACATTTTCTGATTTTTTCAATAGCCTCTCAATCTTATAAATACTTTATTGTTAATATTTTTAAGTGTTTTTAAAAAATTTAGTTAACATTCATTGATACGTGAATAATTACTCTTAAAAATCAAACTATTTACTTTGAAGTAAAAGCTAGTGAATATTGAACACAAAATTATAACTTGTTATCTTTGAGGTATTTTTTTTTTCTAATTTCGATGATGAATTATTTTTAAGGAATCAAAGATGACAGATGCAACTTAGACTATTAAGTATATATTTTACTTCCATTTCACAATCAATTAAGTAAATTCAAAAATTCGCCATTTTGAATCTTTGTTAAAATAGATTTTCGTTCAAAACTTTTCTTTGATGCTCAATTGCTTTTCGTTAACGATTGTTGTGTGGGTACAACTAATTAAATGTTCTTCAGAAGTAGCTACTTATTTAACAAAACTTAACAAAAAGTGGTTACAAATCTTAAGTTTAAATATACGATGTGAATCGTTTGAGAACAGAAATAAGACTGGCCTGTTTTGCCTGTATTTCGCCGGTCCCTCGTTTACCTCTCGAGAGATAGGTAAATGAGCGTAATTTCCAAATTATTTAAATTATTATGATATTTCCGTGCTTAATTTTGGGAAAGTACGCTATATCGATATCATACGCCACCTAGAAAATCGATCATAACACATTAACTAGAACACCGTGTTCATACCCAAAATTTACATTGTTTAATAGTCATCAAACAGACGTGCAAGACATGTAAAAAGAAAGGTTATAGATTTGTTAAACATTTTTTTTGAGACAAATATTTTTTCTATAAAAATGGTTGATACTCTATTACGCTAAATGTACAACTATTTAGTCCTCAAGCATTTAAATAACTTATCTAATTTTTATTTGTTTTATTAATAGTTAATGTGTAAATCGGAAATAAACTAAGATCTAAGCAGAATAATAAAAATAATCGTTATATAGACAACGGTATATTTAGGTCGATACTGTGAATTATTTATTATCCTCAATCGCAAGAAAATTGATTCAATAATGATATTGAATCAATAGTGTCGTATTTTTATTACTTTTGTAAAACACGTGATGCAAGTAACGTTTGAAGGAAATTATCAATTAAATTTTTCATCGTACAATTAATTTAAATATAAGTCATTATTAATACAAACTACATAGATAAAAATTCGTTGAAAGTAATTGCATTTTGTGCAATAAAATAGTACAAGGTAATATGTACTATAGAAAGTTTTTTAGATTTATCTACGGGAAGTGTTTAAATTTCAATTATGACTTGATAATGGACCTTTCCCACGTTTTTTTATTGCATATTTGAGAAGTTCTCTTAAAACAAACACACGTATTTTTTTGCGAACTTTGCTTCTTTTCTACATAGAAATTTAATAAATTCAGATATTTTCAAATGAATTTAAAATTGGCGGCATTATTTCTTCACTAGGCGGACGCACCAATCAGTATACTCTTAGCAGCCTCAGTAGTGGCTATATACAATGAGGTTCATAAATAACGGATAAATCCTTCTGTTAATTACTATCGCTTTTAATATAAGTAGGTGATATTAATCAATGGAAATTCTTAATTTTTAAAAGCAGAGATAAAAAGTAAACATTATTTAGTGAAATGGTTAAAGCATTTCCTCTCACGCTAAACATTCACATACATTTAGCAACATTGAAATAGTATCATCGGCAGGCTTCCCAGACGAGATGTAAAATTCATAAACGTCAGCAGGTTCGGTTTTCGTATGAAGCTGGCAATTATTTAATTCTGATTGGAAGATCTGCCGATTACGTATACACACTAATCTAGGCCATATTAATTTTTAAGGGGCCAAATACCGAAAAGCTTGCTAAAGCTTGAATCAAAATCTCAAATGAGCTTTAATTTAAACGAAAAATGATCTACATTAGCTTTCAAATTTTGTGATTACGAATCTAAAGCCAAAATTACTGGAAACACGTTGGCGGTTAAAATATAGGCGCGCACATGTGAAAAAGATGCCGAGCATTGACACAAATTGGTAAATAGGGGTTTTCGTAATCCCTAGGTATGAAATCAGAGTGACAATTATTGTTTAAAAATCGGCGGATACAAATAGCGCACACACATGTAACAATGGTGGCAGACATTGAGGTTTCGTAGTCGCTAGTGACAAGAATTAATACTCATATAAAAGCTTGTGTTCACTATAATTTTTTTTAATTAAATCTAAATAGTTTCAAAAATTACATTTTCTTGTACAAAGAAACAGCTAATTCCTGATATAATTTTTGGAAAGTCCCCGTCCTGTTGACATTTAGATTTCACGTAGCTTTAAATTTATGAAACAATGCTGAGTATGTAGAATGTTTTTTTCCAGGTATCCACGTCTCATTGGATGGACTGTAACTTTTTGGCGCTAAATACTGCAATGAAGGCTTATATAAACTGAAAAGTACCAAAAATCATTTGGGCAGTATATAACAATTCATGGGCACTCATTTTTAATCTCACTTCTTCTGCCTTTTCATATTTTCATCCAATAAATTTTTCTAATTAGAAAGACATTTTTAACATTCTGAGTTTCTTCATTTTACTTTAGAGGCAGAATTAAAATGTAAAAGTTAATGAGTAATTACTTTCAGTAATTCTGCAAGACACTTAGTATAGGCCTGTAAGATACTTGCCATCTATCTTCAAATTTTGAGAAAGTTGTGGCGGTAGAATTATTTCAAATAAGATTCTCTTGCTTATTATCTGATTTTAGTCTATCCTTTCGTTTTCTGTTCCTTCAATAATTGCGATTGATTGTTTCGAAAATGCAATAACATGTGGTAAATTTCAATACTTTCAAATTGTCAACCTATCATGTTATAAGACAAACCGCTTTGTTGGGACTTATCGGTAAACTTTCTGCAATCTTAAGGGAAGATAAGAATATCTTCCTTATAGTACCTCATCCAGCTTTGTCCTTTGTACTAGACTCCACAGCTTTGATAAAGGCCCTTTTGTATAGCTGTCCGACCTTGGTTTTTCTTCTCCGAGTACTTGGAATCTCAGCCTCGCCAGGCCTTCACAGTAGCACAATACATGAACTGAGGTTTCCTCTTCCTCTTGGCAGAATCTGCATGTTGCGTCCTCTGCCAGGTCCATTAGACTCATGTGTCTATTGATCCGGCAGTGGCCATTTAGAAGGCCTACTATTACTCTGAAGGCCTTCCTATTCTGGTTTAGTAGATCTTCCGTAAATTTGACCGACTGTTCTTTAATGAACTCTTCGGCCTGTCTCTGTCTTGGGGAATTTGCCCCACTGTGCGATGCTTGGTGTCATTGATGAGATTACCTATACCGCACAGAAAAATTCTTACAAATCCATCACTCAAACGGATTCGACGAGTCCTCCTTACAGGAGGAATAACATCCGGATGATATGTTCAAGATGCCTCTTCACTCTCAGATATATCACAATCATATAAGCAGCAACATGTGATGGACAATGTTCTACAAAACGTTAAGAGAATTTTGGCTCTTTTCTTCTTCTAGGAATAGTTGTTATGTTAATTTTGTCTTTCAATATTCTTCTAAACCATGCAGATCCAACGAGACAAACGCGGTTGTGCGGCGAGACTTGGTTTATGCAATTGATCGGGAGTAAGCTATGCTGTCTCATCTGTGTCTGCAATGATTGTCTGGTGAAACATATTATGAAGAACAGAACACTCGAAAAGGCATATCAATATACACAAGTATCCAGTAGAAAAATAGAAGATAGTGTATAGGTGGACAATCAAGACCATTACACAAATACATATCACCAGGAAGTATCCCTAAAATGTCAAACTTAGATGCTCCAAAAACTTTGTGGAATAAAAACAGATATATCGACATGTTCTACTCAAAAAGGCGTTTACATTGGTATCACACAACTCTTTTCTCCATTTAAGTGTTTCTCGAATGGAGGGGGGGGGGGTTGGTTGGTAGATGGGTGCCAATATTGCCAAATAGTTCCTCAGATGCCAAAACTGTTTACGTCAAGCATGGTTTCTCGAAAATGTAGTGCTTCATAGGTTTTAATCGCTTACTAGCTAATGATGAAATTTGCACAGAGCTTCCTCATAGAGGGGCTGATCCTATATATGTCCAAACTCTGTTCGCGCGGGGCTCAAAAGTGAAAAATGCTTAAAATATAGTTCTTTAGGAGCAGAATATTAAACATGTCCCAAATATATTGGAGTCGACTTAAATTTTTCGGTATCAACGCTTTTTTTAATGGTATATAGTTGGTACAGGACATTTTATTAAAAATAACTGTTTATTCCACCGACCCTTACTTGCCAATATCATAATCATTAGTTTCTGTAGATAAACTGCTTCTAAAATTGCTTTAATTTTGCGCTATAGCTGTATTGAAATTTGACTAATACTGCGAAGTCACATTTTTTAAAAGATTTGTAAAATCGACGTGTTTTTTTAAGATACCAGGACAGTATTTTATGTTATTTATCCATTTATCTATATATCTGTAAGTCGTAAAATTCTAAGAATATTCTAAGTATTACCTTTAGACAACAGTAAAACCATTTGTTAGATAATTGATTAAAAATAAAATTTTGTTAATACTGTTTCAACTACCCGCTTGGTATATGACCAGTGCTAATAGCAAACGGATAGCAATTTTACTGTATATATTTAGTACACCAAATCAGGTGTTGGGGTATATTCGCTATTTGCGCTCAAATTGTATGTATTATAAAACAATATCTGTATATGCTCTGTGTTCTACTCTATCCAATTCTAGTCTAATTCATTTTCATAAGAAAAGGCGGTTAAATTTTGAAGTTTCATATTCTTCCTTTTCTTAATATATCCGTTAGAGGATCTACCCATAAAAATATATAATAAATGATGGCTAACCAATTTCCAGAAGTTAATTTTTTCCTATAAATAGATTTTAAACAAGCAACTAAATTATATTGTCTGAGATTTCTTATTTATTTCAGACAAATTATACACAATTTATATTGACTATATATTTGCATGTCGCTTTAAAATGTTGTTATCTGACATGAAAGGGTATATTTTATGAATATACGTGTGTTATTACTAAGATGACATATGCTGGGGATTTATCATTATTTTTGTATAGAAGACAAATAGCGTTCAAAATTCTATTCAACTAATTCATTATAATCTCGGACAGGTACAAAACGAAGAACAGTAAAATTATGTCATCTATATTGAGGTGTCAAAAATATTAATTGCAGCATACAAATATTGTATACTCTTTGATTTTTTTTATATGAACGAACATAAGCTTAATACGTGTGTACAATACAGTGATTTATTGTAGGAATTTTGTGGATGTTATAGTTTTTCCAGCAATCGTCTATACACTATTTTATTACGAAGCGTCTTAGCAGCAATAAAAAAAATACCTTGGTAATGTGTTATTAACGTATTAAATAATACCTTTGACTATTTAAAGTTGTCTTTATTTTGTTGTAATATCGCTGATGCAGTTTTTATTACTTACTTTTGGTTAATTAGTTCATGGAAATTTCTCTATTCACAGCTCTCTGAATATGCATACAAATATACATGCATATGGAAATAAACACAGCCGCACAAAGAATGGTATGCCCCAGAAATCAGATCATCATCTTCCTGAGTATTTTGATGTATCCAAAACGAATCTAATTCGAATTTGAATTCTAATCAGATTCGTTTCTATCACATCAAAATACCTACATAGAATAATGATTATCTTAATCTGGGTACAGACCATTTTTATGTCGGTCTATGTAATTAGTCAGTCTGCTTGTACGTTCTTATTAATTTTAACTCCAATAGGCTTGATTAGATTCTGCCCTGTATTTCACATAGGAAGTTTTAAATTTAGGTTCTAATGATAGATTGCAAGTCAGTCGATATCAGCGTCTAACGAACTACATTGACATAAATTATTGCAAAGGGGAGTAGCTATGGTGAAGATGACTGCGAGCGGTTAATGGCCCGTTGACAGTCTGAAAATCATAATACAGTAGTAAGTAAGTAGCTGGTTGTAATTATAATACTTTAAACTTGCCTGACACTACGCTGTCTTTTCTGTAAAGAGTTATAAAAGGGATGAGAATAATAAATGGGTCAATACAAGTGATATAGGCAAAAAATAAATATATTTTACTAATCAAACGTCACAAAAGTTGTTTAAACGGTAGGTAGATATGTATAAAATGTTACAACAGATGTTCACATAACGACTGAAGAAAAAAGTTTGAATTTCCTTGGCTCTAGGACTTAGTTCTCTCAGAGAGAGATTTTACGAAAATCAAAATAACAAAGATATATTAACGGTTTTGTTAATTAACGTAGCAGTATTTGAGGTATGAAGATGACAAGGTTTAAAATTCATATGGAAAGAATTATGTATAGAGTTTTGTCACTGTAAAACGCATTGCATCGGTTGACATATGTCATGTTATATATACAGGGTGTCTCACCGTGAACTAAATCGATCGATATAGAAAAGTGCGCATCAGAAAATTTTGAAAATTTAGATAATTACTAATGTCGGTGTGGCCAATCGAACTAAAATAATTACAAGCAGCTGGCACTTTCGCTTATACCGGAAGTCGATACCAACTTGCTTATTTCAAATAGATCATCCTATATATTTTAGGGTTTTCGAATAGAGCATAAAATTCTGAGTCGAAAATATTCAGAGATATTTGACATTTTATAGAAAATTTGACAGGTGCAACGGTTTGCAAGAACCGTTATAACTTTCTTCGTGTAAAAGATCCTCATTTGTTTCTTGTCACGTAAAAATAACACAAGGAGAACTACGTTCTACAACTGAAATAAATTCAATAATATACCAAATGTTCCCTTTTTCGCGTTACATTTTGCCAACATCAAATCGCGAAAACTTGTTTAGGTCAAATGGAACACCCTGTATTTTTTTGTCAAGTTGTGTAAAATTGAATTGCCTTTTTTCTGATATTAGCATTAAATTTACAACTTTTTGAAATATTTGCGATTTTATTAGAAATTCATGAAATGTTGTAATCATTTCATCAAAATAGCCATGATTAGAAACAATCGGTCATTATCTTATGTCAAAAAATGCCAGCACATTTGAATAATACCAACGGAAACTTTTTAAATTTGTTTATTATTTATGGAGAATGTGATAAAGTAATATCAAGAACTTGTAGCATGTTTGCTACTCGATATCCACAAAAACGCAAAATAACATTGTAACATGCCTGCTAATCGAATTGAAGAAATGGCATGAACTAAAATAGCAGAGATAAGATCAATTTAAAATATGATTTCATTTTAATTTAATAATTGCTCAAAATTCCGTCCTCGAACCTCGACAAATTTTTTGCACCTTCGGATTAGTTCCTCATGGGTAGCTCTTCTAATTGAATCCTGTGATATGTTTTCAAATGCATTTCTTAGTCTTTGCATACAATCTTCAATGGTTGTTAATGGACTCTCATAAACTTTATTTTTAATAGTTCCCCAAATGAAATAATCTAGAACTGATAAATCGGGCGAGCGAGGAGGCCATAAGAAGGGTCCATTATTGGCAATCCATTGATCATAAAAACTTTCTTGTAAATAATTATTAATTAAATATGCGTTACGTGGGGGAGCACCGTCGTGCTGATAAAAAATGTTTCTATGTTCGGCGAGAGGTAAATTTTCTAAATAGTTATTATTCAAATTTTGTAAGATATTCAGATATCCTTCAGCTAAAAAAAAACAAATATTTACCTAAACATATTAGCAGAAGAGAAAATTTAATTTACCGTTTAAATTTTCCTGATAAAATTGTAATGCCACCACTCTATCGTTTCTTATGGCACAGTAAACATTGAACTGCCAATTTTCCTGAAAGTTTCGCTCTCTGAACATATGAGGATTTGAGTCACTTCAATAATGCGAATTGTGTCTATTAAAAAATCCATTTTTGGTAAATTTTGCTTCATCTGTCCATATAATAGTCCCAAATAAGAATCGTGACCCTCAGACCTTATTAGAATACACTCACAAATATTCTGTCTTCTTAGGAAATCTGTTTCTTTTAATTCTTGAACCATATGGAATGAAAACGGGTGAAACTTATGTTTTAATAAGATTCTGTGAATTGAATCCTTGAGAATTGAGTCCCGATTCCAGAGCAATTTGTTTTAATGACATCCTTGGAAATGCATGAAAATATCCCAGAATGACTATTTCAATGCTTTCCTCATCAACAATAGGCTTTCTTCTTTGCATTTTTGCCTCGGCAGAGCCATAATTTTTAAAATTTTTATGAGTTTTATAGTGTTTGGTGACGGTTTCCGTTTTTCTGGATATCGAGTAGCAAATGTGCTGCAAGATCTTGATATTACTTTATCACATTCTCCATAAATAATAAACAAATTTAAAAAGTCTTCGTGCTGGCATTTTTTGACATAAGATAATGACTGATTGTTTCTAAACATGGCTATTTTGATGAAATGATTACAACAATTCATGAATTTCTAATAATATCGCAAATATTTCGAAAAGTTGTAGCTTTAACCCCCACAATGCTAATATCAGAAGAAAGAGATTTCAATATTACACAACTTGACGTAAAAAAATACAGGATGTTCCATTTGACCTAAAGAAATTTTCGCGGTTTGAAGTTGACAAAATGTAACGCGAAAAACGGAACACTTGGTATGATATTATTGAATTTATTTCAGTTATAGAACGTAGTTCTCCTCGTGTTCTTTTTACGTGACAAGAAGCAAATGAAGATCTTTTACATGAAGAAAGTTATAACGGTTCTTGCAAACCGTTGCACCTGTAAAATTTTCTATAAAATGTCAAATATCTCTTAAAGGGCTAGGTTTAGGTATAGGATATTCTACATATTTTCGACTCAGAATTTTATGCTCTTTTTGAGAATCCTAAAATATATAGGGTGTTCCATGTGAAATAAGCAGGTTGGTATCGACTTCCGGTATAAGCGGAAGTGCCAGCTGCTTGTAGTTATTTTAGTTGGATTAGTCACACCGACATTAGTAATTATTTAAATTTTCAAAATTTTTCTCTATATCGATCGATTCAGTTCCCGGTGAGACACCCTGTATATTTTTGGGCAACTACGCTCTAGATAAAGTATATTCAACAATACATTGTTGTTGTTGTAAAATGTTTAAAAATTGGGGTGCATTTTCAGTTACACATTTTGTGATTTTTTTTGGAAAAGAGTCCTATGTCATTTATATTCTTGCAACAAAGAGGTTATCAAATTTCGGGCCATAATAAGCAACAAGTTTTTCTTAAAACCCATAATTGTGACTGTGGTGATTTTTTAAATATCTATCTGCAGATTGTACTATTTCTGCAAAAATATTCATTACATCCAAGTGGTTGGGAGGTATTCAATGCTAATATAGGAATAAATAGAGCCTAGAAAGTGGCTTCAAAAAATGTACTGATATACATAGCATTCCGTTAAAAAATAGCACTTGGTCCTATACTTTCATCTTGGCCCGCCCTGTATGTTCGAAAATAATTTCCATTTATAGACTTTTTTATCTACTTTACGTTATATAATGTAGCCCCAAATCATATTGATTCAAGATAGTATTTTATTATGATATAAGTAATCATTTAAATTAGTTTTTATACACATGTCAAAGAGTTTTGCAATATTGCTAATTACATAAATAGGTCGGTAGTTGCTTACTATGGTCCTGTCTCCATTTTTATATATTGGAGTTACAGTTGAGATTTTTAGTGCAGATACAGATATTGTTTTGAGTATTTTGCTGGAAAGACTGTCATATGCAATTTTCTTGTTTTATTATATTTTTCATTACCTCTGCCTCTGTAGTTGGTTTGAGATAAAAATTATTATAATAACTTAATCGTCGGAGCTCTAATTGTTTGTTAACTTCAATTTTCTCTGCCATAGATTTCCCTACGTTTACAAAAAAATTATTAAAGGTTTCGCTTACCTCACCGTCATTAGTAATGGTTTTTTCATCTTCTTTAATTACTACTTTATTGTTATATTTATGTTCATTTGAATATTATTTTACTATATCTCAAGTACATAATATAATATTATTTTTCAAAAGGCGATGAAATAAGTCGCGTAGTTTTCGATTACGACAAATCTAGAGTAAATTGTAAGTAGATACAAAACATGTGCATATTAACTTTATTTTTTTTTAATTGTATTCATTTTATTAAATTATCACTATCCTAAATATTTATTTACCCTGTATTAATAATTTTTATAAATTTCAATTATTGTAACAAATTTAATTTACAAAATTTGGTTGTCCTTGTACTTATACACTTAATTCTTAGCTTTAGGATCTGATGAGGAAGTGCGGGGCACTTCGAAACCGGTAATCCATATGAAAAAAGATTGTGAGGAAAAAATTAGAAATCTTATTTCATCTCCTTTTGAAAAATAATACAGAAGCTCACATTATGGGTACAACTTTAGAGAGTATAATATTAATTTACACATGCCTATTATACGCACGAACGTAAACATCGCACAGATGTTTAAAGTGCCGGTTACATAAAGCCAAAATAAAAGTAGTTAAACATTCAAATAATTTGTCGACTCTCCCTTGAAATCAACCTATTAGTATATCTTATATTTACAAATTTTAATTGAAATGAGTAGAAACAGAAGATCAAAATAATGTGGAGTTATTCAAACTGGTTTAAAAATCGTTTAAATTTGAATTGAATTTCACCCTCTTTTCCCAGTTAGGTTAGCATTTTCATTTAATTTTTATACCAAAGTATTAAAGCCGTAAACGGGGAATAAAAATATTCCAATACATTGCAGAGTTGGGGTTTTGAAGGCGAACACTGGGGGAGGCGCGTGCAAAACTTTTTGATTGACAGCTGAGTCTGTCCAATCACAAGACCGGAATACTGATGAGGAATACGTCAATCACGCATACAACCCTGCTGATGCTGTACTCTAGACGACCTGGAGATCTCCCTCGGAATAACCACGTCACAGACACATATCATGTTGCTACATCATAATTTTCATTATATTTTATATGATAATTTTGAATTGTGTAGTAAAATTTAATTATATTTACTATCGATATTACTATTTTATTGCGTTAAATGAAAACCGTTTCCAATTCAGTATTTTACCTACTTTATCGCGAGATATTTTACATTAACAAATGCTATTATATACAGGGTATTTCACGAGAAAACGGACATGGTTTAATGGGAGACAGGCGATACCGAGGGTAATCAGAATCACCTATAGAGTTGATGAAATGTAGGGTGTTTTATGTATTTTTGCCAAAATTTCTTTTGGTTATTACATTTTAGTTCATATTTGGCTCTTGTAATACACTAGTGATCTTGAATAAATACGTATATGACAAAGAAAATATACAGGACCGGACTTGACAAAAAGTAGTTTTTGTTGTTTTTCAAAGAAACAACACCCTGTATATGACTTTTTCAAATTGCAATATGTAATGCAAATGGTACATACAAAACTGGGCAGAATGGCTTCATTATTTTTTTTGGCATGCTTTCTCGAAATACATTCCAGTAAATACCACAATATGAGACTTATCAAAATATCGATGAGTGACTAGAAATGTTTCCACAACCATTTCTGGACACAAATGGAATCCTACGAGTAGAAGGTTCGGTAGAGTAATTCTCAGTATCCTTATGAGAAAAAATATCCACAAATAGTTTCCTCAAAGCATCAATATACAAAATGACTTTCCTCATGAACATGTCAGCTTATATCATGCCAGTCCATAAATGTTATTAACTTCAATCAAAGAGAGATACTGGCCTGTTTCGGGAAGAAATTTGGCAAAGAAAATCTCCTATGATTACATTCAATATTATAAAATCAATCCAAAAATATTAAACCTTATTATAATAGCACCTCCTGGCCTGAGTATCCGTCTTAAATCAGTTCTAATTCAACAGAGGTCGATTATGCCGGACCTCTTACTATCAAAGACCCCCCTGTCATTATTGTTTTCATATGTCTTTCAACAAAGAAGTCCGATTTGGAGTTGTGTCTGATCTGAATACAGATGCATTTATATTGGCATCCAAACATTTTATTTTACGTTGCGGAGAACCTAGGTACATGTCCTCAGATAATGGTAAGAATTTTGTTGGGGAAGCTGTCGACCTAAAAGTTTAAGCAAATTTTTGTTAACGTCCACTTCATCATTGACCGAGCCCTTTATTGCAGAGGGCATAGACTGGCAGTTCATATGAAATGCGTAGTAGTATGTAGTGCTGTTTTAACTTTTGAACAAATATTTGCAATTCTTATTCAAATAGAAGCGATATTAAGTTCTCGTCCCCTCACTCCAATTTCTACCGATCCAAATGATCTCGAAGTTCTCACATTTTTTCATGTTCTGTCCAGAAAGAAAATTGATACTGCCACGCCCGATTAACATTCACTAGCAATTCCTGAAAACAGCGTAAATGAATACCAGCGGATCCAGCTGACGCAACAGCAGCAGCTGACGCAACATTTATGGAGTAGATGGTCCAAGGTGTATATCAGCGAGTTGAAGCAACTACTCAAGTGGAAAATTCAAGGTCCACATCTTTTGAAGCCTGGTGTATTAGTTATTTTAAAGGAAGGCAATACGTCTCCTTTACATTGGAGAACCGGTGGTATTGCCACAAGGAAGTGATGATGTTGCAAGCAGGCGCAATCAAACGATCATTTTCAAAATTGTACATTGTGTCCATTGAGACTGAAAATAAACTGTGGCATTTAGATTATTATTTTATATTTGTTTTTTTTTTTATACATTTATTTAACGTCGGCCTATTTCCGCTACTGAGGCCTAACACCGACGCCTGTAGACGAGCTACCCCCAACCAGGAATTTTGCCGAACCTCTTCCCATAAGAAGAGTAGGGATCTTTTACTTGCCTAACATTTAATAGACAAGGGACCGACGGCTTCACATCCCCTCCGAAGGATGGTATATCTCCTATACAACCCTCGCCTAAGGTTGTATAGCTTCCGCGCATACACTGATATACAAGCCGCTGGAAGATGGGTGAGGCGAGGACGTGGTCTTCGTTGGAACGGTCACCAATCCAACTACTAACCACGCCTAACGTTGCTTTACATCGCATATCGAAGTATGTACATAGTAAAGACGCACCTACGCTCGCCCCCTATATTTGTTTTCTGATGCATGATATGTTGATTTAAAATAATAACTGAAAACAAGAATCTTGAATTGTGAAATAAAAATATGTGAAAATATGCAGTTAGCAATCATATAACCATTCTTATTATAATTATTACAACTCAAAAAAATAAGTCTTTAATGGTAACGAAAATATTGTAGAAATTGGAGATTTGTAGACCTTACAAAAACAACACAATGCGTGGTTAAGTTGGTGTTAAACTCACAATATTAGATTAAAACAATGAATTAACTGACAGAAATATCAACAAAAAGATGGCAGTCGATTAAGTTTTGGCGGGATATTTATGTATAGCCTCTGTTAGTGTGAACGATCCATCTTTTTGCATCTGAATGACATTTATTATATTTTCCAAAGTGGATATTAAAAGTTCACAAAGAAAGGTTCAAAGCGACTGTTTCAGATGGAGAATAATACAAAATCTATACTTACTGTTCGTTTTTTGCTTAACTGCTTCACTGATGGTACCAATTGGACGTCGTAACACTATAAATCTACCACAGTAAATACTAACACTTTCTTAAATTTAAACCTGAAAAGGAATTTTGAAAAAACCAGAAAAAAAAAACAATATAAAATTCAAAAAATGTATATTAAATCTCTTTAAAAAATCATGTTTTACAAAAACGTTCAAGAAAAATGTATTAACTATAGTCTGGAACGGAACGACTCATAATGTATCAACTACCATCCAATGTGCGGTTTATAGCTAACGATTACACAAAAAGATTCAAGAAAAGTTCAATGTTTATAAATTTTTGGTGGGCTTTTGCTTGCCTGTCTGTTTACATATTATCAGTTCAATAATAATTTGGTTCGCTCCTCGGAGCTTAAAAATGTTTGAATCGCAACAACTTTGAAATATTTTGTGGAAATTATATATTCATACGTTCAGACAAGGCGGTCCCATGCACATCTGAGTACATGGTAAAGATACTTTTCTGACACCGAATCACTGAGGAACCGGTTTAGGGCATGTACTACACTTTCTAAAATTACACTCCTTGATGAGTTTTCAAGATTTTGGTATAAAAAAAAAGAGCGAAAATTTAAAATATAAAACCTCTTTCAACGGAACTTTTACGTGAAGCACGCTTTTCATGCGAAATGTTCAGATTTTGTGACTGTTTCGAAAAGTTTATCGAAGGTTTTGGCGTGTTCTTTAACATTAGTCCTGGTAACGCCATAAATAACAGTTTCATATCAAATATCATAAATAATTCAAATATGAGAAGAATAAATTTTTCACATTGCATTTTATTGTAATAGGGATAATATAAATATGGCCGTGTAAAATCAACTTCAATTTAATTTATTTAAATTATAAATCATATCTACTTGTTCTCCAATATCAGAGTAATGAGAAACTAGAATAGTTTTAATTACAATCCTGAATTTCTCTACAATTAAAAAATAGTATCAGTATCGAGCTTGAAATTGTTTAGTGTTTATTAACTATGTGTTAACCAACGAATTAGAATTAAATTTATTACTATAATTTTAGATATTACTGATAAAGTTTGACGTGTTTCCTATTTGTGAATGATAAAGTACATCAACAGCTGTCACCAGGTGAAATTTAATATCATCGTATCTCGTCATTGAAATAAGTTTCCCTTCGCCAAATGCTGTATGAAATTTATTAAACTAAAACAAATCCTGCAAGTTGATTTTAAAACTAAGTTTTCAGATAGCATTTTCTTTGCAAATGTCGCAAATGTTGCAAATTGAAGAATATTTTTGACAAATGGCTGTTAAATTTCGTACTTCAACAGAATGTCATCCGTCGCTCCCTCATGGTTTCATATCGTGATGCCAGCCAGAGGGGAATGCATCTAAGAGAATTGATTGTTATCTGTAAGTTGAATTTATGAGGTGACCTAAATAATACGTATGCATTTTTAATCAATAATTTCCAAATGGTTTTATTTACTGTACATATTTATAACTGGGGTTTATGTAAGAAGGACCTAATTGACATTTTTGTGATTTTGTATTGTCATAGTGTTTTTGAACATATTTTTCTTAGTAAAAAGAGTAAGGTATTTATTCTATTTATTTCCTTGTAATTCGTTTGGTATTGTTTCCATCGTTTCATTTTTTTTTTGTATTTGTAATGAATTACGTCTCTTATTGACTTGTCGATACCTCAACAAATAAACCATTTTTTCTATCTCTCCTAGTTCCTATTCACTCGCTATTGTGTTTCTATAAACATTTGTTTTTTTGCGCATTGTCACATAAATGTTCTCTTCTTGGTTGGTTAGAATTTTCAATTTCTACCGTCTACATTTTCAACATCTATTTCTCTGCTTGTAGAAGGTCGAAAGCTTTCCATAAGTACATTAAACATATCACAAACATGAACCACTACTATACGAAATAAGGACACTACGTATGAAACGGAGCCGATCTGTACTCTACTAACATGTATTTATTACACTTGTAAGGTTACAAATATGGCAAATGGTTGCGACTTGCGCATATTTATGTAAAATTACATGCGGTGGAAACATGACAAAGAAGTCGTTGTATATTCCGTTCTAACCTACAGTATAATTATTAGTTTTTAAATAGTAATATGACATTTCAGTAACATTTCGCAGCGAAATCAAGATAACAACACACTTCTCATGTTTCAAAATTACATTTGCGTATGACTTCACTCGCCCCTCATTCAGAGCGAGAGGTGGAGTGCGAGTCCAACTAGGCAGAGCGTAGTGTCTGTGAAGATTTAATCGAGATTTCTTAAACCAACTATTCAATGTAGAGAACTATTGCTGTTATTTCACTTTTATTCATGGTTATTCACGATAGGCAAGTATAGGCTTGGTTTGTACTAAATGCTTGCCAACAGTTGATTTGTATACGGGTAGCATTATCATATATTAACCCATTCAAACCTATATTTTTCAAATTTTTGTAATTAGGGAGTTTTCAAATGAACCATCTCCGTCAAAACAAACAATATATATATATATATATATATATATATATATATATATATATGTAACTTCCGGGTGCTCTCCCGCATCGATGGTCGACTCCTCCAGGGGTCACGGTTGTCTAAACGACGTTTCGGCAGAATCTCATCTGCCATCTTTAGGTTAGGTTCTCACTGAAAGCTGCCTACTGCTGCACCTCGTTGCTCGAACTGAACTGACGTTCTCCGCGTTGTACGGCTCCTTATATAGGCTGTGATCTAGGGCGCGCCTACGCTACTGGCTACGTGTCACTGGTCCCCTACTACTTGTGGGAGGCGTAGCGGGTGCCTGAGCCAACATGACAAGTGGCCTCGCTGATACGTCACACTCCACGTGACTTCTCGTTAGTTTTTGGGAATCCTTGTGTCCAATCGTTGCCGTAGAATGCCGAGGTTCTCTCTGATTGGTCAGCGCTCGGCTCCCACTCCTCGTGATAGGACCATTTCGGGCAGGCTGCTGTGTTTCTTCACTATTTGTCAATGTTTGAACGCACCACATATTAGCTAATGTCGAGCATTATAGGTCGAGGATTACTAGAGAGGCTATAAGATCGAAAAAAGACCACAAAATCTTAATAAACGGGATGATACGCAGAGATTACCCAGTTATTGGAAGCCCGCTCTTGTAGGAATATACGTAACAGAAAACACACGACGATCCACCGTGGACGAACCAATCATGAGGAGGTACGTACAAGCATTGACAAATAGTGAAGAAACACAGCAACTTGCCCGAAATGGACCTATCACGAGGAGTCAGAGCCCAGCGCTGACCAATCAGAGAGAACCTCGGCATTCTACGGTAACGATTTGACACGAGGATGCCCAACCACCAATGAGAAGTCACGTGGAGCGTGACGTTTCAGCGGGGCCACTTCTCGGGTTGGCTCAGGCACCCTCTACGCCTCCCAAAAGTAGTAAGGGACCAATGACACGTAACCAATCGCGCAGGCGCGCCCTAGACCACAGCCTATATAAGGAGCCGCACAACGCGGAGAACGTCAGTTCAGTTCGAGCAACGAGGAGCAGCAATAGGCAACTTTCAGTGAGAACCTGAAGATGGCAGATGAGATTCTGCCGAAACGTCGTTTAGACAACCGTGACTCCTGGAGGAGTCGACCATCGACGCGGGAGAGCACCCTGAACTACAATAACACTTCATTTAACACCCGCGAAAACCTAAAAAACAACATATATATTATTATATTTCAATTATTTTTCAGTATATATATTGAAATGTACATGCAGTACAGAAAGATGTAGACTAAACAAAGTGAGAACGTGGCAAATCGAAATGGGCATACCAAACAATAGCATCACATATTCATATCTTTATGAAATTGCACAAAACAGTTTTTGTCTTTAAAAAGGCATAACTGAACCTTAATTTATAACAATAAATGTGAGTTCTACCTCACATTCCAAGAATTTGCAACATGTAGCTCCTTTATTCTGGTCTACTAATGGCATATGATCGACTTTATTATTTTGTATTTCTATTAGGGGTCGTCTCTCCCCTTTTATGAATCATAAGAGGTGTATTTTGAGAAGAGGGAGATCTTGCTCTTTTGTTTCTAGGGACACTCCTTCCCAATGAAATTAGAGTTTCCGCCACTCTCACTTTGAAAGTGAAGAGGTCCGTTGTATCTTTATTTGGAAGTTTGCAGTTCTCACAGTCTTGCTTATATTCTAACCAACTTTTTGCTGGAGCAAAATCAACAAATCGCATGATAACTCTAGCTATCCACTTCTTAGAGCAAACAAAATTTTATAGTAGCTTATAAGTTGATCTAATACGTCAACTTTCTTATGCCATGGTCTGATTATAAAGTTTTATCACTTCAGGTCCTTTTACTTCAGTAGATGTCTTTTTGTCTCTTCGCTCTGTCTTCTTCACCTTTTCTGACAAAGTTGTATGCCAGCAAATAGATTTATTATCAGGCCGTTTTAGGACAATAATATCTTTTGCTATCTGGGAGTAACGAAGGATTTTAGAATAGATTAAATCTTACTGTGAAAGCTGCACATATTTTTCTTTCATACAAATTGAACAAAATGGAATAGGATGAGAAACAATTGTCGTAGCATAAGTTTTTACCTCTCTTTTTAATCATATGAGAAAAGCGTAAAACAGCAGATGCACCTACTATGGGTGTGTGTACTATTAAAGTTGTTAGATAATGGTTGCAAGTTGCAAGATAATACTAAAAAAAACACTCGGGTTGCTGTGCAGCAGATCGCAGACACTACCTAGCCCGGATAAGTGATGTAACGTGCCCACGACAAAATTTCACTAGCTCAGAAGTCTCAGGGCGTTAAGCCCAAGTTTAACATAAACTATTAGAAGTTTGTTGCTTATTTAACATGAAACAGTGAGGATTCCATTCGTAGTGGTCGCACAACATGAAATGTACTATATTACAGTATTTACACTTTTGGTTCTCTAACATGAACCTGGCGATGTTCAATTATTTGGCTAAATTCTGTTCAATATGTTACAAAATAAAATAAAGGTAAATACTCCTTGTGTAGCTACACTTGGTTTACAAGGGTTAACTAAAATAAATTCGGCAGCAATTAGGACAGAATAACACTTATTACAAAATTGGTACGATAACCAGTTGTCGACAATGATGAAACTGCAGCCCTACGGTGGTAACTTCGGGGACAGATAATGGTAGTGGGTTTATAACCTCCCTGAACCGAGGAACGTTTCAGCCTAGTCTGTGGAGCTTTCTAACCTAGACCATGGAAGTTGTAACTCAGTCCGTGGAACTTTCAAACCCCGTCCGTGGAAACTCTTACTGTTGAGAGAAACAATCCACCAAAATTCCTGTGCTGCAGCTCAATTGACAGCGAAGATACTACCAAGGGAAAGTGGTCAACCAGCGTGTGCACACATAAATCCCGCAAATGCTGATTAAACTCCCTCCGTAGCAACGAAATATTCTGATGAACAGCAACAACTTAACATGAAGGAATTTTACCGATGCCGCTCATCCAAAATCCATAAAGATGGCTCAAATAACAAGCTTTTTAGAATTTATCGGCAGCGTATACACAGAAGCGCACGTCTCACCTCTGGACAAGAAGGAAGTCGTGTCACCGTTCCCAGCAGCTGGAAGGCAAGCAACCTCCCTCTACCGGACAAAAGCAGAGATTTGGCTTTTCTCGGTTCACAGCTGTTGACGATATGTAGCCCGCAAAACACAAAAGGTGTATTGCGGGTTGCATATGCATTAGGCGTGTAACACACCCAGACCATATTTTTCAAAATTACTGGATCAATTTCCATTAATTTTCCTTGACAAGCTACAAAGTCGCATAGTTTTCCACTTTCCCCACATATCACAAGTATTTTTATGCCCCACGGGCATGGTTTCCTATTTTATAATGCTTTATAATAAAAATTCCCCTAAATGGAATAATTTCTTCGTCTATATTAAGATTCTCTTCGTGTTACTTTATTCCGATTTCTTTGTACCTGTTCTCCTGGATTCTGTTTTTTAACTTCTCCACAATAAAATTGTGAGAGGTTACTAAAATTGGTTCAAAAACGAAAATTGAGATAACATCAAATCTTTACGTTTTGAGGTCCTAGGAACCCAAAAAAGTGGTTTTTGAAAAATGTCTGTGTGTGTGTATGTGTGTTAGCACGATAGCGCCGAAACTACTGAACGGATTTGAATGAAACTTTGCATGTGCGTTTCTTTAGTGCCCCAGAAAATTTTGGTTGAGATCGGATTACGTTTAGTGCCATTTTGACGCAACAAGTTGTTTATTTTATAATTACTTCCAATTTACAATGGAACCATTGAAAAGCAGTTAAAATTCTGATTTCGTCTATATATAAAGAAATAGCGTCACATGCAGACCACAGAAAAAGTTCAAACTGATCACAAACGATAAGGGCGATTACATGAAAACCCAAAACAGGACCAACTCGGGACTCCAGTGGTACTTTTAGAACTGACAATAATCATATTTCTGAAGCTTGGCGCCTATACTGTGGAAAATTTTCCAAAAGTGACTAAGGTGTCCAACCTATAGCGGGAAAAGTCTGCCGCCGCGAACCTACCATACTGAAGTCAGAGGTGGAGGCAGTCATACAAAAATTAAAAACTGGAAAATCAGTTAAAGTTGCCAATATCCCCATGGTGTGTACAATATGACTACAGAAAGTATTATTCTATTCAAATAAACTAAATCTATAAGCATCTATAAATAGCAAGAAATGAATAATTGAACATAATATTAAAACCTTCGTGCAACTTACTTTTAAGAAACAATCTAATTGATTTTGTATTTACTTGTCCATACGTATCGATTTCTTATAAGTTATAACATCGAAATATAAAGTAAATCTATAAATATAAGCTAATATATTTTGTATTTACAAATAATCCTCGTAACTGCTTTTTACTTTTTAAGCAAATGTACATAGTTCAAAAAACAATTAGTAAGAGATATTTCAAATTGTATACATACGAATTAAATGCTTATGGCATGGTTTATAAGTCTACACGTTTTTCTAATGTTATTATACAATTTAAAACATTGAAGCTCTATTTTCGAATATGTCTTGCCTAGTTTTGTGGACAATAACTATTAAATAGATACATATTTCAGAACATAATTTCAAAATTTCTGTCGAGCAAGGACTAAGAACTCGCCATTTGTCCTACATTTATTACATTAAATGTTACCTAACCTAACGAGGAATCTTTAATTATTTACAAACACATAAAAATGATTTCGCTAATATTATAAAGTATATTTTCAAGTCATATGATATTCTAGCTTCGATCACATAAATCTTAGACCCAACAAAATTTACGGTAGGTGGTCAACCTGATCAGAGAGGTGAATAAGATTCCTATACTGCCCTATTGAATGATCTATGGTGCTCATATTTTGACAACTGACATTTCTAATCTGACTAGCCATAAGGTCGAGTATAGTCCGATGTATCTTTACTTGGCAGTCAGAAAACGCAACAAATACTTTACAAGCTAATTATTAACGCCGGGTACCATTTGGTATGGTGTCATCAAACAAGCCGACGTAAATTAAAAACCTATAAACATACGTGATTCAATTTGCGGGCGAGATAGTACAGAGAGAAACGTTATTTTTATGAGGTCGTAAAGTTGCGTTTTTTGACTGCCCAGTAAATATACACCCGACTGTACTATACGTAATGATGATCAGTTTGGATATGCATATACTCATTATTTTAAATTTTTCTCTACATTATCACGTACATGTGTTTGTATGTGATGCTTTTCCACACAGATGTAGAAAGATGTATAATTTTCTAACAAAAATAAGTGAGATAACTATTCTATTTCCGCGATGTAAGAATTATTTATAATTACTCCCCTCCGAGAAGTTGTACCACTGCCACTTAGGGAACCTACCGCGCCTCGCGCCCTCTCGCATTGTTCATCAAAGCATCAAGTAAATCCTTTATAGCATAGGCTGTGAGTGGGAGGTTCTATGGCCCGGGGTCCGACGCCCCCTTTTTTAAAGTGATTACTAACAGCCTGAATTTTCGTGAGTGGGTTCGTTTTGGCGAGTCTTCCAACTTTTCTCTCTGCAAAAATTCTCGGTAGAGGTTGTTATAGTATACTTCGTATCTTTAAACAATTAACTCGAAAAAATAGCAAAATTAGCCAAATAAATCCGCCTTTCAACTCGCCTTGTTAAAATAGAAAAAAGTGTCCATATAATTTAAATGATCAAAAAACCAAAATTTTTCCAAATATTTTCCAAAAAAATTCACTACAATCCGATAATTCCCAAAGACGCCTAAAATAACGTCGAAATATTCAAAACATTCAAAATACCCATTTTACAGCTTAAACTTATTAAAATAATAATAGAAATTTTTACAAGCTATTCTTCGTTCAATATCTATTCGAAATTACGTCTTAAATAATAAATTATCATTTATTTTTCTACACGACATTCTACAGCTCCTCATGAATATTTGCTTCCGTTCCTTTGATATATGCGTATCTGCACAATTATTTTATATCAAATCTACAGCCTGCAGCACAAATAAATTATGTTATCAAAACTTATTTCCGTTCTTTCAGATCACGCCATCCACGGAATTTAGTATGACGGCAGCTCCATGATGAGCGCTCTCCTGCGAAATCGTTTTACGAGGGCGAGTCGAAAATTAGTACAATAAATTCGGACAAATTATCAATTAAGTCCTTAAGTCAATCTGACTCAAATTCCATTTAAGTAGCAAAAGATATCATAATTTTAGATCAAAACAACCACCTTACTTTCAGTTTAAATTTCAATTAATTTCAGTTATTGCGCAGTTAGTATCCGCACTGCTTGGCCGGGGACCTATCCAGCTTTAGACCGTGCCCGCACGGAATAGGCGGTAGCTTTCCAGCTCGCAAAAAAAACGATTGTGCGAGACTCGTGGTGCACGACAAACACAGCCATAGCGATAGTATAAAAGACCGCGCGATCTCCAGTTCCTTCTTGGTAGCTCCAAGAAAAAAACAAATCTATTCTGCCCTCGCGCACCTAATTTAAGTGAATTTATCTATCTATTATAATCGGTACCGTCGCCAAAAAGTGAATTTTTACAAACCTTCAATTTAAATCTAAAATCGAGTTAATTTTTTATTTTACAAGACAAAACTTTCTCTGTTGAAAAGTCAACATTTTGCAATATACTTTTAAGTTAATTTTAAGTGCATTAAATTCTGTGAAGTGTTTGAAAATAAATATTATAATTTCGTTCTAAATCTAGTGTGTTATTTCAAGAGATAATACACAGAGTGGTGCAAAAATGCCCTGCCATGAACAATAAAAAGTATTTCTTCGAACTCTTAACTGAATAAAAGTGCTTCCACTTCATATACAGCCTTTGACCCTTGTGCAAAAAATCAGAAAATTTTCAAAAATTAAACCAGCACTCTACAATCTAAAATAAGTGCACGAACCTCCTCAAAGCTGTCTACCACAGCTCTGCGCTGCAATTTTTTTTATTTTACAAACACGAGGAGTGTATTCGTGTTCAAAGTATGCAAAGTTCTACGCAGCAGCTAAGCATTTTGATCGTGGAACTGACACCTTCATGGCTTAGGATTGAAAAACCTGCCAGAAGATATGTAGGACAATTTGACCATTCGTTTTCAACAATATTGATTAAACAGTAGTGTAAAAATCAGCCCGTTAGTGTAAAAAACAGGGAGCTGCGTTTGTCCTACAAAAGCGATGAGTTGGACCGGCGAGTTCTCTATCCCCCCAATATGTAAAAATAACGAGGTCTGAAATTTTATTACTAACGGGGTGATTTTTGCACTATTGTTCACTTAATATCTTTGAAATAGAATGGTCAAATTGTGCTACAAATTTTCGGGCAGGTTTTCCAGTCCTACGCCATGAAAGTGTTAGTTTCATGATCAACATGTATAGCGACTGCATAGAACTTTGCATACCTCTACCAAGAATTTTCGTAGAGGGAAAAGTTGGAAGACTCGTCAAAACGAAGCCACCCACGAAAATTCAGCCTATTAGTAATCACTTTAAAAAGGGGGCGATGGACCCCGGACTACTAGGATTTAAATGGTCGAAGTATTCTATATATGTATGCATCAGGTTTTGCTACGAATTGCGTGGAGAGATATGAACAGCAACAACCCGATTTTCTGAGAAATACTCTCCATAATGGGGTCTAACCCCAAAACACTCGCCAAAATGTCAATTAAGTATCGATCTGAACAAGAATAAGTACAAAGGAGTTTTAGACTTCGATAATTGCGAATTCAAATTCTAAATTTCTGGATACAAAATGGAGCATAAAATATGGCGAACACGCGTATGAGAAAGGTTTAAGGCACTGACAAAATTGGTATAATGGGATTTTCGTCATTGTTAATTCCGGATTAACAAAACGTAGATATAATTCCATAATATGGGATGTACCGGTGTTTCGAGGATGAAAAGAATCAATTACTCCAATGAAATAAAATTTGAAACTATTTTCAAGTACTGATCGGTGTTTTCTATAAAGATACAGTTATCAGAAACCATACGGCATTCCTAGTATTTTTAGAAGGTCTTGTGTATCTTGTTAGTCAGGACAGACGCAAAAAATTGTAAATTGCAAAAAAAATTGAAAAAAATGATTGAGAATCAGACAATTTTGACAGCAGTAGAAAAATCATGTTTACAGTAAACGACGGACAATGTTTGTAGAAAAAAGCATTTTGAAGATATTTAAAATTATTTTATGACAAGGGCTATAGCTCCATTAAAGCCGCTTTACAGTCTGCAATTTTCTTGCAGAAGAAATCTTAATCGAAGGCATGAGCACTTGAGAGCCAGCTTGGCTTGCTGATAATCAGTTCTGCTCGATTTTTCTTGTAACTTAGGTGCAAGTCTGGTGTATAATTGTGTTTTCCACGTTACCAATACAGACAACAAGTTACTAGAAGTAATTGAAAGTGGCCCGGTTAAGAGGTTATAGAGGATAAAAGTTGGCGAAAACGTAATTCATATGAATATTCTCGGCGACTAAAATGAGCAGAATAAGTTAGGTTAATGTATTGTGTATTCTATGTCTGGTCGATAGCCGAGTGGGTTAAGGCGCGAGGTGGCAATCGCGATTAATCACACGGACATCGCACTACCGGGTTCGAATCCTGGCTCCCGCACTGGCACTGTTGGAGAAAATGGTTGTATATCTGAGTTTTTTCAATGTGTAACCCCCTTCCGCACAAGCCCCGGCTTCTGGAATTTGGGGTTGTCTAATTTCTGTGGTGTTTATTTATTTATTTATTTATTTATTATTATTATTTACTTTGTTTGACATAGTACAATGTATGTTTATCAAGTTGGCAAATCTTGCGCAATATTATTGCAATTACAGACATTGCCAGCTGTAAACAGCATGTTGGATAACGTGACTACATTATATCGACATAAAATCACGTCTAGAATTTGCTGCTTTCATTTGTCACGAGAGTACGCCCTGTATATCTGTTTAATTATGGGATTGTGGGTATTCTTTCCAAAAACTTTTAGAGAGATTTATTTCTTTATTATTTAAAAGATGTAGAAAATGCAGGGTTACCAACGCAAGTGATTTTTCGCTCGTCCCTCAAGCCATTTTAGTATATACTAGATTCAATATTTGATCTAAGAACACCTATGGTTAAACACGAACATTCTGGATAATTTTTATTTTAAGTAACCAAAAATGTCAAGCGATTTATTTCAGTAAATAAAAATATATTAAAAATAGTTAACAGAACAGTTATATTCAACTTGTGTGGGATATTTTTAAGTTTTTTATTGTGCCACTTCCTCGTCACTCATCAATGAATGACACAACAAGATGTGACACCATTGTTTTCTCAAACATCTGTGAAAAAGCGGTACAAATAAAAATAGTGGTATTATTAGCAGATACGCTAGACTGTAACGTTTCTATGAA
The DNA here is from genome assembly GCA_963675555.1 of Leptura quadrifasciata. Taxonomy (NCBI): domain Eukaryota; kingdom Metazoa; phylum Arthropoda; class Insecta; order Coleoptera; family Cerambycidae; genus Leptura; species Leptura quadrifasciata. The sequence continues at coordinate 6,496,653 of OY776675.1, forward strand.
CCCACGCCATTGTAATGGCAGGCATATTTAAAAATTAAAACGGACGTTTTAAATCTTTTTAAATAAAAAGTTGTTACTATTTATCCAGCAACAACGTTTTATTTTCATTAGCACATGATAAAAGCGAAAGACAATTGCTACAATCTTCAATTGATGATGAATGTTAATGTCATATTTTATTAACATTTATACATTAATAGCATATATTTTATTGCTTAATTTGATAATTTTTTAAACTAAAAGCAGTTTTTATTTGTAGTGAATTTATTTAACTTATAGTGGTCATATTATAGTACAGTAGAATTGATATGAATTAATTATTTTCGGCGACAACTTTCCAGGAGAAATTTTATTTAAAATTCTTATGCATTTTGATCTCCTGATTACGGAAAAAGTGTTTCCCTCAAAAGGTAGATGGACCTTCAAAAGTTATATTCACTTTTCTGATACGCTTACACGAATTTTTCACTTAACTATGTGATATATCGCGTTCCAGTGATCAAATTGGAATAATAAAAATACTGACTTCTTCGCAATAAAACTCTTAAGAAATCTAAACCTGTATGATATTCCAAAGTCAATCCACCATCTTAACAAAATTTAAAACACCAAAAATGGTCGATAAATTTAAAATTGAATATCTTTGCGACAAGGGGGAACGATTTTACCAAACTTGGTGACAATAAAGCGCATCTATGAGTAAATTAAATACGTCCAACGCGGACGCTGTAATTCAAATAGAACGGTTTTAAATGGCGAATAAATTATAATTTACAAAAATACGAAGGTCCTAATATTCCACTATATCCTATGAAAGTGAGTAAATTCATTGCCACCCATCAAACTGATTGCAATAAGCCCCCAGCAGACAGGTTAATCCTATAGAAAGCACTACAGTGCAGAGCGGTAGTGTACTACCAGCCGCAGACTTGTTTCGAGCTTGTTAGCTCTCATAATCTTTGTTTGCGTTTTCCGATTGCAGACGTAGTATGTCGAAAGTTTTAGGGCATTATTTTCAATTGTTTGTGCACCTTGATGGGTGGGATTGAATTTATTTCCTTTCATAGGAAACGGTGGAATAGTAGCCATGTTCTGTAGGTACATAAGTAAGGAAATTTTCCTATACGATACATACACGGTTTTTGGTTTTTTAAAATTGTCGCACTCTCGCATAGTTCTAATATTTATCAGTATTTTAAATATTTTATGAAATTACTTGAATGTTATTTGTGATATAATAGAAATATTATAATAATGTATTTTTAGATGGGTTCTTCTGGTCATAAAAATGAACAAAATTTCTTTTTTTTGACTTGTTGACGTTTTGTTTAAATTTATTAACTTCTTCACGGCACTAAAAGAAAACGTGTAAATGTAGGTATAAATAAAATTTAACAATTGTTGTTCATAATTAAAGACAATTAAAAACAAAAAACTATAGCTATATTACATTGTTAACACATTAAAACATTAAAAATACAAAAAGGCACTTTCAAAAATGTTTAAAGATTATTTAAAAATTGGTTGTAAAACATAAAATATAGTGTTTTTGTGAACGGTCCATCTTTTCACGTCTGAAGGACTTCTTTATATTTTACATAAATGAATATTAAACGTTCACAAAACTGGTTCAAAACGGATATTTCAGATGGAGAATAATACAAAATTTATACTTACTGTTCGTTTATGCTTAACTGCTTCTCTGATGGTACCAATTGGACGTCGTAACAATATAAATCTAATACAGTAAGTACTAACACTTTCTTAAAATTAATCCTGAAAGGGAATTTTGAAAACACAAGAAAAAGACAATATAAAGTTCAAAAAATGTATATTAAATCTCTTTTAAAAAATCATGTTTTACAAAAACTTCAAGAAAAATGTTTTTAACAAACTATAGTCTGGCCCGTGAACAACACATGGTGAGAACCGGACGACTTATAATGTACCAACTACCATCCAATATGCGGTTTATAGCTAACGATTGCACAAAAAGATTCAAGAAAAGTTCAATGTTTAAACATTTTTGGTGGGCTTTTGCTTGCTTGTCTGTTTACGTACTATTAGTTCAATTATAATTTGGTTCGCTCCTCAGAGCTTGAAAATGCTTGAATCACAACGGCTTTGAATTATAGTATAGCAATTATAAATTCATACGTTCAGGCAAGGCGGTCCCATGCACATATGAGTACATGGTAAAGATAGTTTTCTGACACCGAATCACTGAGGAACCGGTTTAGGGCAAATCCCGTTAAAACCCATCATTTTCCCGTCAAAGTCGACTGCTAGAAAGTGATAGGGGACCCTTGTCGCTAAAGGCTATTTTGACTAAAACTCTCGATATACTTTGAATAGAGACTGGATTAACTTGTCCTCATATTTAACACAACGCATGAGTTGCAGTGCTGCACAACGTGGATTCTTAAAAGGGTCTTTAATTTTGAAATTTTCGAAATTAAAGTCGATTTTAGTTACACTTTCTCAATTTTGGTGGTCGGGGCGACATTACGTCCCCGTGCAGCGACATTTACTACACTTTCTAAAATTATACTCCTTAATGAGTTTCTGAAATGTTTGCATAAAAAGCGCTCCGTAGAGCGAAAATATGATTTAAAATATATAAAAACCTCATCCAACGAAATTTTTACGTGAAGCACGCTTTTCATGCGTCGGATTTTGTTACAGTTTCAAAAATTTTATCGAGGGTTTTGGCGTGTTCTTTAACATTTTCACTTGCATATGCAAGTGCAACAACAAAAAATATTACAAAATTCTTTATGTCTGAAACCTTTCAAAGAAACTTAATCGAACTTTTGCAAAAGGTGGTTCAACCATTGCATATGCAAGTAAAACACTATTGGTAAAAAAAAATACTAGATTAAAAGATAAAATACCTAAAGACCTAGAGTCTAATGTCGTAAACGGAATTCCGTGTGTAGCAGTGTATAGTTACATTTATGTTGTGCTGTACAAGAACCATTACCTATTACAAAAGCTACATACCTAATATGTACCGTAATTTTAAAAAGTTAATGACAAAAAAATGTTCAATTTAACCGTAAGTGATTATATATTTTTCTTTTTTATAATTTATTATACGGTTTTGATTTTTACACCCAATTTTTAAATAATCCTTAAACGTTTTTGAAAGTGTCTTTTTGTATTTTTAACGTTTTATTGGGGGCGAGCGTAGGTGCGTCTTTACTATGTACATACTTCGGTGTGCGATGTAAAGCAACGTCAGGCGCAGTTAGTAGTTGGATGGGTGACCATTCCAACGGAAACCGCGTCCTCGCCTCACATATCTTCCAGCGGCTTGTATATCAGTGTATGCGCGGAAGCTATACAACCCTAAGCGAGGGTTGTATAGGAGATATACCATCCTTCGGAGGGAATGTAAAGCCGTCAGTCCCTTGTCTATTAAATGTTAGGCAAGTAAAATATCCCTACTCTTCTTAAGGTAAGAGGTTCGGCAAAATTCCTGGTTGGGGGTAGCTCGTCTACAGGCGTCGGTGTTAGGCCTCAGTAGCGGAAATAGGCCGACGTTAAATAAATGTATAAAAAAAACGTTTTAATGCGTTAACAAAGTAATATAGTTATACTTTTTGTTCTTAATTTTCTTTATGTATAAACAACAATTGTTAAATTTTATGTATACGTTTTCTTTTAGTGTTCTGAAGAAGTTAATAAATTTAACGAAACATCGACAAATTAAAAAAGGGAATTTTGTTAATTTCTATGATCTTAAAACCCACCTAAAAATACATTATTATAATATTTTATGAATATCGAAAGATTCTCATCATCTGTATCAGACAAAATTTACAGTTAATGAAGGTAAAGCAAAGATCGAAAATAAAACTTCAATAGAAATGCATAGTTTTAATCTCAATAGCACAGTAACTGCCAGGAACCATTTCTACAGCAATCAACACTATAGTGTAACAAAATGATAAATCTGTTGTGGAAAATAATTAACTCAGGCTCGGCAATTAGCGCCTCTATACTGTTACAGCACTATTGTCAACTTCTATCATTAAACTATAATTGAGCACAATTAATAAATCATCATACCTTAAAATTTAAATCTTCATTGTATTAATTAGATTATATTTTTATTATTAAATCTGCAGATAATCCAATTAATCGGTACCGTTATACGTGTATGTACTGTACAATTGGAGGAACTACTGCCGAGTATTTCAAAGGAGTAATCCTCAATCAGCTCTTGTACTAAAAATTCGTAAATTAATACTTCAGTGTCGGTGGCTACTTATGCTCGAAAGAACTGCCTTTGATACCTTGAATGTGCAGTTCTTATATGTTCAGGTATATATATATATATATATACCTGAATATATATATAGGACAACCAGGTTTGTTAAATATATATATATATATATATATATATATATATATATATTTAACAAACCTGGTTGTCCTAACGTATTTTTCATTTCGAATATAGCGTAATAAGCCTTATTTAATTGTTTTCAAACATGATAGACATGGCATATCCAACCGAGGTTACTGTCAAAGTATGTTGCTAAATATTTGAAACCGATTAAAAAAGTTATGAAATCCTAAATCAAAGGCCTTCTAAGTTTGAAATTAATATATTTAGTTTCTTTTTTCATTTATAACTAGTCTATTACGCTGACACCATGCTCTCATAGTCTCGCGGACACAGCCAATCTTTACATGGAGTTCCTCAAGAGTTGAAGCACAAATTGATACCGCTGCATCATCTGCATACATTGTGGTATTACCTTCATTGACAAAATTACAAGATCTTTTATATAGAAAGAGAATAACAGTGGGCCAGAAACAGATCCTTGAGGAACACCCAAATTAACGTCATTGAAATCAGAAGCTACATTTTGATATTTAACAGTTTGAATATTTTATGATAATCATTCGAGATTATTGATAAATTATTTTCTTATTACTCAGCATCTTGTAAAATATAGTGGTTTATCAGCAGTAGATTTTTCATTCAGCTTGTCATACCTTCTCCTGACATATATGAAGATAGAAACACTGGACCGACATAATAAGTTAAGATTCTATTAAAAAAAAACGATATCAATATTCTGGTCATTAGAATTGAGACAACTGGTAGACCCCGCAAGAAACCAGAGCGGAATAGGAAATCTGCTACTCATATTACTCCACTAGGTGAGTGGACGGATACTTATTTCGCTACCAATTCTTGATGCCGTCTGGGTTTCACAGTAGCTTAGTTCATGGTGTGAGCAAATGATTGTTGCACTTATTTGGGAATATTTTGAAGGTATGTAGCATAGAGCCTCGAATATTGTTATTTTTGGATTGATGTTATTGAATGTGCCAGAAGTCTGGTGGATTTCTTCTTGTAAAACTCACACAGTAAATTTTTGGATTTTCAAAAACTACTTTCATTCTCGAATTAGGCGAAAAGGATTTGTCAGGAATTACCGATTTGCTCCATCCACACTGATCCAACTAAGCATTTTCGTATAAATTGTGAAATTCTCTATACATTCTTAGAAAACTCTGCTTGGTGATTTGGAGCTTTATCTGATTTAGAATACATATTTCAGTCCAACAATACACCTTAATCAATGTGAAAGACTTTTCCTATAGTCCCTAGAAAAGTGTGTTATTTTGGTAAATGTTAAAACCTCTTACTTTATGCAGTTAAAAAAAAAATTACAAAACACTTTAAAAATCATACATATACATATATACAACATGTTTTAACAATCTCTGTATTACATCAAGTACACACTAGACAAAAATGTTTTAATAATGGTCTTATTTAGATTAATATTCTGGTGGAGTTTAGTATTGGCGACGATGACATACCTACATACGGACAACTACACGGCAACCATTCCCTGTGACATTGCCCTCTGCCACAACTAAGACTCGAAATAGGGAGTGGGGAGCCGTGTTGTCTCACACAATTCCGATCTAGCATGTCTCAACAGCACGTGAAAACCCCACTAAGCCCTAGCCAGGATTCGAACCCAGATCTCCTTGATTTCAGATCTAAAACGTAATCACTTTCACGAGCCGTTTATTCATTTATAATATTAATTTTTATTTGCTTTAAACAGCCATTACGATGAACATATTCTAATTTATTATATCCATCATAAACTTATTGAAACATTCACCATAGAAAAACATATGCCTACACATTTCATTCTAAGTATTTGAAAAAATAGCCAAAAGAAATATTTAATGGTTGTTAAAGAAATATGATACTTAGTAGGTGGTACATATCCGAGACATCTCTATATATGTAGTGCGTTAACATTAATCATTAAACTGACATAATTAAGGATATTAAATAAAATGTGACATTAATAGTTATTATCATTTTATTATCTAAATTAAGAACCTGTTCATTGTCTTCATAACAACTTCAATAATGATTATTGATGTTTGACTTTATTGAAAAAGTTGTTAGGGTCAATGTACTACAATCATTATAACAAATTTCATTTTTATGTCTTGTGAGCTCAGTTTTAGAGCCAAACTGTTATAAGTCTTTGGATATTATCTTATTCATAAATATCATGATGCTAGACATATTTTTTGAATTACGAATAAATTTATATGCAGTAAACAATGTAGAAGTACCTGATAAAAATAGAAGCTGCATAGATAAAAATATATAAACCACTAAATGCCATGCCATGAACTGACAATGGAAAAAAAATGTGGATGTCAATTTTTAAATTTTGCATTCTGCAAGAAGAAAGCCTATGTGCATGGGAGTCAAAATTTCTGTCCCATATGGAAGAAATAGCCTGGCTTGATAAACCTGACTCTGACTTGATTTAGGAGCAACTGTAGTTGTAAAGTTGTGTGAAAACAACAATCAAGCGCCCACGTTGCTAATATTAGTCATGTAAAAAAAATTCCGAACCAAAACTCAACCTGTGTTTATTTTCTTGTTCCATGCAATTCTTTTTAATCTGTTTATGACTCCACCAAAGAATAGTAAGCACACATATGTTGTAGATTAATCCTGTTCTTCAGTTGTTCTTCTCTAGTTATTAGTAATTCATTGTATATCTCTATGCTCATAACTATTTTTTCCTAGCGCTTTTTGGATGTTCTTAAATTCTTTGTGTATGCTTTCGTTGCCATATATAGTGTCGGTTCTGTCGAACAACGACCTCTTATACTGTGGATGATGGTGGAATGTAGAATGCAGACAACGATCGGTGTGTTTTTCTTTCTGTGGACGCCTTGGGCTTGCTTCCTATTATTTGAGCATTTAACCAATACATCTTAGGAACACAAAACTTGTTATTGCTCAGTCTCCATCGTAAACTTGATAATATTTGGATGTTGATTGTAAAAAGGGTCGAGTAATAGATGAGGTTTTCTATGTACGGCCATATGATGAACGTATTATCTACTTACGTAGCACAAGCCGCAGGTTGATTTCTTCTCACTGCAGCGTATAGTTTCTTATTCGAGTACTTCCAGGAATACGTTCACCATTAGTGGTTAAAGCGGTGATCCCATATCTGCTTCCAACTTCTGCTCCATTAACCATTAACCATTAAAATATCTTTATTTTGTTTAGCTATTTTTTACAATTCATTTTGGTATTTTATTTGTATATCATTTATCTCATTGTACAGTAATATCATTATTTATCCCGACTGAATACAGATTTTTAAATAAAAACGAATCCTGCCGGGCGGCGGATCTAATGCCGTAGTAGCCATTCAACAGAGAATAGGTTGCTGATAGGCTTAATCATACCACATCTGAAATGCCTTCTGATAAACAAGAATTCTACGCCGAAGCTAATTGTGGTGCCATTGTTTGTTATATTCAAACGCCCTATAATTTCCATGAAGTGTCCGGAGTTCTTTACGTATCTCTTTATCTTGCTTATAAACTATTGTAGTAATGGCTGTTCTCGTTTTTCTTTCAGTTCTAGAGGTAAGCTCTGTTTTCGGCTATGTATAATGTTCTAAAACCGATAAAAATTTTAGTTCATCTTGATATTCTACTTTCTGCATTACGACTGTTGTATTGCCTTTATTTGCTTTTATGGTAATGATATATTGATTGTTACGAATCTCTAAGTAAGTGCCTTATCGTCCTTTCGCGCAATTCCTCTCCTTTGTGGTTTTGATTTCCCCAGCCTACGATACGTTTCGCATCTTACTTCTTCAGTTTCCTCAGTTATCAATTCTCTAATAGCATTTTCCAGTTCAGCGATAATATCTGAGCAAAGAGAGTTTTGCTTTTCTTAGATTTATTGACGAAACGTTTAAACAACAGAAAGCTTGCCCATAGCATTTTCAAGAAGAAAATTCACAGCGACCAGCGATTGTTACTTGCATGTTTTATCACACCATCATGCATGCTAGAAGATGTCATTAATGAGAACGTTGTATCACAGAGCTAACAAAGTATGTGACGAAGAAAGAATGCCCGAATAATTCAATAACATCCAACAAGCGTTAGAGGAAAATGGTTACAAAAAAATTTATACAACGAATTATTACTAACCAGATAACAACGAATGAATAACAGGAACAAAGCACAATATACGTGTGCTTAACATTCGTTACTAAAGTCCCGAAGTTAAAAAGAATTCTATCGGAAAGAAAAGTAGGTATACGTTTTTGAACGCGAAGAAAATACAACAGTTACTCCCCTCAAACAAAGTCCCCATCTTTAAACCATTGACGAAATGTATATGCAGGAAGAATATATTGGACGAACAAGGTGGAATATTCAGTGCAGAATCAAAAAACACCAGAGAAGCACCAGACAGATATCCAGATTCAGTCGGCATCGGAAGAATAGATTAATCACAAGTGAACCAAAAAATCAATTACGAGAACTTCAAAATATTGGACGGAAGTACGCGGTTATGGAAAACAAGAACAATTTCAAGAAAGTGGGTGTCGGCTGAGCAACACATGAACGCTGGTTTTCTAGATATCAATCAACTGATGAAAATAGAAAATTAATGCCCCAGCTAAAATAAGTAATATAAATACTTTTTTTTCGAAAATTGCCTTAATAATAAAACAATATGAAGAAAAACAAGAACTTTGAAAGCCATGTACGAAATTGTATGCATATTCAGTTTAATTCTATACAAATTTTACGTAAAGTGAACCGTTAATATCAAAAAACCTGATATAAGGATTCTAGGTATATTTCTAAGACTTTTTCATAGGCTGAATTAGTTAAAGCGGTTATGAAGGCAATTTTAACAGTCGTACAAAAAAACCATTACTAACTTTGTTGTCGAGGACATATATAAAACATAACTAACTCTCCTGTGCTAATAATACTCGTTCTATCTTTGCGAATCTAGTTTACACCATAACTTCTTGTTATAAAAGACTGTAAAACTCCACAGTCTTATTACTTTATTACACGTCAACATCATTCGCAACCTCATGATAAATTTACTGAAATAATGGTAGTATAAATGTCACAACAATTTCATAGTATTTGACTGCCTAAGGCTATATACATATTGGTGTATATCCTTCATATACATTGCTTGAAATCATAGAGTGTTCAGTGCAATTATATAGAAATTGTTGTAATTGTAATAATAACACACTAGTTTCTATACAACAATGGATGCATCCAATTGTTAAACAGAAATATACGGTTGGGAACTTTTGTAGCAAAAACAATGATGGGTAGGGAAAAGAGGAATATGGTGGTGTACTATCAAATTGAATAATTTCATGACAATGGATAAAAATAAAATAAGCTATTGTTCTCAACACGTCAATGTAATTTTATATGTTTTTATGTTCAATATCCATTTATTGTTTGCTGTTATGAATTCTAAGTTAATGGTACATACAGACAAATTTAATAATGTGTAACAAAACTATTATTCTTTTTCCATATCCACATTTTATAACAATTAACCATATATCTAATAAACCATGCAACCATGAATATATAATAAATACTTTTAAATAATAGAATACTAAAATCTTGAGTGTTGTTTGTTACAACTTTCTCAATTTTTGCAGAAAATGGACTTCCAAGAAGACTTAGAACTGCCTACACCAATACGCAATTATTAGAACTTGAAAAAGAATTTCACTTTAACAAATATCTTTGCCGGCCGAGACGAATCGAAATAGCGGCTTCATTAGATTTAACTGAAAGACAGGTAAGGTTTTAGTTTTAACCTGTTATTTTACACTTAATTAATGAGAACATGATTTTTTGCTACGCATTTTTAAATAATTCATTAATCAAACTCCATCAAAATGTCTATAACATAATAGTAGATAATTAACTAATTTGTTCAAAATGTTTAGTGCAGTTATAGTTCTAAATAATTTATGTATATTTTACGTATTTTATTCGTTTGAATGAAGCTGTGACAATTTCAGTCTAAGAAAAATTCTAGTGCATAAATAGATAAAGGAGATATACAGGAAAGAATAATATTATATGAATATTTTTTAAAAAAAGTTATCGGCTTCAGTAGGCAAATTGCATAACTAGAATTTCAAACTTCACGTGAATAAAAATGATCTTATATATTGATATTACTTTTAAACGAATTGTGTTTATTGTATTGTTTATAGTTTGTCCTTAAAGGATATCATGTTATGATTTTTAATTTTAAAAAGTGTATGCTGCTGACCCGAAATACAGTTAAACTGGAACATTGTATTTCCAATATAGGACATTACTTGCGCTTAAGCGCAAGATTTTGTATTCGAGGCTGAAGTTGGTTGGATCAACTAATCTGAGTTCTGAGTTTTGCAAATTTGGGAAATATCTGTCAATTATCGGATTTTTATGAGCGGCGGAAAATCCTACCCGTTCAGGATGAGAGAATGATGAAGAAATAATTGTTTTTAAGTAAACACTGCTGTTAAATGTATCAAATTACTATTTTTAAAATCTTCTATAATGTTTCTGCTTTTTAAGCCATTATCAAGAGTACTGCAGCATGTATACAGGTAGATATACTAAATATATACCTAAAGACATTTATGACTTAATATATTTATGATTTAAACTTGAGTTATGGAATTTTTCGGGTAGACCTAACGTAATTTTGTAAACCAACGAATAATTGATATCATTTTACCTAGTATAGGAGTATTTAAGAAATTTTGCTGATCATTTGCAGTGCAAGGATTGTTTTTAAGGGATTTTTTAATTTCTAATTGTTCAAGTAGATTTAAACGTTTACCTTTTCCATCTGCATGAAGTACATTTATGTTAGCTGTGTCTATGAAATGGTTATTTTCAATGCAGTATGTTAATATTCCCTATTTTTATTGTTATTTAAGATTGACTGTTTATATTCTTTTACCCTGTTCTCAGTACCTATACTATATACCTCTATACTATACTCTGACCTATGTAGACGGTATTACAATCTTTACATTTGATTTCGTATACACCAGATTTATTAAGTTTAGTTAATTTTTCCTTATCATTGACCAATATTTTTCCTAAATTCGTTTTATTCACCTACCTAATTATTTAATTTGCTAGGAATTTTGCTACTATATTTTGGCATATAATTAATGAAACTGTATTTTGTTGATTTTGTTGGGTGCGTTGAAAAATTCCATTTGAAGCATTTTGCGTTGTTTGATTTTCACCATATTATCTAATAGCGATTCGTTGTATCCGTTATATATTACAATTTGTTTAATTGTGTTCAATTCCTTACCAAAATTGTTTTCGTCTAAAGAAAAGGTTGTATTAGACTATGAAAAGGTGAGAGCTTAATTTGCCATGATTGTTGTGAACTATAATAAATGACTAGATTTACGGTAAATATAAAAATAAAGTTTAATTGACTATTCTCCATTACGAAGTGAATTTTACTATTAAAGGAATTCAAGAAATTAAGATAATTAGTTATGTTTCTTCCTGTGCTTGTCCGTATGCAAGAATTATCGTCTACATAACGAGTCCAATAGAGAACATGTGTATTTGATTGAAGCCCACCATTATTTATAGTGTAGTTACTTGCTTCCCTAAAATGCCTCGATACTTCCACTTTTGGATAAAGCAAAATTATTTTAACCAAGCATAGAATTAGTCAAAGTCAGTAGATTTTCAAACAGACCCACCTTGAGCTCATGCTGGCTGCCCCTGCCCTCCCCCAAAGGGGCTACTTGTATTACCTATACAGGGTGGACAATTAATAATAGGCCATCTTCACCAAATTTGCTAGAGGAACTTTTTTTATTCCAAGAAACAATAATTTATTATCAGTTATAAGTCACATCTTTCTTTTTTTTTTTAGGTCAAAGTTTGGTTTCAAAATAGACGAATGAAACACAAAAGACAAACATTAGGAAAACAAGGAGAAGACGGCGATGACAAGGATTCAGTTACAAGCGAAGGCAGTAAAAGTGCGAAATTATCAGATAAATTTCTCGATGATGAAATGTCGAAAAAAAGCTGTCAGGGTTGCGAAATGCCATCAGCTGGACTATGCGGATCACACGAGGAGATACCTGATATAACCTCCACAAGGGGAAACAACAATAACACACCTAGTGCAACAAACAATAATACCAATTTTAATAATAATAGTAATGGAGCTAGTAGCGTTGGGAGCTCTAGTTCCTTTGATAAATTAATGAACGAAGAAGATTCTAGATCTAATGAAGATAGCGGGTTACATACGTCGCCAAGGATACCTAAGAAAAATTCTTCGACGCCTACTACTGCTATAGTCAAAGTAGAAAGTCGGAGAAACTCGCCCAATTCTTGCGATAGGAAAATAGGTATGAGTAAAGTGTCTCCAAGTCCGAGTCATAGTAAAGAAAGCGCTATAAGCTTAAATCAACATGAAAATATGCCCGTCAAAATGTCTCCCAAGAATTCATCAATTCCTGGTACACCTACAATACATCCTAGTCCATTAGGTAGGTATCAATATATTATTAAAACATTAGATTATTCGTTAAGTATGAACAGGTTTCATCCAAAAGATATAAACTTTTCACAGTTTACCCGTTTTTGCCTTGGCCACGTTGAAAAATATTTTTATTACCGTTCTTATTTTTACAAGCTTACGCACATTTTTTAAGTTTCAAAATCCCATCGTCCCACCCGCTGAAATTGTTGTGACATAAGAAAAGAAACTGTATCGAGGTGGTTAACTCATCCCATACCCGAGCCTGTAAAGAGGTAGTACTGTAAGTGAGGAACCAAGTTACAAAATAATGCCACATCTGTAGCTAAGAATCACCCTACTGTTCTTATGAATATGTATTGTAAATGTCAAAAGTCATATATGTTGTTATACTCTTCGCAAAATTTGAAGAGTGTATTACATTTTGCAAGAAATTTTTTGAGTTTGTTAATATCGTTCATTCTTATTCAGAATTATTTATTAGTACAGTGTCTACAAAATTGAGGGCTGTAAAAAGCTGTTTTGGGGTAATGATAACTGTACAGCATAAGAAGTCGATTAAGGTAAAATCCTTTACCTGTATTTTGTAGAGATTAAAAGCCAGTGAATAATTTACAGTAGATGTTCCTATAAGACATTTTACGACTAATATACCTTTGTACTTTTAGACAATATTAACTGGATATACCCATGTTGTAGTATCTCTTGGGTAAATTACTACCTTCGGAACGAGGTGCCTTGAACTACACATATAAGTATTTCTAATATACCAGAGGTTGCTGTAAAAACAACAAACAAAAATTAAGTAGATACATACGAGTCTAATATTGAACAATTAATTAGTAATATTCAGAATAGCAGCCTCCGACATATATACGTGTATTGTTATAGTACGTTCCACTCCCTATAAGAAAAAACAAAACTGGAAATGTCAAAATTTGCCAGAAACTTAAATCATCCGGCCCAAAAGGCCAAACCCCGATAAAAGTCATCTATATTTTCATTTAAATCAAAAACTAGAAAATAGTCACCAAAAATCTGAAAAAATTCACAAAAGGTCGATAATTCAAAAATAATCAAAAACAATTAAAAAACACGCACAAAGATTCCGTTCGTCAATTTTACAATATAATTTTTCCAAAACAATCACCTCAAAAATACAGCTCCTGTATAATATCGTTCGTCACCCAACATACTTTCCGTACCTCCGGTATAAACCCAAAATTCGTATTCATTAATTTTCTATAACTTTTTTTCTATTCGATTTTAACTATTTCTCGGATTGCTCCCGAACTATTTTATTTACAGCATTTCAACACACATTTCCAAAACGATGTCACGACGCATTCTAGTTTCTACGAACTAACACACTTTCAACTCCATACTACCCCCTCGAAACATCATCGCGCATGACAATTCAATAGCCGTATTAAGTGAGTGCTTAAAGTATGACCGTGCGAGGACGGTTCAATATATTCAGCCTCTTTCTCGTGCTATTTCTCCCAAACTGAAACAGATTCGAAATTCATTTAATTATCAATTAATTTCCCCTTCAATTGCCCAGACATTCGTATAATTTTCATTTTCAAATTTCCAATTTTTACAAAGGTGATGCAATATTACGCAATATTGCGCAATCGATGAGTCATCCTCGTCCGCACGGAATGTTTGGATTCAACTTTCTAGAATTCATTGGGGACAAAAACGTTTGTGCTCGATTTACGGGGCGCGAAAAACGAAACCCTACCAAACAGTATAAAAGACGTAGCTCAACGCTCCTTCAGAAAGTAGTAACCAAGTGTTAGTTTTTTACGGTGTAACTCGCGATAATAAAATCCAGTGCCCGCGCTGCTTCCAAGGCCGAAATCTTGTAAAACAGATTTTTGTATTTAATTTAATCTGCATCCGCGCATAAATTTAAATCGCACCTAGTGCCCTAGTTTTTAAATGAATTTTTTCAGACAATTTTTTAAATAAATTAATCTGCCACCACGTACCTAATTCTAGGCGAAATTTTGACATTTTAAAAATTAAACTCCACCGAATCACATCTCCCAAGCCAGAATATATTCGTTGTCGAAAACTTTAACAAGAAAAATAATATTTTAAATTTATTTAAACCTGTGTTCGTTTTTAATAATAAATATTATAATTCGTCTAAAACCGAGTGTTTTAATAATCTACGACTGCATACAGGGTGCATCAAGATCACTGGTCATCCTCACTAAAATTTTCGAATTAAACAAAAGTGGTTTTGCTTAAATCTTGCACACAGAAGTGTTCTGTCTCAAGAGCAATATACAGGGTGTTGAAAAATCACCTGCCACATGAAATAACTTTACTTTAAAGCATATTTAACTTCAGAAAACAAATAAGTACTTCAGAAACAAGCAACAGGGACTTATACAGGGTGAGCCAATTATGCAACCCTCCCGAACTTTTTTCTGTTATAAACTAAGTGCTTGCAACGCCTCAAGAGTCTCCACTAAGCTCAAAGCTCTTGTCGTTGTCCGTATTTATGACGCCCAACGTAAGGCTGTAAATGTCAACGACGAGGCTTGTTTGCGTGTTCA
The DNA here is from genome assembly GCA_963675555.1 of Leptura quadrifasciata. NCBI lineage: Eukaryota > Metazoa > Arthropoda > Insecta > Coleoptera > Cerambycidae > Leptura > Leptura quadrifasciata. The sequence goes on from OY776675.1 coordinate 6,512,130, forward strand.
GTATAAGAATAAAGTTTCTGGAGCAAATTTATTATATCATTAAAAACACCAAAATGAGTATTATACATTTTATTGCAGCTTGCCACCATTTATTTCACCCAAAAACACCCTGTCGACTGACCTATTAACCAATAAAGATGAAGTGTTATAAGAAATAATCAAATTGCATTTTAGTAGAGGATATGAATCAACGAAATCGGCTAAAATTCATATTATGGGAGTTTTTGAGGTCGCTGACATTCAAAATGGCGGACCTAAAATGGCGGACTTTAAAAATTAATCCCTGATTTTCCTACCGTTGTTTTGCTTACAAGCCTTTTTTGACCGTTTTAGACAAGTTTTCAAGTGAAAATTTCCTAACCCTAAAAATGGAAGGAAGAAAAAATGATTTAAAACTTAATTTTTTTTACCCTGGATACTTTAGAGCATAAAAATTAATCTTAGATTGAGGTCTAATGTAAAAACAAGCTATATCTACAAGGATTTTTTTTTAAATTAATATTAGTATTAGTAGTGAGTGCACTAATTTTCAAAGGTATTTTCATATGTTACCGAAACTTAACATAATGCAAAAGGTTTCAAGTCTCTATCATTGTTTTTTTATTAGAAAATGAAAATTATTTTATATTTCAGGCATGCCATCAGCTATGATGTATCCACATCTACAGCGTTCCTCGCCGACCACAGCAACAGCCATTGCGTCTGCTACAGTAACCATTCAAAATGTTCCAAATACTGTTCCCGCATTTGCAACACGAGGTTCATCATCGTCTCATTTTGCAAACCAATACCATATGAACAATCAAATGGATTATCGGCCTGACGGCAGATCAAAGCACTACCAAATGGCCCATGTGTATTCAGGAGAGATGTACAACCCAGAACATCCAACAATTAACGACGGCCAACCGTATCATCGAGGGCAAAACCATAATAATCTTCCACAAGCTCCCAGCAGAGAAATTTCTAACCGAATGACGGGAAGGGGACGTCAGAACTATCATCCCAGCTATACAAATCAGCAGCAGTATTATTATACCAAGGGTCAAGCTGGTGCTGAAAATTATGCAATTGGAAACCAAAACAATTATGCCCAAGGGTATCACAGCGAACATCCGGGATATAATCATTACGCTTATACGGGAAGTAATGTTTATCCCAACGATGGTACTGAGTCTATGACAGCTCATATGCCAAATTCGGTACAGGTGAACCATGATCCAAATTACTATCCTAGTGAGAATATGCACTCGTTGTCAAAAGTACAAAATCAAGCGGATTACCCCAATAAAGTGGGTTATTATGAGAACAGTGCGTATAGTTCTAATCAACTTCCACCAAGTAGTGATTCAACATATATGCCCGCGGAAATATTTCCAGGGGCGAACAATAATGCAGCGGGTATAATGACTCCTCCAACTAGCGTACCAACTGAAAATAGTGATAATTATAATAACTTTCATCAGTTTTATTCTGGTGAGTCAACGCAATCGCAAGTTGCTCCTCCAGGAGAAAGTAGTAATAGTTCCTCGGATTTTAACTTTCTAAGTAATTTAGCGAACGATTATACTCCAGAATATTATCAAATTTGATTTAGTGCAATGGGAAACACAGTTAACTGTTAATAGTTATATTTTAAATATTGTTGAAATATTGTCATTATGTGATTTATTTTAATGGGTTGTTTGTTGTTTGACTATTTGTTTTAAATCGATTTTTCATTTCATATTTACATTTATATTTCGAATTGTTCATATTTAGATTTTAAACACTGAAAATATGCTTGATGTAGCCATCTATGATAAATATATAGACAATCTAAAATAATAATTTATTTATACAAATATACTGGGTACAAAAAGTAAAGTAGAAAATTACTTTCTTTTCCTACTCGATTTATTATTGCTTTATACTTCTACCGAAATAAAAATCAATCAATCCAACAATTATATAGTCATTTCTTTTCATGTACAATATAAATAATGTAAAAATACGTTGCACAATCCAGTCGAAATAATCAATATGAATGTAAATGTATGTAAAATTAGAAAATCTATATGTAGGTTGTTGTTAAATGTACATATTTGCAATTATCATAAATGTATTAATTAATGATGTACAGTTATTAGTAACACATTGGTACTCTCTAGCATTTTGATTCGATAAATATACGACTTTAGCTTTACGTAGTTTGAATTCCTCCCTACACACTTTAGTGATCTATATACAAAATAGTAGCTTCAAAATACCTTGATGAAAGGGGAGTAAATAATGTTGTTTTGAAATAATTATTTCATCGCCTCTCTCATAAATAGGATGGATTTTAACAGCATACGTAATGACGCATCTGTAAAAAACAGGATTAATCCAGACATCTTCACTATCAAGCCGAATTTTCAAAATATGTATAATAACATACTGAAATCCACATGAATCCTAGTTGAGAGTTAACAGTCATGTTGGAAAAATGGCATGCGGATGCAGATGGAAAAATAGTCTCCTTAAGTTATTTATTAACCGATTTTTATATTCTAAAAAAAAAGTAAATATGACCGAAAAATGTGGCTTTAATGTATTTTTATACAATTTACTCAACTGTGCCTGTGTGATAAAAAAGTGACTTGAAATATACATTTTTTAGTATTGAAATTAGCTCCAGGCACGTATATGGATACCGTCTATACAAAACTGGAGCGACATGGATCAGATCTGTCTACACTGCTGGCGCAGCAACGAACATTAAGAGACTACGAGAGGATAGATTTTGTTCGTATAATTTATTGAAGATAACACAGTTCAAAATCTGATAGTTAGCTATGAGTAATAATTCAGCAAAGAATATTTAAGACTTTATGAGTTTTTAGGAGAAACTCCAATTCTAACTTATATCATTTCCTATCAGTTGTTCACCAGTCTAGAGGTTTGTGAGGGATTTATGAGTTTTGAAGAGTGTAAGAGTATTAATATTTTTCGTCTTTTTGTAAGATAATACAGTTCTAATTTTTATCGTATTCTATGAGTTGTTCAAAAGATAAAAAGTGCTTGAAGATTTATTAGTTTCTATTAGAAGACAGAGCTTCAGTTTTTATCATATCCCAAGAGTTTTTATCCGATAAAAAAAAATTGACGTTCTTATAAGCAAATGCAGTTAAATTTTCATCATATCCTTTGAGCTTTTATTTGAAAAAAGTACTCGAGGATTTAGGAGTACTTATAGGACAAACCACATTCAGTATTTGTCGTATCCTAAAACTTTTTAACCGATAAGAAGTACTTCAGTAATTATGAGTTTTTATAAGACAAGACCGTTCAAATATCTATTGTTCTTTCATCAGAAAACTTAAAATACTTAGTGTTTTATGAGGCTAATTAAGTTAACATTTTATCGAATATTCGAATGTCGACGTTTTTGTAACACAATACAGTTTTAATTTTTATCGTATTCGATGAGTTGCTCATTATATAACAAAAATATGAGTTCTTTATGAGTCAATATACAGTTACAGTATTTATCACATCCTTTGAGTTTTTGTTTAGAAACAGTACTCGATAGTTTAGAAGGGATTATTTAGGTTTCAATTTCCACATAGGTATTTATAGATACTATTTGTCGAGGTTTCACGTACATTCTTAGAGTATCTTATATATACTCATAAAGGGAACTTATACAATTGCACAGATATAGATCATTCAAGTTTCAATTTCCAGATAGATCCTCATATATATCATTTTCGAACCATAGCAAGTCTCATATATTCCATTGTAGTTTCATGTACATTCTTATAGTATCTTATATACTCCTAAAGGTAACTTCCAACACAACACAATTCCATAGCTACAAGATCATCATCATGTTGAGCCTAGTCTGATTGTAATAAGTCGCATTAGGTGGCTCTCCTTGCAATATGCTTATAAAAATGTACTCTAGTTAGTTGCTTGAATAATGTGACTCAATAATGGCATAGGAGAAACTTATTTGTTTGGTGATACTCATCTGTAGTATGTACTAACAAAGTGCCTTTAGTGATGCAGTGTGCCTGATATACAGGTTAAATGTTTCTGCTGAGGTTTTATTGCAATTTTAAGACCACATTAAATCTCATAAATGCCAGCTAATTTCTTTATTTTTTCCGCTATAGAGTTTATGATAACTGATATGAACCTGATGCCTACTGAGTGTGCAAAATGAAACAGTTCTATGAAAAACGCCGATATTTCAATTTCGTAATGTTTGTAAAATTACCATGATGATGATCGAATATGGAAGCTCAAAATATGACATTTTCCCATAGAATAGCTATTTATATATCAAGTCCATAATACAAGGCTTTATTGAATACTTAGAGAGATGGCGACAGGAGAGAGGTGCGTCAGCAAAGAGACAGAAAACGTGGTTTCTGTATAGGTTGAGTGCCCCTCTACGAATCCGTCTTGTCGAGTAGGGGTCCAACGCCACGGGATAAGCCGCTACGGCGCTTTTCCCGGATTTTTTCGAGCGGGTCAAAACACCTCCTGCCATTTGTCAGAAAATGATTGAAGGGCATCTAGTTGACCCCCCTAATGACAGGAAAAATATTTTCTGGCAGTTTACTCCACGGGAAAACAGTCCGGTGGAACTCCAAAAAATTGAAAAAAAATGGGAATTAAAGAAAAATTGCGAATCTGAACCTGAAACCTGAACCTTTGCATGTGAATTAAGTACATAATCATAAGGGTAGGGGTTGTTTAGTTATACTGGTAACTCCTTCGTGGAGTAAACTGTCAGAAATCTCTCTAACTAGAACGAGTCCGGTTTATGGTCGAGCGAGCGTAGCGAGCAAGGCCATAAAGAGGGCGAGCCTTATTACGACGAGCTTATTGTCCGACTGCTAAATTTGGCTTATTAACGAAAAAAATTAATTCAATGACATTTTTGACATTTTTATGTCTGTTGTACATATTTATTTGAAAACGTCAAAATCTAACATCGGCTCATCATTAGAAACGTCTAAATCCGTCATTATAGTAAAACAATGTAACTGTTTTCAACCTAGCAAAACGGCAGCTTGTAGATCTCATCAGACACTTTATTAGTATAGGTGCGCCATCTTTTTGTATCATTAAAAAACCATTACTACCCCAACAAATAATTTTATTAACTAACTTAACTAAATTAACTAGAAAAAAGCGAGTATAGGCTCAGTTTTCAGAAAAATAATAATGTTAATAATAATAAATAATATATGGGAAAAATAATAATAGTAATAATAAAAAAATACTCAAGTTCACTATAATATCTGTTATAATAAAAAATTACTTTTGTGGATTTATATTTTTTATTTGCTCGTTCATTATGTGCATATATTTTTTAAATAAGCGTCATAGACCATTAAAGGTGAAACAGTATATTTTTATAATTTGGTTCCAGTTTCAAAAATAGTTGAGATAGATATGGAATTTCAAAATATTTACGGTCACACAGAAAGATAGTTAAAGCGGCAAATATTTACAGAAATGTTCATATACCTCGATTGAGACAGGCCAGTGGCTCGTATGCTTGAGATATTTTTCAATACGTATTTTCTTTTAATATAAATAGACTGCAAGTTTTATTGGCTCGAGCAAGTCGAATACTTGATATCGGGACTGAATCTATGGTCTGTGGCAGTGACAGGAAAACTATTAAAGGAAATGAAAATTTAAAAATGTTATGGAGCAATTAATTTAAGCACCATTTTTCTAAATTTTGCGAACATTTGTTTTTCAGCGGCCATGATTCTTGTTTGTACGGAATAGAATATTCTATAAATTCTCCCAAAATGTCACAAATAGATCTTATTTAGTGTCTACATCACTTTCCAGTTGACAGAAATTAGCTAACCGCACTAGTTTCTAAATAGAATGCTCTGGAAATTTCTTCACACTGGCACACATAAGTCTAGTCTAATGTCTATATCACTCTACAGTTCACTTCACTATCTCCAGTGGTTTCCAAATAGAACACTCTGGAATTCTCCAGAAATTCTGTTGCAATTCTGCTTCTGACTCCCTGTAGTAAACACTTCCAAACGTAGGTTCAATAATTTCAACACAAATGCTCACTATCCACTGATTTATTAATCACTAAATCACAATAATTAGTCTTTATAATAACACACTAGTTATAACTTTCATCTACTATAGTCTCACTATTATAATTCACAACTCCATCTTATCAGATCACTTCTCATCTCATTCAGAACTGTACTGCACTTAAATATCACTTGCTTATCCGTGGCGCTATTCCCGAATAATCCAGTCTGTCCTTCGAGACGTCTCTACTCCTTCTCGCATATTCTATGAGGCAGCGCAACCCTGGGCTGACTGGTGAATTATTGTTTTACTGGTTGCCTATTAGGGAGGATTTCTTTCGTTCTACTACCAGTTAAACCTCTCTCCATAAGAGGGTGGAACCTAACAATGCTCATTAGCTTAATGAAGTTCAATTTCCTTCATTTTATTATAAATTCAATTTTTTCAGAAGCAATTTGTTAATATTTAGAAATAATGGTAAACATGTTATTCATTATTACTGTTATTCAGGTTTAACATTATTTTTCTGTATTTACACTAAGAACAAACAAACAAATATAACATGTCGCACTTTAGACGTCAGCGGTACCACTGTGCATCGGCCCAACATCGCATGCATCTGCAAGGGGTAATTGGATTTACGTTGGCCCAGCAAAAGATGTTTGCTGGGATACATGGACACTGGACTATTAATAGTTTTGAAAACACAATGATTTAAAACATGACAAAATTATAATGCCTTAATTCGTAATGTAAAAAAAATCGAACGCGGTATAGATATCAAACATATATAAATCTATAAAATCCATAAACTTTAAGAAGATTATTTAAAATTATCAATAATCTAATAAGCATTTCGACTATCTCGTATGAACCAAAACGGTATCATTGTCAAATACTTAACTTCGAATTAATAACGCAACAAGCAATTGCTTGAACTTGTAGCAATTGCTGCACACCCAAGGAAGTGCTTAAAGTAAAATGTTTTGCTTAAAAAAGTTAGCTTTTGCTTAAAATTGAATGAATAATAGTAGCAATTGCTTTTGATGCCTAAGTAATTGCTTATAAATGTTTAAGGTTACTCGACCACAGCCTGACATTTGTTAAAGCAGTTGTATGTAATTTGCTATTTGCTACATTCTTGTAAAATGGCACAGTTCCTACATGTTCATAAAGAAAAACTATATAAAAGGCATAAGGAATGTACAGACGACGATTATAAAAAATTGTATAGATTTAATTGTGGGAACATTGAGTAGCTGGCAAACTATTTTCTCGAAGATAGTGGAGAAAAACGCGGTCGTGAATTGTGCTTAGTGCAGTTGGTGAAGAAATTGATATTCACCAAACTACCATAACAGGCGTTGCCTATCTTTGGGCAACCCCTTTAGCCAACCTTCCTCTTCCCATAACTTCTTTTTGCACTCTTAGCTTCTTTTACTCTCAACTTTAAATTTTTAATTCTTTTCCTATCCCTCTCTTCGTTTCTGTTTGTTATTTTTATTTTTTGTGTTTTCTTCTAAATTCTTCATTCAATTTCAAAAAAATCACAACATTTCTAATCACATTTTGAGTGGCTGGGATGCTGCCCTCACCTGCATTGTTTCAAACGAGTATTTGTCGTTTGTCTACCAGTTTCATCAATCAAAATCGAATCAGTGATGTCCGTGAGTTTCAGTTTTAAGTTTTAATTTTTTTTATCCGTCTTTTTGGAATTTTAAATGTTATACATCCGTTTTATTCATTGTTTTTGTGTGAAAGGTGATGGATGTTTATGTTAGTGTCTGGTTCTATTAGGGTATTTTAAATTATACGTTTAGATTTAGGCACTTTTGTTCCCAGATTTAAGTTGAACCCGCCCCTTTGAATCCGTCATTTACTGCGGCGACATGTACTGCACAAGAAATATTTACAAGCATTGATTGTCAGTGACCAGGTTCTGCGCATAATAACAGAATTTTTAAAAACTCCATTATTTATAATTTTCTAAAAAATACAGAAGAAGATTATGTATTACCAGGAGATAACGGCTACTCTATAACATCCTGGCCTGTGATATCTTGGAGAAATCCAGTGACACCTGATCAACAGCATTATAATAGGTAATATTTTTTGCAGCGAACCTGTTAAAATTGGAAGATGTTTTGGACAGCTGAAGGCTAGATTTCCTATTTTACAATATAAATTGCTTAAAGACGAAGACTTTAATTGAGCAGAAGAAACTGATCTTCTTGCTGTAGATATACAAAATGAACAAATTAATTTGTTTATTATTATTTATTTATTCTTCCCATTTGGATATCGGTTTATGATAACAGAAAAATATTTAATCTTTTAAACCTTTATCTTAGCCTTAATTACTTATTATATAAAATCATCATATTCCAACTATTTTTACTTCTTATATTACAGCCTATAATATCCTTACCCTAAACATAAAATGAAATCAATTCTTCATATGCAAAACGTAGTAATATAGTAATAAAAACTGAATATGTTTTGAGACATTATCGAGGAGACCAAACTTTATTTTGCCAATACGAAGAACGTATAAAATAGGATAATGTAGTTTTAGGGTGAATATAAATATCTACCAAACCAAAATTATGTCCCTTCTCGATTATAAACGTTACTCTTAAAGTTTTATTTAAACTTTATTAAATGTATCTAATATATTTGATGGAAAATTTTGCAAAATACATTTCTCGTCAAACCATTAGCAAATTAAAAGAGTTTACGTTTTTTATCACAGAATATCAGAATTGGGGCTGATTGAATTGATGAGAAATATACATAGTGCAAATCATAGAACGGTATATTGGAAATAAGGTGTCTGACATTGATGGATTACCCTGAGAGCTGAGTGAGTCATCCAACCCTGAGAGCGTCTCTCTTTATCCCTCAACGGCGCCGCATCAGCTGATCGTTGATAAGCTTCTAAAATATCAAATTTAACTATTTACATTTATAATACATCTGAAAGCTTAAATGAAAGCTATAAATGCGTAATATTTATTTGCAAACTGATGGATAAATGACGTAAGCTACTGCAATTATTTACTGGAAGTAGACTTGCACATTTAAATTAACATTTTTCAGTGAGCATTATGAATCAATATGAAAATATTGACGTTTATCATTGTTTTATTTAATCATAAATAGGCTATACAGGAATGTATTTTAAGTATTAAATAAATGAAAATCTTTTCACACTTGCCATGTTTCTTATGAAATTAACTAGTTCTTTGTACAATGTTGCCTCAATCTGTACAAGTTTACGTAGCAATCTAAAGCACATTATTGTAAAATCCTCTCGAGAGTCGATCAAAATTTAAGTAAATATTTGAAGGTTATATATAAAACAATTCAATATACATTTGGGGGATTACCTAAATAATCTCGAACATAGTGACATTAGCATACTTGTAGGGGACATATACATAAATATTCTTAATAAGGAAAAACACACCCAAGAGTATCTGAACATACTTAGCTCTCAAAATTACATATCACAAAAAAATGAATACACGAGAGTTGAAAAGTCTTGCATTGATCATTTTTTTGTTAAATCGAACCGAAATAGCTATATACCTATAACTGATATAAGAAAAGAAGATTGGATGAATCCTGGTGATATGATGGATGCTTTTATAAAAAAACTACAGTTTTACATAACAAAAAATACAAAAATTGTCAAACAAAATATAGTCCAGAAGCGGAAAGAGTGGATAACAAATGAACTCATTAGGGAAACAGAAAAAAAACAAAATTGTATAACTTAACTTTATTACATCCAAATAACCTAGTAGCAAAAACGAATTATATAACATTTAGAAATAAAATAAACAAAAAAATTAAAACTGCAAAAAATCAATACTATAAAAAAAACTAATCAAGTACTAATAGTAGTGAAAATTTATGGGAAACTGCGAATATATTGTGTAACAAAAATAAAAATAAAACTATAATCAATTAATTGAAAATAGACAACAATACAATATCAAATAAAAAAGAAATTGCCAATGAATTCGTTAAACATTCCTAAAAACTATATTGAAAATAAAAACATTCTGGAAAATTCAATGAGTTTGTTTCAAGTCCAAATTCATGAAGTCATTGATTTAATAAAAAATTTGAAACAAAAAAGTCACCTGGTCATGATGATATGCGATCGGAAACGTTAAAGGAAATGGCAGAGGATATTGCGTTATCTCTGTGTATGGCCATAAATAAAAGTTTTACTACAAGTATATTCCCAAAATGTTTAAAAGTTGCGATAATTAAACCACTTTATATAAAGACGGTGAAACTAATGAACTTATTAATTATAGACTAGTCACTTTAATCTCCAATATAGGAAAAATATTTGATCAAGTTATCAAGTGCAGGTTGGCAAATTTTTTGGGAAAATACGAAATATTTTCAGATAAGAAGTTTGGATTTAGGGATGGGAGGTCTACCGAAGATGCTATAGCCTACTTAACACAAAAGGTTTATAAGGCTCTTGATGAAAAAATATCAAGCTTATGCATCTTCGTAGACCTCGCAAAAGCATTCGATACCGTTAGCCATAACCTAATATTGAATAAGTTAGAGAACTGTGGTATTTGAGGGCCAGTTTTAAAATTACTGAAAAGTTATTTAGCTGAACGAGAGCAGTATGTAGAGATACGAGATGTCATCAGCGAAACTAAAACAGTAACATTCGGAATCCCGCAAGGGACAGTGTTAGGACCTACTTTATTTAATATACACGTAAATAATTTATTCTTAATAGAAGGGGTCACGGGAAATATAATTAGTTTCGCTGACGACATAGCTGTTCTCTACAAAGCAGATACATGACAAAACTTAAAAACTGTTGCCGAAAATGATTTCAAGAAATTAAAGCTATGGTTCGATTATAATCTACTAACAGTAAATTTTAAAAAAACACATTATTTGCCTTTTACATCATACACAAATTATTTACCTTACTTCGGATGCTTAAACATTGATAATAACACGCAAGTATCAGAAGCCAGTTCAGTAAAATATCTAGGTATTATAATCGATAAGCACTTTAAGTGGAATTTGCAAGTGGACAATGTGGTAAAAAAGATAAGAGGATTTAGACCAAAAATTAAACACCTAAAAAAATATCTGGAACAAAAGCACTTACAAATATTATATTTTTCATTCATACAATCACAACTACAATATGGGATTCTAGGATGGGAAGAAGTGAGTAAAAATTATTTAATAAATTTAAATAACACTCAAAAATGGATTTTAAAGATTATTTTTAGCAAATCATATACCTATCCCACAGAATTATTGTACAATGAAAGCGAAATGTTTGACTTAAGGCAGTTATTTTGTTTCGAAATATTAAGGAACTCCTATAAAAATAGGGTCATTCACTCTAGCATTGATCATGACTATAACACAAAATTTAAGCAAGATAACTGCCGGAACCTAGAGTTAATAAAACTGTTGGTCAAAAAAGTTATTGTTATCTGGCACCAAGACTACTAAATATGTTACCTCAAGAAATAAAAAGTAGTGTTAGCATTAAGTTTTTTAAAAACAAATGTAAAACCTAGTTAAGACATTTAAATAGACAGAGAGTACATGATTTATTAAAATAAACAACAAAACTAATAGATTGGAAGGAAAAAAAATTACCCGAATATGACTCAGCTCCCGGATTATGACAATTTCTGGATAACGACGCACAACTAACAGGACAAGTAGTCTAACTACTTCTGTGTTTTCAAATCAACATTATTATTTATTATTTATTTATTTATTTATTATTTATTTATTATTTATTTATTATTTATTTATTATTTATTTATTATTTATTTATTATCGATTTAATTTAAAGAAAACGAGTTTTTAAGACTCTCAGACATATGTCAGGCAAAACTGAACAAAAATGAAACAGTAAATCAATTGTGCATTATAATTATTCTATTGAATATGTTTATCAAGAACCTACCGTAGATTCAATCCAATTAATATTAATTTAAAGTTTTATATCAAATTCTCCTTTAAAATGTATTACTTTCACAGATTTTCAATATTATTAAACCAACGAAGATGATCATGCTGACTAATGACGATCATATCGGTTCTTTTGAGGAAGGCGAAGTCATACAAGATGTCCCGTAATAACGTGCAAAAAGTGTAACTGTAGATTCCCTGTCGAAAATTGAGATGGGTTCTTTGTATAAAATTTTTCAAAATAACCCTTCCTGTCCAGCTACACCCCCTTAAAGGGGTGTGCCAAAAAATGGATTTTAATTTCTATTTCAAAATAACGTAATCTGAAAAAGCCAAAATTGGGCACATCTCTGTTACTCACCAAAAGGTACCTAACGAAATCATTTTATCCACATAGTATGTACACAAAGGGGTGAAATTAACTATCCTTCTTGAAATTTTCTAAATATTTTTCTGCCTGTTATTTTTTTTCAATTAAAAAAAATAACCAGACGTTATGATTCATTTAAAAACTTTTTTATTTCTTGAAAGAATTTCGTAAAATCGACCATTTTTAGAAAAAAATTAAATTACATCTGCCTAAGCGATCAATCAAAAGCGATGAGCACAATAATTATTATGTCAGTGCAAAATACTAAAAGTAGGCTGGTGTCAAATTATAATTTGATAACATGACGTACTAATATGATCATTTGGTGCTTATAAATTGCACGAGACATTACAAACTAAAGACGAAAATATTGAAAAGAGTATTAGTAAACTAACACAAAATAAACAAAAGATGAATTTAAACAGTAAAACCACTTAAACATGAAGACAACGATTGTTGTTTTTAGATATTGTAGCATTTGTTCAAAATAACAACCTCCAACTTGAATACACGTTTGCAACCATTTCCTAAAACTGCCATACAAGCTATTTATAACATGTAGAGAGTTTCGAACTTCATTGTCAGCATTAACAATTCTCTCTCTTAAAACTTCGACGTTAGGTACAGGTGTCGAGTAAACAACATTTTTCAAGTGGCCTCAAAAGTAAAAGTCCAATGGATTCATATCTGGGGACCGAGAGGGCCATTTAATTGTGGCTTCTCGCCCCCTTCCAATCCATCAATTTCTAAATGTTGAGTAGCCATTCTCGAACCTCTAAAGAATAATGAGGTGGCGCGCCATCCTGCATAAACCACAGTGTTTGACGTAATACAAGAGGTAAATCGTCTGTAAGTTAATAGAGGTCATTTTGTAAAAAGTTGAAATAACGTTATTACGGGGCACCCTGTATAGCAGAGTAAACGAATGCATTTACTTCTTAATCGTTACTACTTCAATATAAAGACTTGAAATCTTTTGCATAATGTTAAGTTTCGGTAACATATGAAATGTGTAATGAAGTATACAATACTACAGGAATATTGTATACTTTTATTCCAGTTTAACTTATTTTAATCATGCACGGATCAAGTAGTTCAGTTTTAGATTAGTTCAATACCTGATTAGTTCTTTTTTAACTTTTAATTCTAACTTCACCAGGCCGCAACTTGCGTGCCGCGTGCATTTCGTGCCGTGTGCAAAACCACGTGACCGTGATTTTTGGGTATAAAATAGCTAGCCAGAAACCAGTAAATTCAGAGCTTGGCTTTCACCTTTCTCGAGTGTATTGAACTGAGATAATCGAAAGATCAAGCTTCTCCGGCGCCGTGGCAGCCGCTGGCCAAGTATCTGTTAGGGAGGATTCGAGTGCGTTGAACTGGACCTCCTGTCAGATTGATTCGAGTGTATTGAACTGGATCTCTTCTGAAACAGATTTCTTAGTCGCGTCTGTTATGTCCTGGAACTTCGATTAGAGAATTGGGGTTACGACGACGTACATAGAGGAAATATGTTACACACACTCTCTCTCTCTCTCCGGTTACTATGATGTACTTATGTAATAACAAGATTGTCGCAACCTAAGCCATAAAAGATATGGCCACACTGTACATATAATTATTAGGAGAATAAATGTCTTATTTTGGATCTGGATTTTAATTAATATTAACATTGAACCCTGGAATAATCTCCAAACCAGCTACCCGAGTAAAACAAGCATCACATTTTGGCGCCCGAACAGGGACCTTTGAAAATCAGTGCACTCACCCTGGGGGGTTGCAGCCCCCATTTTACACGCCGCATTTCTTTTTTTTTTCAACGAAATCGGGTAATATTCATATCATGGAGGTTTCTGGGGTTGCTGATTACGAATCCGAAGTAAAAATTGGAAAATTCAAAATGGTGGGCCTATAATGGCGGACTTTAAGAATTAATTCCTCATTTACGCCGTTCCTATTAATTTTATCCAAAAATATGTAAACTAAAAATGTTTAGAATGACATTTCGCATAAAACGCTGTTGATATACTCTGCAGTATATAGTTTCTTCAAAAAGATCTATTAAACAAAATATGAGAAAAGAACTAAATTTTCCCTTATATTCCTCCGTTTTCGAGTTAATTTAATGTCATATTATGAACAGTTACTAACATCAACATCGACTTAAATTTCCACGGAGACAGTTTACCCTATAGTTATGCTGCTATAAATTTTATAGATGGTCATTATTTGATTACCCTTGTTTTTGCTTCACCAAAATCAGATCAAGTATTACGAACATTATTCATTATTGTTAGTTAACTTTTAGAGTCTCGTAGCAGAGCACAGATATTTTGTTAATAATGTGTACTGTATAGAGTCATGTTAAGTATTCGAGTTTATAGAATTTATTTCGAATTCAAGTTATCCTCTCCATCTAGCGGTCAGTAGGGTAACTAATCCAAATAGAACCAAGTATACTTCTTATTTTTGTACAGATTTCAACTAAATTTTCGTATATAAATATGAAGTTTCATTTGCAGTATACTCACAGCTATTATATAGTAGTGGATAGCTGATTTTGTAGTACAGAAATCTGTATGCTTGATGTTATAAAAAAATAGAAAGTTAGTTACCATTTAAAAAATGTAATAATGCAGATACATACCTGCGGTGCTAAATTGGTTCGACCACAAGATATTTATTTGTCAATACATGGATATGAAAACGAGTAAAACATATTTGGATACCTATATTTAATTTTACAAATTGAAAATAATTATATTAAAAGTCAAGCAGCACATTCAAAAATATTTATTATTCTTTAATACCATAGTATAAATACACGGAAAAGTATACTACAGAGTATAATATAAAAAAAAATATAAAAAGAAGACAGATTTCATTCAATTTAGATTTAATAGAAACATTTAACAGCAAGAGATTAAAATTTATACACTCATGAAAGTACATGCCTAACGTACAGGGTGTCCGAATAGTGTGTCAAAGTCCAATGTCGGCATTATTAGGATATTTTGGAAAATTATTTTTTTATGGAAGTGGTATAGTGTTGTAAAAAGGCGCACATTTTAGAAATATCTTCGAGGTTATGAATTCAGTGTAAAATTACTTTTCCAAGGACCTCCAGATTTTTTGTTTTTGATGCGGCGTTGCCGAATTATTCCAAAAAATATGAACATTTTGGTCGAAACAAGGTTTAACAAACTAATTCACTGTGTAGTTCCAATA
Source organism: Leptura quadrifasciata (assembly GCA_963675555.1). Classification (NCBI taxonomy): domain Eukaryota; kingdom Metazoa; phylum Arthropoda; class Insecta; order Coleoptera; family Cerambycidae; genus Leptura; species Leptura quadrifasciata. Next base: position 6,527,764 of record OY776675.1, read on the forward strand.
TGCTTTTAAAGGGCGGGATATTAAAACGTAATATTTTTAATCGCAAACTCCTCTATAAAATCCTTAATTTGCTATAAGGAACGTAACCAGACTGCAACCAACAGCTACTCTCCGGGCCATGTGCCCCGCCGAGCGCTGAATTACAAGTTACAAGCCTGACGCGTTAAGTGTTATAATTGTATATTACCAACAGAACGCTAATTCTTCGATTGCAACAAACACCAGCCGAAAGACTGATCCTACTTAAAGGAGCTCTCGTGCCTGTCGTTCCACACCACTTGCAGAGTGCAGTTTCGAGCTGTTGGCTCTCGTCAGTTTAAGGTAGGCATGTGACGACCGACACGAGGATCCCTTGACTACTTGGTACATTTTGGCATCTTTAGGAATTGTGTGTGTATTGCTATTAATTGAGGAGATTTATTTTGCAATTATGTAGATAGGGGATGTGCTACAATGACACAATCACCAAATGTTGATTATGATTATAATTATACAGGGTGTATTTTATACTAGCGCTAATTTAGGACATAAATTAACTGCTTTTTATTCGAGCTGTTAGCTATGAGCTTCTCCAGGTTCATCTGCAGTCCCATGGTTTCATTGAAACGAATTGCATAGGATGACGAAACAAGTGCGGTTCGACGTCGCTGTTCCATGGCTTTTATGTTTTGTGTGTTGTCAAAAATATAATAAAAAACCGAACTAAATGTATTTTTCACTTAGTCCGCGTCGTATCTCCAAAACGTTTAGGCGTACGAAAAAATATATAGGACCTTTAAAGTAGAGAATTTAGAGATCTACAACTTTTATAATAGGTGTTGTTCCCGTTTGGGCTATAAAAACTGAGTTAATTGCGAATCCGCGGTTTCCGCGACCTTTCGACGCGGTTTTCACGAAATCCTCCAGGTGTATCGTGGCGTAACTACTAAGTGTCACTCAAGACGTCCAAATAAACACAACAAATTTTTTCGTAGGGCACGAATTTGGCAGCAAAAGTCTAAAACGCCTGGATTATTATTTGTCAAATTTTTGGTAATATTAAACAATTATTTATAAGTTTTTAAGATAGTCTCAAATGTGATTTAATTAAATTGTGGAAAAATACTACTGATTCAACCAAGATGCATCCAGAAAAAAATTTAATACTACTTTCAATTATTCTCACTTTATGTCAAGATCATGGCTACTAGATCAGTTCGAAATGAAAAGTATTATAATTTAACGGTTTTTAATGAAAAAGTAAAAATATCTTTAGAAATGTCGATTTTAGGTATAAGATATTATTCACAAAAATCGTAGAGAATTTGAAAAAATTGAGAAAATTCACTTTGAAATGTCCTGAATTAGCGCTAGTATAAAATAGACCCTGTATAATTATAATCAATATATGGTGGTTATGTCATTGTAATACATCCCTTGTCTGCATAAATGCAAAATAAATCTTCTTAATTAATATTAATAATAATAATAACAATCTTTATTTAGCACAAGCAGCTATTGCAGATGTGTAACATACATGTGTAGTACAGTACATTTACCTACATTTAACAATACTAATAATTTATGCAACATACCTATAATAAGCCTAATGAGTCAAACAGAACTAAGTTATTTATACATAAATTTATATAACTATTTTTTAAACAGAAAGACACTTAGATTGCTTTATAAATTCTGGTAATTTGTTAAATGCGGTCGTTCTCTTGTCGTATATGGAGGACTTTGTTTCCATTAAATTTGAGTAATTAATATTTATATGATTTCTTTGCCGTGTATTGTAATTATGAATATCCTTACGATGTTATACATTTGTTGACAAATATGTTGGTAGTAAGTTATTGTAAAGTTTGTATAAGATTATCAATGTCCTGTATTTTATATTGTCTTTTACTGAAAACCTTTTAAGTGTACATTGCATTGTGTTTATATTAGCATATCTATTACATTTTAAAATAAAACGCATACATCTATTTAGAAGTAGCTGCAGCTTAGATATATTGGTGTCATTACATATATATAATATATTTGAGCAATATTCGAAGTGTGGTATTATTATTGTGTTATAAATAGTTTTCCTTGTATTGGAAGTTAAATGTTTACTAACACGATAGGCGAATCCCAGTTTTTTTATATCTTTTTACACGTGTAGTTTATATGGTCGTTAAATGTTACTTTGTTATCTACGATTATCCCTACATATCTCATCGTTATGACTTTTTCAAGATTTTCTCCGTTGTATTTTACACACATATTATCAATGTTTTGATTTAAATATTTGTTGGAACCTATTATCATATATTTGGATTTTTTGGCGTTTACATCCGTTCGTTGTAAACCATTCATTAATTAATTCCAGTGTCATGTTAATTTTTTTGACAACTTGCTTCACATTAGTTCCAGATAAAGCAAACAGATGTATTTTGTGCTCCTCTGAGTTGATTAAAAGTAATTCATTAATAAATAGCGTGAAAAGCATAGGCCCTAGTACACTACCTTGTGGAAGTTTTTCAAATTTAATTTAATTTATTTTGGTTTGCTGACTTATGCATACATACTTATTGGAAAACTAGACAGGTATGACATTAAGGAGGTTGCAATCAGCTGGATTAAAGATTATTTATGTAATAGATCTCAAAAAACTAAAATTAAAGATAAAAATTCAAACAGTAGTGAAAGTATATGCGGGGTACCACAGGGGAGTGTTTTAGGCCCACAACTATTTTTAATTTATGTGAACGATATATACAGACATTTAAAAAAGTCCTTTGTTAATCTTTTTGCTGATGATACTTTGATTTCTGTTTCTGGATCTAGATTTTAAAGCCGTATAACTACCACATTGAAGTACAAAACTGAGCAATTTTTTTATTTAATGAAGGTGTACGTCTTTTTAATGGTTTACCCCAAGAAATAAAGCAATGTGAAGATCTAAATAATTTTTCGAAAAAACTGTTAAACTTGTATCTTTCAAAAAGTTATTAAATTGTATTTGTCATTTCTATATTAGGTTATTTTACAGGTAGATGTATTATGTATTATGTGCATTTATCATGTATTGCGTGCATTTATGTATGTATATACTTGTTGTAATTTTTACTGTAAATTTGTTTGTATTTTTCTAGCAAAATTGCTAAATAAAGTGTTTATTATTATTTATTATTATTAATACATACACAGCGAATTAATTTTAACCTTGTTCAGACCAACATTTTCATATTTTTTCGGTTAACTCGACAACGCCACGTCAAAAACCAAAAATCTGGAGGTAGTTGGACAGGCAATTTTACGCTGAATTCATAAATGTAAAAATATATAGGGTGTTCAATTTTAAAAAATGACCTTGAAGATGCTCCGCTGTAGCGAGTAACCCTGTATATTTTAAAATAGTTTTAAAATGTGCGCCTTTTGACATTATACCACTTCCATAAAAAATAATTTAGTCTTCTAATAACGCCGATATTGGACTTTGTACACCCTGTACAATATAACTAAAATTATTCCACCTAAAAAAATCGTTTTCGTTAAATGATTACACAATTTAGTTATTTTAAATACCTTACTTCCTATATATAATAAATCTGACATGTATTAAAATATATAGTATAATCTTATCTTTCTTTGGTACTTACATAAATTAGCTCTGGTCATTTTAAATTTATTGTTTATTGAGTTTTAATTTCAATGTTTGATTCTCGGGTACTTTTCTTTCATCTGTTATTAAACATTGTGTATTTGGGGAAGAACTTCTATCTCTAACATCATGATCTTCCAAAAACCTATCCATAAAATCGGTAACTCCAGGATGTAACGTATATTTCTTTTTTTCCAATCTTACTTTATTTGCAAATACATCATGCCTTTCGGACTTTTTCCACAAATAATAAAATTGGACCAACTCACCTACTGATCGAGTTCGTACTTTGTTTTGTTGAGTTAAATAGAAATTTTTACCAAAAGCACGAACTCCTGCTTCAAAATTGCGGCATTCTTCCTCAGACCAAGGCGACATATTGTCGTTATATAGAGCTACGTTCATTCGTAACCTCCTTAAGGCTTCATCAATATTATGGCCACACTGTTGCAACAGGTACAGTGCTTGCTCATTATCACGAAGATGAATGCCCATGGGAATTAAAGGTCTGCTAACTGCGGCTGCTTTCTTTAAGTAATCTTCAACTGCAACACTGTCAATCACATTAGAATCCCAAATCAGTTTGTCTTCATTTTCATATGGTAAAGCATCATCGTAATGGCACAAACCCTCCGGTACCTGTGCTTGATAGTCACTTCCAACCATTATAGTTTTAATTATCATGCGATTTTCATCGTCATCAGGATTATAACTATAGTTATCGTCCTCTTCTTCATTGACTTTGGAGCGTAATAATCTTGACGCATCTTGGTATTTTTCAGACGTTGATTCGTATAGCGCCCTTAATTTAGAAGGCTTAGTAGGCTGGGACGTACCGTGTCTTTTGTCTCTAGTCATTTCTGACTGATGTGGATTTTCTGTCGGATTCTCATTTTCTTGATTTTCTTCTAGATAGCTGTACATGTCATTTTTCTTTTTTATTCGTGACATTTGGGAAGACGACATTTCAAAATCATCCTCTGACGTAGATTCTTCTTCTTCTAGTCTTATTTCTTCATCAAAATCATTTGCCAACGTATCCACTGATGAATCGGATAATTTATCTTCATTTGCGGAATCGTCATTTTCATTTTTGTTAGATACAGGCGAAACAACAAACTCTTCCATTCTATTTCAATACCCCTTCATTTTAATTCACTGTATTACAAATATTTAAATTACCTTAACGACATAAACAATAATTGTGTGTGTGCACAACTGATTGTAGTACATAATCAATATTGAAAATTTCAAGGTAGATTCACAACACAACGTATGTTAATTAGTGTTCGATTAAATATTGATAAAAGAGTATCCTCGACTAAATTGGTCTCTAGCATTTAAGTCTCTATTTTTTTGTAAATTATCATTGAATATAGTTTTGATTTATTAAAATATTATTTAAAAGGTCTATTTCAAGGAAGGTTCACAACGTGTTGCATCCAATCCCAAGAAAGAGATAACAACACATTTTAAATTTTATTTACTGAATACCAAACGTACATTTTAAAGTTCCAGAACAAAGTCTATGAATGAGTATTATTAAATGATTACTGGTTTAACAGAAGTATCAACCAATATCACCAATCACAAAAAAACATACACATTTATGTATATATTTCTGAAGCACGCGTTGAAAGAGTGCGTTAACAAAACCGAATCGATAACTAAGGTTGTTACCCAACGCAGAAGTGGACAGAAAGAGAGATAGAATACCAAGTGTATTTCAAATAGTTCCCATTTTGTTCAAAAGTCACTACACGTTTAGGTTGTCTATTCAAATCTAGAGGGAGGTACAATACAAATTCCTTAATAAAAGCCCTGTGTATAGGGTGTCCAATAAGTCATGAATAAAATAAAGGGGGAGTGTTAGGTAACTAGGTAATGTCATTTTCATCCAAAATAACTACGTATGTAGTTATTTAAAATTTTGTATGTTTGCCCGATATCGCTCATGATACTAATATATAAGATATAATGAAAGGCTCACTAGAATTCCCAATTTCGTTCGTTACTGTGTTATTCTGTGACAGTTAGACCACTGTGTATTCTGTAACTTATCTGTTACATAATAATTTTACTAATAAATTTAACCCAATATTAATATCCTGCTCCCGACAGGAATTGTCGGGGAAGAACAAGGTGTCTGTTAAAAATATGCTTGCCGTTCCGATCCTTCTCTACTCTTTCGAAGAAGCGAAATGGACTAGAGAAGAGCTACGTCAACTCGATATAGTAATCCGAAAGGAGATGCATCTCAATAGGAGCTTCCATCTTATATCGTCCATTCCACGGTTATATCTCCCACGACATCGGGGGGGCTGTGGACTCTTGAGCTTGGAGAATCTCCATAGCAGGATGGTTCCGGATGGAGCATGTAAGGTCTACAAGAGTTCGGATCCCCTCCTTTCCATGGTAGAGGCTATAAAAATATAGAAGACCTCGACTTATCCGAAAGGCTGACTTTCGCCTTTTTAAGGTCAGCCGGGCTGAAGTTCAAGACCGAGGGATTCATAATAGCTTGCCAGGATGGTGTATTTAACACCCTCGTCTATCGAAGTCGTATCATGGGTATGGGGGTCCTTGATGCACCTGTAAATGCACTTACTGTCGGCTTGCCAAACATACGTAGTCTCGACCTATATCCACAGACACAACGCAGCATTACGAGTGCTTTACTATCATCTAAGGCACTCGTATGGGATAGATGAAACACCGCTGTTTCCCACCGTCAGCGTCAGGCAAATACAAGCCAACAAGCCTGACATAGTACTCCTCGAACATTGTCTTGAAAGAGGAGGAAAAACGGACAAAATATCGAGATTTGCTCTTCGAACTCCGCAGGTTTTATCCAGGTCATTCTGTTAAAATAGTGGTACTGACTATAGGAGCCCTCGGTGGAATGAGCTACGTTGTTTTCAGAACTAAAAATCATACCGGCATACCGAAATTCGGCAGAGATCTTAGCCGACGGAATGCAGAAGGCTGTCATCATCGGTTCTTTGCGTCCACTCAGGGCATACGATTCACGGACTCGGTATTCATTCACCCCACGGGCGTGGGGAGTGGCCATTGGTATTTATTACACAGAGTAGGGTGACTGGCTTTTTGTAAATAATAATACCTTTGCCATTCCTATTTTGACCTATTCTTTTGGAATAATAACCTGGTCACAAACTGATTTAGAAGCTCTGCAGAGGAAAATAAAAACTGAGCTGAATAACCACAGAAAACACCATCATAAAGCCTAGCATCACGACTGACATTACCTAGAGACGATGGCAGAGGAATTACAAATTTAAAGAAACTCCACAACAATCAAATAATACTCTTGAAGACATACTTTCATCAAAGACGGGATTCTGAGATACATCTAGCCATTTGCTCTTCTGACGAGAAATACTCCCCCTAAGCCTAAGTGATCATACGCCGCAACAAAATGAGCAGACTACATCAGTAAAGGAAAAGATCGACCAATGGAAAGGAATGGCACTACACGGGAGGCACCCCCATGATCTGAGCAATGTAGAAGTCGACAAAATAGCATCAAAGGCTTGGCTCAGACACGGAGTTCTCTTCCCAGAAACAGAAGGCTTTCTCACCGCCATTCAAGACCAAGTGGTTAACACTAGAAACTATCAAAAACATATTGTTAAAGACGGCCGGATCGAAAATGACATGTCTAGAAGATACCGACACAATCAGGCCGCAAATATAATACACCAGAATCTAGCCATCAAGCGTAGCCTGATTGAAAATAGCCTGCCATATTATAAGTATAGACCCGAACCTGTACTAGAGTCTGATAGGTTCAAACTTTATTATGATAGATCTATTATTACAGACCGAACCATCCATAATAACAGACCTGACATAGTCCTACAAGATAAAAGTGAAAAGATCACCTACTTAATAGATATTGCTATCCCAAACACTAACAACGCCTAAAAAACAATAACAGCAAAGTATGAGAACTACCGGCGTCATCCCTATGACTTTACATGAAAATATAAAAAAAATAGATTTATACAGGAACTTTATAAAAAGCTGTGATTCTAGGAACAACAACAATAGTCCGTAAGTTTTTGAGTGAAACATGAGAGTGCTTGGCTAGCCCGTATCTCATGGAAAATTATCAGCGTAGAAGAGCTGAGATCAAAAAAAAAAATAATAATAATAATGTTTATTTTTTTACATAGAATACATTCTACAGAAGAATTTTTAAAATTAAGATAGATAAAGTATGTAATTAAATAAACAGCAGAAGTCTCATTAAAACTTAGCGTTGCGCATGAGATTATGTATTTATTAAGTACACAAAAACATTCTCAGTTTTATTAAGAATTGAATTAAATATAGAATTAAAGAATTAGAAACAAAAAAGAAAGCTTAAATATATGTGTAGGAAAGAAGATTAATACACAGTTTAATACACGAATATAAATTTAATATAAATATAAAAATATGCATAGACCTGGCTTACTTTCATTCATAAATTTGTATATTTCATTTGTTAGAGCATATATCGCATCATTTGTGGATTTACTCTCTCTGAATACAAACTGCGATTTCGATATTAGGTTGTATTTATCAATATATTTTGTTAGTTTGGCTTTTAGAGCTTTCTCGAATATTTTGGCTAGATTTAAAATTAATGAGATGGGCCTGTAATATATAATCTTAGTTTTTTCACCTTTTTAGTATATGGGGGTATTAACCGCCACTTTGAATTCAGTAGGGCATTTTACACTTTCAAAGATTTTATTAATCAAATATGTCAAGGGCTTGGCAATTTGGTCTGGTACTTTTTTTACAGTTTCCGCTTTGATCATATCTATTCAAGGAGCTTTTTTTTATTTTAGTGATTTAATAATACTAACAATCTCATGAGTATTTACAGATTCTAAATAGATGGATCCTTGTACAGGATTTCTTTTTGGGGATGGTGCCAATGGTTCTATGATTTTTTTTGCACATTTTTCGCCTACGTTTGCATGAATGCATTTGCCATCATCTGATCACCCTATACTATTTTATGTTTGTCGGTAATTATTTCTGTTATGTTTTGTTTTTTTGTGCTAGAGGTTATACTTTTAACAACGGGCCATAAATTTTTTGAGCTGTTTTGAGGAAAAAATGGAAATGGAAATTTTTAGTGTTGCGTCAACATGTAAAGAGTTAAATATTGAAAACTGGGAACAGGTGGAAATTCCTGTCGCCGCCTAATGTCCGTTCCGACAATTCTCGTCTATTTCTAAAGTTTTTCTACGACAAAAAAATAAAAACGGATGTTCTAATCGTTGCATATCCCAGTACTCGCATTTCAATTGTGCGTATTTTTTAGGCTAATTTTGTTACTCCCTAATGTCCGTAATGGAAATGTAGTTTTATATCAAAAAATATGTATAAAAAATATGATCGGACAATTTTCAATCTGATATGTTGACACCAATCATTTTTCGTCGCAATTCATTAATAAATCTATTCACCTTTTTTAATAGAACATTTATTTTAATCAACAAAATTACATATAAGCAAAATAAGACATCCGGTGTACGGTAGCTATCAAACAGTGCACATGTCAAATAAGGAAATAAAGCTGTAGTCGACATTTCCATTTTTACTGATTGTGCTCATTGAACATTCGACAGGCCAATGACGGAGTGGCTGCCTTTTCAAAACTATTCCAAAGAACTGTGTATACACGACACGTCACGTTGTACGTTTTAAATCAGAATGGACCATAAATTGAATAGCAGTCTGGGATTTTTTCAGATTAGTTCTCATTTTACTGTGTTTACGTATTAATAGTAATAATAATAATAACAACGTTTGTTCATCCAGGGAAATATAAAATAACATTAACTACATGTTAATAACAATAAACACACGTGCAGGAAACTTACGAAGTACTCACTCATCCTGGATTGTGAGACTGGCTTGTCTTTGAGTTACAATTCATAAACCAAAATAGTTATTTATTGTATATATTATATTTATAATAAGATATTTTCTAATAATACAACTCATAATAATAGAACAAAATTTCTTATCATTTAGTTACTTACTTAGTTTGTTAACTACGCAAACAATCCTTATTTTTATAGGATTTCGATGAGCATAATATTTAGGCAGATTCTCCTAACATATATCATCACATTTGCAGGTCAAGTTTAGTTATAGTAATATGTTTTATTTATTATCACATGTATTACATTTCTGGGAATATCAGACATCCATTTTTTCTCTCTCTTTAATAAATGAACTTATATTTAATTTTCTAATATATTGTGACAGTACGGAATACATTTTAGAGCACAGGTAGGCGTAACGTTTCTAGGGGCACTTGAAGTTTTGCCATTATCAAAGAGTCTTAAAAACTCTTAAGACTCTTTGATAATGGTCGCAAGGCTGAAACATATGCCAGAGAAATCTGAGAAAAAAACTAATGAAACAATAAACCAAGTGCGTATTGTAACTATTCTTTTGAATATTTATAATTATTCTATATATTTTATAGTTTCTTTTGGAGATTATTTCTAAACAATATCTTTTTATAATATTCAGTGAATGATATTAAGATGATACATATACTTATGCACTAGGTGCACACGCTTTGCTTTTCTTGCAGTCGTCCATTATTATTTTTTGCTTTTTAGTACGATTTTTTACAGAAAAGTAAGTTTAAAAAAAAAATTCTTGTTTTTTAGTTTCTATTTTTTAGTCATAGTTTAATTAAGCCATTGTCATACATTGCGTAAGTTTAATTAGTAGGTTAATTTGGATTTTCAAAGATAACATTATACAGCGTTACTGGTAATTCGATATATTCCTTTGGAGATGTGATGGGGCATGAGCTAAGGAGTAAATCTAGCCCTAACATACATTATGCAAAACTCAATAGTTTTTGAGATATTTCAATTTTTTTGTTTTTCTCAAAAAAGTAGATCTTAATGTCTTAAAAGTTAATTTCCGAAAAATCTACTTGACATTTTTAAATTTTTTTTTACTGGATTACTTGTCCAATATTATAGATATCCGTTTGAAATGAAAAATATCCGGAAACATTTCGATCATGTGAACATTTAAAATAAAAACTTTTTAAAAAAAATTTTTTTTTTTAAATCAGTTATGAAATTTACCTATTAGGTTTTTTCAAAAAAATATTAATGTAGCACGCGTACAAATTATTATAAAAACTTCCTTATTTCAATAGCTATCTAACTAGGTAGAAATGTTTAATGTACCCTTGATAGTTCTAATAAAAAATTAGTAAAGATAATGCTGGTGGCGGAATTTATTAAACGACTAATCGTTCATTTTCATTTAAGTCAGTCAGTCCTTGACTTTGACGTTTGTGCATATATGTCATTAACTGACATTCTTATCTCCGTGTCCCTTAAGTTTGTTGGTCTTGTTAAATTAGTTATCGAAGATTTTGATTTTGCTCGTAGTTGTTGTTATTGTATTTTCTGTGCCATGGCCGCATATGCCAACGCAGAATACGCTGATATCTTGTTTGTCTATAGATACTGTGGCGGCAACGCTGCTGAAGCTCGCCGAGAATATGGTCTTTGGTACCCTAACCGCCGATTACCAAATGCACGGGTATTCAGTACGGCATATCGAAATATCGCTGAAACTGGCTCCGTGAAATGTAGAAGAAGTGACGCTGGTGCTCCTCCCGTTTATAAACCAGATGATGAGGAAGAAATATTGAGGTATTTTGAGGAAGACCCAACTATTTCAACTAATAAAGTTGCAAGACTAACCGGAGCGTCACAATGGAAAGTTTGGTCTACGATACGTAGAGTTGGATGTCATCCTTACCACTATACCCCTGTCCAAGGCTTGGAGGAAGGTGATCCTGGAAGGAGAGTAGAATTCTGCCGCTTTATGTTAAATTCAGATGCAGAAAGTGCAAATTTTTTAACAAGCATTTTATGGACGGACGAGTCGAAATTTAATCGCGAGGGTATAACAAATTTCCACAACCTACATTATTGGGCAGAGGAAAATCCCAAGTTAACACGTGAAACTAGTTTCCAAATGAAGTTTTCTATTAATGTGTGGATAGGAGTCATTGGCCACTATTTAATAGGGCCACACTTTCTTCCTCAAAATTTAAACGGGGAAATCTCTGAAAATTTTTTAAGAAATGATCTGGTGGTGATTTTAGAAGATGTCCCTCTCGCCGTCAGACAGCGAATGATGTTTCAGAACGACGGTTGTCCAGCACATTATCGGCTGACAGTACCACAGTTACTTGATCAACGTTTCCCTAACCGTTGGATTGGAAGAGCGGGCCCAATACCTTGGCCAGCGCGAAGCCCTGACTTAACACCCCTTGATTATTTCGTATGGGGTCAAATGAAGGAGATGGTCTATGCCACATCAGTCAATACTATAGAAAACCTTAGACAAAGGATAGTCCATGCTGCCCAACACATAAGGCATAATCTGACAACTAGAGTAACAATGAAGGAAATAAGAAGACGCTGCTGTGTCTGTATACGGAATAGGGGCTCCCATTTTGTGCAAGATATATAAAAAATAAAGTACAACTTTGAAATTAATGAAGAATTAAACTCTACTTTTAAAATGTTTTTTACTGTTTATCTAAAAATAAAATTCGTACTACTTGTGTTATTTGTTATTTTTACTAGTATTTTCTTAGAACTATTAAGGGTACATTGAACATTTGTACCTTGTTAGATAGCTATTGAAATAAGGCAGTTTTTATAATAATTTATACGCGTGTTACGTTAATATTTTTTTGAAAAAACCTAATAGGTAAATTTCATAGCTGATTTTTTTATTTCAGATGTTCACATGATCGAAATGTTTCCAGATATTTTTCATTCCAAACGGATATCTATAATATTGGACAAGTAATCCAGTAAAAAAAAATTTTAAATGTCAAATAGATTTTTCGAAAATTAACTTTTAGGACATTAAGATCTACTTTTTGAGAAAAACAAAAAAAATTAAATATCTCAAAAACTATTGAGTTTTGCATAATATATGTTAGGGCTAACTTTACTTTTTAGACTATGCCCCATCACATCTCCAAAGGAATGTATCGAATTACCAGTAACCCTGTATATTTAGGTTAGATTAAGGGTGGAGGCGCGAGGGGTCACAGGAGGTTTACCCCCAAACAGCTCTCAGTAGAAATTCGTCTCTTAACGATTTGTCTTGATTTCTCGCTGTTTCGTTTTGCAGATTTTTCAATTTTCACCCCCGCGCACCCTACATACGGATATTTGCAAAAGTAAGGGTGGAATACTGTGTTGTCATCTGATATTAATAACTTTGCAAAATTTCATCAATTGATTATGTCAGGAGATGTGTTATATAAAGGATGCAAGATTTGAAGACAAGCATTCTGAAAACTACATTGTGAGTAGTTAAAGAAAAGCAAGCGAAAATTGCAAAAATGTTGGCTGTTTAAAATCTACACAAGAAAGCGCTAAAACCATTGCAAATGACAATGGGAATTGTTGCAATAGATAACAGCAAAATTAAAAAATAATTAGAGGAGTTGTTCAAATACAACACAATTGCCGTCTAAACACGCTGAGTTTAGAATAGACATTAATACGCAAAAAGATCTTGGTTGTAAGTAGATTTTTTGTTTACTAATTTTGTATTATTTGGAAACAACAATTATTATACTTACCAACGAAGACGTTGAAGATGTTAAACAAAAATGGGAAGCATTTAGCAAGCGTGGACGATTTAGGAGGTGCTGGTGCACTTACGTCTGGACTCTACACTTCATTTAAATATAGCTGAGTCCTTCCAAAACATAAAAATTCTATTCACGGCAAGGGCAAAAAAATATCAATCCAACTTCCGTATCCGTATCGAAGAAAGTCTGAAATGACTGGCCGTAGAAATATATCAGCAGGAGGAAAAGTGAGACCATTAGCAAAGAAGAAAACTACAGCCCCTCATGTGCTTCAAAAATGTGTGGATAAAAGTATTAGCTGAGGAAACAATAAGTTTAAAAAATAAATTATTATGTACCGTCACAATAAAACATTTTAAATTAAAATTTATGTGTTATGTATATTTTATAACTTAAGAACTACAGATATATAAGAATTTAAGCATTCACAATTAACAGAGTAAAATCACAGTGTTACGGACCTCTAGCGTATGCGACCCATCATACGCTTTAGCGTTTTGTGGGCCGCATTATAACAACTGCTACACGTCCGGAACACATTTCGCTATTCTCCACGGGAGGGCGACACGTGATAAGCAGAGGAAACAGAAGCAACCATTGTTTTTGGTATGGTTGTTGATTGGCTTGGCGTGGGCAGTAGTTGATAATTCTACCAACCTCGGTTTTATCCAAGGCATCCTGGTGGATTTTAGAATTATCAACACAAGAAAATTTCCTCAATCTGTTGTTGTTCCGTTTAGCGGAATATTTTGTGTTTGTGAGTAAATTTTATCTGCGGAAGCAGGATATTTAATTACACAAGGTAAGCTAACCTCTTCACGCCATCTTGCCCGTTCCCTACCCACGTGTTTCGCAAATTTGCAGGCTTTCCTTTGGAGATACCGTGTCAACCTGAAAGGCGGACTCGACCCCATTTATCCGACTGTGGCTTCCAGGAGTTTTGGTGGATTGTTCCCTCATCAGTGAGGTAAATTATGTTTCATTTGTAGGTTATGTCAGAATTGCTCAATTAAACACGCTTCACGTGTATTTCTGACTGTAATTTAAATCGTGATATCTTTAGGGTTCTACGGACGGGGCTTCTACACACGTCAGTGAGAGTTCCACGGACGGGGCATCCACACACAGTGGAAGGTGCCAGGGCTGGTGAGGCTACCATCAACCCCATCCTTGGGTCCATTTCTTGTGTCCCGAAGACATCTCTGTAGGACTACAGTTCTTCCACGTCCGGACTCGGTATCGTACCACCCTAAACAAGTGTGTTGTGTGTTGTATTTTTTTTACTTACCGGGGACCACCTTCAGTGGTTCGGCTGGATGTCAATTCATAATTTGCATTTTTAACTTGTACATATTTACAGATTTTATGCATTTACATATATTTAAGGAGGTTCTTTAAATGAGACCTTTGTGGCAGTATTTATGAGCAATTCATGATCATATTGTAAACCGATGTGTAGCTACACGAGGCATTTTATGAATGTTGTAACTGATTAATCGTGAAATTGACCACAACTTTGAACATCGCCAGGTCACATGCTAGAGAACCAATATCTGTAAAATTGTTCAATATAGTGCATTTCATTTTTAAAGAAAGTGTTATTATTTCGTCTGCGACCACTACACATGGAAGCCTCCGTTATTTGTTAAGTAAGTAAACTAATAATTTATCATAGTTTGTGTAAGCTTGGGCTTAACGCCCTGAGATAGTCTGAGCTAGAGAAATTTTATCGTAGGCACGTACATCACTTTCCGGGTCAAGTTAGCCTACGATATCTGCTACGCTACAGTAGCCCAAGTGATTTCGTTACGTAATATCTGATAATCATTAAGATCCAACGTATTTATTTGTTTATGTACGTGAAACCCGTAGCAACAGGTACTTCCAAACACAAATGGTTGTAAATAAAATGCTAACGTTCCAGCTCTTGCTTCATATTTTGCCAACGCTGACCGAGGAACGCCACGAATCGCGCCGATCGTACATTAACGTTGGCAGAATATGAATATGCAGCCAGCACTGCTTGCATTTGCCTTAGCGTTCGGTTTTTCTTCTTGATTAGCAAAACAAGAAGGCGTTCATTCCCTATTCGAAATGATATTTTCAACTGACCAAGTACATTTTTCTATATTCTTGACTGATAAATCAGTCGTAGAAGAAAAGTTGCAACTAGTTGCATGCAAGTTGTCCGTATTGGCACTAAAGGGCCATTTTAGGCGCGCACTGGTTGCCACCACTAACTGCCTCTTATGAAAGCGTTGTTTTTTTTACATCTACTTCAGAAAAGTTTCATTGTATGTCTTCATACAACAAGGATACTTGTTACTTGTTTTAGAAATATTCCACATTTCTAGTTTTTCTTCCATATTTCAGATCATTAAATAGGAGATTTTTGTAGGAAAATAATTTTATGTACAAGTGATATTAAGGGAGATATGTGTCCTGATAAAATGGACCGATTGTATATATACACTCTACCGCGTTCATTATTATAGATGAGCAATATATGATTGACAGATAAAGATGTAGAAGGTAAATTAGCCACAAAAAGTTGTTTAAATTTAGCGTATTCTAATATGCCGTCTTTAACAGTCGTATGATTTGTTATCTCAATACATATATTATGAAAAAGGTGTTTAAAAAATTTAGTAGAGTAGAATCAAGTCAATTTAACACCACAGTGCTGTCATGATTTCTAATTGAATTGTACAAATTTATCTAAGATTGTATTGGTACGCCTGCTGGATTTAATCAAATATTGAATTATCTTCACAGACAAAATGTCTGCACATAAATTCGTTTCACAGTTCTTTCAAATCAAATATTGAAGAAAAAAGATATACAATAATGTGTTGGTTGCTAGTATATCAATATACGGCTATCTTTGCATAGTAGTGCCACAGATTTTCTCAAAAGTGGTAAATATTATGTAATATAGCACTATAAAATACTATCAAAATTATAAGTTATTGCCACACAAAGTGATTGTTCAAAAATTCGTGTTTTATAGAGTGTGTCCCATTTCGTACCAAGCTACCCTTATAGCTTGGCTATTTCTATTTGGATTTGTATATATTTTTTACAGCACATAATACCCATAGTGAACTACCTTTGGAAGGTAGAACTGTTACCCAATCTCTATTTCAAAGCCAACTGTGACGTTTTTTAATTGGGAATTTTGCAAAAGTAACATTAGCGATTGAGATAGAGGAAAAATGTATTTGGAAAAGTCGTTCAGAAAAATTAAGTAAGTTCAAATATGAAGCTTCATTTGAAAATATTGATTCTTAGTTTTTTTTTTTGAAAAATATCGAGGTTTGGGTTAATTTAGAGCATCCAGATTGCTATGAATTCCAGAAAATAGTTGGAAATTTTTAATTTAATAAACCAGCAAGGAAATGACAATTGACTGGAAGCCATTTATTGTCCATCAATTAATTTGAAGAGAAGCGAGCGTAGGTGCGTCTTTACTATGTACATACTTCGGTATGCGATGTAAAGCAACGACAGGCGCAGTTAGTACTTGGATGGGTGACCATTCCAACGGAAACCGCGTTCTCGCCTCACACATCTTCCAGCGGCTTGTATATCAGTGTTTGCGCGGAAGCTATACAACCTTAGGCGAGGGTTGTATAGGAGATATACCATCCTTCGGAGGGGATGTAAAGCCGTCGTTCCCTTGTCTATTAAATGTTACGCAAGTAAAAGATCATTACTCATCTTAAGGGAAGAGGTTCGGCAAAAATTCCTGGTTGGGGGTAGCTCGTCTACAGGCGTCGGTGTTAGGCCTCAGTAGCGGAAATAGGCCGACGTTAAATAAATGTATAAAAAAAAAAAATTTGAAAAAATTTGAATTGACTTGAAAAAACGCAAAATCTAGAATCTTAACCTTTCACAGAATATCGACAAAAATTGAGGTTGCCATCTAGAAAAGATGAAGTCACTTTCCATTACCCCGAATATCAAAAAAGGTATTAAAATATGTGTAAAACTTGATATTTCGTAACATACAAGCGTTCTCAAAATTTCAGATCGCTCTCTTTAAAAATAAAGCAATGTATTTAACTCATTACAATGAATTTTGCTGAATTTTGTGCAAATCTTAGAGTATCGTTCTAGGTCAAGAACTACTGATTTTGTCAATGACTTATGGTGCGTAGTCCTATTTAGGGAGACAGTCCTATGCTAGTACCGAGTCCTGGTGACGGGTGTGTTTTCGTATGAGGGCTATTTTTCACAAATCAATATCTTTGGCATCTAAAAACTATTTTTACAAAACATCAATTACCTTTGAACACTACACTCGATTACACTACTCGATGCGCATTTTGCTAACCATGTTGGCATCATCAGGAGGTGATTTAAACTGAAAACCAGTCTTATTTATCTTCCGATGATGCTGACATAGTTAACGAAACTCTCGCCGAATAGTGTATTCGAGTGTAGTGTTCAAATATTGTTGCGTTTTGTAAAAGGAGTTTTTAGACTCCATGGATATTGATTTGTAAATAATTGCTGTCATACGAAAATGCCTCCACCGCCAGAACTAGGCCCAGCTTATGGTTGTCCCTTTAAATAGAGTTTCGTACCATAAAAGATGAAGGAGGTTCTCCAGTGCTCATTTGAAACTTCAGTAGCTCTTGGTTTATTCAGTGGTGGTCCTATTTTAGATCCAACAATGTAGGGCGAGGAGAAAATTTTTCGTTTTTGGTTTTCATTGCCTACTACCAGCGCATCCGCCAAATTTTACGACTTATAATATTGAATTTCTTTGTCGTTCCATTTGTATTCTTACTACTGTTATTTTATACAGTTTAGTAAGCTTTTATACATATTACTACACCTTCTATTGGAAAGGTCTTCCCACCAACTCAAGAAGACAACATGCAGTAGGATTTGCCGTTCGGAATCAACTTGTATCCAACTTAACACAAGTACCACAAGGCCTATCCGAGCGTCTAATGCTGCTACGCTATAAGCTATCAGATGGCAACGCGGTAAATCTAATAAGCGCCTACGCTCCCACTCTGGATGCAAGTCACGAAACCAAGGAAAGCTTCTATCAACAGCTGGAAGAAATCCTCTGTAGAATACTTAAACGGAACGACTCGTTATTCTTGGCGATTTTAACGCTAGAGTAGGGAGAGATGCAGACACCTGGCCAGGCATCATAGGCAAGAACGGTTTGGGCAACATGAACGCTAACGGTCAACTACTCCTAACTAAATGCGCCGAACATGATCTAGTTATAACAAACACCATTTTCCGACAAAAGGATAAATTTAAAGGGACCTAGCGTCACCCCAGATCAGGTCACTGGCATCTATTGGACTATGTTATCGTACGTAGGAAGCATCTCAAGGACGTCCAAATTACAAAGGCGCGCATTGATAGCGAATGTTGGACCGATCATCGTCCTGTTGTCTCTAAAATGAAAATTATTATGAGACCCAAACACCAAAGAACTCAAATAAAACGTAGACCCCGTCTCTGTATTAGTAAATTGCATGACCAAGAAACCGTCGAACAGCTAAAGCAAAAAGTTCAAGAGAATTTGAGTGCACTAGAAGAAACCAATTCTGTAGATGTCGCTACTACCTGGACACAAATTAAAGACAGTTTAAAAAGTGTGAGTGAGGAAATTCTTGGCACTGCAGCAAACAAAAAACAGGAGGACTGGTTCAATGATAATGAAGCTTTTATACAAGAACTTCTTGACCGCAAACATATTGCCTTCCAAAACGCTATCAACCACCCCAACGACTCATCAAAAGCAGAAGCTTTTACCCAATCTAAGTATGAAACGCAATGCGAAATCAGAAGAATAAAGAACGAGTGGTGGGCAAGCAGTGCCAGAGAAATTCAAAGGTACGCCGGTTCACACGAATACAGGAATTTCTTTCAATGAGTAAAAGCAGTGTACGGTCCCAGTCGGAAAAATATGTGCCCTATTAAAGATTTAAATGGAAATCTCCTCAAAGAAGACCAGGAAATAAGAGCCCGATGGAAAGAACACTACTCTAACATTCTTAACCAGCAAAGTCAAGCCGATCCCGATATTATAAATCTTATCCCTCAATATGACATCTTCGAAGACTTAGATAAACCACTAACAACGGAAGAGATCTTAACCGCCATTGGGCAGCTAAAAAATAACAAATCTCCCGGCGCCGACTCACTCCCAGCTGAGATTTTTAAAGCTGTGTCGTCAGAGCTCATACCCTACCTCAAAAAACTGTTTGATGTCGTGTGGGAAAGTGGTCAAGCTCCGCAGGAGTTTCAAGATACACTTTTAATCAACCTGGATGTGGATGTGTCCTGGCACCCCTACTTTTTAATTTGTTTACCACTGCTCTAACAATTATTGTTGACAACAAACTGACAGTCAGAGGAATAGGTCTCAGATACCGTTCTGATGGCGGCCTCTTTAACATAGGGCGCTTTAGAGCTTTCACGAAGACACGCACACGATTCATTTGTGATCTCCAGTATGCGGATGACTGTGCACTTTTAGCCTCTACGCCGAAAGAGCTTCAAGAACTTTTAGATGTGTATGCCCAGAGCTATGATTCCTTGGGACTTAAAATTAACATTGGAAAGACTAAGATTATGTCAACTCCTCATCGAGTGAACCAAATAGACATTACACTTAACGGAAATTCTCTTGAAGTGGTGGATCAGTTCAATTACTTAGACAACGTTGTTAATGAGAAAGCAAACATGGACAGCGAGATTCGCAATAGAATTAACGCTGCATCTAGGGCACTCTGGGGACTTAGAGAGAGAGAGTATTTGACAACCACGACCTTGCTTTGTCAACGAAAATGGCTGTCTACAGAGCAGTTCTCATTCCAACACTGCTATATGGATGTGAAAGCTGAGTCACTTACCGTCGTCATGTGAAAGAATTAGAACGTTTTCAGCGAAGACACCTCAGAAGTATGATGAAAATCCGTTGGTTCCATCACATATCAAACGTGGAAGTACTCAGGAGAGCAAACAGCCTTCCAAAATGTACACTTTATGGTGAATTGTTAAGCGGTAGAAGAAGGCGTGGCGCTCAACGAAAGAGGTTCAAAGACGTTCTCCATGAAAATATAAAATCCTGCGGTATTCCAGACGAGCAATGGGAACAACTTGCAACGGACAGAACTGAATGGCGAGGGGTTGTGGCCAGCTATCAAGGAAATGTTGCTGCAAGAAGGCCGAATCCAAGACCTAACCAGGTCTATGTTTGTCCTGACTGCGGTCGACATGTGCTCTCCCGAATTGGCCTCTATAGCCATAGTCGTGTGCACCGTAGATGAATGGGAATTACAATAGACTACACCTTTTACTTGTTTTTTTATTACACACAATCTATCGACTGTAACATTTTTTTATACTCGGACTCGAGTAAAGGCTAATAATAATAATAATAATAAATAGTAATAATAATAATAATAATAATAATACATATTTAAAAATAGCAGCTAACATTCATGTCCTATCCAGGCTAAATTCGTTTAGTGATGATTTCGCAATATTTCCTTCTAGGTAATTCACTTTTGTGATAGATTTTTCAAAGATCATAACTACGATTTTTTGTTAGAAAATGAGCAATACAATAATTTTGCCAAATGGGTCCAGGAGTACGATGCGGTTGCACAGTCGGCTAAAGCGTGCTGCGTGGAGAGGACGCTTGGTCAGACTGCCTGTCCTGTTCTGGGTTCGATTCTCAACTCCAACACTGACAATGTCAGTAGATAATGGATATTGTCTCTGTATTTAAATATCATCCTTGGCTGTGGATTTGGGGATATGTAAAATTAATCAAATATTTCGAATCTCCGGCTTGTAGTGATAAACAGTTTTTATTTTTTATCTTGACATGGCTTTTCCCAAGCAGTGTGGAATTAAAATTATAATCAATGCAATTAGAACGTTGTGTGTTGACCACAAGTACCAAATAAACAGCAAACTCATTAGTAGCATAAAATAACGTTTTATTAACCGACTTCATTTTTAGCCGTAACTTTGTCAGCAACATATTTTCTAACTGTTATTATATTAAATACGCAATCATGCAAATCACCAGTCTGAGTTACTTCATATTTCTATTTTAATTCTAATATTAGCTTTCAATTTTGCACTATCTGAAATTAGGTGTAAAGTACATCTGGACTCTGGTAGATCCTTTAATCCTGAAAGTTGTATGTTCTTGGATTCTGTTATATAGGACGCTGTCACAGTCTAAGTAGAAAGGTTTTAGCAAGCGGTGGCCCCAATCCGATCCATCATGGCTTGTCAGAGCTGGCTACTCTCGCCACCCCGGTCACCCCGTGCCCTGCACCCTGTACCCTGTCACAGCCTTTTACTGAATCAACCCCCGTCTCTACAATACCAATTATTACCAATATTTAGTCTTTTCATTCAAATATTTTTTTCACCCCGGTCGGAGCAAAAACTGTCCACCCTAATAGAAATGTTATATTCTTAGACAGTGGGAAAATATGCTATAATCTATACAAATATAGGAGCCCCAAGAATATATTTTTTAAATAGATATACAGACTATGACGCAAAGTTGATCCTGGACACAATACTATTAACATACAAATAATTGCACACAAATACACCTTATACAGAGAAAAGAGAATTTTCGTATTATTTATATACCTCTTCATGCGTCTATGCATATATTCAATATAGATTAACTCGTGACAGACCTTCGTTAATGCCAAAAGTTGTAAAGACGCGGACAAACTTGATTATTGAGAAATCAGTATTAATTTCTAACCCCCTGCTGGTTCTATATTAAATTAGATCAAACCTTGATAAAATCGGTTGATAAAGATATGTAGTTTAGTTTATCCGTCCCGCATCAATTTGAAAAGCCAGTGTTATTAACAGCGCTATTAATCAAATATAAAGACAACCGACAAGTCAGACGTGACCGGGAACGCATGTCGGCTAAGTAGAACAGAAGGGTAAAGACAGCTTGACACCTCCTCTGTTATAATAACGTGTATTTTCACAAATACCTTCAATTGCCAATTCCCGAAGGTACTTCTATGCAGTTTACTGACTTAAATACGTTGCTATGATAATTTGAGGACTAAAATAAATCATAGTTAATTTTTATTAAACGTATTTATAACAGTCCATCATGTAAGGGACTTTAGCATACTAAATAATTCGATTTTGTTAAATTTTTCGCATAGTATCATCAGATGATCGTTTCGGCGTGGTAAGGTCGTAGAAATAGAAATATATTTATTCATTCATATAAAGCTGTACATTTTAACGATATGAAACGTCTATATAAAACATATATATGTAAAAATCACATGATACAATGAAAAGAAAAAATGACAAACAAGTATACAAAAAAATATATATAAATAAAAGATAGAGTAGTAATAAGAAAATTGATGGGGCTGTAAGAATTTTATTATTCACAAAAAATCTGTCTACAACTTTCATTGTACCTCGTATTAAAAATTAATCTTAGAAGTTTCTTTTGAGCTACAAATATTCTCTTGAAGTCTCTCCCACCATCCCACCTAATTATATTTAGAGTAATAAGTGAGTATGCCATGGCATAATATATGTTTAGAAGTCTTGAAACAGTTAAGATATCTTTCATTTGCAAAATGGCATAATAGTCTTTATTTAATTTGCTACAAACACCATCCGCATGGGCATTCCATGTAAGTCTGTCATCCGCGAGAATTAGATATCGCTAATCAGGTTTTTATTAGGAAAGTCTCTTCTTTTAAAAAAATGTATACATTTTGTTTTAGTTTTATTCAAAGCGAGTTTATTTCTTTCGCACCAAGTACTTAAATCATAGGTGGCATCATTAATCATATTTACCAGCTACTGGGGTGTTTCAGCTGATAGGGTCATAGTAGTATCGTCAGCGAACATTGTAAGAAGGCTCCCAGTTATATAATTCGGCAAGTCGCTGATAAATAGTAAAAACAATAATGGGCCTAGCACAGATCCCTGTGACGCACAAAGTTTAACATCGTAAACACTTGACGTGACACTATTAATATCAATGACCATATTTCATCCCTCAAGATACGATTGGATCCAACTAATTATGCTTCCTGACAAGTTATATCTGCTAAGTTTCATTATTAAATAATCAGGGCATACAGAATTAAATGCCTTGGGCAGGTCAAATAGTAGTGAAGCCACATATCTGCTTCTATCCAATTCAAGGTACGCGAAATTCAGCAATTCACAGGTGGTTGATCCGACAGATCTATTTTTCCAAAAACTATGTTGAAACGTAGTCAGTAATGCATTATTCTCCAAATGTGCAGAGGGGCAATTACATACAATTCTTTTGAATAATTTAGATAATGGGTTAAGGATATAAACCTGTCTATAATTGTCAATATTAATCACCCCCTCTTCCATGCTGTCGGTCCTAGGCATACGGGGATTCGTAGGATCGGGATTTTTATGGGAATATCAAGGAAACTAACCATTACTCAACCACAGTTAAAGAAATTCTTATAATTCTGAAAAGGTTTTAAAATTATCGCACAAAATCGCAATGTAATTTTAATATATTAAACGGATAACATGGATTTCCTGATTAGATAGCGCCAAATAGTCTGGAGATATTTCAAGTCTCACTTATATGATTATGAAATCAAATATAGAATTAATCAATTCATTGATTGGCATCGATTGAATGATCTAGTTGTAGTTTGTTTTTGTCTGCAAATTTTCATATCTCATGCGAGTAAGCAATAAATGTAGTAGTTAAAATCTAGTTAAAAATCTTTTATATTATTTTGCATTTTGCATTTATTGGTGGTATTTTTATTTTTACTTGTGTTAAAAAGACTACCTTAAGTTTTAGTGGTTTTCATCTAGATCTAACCATTTAAAACCTTTCATCTCGCACATTTACAATGTTATTTCTATAGAAGACCTATACAAATAAGTGAACTTCGTCAATGTTAAGATTAATGGAACATCGGGAATGTTTTTAATCAGAAAATACCAAAATTAATTTTCCGTTTTAGAAGTTTTCGGTTCTGATAAAATAAATAAGTCCATATACATATTTCAAAAATATTTTAGTCAACATCAGTCAGGCACCGAGTTTCGTTGTTAATAATATCGAAAACACAACGTATCCATTAAATTTACTAAAATATTTCAAAATGAAATAAGGAAAAGGGTCATAAATCAATCACGAACTCCATTTACTCGATGTACGTCGTGCAACTGCAACTAGAGACAATTTTAGGTGTAAGTATTTCTATACAAATAAGATTTTGCGGTCCAAAGTCGAAGATAAAATCTACATATTTAGAGATCTCAAAAAAATTCTTTAAATTCAATTCATCCTATGGAGAGCAATATACAGTGTGTTTCTGTTTCTAATTTTTTTATTGAGTCCTTAGTTATTATTGATATATTTGAATGAAAAAGTTTGTGAAGGTTGAAATATCTTTGGAAAATATAGCAAAAACAATTTAAATTCAGGTTTCTTTCTACGCGTTACACTTTTAGGACACTTTAAAACTATATTTTACATTATTAAAATTTTAGTTTCCGATATGAAGATGAGCCTATGGATGGACCCTCCTCACTTATTTCGAAGACTGGTGAAGGTAAGAATTCAAAGTTTTGGGAATTGAAATTATTCCTTAAATATTCTGGAATGATTTGAAATTCATTTTTTGAGTTAAGTGCATCATAAAGAGCACATTTTTACTTTCCCATGTACGTAATACATACGAAAATAAGGAAAGTATTGTTATGAGCAAAAATCCATTTTAAATTATTGGCGAATTTACACACTAAATCCGTAAAACTGGTTTTTAGAAAATGTCTAACGTTTGTATCGTGTTATTTATTGTTTACCATATGTGATGGCATCTAGAGCCCAAGCTATTGGATCACTTTTGCTTAAATTTTACATGCATATTCAGGACGACCATATCTCGAAATAAAATCGCAAACTATGCCTTAGCTCAAATGTTCGAAAATTAAAAAATGGGTAATAATTTTTTATCTAATACAGCTCCAACGACTTGAAAACATTTAACACATAAATACTCCTTTAATGTTAGTTTGGGATGACATGACAGTTACCCCTGAAAAATGCAGGGGCGAAGACTGTGGGAAGTAAGGTAGAAGAAATATTAGAAAATCAAAACAATACATCGAAACCTGTCTTTTGCATATATTTCAATTGAAATTGGTTGGTGGTCAAAGATAAATACTGAACCACTGCACTTAGATATCATTGAACCCCTTGTACTTCCTCCCTGTAGGCAGATTCTCGCCTAGGCCTTCAACCAACCTAGTCTTGCAAAATAGGTGGTAATGCTGCCTGGGTGTATCTATCTCCTTACATCGGCCAAAGTAAGCCAACGTTCTCCCAAAATGGTTTCTCTGATTGATGAGACGGCAGAACAATCACAGTACATGTTGGTCCTTATCATGTTGTTAACAACCTCTGCAGAGAGGTATTCCGCTTAATCTCAAATTGTGTAGATGTTTCCTTAGAGGATATGTCCAGTCTGGATTCCAGTTATAAAACGTGGGTTCCTTCTGGACATTTCCAGGAATTCCATTGCTATACTCTTGTTAGGATATTTTAGTAGTTCCCTAGCAAGCTGACAGCTGTTTGTTTCATCCCACAGTTTCTTGAATTTTGCCCGTAGATTGCCCAAGGACAATCTATTTTGCAGCTATGCTTATGCCTGCCAGTTCCGTCTGCATTACGCTGGCTAGCCCATCCATAGCCCATTTATATTGCTTCTCCTAGATATATATCTAGTGGTGGCAGGCACAGCTTTACCTCCATAGCTCTCGTTGACGTTGTTCGCATAGCTCCGGTTACGCTTAGGCAGGCAACTCTCTGCACATGGCTGAGCTTGACCTTATCTGTAGTCTGTTTGCTCTTAGACCACCAAACTACAGCTCCATAGATTATCATTGGTTTTATGACGGCAGTGTATATCCACATAATTACTTTGGGTTTCATTCCCCAGGTTATCTCCACGGTCTTGCGACACTGCTCATAGAAAATGTAAGTCTTCTAGTTTACTTCTCCCTCTGAAGAGAACCATCTCCGTTTTCCTCAGATTGGCAGACAGTTCTCTGCACCATTTTTCAATTATTCTTAGGGCCCCTTGCATTCTTTCACAAAGGACTCCTTCAAATTTTCCGCTAAGTATTGTTATTAATTCTGCATAGGCAATTGTGTGAAATCCTTCTGACTTTAGGCGGCGCAAGAGGCAGTGGTGATAT
Organism: Leptura quadrifasciata; assembly: GCA_963675555.1. NCBI lineage: Eukaryota > Metazoa > Arthropoda > Insecta > Coleoptera > Cerambycidae > Leptura > Leptura quadrifasciata. The sequence continues at coordinate 6,554,361 of OY776675.1, forward strand.
TATACTTCCCACTTCCTAATACAGAAGCATCTCCCACACTAATTTGTACAGCTCTCTTCGAGACCATGTTGGATATCCAGCTTCCCATGATCGTAGGAAGGGTTGCTTGTATATGTATGTGCGGAAGCTATGTAATCTTAGGCGCGGATTATGTAAGGGATGTACCATCCTTGGGAAGAAATATAAAGCCGTACCACGTCTATTAAATGTTAGGTAAGTAAAAGATCCCTACTCTTTGAAAGAGGTTTAGCAAAATTCCTGGTTGGAGGTAGCTCGTCTATAGGCGTCGATGTTAGGCATCAGTAGCGGAAATAGGCCGACGTTAAATAAGTGTTAAAAAAGAACAGCATAGGTTTTTAAGACCTCAAGAAATTTGTGATTCAAGTTTCCCTCAAGTGTAAATTGCACAATTTTATACAAAATACTGTATCTCGTCTAATAACAGATAACAGAAATTGAAATAGTTGGATTTGCCTTTCGTGCAGTAGAATTTAAAAAAGCATAGCAGCGAGATTAACTTGTAGGTATATTTGATTAACTGTGACAATTTAAATCCGTAAGGGAAACTGAGGTTTCTAAATGTATTTATAATATTCGATCTAACGCTTATGGTCACAACAGGTTCTCTACAAAAATTCTTAAGCTGTGTATACCGGAAATAAATTCACATTTAACGTTTATTATTAATAAGTGTATATCCACGGGTATTTTTCCTGAATTATGCAAAATAGCAGTGGTAATACCGCTTAACAAGGTCAAATCCCCTATGTTAGTTTATTACCTGTATTATCCAAAATTATTGAACGCTTGATATACAATCAGTTAGTGGCCTACGCAAATGAACACGAAATAATTCCAACAAAACAGTCAGATTTTAGAGTGCCCTGTTAAAGGAATGTGATGACTTAATAAAAGGTTCCGAACACAACAAGATTGCAGTATTAGTAATATTAGATTATTCAAAGGCTTTTGATACTCTCAATCATGTTTTGTTACTATCGAAATTAAAATTATTTGGATTTATTCGCAATGCTCTTAATATCATGAAGTCATATTTAAATAATAGGAAGCAAAAAGTAATAACCGGTCATAACTTAGAATCTGATCTGAAGATGTTGGGGGCTGGTGTTCCGCAAGGATCAATATTAGGGCCTCTTCTATATTTAATATATACTGCGGATTTCGTTAAAATTATTCAAAAATGTGTATCTCATTTCTATGCAGACGATAGCGAGTTATATAATACCTTCAGATCAGAGGACTATATGAAGGCAGTACATGAATGAAGATATCAGATGCTTTCTTGATACTTCACATAAGCACTGCCTAACCGTCAATGCCAAAAAATCTCCAATTATAGTTTTCGAAAATAATGAAAAACTTATTTTAGATAACGAAAATTTTTTGGTGGGGCAGCATGACTAGTTTAAAAGCCTAGACTTAATAGTAGATTTTAAATTAAGATTTTGTGCTCATATTAATATGATTTTATCACATTTTAACTATTGTGATGAAGTAGGTTCTTCCGGGTCTTGCCGTGGTCGTCGAACTTTACTTGACGTTTCGCTGATCATCCTGATCATCAGACTAGTCTTTAGAATCCTTCTGAAGAAGCTGACAGGATGATCAGCGAAACGTCAAGTCAAGTTCGACGACCACGGCAAGACCCGGAAGAACCTACTTCATTGGACAACGGCCGTGAAAACCTGCATTCAACTATTGTGATGTTGTTTACGGCCCTTGTCTGGATGCGGCAACTCTTACAGAATGCAGAAGGAATAAAATACATGTATTCGTTTTATTTTTAGTCTTCCTAAAAGAGAGCATGTTTCTCCTTATTTAAAACGAATTAACTGGTTGGATGACTGCTGGTCGAGAGGTGAGCGCACTTGCCTCTCACCCAAAAGCTCCGAGTTTGATCCCCGGTCATGACAGTGGAAAATACTGTGAGAGGGATTTTTTCATTATACACGGATATTGCGTGCGTGTCCCTTGTCTCTAAATGTGTAGCCCTCTCCCACATAAGGGTCGTAATTACCTGTAGTGTTATTTATTTATTTAATATGATCACACGTAGGTAACATCACCTTGCATGTTTTACGCATAAAATTATTACTACTAATATCCTCCTTATACTAGGGAATTACTTGTCCCTATATCCTTGGTTCATAATAGGAATCTTAGACAACCAGATATGCTAGCAATCTCGCAACATTCTACTACAAGGTTTCAGAGGTAATTTTCTTATTCTGTCCCATCTCTGCTCAGTACTATTCCAGACAATCTAAAACAGAATTCAGTAATATCATTCAAACCTAAATACAAACAGTTTTTATTAAATCAATGAACTCAATGTTGTTTGAACTCCGCCGTTTTTTTAAATATATAATTTTTAAAAAATAAAGGCAATTTATCATTATTATTATTATTATTATTATATTATTTAAAATGAACTGTACGATTCTCTGTGAATTAAATGTTGAAACGTTAATCGGTAAACTTATTTAGAAATATACGAATTAACATCAAGAAACACGCATTATTATTTCAAGCATGGCAATCGCCTTATTAAATTTTTTGGAAAGGCGATCCTTTGTTTGCTTTAAGAACTCTACATAACAAAAATATTTACGTTGTCATTGGCTTATTATATTCTTGTAATATAGCATGAATAGCTTGTATTATATAATACCTCAATCAATTAAATTAACACGTCATTAATGTCTAAGTACACTGATTCCGTCAGTGCGGCTTGTTGCCTGTGACTAAACGTTATTAATTCAGGCTTTATATTATGACTGATTAACCTATCAAAGAGCTGAAAGTAGCGGGTACAGCGGTTTACACTTCAGTTTACACAGATTATTCGCACCCCTTTTTATTAAATTTTGCTGTTATGAGGTCAGAAATGTAGTTTTATATTTTCTGCTAAATAATTCACAAAAATTCGGACATACTTAATAGTGGTTTAAAAAATTGATTATCAACTGACGAATAATGATTCTCGTCTATTTTTGCCAAAATATGGAAACCCTAAATGTTCCTTAAAGGTAAGGAAAAACTCATTCCTTAATATTTGGAATATCGTACATTAAAATATGATCTCAACTGTGTATGAGGAACTCAGAGAAATATTAGAAAAATATGTACTATACTCTATTTGCTGAATATAAATAGTTAAGTCACTTCCCATTAATTTATGTTTGCTTTGACCAATGTATGCAATGACTTGTTTTAGACCCGACAAATTTATAAAAGCGGGAAAATTAAAAGATGTAATATTTTTTGAGGAATTAATTTAATAAAATGTAAAGTTTTAAATAAATATAAAAAATCTAAAAGTCTTTATTATATATATGTATATATGTATATATCAAGAAAAAAATTCGTGGGCAAGCCCGCAGAAATGATAGTGCAACCGTGTACACGTGTTTTGGACTTTTTGGTCCTCATCAGCACGGTGTAGCTAAGTTGAAAGGATAGGCACAACTTAGGAAAAAACGATACAAATGGAAACCACTGACAGGAAGCCAGTTGCACATTTGTGGCAACTGGCTTCCTGTCAGTGGTTTCCATTTGTGTCGTTTTTTCCTAAGTTGTGCCTATCCTTTCAACTTAGCTACACCGTGCTGATGAGGACCAAAAAGTCCGAAACACGTGTACACGGTTGCACTATCATTTCTGCGGGCTTGCCCACGAATTTTTTTCTTGACTTATTGTCCTGTTCCCGCGATAACACCTTTCCTTTTATATGTATATATATATATATATATATATATATATATATATTGTTTTTTAGATTTTCGCGGGTGTTAAATGAAGTGTTATTGTACTTACGTGTGCTCTCCCGCGTCGATGGTCGACTCCTCCAGTCCTGCAGTAAAGAGGCCAAGATTTTTAGAAATATTAGAAAGTTGCAAGTCCTGATCGTTTATATTAATATGAATACTATTAATATACCAACAGCATGATGTTCTGCGTCCAAGTAGTAGCATTACTTTGGATTTGGTGGGATTAATAGTTAGACAATATTTTTCCAACATAGATAGTAGTGCCCGTAAATCCTGATTTACTCGTACACATGTCTCAAGACAGTCATTTTTTCCAAACGAATAATAAATTTGGGTATCATCTGCATAGAAGTGTACAAGTACAAAGTAAACAGTAGAGGACCTAATATGAAGCCCTGAGGAACTCCGGAGAATATGTTTAATGAATTTGAAATATTGTTACCAACTTTGACCATCTGTTGCCTATTTAACAAATAATTTTTAATGAGTAGAATTGCGTTTCCATCAAATCCCAAGTAATGAAGCACTGATAATAGAGTTTCATGATTAATCCTATCGAAAGCCTTGGAGTAATCAAGCAAGACCAATAGAGTTGAGTTATCTTTATTGCACTCCAATAAAATATCATCAATAACCTTCAGCAAAGCTGTAGTGCAACTGTGATTTACTTTAAATCCTGATTGGTTTTGAGGCAATAGATCATACGCTTTTAAGTGATTTTCTTATTTGAACATTTAGTATTTTTTCTAGGATTTTAGATATCACAGGTAAATACTAATTGGCCTGAGGTCTCCAAGGTTACTAGGTTTATATATTATTGGAAAAGGCAGTATATAGGCTATTTTCTATTTAGAAGGGAAGACACTAGTTTCAATGCAATAATTTATAAATAGTAAAACGGTTGGACAACAATATAAAAGCACGGTTAAAGAGATGTAATCAGATCTGCATGCTTTAGATGTTACCAAAAGGAACGTTTTATAAACTTCCTCCTCAATAACCATCGAAAAATGAAAATCTATTACATTAGGCTTTACATTATTTCTAAGAAATGAAACAGTGGGTTCATCAGCGTTCTCTGTAACTTGACTAGAGGAAATGAAATATTTAATTACATCGTCAACACGAAGGTATCTCTAGAAATTTGGCGATTATAAATATTTAAATCACGAAAAGATTTCCAACAATTTTCTTTGTTCTGTTGCAAAGAATAATTTAAATAGGCCTTTTTTTCATTAATAATAGCAGTTTTAACATACTTGCGCAAATTTTTGTAATAATCCCAACTAGCAGGGTTTTTAGACTTTTTAAATCTTATTAGTGCTCTGTCTCCCATTTAGAAAATTACATGATGTATTATATAGGGTGAAACAATTTACATTTATTTTATTTATTTATTTTATCCAAAATATGTATACTAATACAATTTCTACATATTTATTCACAATTATACCATGTCATACAGCTGTTAGTCCATGTCTGATTCAGAGTCACTTCCCACATGAATTATCAGTGGCTCTATTACAATGTCCATTGTAATGTCAAGTTGCCACATTTTCTCTTCATTTTGCGCATGTTTCTCCAATTTTCGGCAGAAAAATTTCTAATAGCTTACTGGAATAACGGGTGAAAATCTTTCATTATAAACGTGGTACTATTCCTGGCGAATTCTCCTTTTATTTGGTTCGATATTAATTTAATAGGATTGAATTCACAATGATATGGAGGCAATCGCAAAACTGTGTGACATTGTTCTTTTGCCAATTCATCTACTACATATTTCGGGGCAATGATAGACTGTTTGACAAGATGCAGGAATTCGGCTCTCACCATATCTGCTTAGTTAACAATCGACTTGCTTGTCAGCCAGGCTTGAATATCTACTTTTTTCATGTCAGAATCTTCTCCATTGTTTTACTATAATAGGAAGCGCTGTCTATCACAACCACAGAATATTCGACCAAGCAGCCCAAAATTTGAGCAAGCCAATTTTCGAAAACTTCACCATTCATTTCTTCAAAGTAGTCTTCTGTTTTCTTCGATTGGAAGCAGAACAAACTATCCTCAACGAAACCCTGCCGTTAATTCCTGGAGGAAAGCCCGTCTTGGATTCAAGATTGTTGTTCTTAAGTGATTACAAACCATTCTGAACTTTTGTAAGTGGCTATGTTTTGACGAGTCTTCCAACTTTTTCCTCTGTGAAAATTTTCGGTAAAGGTAGATAAAGTTCTACGCAGGCGCTAAACATGTTGATCGTGGAACTGACACGTTCATGGCGTAAGACTGGAAAACCTGCCAGAAAATTCTTCAATCTTGTAACTTGTAATTCAGCGCTCGGCGGGGCACATAGCTCAGAGAGTAGCTGTTGGTTGCAGTCTGGTTACGTTCCTTATAGTAAAATAAGGATTTTATAGAGGAGTTTGCGACTAAAAATATTATGTTTTAATAATTGAGGCAGTTTAGCAATGTCACGATAAGAATTCTACTATTTGATATAAGTTTCACTTACAAAAATCATTCAAAGTTAATTCACAGAACGTGCTAAATTAATGTGATAGAATATTGTAGTTAAGTTATAAAGCTGTTAAAATGGACACAGGCCATGTAACAAACAAAATCATACAAAAGTTTCATAAATCTGTTATTTTTTGCACGCTTCTTGCTTTTAATAATAATAATAATAATAATAATAATATAAGCAGGAGGGGCTGACTTCCATCTATCAAGCCTTTGGTGAGTAGCGCCACCACTTACTCCAGCTGGGGTGCAAAACCGAACCGGCAGCCCTAGTGCACCCGGGAGGGGAAAGCGTCTTCCCCTCTGGTGTCGGTCGTGGGTCTGCTGGGCTAACCACCCACAGACCCTAAACTTTGGTTCCGGCAGGCCGAAGACAGGGCCCCCACGATCGACCCCGTGCGGATAGGGGTCAAGGGCAAGGTGGTGGGGCCCAACCGGACGGACCGCCCGTTGACGAAATTGGCAATGTCCAAGGACGCTTTGAGTGGACAGATGAACTGAGAGATGAACTTCTGCATTGCTATGAAAGCAGTGAGCCCGCGCGGAGGGGATACATGGCGCGGATGCATGCTCTGTGGTGTGAGAGGCTACCAGAGCATAGCGCCTTCACGCCACAAAATCTGCGTGACTATGTATCCCACCTTCGTAGTAGGGGCTACGTGAGGGCTGCTCCTGGACCGGTGAATGAGGTGGCCGAAGAGCCGCCACAATCACCGGTTGAGGACGTAGCACTCCTCGTTCCGCCAATACCAGAGGGCCTCAGTACCAGAAGGGGGTTACACCATCTGAAAACCCCCGGGCCACAAGACCTGGCCAGAGTGGACGCTGAACTTCGTACAGCGCTACCAGAAGAGGCTGACATCTGGCACATAAATTGTGCCGTGTATGCCGCTGCTCAACGCTCTTCTCAGGTGGAGAGGCGAAATACCTCTTCCCCACAGGAGAGAGCGCAGCGGCGCATACAAAAGATGGAAGCCAAGATCCGGTCGGCGAGGCAACACGCATCCCGTATCCAATGTGTGATGGACTATATGGCGGCCAACAGGCCGTTCACGCCTAAAGTGCGTCGATTAGCCGCCAACCTAAGACGCGTCCATCACACACTCAATGAGGCAGTGCTGCGAACCACCAAACAGCACTGTCTCGACAGGATACGGATGCTAGTGACTTGTAAAAAATCACTAGTGAGGCGGGCGAGAGGGCTTGCGGAAAATAAACTGTTCCGCGAGAAGCCCTCGCGCCTTTTCCAACCGCCTCCGCGTGTTGTAGACAATCCGCCGACTGCAGATCAGGTGGAGAACTTCTGGAAAACGCTATACGAGGAGAGGCTTCCACTCAACCGAGATTCTCCTGCCCTTGCACACTTTGAAGCCTTTTGTCAAAGGCTTCAGCAACCACAGGAAGTGTGCGAACCAATAACCCCAGAAGAGGTTCGTAGGGCTCTTGAGGGCTCTAAGAACTTTGCTGCTCCAGGTCCCGATGGGATAAATAACTTTTGGTGGAAAAAGTTATCGAGCACCCACCACCATTTGGCCAGAATTTTTAATTCCTGGTTAAATGGGGAGCAGCAAATCCCTTCTTGGGTTGTTGAGGGGCGGACAGTGCTGATCCCCAAGAACGGAGATTTGTCCAACCCAAAGAACTACAGACCGATAACCTGTCTAAACGCATGCTACAAGGTGTTTACACGCATTTTGTACATGCGGGTGCTCCACGCAGTTGAACCGGTTTACGAACGGATATATGAGCAACGAGGGTCGAAGAGAGGTGTCGCTGGCTGCAAGGAAAACCTGCTGATCGACAGATGTGTCACGCAGGACTCCATGCAGTATAAGCGGAACCTCTCTATGGCCTGGATCGACTACCGCAAGGCATTTGACATGACATCGCATGAGCTCATTGTTCACTTGCTCCGATGTCTTGTGGTACCAGGCCCCGTAGTGAGATGTATTGAAGAACTGATGCCGCTCTGGAGGACTCGTTTTACCATAACATCGGGTAACGATAGAGTCCAAACAGAGTCGGTAACATTCAGAAGAGGAGTATTTCAGGGAGATTCCCTCAGCCCCCTTCTCTTTTGCATCTCACTACTGCCATTATCCGTCTCGCTCCGGAAAACCCGTGGCTACAACTGCGGTACCCCCGGCGACAGGAGGCATAAGGTCACCCATCTATTTTATATGGATGACCTTAAACTTTATGCCTCTGGAGAGAGGGATCTCCAGCAGTCCCTTAGGGTGGTACAGGAGTACACGCAGGCTGTCGGTATGCAGTTCGGGTTGGACAAATGCGCACTGATCCATCTCAAGAGAGGGCGATGCGGTGACTACGGAGAGGACGCGCAGCTCGTGGACGGAAGCATCTTACACCATCTAGATGCCGGAGAGTCGTACACTTACTTGGGTGTCGAGCAACGCTCCACCCAAGAAGTGAGTGTAGTGAAAAACGCTCTCCGCGGCAAGTATCAGCACCTACTCCGACAGATCTGGTCTTCAGAACTGTCGGGGAAGAACAAGGTGTCTGCTACAAATATGCTTGCCGTTCCGATCCTTCTCTACTCTTTCGGAGTAGTGAAGTGGACTAGAGAAGAGCTGCGTCAACTCGATGTAGTAACCCGCAAGAAGATGCATCTCAATAGGAGCTTGCATCCTAAATCGTCCGTTCCACGGTTATATCTCCCACGACATCGGGGAGGCCGTGGACTCTTGAGCTTGGAGAGTCTCCATAGCAGGATGGTTCTGGATGGAGCATGTAAGGTCATCAGGAGTTCGGATCCCCTCCTCTGCATGGTCCGAGACCATGAAAATGCAGAGGTAGGAGCTTTTCTCTTTAAGGCAGCACGCAGAGCAGCCGATGAACTTGGTCTCATCTTCGACGTCGAGCGGGTAAACCCCGACTCTGTCACCGAGTTGGAACCCGTTCGACTAAAAGCCCACATTAGAGCTGCAGAACACAACATCCTTCTGCAGCTCCATAAGGATAAGCCATTGCACGGGATCTTCTATAAAAATATAGAAGACCTCGGCTTATCCGAAAGGCTGACCTTCGCCTTCTTAAGGTCAGCTGGGCTGAAGTCTGAGACCGAGGGATTCATAATGGCTTGCCAGGATGGTGTATTTAACACTCTCGTCTATCGACGTCGTGTCATGGGTATGGAGGTCCCTGATGTCAGCTGCAGGGCCTGCCGCAGGGCGCCGGAGACTGTAATGCACTTACTGTCGGCTTGCCCGACTTACGCAGTCTCGGCCTATATTCATAGACACAACGCAGCATTACGAGTGCTTTACTATCATCTAAGGCACTCGTATGGGATAGACGAAACACCAGTGCTGCCTTACGTTCCGGGGGATATTGAGTCCGTTGTGGGGAATGAGAAGTGCCTAATTTATTGGAACTACTCGTTTCCCACCGTCAGGCAAATACAAGCCAACAAGCCTGACATAGTACTCCTCGACCACCAACTCAAGACAATGTATGTCGTGGAATTCTCAGCTCCCGCTGAGAGCAACATTGTCTTGAAAGAGGAGGAAAAACGGACAAAATATCGAGATTTGCTCTTCGAACTCCGCAGGCTTTATCCAGGCCATTCTGTTAAAATAGTGGTACTGATTATAGGAGCCCTCGGTGGAATGAGACAGACGCTGCTTTCAGAACTAAAGATCATACCGGCATGCCGAGATTCGGCAGAGATCTTAGCCGGCAGAATGCAGAAGGCTGTCATCCTCGGTTCATTACGTCTACTCAGGGCACACGATTCGCGGACCCGGTAGTCACTCACCCCACGGGCGTGGGGAGTGGCTATTGGTATTACCAGCTCCCCTCTGTGAGGGTCGGAGCCACAGAGTAGGGTGACTGGTTTTTTGTAAAAAAAAAAAAAAAAAAAATAATAATAATAATACCTTTATTGCCCAACAGGTAACACCCAATAACAGGACAATTTTTTAACAATGCTTCACAAAAGAAATTCCTAATATAATAATATTACATTAAATTACAAGAAAAAGCACAAAAACAAAAAAATACTTATCTGGACAAGTGCATTTGAATAATAATAAACCACAGAAGAATGTGTTAAAGAAATAAAAGATAGGAAATTAATAAATATTTAAAAAGGAAACAGATAGTATACAGTACTAATTACAGTGCACAATTTAGAATTCAATAATGTTTGGTTGAGGTTAAGGTTAAAGATTATTTACAGCCGTATGTAAGATTACTTTTGTTGAACAATTATTAATGTCACATAAATGACAAATTTAGTTGAAATTACTACACATCGTATATATGGGCGATTTCAAAAAGAGATTACTCCTGGCATGAGGACAGTAAAATGTGTAATTCTGCCTAGCGGGATAATTTGGTATGTTAAAGCATAACTGAGCAGGACAGTCAATATTGTTATTTAGTAAATTGTGCAAAAAAGAAATAGAACTGCACTTTCTTCTTAATTCCAAACTGTTCATTTCAAACCTAGATAAAAGTGTGCTTTGTTCAATACCTCTTTCAGGGTAAATTACATCAATTTTAAATGATAAAAATTTAAGAAACTTTCTCTCTACATTTTCTAAAACCAATTTATGATTTTTGCAGTAGGGGTACCAGATAAGTGAACCATACTCAAGTTTAGACCTCACATAAGAAAAGTAAAGTATTTTTAGAGATTTAATGCCGATAAACATTTTGCAGTTCCTCATTATGAAGCCAATCATTTTAGTAGCCTCATTCACCTTTAAATTAATGTGATCAATGAATGATAATCTAGAACCAAATATGACTCCAAGATCTTTCGTAGAATTGGATCTAGATAATGACATTCCATCGATATAGTAAAGATTTTCAATACTGGAGAGCTTTTTAGTAAATGTGACAACTTTACATTTAGAGGAATTAAGATGTAATCTATTACTCATACACCAGTTTTGAACCTGATTAATATTATTTTGCAGCAAAACACAATCTCTTTGACAGATTATTTTCTTATATATCTTAAGATCATCAGTAAATAATAGCCTACTACTATTGTCAATAATTGAGGTAATATCATCAATAACAAGTAGAAATAGAAGAGGTCCCAAGTTAGAGCCCTGGGGAACGCCTGATGTAGCTATAAACGGCTCAGAGTTATAACCATTATAAGAAACAAATTGTTCACGGTTGGTATGGTATGATTGCATAAATGATAGTAATGAAGAACTTAAGCCCCAGTTGCCTAATTTAGTAAATAAGATACTGTGATCAATTCGATCGAAGGCCTTAGAGAAGTCCGTATAGGTCACATCAACCTATCCAGACTCATCAATAGCATGAGATACAAGAGTAAAGATAGCCAAATTGGTAACTGTTGAGCGATGGGACACAAAACCATTTTGGTATAGTGATATTCTCTTACTGACCTATATTATCACTACAACATATGTATTACATACAAAAAAATTATAGTTTTTGAACAGTTGCATAAAAATATACTTTTTTTGTGATTTGATCTGATCATTTAATAACAATTCAATTGTTTGTATTTTTAGAGCAATGATACAGACAAGTGAAATATTAAAGTATAGGCATTCTCCATAAATTGAACTGAGGTAGTGTTTTAACTCAGAGAGAAGACATTTTTTTAATGTTTATAATTATTACAGCTTTATCATATTCGCCTTTTATTTTCTATTGTGTGATATTATCAATAAACAGATATCGATATAATTAGTATAGCACCTAAATAAAAATTTACATAGGCTTTTCTATGAAAACTCATCTCCGAAAATAATTTTCAATACATATTCATCACTTCTTTGTTTATTTTACTTTATGTAAAAATGAATATGAAGCACGCCTGTCACTATACATATACAATTTGCCTTTTTTATTAAATTAGCTTTCAGGGTTGGTGGTGTGATGTGAGGTCGCATTAATGGGGATGCAAGGAACTTTGTGAGAGTGCGGTGGCTTCCGGTGTTAATCTGCATGGAGTGGCTGGAGTTCAGATCACGCTGGGTCCGCTCTGCTCCCGATGGCGTCTATACAGGCTGTTTGCACGGGGGTTCTCACCAATCCATCACTCGGCCCGTCAGTACCCATTAGCACGCTCGCATACTCTCTAAGATCCATTCCATACCACCACACCACGCGTTACTGTTACTCACACACGACATTGTATCGAATAACGTAGTTACTGAATTTCAACCCAATACAATAACACCCAACCCGCATTTTAAATTATTATAATTTCAGAATATAATAGGAGATATAGAGATTTATCCATATAGATCGGATAGAGACGTATACAGTCAATAGTCGTTAATTTATTATTGTAGTTAGTGTATAAATTAATTCTAAAATTTACATAAAACTAATAATAATAATAATAATCGTTTATTTGTCCAACAGTACATATAGCCCAGTAAAATGAGAAAATTTGGAAGAAATAATTCAAAGAGAGGTGAAATTTCGGGAACAGGCTTATTTTATGGTACTTTTTGACGTATCAAAAGTCCTCAGAAAAAATAGTAAAAAAAAATCGATTTTACTGTAAAATATGTACATATGAAAATTATAGGTGATGAAAATCCGCACAATTTCGTTTTCTTTAACTTCGTACGACCTATTGAAGCCGAGAGAGATTTTTTGAAATTTTAACGGTTTTGGGACGCAACGGAAACGCGCACGTTTTTCGATAAAATCTCGAAAATGGTCATTCGAATCACAAAATGTTTCTAATGAAAGTTGTAGAGAATTCGATTACGAACAATTTCCTTTTATTTTTCATTTCCATTCGATCAATATTGACAGAGATATGAATTTGTTAACATCTTTATAGCACGCTATCAGAACACTTGTTTCATGATAAAATCGATAAAAACTCGAAAACGATAGATCGTACGCATATAGTGTATCTAATGAAAGTTAAAGAGAATCACATTTTGAATATGTTGGTACATATACAAAATCGTTTTGATAAGAGTGAACGGAGAAATAAAAACTCATGAAAAATTGTCATTTTCAAGTGCATTTTGACAAATAGCTATTTTGTTTTTTTAAGATAATTAAATTATCTTCTGCAAAATGAGCTCCAACTGATCATCATACGTTGAATGGTCCACGAGTTACAGCTGTTTAAAGCTATGACCAAAAATTTCTTTTTTATGGTAAATTAAGATTTTCCTGCAAAAACTGTGCATAACATTTTTTTTAAATATGGGCCCAGTATGAAATGACTTAGAAATGCCCACAGAATAACTTCTGATACTTCAAAAAGTGGAAAAATATTATTAAATGTACTTTTTTGTACTTCAAACGTGACAAAAATTACCTATTTGCTAAAAATTAAAAATCAACCGAATTTTCAATCGTCAGTTGCTTGTCGCCACTTATTGAAAATCATACATGAAAAAATGTTTTGTGTAGGAAATTTTGTAAGCTTTCATTTAGGTCTTATAAAATTTTATCATAAACTCTACATTCTGGCTCTACCTGGAAGTAACGAGCTCGGTAAAGCTCCGGTCTAAGATATTTCCGAATCTCATAAGATTTAAGACGGGATTACTACATGACACTGATATTACTTATCAATTTTCAGTTGCGATTAAATTGAGTGAAACATTTAATTTTTTGCATTTCAAAAAAATAATTATAAAGAAATTAAATTTTAACATACAAACGGAGATATAGACAGATTTATTTAACGTCGACCTATTTCTGTGACTGAGACATATGACTGACACCTAAAAACGAGCTACCCCAACTAGGAATTTACCGAACCTCTTCTCTGTCTGAGAGTAGGGATCTTTTACTTGCCTAATATTTAATGGACAAGGAGGCGACTTTTTACGTCTCCTCCAAGGGATGGTATATCCACTACGCAACCCTCGCCTAAGATTGCATAGCTTCTACGTGTACACTGATATACAAGCCACTAGAAAGTAGGGTGAGATCGCTTTATTTTCTTGGAGGTCATTCACCCAAGTACTAACCATGATTGCAGTTGCTTTATTTTTTGTAACGCCACAAGAGAAAGAACAAATTTCTTTAACATTAAAAATATCCTCCACAAGACCAACTTCGGGACCAACTATGCCATCAGCCACCACGCGAAACGTGGTGACGATATCAGGACCGGACGCTATAGGTCTGGTTCACTGAAGAAACTATAACAATAAATAACCTGGAACTCCTTCTGACAGTCAACCGAATTAAAACATGTAACAATTTTAACAAAATACTACAACGTCTAAAAACACTTAAACTAACAACAGTAAAAAAGCATGGAGACACGTTAAATAAATTTGAACTCTAAACGAAAAATAAAAACGTTAAAAACAACTATTGCGATACGATATTCGTTGTGTATTGCTTTTTAATCCAAAATGTTTTTTCTATATTACACAAAAAGATCCTTTTTTTTTAAGCAGTGTTTTGTGGCAATGTGTGATAATTTTGCCGCACACAATACCCAAACGATAGTTTCTGTCGAAATTTCGTCTCGTAACAGTTTTTTAGGTATTAGACGTTTCAAATTTCTAATCAAAATAAGAATCAATTTATGATGAAAATTTATCCCCGCTCCCTTTTTTAACATCTACATCGAAAATTAAATTTTGAAAGTAAAGATATTGCCAATTTATTAGCTAATAACCATGTTTTCCTTAAATTATTTAAGACATTTCCATCTTTAAGCAGATTTAAAATAACTGTTTATATACATCATTAGACTTATATTTTCTAGTTCTAGAGCGATGGATGAAAGGAAGGTGCATAATTATAGTACACTCTAATACATAATTTTTTATTATACCAAGATATAGGAACATAACTTATAAAAATGAATATCCAAGAAATACGTGTTTTGATATAATGTATCTATATTAATGTCGTATTGTTAATCTCTCTTTCACACTAGATTCACATAAAAATGTTGTCTTTTCTGTTGTCGTCAAGTAGACTTGACTTGCATACCTTTGGTGGATAAAGAAATGTAAGATGTTAGAGTAGACTCTGGAGATGCCAATTCCGCAGTGAAAGCGAGAGTAAAAGGGGATGACAAGTGACAGCAAACTGTTGTTGGTAGTTTTAGTTAGAAAGATGTTCATGTCAACTAGGTGAATCTCTAGGGATATCAAACTTTACCGAGGGACCTAAAATCACTTACCTTCACAATCTACAACTTGAATATTGTTCTGTTCATTATTTACTTTTTAGATGCCATGTTTCGTATCTGCTGTGCAACTTTTAGTTATTCAATAATCACAATATACATTTTATTCCATTTGATAAAGTAAAAAAGTTCATCTAAAATTATTATCAAAATAATATGAGGAATATTAAGTAACAAAAATGTTTATAAAAATTGAATAACAGGAAAAAATTATTAATATAGTCTTAAATCTAAATAAATTGTTTTTTATGTGCATTCGAAGTAAAGGCTTCGAGAAAAATTGTTTTTTAGTGTCAACATTAGAATTATACCGAAATAACTGCTCGTATTTGGATAAAATAAATTCAACAAGAAACAAAGAAAATCTTGAAGAACGAAGAAAATATTATTAGTAGTTTTTAATAGATATAATATACAAAGTAATTCCATTGAATCCTGGATCCAAATAATAAACAATTTGGCAATATAAATTGTTAGACCTGACATTATAGCCTATTTACTGTAGTTTATTGTGCTAATTTATACCTACCGTTAAAAAATGATCTTGCAATAAATATCCCAAATGCTCATGACACAACTCCGATAGGCGAGGGTGTTGAATACACCATACTAACAAGCCATTATGGATCACTCGGTCTCAGACTTCAATTCTACTGACTTTTCCTATACTATTATTGTAATATGGTCTCTTAGAATAAACTATATATTTATTTATTGACTTCAAGAAGGTAAAGGTCAACTTTTTGGCCAAGCTAAGGTCTTCTATATTTTTATAAAAGACTACGAGCAGTGGCTTATCCGAATGAGACAGCAGAAAGGTGTGTTCTGCAGCTATACTTTGGGATAGAGTGGCGATTTGCCTAGTCGATGTCAGAGATGAGACCAAGTTCATCGCCTGCTCTCCGTACTACCTTGAATAGAAGTACTCTTATCCTTGCATTTTCATGCATATGAGAGAATCCTGATGCCTTTAGAGGTTGCTAAAAAAAGAAGTCTTATAAACTGAAGATCACTTTAGTTTATTTTTTTAATTCTATATAATTAATAGTTTCAGAGGTATGGAGATTTAAAGATGACATTCGAACGCTTATAAGAAATATTTAGTTAAAATATTACATATCTCAGAAACTGTTGCTTTTTGACAACAATACTAAAAACCAAAGTTAAGGGCTATTGCTGAAGCTAGTTGCTTTTCTTCTAGTATAAAAACAACTGCATTACTTGAGTGTTAAAAATCCGCACTGATTTCGCCAAGTTAGTTAAATATCAGCGTCCTTGGACTGTCAACGTGTGTTGTAAAATAATTGCCAACAAACTCATCGGCCTCGGCCCCCACATTATTGAAGCCAACTTCAATGGTCAAATGTACCAAAACATTTTGGAAAATGAACTACCAACATTTCTTGAAAACTGATCTTAGAAGTGCGGTAGAACATGTGGTTTCAACATGGAGGTTGTCCAGCACACTATTCGGTGGTAGTACGTGAAGTACTTGATCGTGATTTCAATGATCGCTGGATCGGTAGAGCTGGCCCGGTAAATTGGCCAGATAGATCACCAGATCTTACTGCGCCAGATTTCTTTTTGTGGGACTATCTCGAAAACAAAGTTTACAAACAGGCATTAGAATATAGTCAGAAAAGGTAGATAAAATAACGCAAATTCAATATATAATACAGCTACAACTACAAAAACAAACGATGAAAAACTAATAATATATAATATTTAGAATATAGTCAGAAAAGGTAGATAAAATAACTCAAATTCAATATATAATACAGCTACAAGTACAAAAACAAACGATGAAAAACTAATAATATATAATGTTTTAGGAAACATAAATTATTTAAAACAGGGAAAAGAAAACATCAAGATGAGCTGGCATCGATGATAAGATTAGTATCTAAGTATTTATCAACTAGTATAATTTAATGGACATTACTTTGGGGCCTTTGGCAATGGTGGATAAGGTGTGAACAGGTAAATTTAAATTAAAGTTTTGTCGCAAATAAAAATCATTTACCTAACTCCCGATCTTTGGCTGTGTCATATTTATCTATATTTTACTTTGACTTCATTAAACTAAATTACTACAGTTTTGTCAGAGTCAGTTAGATATTCTCCAGCTAATTTCATCATCATCGATACATCCTTGAGCACACCTTGACTTACGTCCAATTCAGATATCCAGCGGCGAAGACTAGATAACGCTGGCAACGGATAATTTAATATATCTCGTAGATATAAGTAGGATTTTTAGTATAATATCTTCTAGTAAATGCCACTGAGATCTCTTTTGGTGTCCAAATTGCCTTTTTCTTTCATTTAAAAAGCAAATTGCAGCCTTAAACAGTCATTGTTCGTATTTATTTTTATGATTTTCCTCTAAATGTGGGAGACCTTCAACAGGGAATTTTTGCTGATTCCCCAGCGGGGAGGCTCGAGGAAGAATCAGTATGACGCTGCTTTAAAGATGCCTCAAAATTTCATACGAGTTCTCAACATTTGGACAATTTGACGTAGATGGCTTAGGAACCTCAAAGTTTGAGGTCTGAGGTAACATTTTAGACCGGGCGACTTCGTTGCTGTTATTTTTCTCATCAATAATATCTTCTAATTTTAGTGTCGGAAATGCAGTTTTTTTTATTTTCGACATAAAGGTAGGCCTAGAAAGTAATACATATTTAATTTCAATAAAATATAACATCTTTTTAATTAAAAGGTCATTTTGAAGGTCCCGTTCATAAGCATGTATTAGCGCAAACCTAAACGCTTTTTAAATTAAACGTATTTGCTTTCTTACAGCTATGAGTCCAATCTTTCTTGCAACAGGGAAACAATGGAAAATGTCATCCTTAATGCCCGCTTTTCCCCCGCATGATTCGATTTTTTCATTGAAATGACTCGTCCCATATAAAAACGGTGGCATATAGTCGCTATATTTCTTCCATTTAATTGTTTTAAAATTAACTGCATGTTTTCTAAATAAACATTTTCTGTTCTCATATCAGTACGAACGGTTTGTAGATCTGCTCTTAATTTTTAAGAGCTCCTATGTAATAGCCCGCTATTACTTTAGGATTACTGTTAGTTTTGAGAGCTTTTAGCCAAATTATATGCCTTGAAAATCGATATGTACAGCCGTTGATACATATTTCGTATGGTTTTAATTACCTTGTAGCTCTTGTTCAAGAAAGGAAGTAACCGACTCAACATTTGTATATTATTTTCTCTTGTATAAGTACATTCTACGTAAACGTCTTTTTAGGGTCATTTCGCGTAGGTTTAATTTATGAAATTTGAACAAAAACAAAACAATTTCCTTGAATTGTAATCCCAGGAAAAAGTAATAGGTTCTTAAAATATCCAGTAAATCGGGACTATTAGGATTGTGAGTGTGATCCACATTGTTATAAGATATACCAATTTGAAAGCAAAGTTTATAATAATTATAGCATAGAATTTATTTAGAAGGGCAACATGAATACCGTTAACTGGCACTACTGCTTCACAGCTTTATTGTAGACTATTCAGTTGTTTTGGAAATCATTACAGAAATAAAAAGTTGAAATTTCAACTTTTAAAAAATAACAATGTGCCCCTTCAGAGCTTTCTTAAATCTGGAATGGCAACGTGACCTACCAAGAAAATGAAACTGCTTACATAGGGAACAACCATTAATTGCAACGTCTGGTAAGTCCGTGTCGTAACATCAACCCAACATTTTGAAAGCTTTCTCTTCGCCATTCACTATCCATTTTTCTCTGAATTATTAACCGTTCTATCATCACTCCGGTCGATGTGTGTATAGGGATGTACTTATTTATTTATATTTCGTTAATTTAAAAGATAGATCACTATAAATCACTTGAAACAAAGTATGGCGCTACTGTTATTTATATGAAACGGTAATTTATTATATTAGATTTAAAACACTTGTATATCAGAAAATGTAATGGATAAACTAAATACCGCATGCATTACATGGTATCAACAAAATCTATGTGCAAGCACAACCATGACTTATTCAAGTTCGAAGTAAGATTTGTCGAGGCATCATAAATAACTGTATTTACGAACAACCTTCTTTATCGCGTATCTATGACACTGACAAGTTAATCCTTTATTAAATAAATTGATCTTTTCAAGCTACCTCGAACTCTTCTCGAACTCAACCACTGATAACCAACTTGTATTTCCGCTATAATAAAATTTACTTTTATATAGGAAAACTATAGCCAGTTGCACATTTGTGGCAACTGGCTTCCTGTCAGTGGTTTCCATTTGTGTCGTTTTTTCCTAAGTTGTGCCTATCCTTTCAACTTAGCTACACCGTGCTGATGAGGACCAAAAAGTCCGAAACACGTGTACACGGTTGCACTATCATTTCTGCGGGCTTGCCCACGAATTTTTTTCTTGACTTATTGTCCTGTTCCCGCGATAACACCTTTCCTTTTATATGTATATATATATATATATATATATATATATATATATTGTTTTTTAGATTTTCGCGGGTGTTAAATGAAGTGTTATTGTACTTACGTGTGCTCTCCCGCGTCGATGGTCGACTCCTCCAGTCCTGCAGTAAAGAGGCCAAGATTTTTAGAAATATTAGAAAGTTGCAAGTCCTGATCGTTTATATTAATATGAATACTATTAATATACCAACAGCATGATGTTCTGCGTCCAAGTAGTAGCATTACTTTGGATTTGGTGGGATTAATAGTTAGACAATATTTTTCCAACATAGATAGTAGTGCCCGTAAATCCTGATTTACTCGTACACATGTCTCAAGACAGTCATTTTTTCCAAACGAATAATAAATTTGGGTATCATCTGCATAGAAGTGTACAAGTACAAAGTAAACAGTAGAGGACCTAATATGAAGCCCTGAGGAACTCCGGAGAATATGTTTAATGAATTTGAAATATTGTTACCAACTTTGACCATCTGTTGCCTATTTAACAAATAATTTTTAATGAGTAGAATTGCGTTTCCATCAAATCCCAAGT
The DNA here is from genome assembly GCA_963675555.1 of Leptura quadrifasciata. Lineage (NCBI taxonomy): Eukaryota > Metazoa > Arthropoda > Insecta > Coleoptera > Cerambycidae > Leptura > Leptura quadrifasciata. The sequence goes on from OY776675.1 coordinate 6,574,833, forward strand.
AATGAAGCACTGATAATAGAGTTTCATGATTAATCCTATCGAAAGCCTTGGAGTAATCAAGCAAGACCAATAGAGTTGAGTTATCTTTATTGCACTCCAATAAAATATCATCAATAACCTTCAGCAAAGCTGTAGTGCAACTGTGATTTACTTTAAATCCTGATTGGTTTTGAGGCAATAGATCATACGCTTTTAAGTGATTTTTTTATTTGAACATTTAGTATTTTTTCTAGGATTTTAGATATCACAGGTAAATACTAATTGGCCTGAGGTCTCCAAGGTTACTAGGTTTATATATTATTGGAAAAGGCAGTATATAGGCTATTTTCTATTTAGAAGGGAAGACACTAGTTTCAATGCAATAATTTATAAATAGTAAAACGGTTGGACAACAATATAAAAGCACGGTTAAAGAGATGTAATCAGATCTGCATGCTTTAGATGTTACCAAAAGGAACGTTTTATAAACTTCCTCCTCAATAACCATCGAAAAATGAAAATCTATTACATTAGGCTTTACATTATTTCTAAGAAATGAAACAGTGGGTTCATCAGCGTTCTCTGTAACTTGACTAGAGGAAATGAAATATTTAATTACATCGTCAACACGAAGGTATCTCTAGAAATTTGGCGATTATAAATATTTAAATCACGAAAAGATTTCCAACAATTTTCTTTGTTCTGTTGCAAAGAATAATTTAAATAGGCCTTTTTTTCATTAATAATAGCAGTTTTAACATACTTGCGCAAATTTTTGTAATAATCCCAACTAGCAGGGTTTTTAGACTTTTTAAATCTTATTAGTGCTCTGTCTCCCATTTAGAAAATTACATGATGTATTATATAGGGTGAAACAATTTACATTTATTTTATTTATTTATTTTATCCAAAATATGTATACTAATACAATTTCTACATATTTATTCACAATTATACCATGTCATACAGCTGTTAGTCCATGTCTGATTCAGAGTCACTTCCCACATGAATTATCAGTGGCTCTATTACAATGTCCATTGTAATGTCAAGTTGCCACATTTTCTCTTCATTTTGCGCATGTTTCTCCAATTTTCGGCAGAAAAATTTCTAATAGCTTACTGGAATAACGGGTGAAAATCTTTCATTATAAACGTGGTACTATTCCTGGCGAATTCTCCTTTTATTTGGTTCGATATTAATTTAATAGGATTGAATTCACAATGATATGGAGGCAATCGCAAAACTGTGTGACATTGTTCTTTTGCCAATTCATCTACTACATATTTCGGGGCAATGATAGACTGTTTGACAAGATGCAGGAATTCGGCTCTCACCATATCTGCTTAGTTAACAATCGACTTGCTTGTCAGCCAGGCTTGAATATCTACTTTTTTCATGTCAGAATCTTCTCCATTGTTTTACTATAATAGGAAGCGCTGTCTATCACAACCACAGAATATTCGACCAAGCAGCCCAAAATTTGAGCAAGCCAATTTTCGAAAACTTCACCATTCATTTCTTCAAAGTAGTCTTCTGTTTTCTTCGATTGGAAGCAGAACAAACTATCCTCAACGAAACCCTGCCGTTAATTCCTGGAGGAAAGCCCGTCTTGGATTCAAGATTGTTGTTCTTAAGTGATTACAAACCATTCTGAACTTTTGTAAGTGGCTATGTTTTGACGAGTCTTCCAACTTTTTCCTCTGTGAAAATTTTCGGTAAAGGTAGATAAAGTTCTACGCAGGCGCTAAACATGTTGATCGTGGAACTGACACGTTCATGGCGTAAGACTGGAAAACCTGCCAGAAAATTCTTCAATCTTGTAACTTGTAATTCAGCGCTCGGCGGGGCACATAGCTCAGAGAGTAGCTGTTGGTTGCAGTCTGGTTACGTTCCTTATAGTAAAATAAGGATTTTATAGAGGAGTTTGCGACTAAAAATATTATGTTTTAATAATTGAGGCAGTTTAGCAATGTCACGATAAGAATTCTACTATTTGATATAAGTTTCACTTACAAAAATCATTCAAAGTTAATTCACAGAACGTGCTAAATTAATGTGATAGAATATTGTAGTTAAGTTATAAAGCTGTTAAAATGGACACAGGCCATGTAACAAACAAAATCATACAAAAGTTTCATAAATCTGTTATTTTTTGCACGCTTCTTGCTTTTAATAATAATAATAATAATAATAATAATAATAATATAAGCAGGAGGGGCTGACTTCCATCTATCAAGCCTTTGGTGAGTAGCGCCACCACTTACTCCAGCTGGGGTGCAAAACCGAACCGGCAGCCCTAGTGCACCCGGGAGGGGAAAGCGTCTTCCCCTCTGGTGTCGGTCGTGGGTCTGCTGGGCTAACCACCCACAGACCCTAAACTTTGGTTCCGGCAGGCCGAAGACAGGGCCCCCACGATCGACCCCGTGCGGATAGGGGTCAAGGGCAAGGTGGTGGGGCCCAACCGGACGGACCGCCCGTTGACGAAATTGGCAATGTCCAAGGACGCTTTGAGTGGACAGATGAACTGAGAGATGAACTTCTGCATTGCTATGAAAGCAGTGAGCCCGCGCGGAGGGGATACATGGCGCGGATGCATGCTCTGTGGTGTGAGAGGCTACCAGAGCATAGCGCCTTCACGCCACAAAATCTGCGTGACTATGTATCCCACCTTCGTAGTAGGGGCTACGTGAGGGCTGCTCCTGGACCGGTGAATGAGGTGGCCGAAGAGCCGCCACAATCACCGGTTGAGGACGTAGCACTCCTCGTTCCGCCAATACCAGAGGGCCTCAGTACCAGAAGGGGGTTACACCATCTGAAAACCCCCGGGCCACAAGACCTGGCCAGAGTGGACGCTGAACTTCGTACAGCGCTACCAGAAGAGGCTGACATCTGGCACATAAATTGTGCCGTGTATGCCGCTGCTCAACGCTCTTCTCAGGTGGAGAGGCGAAATACCTCTTCCCCACAGGAGAGAGCGCAGCGGCGCATACAAAAGATGGAAGCCAAGATCCGGTCGGCGAGGCAACACGCATCCCGTATCCAATGTGTGATGGACTATATGGCGGCCAACAGGCCGTTCACGCCTAAAGTGCGTCGATTAGCCGCCAACCTAAGACGCGTCCATCACACACTCAATGAGGCAGTGCTGCGAACCACCAAACAGCACTGTCTCGACAGGATACGGATGCTAGTGACTTGTAAAAAATCACTAGTGAGGCGGGCGAGAGGGCTTGCGGAAAATAAACTGTTCCGCGAGAAGCCCTCGCGCCTTTTCCAACCGCCTCCGCGTGTTGTAGACAATCCGCCGACTGCAGATCAGGTGGAGAACTTCTGGAAAACGCTATACGAGGAGAGGCTTCCACTCAACCGAGATTCTCCTGCCCTTGCACACTTTGAAGCCTTTTGTCAAAGGCTTCAGCAACCACAGGAAGTGTGCGAACCAATAACCCCAGAAGAGGTTCGTAGGGCTCTTGAGGGCTCTAAGAACTTTGCTGCTCCAGGTCCCGATGGGATAAATAACTTTTGGTGGAAAAAGTTATCGAGCACCCACCACCATTTGGCCAGAATTTTTAATTCCTGGTTAAATGGGGAGCAGCAAATCCCTTCTTGGGTTGTTGAGGGGCGGACAGTGCTGATCCCCAAGAACGGAGATTTGTCCAACCCAAAGAACTACAGACCGATAACCTGTCTAAACGCATGCTACAAGGTGTTTACACGCATTTTGTACATGCGGGTGCTCCACGCAGTTGAACCGGTTTACGAACGGATATATGAGCAACGAGGGTCGAAGAGAGGTGTCGCTGGCTGCAAGGAAAACCTGCTGATCGACAGATGTGTCACGCAGGACTCCATGCAGTATAAGCGGAACCTCTCTATGGCCTGGATCGACTACCGCAAGGCATTTGACATGACATCGCATGAGCTCATTGTTCACTTGCTCCGATGTCTTGTGGTACCAGGCCCCGTAGTGAGATGTATTGAAGAACTGATGCCGCTCTGGAGGACTCGTTTTACCATAACATCGGGTAACGATAGAGTCCAAACAGAGTCGGTAACATTCAGAAGAGGAGTATTTCAGGGAGATTCCCTCAGCCCCCTTCTCTTTTGCATCTCACTACTGCCATTATCCGTCTCGCTCCGGAAAACCCGTGGCTACAACTGCGGTACCCCCGGCGACAGGAGGCATAAGGTCACCCATCTATTTTATATGGATGACCTTAAACTTTATGCCTCTGGAGAGAGGGATCTCCAGCAGTCCCTTAGGGTGGTACAGGAGTACACGCAGGCTGTCGGTATGCAGTTCGGGTTGGACAAATGCGCACTGATCCATCTCAAGAGAGGGCGATGCGGTGACTACGGAGAGGACGCGCAGCTCGTGGACGGAAGCATCTTACACCATCTAGATGCCGGAGAGTCGTACACTTACTTGGGTGTCGAGCAACGCTCCACCCAAGAAGTGAGTGTAGTGAAAAACGCTCTCCGCGGCAAGTATCAGCACCTACTCCGACAGATCTGGTCTTCAGAACTGTCGGGGAAGAACAAGGTGTCTGCTACAAATATGCTTGCCGTTCCGATCCTTCTCTACTCTTTCGGAGTAGTGAAGTGGACTAGAGAAGAGCTGCGTCAACTCGATGTAGTAACCCGCAAGAAGATGCATCTCAATAGGAGCTTGCATCCTAAATCGTCCGTTCCACGGTTATATCTCCCACGACATCGGGGAGGCCGTGGACTCTTGAGCTTGGAGAGTCTCCATAGCAGGATGGTTCTGGATGGAGCATGTAAGGTCATCAGGAGTTCGGATCCCCTCCTCTGCATGGTCCGAGACCATGAAAATGCAGAGGTAGGAGCTTTTCTCTTTAAGGCAGCACGCAGAGCAGCCGATGAACTTGGTCTCATCTTCGACGTCGAGCGGGTAAACCCCGACTCTGTCACCGAGTTGGAACCCGTTCGACTAAAAGCCCACATTAGAGCTGCAGAACACAACATCCTTCTGCAGCTCCATAAGGATAAGCCATTGCACGGGATCTTCTATAAAAATATAGAAGACCTCGGCTTATCCGAAAGGCTGACCTTCGCCTTCTTAAGGTCAGCTGGGCTGAAGTCTGAGACCGAGGGATTCATAATGGCTTGCCAGGATGGTGTATTTAACACTCTCGTCTATCGACGTCGTGTCATGGGTATGGAGGTCCCTGATGTCAGCTGCAGGGCCTGCCGCAGGGCGCCGGAGACTGTAATGCACTTACTGTCGGCTTGCCCGACTTACGCAGTCTCGGCCTATATTCATAGACACAACGCAGCATTACGAGTGCTTTACTATCATCTAAGGCACTCGTATGGGATAGACGAAACACCAGTGCTGCCTTACGTTCCGGGGGATATTGAGTCCGTTGTGGGGAATGAGAAGTGCCTAATTTATTGGAACTACTCGTTTCCCACCGTCAGGCAAATACAAGCCAACAAGCCTGACATAGTACTCCTCGACCACCAACTCAAGACAATGTATGTCGTGGAATTCTCAGCTCCCGCTGAGAGCAACATTGTCTTGAAAGAGGAGGAAAAACGGACAAAATATCGAGATTTGCTCTTCGAACTCCGCAGGCTTTATCCAGGCCATTCTGTTAAAATAGTGGTACTGATTATAGGAGCCCTCGGTGGAATGAGACAGACGCTGCTTTCAGAACTAAAGATCATACCGGCATGCCGAGATTCGGCAGAGATCTTAGCCGGCAGAATGCAGAAGGCTGTCATCCTCGGTTCATTACGTCTACTCAGGGCACACGATTCGCGGACCCGGTAGTCACTCACCCCACGGGCGTGGGGAGTGGCTATTGGTATTACCAGCTCCCCTCTGTGAGGGTCGGAGCCACAGAGTAGGGTGACTGGTTTTTTGTAAAAAAAAAAAAAAAAAAATAATAATAATAATACCTTTATTGCCCAACAGGTAACACCCAATAACAGGACAATTTTTTAACAATGCTTCACAAAAGAAATTCCTAATATAATAATATTACATTAAATTACAAGAAAAAGCACAAAAACAAAAAAATACTTATCTGGACAAGTGCATTTGAATAATAATAAACCACAGAAGAATGTGTTAAAGAAATAAAAGATAGGAAATTAATAAATATTTAAAAAGGAAACAGATAGTATACAGTACTAATTACAGTGCACAATTTAGAATTCAATAATGTTTGGTTGAGGTTAAGGTTAAAGATTATTTACAGCCGTATGTAAGATTACTTTTGTTGAACAATTATTAATGTCACATAAATGACAAATTTAGTTGAAATTACTACACATCGTATATATGGGCGATTTCAAAAAGAGATTACTCCTGGCATGAGGACAGTAAAATGTGTAATTCTGCCTAGCGGGATAATTTGGTATGTTAAAGCATAACTGAGCAGGACAGTCAATATTGTTATTTAGTAAATTGTGCAAAAAAGAAATAGAACTGCACTTTCTTCTTAATTCCAAACTGTTCATTTCAAACCTAGATAAAAGTGTGCTTTGTTCAATACCTCTTTCAGGGTAAATTACATCAATTTTAAATGATAAAAATTTAAGAAACTTTCTCTCTACATTTTCTAAAACCAATTTATGATTTTTGCAGTAGGGGTACCAGATAAGTGAACCATACTCAAGTTTAGACCTCACATAAGAAAAGTAAAGTATTTTTAGAGATTTAATGCCGATAAACATTTTGCAGTTCCTCATTATGAAGCCAATCATTTTAGTAGCCTCATTCACCTTTAAATTAATGTGATCAATGAATGATAATCTAGAACCAAATATGACTCCAAGATCTTTCGTAGAATTGGTTCTAGATAATGACATTCCATCGATATAGTAAAGATTTTCAATACTGGAGAGCTTTTTAGTAAATGTGACAACTTTACATTTAGAGGAATTAAGATGTAATCTATTACTCATACACCAGTTTTGAACCTGATTAATATTATTTTGCAGCAAAACACAATCTCTTTGACAGATTATTTTCTTATATATCTTAAGATCATCAGTAAATAATAGCCTACTACTATTGTCAATAATTGAGGTAATATCATCAATAACAAGTAGAAATAGAAGAGGTCCCAAGTTAGAGCCCTGGGGAACGCCTGATGTAGCTATAAACGGCTCAGAGTTATAACCATTATAAGAAACAAATTGTTCACGGTTGGTATGGTATGATTGCATAAATGATAGTAATGAAGAACTTAAGCCCCAGTTGCCTAATTTAGTAAATAAGATACTGTGATCAATTCGATCGAAGGCCTTAGAGAAGTCCGTATAGGTCACATCAACCTATCCAGACTCATCAATAGCATGAGATACAAGAGTAAAGATAGCCAAATTGGTAACTGTTGAGCGATGGGACACAAAACCATTTTGGTATAGTGATATTCTCTTACTGACCTATATTATCACTACAACATATGTATTACATACAAAAAAATTATAGTTTTTGAACAGTTGCATAAAAATATACTTTTTTTGTGATTTGATCTGATCATTTAATAACAATTCAATTGTTTGTATTTTTAGAGCAATGATACAGACAAGTGAAATATTAAAGTATAGGCATTCTCCATAAATTGAACTGAGGTAGTGTTTTAACTCAGAGAGAAGACATTTTTTTAATGTTTATAATTATTACAGCTTTATCATATTCGCCTTTTATTTTCTATTGTGTGATATTATCAATAAACAGATATCGATATAATTAGTATAGCACCTAAATAAAAATTTACATAGGCTTTTCTATGAAAACTCATCTCCGAAAATAATTTTCAATACATATTCATCACTTCTTTGTTTATTTTACTTTATGTAAAAATGAATATGAAGCACGCCTGTCACTATACATATACAATTTGCCTTTTTTATTAAATTAGCTTTCAGGGTTGGTGGTGTGATGTGAGGTCGCATTAATGGGGATGCAAGGAACTTTGTGAGAGTGCGGTGGCTTCCGGTGTTAATCTGCATGGAGTGGCTGGAGTTCAGATCACGCTGGGTCCGCTCTGCTCCCGATGGCGTCTATACAGGCTGTTTGCACGGGGGTTCTCACCAATCCATCACTCGGCCCGTCAGTACCCATTAGCACGCTCGCATACTCTCTAAGATCCATTCCATACCACCACACCACGCGTTACTGTTACTCACACACGACATTGTATCGAATAACGTAGTTACTGAATTTCAACCCAATACAATAACACCCAACCCGCATTTTAAATTATTATAATTTCAGAATATAATAGGAGATATAGAGATTTATCCATATAGATCGGATAGAGACGTATACAGTCAATAGTCGTTAATTTATTATTGTAGTTAGTGTATAAATTAATTCTAAAATTTACATAAAACTAATAATAATAATAATAATCGTTTATTTGTCCAACAGTACATATAGCCCAGTAAAATGAGAAAATTTGGAAGAAATAATTCAAAGAGAGGTGAAATTTCGGGAACAGGCTTATTTTATGGTACTTTTTGACGTATCAAAAGTCCTCAGAAAAAATAGTAAAAAAAAATCGATTTTACTGTAAAATATGTACATATGAAAATTATAGGTGATGAAAATCCGCACAATTTCGTTTTCTTTAACTTCGTACGACCTATTGAAGCCGAGAGAGATTTTTTGAAATTTTAACGGTTTTGGGACGCAACGGAAACGCGCACGTTTTTCGATAAAATCTCGAAAATGGTCATTCGAATCACAAAATGTTTCTAATGAAAGTTGTAGAGAATTCGATTACGAACAATTTCCTTTTATTTTTCATTTCCATTCGATCAATATTGACAGAGATATGAATTTGTTAACATCTTTATAGCACGCTATCAGAACACTTGTTTCATGATAAAATCGATAAAAACTCGAAAACGATAGATCGTACGCATATAGTGTATCTAATGAAAGTTAAAGAGAATCACATTTTGAATATGTTGGTACATATACAAAATCGTTTTGATAAGAGTGAACGGAGAAATAAAAACTCATGAAAAATTGTCATTTTCAAGTGCATTTTGACAAATAGCTATTTTGTTTTTTTAAGATAATTAAATTATCTTCTGCAAAATGAGCTCCAACTGATCATCATACGTTGAATGGTCCACGAGTTACAGCTGTTTAAAGCTATGACCAAAAATTTCTTTTTTATGGTAAATTAAGATTTTCCTGCAAAAACTGTGCATAACATTTTTTTTAAATATGGGCCCAGTATGAAATGACTTAGAAATGCCCACAGAATAACTTCTGATACTTCAAAAAGTGGAAAAATATTATTAAATGTACTTTTTTGTACTTCAAACGTGACAAAAATTACCTATTTGCTAAAAATTAAAAATCAACCGAATTTTCAATCGTCAGTTGCTTGTCGCCACTTATTGAAAATCATACATGAAAAAATGTTTTGTGTAGGAAATTTTGTAAGCTTTCATTTAGGTCTTATAAAATTTTATCATAAACTCTACATTCTGGCTCTACCTGGAAGTAACGAGCTCGGTAAAGCTCCGGTCTAAGATATTTCCGAATCTCATAAGATTTAAGACGGGATTACTACATGACACTGATATTACTTATCAATTTTCAGTTGCGATTAAATTGAGTGAAACATTTAATTTTTTGCATTTCAAAAAAATAATTATAAAGAAATTAAATTTTAACATACAAACGGAGATATAGACAGATTTATTTAACGTCGACCTATTTCTGTGACTGAGACATATGACTGACACCTAAAAACGAGCTACCCCAACTAGGAATTTACCGAACCTCTTCTCTGTCTGAGAGTAGGGATCTTTTACTTGCCTAATATTTAATGGACAAGGAGGCGACTTTTTACGTCTCCTCCAAGGGATGGTATATCCACTACGCAACCCTCGCCTAAGATTGCATAGCTTCTACGTGTACACTGATATACAAGCCACTAGAAAGTAGGGTGAGATCGCTTTATTTTCTTGGAGGTCATTCACCCAAGTACTAACCATGATTGCAGTTGCTTTATTTTTTGTAACGCCACAAGAGAAAGAACAAATTTCTTTAACATTAAAAATATCCTCCACAAGACCAACTTCGGGACCAACTATGCCATCAGCCACCACGCGAAACGTGGTGACGATATCAGGACCGGACGCTATAGGTCTGGTTCACTGAAGAAACTATAACAATAAATAACCTGGAACTCCTTCTGACAGTCAACCGAATTAAAACATGTAACAATTTTAACAAAATACTACAACGTCTAAAAACACTTAAACTAACAACAGTAAAAAAGCATGGAGACACGTTAAATAAATTTGAACTCTAAACGAAAAATAAAAACGTTAAAAACAACTATTGCGATACGATATTCGTTGTGTATTGCTTTTTAATCCAAAATGTTTTTTCTATATTACACAAAAAGATCCTTTTTTTTTAAGCAGTGTTTTGTGGCAATGTGTGATAATTTTGCCGCACACAATACCCAAACGATAGTTTCTGTCGAAATTTCGTCTCGTAACAGTTTTTTAGGTATTAGACGTTTCAAATTTCTAATCAAAATAAGAATCAATTTATGATGAAAATTTATCCCCGCTCCCTTTTTTAACATCTACATCGAAAATTAAATTTTGAAAGTAAAGATATTGCCAATTTATTAGCTAATAACCATGTTTTCCTTAAATTATTTAAGACATTTCCATCTTTAAGCAGATTTAAAATAACTGTTTATATACATCATTAGACTTATATTTTCTAGTTCTAGAGCGATGGATGAAAGGAAGGTGCATAATTATAGTACACTCTAATACATAATTTTTTATTATACCAAGATATAGGAACATAACTTATAAAAATGAATATCCAAGAAATACGTGTTTTGATATAATGTATCTATATTAATGTCGTATTGTTAATCTCTCTTTCACACTAGATTCACATAAAAATGTTGTCTTTTCTGTTGTCGTCAAGTAGACTTGACTTGCATACCTTTGGTGGATAAAGAAATGTAAGATGTTAGAGTAGACTCTGGAGATGCCAATTCCGCAGTGAAAGCGAGAGTAAAAGGGGATGACAAGTGACAGCAAACTGTTGTTGGTAGTTTTAGTTAGAAAGATGTTCATGTCAACTAGGTGAATCTCTAGGGATATCAAACTTTACCGAGGGACCTAAAATCACTTACCTTCACAATCTACAACTTGAATATTGTTCTGTTCATTATTTACTTTTTAGATGCCATGTTTCGTATCTGCTGTGCAACTTTTAGTTATTCAATAATCACAATATACATTTTATTCCATTTGATAAAGTAAAAAAGTTCATCTAAAATTATTATCAAAATAATATGAGGAATATTAAGTAACAAAAATGTTTATAAAAATTGAATAACAGGAAAAAATTATTAATATAGTCTTAAATCTAAATAAATTGTTTTTTTATGTGCATTCGAAGTAAAGGCTTCGAGAAAAATTGTTTTTTAGTGTCAACATTAGAATTATACCGAAATAACTGCTCGTATTTGGATAAAATAAATTCAACAAGAAACAAAGAAAATCTTGAAGAACGAAGAAAATATTATTAGTAGTTTTTAATAGATATAATATACAAAGTAATTCCATTGAATCCTGGATCCAAATAATAAACAATTTGGCAATATAAATTGTTAGACCTGACATTATAGCCTATTTACTGTAGTTTATTGTGCTAATTTATACCTACCGTTAAAAAATGATCTTGCAATAAATATCCCAAATGCTCATGACACAACTCCGATAGGCGAGGGTGTTGAATACACCATACTAACAAGCCATTATGGATCACTCGGTCTCAGACTTCAATTCTACTGACTTTTCCTATACTATTATTGTAATATGGTCTCTTAGAATAAACTATATATTTATTTATTGACTTCAAGAAGGTAAAGGTCAACTTTTTGGCCAAGCTAAGGTCTTCTATATTTTTATAAAAGACTACGAGCAGTGGCTTATCCGAATGAGACAGCAGAAAGGTGTGTTCTGCAGCTATACTTTGGGATAGAGTGGCGATTTGCCTAGTCGATGTCAGAGATGAGACCAAGTTCATCGCCTGCTCTCCGTACTACCTTGAATAGAAGTACTCTTATCCTTGCATTTTCATGCATATGAGAGAATCCTGATGCCTTTAGAGGTTGCTAAAAAAAGAAGTCTTATAAACTGAAGATCACTTTAGTTTATTTTTTTAATTCTATATAATTAATAGTTTCAGAGGTATGGAGATTTAAAGATGACATTCGAACGCTTATAAGAAATATTTAGTTAAAATATTACATATCTCAGAAACTGTTGCTTTTTGACAACAATACTAAAAACCAAAGTTAAGGGCTATTGCTGAAGCTAGTTGCTTTTCTTCTAGTATAAAAACAACTGCATTACTTGAGTGTTAAAAATCCGCACTGATTTCGCCAAGTTAGTTAAATATCAGCGTCCTTGGACTGTCAACGTGTGTTGTAAAATAATTGCCAACAAACTCATCGGCCTCGGCCCCCACATTATTGAAGCCAACTTCAATGGTCAAATGTACCAAAACATTTTGGAAAATGAACTACCAACATTTCTTGAAAACTGATCTTAGAAGTGCGGTAGAACATGTGGTTTCAACATGGAGGTTGTCCAGCACACTATTCGGTGGTAGTACGTGAAGTACTTGATCGTGATTTCAATGATCGCTGGATCGGTAGAGCTGGCCCGGTAAATTGGCCAGATAGATCACCAGATCTTACTGCGCCAGATTTCTTTTTGTGGGACTATCTCGAAAACAAAGTTTACAAACAGGCATTAGAATATAGTCAGAAAAGGTAGATAAAATAACGCAAATTCAATATATAATACAGCTACAACTACAAAAACAAACGATGAAAAACTAATAATATATAATATTTAGAATATAGTCAGAAAAGGTAGATAAAATAACTCAAATTCAATATATAATACAGCTACAAGTACAAAAACAAACGATGAAAAACTAATAATATATAATGTTTTAGGAAACATAAATTATTTAAAACAGGGAAAAGAAAACATCAAGATGAGCTGGCATCGATGATAAGATTAGTATCTAAGTATTTATCAACTAGTATAATTTAATGGACATTACTTTGGGGCCTTTGGCAATGGTGGATAAGGTGTGAACAGGTAAATTTAAATTAAAGTTTTGTCGCAAATAAAAATCATTTACCTAACTCCCGATCTTTGGCTGTGTCATATTTATCTATATTTTACTTTGACTTCATTAAACTAAATTACTACAGTTTTGTCAGAGTCAGTTAGATATTCTCCAGCTAATTTCATCATCATCGATACATCCTTGAGCACACCTTGACTTACGTCCAATTCAGATATCCAGCGGCGAAGACTAGATAACGCTGGCAACGGATAATTTAATATATCTCGTAGATATAAGTAGGATTTTTAGTATAATATCTTCTAGTAAATGCCACTGAGATCTCTTTTGGTGTCCAAATTGCCTTTTTCTTTCATTTAAAAAGCAAATTGCAGCCTTAAACAGTCATTGTTCGTATTTATTTTTATGATTTTCCTCTAAATGTGGGAGACCTTCAACAGGGAATTTTTGCTGATTCCCCAGCGGGGAGGCTCGAGGAAGAATCAGTATGACGCTGCTTTAAAGATGCCTCAAAATTTCATACGAGTTCTCAACATTTGGACAATTTGACGTAGATGGCTTAGGAACCTCAAAGTTTGAGGTCTGAGGTAACATTTTAGACCGGGCGACTTCGTTGCTGTTATTTTTCTCATCAATAATATCTTCTAATTTTAGTGTCGGAAATGCAGTTTTTTTTATTTTCGACATAAAGGTAGGCCTAGAAAGTAATACATATTTAATTTCAATAAAATATAACATCTTTTTAATTAAAAGGTCATTTTGAAGGTCCCGTTCATAAGCATGTATTAGCGCAAACCTAAACGCTTTTTAAATTAAACGTATTTGCTTTCTTACAGCTATGAGTCCAATCTTTCTTGCAACAGGGAAACAATGGAAAATGTCATCCTTAATGCCCGCTTTTCCCCCGCATGATTCGATTTTTTCATTGAAATGACTCGTCCCATATAAAAACGGTGGCATATAGTCGCTATATTTCTTCCATTTAATTGTTTTAAAATTAACTGCATGTTTTCTAAATAAACATTTTCTGTTCTCATATCAGTACGAACGGTTTGTAGATCTGCTCTTAATTTTTAAGAGCTCCTATGTAATAGCCCGCTATTACTTTAGGATTACTGTTAGTTTTGAGAGCTTTTAGCCAAATTATATGCCTTGAAAATCGATATGTACAGCCGTTGATACATATTTCGTATGGTTTTAATTACCTTGTAGCTCTTGTTCAAGAAAGGAAGTAACCGACTCAACATTTGTATATTATTTTCTCTTGTATAAGTACATTCTACGTAAACGTCTTTTTAGGGTCATTTCGCGTAGGTTTAATTTATGAAATTTGAACAAAAACAAAACAATTTCCTTGAATTGTAATCCCAGGAAAAAGTAATAGGTTCTTAAAATATCCAGTAAATCGGGACTATTAGGATTGTGAGTGTGATCCACATTGTTATAAGATATACCAATTTGAAAGCAAAGTTTATAATAATTATAGCATAGAATTTATTTAGAAGGGCAACATGAATACCGTTAACTGGCACTACTGCTTCACAGCTTTATTGTAGACTATTCAGTTGTTTTGGAAATCATTACAGAAATAAAAAGTTGAAATTTCAACTTTTAAAAAATAACAATGTGCCCCTTCAGAGCTTTCTTAAATCTGGAATGGCAACGTGACCTACCAAGAAAATGAAACTGCTTACATAGGGAACAACCATTAATTGCAACGTCTGGTAAGTCCGTGTCGTAACATCAACCCAACATTTTGAAAGCTTTCTCTTCGCCATTCACTATCCATTTTTCTCTGAATTATTAACCGTTCTATCATCACTCCGGTCGATGTGTGTATAGGGATGTACTTATTTATTTATATTTCGTTAATTTAAAAGATAGATCACTATAAATCACTTGAAACAAAGTATGGCGCTACTGTTATTTATATGAAACGGTAATTTATTATATTAGATTTAAAACACTTGTATATCAGAAAATGTAATGGATAAACTAAATACCGCATGCATTACATGGTATCAACAAAATCTATGTGCAAGCACAACCATGACTTATTCAAGTTCGAAGTAAGATTTGTCGAGGCATCATAAATAACTGTATTTACGAACAACCTTCTTTATCGCGTATCTATGACACTGACAAGTTAATCCTTTATTAAATAAATTGATCTTTTCAAGCTACCTCGAACTCTTCTCGAACTCAACCACTGATAACCAACTTGTATTTCCGCTATAATAAAATTTACTTTTATATAGGAAAACTACTTGTTAAAATATGCATAGAAGTTGCTAGCTAGCTAGCGTGTTTTATCGATAAACCGAGTATGTTTATTAACGGTAATATAGGAACTACGAAGCTAAATTATAAAAATTTAAATTTTACTATACGATATTGTGCTTTTTAACAATGATTTTTGAACACGTTTGTTATCAGCACACCAAAGTCAATGGCGTAGGGTAGAAAACTCGAGACAAACTAGCAGAAGAGGAGCTGTAAAGCCTAAATTCTATTATTATAATATTAATATATATACCTCTATATTATAAGCAAGAAATAAAAACGAACATATTGTTATATTGTTCAGTGTTTATGTTAAAGAACACGATAAAACCTTCGATATGCTTTTCGAAACTCCTTTACGAATCCACATTGTTAAGCACTGCAACTTATGCGTTGTGTTAAATATGAGGACAAGTTAATCCAGTCTCTATTCAAAGTATGTCGAGAGTTTTAGCGAAAATAACCTTTAGCGACAAGAGTCCCCTATCATTTCCTAGCAGTCGATTTTGACGAAAAAATTATGGGTTTTAACGGGATTCCTCAGTGATTCCCATGTACCATGTACTCATATGTGCATGGGACCGCCTTGCCTGCACGTATGAAATTGTAATTGCAAAATATAATTCAAAGTCGTTGCGATTCAAGCATTTTTAAGCTCCGAGGGGCGATGAAAATTGATATTGAACTGAAAATACGTAAATAGACAGGTAAGCAAAAGCCCACCAAAAATTTATAAACATTGAACTTTTCTTGAATCTTTTTGTGTAATCGTTAGCTCAAAAATCGCATATTGGATGGTAGTTGGTAGTACATTACAAGTCGTCCGTTCCTCACCATGTGTTGTACACGGGCCAGACTATAGTTTGTCAAAAACATTTTTCTTGAAGTTGTTGTAAAACATGATTTAATATATATTTTTGAACTTTATGTTGTCTTTTTCTTGTTTTCAAAAATTCCCTTACTGAACTGAACTATCTGCGTACGCCGAATTCACCTCTTTATATATACGCTTCGAACGTTCTCGAATCTCCCTCCAGAACTTCGTCGAGTAGGCTGGAAGTTTCTGTAGTTTTCTAGGTGATAAATTGCAGTTCCTCAGTTGGCCCAGAGATGGCGCCACCATACCGACCGTCAACTAAATAACAAGTCTCAGTCAAATCCACTTTGACCAGGGACTAATTACATCTCTCTCCATTAAAGGGCAGTACATAACACTGCCTCTTCCTTAAGCCTGAACGTCCCTATTAGGCAATTCAGATTCCTCAAAATACTTCGCTAACCTATCCAGGTGCACGATCTTCATCTTGGACGTTGAATTCGGTAAACAATGTCGTTGATCCGAGTGAAGAGAGTTGGAAAATTGATATTTTTATTATGGAAAGAAATTAATATTTTACAGGAGGTGTTTTTACCCTTCAAAGGGATGAAAAAAACTTTTTTTTGGGAAAAATAATATTTTGTAGGATGCGTTTCATGGAGGAAGGTACTACAAAATATTATTTTTTCCCACCTCTTCGAAGGATGAAAACAACCCCCGGGGTTGGTTATACAACCCCCGGGGTTGGTTATACAACCCCGGTTTCTTAAAGAAACACCTCCTACAAAATAATAATTTCTTTTCCAAAAAAAAAAAAATCAAATATCCACACCTTTGAAGGGTGAAAATAACCCTCGGTGGTGGTTACACAATCCTGGTCACCTACTTCAAAGAAACGGGAACGCCCCCTACAAAATATTATTTTTTCCCAAAAAAAATTATAAATTTCCGCCTCTTTGAAGGGTGACAACACCCCAGGGATGGTTGCACAACTGTGGTTACCTGCCACTTTCCTCACAGAAACACCTTCTGTAAAATATAAAAAAAAAATTCCACAAAAAAATTTTTAATTTTCCAACCCCCCCTAGAGGGGTGGTAGCCTGGTGTAGGGGTGGCTAACGTCAAACCCCTCGAGAGACTTTCCGTTCTGCTCGAGGGAATAA
Organism: Leptura quadrifasciata; assembly: GCA_963675555.1. NCBI lineage: Eukaryota > Metazoa > Arthropoda > Insecta > Coleoptera > Cerambycidae > Leptura > Leptura quadrifasciata. Next base: position 6,592,219 of record OY776675.1, read on the forward strand.
TAGTTAGGCGAAAAACTGGGGAAAATAAACGGGTTCACGGAAAGGGCACTTTGGGGGTTATTTTTTGTCCAATTTGAGGGGGTTGCCGAGGAAAAAAATGCGAGACCCCACCATCCTGTTCAGCGACCTGAATGCTCTCCGGATATTCCTTCGTGCATTTCCCGAAATACTTTTGGAACCCGGCACCTAAGTATCACCAAACGCATGGCAACTTCCTTCCCATCTGGGGCCTCTCCTATGCTCTTCGTAATAGTACATCTTCAATTGTGCCTATAAAGCCTTCAGTCCAACATTTTTGCTGGAAACATCCTCCCATCCTTGGCGGATTCCTTTTTCCTTAGCCTTCAACATTGATCCAATTTCATTGTCGTTCAATTGTCGAAATGATTCTATTTTGAAATCTGTTTTCTAAATAATTAGAGATATATCGAAAGTTATGTGGTGGAGTACCATCTTGTTGGTAATAAATGCTTCTCCTCAAATTCGTAGGTAATTCTCTCAAAAAGCTCTCAATTTCATTTTCCAAAAGTTCATATACCTAATTCCATTTGAAGTCCCCTGAAATGAAATGATCCTAGTATCCTATCCATCCATCTCTAATTCATGTAAATTTTCCTGAGACCAGTAACGCAAATTATTTCGGTTAAACATGCCATTATTAGTGAACCGACTTTCATCTGCGAACAGAATTCTGGGAACATTGTTGATATTTTCTAGTAACCAATTGCAATAATGAACTGCCCTACCTGCGCCAACCTCATATAAATGCTATTGAAATTGATATTTATATGATTTATCTCTATGTTTCCTCAATATTTTTCTAACAGATTCTCGGCTGATATCAAGAGTACTTGCATTTTTATTAATTTCCACGGATGCTAAAACATTAATCTCTGTGGCCTCGTCAATAATAAATGTATTTTGTTCGTTTCCATTTGGCTGGGTCCTAAATTTTTCATCTAAAATCTTAAAATATTTTCTACAAAGGTGATACGTTCCAGGATACCGTTCTGCATATAACCATTCAGCTTGCATTTCTTTTATATTACCCATAAATAAGTAACATTTTCATTTTGGATCAATACCACCATTTTGTATATTTTTAAAACTTTTAAATAGTTATATTAGCAAATAAATTACAAGCAAATTAAGAAAGGACTACATAAACTTTATCAAATCATAACTTAAGCAAATGTTTCAAAAGAAATGTCATTTTGTCATGGCACGCTTGTAAAATTTAGTACATACTGTTTCATTAAATAACTGAAGAATAGCATTACAGAAATTCAAATAAAAGGTTAATGTTTTGGGCTTTGTTGGTGTAAGTAAAAAAATATGGTTACCTTTTAAAAAAATTGAATAAAAGTCATTTGCTTTTTATGTTTTTTCAAAAAAATTTTTTCAATTCAGAATAGTGGTTTTTACACGAAATAAAATTTTTATTAAATTCAGCAGTAAAAATGAAGGGGAACATCAGTTTCAAGGTCTACTGGGTAAATTTTTTGAAAGCACAGTCTTGCAGTTGCCAACTTAACTTTTTCACTTTTTCGAATATATGACGCCATTTTGAAAACAATAAAGAAGATGCATGAATTTTAAAAATGCTCATTTTCTTATTTTTCCATAATATGTACTATATAAGTTGATAATATAATAAAAGAAAATCGTAGAAAAATTTCGCTTCACAAATATGCCACATTAAAATTTAAACTTTTGTGTAAACGGAACCACTTGCCTGAAAACGTTATGATATTGCTTTAATGTCATTTTGACGTCACTAATTTGACCTGAATTTGCTAATTTATATTGTTATTCTTAATCTTGTTATTAATTATTGGTTAATATGACGGATAATGATTTCATAACATCCCTAACGTGTTAATCTGTAACCACAGCATTCTTTTTATATGTTTCAACTTTTAACAATAATGATGACGCTACCAGTTACGAGTGACGTCATTCGTTAGAGATAGAGCGTTTTAATGGTTTTAAATCCTCAACCGAAACAATTTTTTTTTTCACCCTCAATTTTAACAAAAAGAAAAAATACGACGAAGTATATTTTTCTGTCGTCTATCTATCTGTGATATAAAAAAAAATCATGCAACTTCCTCATTACCTACTTGTAATACATCGTTATATCTGTAATTTTATGTTAAATCTAAATATGCAGAAATATATATAGATTGCTATTTAAAAATCACAAGTTGTTGCTAGTTTCCGTAGGACCGGAAATGACATTTTTCAATGCTAAAAGCAACCGAGGAATTTGATCGGGACTAATTTCGGTGCCACCTGGTATAACTTTTATAAGAAAACTTCTTATATCCAATCTCCAATAGTAACGGAAATGAAGGGGGTCAAAATGCATTAAATAACTCTGCACATTCTATATATGAATCCACATAAATAATTTAAATAGTTGTGATTTTCGAAACACGGTTCAACTCTACTAAAACACTAACTTGTCTACATTAACATTTATTTAACAAACTACTTTAGACTTTGAAACAATTTATGTTGAAGAAATAAAACATTGGTAAAGTAGCGTTATCTTGAACTTTAGTCCTGATTCTGACAATCACAACTATTTAATTAATAATTTCCACCCTACTATGTCTTTACTGTAGTTTTTTGCAAGCATAGTTTTAGTTAGTTCAAGAAAAAATCGGTTTTTTAAGTAAAAATAAATAAGTTACATTTGGGCTATTATCTATCATAGATACTATTTTGAGTAACTCTATGCATGAGTACATTTAAATATCTAAATTAAAGTAACATCCTTGCAATCAATCATCGAATTTGTCTAAAATGGTAGCCAAGTGTAATTCTGTGTAATATGGTATTAAGTGGAAGTTGTTTAACACTATAACTATAAACTGGTTTGAGGATTCAGCAGTAATATCATTAGTTATATGGTAATCCTATTTGAAGTAACTTAGCCAGACACGACCATTATTGTAAGCTTGTTTTCAAACAGTCAGTGACTTCTGTCACTCATCGTCTAAAATATGCGCCTAATAATACGTTTTACCTGCATGTTTCTTTCAAATACTGACACCTCTTCTTTATGTTTATACCAAAATTCCATAAACAGATTATTGTATGGCTGTCTCAAATATTTGTTTAGTTATCTAGTATGCCTATAAAATATATTAACAAATCTCCTGTGGTGACTTTGTGAATTGGTGTTTAAGTTTTACATGAAAACATTTAGAAAACAAAGAAAATGTTTATGAATGCTGATAGGATTTATTTCACGGTATAGCAATTATTCACATTATCATTTTTGAGTATTAGAGCACAAAGACGCCATGAGAAATATTTAAATATTTTTTTAAACATAAACTAAACGAACATGGTTAAGGATATTGCGTTTATTGATGTATTTACAAACTTTCTGGCCTATGGAACCACAGACGTATGTTTAATAACAACAATGACGATAACAATAACAATTATAAGCAGGACACATCGAAATAAGTCGAGAAAGCAGATTCTGATTAGTACCAGGTACTGTATAAATAAACATAAGACAATTTCTAACAGAAAATCTTGGCAAATGAGACTATTCGGTGCTCCTGGTTAAAAAACATCTTTATCGCCATTCCATGTGAGGAATAAAAAAATGATCAATGATAATATTAACTGTCCTCCAATTACTTCACTCTTTAAATACCGAGTGCCCAGATTAACGGTCAGAACAAGCAATATACTCGTGATACTTACACCTCGTACTAACCTCTTGAATTCATCTCCGCTGCATCATATCTGTTTAAATTATAATGACATATCCACATTTGTAACTGTAAAACCGCAGATATAAAATATATTTAGTCTACTCCTGTGTTTTATGGCATTTTTTTCTTGCTTGATCTGTTTTAATCCTGTATAGTGTGCACTGTGCACGTTTTGTGTTATATAGGGTGTTCAATTTAAAAAAATGACCTCGAGGATACTCCGCTGTAGATAGTCACCCTGTATTAGACATCTACACATTCAATGTCTGGGATACTTACTCTTGTATGCTTAGTTCAAATGTGCTTTTATAGGGCGGAATATTAAACATAATATTTTTAGTCGCAAACTCCTCTATAAATCCTTATTTTACTATAAGGAAAATAACCAGACTGCAACCAAAGTTACAAGTCTGGCGCGTTAAGTATAATAATTGCATATTACCATCAAAACGCTATGCTAAGCCAAGTCAGGCTATTCATTTTTCGATTGCAACAGACACTGGACCGCTGGATGGCGCCTGCTGGCTATTTTACATGTCACTATTGTAGAAATAGCGGGATGTACTAAGTAGTCAAAGGATTCTCGTGCCGGTCGCCGCATGCCTATCTTGTACTGACGAGAGCCAACAGCTCGAAACTGCAGTCTGCAAGTGGTGTGTGACGACTGGCAAGAGAGCTCCTTTAAGTAGGATCAGATCAGTCTTTCGGCTGGTGTTTGTTGCAATCGAAGCATTAGCGTTTTGATGGTAATATGCAATTATTATACTTAACGCGCCAGACTTGTAACTTTGGTTGCAGTCTGGTTATTTTCCTTATAGTAAAATAAGGATTTATAGAGGAGTTTGCGACTAAAAATATTATGTTTAGTCTTGTATGCTTGTTAAGTTACTTTGAATTGTTACTCCATTGTTATTTATTATTCATCACTGTGTTTTCTTTTTTCTTGTAATTTTGTTTTCATTTATCATGTAATTGGGTTTCACCCGTTAGAAAAATTATTGAAATAAATAAATATGGTAATGACCTATGTCGCGTGCGATCAACGTATTGCATTCTTTTAGTAAAATAAGTGTTCAAAAATGTTATTAGCTTATCCGAGACACCGCACCCACGTAACTTACGAAGTAAGAGATAGTGATTCACCTGATTAAAAGTTTTTGATATAGTCCGGTGGATTAGAACCTGACTTGACAAGAATACGCACAAGCGGTAAAAAGCGATTTCTCTTTTCTGTCGTGTCAGGAGGCAGCTAAGGACCATATTCAGAACGGGAGCCAATCGGATCGGTCACTTTTAACTTCTGTACAGTCGCGCAAAGTACAGTTTGGGACCTAACGTCATTTTTGGACTACTAATTTCGTTTCAGTCGTCGTAGCGAGATCATTTCTGGGTGTAGATCTATATTTTTGTAGACGAGAAACCTGTTTATAACTGTCTCGAGGCATTGATGCCCATAGCACTCTCGTTTGGATACCTAGGGTTTGAACAGGTATGTACTGAAAGTGTACCATGGGTACCTGAAAAATATTGTGATCAGTTTCTTTGCATTCAACAACAAGTTTTTGAAATAAATTGCATATTAGAACAGAGAACATACAAAGAACATTGAAGATTGTCTTCATTCGAATATGTGTCCGCTGCGGGCTTTTCTAAACTCTGCATTAATTGCAGGTTATGCCAATTCCTCCTTGTTCCGAGCACCTGGAAGAATAAAAAGAGTATTATAATAATTATTATCATCATCGTGGTGCCAAATAGTATGTTGTGGACCCTGAGGTTTTTGTTTTTACTTTTATTGAACTAGTAACTTTATCTACTCTTGCTCATAACTGCATTTGCACAGGCTGGTGTATGACAGTTGGGATTTTCCGCAGCCACACCGTTTCCCACATGGGGTCTTTCAGGAACAGATGACCTCGCGGTACGTCCTTCCTGTCGAAGGCAGGGCCATCCACTTGACCTGGAGGAAGCAAGATACTATTTAACGAGCGATACGACCAGGGTTCTTGCCCTTGCGAACTCGCATCCGAACACGTATACGTTTTTCTATGCAATTTGTATTGGGCCCAGGGCCCTGTGCGTTGATTTGTATATACCATATAATATATGACATTAACTTTACCTTCCATGCTCCTTGTGGTGTCTTGATTCACCAATACAATGCAAGGTCGGGAAGACCGAAATCTTTCGTCAGACTCCTGTCCCCATATATGCCCCGCCTGATAGGTAGCTCTCTGGGTATGCAGATGGAGAGCATCTTGAGTAGGGGGGTATTTTCAATGTCTCTACCCTTGCAGGATATATGAAGACGGGCAGTATTGACTTCTTCATCTTCTGAACATCTGTCATATATTATAACGACATACCGTTCCAGTACAGGTAGGACCTGCTCAATTTCATCCAAGTAAGGAGCTTTGGATAAGCACTCAAAGATGGGATTTACTGCATGAAAGTCTTTCCACACCGCCAGAGCTGTTGTTTTTCCTTTGCCCCTGAACGCAGAAGTAGTTTCACTACCTGTGAAGGTATGGAAGAAGAGAAGACCCAAACACCTTTCTGGCCCAAGACTCTGAATAATAGAGGAGACATCCAGCAAGCGATAGGACTTGCCGGCACCTAAGGTAATCCATATGTTTTCACAGCCAGGTAGAGTATGCAAAAAGGCAACGATACGTCCGGCAATGCTCGGGTTTGTTGCATGTGCTTAACCTTCAAGAGAATTATATCCAACAGTGTAGTGCAGTGGAATGTACTGCGTTTATGAATCCAACAACTATACTTTCTCTTGTACTATTCACCTTTCGGTAATATTTCATATCTTTCTTTCATCTTTAATCCTTTCCTGTCCCCATGTTTTTCTGTTTGTGTATTTTTGTCGCGTTTGTATTTTCTTCATTTCTCTTTGTACATTTTTGTCTATTTTTAAATTAAAATTTTTAAACACAAAGTTTAGGCCGGCCCTGCGCAGCCCCTCATTAGAATATTTGGCAGAAGGCACCTTCCAAGTTATGGTGCCAGCGTCCAAAAATCAAAATTTAAATAAGTGAAATTTACTAGTGTCTTTTAAAAACTGAGTATTTTGCTGATTTTAGTTAAGTTTTTATATAAAACATGTTTTAAAAGTATTGCCTATTTTAATTTTTTATTTGTAAAAAGGAGAGTTTAGGTTTTTAAGTATTATTTTTAATTGTTGTTTTCGCCGAACCAGGCCTTCCGAGGCGGGTCCTGGGGAAGCAACTGTTATATATTTTAATAAGGTTGTTTTGAATTCAATTAAATTGAATTGAATTACGCTTATGAATCGGGTGAGCCAGGTTCGATCCTTGTCGTTGAAAAACTTTTTCATTTTTTTTAGGTTTATTTTTTGGGATGTTTTTTAGGTTGTTTTTTAGATAATCTTTTTTTAAAGTTAGTTGAATAAATATAGTTGTGGTTTGGTTTGGCTACGAGATTGGATTTTCCGATTTTATTTTTTTTTAAGGTTATGTACTATGTACCATGGTCTATGTACTATGGCCCTCAGGGCCTCGAGACAGTTATAATCAGGTTTTTCTCTCCCAAAAACATAGATCTACACCCAAAAATGATCTCACTATGACTACTGAAGCGGAATTAATAGTCCAAAATGACATTAGGTCTCAAACTGTATTTTGCGTGACTGGTACAGAAGTTAAAAGTGACTGATCTGATGGGCTCCCATTCTGAATATGGTCCTTAAGTTCTTACTGACACGACAGAAAAGAGAAATCGCTTTTAACCGCTTGTGCATAATTCTTACAACAATCCGCTGGACTGGAATCTGGAATTGGTTGGGAGGGTAGTCAATAAAAATTATTGAACCACAGCACTTAGGCCCCATTGGGCTCCTAGTACATCCTCCCTATAGGCAGACCGTCGCCTAGGCCTCCAACCAATCTAATCTTGCGAAATAGGTGGTGATGCTGGCTATGGGCATCTTCCTTACATTGGCCAAAGTAGGCCAATGTTCTCCCAAAAGAGATTCTCTGATTGATGAGACAGCACAACAGTCACAGTACATGTTGAACTGTCCATCTTCTTGTTCACAACCTCTACAGAGAGGTGTTTCGCTTAATCTAATATTATGGAGATGTTTCCTTAACGGACAGTGTCCAGTCTGGATTCCCGTTATAAAACGTAGGTTCCTTCTGGACATTGCCAGGCAGTCCATTGCTGTACTCTTGTTGCGATATTTTAGTAGTTCCCTAGCAAGTTGACAGCTGTTTGTTTCATCCCACAGTTTCTTGAATTCATTGTGGGTGTTCTCTTTAATTATTTGTATTCTCGCCGTGATCGGTAATAGACTGGCCAGATTCGTTTGTACTACGCTAGCTCGCATATCCTTAGCCTATTTATATTGTATTTGCAGACTTCTGGAGCATATTCCACATCCTGCCCAATCACTCTTTTTTATCCATCTGTGAAGATGTTGATCACACCTTCGCGAGCAGCCTCGTTCTCACTATTAGTCTGTATTATCTAAGGTCTGTCAAAGACAAACCGGGGAGAAATGCCATCAATGCACGCCTGCAGAACAGACAGCCTCATTCCACAGGCAATTCTGGCGTCTCCACAGCCTATATTTGGTTGTATGCCAACGGATTTGAGGCATACCATTTTTGTCAGAGCCACTTCTCCTAGATATATAACTAGTGGTGGCAGACACAGCATTACCTCCATAGCACTTGTTGGCGTTGTTCGCATAGCTCCTGTTATACTTGGGCAGGAAACTCTCTGCACTTGGCTGAGCTTGACGTTAGCTGTAGTTTGTTTGCTCTTAGGCCACCAAACCACAGCTCCATAGGTTATCATTGGTCTTATGACGGCAGTGTATATCCACATGACCACTTTGGTTTGGGACTGATATGCCTGCTTTTTGTTATCTGGGGTGTCAGCTATATATTGTGTAAAATTACAATACTTCATATTAATAGAACACTTAGGCATCATCTACTTTCATAATTCAAATCATTTTGATCATTTCAATTTTTCTGGAAATGTAGAAGATTGGAGACAAATGTTATAGATATAACACAATGACATGAAATACCAGTAATGAAGACATTATAATCGTACAGTAATTAATTGGAAATCTGTAGTCCTACCTAAGTTGATTTAGAAAGTGTTCAACTAAATTTTGCAAAGTGGTTTTACTGCAAAATAAATACTAATTAAAGTTGGATACCAGCCCCAAAAATTCTAAGATAGGTGGGTTGACTTGAAGGAAGTATTTTGATGTTATACAATAACATTTATAATTCATGGACGAAAAACACCTAGGAAAAAAATATTAGATAATTTGTTCGATGTTTATTTCAGAGTACTAGCATTTTAGATTACTATGTGTATTAATTATAATAAATTGATGCTATGCTCTGATAACAAATTAAAATAATAATCTTTTAATATGCACATTTATAATGTTCCAGTTTTACATAATATTGGTAAAGGTTAATTTATATTATTTTTGAATTTTCAATACATCACTGTCACACACCTGTAACATACAACACATTTAATTTTCATATTAATAATAAAATTTGTAGCTAATATACATGTCATGAGTTTGATACAAAGGAGTGCCCTAAGTGACGTCCTAGAGCGGTTATTAGATTAATTTAAAAACCTCTAGTGTTAATGTTATTCTTCAGTTATATGCAAATGATAATCTTTTCATTATCAAAACTAGAATATTAACAGTTCAAAATATTGTCTATTTTTTAATGAAACAAAAAGACCGGAGTGCCGTAAAAATACTGCACTGTTCGGAAACAAAAATTATAAACTATTTCTCAATATTCTTGTATTATAGGAGTAAAAAGTAATTTTGGAGATCTTAAATATACATTTTCTTAACATTTATTTAACGTCGGTTACCTCCAACCAGGAATTTTGCCAAACATCTTCCTTTAAGAAGAGTAAGGATCTTTTACTTGCCTAACATATAATAGACAAGGGACCGACGGCTTTACATCCCCTCCGAAGGATGGTACATCACCTACACAACTCTCGCCTAAGGTTGCATAGCTTCCGCGCATAAACTCATATACAAGCCGCTGGAAGATATGTGAGGCGAGACACGGTCTTCTTTGTGAACACCAACTTGCCTCACTTTTTTGGAAAATAAAATGTATTGCTGCGTGGATTGTTTAGCTGAGACTCCTGAGGCCGTTGATGCACTTAATTTGTAGATTGGTAGAAGGTGGGGGGGTTGCACTCGAAGATGTTGGACAGGGCCAAAAGCTACGCTCTATGCTGTCTTGGTGTAGGCAGTTACACTCTAAATTTAAAAGTTTTTATTGTTCACTGTATTTTTTATAATTGTCTGGGTGAAATCCAACACCCTGAATATTAAGCAAATTGCGCTTTGGAAACGTTAAAGTTCCACTAAAAAGTTAAAATTCACTTTACTTAATTTTTTATAATACTTCTGAGTCACCCATGTGGTGACTGGTAGAAAAGCACTTGTTTTTAACGAAATTGACTGTTTTGATTTAAATAAATGAAAGATCGGCGTCGGTTTAATTTTTATAAATTTATTTCGATTTTGTTGCAGTTCCCAAAATTTATTAACTTCGACACTGACAATTCTGGCCGTAGAATCGTATCAGGGGTTTGTTAATTTAACTAAAAATCAGTTTTATTATTTATTAAAAAGTTGGGCACTAGGTGCGATGCGCGAGGGCAGAATAGATTTTGAAATTAGAATTTAAAAAAATGAGGGGGCACTAGGTGCGAGATGAATGTATCCGCGAAGGCAGATTAAAGTTTAAAGAAATCCGGTTTTCCTCTTGGTGTCGCCAAGGAAGATGTAGCACAGAGTTTGAAATAAAGCCGAGGAAATAGAAAGCTATCCGCGAAACGGGAAGTCACTAATTACAACTTTGATAAACTATTTCACTCGCCAGACTTTTAAACACTATTACTTCTGGAACAACACTCTTGCCGTCGCTGTGTATGAGAAGGCTTTTATATGTTTCAGTTCGTTAGCGCGCCCCGAGAGTCTCGCATCCCGTTTTAAAAGGTCTGGAAAGGCACGAAATCGCTCCGTGCGGGCGAGGATGAGTCATCATCGCGAAATGTTGCGCAATGTTGTGAAATAATGTAAGAAAGTTGAAATTTCGTAATGAGACCTGTATGACTGTATAGGGCATAAAAAGACGAATTTTTTGGTATATGGTTTATGGTCGAATCGATTGAAGATTTTCTGACGGATAAATGGGAGAGCATATCGCACGACCCCGTAGCGTATCGTTAAATCCACGCACGTACTCTTAAAGTGGATACAATTTGGATACCCGTGTAGGCAAGCGGGACGAAGCGAACCGAAACAATGTTTTAAGAGGTTACAGATGATGTATACGGGGGGCGATGAGAAAGTAAGGGAAGTCTAGATAGGATCAGATGTTTGAAAGAAAGCGGGTACTGTATACGGGGGTGAATAGAAAGTGAGAATAACAGGGATTGACCATGACTGCCGTATACAGGGGCGATGAAAAAGTTGAAGATGGTAAAGATTAACTAGGGATTGTGAATGCGTGCGACTGCTGTATACAGGAGGCGATGAGAAGTTACTTAGAATCGAAAAGGTTGCGAAAGCTGTATACAGGAGGCGATGAGAAAGTGTGGGAAAGAGACGTTGTTGAATAATGGGGAAAGGCGATGAATGTCGTATACAGGGGTGTCGAAAAAGTAATACTGATAAAATGGAGTGGCGGACGTTATATACGAGGGGCAATCGGAAAGTAAAGTTTTCTGGAGGGGATTAAAAATATTCTGACCGGCGGTTTGGAGAGTCTACTGAACGTGATCTTATGTTATACAGGGTTGGTATTTTTGCGGTGGTTAAATTTTGATGTTGGGGTTGTAAAATTACTGTTTAGAACTTTTTGATGATTTTTCTGATAGAATTTGATTACTTGCAAATTATCGGTTGCCTATTAATTTTTCCCGATTTTTCTCTGGGGAAATGTAGTTTTTTGGTGAAACAAAAATGATAGTTACTTTTTTTGTGTTTTGACAGTTCGAGGTGGTAGATAAGATCGAAAGTGACTTTTTAGTATTTTTTGTGACTCATTTTCTTATGGTACAGGGAATGTACTATAACATTTGAAACGGTCGCCCATCCAAGTACTAACCGGGCCTAACGTTGCTTTACATCGTATATCGAAGTATGTACATAGTAAAGACGCATCTACGCTCGCCCCTATTAAAAATTTAAATCGTTTATAAATACTATTAACGGTCCATATGTTGCTTATAATACTTCTATTTGTGAATATTCCGTTCGAAATGTCTGAGTTATTCGGAAGTAACCTTAATAGAATAGTAATATAATTCAACTTATCGGGGTTATTGTCACCGTGAAACATAATAAAAATATGCCATAAAACGTAAATATCATACCTTTAATAAATTATATAATTTTATAATCCTGATATATGTGACAAAAATCTCACTTGACGAGCAATCCTGATAAGAACTAAAGGACGTTTAGTCTAGCCATAATATTTTAAAATTATATATTATCCTTAAATCTCTTCAAATACAATTTCCTTTATGTTGATATAAGTTCCAACTTAATTTCGATACAAATATAGGAACATTCTTACCTTATTTCAGTATTCTGCAGGTAAAGACACAGTAAATAAATAGTAATAGTAACTTATTGTTTAGAAATCATAACAAATCGTCGAATATAAATCAGAAACAATGAACCAATTTCTTACATTATATCGTCTGCCTATTTTACGAGGTCCACACCAAATATCTCGCTTAATATCTATTATAGAAGAATAAAGTTTATTTTTTGTGAGCTATACAGGGTGGGGCAATAGTGCGTCTCGATATCTCGAGTTCTACGATAGTACGAATTATTTTATTACAGGACCAAGTGCCTTGTTTTTAAATGGAATGCTATGTATATCAATACATTTTTTGAAACCTCCTTCTAGGCTCTATTCATTCCTATATTAGCATTGAATATCTCCCAACCACTTGGATGTAATGAATTTTTTTGTTGAAATTATGCAATCTGCAGATGGATATTAAAAAAACCACCACAGTCACAATTATGGGTATTAAGAAAAACTTATATGAATATCAGTTACGAGACATCTAATTAATGTTTTTGAATCATTTTCATTTCCTAAAAATGTACAGGGTGGCAAGAAAATATATTTCAATTAAGAACATTTTAAATTGAATTTTCTAATTTTTCAAATGGAACACCCTGTATATTTTTGACGATGTGATGTAGAAATGAAAAACGAACATTTTTAATTTTAATTTTAATTGCAACCATTTTCGTTTTATAAATAAATAAGTATCAAATTCAAGAATAAACTTAAAAAAAGAGGTTCCCTCAAATTTTTCTTTAGAAAAATTTATAATAGGTGTTCGACATGTTGCCCATTTTGATTGACACACGTCTTTATGTAATTTTAAAATGAGGCCATTTAGTGGGACCATTTCTTCCAATCCATTGAAATGCGTAAATAGTATTTAACCGGTCCTTTACTGTATTGTTTATTTGTACATTTCTTTGCTGTTTTCGTTATTCGACAAGCAATAAAACCTCAGTTTGGTATAAATTGTCGTGTACAAAGGAGCATTTATCAGATTAATCGGTCGTTACAATTTTTGTTGAATTTAAAATATGAGGAATTTTATAATATGAATTTTAATAAAGCGGAACTTATAGACATGACTTTTGTTTTGGGCGAGTCGGACAGACATTGTTTACTTGCCAATAAAATTTATCACCAACGTTATCCTGAAAGAAGGATTCCTGATGTTAGCAGCTTCCAAAAACTTCTCGATAGATTTCTGGAAACTGGAAATGTCGAATATAAAAAAAGTGAAAGAATAAAACGTGTTCTGAACGAAGAAAATTAATTTTCTATGGCGCTGGCAACGGTTGAGATTCCCCATGTTAGTCAAACAGAAGTGAGCTCATTAGTAGGAATAACTAGACGGTCTGTGGTCGAATCTTAAAAACAAATAAGTTGCATGCATATCATATTCAAATGCGCCAGGGATTATCTGATGACGATTTTCAAAAGCGCATACAATTTTGTAATTGGGCCAAAGGGGAAATGCAACATGATGTTAACCTCTTCAATACTGTTTTATTCAGTGATGAGGCAACTTTTCATAAAAATGGATTTGTTAATAGGCACAATTTCCATTATTATGCTTCGGAAAATCCTCACTTTTTTATGCAAGTTGATAACCAACACATATGGTCTATAAACGTTCGGGAAGAATTATTGGAGAACATGTAATAGGGCCACATTTATTTGATGGTACATTGATTGGAGCTATTTATCTTCATTTTTTGGAAAACTGTCTGTCACAATTATTGTTAAATCTTCCTGAAAGAATTCGATATAGGATGTGGTTTCAGCAAGATGGTCCTCCACCACATTATTTAAATGCAGTTGAAGACCACTTAAATAATACCTACCCTAACCAATGGATTGGAAGTCAAATGAACCCACTAAATGGCCTGCTAGATCCCCAGATTTTACAAAAATGGATTTCTTTTTATAGGGATACGTGAAGGAAATTGTTTATAGAGACACACCAACAACAGTACAAAATATGAAGGAAAGAATAATAACTGCCTTTACATCTATCACACCGGCAGTTTTAGGAACAGTGGGAGGAACCTCATTTCAATAGCGCATGGAGATATATGTCACCAAAATGGGCAACATGTGGAATATTTATTATAATTTTTTCTACTGAGTTATTTGAAGAAACCTCTTTTTTTAAGTTTATTTTTGAATTTTGTAATTATTGCTCAATTCGTTTTTCATTTCTAGATCACATCGTTGAAAAATATACAGAGTGTTCCATTTGAAGAAAATTGAGAAAATTCAATTTAAAATGTTCTTAATTGAAAAATAATATTTGGCCACCCTGTACATTTTTAGGAAATGAAAATGATTCAAAAACATTAATTAGATGTTTTGTAACTGATATTCACATAAGTTTTTCTTAAAACCCATAATTGTGATGTGGTCATGTTTTTCAGATATTTCAATAAAACAAATCATTACATCCAAGTGGTTGGGAGATATTCAATGCTAATATAGAAATGAATAGAGCCTAGAAAGAGGCTTTCAAAAATGTACTGATATACATAGCATTCCATTTATAAAAAAGGCACTTGGTCCTGTAATTTCGTCTTGGCTCGCTCTGTATGTTTGAAAATAATTTCTAGTTATAGGCTTTTTTATCTAGTTTATTTGAAATTTTTGTAAAAATTTCTAGCTATCCTAGAACTCGAGATATCGAGGTCCGACGCACTATTTTGCTCCACCCTGTATTTCAGTAAAAAGAAATTTAAAATCCGTAGCCTACTTTGTGAGATATATTAAAAAACCTGAAAAATAGGAAAACCACAAACGATAGCTTCCTTATTTGAGGAGATACGATAAAAGTGAAAGGGATGAAAGTTGACGGCAAAGACAATAAAAATAATAATGTGTATCATAAAATTCGAAAAACGTAGTTGGCTTTGACATACGCTCTTATGTATAAATGAAAAGAACAGAACTCAAAGTAGGCTATAACACCATTAATTCCCATTATTTTTTCTCTTTCCAATGTTATAAAACATGTCACAAAATTTTAACTGATAATGTCAATATTTAATATTTTAAGAAAACCACAATTCATAACATTGAATCGCAAAAATCAGCTATGCCATAATAGTAAAAATTCAGTTTATAATAATTCAGTAATTATTTATTACAATTTAATACAGACAAATAAATATCTCATAAATAAAAATACAAGTACAAAATAAACATTAAAATAAATAAAAAACTATATATAACAGTACTACCTACTATCATACTGAAAAGATCGAGCCCGCAAGGAACGGGCGGTAGCTTTTCAGCTTACAAAAATCGTGCGAGACTCGCGGTTCACGACGAACCCAACTGTAGCGATAGTATAAAAGGTCGCGCGCGGCGAATCACGAGCAAGTCAATTCCGATCCGCGTTCTTAAACCGATATCGAGTTCTTCCGTTGTAGCTCCAAGTAATCAACAACAAATCTATTCTGCCCTCGCGCCTCTAATTTCAAGTGAATGGGCCTTTCCCGCTATTTTTTTTTTAATTGTGTTATTGGAAGTATTCTATCAAAATATTACTAAAAATGATGAATTTTATTTTTTTCTGAACGTATAAAATACTACAGAAAACATTCAAATGTTCCCTAAATGAACAGAGGGTTTAAATGATAGCATTCAGGCGGCAATGTTACGTCATAAACTACACCAATCAATATGATCTTAACCGCTGCCAGGATTAGCTGTGAACGAGGCTGTAAAGGTGCATTCCCAAACAATATCACTTGCGCTCTGCTTTCCATATCTTGCATTTTCTATTGGTGTCTGAAGTACATTTAAAAGGAACCATCAATAGAATCTCGTAAAGTGCTAAGAATTGAGAACGTCCGTTTATGAACTCGATTGACATTGCGTAAAAGTAAATGTTATGATTTTGTTGTTTCTATATAGTGTTAATATTCTTTTAAAGACGTGAATCTTCTTCAATCTAAAGAGACAAATAAAGTATAAAATCAAGCCCAGTAAAAAAAGTTAACAACAATATACACATACGTTAAAATGATCTTCACAACAGAAAAATCCAGGAGCAGTATAAACAATACCAGGAACTTTTGCAACTTTCCGCCACACCGCAAAAATAAATTGGTAGTATTTTCACTAGTGTTTGGGCACACCGACTGGTACAAAACAAACCCTTGTAAGCGGCATTTTCTAATTATAAAATAAAATTACATAAATGTCGTATCAAACATAAACGATAAAAAGTGAGGTTATGGAATATGATTTGAACATTTCAGTCAGCGTTGCCAGATGACATTGATATTATACCACATGTAAACCAAAACGATCAAAAATAGAGAATATAAAGATGATATATAGATTTTAAATTCAGACAGTGAAAAGTTGGCACAATTTTTACTTTTATTTAGTATCAGGTTAACAAAAAAAAATATAATGTTCAAAGTAGACAGTTGATATCGGAAATATGATGTTTATAAAAAGACGTACGCCTGGCAATGACAACTCCCTTTAAAAATTCGACTTTATTGGTCTAATCAGACTGACAAGCATCACGTCTTAAAACTCGTTTCAAATTAAATAAAATAAAACTGATTTTGTAAAGTAAATATTTGGTAGAACATAAAAAATTGCGAGAAACTAAATTAGTGTAAAATTATATTACAGTTTATTATATGGTTTGGTCATGTAAAAATTCAGTAATGCGGGAAAGGAAGATTTATCAATCTATTATAATCGGCACCTTCGCCATAAAGTGAATTTTCCAAATTTCAAAACGAGTATATTATTTTCAAGAAATAATGTATACAAACCGTAAATTTAAGTACGTAGTAGGGTAATATCAAAATGACTTATTTATAAATAATAATAATATCCCTGATATCAGCTGCAGGGCCTGCTGCAGGGCGCCGGGGACTGTAATGCACTTACTGTCTTATTTCTGAAATAACTTTTCAACGTTTAAACTTATGACGTCTTTATTTCCATTGTTCAATCCCTCGTTACCACAAAATGATTGTCTCGGTGCCAGTTTTTTAAACCACACACTTTAAACATTATGTGCCCTCTATTTCATCTAATGTTATTTGGAAGTTTAGGTATTATTATATTATAAATGTCATGTCAAAAAATTTATTTACAGCATTAGCAGTATAAATAAATATACATCGCAATGCGATATTTTAAAACGTAGAAACGTGAAACAGTAGTAAAAAATATCAAAAAGAACAAATTTTCTCAGCCAATTAAATTTTGTTATTTAAATATATCCTGATTAGTATGGGTGCTGGTTTTCTATTATAGATAAATTATTATACAAATATATAGGCAACTAATAACACTTCCCTACCAATTAATTAAAGCAGATATTGAGCTATACCTATTTGACATCCACAAACTGTAGTTGTAGAAGATACAAGAAAGTCATTATAATGATATGTTAATTATATTAGTGGAATTCATTAATAAGCAACGCGTTAATACACAGGCATAAAGGAGATAAGGCATCCAAGTCAACACTTCAACGATCTGATACATTCACGTTATTAATATCCTCTGCAGTGTCACTGTCACCTGACATGTCTTCTCCAAATTTATCAGATTTTGACGTCATTCTTGCAGACCTCCTAATAGCCTATAAGCCCAACAGCTCGTTAATTAAAAAAATTAAAGCTGTCCTTCGAACAGAAATCACTTCATTCAATCATGAGTCCAATTTAAGTTGCACTGTTTTATAAACAATCGTGCACTATTAACTAGTATTTCCACAATAAACAATAAAGTGGTGTTTAATTAGATTTTGTACGTCGAATAAAATATTGCAAATTAATGTGCAGTATGATTTATTAAATTTAAAACTTATTATATTGAATGATAACAATAATGCTTCATTTACGGACACGTATGTATTAAGAACAATTTCCATTTACAAAGTGCGGCGCTAAAGTAGTCCTGTAAGTATATTAAGCTATTTATACTTCTGCAATTTATTTTGTTGTAGCACCAATGGATAGTATTTCTTCGTATTTCTCCGAAAAATTTGATTCAGCTCTGTTTCATTGTATTAGAAGTTTATAATATTAAAACATAATGCCGGTTCGTCACAATTTTTATACCTAATGTATAAGAAAAACAAATTAGATTACTTATCAGAAAATCGGAAGGCCTTCTACGTGACCAATTAAATATTTTTTATAAGATACACAAATAAAATATACCTCACTGTTCGACAAATTCAACGCGGATTGGAATGGTGTAGGTAGAGTTTCCATTAAATTATTTTATTGGATATAAATAATGTAGTTACTATAATAATAATTTATCAGCAATATTATTCACCTTTGTAGTTTGTGAAAGACATTTTGTTAAATCCTACGTAGACCGCTGCTCTGAGGTTCATTTCAATTTGCATTATTAGCCAAAAACTTGAACACTATTTGCACATCCACATGGGGTAAATTTCGCGAATCGGCTTTCTGATAACCTTGCAGCATTGTGCTAGCTAGTGTTATGATTATGAACAGAAATAAGATCACGAATAAATAAAATATACAAACGTAGGTCACAGTTTACGTGAATCCGTATACTCTTCCTGCGACGGCGGAGCTTATGTGTGGCTACTGACGTCACACACCCTAGTCTCGCGCACAGGTATGTTTTCTAGACTCGCGCCTATCCTTGGTTTTAAAATGCTTACAGCGAACCTAAATCTTAAAATTTTGCGCTCAAATTTTTGTTATCATTTTTTAACCATAAAATCGCTCGATTTCAGTTAAAATAAAAAAATATCGAACCTGCTATTAAACAATCAGGTTACTATAATCACATGGTAATTAAATTTCGAAGGTCCTTATTTTCGAGAAATATCTCTGATCAAAAATTTTAATATGTTTCGGGGACCATTAACAAAAAAAATGTTGTATGTAATACGTACCAAATCAGTTTTTGGTACTTGTACAAACTATATTCCATTTAATAGTGTGTGAGAACCACAATTTCTTTGGAACTTGGACTTAAAAATGTGTGGGTTCCTTGTACCTAGGAGGAACATGAATATTAATTTCCGACAACACATAGGGGGAATTTATTAGGTTGTTCATTTGCTTATAAATGAAACATTAATCGTAGAACATAAGGTAGGCAAATTGAGATATGTGGCAGCATTAATAGTGTCCAAGTGAATTCCTTGCACGTGAGCTTGTAGCAAACTTATTTCAAACATGTGTGTTGTGTACATTATAATCGTGAAATATGGGTTTCATAAAAATGTGCCCACACCGCTACACAATATTCAAGTATCGGTCTCACTAAGGAAGTATATAACGTACAAATAGCTTGCACACTTTTAAAGATTGATGTAGATCTCTTTATAAATCTTAACATTTTGTTAGCCTTAAATATAGCACCATCAATGTTATCAATAAAGTTTAACTTAGGATCAAGCAAAACCCCAAGGTCTCGAACTTAATAAGTTTCATGAAGATCATGGTCATTAAGTTGATACGTGACATTGATAACTGTTTGTTTTTCTTGAAAATTTAATGAAATGACATTTATCACACACGAATATCATTGTCACAGTACCAGCTAGTGGAAACATTCACAAATGTTATTAATAAATAAATTAAATAGCATACGTCCCAGGAGAGATCCAGGAAGCACCCCAAATGTCGGTATGAAGACATTGATAAGTTACTATTAATTCTCACTTGGTGACATCTATTTAATAAATATAAGGCTAACCACCCCTAACCCCCAGACTTACTTACTTTTGAAGTAAGAATTTTATGTTTACCTTGTCGAAAGCCTTACTAAAGTCAGTATATATTATATGTACTTCTTCTCCCGCTTCCATAAAACTTTCAGCATAATTTACTAATGAAACAATGTTCGCTACAATAGACGTACCCGATTGAAACCCGTACCGGTCGTTAATTATTATGGACGTTAAGAAAATTGTAACTATCTGTTCTAGACCTTTGAAGACTGCTGATAGAATTGTTATTAGGCGATAGTTAGCTGGCTTGGATATATTTCCGGATTTGAAAGTAGGCACGACATAAACCTATTTCTGTTTATCTGAAAAGATTCCCGTGGTTATCGACGAAACGCATGTGTAATGGAGTTGATAGGGTAAGCCTATATACTTTCAATAGTACAAGAGGTATACTTCGGGACCAGGACCCTTGTTTACATCCAAGTTAGCTCAGACGTCACATTTGATTTTGATAGATATATTAACCCTATTCATGTTATTGACTGTAGTTGACTTTAGATTTATTCTTTTGCGATTACGCCCCCAACTATCTCTATGTCATTATTAATCATTGTGGTTGGAAAACAGTTGTTGGTAATTACCTTAACATAATTCCAAACATTTTTAATATTGCTGGGTATGTTGTTTTCGACTCCTTCTACGGGATGTCCTGTAATAACGTGCAAAAAATTTAACTGTAGATTCCCTGTCGAAAACTAAGACGGGTTCTTCATATAAAATGTTTCAAAATAACCCTTTCCTCTCCAGTTACACCCCCTTAAAGGGGTATGTCAATGGACAGTTTTTAATTTCTATCTCAAAATAACGTAATCGGAAAAATACGAAATTTGGCACATCTCGATTATTCATCAAAAGGCATCTAACGAAACCATTTCATCCACCTAGCATGTACACAAAGGGGTGAATCTAACAACCCTTCTTGAAATTTTGTAAGTATCTTTATGCCTGCTATATTTTTTTCAACTAAAAAAAATAAGTAAACATTATAATTTACTTAAGAAACTTTTTAATCTCTTGAAAAAATTTCATAAAATCGACCATTTTTGAGAAAACAATTAAATTACATCTACCTAAGTAATCAATTAAAATCCGATGAACACGATTTATATTAGTGTAAAATACTAAAAGTAGACTGGTGCCAAATTATAATTTGACAATATTACGTACCTCCTGCATTACGTCAAACACTGCAGGATGGTACGCCACCTCATTATGTTTTAGAGGTTCGAGAATGGCTACACTCAATATTTAGAAATAGATGGATTGGAAGGGGGCCAGAAGCCACAATTAAATAGCCGCCTCAGTCTCCAGATATGAATTCATTGGAGTTTTACTTTTGAGGCCAATTGTTGTTTACTCGACACCTGTCCCTAACGTCGAAGTTTTAAGACAGAGAATTTTCAATGCTGCCAATGAAGTTCGAAACACTCCACATGTTTTAAATAGCCTGTATGGCAATTTTAGGAAACGGTTGCAAACGTGTATTCAAGTTGGAGGTCGTCATTTTGAACAAATGCTTTAATAACTAAAAACAACAATCGCTGCCTTCATGTTTAAATTTTTTTGCTGTTTAAATTCATCTTTTGTGTATTTTGTGTTAGTCCTTTTTTAGTTTACTATATTTGCTTTTAAATACTTTCGTCTCTAATTTATAATGTCTCGTCTCGTGCAATTTTTAAGCACCAAATGATTATATCAGTAAGTAATATTGTCAAATTATAATTTGGCACCAGGCTACTTTTAGTATTTTACACTAAAATTGTGCTCATCACTTTTGATTGATCACTTAGGCAGATGTAATTTAATTTTTTTCTCAAAAATTTCGTCTTTTTCCGATTACGATATTTTGAGATAGAAATTAAAAACAGTTTTTTGGCCACACCCCTTTAAGGGGATGTAGCTGGAGAGGAAACGGTTATTTTGAAAAATTTTACACGAAGAACCCATCTTAATTTTCGACGAGAAATCTACAGTTAAATTTTTTGCACGCTATTGCGAAGGAAATCTGCCATTATTCTGTGGGTCATTATTTATAGGACGTTCTGTATATAGTACAGACTAAATAATAAAAATAATTATGTCTGTAGGTAAAACTATGGAAACCAAAAACATGATTCTCGTTGATGTAAATACGTGTCTAGTAGTCAAATAACAACTAATATGAATATGAATGAAGTGTTTTTAAATTCAATTTTTATGCCTCATTTACCAACTGGTGTACCAAGTGAAAATAATATTCATATTCATTAGCAGTAACATTCAAGCAATTTAAAAGGGGAGAGGGTCTTCCGCTCAATTGAGTTACGACTGTACATTCAGGTAAGAAGGTAATGGAAGTCAGGTCGCTATCAGAACCATAGTAGACATGACAGGAGTGTCATGTCTTGGGCGAAGTATTCAGACATCCGTCTAGCCCATATTGGGTTTAAAGTAGACATCGTGCTGTGCCTGCCACTATCTTACCTCATCACACCATACTACAGTTAAATGCTATGCAAGAAATTTACTAAGTATTTATTTTATATTCATTTAAAGTAATTCTACAACTATCAAAAAGAACCGACATAGTTCGGTATGTCAAACAACATTGTGAGAAATGTCTGCATAGTTCACTAATCTTAGACAGAATTTTATTATTCACCAGTGTATAGGACACGTCAATTAAATTTTAAAATACACAATGTGTTTATTTCCTTAATGGAAATCGGTTTAAATTCGCTGAATATTGCTGTATTTATGAGGTATTGTGTAGTATCAGTATCAGTTGGAACTTACATCTAGTAATAATTTTTTTCGGATGTTGCCGAACATAAATAATTACTTGACTAACATCTTAATCTAAATATTATTTCAGATATAGGAAAATTAGTATTAGAATATTGCATACCGATACAGCATTACTTACAAAAGTATGTGTCATAGGATGCCTCAAAATTACCAACAGATTCTATGTTCAAAAATAGCGGGAAAAGTGTCGATAAACTTAAGACTGCGTTTGCACGTACCAGTCAATCGCGAGTAAATTTGTCAGTAATCAAATTATATCGTCCTGTCGATAACACAGAAGCCACACCAGTCTAGGAACGAGATTCGGCGTACAAGACCGTACGAACTGTAATCGTGACGCGATTTTATGTTTATATGTACTAGTTACAACAAATTTTTGCAAAACCTCCGTGACACACAGAACATCTTGAAGTATTGTGGGTTGCGCATATGTGACAGGCATAAAAGGAAAAATATTAGTTAATCACTGAATTTAGCTCTCAGGAATACATAAGTGCTGTGGTATAATTTGATATTAAGTATAATAATAATAATAATATATATTCACCATTTGAGATACATATAGTATATATGGCAGGTCATTATAAATCTAAAATAGCATAATTACATGCATGTGTTTATAACAAAAAAACTTACAGACAAATCGACAAACAATGAAATATATATATATACACACTCATATATATACACATATACATATACACACATATATACATACATATACACATACATATACATACACACACACACATATATATATATATATATATATATATAATGTGCTGTTCTACTTTTTATTGTACTTAATAATTTGCAGTACTAATCAAACCTTAACTTGCTTATTTCCAATAAATAAAAAAAAAACTTTAAAACCAAAAGATCAAATTAAAATCTCTTACCTTTTGATCCGAAAGTATGTCAAAATATTTAATGGGCCGGCTAGCTTATCTTTCCCTTCAGGAGCAGGTTCAAATTCAGTTCCTATTTAAAATGAAATTTTTATTAAAGTAAAATTTTTAATCTGATATAAATAATTTATTTTCTTTGATATTTAGATAATTTAGCTTTATAACAGGTTCGAAAGTCTAATAAGTACACTATTTAAATTTTAATATACGACCTTGTCCAAAATTAAACACACAAAAACCTTCCTTCTTCGTAGCTACACACTTCTCTTTCCAAATCCAACAATTCTCCTTTCATTAATTCTTCACCTTATCTCGTCCTTATCTCCTCTGCAACTCCAAACCACAATAACACCTCTACCTTCTTATTTACAGTCTATTTTTCTCTTCTTCGCTAATCTCTGCAATTTCTGACTTTCAATTCAATTTCAAAATTCTTAATCCTTGTTTATTATTTTTCTTCTTCACTCCCTAATTTTCACTTGTTCTTTTTTTTTCTTAAATTTGTTTTTCCAATTTTACAACCTCTCTTTTATCTGTTGTTTGTTGTTCTATATAACTAAATATCAAAGTATCCAAAATAAACAAAACAAAACACCATATGAATTTTGATTAATTTCATTCCAAACATAACCTAACTTAAACCTCCTTGTCTTTCTCCAGGAAAATATTTACCAACTATAAAATAAAATTTCCTACTTAAAAGAAATGTCATAATGACTTAAATGTCAGAAATTATTTCAACAACAACTTAATAACTACTAACATAGATGTCAGTATCAAACTTACTGTTGACATCAAATAAAAACTTTAAAACTATTAAAGCAACTCTAAACAAATATTAACATTCTAAAACACATACTTTTCGGATCTTTAGCTAATTTAAATAAATTTTGAAAACTATCTAAAGGAAATAAACAAATTCAAACCTTGATTGAGCAAATAACACAAACATGCAATCTTCGTAATCGTCCAATATGCAAATACATCGCAATATATATATATATATATATATATATATATATATATACAAGCAGTCATAATCAAGATATGAATATATAAATAAGTATAAGACTCTAGTTATAACTGTTTATGCTCCTCTGTTTAAAAACTCAGTGACTGTGTAAAATGCGTTTTCCAATAATAATTTTTTCACAGCTTTCTTATACTTTATATATGTGGAAACATACTTTATTTCATTAGGCAGAGCATTATATAATACTATGCAGTTATAAATTGGAGAAAGTTTAAATGTAGTTGTACGATGCTTAGGGATACATAAGACGTCTCCACGTCTAGTGTTATATACATGAGTCTCGTTACACTTCTGAAAACTGCTCAAGTTTACTTTCACATATATTAAACATTTCATGATATATATACACGGAAGTGTTAAAATTTGTTTTTTCTTAAAAATGTCTCTACAGCTTTCTCTAAAATTCATGTTGAACATTAGCCTAGCTATTCTTTTTTGAATAATAAAAATTCTTTCAATATCTCTGGTACTACCCCAAGATAATATATTAAATGACATATGGCTGTAAGCCAACGCGTAATATATATTAAGTAAACCATTTACATCCAGTGAACTTTTCATTTATAAAATTGCAAAATATGCAGAATTTAATTTATTGTAGACATGTCCAGTATGCAATGACCATGCCAGTTGTGGATCGAGGTGAGTGCCAAGAAATTTAGCCGAATCAGAGATAGTCAGGTTGTCATTCAGGCTTAAAGTGGGAGGTATTGATTTATGTATATTAAAATTTAAACATACCGTTTTGTTATTATTCAGAATTAGTCTGTTTCTCTGACACCAAGAGTTAAATTCCATAATTATGGTTGACACATTATGTTGCAGCTCATCCAAGTATTTAGAGGCTACAGTGATAGTAGTGTCGTCGGCAAACATAGTTACTCTGCCGTGACTAATGTGGTTCGGCAGTTCATTGACATACAACATGAATAGTAGGGGGCCCAAAACCGATCCCTGCGGAACACCCAGTAATACGTTAAAGATCTCCGAATTTGTCTCCTGCAGTTTAATCATCATAGATCTGTCACTCATAAAGGAAATTAACCAGGATTGGATATGTCCTCTAATTCCTAAATAGGGCAGTTTTTCTTTAAGTACATTTTTGTCAACGGTATCAAAAGCTTTGGATAAGTCAATTCCTTGACCAGGCATAGACCGGCAATTGACCATATGAGGCGATTCACTTACCTCTCACCACTACCCAATTTACTATAGTTTGTATAAAACTAGCAGGTTGGCCACTATCATTTGTCTGTTCTATGACCTATGGCATACTGATGAGAACTAATAAGTTCTAAACCGGTCTATCTAGTCAGGGAATTGACAAATGATGTGGCTGCCATTCTTTCATGATTTGTAAGGTGTAATTCAATGCAGGTCGGGGTATTTGCCCGCTGAGTAGTTGTTTCCTGCAAATCATATATTATAACAGTAGGTTAAGTCCACCTAGGACTGAAAAGTCGCCGCTCTCAGGTACTTGCAGAATCGCAAGTCGCTATACGCCCATGGAAACATCTATGGTGTATAGTAGCAATTGACTATATGAGCGGATTCATTTCCCTCTCACCACTACTCAGTTTGCCATAGTTTGTATAAAACTAGCAGGTTGGCCACTATCATTTGTCTGTTCCATGGCCTATGGCATAATGATGAGAACTAATAAGTTCGAAACCGGTCTATGTCTGGTCAGGAAATTGACAAATGATATTGGCTACCATTCTTTCATGATTCGTAAGGTGTAATTCAATGCAGGTCGGGGTATTTGTCCGCTGAGTAGTTGTTTCCTGCTAATCATATATTATATATATGTGTTAAAAAAACGCACACGTATGGCATTGTTTATTTTCTCACCTATTACGGTAAGTAAATACGAACATTTTCTTGGAGGACCGTGGGAAAAAACCCTAGCCTTATTTTAAAATATGGCTTGTTTGACGTTTTACCGCAGAACGAAAATAATGACATTTAGGAAATTTCCAAACATGTGATGTTCAAACAGTAATTGCATAAAAGGCGGTAGCGGCCAAGGGCGTAAATTAACTTTTCTTGTAGAGGCTAATATGAAAAATTTTAAAAATAGTTTTGTTCATGTTTTTAATGTCAAAGAAATACTATATCAGACCAATCGTATTGAGTAAAATAACAGTTACTTAGGGATTATTAAGCCATTGACACTAAAAAATTAGAATTATCTGCAGATAAGCCACTCCAACTCTCGCCTTCTCGTCTGACTTTTTATGTTCTAGCCCTCCTTGGGAGGGGGGGGGAGTAATTACCAACTCTACCCCCCTTATCTACGCCCTTGGTAGCGGCAAGCCCCTTATAAATGTGGATGATCTCTCTTTGTCTCATGATAACCAATGTTTTTACTTGCTTTTCTTTCTTTAGTATTTTTATTCAGTTTTCACTTTTGTCCTCATCTTGCATCCTTTATTTAACACACTTCCTGACATAATCAATTGATGAAATTTTGCACAGTTACTAAGTTTGGATGACAATACAGTAATCCACAGTTACTTTTGCAAATATCCGTACGTAGTAGGGGGCGTGGGGGTGAAAATTGATTAAATATACTATCCAAACGACAAAATATAGCATATAAAAGGTTTTAGCCTGATAAGACATAATGGAATGCCGTTAGGATTATATCTCGAAATCCAGCTCCAATGAATGAATTTATGTAAATTAATCCTATAGGTACAGGTGCCTACGTTATAGATAATTAAAGTATGAAAAAAAGTAAAAAATAAAAAAAAAATTTAAACTTGCTTTTCTTAAAGTCGTACTAAAAGATAAAATAATTGCAAGAAGAGCAAGGCGTACGCACTTTGTATGATTGTACGCATGATGCGCAGGCCTTGCTTTTTGCAATTATTTTTTACTTTTTAGTACGGCTTTAGGAAAAACCCAGTTTGCCACTGGAATTTGCCCGATGACTTTTCCATTTTTACATTTGTCGGAACTAATAGAGGTGTCGGGTCATTACCTCCACTGTTGGTTGTAATCTGGTTTTATTCAGATTTATTCCATTTCGTTATTTACTTTCAAAACATTTAAATTTAACAGTGTTTAAATTACATATGTAATTTACTATTTATAACAATATTTGAACTATAGTATTGTGATTTTAAGGTTTTGACCTCTAATTTATCGGTATATAAACATATATAATGCAACATAAACATATTGGAATTACCATAGCCGAATACAAAAAAGTAAAATACCAAACTAGTACTTCCCCTTAGGCATATTATTTGTATATATCTCATGCGAGCCTTTGCGGAAGTATTATTCTGTAAATCGCGCTCTTTTGTAATCATAACAGTCATTCAAAGGCAGCAACATGAAAGGCGTATTCTTTGTCTTTGCTCTAATTTTGACAGTGTGCATTGTTTCAGAAGTTACTCAAGGTAAATTGAATAATGTATACGATATATATCATAGTAATATATAAAACTTCCATAGTTTAGAATACGGGATGATTTTTAAAAACTACCAGAACAATTTATCAAATAATATTTTACAAAATTTTATAAACATTATTTACGATTCCTATACTTTAAAATAAAGTATATATTTCAACTCTGTTGCCATAATAATCCAGTGAATATGTTCCTAAAGATACTTCAGCTCTGTTTTATAGTTGTTATGCAGTTTTAAACTATTGTGTTGGAATCTACCGCAAGTGTACAATCATTAATTTTGCAGAGATTGAGGTTTTACACAATTTTCGTCTTGTTTCTTTTTTACATTCTTCGACTTTTAGCATAAGATTCATAAAAATAAAGGCTGCGAAAAGGTTTTCTCATTATTCATGTCTTACTGTAAGAACAGTCACTATCAAACTTTTGTAATATGTGAAAATAAACAACTTTAAGTTTAAAATGTTGCGTATGCAATTAATATTTGAAGTTGTTCAGCGCTACAAAAGTTGTCAAGTAAGCGTGGAAATCTAAAACGTTTCTCCTGGTATTACATCCGTCCAAGAAAAAAATTCAATGAAATTATTTTCCATTTCACCATAGACGTAGTGTTGAAAATTTTATCCACTCTATCCTCGTTACATTATAGTAATGTTTTTTTATGAAACTATCTTGCTCTGTATATTTTTTATGTTTGGTGATATTCCTGTAGATGTCTCACTTATATAGTCATCATCTGTGCATTTGTATTCGTCATTATCAAAGTTTGGTACGTCCTCGCATATTTCCCCGTTGAAATTTTTTCGAATGATGAAAAATGTTCAATACCTGCTAACTTTGTGACAACCATAAACTGTTCCTCATTCTGTTGTCCATTTGCAAGATATTAATTTCAGAAGATCTGGTGGTACGAGATCTGCCTTGTTGCTAATTGGTTTCAGCGCACTGTCGATTTTGGGGCAGCCCTATTCCTCAGGATTTTTGTGAAGTGCCATGTCTGCACTTGATGATGTGTTCTGTATGCGAGTTGTGCTGCGGTTTCTATTAACTGCAGGGTCGAAAATTTACTTTTTGTAACTAATTTGTGAAGCGCTTGTAGCGTAATGAATTTATTGATTGATCTGTTTTGTTCCATTCGTTCAAAACGATGAAAATACGCCCTTCTGCCTTAGCAAGTTCATCAAGGTGTACATATTTATGTTTAAATAATTCTAACGTTTCCACCAGCACTCTTTGTGATTATATATAAGTTGATGCTCAACAAATGGGTAATCAATATTTTTCACGGGAAAAGAGATGTTTTAAAAGGGCAAGCCAGAAATCTTCTCAAGATGGCGGCGTTTACACATACACAGGATAGTCGAAAACTTGAGTTTTCACTCGCAGTAGACTCCTTGCAACACCTCAAATTTGGAAAAACAATTTGCAAGCTACAATATCCATAGACACTGGACTATAAAACACGTTAAGTGATTTTTGTATTTTTAGAATATTCTGTAGTCTGCAGTTACAGAATTATATGTATGCTTCCTGTAATAAAATCAAAGTATTATATAAAAATATTCTAGTAAATAAAAAATAATAATAATTTCTGAACTTCTAATACAAAAGCAAACTAAATATTTATAGAATTATGCACGTTTTCTCTAAAGGCGCAATTGACAATACACTCGTCTTCTTGGGAGCAATAATCTGATAGGTACATCAGCTTAAGCTACAGTATATACAGCAGATTCCAGTATTGCAGCTTGTAAGAAAGAAAAAATGCATCTCGTGTTATCTAAAATATCACATAGTAATTTTAAAAGAAATAATTGTACGTACGATTAAAATTATTAAGAAAATTTTAAGATACATATTCTTATATAAAAACTAACTACTGGATGACACAGGAGACATGTAACACTCCGTGGCATGTTTATTTAAAAAGACATTATTTTAAAATTTGGTACACTTATATAATGCGTCATTGTCCTTTTTTAAGTACAATTTTTTTCCCACCACTTCCGGTTTCACCGGAAGTGACACCTACTTTGTTATTTTAAATGGCACCCTGTATATTTTTTTTACCTATCTGATTCGTCTCTATATTCTCTTTTCAACCATGCATCGGAAGACGGCATTTGTTTTTAAAATGACAGTTAATATCAATTTTAGTTTGTTAAGTCTAAGTGGCCCTGATATGAACCTTGGCAGATATTGATGCGTAGTGTGCCGTGATATTGAAAGACCTCCGGTATGCAACTTTGTGCCTCATATTTTTTTGGGAATAACTAGTAGCTGAACAGACTAATAAGATCTAACTTATTTTAAAAAAATATCTTTAAACAACCCACGATATCATAAAAACCAAGATAGGAACCCCATTTTTTATTTCACCTAATTAAAAAATACTTATTTATCTTCTTATTTTTGTCCAATACAATTGCTGTGCCTATCCTATTTAACTTTCTTCATTAAAATTAGTATCGAATGTTAATGCATAGTAATGAATATTGTACTGAAATATTTAGTAAGCAGGCGATGGAAACAAAATAAAAGTAGGTAAAACAATTTTTTTAATAAATAAGAAACATCAGTAAAACACATTTGAAAAAAATTTATGAAACACCATTACACTATGTAATACATTTTTACAACGGAAGAATGAAATTAAAATTAAATATTTACTGAAGTACTACATACAAAAGCATTTTTACTGCATATGCTCAAAATGTTGTTCGTTATTATCTCTGCACAATCGTGTTTTTGTGACGGTAGCCCTAAACACGTTATCTAACAGTAATTCGGTAATCCCATCGATTGCTCTTCTGACTCTCATTTCAATGTATTCTCTGTTTGCTGGCGGAGTTCTATAAACGTTTTCCTTGAGGTGGCCCCATACAAAAAATCAAGCGGCATAAGGTCTGGTGACCTTGCAGGCCATCGAACGGGCCCATTTGTGCCCATCCAATTTTCTCCAAAACTTTCATTTAAATAATTCACCACAACTCTGCTATTATGTGGCGGAGCCCCATCCTGTTGAAAAATTATTGGGTTAACATTAGGTGGCAGTTCTTCCAAAAAATCTTGTATCTGGTTTTGCAAAAATCCCAAATATCTTTCTCCATTTAATGGACCATCAAAAATTATTGGCCCAATAATTCTTCTGCCAATTGCTCCTAACCATACATTAAAAGTAAATCGCTCCTGATATGCACTTTCTCTCATATTTCTGGGATTTTCTTGTGCCCAACAACAAGTGTTGTTATGATTAAATAATCACAAATTAGTGAACCTGGACTCGTCGGAAAATAAAATTTGTTCATGAAAATTATTGTCCAAATTGTGTCTGTTCAGAAACCAATTGCAATAGTTCAATCTTCTTTGAAAATCATTTTCGTATAAATGCTGGTGTACTTGGTACTTGTATGATTTAAATTTGTGTTTTTTCAAAATGCGTCGAGCTGATTCCCGATTTACAACGGTTTGGTCGTCAATCTGTCTTATCGAAATCGTGGGATCTGCCTCGACAATTGCAAGTACATTAATTTCCGACTCTTCATCGATAATGAAATTATTTTCCGGTACATGTAGTTCACTTCTGAATTGCTGTTGAACTCTTACAAAATAGTTGTTTGGTGGATGAATTCTTTCGGGAAATCTTTCTTGATATAAGTCAACAGCCCGCCTGCTATTTTTCTTACATTCGCCATAGATTAGTAGCATATCTACTATTTCATTTCGTGAATACATGGCAAAACAGAGTTAAAAACGTGATAACTTAGGTATAATTTAATGAAAAATACTTAAATTTACCTTCTTTTGTTTCCACCGCCTGCTTACTATTTTTGTTGCAGTACAATATTCATTACTATGCAATAACATTCGATACTAACTTTAATGAAGAAAGTAAAATAGGATGTGGCTTTCCTATTTTACTTTTGTATTGGACAAAAATAAAAGATAAATAAGTATTTTTTAACTAGGTGAAATAAAAAAATGGGGTTCCTATCTTGGTTTTTATGATATCCTGGGTTGTTTAAAGATATTTTTTTAAATAAGTTAGATCTTATTAGTCTGTTCAGCTACTGGTTATTCCCAAAAAAATATGAGGCACAAAGTTACATACCAGAGGTCTTTCGATATCACGGCACACTACGCATCAATATCTGCCAAGGTTCATATCAGGGCCACCTAGACTTAACAAACTAAAATTGATATTAACTGTCATTTTAAAAACAAATGCCGTGTTC
Source organism: Leptura quadrifasciata (assembly GCA_963675555.1). Taxonomy (NCBI): domain Eukaryota; kingdom Metazoa; phylum Arthropoda; class Insecta; order Coleoptera; family Cerambycidae; genus Leptura; species Leptura quadrifasciata. The sequence goes on from OY776675.1 coordinate 6,624,742, forward strand.
CGATACATGGTTGAAAAGAGAATCTAGAGACGAATCAGATAGGTAAAAAATATACAGGGTGCCATTTAAAATAACAGAGTAGATGTCACTTCCGGTGAAACCGCAAGTGGTGGCAAAAAAATTTGTGTACTTAAAAAAGGACAATCACGCATTATATAAGTATATCTTTTTAAATAAACATGCTACGGGGTGTTACATGTCTCCTGTGTCACCCAGGATATATTGAGGCAGTTTTTCCTCTGCAAATTACCATCAGTTGTTCTGATTACTCTAAAACAGGTTACTTATATCGACATCTATTTTACAGTTACTGGATTTGAGGCTCCTGGTAATATTGCTTGTGGATTTGGACCAACCAGCCCTAGTTGTAGCAGATACTGCAGCAGACGTGGTGGAGGATTTGGACAATGCATTAACTTAAGATGTTTATGTTCATAATGCTCCCCTCTTTTAATGTATTTATTATTTTTACTACATTTAATGTCTTATTAAATAAATAACTAACTCTTATCTAGTTTTTCCTTAATGATATAAATGCATTGGTGAATATATTTTCTCTTAAATAATTGGGTTTGACCTTAACACAGAAATTCAATTTACTGCTAAATCCTCAACAGCTTCGAGTAACCTACTCCGTTACTTTATGCGGAGCACCAATCTGGCAGAGAGCTATATGTACGAAGTAGTACAGGAGCATGCTGGAGACTACTAATTAAACCTCTCAAATTAATTCTCATATGATAAATATAAATAATATATCTTACAAACTTTAACGACGTTAACTGAAATACTTATACATTTGCTATATTTATTTGTTGACATGCTTTATTATATTTAAAAAATTAGAAAACAGATTATAATAATATTCCTTTTTATTATTGAAAATTAATGCACAAATCAATGACTGTAGCAAATATTAAGTATTACATCATCTCGACCCAGACAAGGTCGACTATGTATAACATATTATTATTTACTGAGCAGGGGCAGGGGAATACATTTTATGAATTACAATATCTCTTCGCAGAAAGCTGATAACAATAATTGTTGACAATAAGCATTGTATTTTTATGAACCGTAAACTTGAACTACAGGGGTCTTCACAGTACCTATTTCTAGAAATAAATAACACACATACCTGCTGCAGTATACACATTCACGAGTCATATCTCGAAGAAATATTATTTTGGATAGCTATTATAAAACTAAAATGAAAAGTGTTTACGCGCCTTATTGTTTATTATTACTGCTTTGTGTTGTTAATGTTGGCATATTTTAAAATAACTATATAAAAATTAAAATAAACTACTAAACAAATTTAACAGTGAGTACTAAGTAATTGTATATTGCATGAATAAATAAATTACTTTGTGTACGTATATGTGTATGTTTAGATCTTAAAGTCATTGTTTCTGAATCTTTTTGCACCAACTTTGAACCCTGGTAGAAACTTGTTAGGACAGACAAGTGAATACGTACTGTGTAAGATATCGGCTGTCATATATCGTCATCTTTTTCCAAGATTTTTTTCAATAACTCTGTGTTGCATTCGTGGTCATAGTATTTCTTTAGAGAACCATATGCACCTTCATCCAGTGGGTGAAGCTATTGACTTTTGTGGGGCGGTAGGATTAGCAAAATTATATGTTTTTCTGTAATCCCAATGAAACGTGACTTATCCATGGTTGTCCATGATAATCAAAGCAGAAATAAATACTTGTAATTCCTGGTAAATGTTAAAAATGACGGCATATTGGTTCCTTAAAGCATTTATTTTGGTACATATACTTATTAGAGTTCCCCTCTCATTGATTGGAAAAGATGCTACCTACTCGCTGCTCCTTATTTTCAACTACTGCCTTTTCAATTTCTTAGATAATCGCTGAAGATCATTCGTCAATGTTGATAAATGATTTGACGTTAGTTTGTTCGTTCATTTTCCTTGAAGCTTTTTATTTTTTCAACAACAGGTTTATTTATACCCATTACTCTACCAAGTAATGTTTTTAATATTTATTTAACCTCGACCTATTTTCGTTACTGAGGCCTAACACCGACGCCTGCAGACGAGCTACCTCCAACCAGGAATTTTGCCGAACCTCCTCTTTTTCGAACAGTAGGGATCTTTTACTTGCCTCACATTTAATAGACCAGGGATCGACGGCTTTACATCCCCCCGAAGGATGATATATCTCCTACACAATCCTCGCCTAAGAATACATAGCTTCCGCGCATACACTGATATACAAGCCGCTGGAAGATGTGAAGGGAGGACGCGGTCTTCTTTGTGAACACGAACGAAACTTCGGTTTGGTGAAAATAAAATAAATTGGAGCTTATGAGACTCTTCAAGGCGTCCGTGCACTTATTCTTAAGTAGGAGATGTCAAATTGATTTATTTAGATTTTTTTGCACTAGGGACTAGCCTCACCCTATATTTATATAGTTGTAGCACTTACTTTCAGTAAGAGTTCGAAAAGCACTTTTAATTATCTGTGGCAGGGTAATTTGGTATCACCCTGTATATTGTTTCCTTAAATAACACACTCAGTTTTAGAACGAAATTATAATATTTATTTAAAATACTGAACAAAGTTCAATGCACTTAAAATTAACTTAAATGTTTATAATTTAACAGGATTATGAAAAGGTAACTTTCCTACAACGAAAATTTCGTCTTAGGAATAAAAATGAACTAAAATTATAATTATCTTTGAAAGTCTGAAGAATTCACTTTTTTGGTGAATACGCTAGGACAGAATAGAGTTGTTTTTTATGGAACTAACTTCAATTGGAAATATGAAGATTTAAAAGAAAAATTTGATTATTTATTAGATGCGCGAAGGCATAATAGAATTATGATTTTTTACTTGGAACGGCCAAGGAAGTAGCGCTGTCACTTGATTTAACTATCTTCAGGTACACCAGACACTGATTTGCCAGAAATTCGCCGCGCCGACCTTTTATACTTTTCGTACCGTTTTTCATGCACCGCGAGTCTCGCACGATCGTTGTTTTGTGAGCTGAAAATGACACCACCCATTCCTAGCGGGCTTAGTCTAAAGCTGGAACTGTCCTCACCCATTCCGTGCGGGTAAGGATTGCGCAATATGGCATCATAATAGTGAAATTGATTGAATTCAAAATTGAAAGTTATATCATTGTTTCGGCTTTAAAATTTGAAATCTTTTGGTATTTGAACGAAGTTCAAGTCGATTCTACTTTTGAAATTATTTACTAAATTTATCCGAAAATGGTTTACTACTTTTCGACTTGCCCTAACATGCTTCCGCGGGCGTACACTTATTCTCAGCTGCGGTCATATTAAGTGCTGTTTGGTCCGCGATAAACGAATGAAAGCAAGTTTTGATGGCATATTTGAACTATGCTGCGGGTTGTACAGTTGATATGGAAGGGATATGAAAAGTATTTTAGAAGTTACTTGACATTAAAATTTCGGGCCCCCTATAGGGGGGCCTGAAATTTTAATGTCATTATTTCTTAAAGTTAAAGCACTAAAATTGGCATAATGAATGTCACACAAGGCCTGACAAGATTTTCGGCATATTTAGCAATTATCCAAGTTTTGTGAATTTTTTTAGAAAATGCTTTTGGAAAATGTAGTCTTTTACTAATTTAATTGACAAATTTTGATAGTTTTTTAAATTAATTTTTGAATGTCACGTAGTATATACTATAACACTTGATACCGTCACCTATCTAAGTACTAACCGCGCCTAATGTTGCTTTATATCGCATATCGAAATATGTACAATTCAATTCATAATGGCTTTATTATTATTAAATAATACAACAGTTGCCTAATCAGAGCCCGCTTCGAGACCGACCATGCAACCAGCGCGCTGACGCGGTGGCGGATTGCAGTATTGGGGGGACAGATCTGGATCGGCAAGAAATAACAATGTAAAAGAACTAACCTAAACACCTTTTGCAAAAAACAAATAAAAATAGGTAATAAAAATTCCAACTATATCTAAAGAATAGATTTAATTAAACTTAAAATTACATACTTTCGCATATGAACACTTTTTAATTTAGTATCTGACTCAGGCACCTTAACTTGAATAAGGTGCCTTCCACGAAACACTTCAATGCTGGGCTGGCCTAAGCTTTGATTTAAAAAATTTTGATTTCGAAAAGGCTTTGATTTGTAAAAGAGAAACGAACTTAGAGACAAAAATGCACAAAAAGAAACCAAGAACTTTATTTATGAATTCAGAACTACTTCTGCGGATATTTTGCAGTACATAATAAATCTGAATATCTGTCAGAATAGCAAGTGTAACCTCAAAACACTTTTTGTATGCGTTCTCGGATTGGCAAAAAAAATTGAAATACTCCACCATGAATATTTTTAAATCAAATTTATCGGAATTCCGCACGAAATATTCGCATTTCGCAACTATGTGAACAAAGCCTTAGGCTTTTTAAAAATAGCGGCATCCGCTCGCAAATTCTAATATCGTACATTTGTACGGGAAAAACGGAGTCTCTGAACAGGCGAAAAAAAAAAAACCTTTTGTATTCTACTTTTTGCCGGAGGTGCCGGTTGGATAGTATATGAAATCAATTTTCACCCCCGGCGGAGAAGCGAAAGTGTTAAATATTGTGGTTACCACAATGGTGTATTCTTATGCAAAATGGTATTCTAAACACTTTTGTACTCTACGTATTTTTCAATAAAATCAATAGAAAAAATTAAATTAGGAATTAATGCTTAAAGTCAGCCATTTTGAATTTTCCAATTTTCACACCAGATTCGTAAGCAACGCCCCCAAAAATCTCCATGATATGAATTTTAGCCGATTCCGGTGAAAACTTAGCGAGTTACTGAATTGGGGGTGTAAAATGGGGTTTACATGTTCAATAAAAGAATTTACCTCTTTAACAGCCCCAGAGACGTGAGCCCTAAAGGAGCTTTTTCTCCAGAGAGATATAAACTGCTGAGAAATCATCGAAATATTCATGTCACAATAAGTCGAAAATCTTAGTCGCGGGCTCCCCTGCTATGATATCGAAGACCGGTTTGACAAAACAACCTTTGAGAGCATATGCAACGCTTTCTAAACGCACGGTGTTCCCCGCACTCTCAGTGAATAAATAACTGACATGCTTAAATGAAAAACTGTCCGTATTAATGTCGGGAACATAGAGACCAGAGGCACTGTAAAAATAGCCTCTTTACAGGCAGGCGTCCTACCCCTGGTCATGGTTGCCGATAGCCTCTTACATCGTCTCATCGAGTCCGGCTTCTTCACGATAGGGTACGCAGATGATACTACCATTCTGTTAAATGAAAAATTTAAGTGTCTGTTATGCAAACTTACGCAAAGAGCCTTCAACTTGGTGCATGGAACATTAGCTCTCTGTCAACCCCGAGAAAACAGAGTTAGTACTATTGAGCAAGAAAAGGGAACTTCCCAATAAATGCCCAAGCTAATATAGAAGTAAATATTAACAAATCATGTGCGGCTTTCTGGCAGTGTCGCAGAACAGTAGACAGGTCCTAGGACTTTTCACCCAGAATCTCCTTGTGGTTGCACACTACCGTAATAAGAGCCATGTTTTACTACGCATCCATAGTCTGGCTGCCCAAAGTAAGGTAAAGAACAACAACATCCCAACTGGAGGATATTCAGAGATTTGCATGCCTCTGTGTGACGGATGCAATGAAAACGGTACGTACGTCTGCAATGGAGATAATATTCTGCATCCCTCATTTGAACATCTTTGTGTAGGAGGTGGGCGTTGAGGACTGCTCTAAGATTGCAGTCTGTAGGAGAGGCCCATGTACTAGGTAAGGTTACTAGACAAGAGAAATGAAGAACCAGGTGTGTCTATTTACACAGACTATTCAAAAATGGAATGTAGATCCAGGTGATTACTCAGAAAAGCTAGATCTACACTCGAAAATACCGCTTGGCACATATACCAGTATATTTCAGGCGAAATTAGTGGGAATTATGCAAGCGATAATAGAAGCCTCCAATGGATGCATTAATAGGAAAACGGTGCGTATATCTACGGATAGCAGAGCGACTCTGCCTGCCTTAAACAATTGCAGGATTGACTCAAGTCTGGGGCTGCAAATCAAGAAGGACTTAGATATTCTCGCACAAAATAACAGTATCCAACTCTGCTGGGTAAAAGGAGGAAAAAGGCTCTCAGGACGAAAAAGAAAAGGCCCTGTATGGTCCAAAACCTACAATGGTGCTCTCAGACTCGATTCACTATGCTTTATTAAAGAGCTATACACTTTAACACCATGTGGACTGGTGAAGCAGCCTAAAGAGCTGTGAATACCACAGAATGGTTTTCACTCGTTCCAGTCGTAAACTAGACAAACACTGTCTCCAGATATCCAGGAAGAATCTGTTTGAGTACGTTGGATCACTAAGAGGACATTGCAGACTAAGTTAACACCTTCATATACTGGGCGTTGTTGAAAACCCCAAGTATAGAGAGTGCAATCTAATAGACGAAACTGTCGAGCATGTTCCGTGCCACTACCTAGCTGTCTTAACAAAAAGAGGATCCATGCTAGGGGACTTCTGGCCCAGTGTGAAAAAGTAGGTGGCACCTCGCCAGGTCTCGTCCTGCAGTTTATCACAAACCTTGTTTGGCTTGAGGAATGAGGGGCCCTGTGTGAAGGTCAGTGCCTGCGGGAGTAGCACAATTAGCCCACCTTCGAGATCCTCAGATACACGTGGATGCAACCCCTCCACAACAATCCAGATCGATCCAGCTACACACGTGCATAATTATCTCCGTCTTACATTTTGCCATTTTTGGAAGACGTTTTAAAACTGCAGAAGTATTTTACAAGTTAATCTGGAGAAAGGGAAACCAAATCCATTCACACTTTATACTGATTTATTAGGATTTTCATTAAAACTCTAATAAGTAATTGGTTTTACAAAGATTCGACCTGAAACTTACTGATCTCAAAACATCTTAGATTTACAGTTCAGTGTTAACAACTACAAAGATAATTTCATAAAGCGATTATAAGATCACAATTTTTTCTAATTTTCCTATAAAACTCAATCTTCCTAACTTGGACTTAAGACCTATAAGGATTGACTGAAGGCTTTACCTTGAAAACCAATCACGAGCTAATAAAATCTATACAAGATAATCTAGTTTTATTAAAAGTGCTTAAAGACCTTTCTAAAATTTTCTTTAATACAAAACCATCTTTAAGTTCATTTGTCATTTAATAAATCTGGCATCTAATTTATGAGGTATCATCATAAAATATTGGTAAAACCTGCAATAAATCTAAAAGGTATTGAAATTGTTTTTTGGATAGAAACATATTTCTTAATCTGTTTTGCTTCCATATCTAACCTATGGTAAACCTCGCTATATCCAAATGTGTTTTATTGTGATTATTCGATAAAAATCTTCAATGCAGAAGCGTCCGTTTTTACCAACCAACCCACATACAAAAATTATTTCAGGCAAACGAGCTTTGCTCAACCAGTAGACCCTCATGTTAATCTAAGTAATTTCACTTAGATCACATTATTTAGTTTCTGATAGTTACGTTTCTCATTTTTTCAATTTTGAAAAAGCTTGTCTCAACTACGTGATGTGAATTGCGTCGGCTCTATTATTAATAGGTACATAAACAATCGACAAACATCTGTTAAGTGACAAGTGCATAATGCTTCAATCATACTGTAGCTTACTTACAACTATTGTATCCTCACGATTTACAACAGACGAGCCAGGCGACTAAAGAAAACAATGAATTGCAAAACCACAATAAAATCTATAAAAACGGAATAAATAGACAAAAAGTAAATGTCTAAAATGGGACATATTGATGTTCTAGGACATTTAGAATTTATTTTCAAAATCGTAAGAGCAGATTTTACACTACACCTCTTGCAGATTTATATTTGTTCAAATAATCCTAACATGGTACGTTTATTTCCTTTCTCTTATGTAGGTATAACGTGTATTTTGTAATTGGTCTTCGCTGGCCGGTAATGAAGCTATTACGGTGGATTTGATTACCTCGGAATACATAGAAAGCAACAGAGGCGTGCCGCAGGGCTCTATCTTGGGTCCTGTGCTTTTCATACTCTATATGAACTATGTTGTAGACCAAGCGACCTCAGTGTGTGTTACAATATACGCTGATGATACCTCAATAATTATATCTAAAAAAAAATGAAAACACGTTGAAGGTGAAATGTAATACGATATTACAGAACATAGACGAATGGTTTCGTCAGAACAGTCTTCATTTAAATGTTGATAAAACTCTGGCTCTACGATTCCGTAATAGGCAAAAAACATGTAGTAATATGAGCTTGCAAATTGATAACATATCAATTTCTGATAATAATAATAAAAGTGTAAAGTTCTTAGGCTTATACGTGGAAAGCTGGAAAGTTCACTGCGAAAACCTTATTTCCAAATTAAACTCCATTGTATTTCAGTTTGGAAATATCAAAACAGTACTAAATATTGACCAGATAAAGAAATTATATTATGCAGAAGTTGACTCATGACTAAGATATGGACTATGCTTCTGGAGTGGATCCACCTTATCATATAATGTGTTTATAGCCCAAAAACGTATTATCAGATGTATGGCTGGTTTATCGAATACTGATACGTGTAAACACGTGTTCAAAGGTTTCGGAATTTTGTCACTTCTATGTCTTTTCATATATGAACTATCCTCATATATTTTTAATAAGGATAGATTTCTATCCAATAAAATGCACATGGTGTTAATACTTGACAAAAAAATAATTTTCACGCACCATTTCATAGTTTAAACGTTACATGAGTCACCTAATAGTCTAGGTCACAAAGTATATAATCAATAATCTGCAGACATCAAATAATATAACTCCTCGATTTTATTTAAGAAGTGACTAAAAATATATTTAGCAAACCAAACCTATTATATATTATTAAAATATAATATTTTATTCTTTCCTATTATTTGGGTTTTCTACCACATGTATTATTATCCTCTTCAAAACAAATCACCGAATCTACAAAATAATAGAATTATTGGAAAAAAAGCCTCCTCGCCCGTGACGTTTACGCCAAAGGAAAAGTTAGAGGTTATGTTTTGCAAATAATATAAATCGGAATAAACACAGAAATAATGTATTTAGCTGACGTTTCGGAAAGTAATCTCTTTCCGTTTTCAAAGCTTTTTTTGGAAGAACTCTTATTTTGCTGTGTATGTCAAATACACAGCTTTAAGATTCTGTTTATGTTATTTCCATAGATACTTACTACTTAGAACATAGGACTGATGATATGATGATATTTTCTTTTATATAATGTTGAGTTTGTTAAGTTCTTGTTTTAACATTGGTAGCCAGGTTGTACAAATATCTACAGAACAATTCGATACGCACTTATCTTCATTTAATAAGATTATTGATGATTCCTTAATTTTTCTTTTTTTGGTATCTGTTTCTTTTGTTAACATTTTTGCCAAGTCCCAGTTTATTCTATGTCCGTTTTCCCAAGCATGTTAACAAATCTTTGATTTCTGAATTTCATTCTTTCTAATGTAATTCTTGTGCTCATCCAACCTCACACTGAAAGGTCTGGATGACTCACCCACATAACATTTATCACATTCACACGGGATATTGTAAATACAGTTTTTTGAATTCTGCTCCCTGTTTACCGGTTTTGTATTTGTTAAAATAGATCTTAAAGTGTTCCCCGTTTGAAATACCGTCCTAACATCAAATTTGTCACCTATACGGTGTAGCTTTTCCGATAGTCCGTATACATAAGGAATTATTGCTGTATAATGACGTTCAGGTTTTTGTCGTACCTGATTGTCCCTATTTTCAACATTTATGAAAACTCTATCAACAAACGCTTCAAGATATTGATTTTGTACTAGAACCTCTTTGATAAATTTTTTCTCGTTATTTAATATTTCATTATTAGATGAAATTATTTTGGCCCTATCGTATAAACATTTTACTACACCCCTTTTAACATTTATCGACTGATTTGAGTTGAAACTTAAATATCTATTAGTATGTGTTGGTTTTCTATAAAAGCTTGTTTCAATTGTATTATTTACCCTTCTAATTAAAACATCTAAAAACGGTAGTTCATTCCTACTTTCTACTTCTAATGTGAATTTAATAGATGGTTCCTTACTATTTATATTTTCCAAAAAACTATCTAGTAAATCGACACCATGAGGCCAAATTGCAAAGATGTCGTCAACATATCTCCACCAGACAACCGGTTTGTTTATACAGTTTTGAATATGTATATTCTCAAAGTTCTCCATAAATATGTTCCTTAAAATTGGTGATAATGCATACCCCATAGCCATACCAAAATCCTGCTGATGGAACTCATTGTCCAATTGAAAATAGGTTGTTTTTATACACAGTATTAGGAGTTCCATTATGCTATTTACACTTAATTTAGTTCTAGTTTCCAAATTATTATCATTTAGTAACCTGTCTTTAACTATTTTTAAGGTTTCATCTACCGGAACATTGGTAAAAAAACTAACTACATCAAAACTAACCATCAGGTGTGATTCATGAATATCGTTTTCATAAATTTTTTCTATAATATGTTTACTATTTTTAATATATGAATCGGTATTTCCAGATAATGGATCAATAATTTTAAGTAAAAATTTTGCCAAATTATGACATGGTGAATTAATGGAACTAACAATTGGTCTTAAAGGAATATTTTGTTTATATGTCTTTGGTAAGCCATAAAAATGAGGAGACTTACTATGATGGGGTGTAAGTTTCCCTCGTTCAAAATCATTAAATTCATGTTTGTATTTAAACAAAGTTCTGTAAATTTTGCTCTCTATTGACTTTGTTGCATCTTTGTTTAGTTTTTTTAGTTTTTTTTTTATTTTTTTTTAGTAGTATTTAGTTTTTTTTTTTTTTTTAGTATTTACAAGAGTCATGATTTTTGTGTTATATATATCTTTATCTATAATGACTGTGGCATAACCTTTGTCTGCTGGCAAAATTTTTATACTTTCATCGCATTTTAAAGAATGTATCGATAACTTTTCTTCTGGAGTTAAATTATCTTTAATTTTGTATTGCTTTTCTAAAGCAATTTTTGCCCGTATGCGATATTCATTACCATTATCTGTTGGTAAATTTTAAGCCGTTTTTCCTATTGCCGCTACTATATCAAATTTTGGAACAGTTTTCGGGTTTATTGCAAAATTTAAACCTTTTGATAGGACAAGCCTGTCTGAAATGGACAAAAGTCTTTTTGACATATTAATGACAGTCCTGTCAATTAAAGGATTATTATTTATATTTTGTAATTGCCTAATCTGTTTTTCCCTTATTAAGTTCCCTTAAGTTTCTAAATTTATGTAAATGCGTACCTTTTTGCAGATTAAAATATTTTTCGTAACTCAACCTGACATTCCGGATTATAAACTGATAATCGTGTTCTATAATGTTCCTGCTTAGTTCATTCTCCGTGTAAGTAATGTCGCCAATAGCTCGTTCTTTTTGGTACCTATGATATTGAATTCTTTCCCTAACCATGGACTTGCTTGCCTTGTCCAAAATTTTTCTGGTTTTCGCATTTTGGAAAGGTACTTTTAGCCGTAAAATTATGTCATGTTCTCGACATTTACACAAAAAGGTTATGCTATTTTCTGATTTGGCTAGTTTCTTATAACATTTTGCTAAAAATCTGAAACATTGCTTTATATTAGGTCCGTACCTGTTATCTAAATATTGTCTGCAAGTTGTCGAAGAATGCCACAAATAACTTTCAGACAATATAATATTTTAGTCGTAAAACTCCTCTATAAAACCCTTATTTTACTAGAAGGAACGTAACCAGACTGCAACCAACAGCTACTCTCTGGACTATGTGCCCCGCCGAGCGCTGAATTACAAGTTACAAGACCGGCGCGTTAAGTGTAAAACTGTGTATTACCAACAAAACGCTAATGCTTCGATTGCAACAAACACCAGCCGAAAGACTGATCCTATTTGTTGCAATCGAAGCATTAGCGTTTTGTTGGTATAGATATATATACGTATTATTATTGTGACCAAATTGTTTTTTACAAACGATGTTCGTCTTTACATGTATTGTAATTGTTATTTACCATTTTGATCTGTTCTATCCAATATTTATTGTAATTGGCACATAGATTGAATAAAGACTCTATCTATATATCTATCTATCTATTTAGATATCTCTCATAATACTCACTTTAAGCTAGAAAGAGCCCGGCTACCTATATGACCAACTCAAATATCATACATATGCAAAGAATAAAATTAACTACTAGGTATGTCTCGAATCTAAGCAAAATATGTCAGATATTTGTTTTGATAACGTTTTTATGTAGTAACTGATAAGTAGTGATTTTTTGCACGTACTTAAAACACAATTACAATATTTATTTTAAAAACTAAATTTTTCTTTACAAATAGGACCAAATGAACGTTTCAACTAGTAGGCATGCCTAAATATTTTCTAAGTAACTATATCTCTTAGGTAAGTAGTTATAAATTATAAAGTACACGAAACTTAACAAGTCCCTATTTGTTTTTGCCCTATTATTTATTCACACAAAGTCATTGTAGAGCCAATTTGTTGTTTATCTAATATCTAAATGCATTTTATAAATAATATTATGCAAAGGCCGATAACAATCAGGCCACAGCCCATTAGAAACACCACATGCGAACAATACAAGGAAAGCTGTCATGTCACACACGGTAGCTGACACTTGTAACATTCACTAGAATTGAAATGTTCTCATACAAAGAGCACAATGATGGCTGGATGCTGACCAATCCCTCACACAGCATCACATCTTTTTCATATCAACGAATTCCCATTGGTTACCAAGTCCTGTGCGCAGGACACGTGAGAATTTTAACTCCGCCTTATGCTTTACAATATACAGTGCACACCGTCCTATCTAGAAGCAGGGGACTGAATAGGTATTGTTGGCTTGAATTTCCAGTCCCGTAACGGCTAGTCAAGCGTGTTGTTGTAAAATTATGCCGAAGTGCTGCTACAGTGATATTTATATGTGCCGTGAGTAATTGCACGCATACATACTAAGGACTGTATGAAAATGATGATGATGGACATAAGTATGTACGGTCACCATAACCAACACAGTGCGGCTTATAACTCAACGGATTCTAATTATTATAACTATTCTAGTGAACTAAATCATACCGGCTCCCATCACCAATTTCAAACACATTATTCTACAAACTATCATTACGAAGAACCACCTTACTTGTACGGATCCACCGCAGCAGATTCTATAGATACGCCTCCATCCCCTCAAGATATCAATTATTATCATCCACAACCGATTCAAGAAAACCCCATAATCAACACCGATTCCGGATTGAGTTATACTAATTTAGACTATGCTAACTCCAGCAGTAATTCTATTTACCATCATCAAAACAATTACAATGAAAACTATCCGCGGTCACATCCGGATGTGATTTTACAGCATCATGATGAAGGTTCTGATAACCATCATCTACATCATAATTACGTACACGATAGTAAATATCATAACCATCAAGTGGAACTTGCAGAGGGAAATTATCACCATTCCCATCTAGTGGCACAAAACACCGCAACAAGTGCATGTATGGAGTTTCAGCATCTTCATAGATACAAGGAGGAGGTGATGCAAGGAGGAGATGGACACAGTAGGCTTCGCCAGCACCATGTTATGCATGGGTTAAATACGGTTCCTCAACCACAACCTGTATTGCCGACTTACAAATGGATGCAAGTTAAAAGGAATGTTCCCAAGCCATCCGGTATGTATTGAATTATTTTCTTTTACCTTTTCGTTATTTAAAATAGTTCTAATTTAGGTACATGGTATACCTATCTACTTATATACTTAACATATTTTGTCTTCTATTAATTATTGGTTTCACAGTATTGCAAAGAATTTGAAATAACTCTTATAAAGTGCATTCCAATACCATGGTCCATCTATTGAGTCTAGTTCCTAGACTTCAAATGATGATAATTTAAACCTAAATATCCGCAACCAATGTTCCTTTGGAAAGGCTCCAATAAATAGAGGGGAAAATTTAATTGTTAGGTATAACAAAAAGAGTCTAATATCATATAATATAATAAATAGAAACGCTTCCTAATATATTGGAGAAAATATGATCTAGTTCAATCACGTGTTGACATTATGTACCTAATTATAGTAATTAATTGCCTAATTTTATAACTAGTGTCTCCCTATATTAGAACAAGTTTTGTATTTATATATTAGATATCATATAAAAAATCTGTTTGCTGACAGAATCAAGTTAAAACAATACGTCTATTGTACAACTTTATGTAACAATTCATTTGTACTTTTTCTTACAATACTAGCTCACACCTGATTTTAAAATCATATAAAAATTCACACAAATGTTACTCTTACCTTATACATATCACCGTCCTTATATTTGTTTAAGAAATTGATATTTATTTCTTCGATTCTTCCGATAACATTATCAATGACAATGTTTATACCAACCAACGGAACTGTTTTATCTACTTTTACATAAATTTTTGTTTGCCTACATATGTCGAACATTTATCATTTGTAAATATTTTCAAAAGCAAACTAAATATTTACAACAATAATAAGTATGCAGATAGTAAAGTGCCTGATCTAATTAAATCGTTATTAGTTTTACCAATATTGAAATAAAATAGCTATGTTTTGTATTTACTTACATGATCTTATACGTTTTGTCAAAATTACAGTGGTCCTCTTCAGGTGTTATCAGGTGAATATTAATGTGATTCGGCCAAATTACAGGACCAAGTGCCTTTTTTTAAATGGAATGGTATGTATAGTCCAAGTAAGGACTTACTGAGACAAACAAAATAAACAAAAACTTTACGACATCATTATTATCGCCGCGGGCCAACGGCGGTGTTCCTAACATCAAACTATCAAAAGACTCGCTGCACATTAAAAACGAACGAGATGCTTTGCGGTCGAGGGTCGGTCGAGGTAGCACAAAGAGTAATGATATTGAGGTCGTAAAGTTTTTGTTATGTTTTTTCTGTCTCAGTTTATTCCTACTTGAACTATGTATCAGTACATTTTTTGAAGCCTCTTTCTAGGCTCTATTCATTCCTATATTAATATTTAATATCTCCCAACCACTTGGATGTAACAAATTTTTTTGTTGAAATAATGCAATTTGCAGATTGATATTAAAAAAATCACTAGTCATAATAATTATGGGTTTTAAGAAAAACTTATGTGAATACCAGTTACTAGACATCTAATTAATGTTTTCGAATCATTTTCATTTCCTAAAAATGTACAGGGTGGCCAAAAATTATTTTTCAATTAAGAACATTTTAATTGAATGTTCTCAATTTTTTTCAAGACGCCCTATATATTTTTCGACAATGTGATATAGAAATGAAAAACGAACATTTTTTTGTAGGTACTTCCCTATGGCTAATTGCAACCAATTTCGTTTTATAAATAAATAAGTGTTTATTTTTTTATTAAGAACTTTTTAAATTGAATTTTTTCATTTTTTTTCAAATGAAACATCCTGTATATTTTTCGACGATGTGATGTAGAAATGAAAAACGAACATTTTTGTAAGTACTTTAAAAAGAGGTTCTTCCCTCATATAATTCATTAGGAAAATTTATAATAGGTGGTCGACGTGTTGTCCATTTTGATTGACACACGCCTTTAAGCAATTTAGAAATGCGGCCATTTAGTGGAACCATTTCTTCCAATCTATTGAAATGAGTAAATAGTATTTAGCCGGTCCTTTACTGTAATGTTTTTTGCTAATTTTTTGCTGTTTCCGTTATTCGACAAGCAATAAAACCTCAGTTTGGTATAAATTGTCGTGTACAAAGGAGCATTTATCACACTTATCGGTCGTTATTTGTATTGAATTTAAAATATTTGGAATTTTACAATATGAATTTTAATAAAGCGGAACTTGTAGACATGACTTGTTTTGGGCAAGTCACACAGAAATCGTTTACTTGCCAATAGAATTTATCACGAACGTTATCCTTAAAGAAGGATTCCTGATTCCAAAACCTTCTCGATAGATTCCTGGCAACTGGAAATGTCAAATATAAAAACAGTGAAATAATGAAACGTGTTGTGAACGAAGAAAATGAGTTTTCTATGGTGCTGGCAACGGTTGAGAATCCCTATGTTAGTCAAAGAGAAGTGAGCTCATTAGCAGGAATAAGTAGACGGTCTGTGAGTCGAATCTTAAAAACAAATAAGTTGCATGCAGATCATATTCAAATGCACCAGGAATTATCTGATGACGATTTTCAAAAGCGCCTACAGTTTTGTAATTGGGCCAGAGGGGAAATGCAACATGATGTTAACTTCTTCAATACTGTTTTATTCAGTGATGAGGCAACTTTTCATAAAAATTGATAAGTTAATAGGGACAATTTCCATTATTATGCTTCGGAAAATCCTCACTTTTTTATGCAAGTTGATAACCAAGATGGTCTATAAATGTTTGGGGAGGAATTATTGTAGAACATGTAATAGGGCCACATAGAGATATTTAACTTCATTGTTTGGAAAACTATCTGCCACAATTATTCGTAAGTCTCCTTGAAAGAATTCGAAATAGGATGTGGTTTCAGCAAGATGGTGCTCCACCACATTATTTAAATGCAATTAGAGATCACTTAAATAATATCTACCCTAATCAATGGATTGGAAGAAATGGATCCACTAAATGTCCTGCTAGATCACCAGGTCTCACAAAAATGGATTTATTTTTATTGGGATACGTGAAAGAAATTTTTTATAGAGACACACCAACAACAGTACAAAATATGAAGGAAAGAATAATGACTGCCTTTACATCTATCGCACCGGCAGTTTTAAGAACAGTAGGAACCTCATTTCAAAAGCGCATAGAGATGTGTGAGTTATTTGAAGAAACATCTTTTTTAAATTTATTTTTGAATTTTGTAATTATTGCTCAATAAAACGAAATTGGTTGAAATTAGCCCTAGGGAAGTACATATAAAAATATTCGTTTTTCATTTCTACATCACATCGTCGAAAAATATACAGAGTGTTTCATTAAAAAAATGTGAAAATTCAATTTAAAATGTTCTTAATTGAAAAATAATTTTTGGCTACCCTGTACAATTTTAGGAAATGAAAATCATTCAAAAACATTAATTGGATGCCTCGTAACTGGTATTCATATACATTTTTCTTAAAACCCATATTTGTAACTGTGGTGATTTTTTTAATATCCATCTGCAGATTACATTATTTCAACAAAAAAATTCATTACATCCAAGTGGTTGGGAGACATTCAATGCTAATATAGGAATGAATAGAGCCTAGAAAGAGGCTTCAAAAAATGTACTGATGCACATAGCATTCAATTTTAAAAAAAAAGGCGCCTGGTCCTGTAATTTCGTCTTGGCTTGCCCTGCATGTTCGAAAATAATTTCCAGTTGTAGCCTTTTTTATCTAGTTTACTTGCAATTTTTTTTAAAAATTTCTAGCTATCGTAGAACTCGAGATATCCAGGTCCGACGTATTATTGCCCTACCTTGTATAAATACAAATATTTAACTAAAATACTAAATGTACCTCAAATAAAAATAGTGTACTACGCTTTCTCGTATCTCATATGGAATAGTCGGTTGGGGTGGAGCTGCCAAGTATCACCTACAAAAATTAGAAGTTCTGCAAAAGAAATCTTTAAAACTTATGATTAATAAAAGCACTAACTATCCCACGGATTTGTTATTTGTAGAAACCTAAGTTCTGGATTTGAGACAAATTTATTTTTATAAAATCGTTATAACTCAATATAAAAATAAAAATAAACTCTTGTATGTGGATCATAGTTACTCAACAAGAAACAAAAGCAATGTCCAGGTTAAAACTATCTTATCCTTCAAGATAATAACAGGACAAAGTTGGTATCAACGTAATTCAACTAGATTATACAACTTTTTACCAAAACATATAAAAGATATAGTGTACCTATGTTTAAAAAATGAACAAAATCATCATTTATACTTACCATGAGTAGAAACACATTACACCAATTAGTTGAACCTTAAATTAATTTGAACTCAATTTTGTAATAATACGTATCAGTGTGTTACCTAGTAAATAAAGTATATTTTTTTATTTTTGCATTAATAAACTTTATGGTAATTATGTATGTAAGTATATGTACGTGTGTATATATATGTGATATATGTGTAGGCAAAATATATTACTAAGGAAGCAGAGCACGCACGTTCTCGCTATGCATTTGTGAAGTTGTAATGTTTGCTTATGATAAACAGAAATAATCATTGAACCTATTAATTAAAACAGTTAAATAATATTATATATTAATACATATATCCATATGTGTACTGTGTAGCTGTGTAAATGTATGCGTGTATATGCATATACACGTGTGTAAATAGTGTTTTGCATTTAAGCCACATTCAGATTAACTTAATCTTGTGGTCCTTTTTTTCTGTGTTTATTTAATTAACAATAAATTTTACGTTTCTAACTTGTTTTATGTACTACTGTTTAGATTATTATTGTTCTTTTAATCAATTATATGTATTGTTGTTTTCTTGATGAATAACCATTATTATTATTATAAAATTACATAAGCAAAAGTAATCCAATTAATAATTAGACTTAATTAATCAAATCTCATTGTAGCTGAGATTAAAACTGCACGTGTATGTAAACAAATAAATAGAATGGAACACTTTATTTCAATAACATGTTTACATGCATGGCCATATATGTGATTTCATTGTATGCAATATAATAATAATCAACTTATTTGGTTTTGCACACTATATTCTATATCTTACTTAACTTATATTAATTCTATTTTGTGATTTTTATGATATACTTACTCTACGTGATTTTCTGTCTAATTCTACTATATTTAATCATTTACTGTACATAATAGTTACGTTAGGATATTGTTAGGACAAAACTAAGGTTAAATTGGCTCTGGACTATTTTATGTAAAGAAAAATTATTCCTTTCATAAATAAATAGATTCATTACTATTTTTAATTTTATAGGTCGAACAAAAACATTCATATAGGTTCACTCCCCGTTATCTGAATGATCCCATATTATATTATCATTGATAGAGTGGTCTACAGAATAACATGCTTTTTTTAATAACATGTCTTTTATTTGTTTTTCAATTTTTTTTGCGGGTAGAATTTTAATTTCTTTGGGTAATTTATTGTACAGTACAGCACCTTTATAATAACGGTGTTTTTCATATAGAGAGGTTTTATGACGTGGTAATATTATTAAGCTACTGTTTTGCCGGGTATCTGTTAAAATATTTAAATTTGTGAAATGTGGCTTATAGAAATCACAGTAACTTTTCAATCTGGAAATAATTCTGATGGCTCTTTTTTGTGTAGTAAATATAATTGACCAGCCAGCAGAGATACCCCAAAAGATTATTCCATATGAAATAAGACCACCAAAAACTGTGTGGTGAAGTATTTTCAGCATGTTCTTGTTTAGACTATTGCTTCACATAGCTCTCAAACAATAACATATACTATTTAATTTCTTATTCAGTGCTAAAATGTGTTTTTCCAGTTAATTTCTCTGTCCAGCGTAAAGCCAAGGCAATTTATTTCGTCCATAAATTAGATATTATAGTTTGCAATTATAATATCAGTTATTTTTCTTTGGTTAAAGTTTATACAATGTGTTTCCTCGAAGTTAATTTTAATTTTATTTGCCTCACACCAATTACATATATGATCTAAGCTTTCATTTACACAAGGTAAAATATTAGTTGATCTATCGCATTTTACAAAAAAAAAGTAAATCGTTAGCGAAAAGCGTTGCCGATGAGTTCGGTACACAAGATGGCAGATCGTTTATATACACTAGAAATAGAAGTGGGCTTAGGACTAATCTCTGAGGTACCACTCTTTCTATTCTACCCCATTCCGAATGTGAATACTCTAATGGTTGGAAAATGTAATTTAGTGATCTAGTTACTCATCTAAAAATATTTCTTGCACAATTTTTCAAAGATATTAAGAATCTGATATGCATAGATCAGGAGAACGTCAAGGTCATCTTATTTTAGCTGTGTACTACAATCTATTTATTTGTAACCGGGAACAACTATATTTGATGTTCGAATTTTTATTAAACAATATCAACTCAACTGCTCTTAACACACATCTCCTACTTAATGCAGTAGATACTTAGAAACAATTATAGGGAAGATTATACTGATTTGAATAAAAAATACATCAAGGATTTTTTTGGGAAATGTTGATTTTTTCATTGAAAATAGCAATCAATTTTTCTTTATGATTTCTAATCTTTTCGTATTTTAAAGAACTATTTCTGTAGCCAATTTAGATCCATTTAATGCATAATTTGAGTTTTAAACGTCTGCGTGCGTCTGTCTGTTTTCAGAAATGACTGAAATTCGTAAAATAGCCAATACTGGAATCAAATTAGAATTTTAATAAATAAATAAAATAAGCCGCATGGAAACCCACAAAAAATGGAATATGTCGCTGTAGCACAAAAGATTTTTGAAATATTAACCAAAATATTTATTTAGGGCTCCATATTCAAAAGGCTCTATAACTATCACGTCTATAGGAACTTCTCGTATTTTTTCAAATACAGTTTTTACGTTTTTAACTTTTCAGAATTAAAAGTATACAAATTTTTAGTAGCATTTTAATAATTTTGGGTTACGGTAATGAAAATATCAAGATTTAGAAACGTACAGTCTATTTTCAAGTCAAGAGATTTCATTAAAAAATTCTAAAATGCAGAATGAAATATCTCGGCAAATATTCGTCATAGAAAAAACTTTTTTCTCAAGTCGTTTGTTTTATCACTCGCTGTTCTTTAACTCGCAATGTATTTTTTTAACGCAATGACTAGGTGCACCCCAGGGTGCATGCTATTTTCAGCGTTGGGTGCATGTTCGCCAATCCTACTACGTATAGAATAGGGAAATCGCGGGCACTCCACACTACGTCAAATAATATTAAGGACGGATTGTACAAACGTGGTTCAACTTTGAACTAAGTTCAATATCCAAGATTACAATTGTAGCAACAATGGCAGTCAAGGAAATTGAATCGGGTTTAGGTTAAACTTTAACTGAACTTTGTTTGTACAATTGGCCCTAACATATTTAACCTAACGAACTAACCTAAAGAAATATTCGTATTACGTAGTTTAGTTGTTAACAAAATGTCAAGGGCAACGGAAATTATCTGTCATAAGCAACTATACCACATCAAATAATATTAACATATTTAACCTAACGAACTAACCTAAAGAAATATTAGTTGTTAACAAAATGTAGTGAAATAAAAAACGTAAAAAGTTGATTTGAACCCTCGACCTCACGTGTGAGAATCGGACAACCAATTACCAATTACCAATTAAAAGATTTTTTATTGTTTTCTAAGTTACATATCACTCTATTTATATTGATTTTTCCCTAAGCTAAAGTTTTTATAAACCTGCACAATGTGCATACAAAAACTAATTTCCTAACCACTACACCACGGACTACTGACGAGGAACCCACAAACTTCTTACTATATCAATTAGCACTACCGCGCACTGCATGAATGACGTCACCTCCAAGGCATTCGTGAGGAGTGCACCCAACGCTGAAAATAGCGTGCACTCTGCAATGTTTGTCTTCAAATCTTGCATCCTTTATTTAACACACTTCCTGATATAATCAATTGAAGAAATTTTGCACTGTTACTGAGATCGGATGACAATACAGTATTCCACTGTTACTTTTGCAAATAT
Source organism: Leptura quadrifasciata (assembly GCA_963675555.1). Taxonomy (NCBI): domain Eukaryota; kingdom Metazoa; phylum Arthropoda; class Insecta; order Coleoptera; family Cerambycidae; genus Leptura; species Leptura quadrifasciata. The sequence goes on from OY776675.1 coordinate 6,646,634, forward strand.
CCGCAATTAGGAGCGCGGGGGTGAAAACTGAATGTTTGTTTTCAAATCTTGCATCCTTTATTTAACTCACTTCTTGACATAATCAATTGATGAAATTTTGCACAGTTACTAAGATCGGATGACAATACAGTATTCCACCGTCACTTTTGCAAATATTCGCACGTAGGGGGCGCGGGAGTGAAAATTGAAAAAGTTACAAAACGAAGAAGCGAAAAGTCAAAACAAATCGTTAAGAGACGAATTTTTCCCCCAAATACCCCGAACGGCCACGGCCGTGCCAGATAAAAATATTGTGAAAAAATCTTCCGGGATAAAAAAAGTTATGCTAAACTACAAGCGGGTATGTGACCATATTCTGCCGTATAAACAATAATTTGCATAACTTTCGCAATTTTCCTTCGACAAAATATCCCAAAGTATATAACAACTATTTGCAATGTTCCGGTCATCATAGCAGGGTGCAAACTTGATAGAAGATGTTTAATAATTAATAAAATGTTCTCCAAAGTTTGCATAAACTTCGGAAAAATTATTACAAATTTGCATTTCTTGTTAATTTAAGTAACAATGTTTCGGGGGGAGGGGGGGCGGAAAGGAATGCAAAACTGGATTTGTTCTTTTCTACCTTCTCTCAAAATTTAAATACTTTTGCAATTATTGTCGAACTTTTCATTATCGAAGTCCGTAATAACTGGCTCACAAAGCATAGAATAGCTGGGAATCCGGAAAAACACCGCCTAAAAGCCGAAGTTTTAGGTCAGAAGGTGCCGATGAAGCTAATATGTCTTCGAATTTTGGGCTTTCTATCATTTTTGCATCTACTCATTACTTCAAGTTATTTCGATGTTAGTCAAATAGGCATGGCATAATAAGCGCTGGAGTTAGATAATATGCTACTTGGAAGCTGTCGAAAATGCCAGACAACAGGGACGCCAATCACGATGAAAATATGTTCCATCAAAGTGAAGAAAACTGAAGATGATATTGGGTAATTTATAAATTACCCACTCTTACCTATACCTATATGTATATTTTTCAAACCTGTTCAACTGGTTACCTAGACAACACATCACGAAGTAAAATTTTATGTGGAGCTGTTTGTCTAAGGACTCAACAAAAGTTTGGTCCAGCCATGGATGTAATGAGATACTGAACAGAAGAAACAATGACATAAAGCTGTTAGACTTTTAGAATTTTAATTCTGTCGGTTATATAACAGGAAGGACATAAGACATAAAAGGGTTGAATTAATCCAATTTTCCCAGAGTTAAATGATTTGTAAATTATTTGAATCATCTTCGGCTTTGTATAGAAGAGACCTAATATGAAATATCACAATCTGATATTAGCTATCTTAGTGATAGCATACCAAAGTGATTGATACTGAATAACCTTTTTCCAACCAAACTCTCACAATGATGTCATCCTTTATTGGTTTCTCCCATTATTTATAAAAACATTCCTTGACCTACGTGTGGCCTTAGTCAAAATTAAAATGTTTATAAAATAAATATGATTGAAAAAAGATTAAGAAATGTTCCATACATAAATATATAGGAAGAGTTGTTAAAAATAAATAATCTCTGTAGATACGGTAACATTACTTACTCTCTCTCTCTCTCTTTCTCTCTCTCTCTCTCTCTTTCTCTCTCTAACTCTCTCTTCCCCCCTCTTGTGGAAAATAAAGTAGTTACTTGCCAATTCTTAGTCTTTGAGTTTTGTGTTTAGTTTATTAGGTGCTTCTAATTGGGTGAATAAACTTGGTTACGATTTACTTCCTTTATAGCTGTTTTAGCATTGCACTCATTGTAATCTTAGAACAATCTACTGTACTGTAGTTTGATTAATTATTTGTGACTGTTTGTTGATCTGGCCGTTTGTTCGTTAGTTGAAGCATATTTATTTGTTCTCCTAGAAGATCGTGAATGAGACCTATTTAATTGCTTTGGTGTAATTTTGTGTGATTTAGCTTAAAGCGTCCCAACAATTTAAGGGAAAAAATTTATCAACTTAATCATCTCCTCAATAATTTCATCATGATGAATTCACTGAACGTGTGTAAATATCGAAAAAAGTAATAACTTAAGGAGTTTGTAACCCAATATTAATTAGAAATTGTCGGGAGATAGTATTGACAGCTTCGTCCCTTCCTAGAATTCAAATTAAATTATTTTGAATGTACAATTAAAAGGTTTAAACTTAGACAGACGATTAGAATAACCTAGCTACTCACTTTTAAGTGATCAAGAATCAGTTTTTAAACTAATTCTTGATTCAGAAGATGAGTCTCTGCCAAAAAGTATGGAACTGCACATCCAAATTTCTTTTTTTGATTCTGCTTTTCTTTTCAATCCGACGGAGTCACTAATTTAAGATTTCCTAAGTTGTTTCACAATCTGCATACTGGCGGTATGCATGTGGCTTCCAGTTTCAGCAGTTTGTGGCTTCAGAGTCTACATACTGGAAGTCACCAATTTATGATAATATCTGGTTTCAAAATCTGCGTAACCGGACTTATGGTGAAAATTGATTGCTAAACGACAGGATCACCAAAATGTGATGATCATTATATTCTTTGACTCTCTAATTTTGGTTTGTTATTTTAATTCCTTCTTTAAAAAAATCTTCCGGTGTGTTCATTATCTTGGTCACCGAAATGCAGACTTCAAAATATTCAGGAGAAGAAAAATAATATGAGACATTCCATTAATTAGACCTTAAGATACTTGTTAAGTTACTTAATAAAGAACTCCACATACTAAGTATTTATTGTTCTTTTAGATAGTTTGCTGAATCTCAAGATGTTTAATTACAAACTTATTGTTGTAGCTACTGCCATTTTTCTAATTATATTATAGTATACTCAGAATAAAACACTGAAAAAAATAGCCAGACGTAACAATAATTGATTATTCTAATAAATTCAATTTTCTGTGCAACTAAACGATGAGGGTGCAACACCACAAATTGATCGGGTGTAAGGTATATTACAGTGTAGTGTTGTTTTATGTACGCAAAGCAGGACCAGTAGGGGGTCAAGTGTACTTTTATCAGCGACCGAGATCTGACATGGCACGTTTAATCGATTTCACCAAATGAATTTTACTACGAGAACACCAACATCTAACTACCTATGTGTGCCGTACTTTCGTATAAATTGCATCATATTTCACGAAACTATAATTAGTCGGGACATGGCACAATTTTCTACCTGACATACCAACTTTGTAACATTTTTTATTCCTTAACACGCTGGGTTTTGAAGGACCTTAAACATGGTCGACTGTTCAGAATTAATTATGTTACTTAAGTAAGCATATTTAATGCCTACCTTTATTAATAATAGGTTCTAAAAAATTACCGTTAATATATCAATGAGCTACCAAAATGTTTGTGTATTACTGATGTTTAAAATAAAACATGTAAGGTAAATCCTCAAGTAAAACTTTACATCTTTTTATTCGCATCTTGACAAACTTTTTTTCTCACGCCTTATTCCAGTTGGCTTCCATTGTTGTATGGCATGTCTGATAGCATCATGTCACCTGTCGTGATTATCTACTAGGCCTACGGCTTCAAGATTCTCTCATATTTTTGATTGCACTGGCCCAAAATTTTAGATGATATCCTCTTCGCCCTCTATGAAGGGGTTTTTGCTGAACTACTAACCACGCCCTATTAATGTACAATATGATGCCGAATAATTGAGCTGCTAATATATAGGATTGCCTGAAAAATTCGTAAGTTAAAAAATTTAAAAATATAAAAATCCACCAAAGTACTTGCACTCTGATCCAGCCTCTTGTCTCATGAGAGATTGGAGCGGAGTGAGGCCGAGGTAGAGTTTAATATAATTAAAAACTAAGGCTCTACTCTTACCTGCGTAGCAAGTTTATTAGAACCTGATAAATAGAATCTTCAGGCGACTTAACAGAAATAAACCACGTAAAACAACATAAAATATCAATTAACTTTGAAATATTTGCAAAAAGAGATGAAGGTAGAGATGAACATAGAAAGTGAGAAAAGTAAGCATAAATTAGATATTTTGGAAAAGAATAGTGTGGCTGCAGGTGCTACCGAAAGATCGGCAGCTCCTGTTATGATAATTTGTGTTTACTTCGAAATGGTACGCCATAGTTTCTTATTCATTGTTTGTTAGGCATCAATATAAGTTGATAAAATCTTTGGGAAGTGATTTTAATGTAGTCCTCTAGTAGAATGGCATCGTTGCAGAACGCAAATAAGCATCTAAACGACCTGAGTTGAAAATGAGGCTGAAAAATTTGTGTTCCAGAACTGAAAGTATTGCCGTAGCCGATGGACTGCATCACGCCAGCGCCACGTATGTAAGATGACGTCCATTATAAATTAATTTTTATTGTTAACTACCATCAGAAGGAAGAAATTTCTAGGCGGAGTATACTTTATGTATCGTCTCGTTTACTGTAGATCCGTCGACTGCCTAAATGAACCTTAAAGTATCTCACAATTAAAAATTATTTTATTTTCATTTTCATCCCCCTGTTCGAGACTGATGTAATACTTTAGTTTTTCGTAAAGTTCTGAAGGAAAATTTTCTCGTTCATCTTTATCTTCTACAGGTCATAGTATGAATCACGTGTGCTTTGAGCAGCATATTCGCCACATGGTTGTTCTGACTGTTTACATACATAGCCGTGCCATCGGCGTACATGGTACTTCCTCAGTATCTAGGAGCGCCATCCCAGTACTCTTCTCGAGATTGTGTTTCACTTTGACATCTACTCTAACGATCTGCGCGCCGTGCTGTGTCCCTTGAAACATAATAATTGATACTCCTCATTGATGTAAACTTCCTACTACGCAGAAGTAATCCTGTTTACCATCGTAAGCACCATCAACCAACTTAGGGATCATCGACAGCAACGATATTTCTTTAACAACCAGCGACTCGCATTCTTAATCTGCTTCAAAATGAAATTTGGGAAAGATGGACGATTTTCTTATCTTATGTCAATTTTTCCTAGACTACAAGGAGCATTATAGATCACATTTCGAAAGCACCTATCACACTGATTTTGCCAAAGCATTTGATAAGTTTGATAACTGCGTATTGTTAAATAAGCTTAGAAATTCCTCCATCTCTACTAATTTAATAACATTTATGTCTACAGATCTGATAAATCGGCAATAATATGTAATGATAAATAATTTCGATTCGATCGTCGGATTACTACACATCAGATTCAGGAGTTCTCCAGGGTTCAAACCTAGGCCCACTTTTGTTTTTAATTTTTATAAATAATTTTGTAAATACAGTAAAATATTCACCATTAGTCTATTTGCCGATGATATAAAAATATTTAAGTAAATAGAAAATTACCGAGACTGCTTGCAATTACAAGATAACATCAAAGAAATATTTAATTGGTCTGTTGAAAATCAATTGCCCTTTAATATTGATAAATGCAAGGTAATGACTTTCACGTTGCGTAAAGATATGATTGATTGTAAATATGAAATCGGAAACAAACATTTAGAGAGGGTTTATACAAAAACTGATTTGAGTGGGGTATTCAACTCCAAATTAATATTTAATGATCATGTAATTAGTAGGTATTTCAAATAAGTCCTCTAAAAATTTAGCGTTCATTCTACGTAACTTGAGATCATTTAAATGTGAGAAAACTATTGTAATGTTATACTTCTCTTTTATAAGATCCAAACTAGATTATTGTTCTGTGGTTTTGAGTCCTTTCTATACCAAATATATACAAATGTTGGAAAGTGTGCAGAAGAAGTTTATAACGCATATTAATTTCATACTACAGATGAGGTATACTAGTAACTCCTCTGACTTAGATATTTTTTATTTATTTAATGGCACTAAATAACAGCAGAACTTACTTTGACATTGTTACAATCCTTCGTATGATGAAATAATAGTCAATGTTCCAGACGAAAGAATGCGTTTTCATAGAACTTTTTCTTATATTACATCAACAAGAAACTATGAACTAAAGTCACCTCGGGATATTTCTGTCTATTTACGTTGTCACAGGTATGGTTTATTTCTTTGTTGGCTGAGTGTGAAGCAGATACAGTCAGTTGCTGAAGTCTAACACTCGAAAACTTCACGCACTTTTTGGTTGGAATTTGGTTTCCCTGATCGAGTATTTTTGCTCTGCAAAGCGGCCCATAAAGACTATTGCATCCTATTTGCCAGCATTTACTCGAATTTTTCTCCGATTGTCATACGCCGCGTGTCGGCTTTTAGGGCAAGCTAAACACGTTAACCGCGTGAATACTCTCCTCGACTGTGCTATTCCGTTGTCTTTTACTTCCACGTCCAGTGGTAACGCAAAAAAATTTTTTTTTGTTGAAATAGGCTTAAAATGCCATGAAACATCGAGATTTTAAATTTGAGCGAAACAAATTTTCTGTCTGTCGGTCTGTAACTTTTTTTTGAACACACGTTTACTCTGGAACCGTTTACGATATTGACTTGAAATTTGGTATACTTGTGTATTATAACAAGATCTGGAACTAAATTATATTTTGATCTAATTGCATTGAAGGGTTTGGTGGTAAATGGGGTAAATAACGATAAATAGGCAAAGCAAGAAGGTAAGAGTCCATAAAATTGCAATTTAGGGCAGGTACGAAAATTCCAGGTATCAAATTTTTTTTTTTGGAATCAGCCACCCCCCACTATCACCCCCAATATCACCTCTACACTATTATGAAAGGGAGTAAAAAAAGTAAAATGTGATTTAGTGTGTATACAAGAACGAAACGTCTCAACAAATTTTTTAGCGTTAGCTACCCACTCTACCAACCCCATTGCCACCCCCACCCTATTATTAAATTGAGTAAAAAATTAAATTGGGATTTTAGTGTGTATACGAGAACCAAGTTCCTCTAAAAATTTTTTGACATTAGCCACCCCCTCTACCGCTCCCATTGCCACCTCCAGGGAGTAAAATATTACATTGGAATTTAGTGTGTATAAGACTTGGATACAAAATCTGGATATGGAAGTAGTAATTCCTTGGGCAGCGGTTTTTTATTATAATAATAAAACGGTCTCTCAAAAGGTTGGATCCGCAATATTTACATGTATTAACAGAAAATATAACCACAAAAATGACAGTGACCATGAAAATCACAAATAAAAATATTATCTGCTACCTCGAGCTCTCTACAGTTTTCAGTTCCTTGAATTAAATTCTGCCCATTATGCCGATGCACAGGCATAGATTTCCGAAGTTGTTATTTTATTATGAAAAATTACAATTATTTTATTTAAATGTTTGCTTAAAACCCTTATTCAAGTTAATCGTACTCAACACAATGCGACATTTGTCAATTATTCGTCCTTCGAAATTTTATTCAATATTTTTCCACTGAGCAACATAAAATGACCCATTAAAACTTTGAACCTGTACGTTTACTCTCAAAAGGTTCATAAGTGTCGAGCCCAAGCTTATTATTTCGAAATTGACCGTATCGCATACAAAAACTCGTGTGACAGTAGTCTTGAACGCGTGGGTTGTTGGTCAGTTAACTCGACCGAAGTTGCGTGCCTGTCCAGAACTCAGACCTTCGTATCTGACATGCGAAGGGTTGAAAATAGAGTAGCAAACTTGCACCGCTACGAGTTTTATTTCTCGTTGACAAATACCTTACCACAAATTATAATTTTATATTACATATTAAATATCACATTACCGGCTTTTTTAGATAAAGGTGTTAGATGAATGTGAATAATTAAAATATTTAATATTTGTTGCTATATTATATTGCAGCCATAACTCAATAAATGTCACCATACACATTTTTTAAAGTCATACATTTCAATCGCGGATATACGATAAATAAAATGTTAGATATCCACATTCCATAATACTGTAAATCACGAGGTAGGTAAGATAATACGAATATAAATATATAGTGTGTTAAGTTCACCGGCGTATAGTTGAATAAAGGTGGCTTATCTAGCTATATAGGGTGTCCCATATTTAAAGTGACAGACTAATGAGAGATAGGCCAAAATTTGCTGGCTTCAAAACACCCTCAAATCCATTCATATGTTTGGAATGGATGAACACATTTGGACAAAAGTTGATACAAATATAATGTATAGTTCAAATGTGCTTTTAGAGGGCGGAATATTAAACATAATATTTTTAATCGCAAACTCCTCTACAAAATCCTTATTTTACTATAAGGAACGTAACCAGACTGCAACCAGGCTATTTATTTTTCGATTGCAACAGACACTGGACCGCTAGATGGCGCCTGCTGATTATTTTACATGTCGCTATTGTAAAAATACCGGGATGTACCAAATAGTCAAAGGATCCTCGTGCCGGTCGCCACATGCCTACCTTGCACTGACGAGAGCCAACAGCTCGAAACTGCAGTCTGCAGGTGGTGTGTGATGACTGGCAACAGAGCTCCTTTAAGTAGGATCAGTCTTTCGGCTGGTGTTTATTGCAATCGAAGCATTAGCGTTTTGATGGTAATATGCAATTATTACACTTAACACGCCAGACTTGTAACTTGTAATTCAGCGCTTGGTAGGGCACATAGCCCGGAGAGTAGCTGTTGGTTGCAGTCTGGTTACGTTCCTTATAGTAAAATAAGGATTTTATAGAGGAGTTTGCGACTAAAAATATTATGTTTAAATATAATGTACTTCTAGTCCCAACAAAAGGATAATTTAGTTTGAAATAGTTCTAGGAGGAGATTCAATTTTTATTATATATTACATTTAAGGCCAGTTATCCTGTATATTAGAGGGAGAGCCCTCGACCAAATGTTGTCTAATTTATGTACACAAGTAACCATAAGAACACATGTCCTATTTATTGATGAAATATTCAAATGTGAGTACTGTCATTTCATATATAATCCGTCTACTGCATATTTTGTAAGTTCCTTTTAATGACTGAGTCGGATATATTTATATTTATTGTATGAAAAAGCAGAGCGATACTAATAAATTTCCGAATTTTTCATTTATAAAGAAAGAAAAACAACAACTATACCATCTGCAAGGCTAAAAATGTCAGTTATTATTTTTCCCACCTCTTTCCCAACATTATCAACCATATGAAATAGGAAACAGATATGTCGCTCTAAATTAAGAGTGCTTAACCATTTTACAATAAAAAATATCCGGGCCTTTCGCAGTCAATGGCCAAAGTGTCTGTTAATATTTTTCCTCGGTTGTCCGTCATCAAAAATATGTAGTTATACGAGAAACTGACGTGCCTTGATGAAAATATTTCCCAGGTGTCATATTATTTGAAATTTCCCCCACTAGGGACGCGGGTGAGGCAGAAAATGTCAATTATTATTTTTCCTACTAACATTATCTTGAATACAAAAAGAAGAAAACTGACGTGCCGCGAATAGGTACTATACTATCCCAAAGAGAGACAGCTTTATAAGCAGATTACGCTATAAAAAGGGATGGAGGGAGAACTAAACGTCGCATCGTAGCTATCCTTATACAGGGTGTTGCATCATGAGAGGGACATAGCTTAATAGGAGGTAGAGAACATCAGTGGTAACCGGAACCTCCCATAGAAATGTCTCATTGGGCCTTCATTACGAAGTTACAGGGTGTTAAATAATTTTTGGCCAAACCTGTTTTTTGTCATAACTTTGACAGGGAATGAAATAACGGATTCATATTTGGTACGGCTAATGTACTAACGAGCCCCAAGAGGTACATGTATAAAAAAAATATATCCAGGTCCGGACTCACTATAATTTATGTTTCTTTTTGCATCAATAAAACATCACCCTGTATATATTTTTCGAAATTTCGATACGATATTCGAAAAGAGCAAGAAAAAACAAACAAAATGGCCTATTTCATTTTTTTGTTACACCTTCGTGGTTATTTAAATACGTTGTTAAATGTGCAAGAAAATGGATTACAGAACCCTATTAAATGAGAGACACGTGAAATAAATAGTTTTATAACTAAAATTTGCAAAAATTCTATTGAGCCTAGGTGGTCTAGGTGAATCCTAATTCGGGCACGTTTTAAAGGTCCATTTTGGTAAAAAACTGTGGTCCTAATAAGTAATCGGGTATGAAATAACAAAATTTTTAATCAATCACAGTAGACTTGTTCAAAGAATAAAAGTGACAGATAATTTAAACCGTTTAGGCCTAAGCAACCAGTTACTTTGATCAAGAAAATCATCAACATTTTATACTTAATAAAAATTGGAAAAGAGAACAAACTAAAATCTAGATAAATAGAATATTTTCCATTTAATTAACAATAAATAACAAAACAATAACTAAATGTGTTTAAAAATAAAACGTAATTGACACTAAAGTAAATTTTCAAAATGTCCTCCCCCACATTCTGTGCATTTTCTTGCGCCTTTAGAAAGGTCACCAATTGCTCGACGTATCATTTCTGGATTATTCCGTATTTCGTCGCAGGTTGTAACGATGCGCTGGATTAAATGTTGTCTACTTTCAATTTCAATGCTATAAACCTCGTTTTTTAAGTGGCCCCATAAAAAGTAATCACAAGGGTTACAATCAGGAGATCTTGGTGGCCATTCATGTGGACCCCCGCGTCCAATCCATCTATTAGGATACACATTGTTTAAGTGTTCTCTTACTTGAAGGTTAAAATGTGGTGGGGCCCCATCATGCTGAAACAACATGCCTCTTATACCGATATTTTCTAACATATTCGGTAAAATGTTTTGAAGAAAATCAAAGTAAATTTCACCATTCAATCTTTCTTCAAAAAAATGTGGCCCTATCAAATGTCTATTCACAAGTCCGACCCAAACATTTACAGAAAACCTGTCTTGCGAACGGCGTTGGCGTACCGCATGTGGGTTTTCCTGTGCCCATTTATGATTATTTCGTGAATTGTTTACTCCATCCCTTGTAAATTGTGCCTCATCCGTAAATAAGGTTCTGTAAATGTCTGGGCGATGGTTAGACAACCAATGACAAAATGCCAGGCGGGGGATATCGTCGCCTTGTTGAAGACGCTGTACCTGTTTCATATGATATGGATGGTAACGTTCTCTTTTTAGGGTTCTCCATACTCGCCAATGAGGAATACCAGTTGCCAAACTGATTCATCTAGTGCTCATATTTGGGTTTTCTTGAACTACGTTTATAATATTGTTTTGTTCCTGCACACCTTGTTGTAAAACACGCTCCACAACTGCAGAAGCAGGAAACTTTCCGTGTTGTCTTGCATACTGGAACACCGTACTAAAGGTTTTATGATTGGGGCATCGACGACCAGGAAAACGCAGCCGATATTCTCTTTCCGTCGACCTACCATTTCCATTACAGAAACCATAGATGAATATTATGTCAGCATATTCCACGTTTGTAAATTTTACTGGCATAGTTAAAATATTTTCACAAGTTTTCACTAACTAAATGCGGATTATTGACACATTAAATTACTAACAAACAATTATTCAACTGTTTAGGAGATTTCTTTTTATTATCTGTCACTATGAACAAACCTACTGTGATTGATTAAAAATTTTGTTATTTCATACCCGATTACTTATTAGGACCACAGTTTTTTACCAAAATGGACCTTTAAAACGTGCCGGAATTAGGATTCACCCAGACCACCTAGGCTCAATAGAATTTTTGCAAATTTTAGTTATAAAACTATTTATTTCACGTGCCTCTCATTTAATAGGGTTCTGTAATCCATTTTCTTGCACATTTAACAACGTATTTAAATAACCACGAAGGTGTAACAAAAAAATGAAATAGGCCATTTTGTTTGTTTTTTCTTGCTCTTTTCGAATATCGTATCGAAATTTCAAAAAAATATATACAGGGTGATGTTTTATTGATGCAAAGAAGAAACATAAATTATAGTGAGTCCGGACCTGGCTATATTTTTTTTTATACATGTACCTCTTGGGGCTCGTTAGTACATTAGCCGTACCAAATATGAATCCGTTATTTCATTCCCTGTCAAAGTTATGACAAAAAACAGGTTTGGCCAAAAATTATTTAACACCCTGTAACTTCGTAGTGAAGGCCCAATGAGACATTTCTATGGGAGGTTCCGGTTACCACTGATGTTCTCTACCTCCTATTAAGCTATGTCCCTCTCATGATGCAACACCCTGTATATTATATATGATCCGTTAACTTCTACGCGGAGCATAGAGCTTCAGTAAAAGCGCGCCATCAGGTTCTATTTTGTGCCAGTGCATTGGTCTCATTCCATGTCATTCCTGCACCTTTTAATTCGTCCACCATTGTTCGTCTCTATGTGTGGACGGGTATTCCTACTTTTCTCGATCCCTGTGGGTTCCATTCCAGATCGGATTTAGCAACGCTCTTGTGTTCAGTTTTCGCAGTGTGTGCCCCACCCAACCCCATTTCGTTTCCATTTCTCTCCTGATAGATGCAGCAGATCGTCGTTTCTTATAGGATCTGGCCAGAATATACGAAGAATTTTTCGTAGGCATTTGGTAGTAAACTTCTGTTTTATTATTTTTGTGACTTTCCAAGCTTTCCATCCGTATAACAGAACTGACTTGACATTTGACTCGGAAATTCGTAATTTTGTTCGTGTGGAGTACTGTCTGGAACTTCACACAGGTTCAAGTGTACTAAACGCTTGTTATGCTTTTCGTATTCTACTACTTCAGTGTCTGTACCCTCACTCTTGGTAATGATACTTCAAAGATAGGTAACCTCATCAATACCCTCTACTTGTGTGTGGTTTATTTGGAATAGGGTATTGTTTCTTGTGTTAATTCTCATAGATTTTGTTTTATTGATGTTGATTTTTTGGCCGATTTTGCTGGCTCCTTCCGAAAGTATCTGCAACTGTGTTGTGGTTTCTTGAAAAGTATGGCCTACAAGACACACATCGTCTGCATCTTCCAGATGGCCCAAGGACAAGGTTAGGGTCCAACGAATGCCATGTGCATTGCTACTAACTCTGGATAGAATGTGGTCTAACACAATATTAAAGAGAAATGGAAAGAGCACACATCCTTGTCTGATCCCCGAAATTATCTCAAAGCCTTCGCTATTGCTTCCACTACGTGTTACGCTGTATTCTGCTTCGGTATACATAGCTTTAATGGTGGATACGGGACGCCTTTTAATTTCAGTATTTTCTAAACTGCGGTATGCCAGAGGCTGTCATTCTACAGATTGCTCTATTATAAATCTAATTGCTATCCTGGCCCCAGTTATTTTAGTTGTCTTATGTACTTAATAAACCTATACTTATATTTCTTGCCATTTTGCATTAGAATTCAGTCCTCATTGACAATGTTTCTGGACTATTGCTTTAACTTTGTGTACAATATGGGAGAAAATGAAATCGTACGGAAATATTAACTCATACATACATACGCCAAGTTAAAGTATACTAGACTATATATAAATCGAAAAATCACTTGACTTGACGATGCCAAAGCAATAATTTAGGTAAGGATTTATGGCTAAAATTTTAAATTGGTTGAGGTAAACATGACATAACAGAATTACAAATAAAAGGCTCCTTCAAGGGCGTAAATAGATTTTGTTGCGTAGGGAAAAATTTTAAAAATTGATTTTTTTAATGTTTTTAATGTCACAGAAATACTACATCGTGTCATTTTTATCGAATAAAATATCAATTAATTAGGGATTATTAACCATTAAAACTAAAAAATTATAAATATCTGCAAATAAGTCACTGTAACTCTCGCCTGGCTTTTTGTGTTCTAGCCCTTCTTGTAGGGGGGTAATTACCACTTTGACCCCCTTATCTACATCCTTTGGTTCCTTTATAATTAAGAAAATCAATAAATATAATGACAAGTCCATATTTTACACATTTATCATTACCATGATCGCGTTCTATATATTTCGCAGAATATATGCTTGGTTTCTAAAACCATAAATATTGCTTGCAGAGAAGATCGTGTGTCAGTCACCGAATTCTGAGCAAATTTCAAAATATCCGTCTGCCTGTCTACCTGCCTGTTCTTTAGCCCGTTACGTTTCCTCTAAGTATGATAAATGAAGGAACAATAGTCCAACTATTTAGAAAACAGGACTATAAATTGATGTTAGTTACAAGTATTTGTAGAAATCTGTTAGTAGATATAAAAATTATATAATATTTAAAGAAAAAAATGTACATGTGGCGTGTTACAACCTTTGATAACAGTCCACCCAATACAAGATACTGCATAACGTACAGCCGATCGTTTCGTCAACCGAGCCGAAAACATCAGGAGATATGTATAATTAAGAATATAGCAATTCTACCTAATGAATTAACTTATTTCAACAATCATATAACAACATATTTACATTTACTTGATAGTTTTGGCCAATTGGAGTGGTTACCTACTGTAAGTTTATTAACTCCTTGCAGTAATAATTATACAATACACTGTTATTCTCAGAAACAGGTGACGTTTTAATTAATAGAGTTATATATACAGCAGAACGAAATCATGTTACCACTGACGAGTGTCAAGGATCTTGTTGCAATCCTGCGGTTCCATTTCTGGTGTCACGCTAGATATTTTACATTGATCTCAGTATACAGGGTGGGGCAATCGTGTGTCGGACCTCGATATCTCGAGTTCCACGATAGCTAGAAATTTTTTGTTGAAATAATGCAATCTGCAGATGGATATTAAAAAAATCACTACAGTCACAATTATGGGTTTTAAGAAAAAATTCTGTGAATACCAGTTTCGAGACATCTAATTAATGTTCTTGTATCATTTTCATTTCCTAAAAATGTACAGGGTGGCCAAGAACTATCTTTCAATCAATAACATTTTAAATTGAATTTCCTCAATTTTTTCAAATGAAACACCCTGTATATTTTTCGAAGATGTGATGTACAAATGAAAAACGAACATTTATTGTTAGTACTTCCCTATGGCTAAATGCAACCATTTTCGTTTTATAAATAAATACGTGTTTATTTTTCAATTAAGAACATTTTAAATTGAGTTTTCTCAATTTTTTCAAATAGAATACCATATATATTTTTCGACGATGTGATGTAGAAATGAAAAACGATTTTTTGTAAGTACTTCCCTATGGTTAATTGCAACCATTTTCGTTTTATAAATAAATAAGTGTCAAATTCAAGAATAAACTTAAAAAAAGAGGATCCCCCAAATAATTCATTAGAAAAATTTATAATAGGTGTTCGACGTGTTGCCCATTTTGATTGACACAATTTTGAAATGAGGCCATTTAGTGGGACCATTTCTTCCAATCCATTGAAATGAGTAAATAGTATTTAACCGGTCCTTTACTGTAATATTATTTTGTACATTTTTTGCTGTTTTCGTTATTCAACAAGCAATAAAACCTCAGTTTGGTACAAATTGTCGTGTACAAAAGAGCATTATCGGTCGTTACAATTTGTATCGAATTTAAAATATTTGGAATTTTACAATATGAATTTTAATAAAGCGGAACTTGCAGACGTGACTTTCGTTTTGGGCGAGTCAGGCAGAAATTGTGTACTTGCCAATAGAATTTATCACCAACGTTATCCTGAAAGAAGGATTCTTGATGTTAGCAGCTTCCAAAACTTTCTCGATAGATTTCTGAAAACTGGAAATGTCGAACATAAAAAAAGTGAAAGAATAAAACGTGTTGTGAACGAATAATGAGTTTTCTGTGATGCTGGTAACGGTTGAGAATCCCTATATTAGTCAAAGAGAAGTGAGCTCATTAGTAGGAATAAGTAGACGGTCTGTGTTTCGAATCTTAAAAATAAATAGATTGCATGCATATCATATTCAAATGCACCAGGAATTATCTGATGACGATTTTCAAAAGCGCCTACAATTTTGTAATTGGGCCAGAGGTGAATTGCAACATGATGTCAACTTCTTCAATACTGTTTAATTCAGTGATGAGACAATTTGTCGCAAAAATGGATTTGTTAATAGGCACAATTTCCATTATTATACTTCGGAAAATCCTCACTTTTTTATGCAAGTTGCTAACCAACACAGATGGTTTATAAATGTTTGGGGAGGAATTATTGGAGAACATGTAATAAGGCCACATTTCCTTGATGGTACATTGACTAGAGCTATTTATCTTTATTTTTTGGAAAACTATCTGCCACAATTATTGGTAAATCTCCCTGAAAGGATTCTAAATAGGATGTGGGTTCAGCAAGATGGTGCTCCATCACATTATACACTAGTAGTTGCTTCTAGGATCACTAGCATTAAATTAAAAAATATTCTTGGTATAGTAACTTTAAGTTTTTGGACTTGACTATCATAGTATTCTTATAAACATTGAATACGTTGAATGGCCGTAGTTTACAAGGACAATTATACAGAGCAGAAAAGAGACAATAAAACAGATTACGTCTAAATATTTTCTATTATATTGTACGAAACTTCGCAGACTGTAATTACTGATTTGATTTCTTGTAACTGTAATTTACGAAACAGCCACACATATTAAAACTTCCATAGCAGACATTTAAGTCATTGTCACATATATAGTAAGACGTAACTCATTATATAATGCAGTTTACCTTCACCTATTTGAAAGTATCTGAGATATCTCATTTAATTGATTATGTTTACATTTATTAACTTCTAACACTTAATTAATTATAATACTGTAATTTAGACTAATACATAATTAATATAAAGTGTGTGCCCCTCTTTTTTGTCACATATTTGCGTCAACTGCACAATAAAAGGTGTCAATGTATGCGAATTAATTTAAATTCATTATTTATTTATGTATTAGTCTGTTCTGAAATTTACGCACAATTATTTCATACTTTAAAACGTAGGACAGCTAAAAATTTCCCAATTTCAGAAATGTGCTTGGGAATTCAGTTATTGTCAGCATATTTTATTTTTATTAAACCCGGTAAGCAACGAATTTTTTTCTTCAAGGATTGCGATGTTGAAGTTAAGCTGTTAAGATGTTACTAGACATTATTTCCTTTATTTATTTGAAGAATTTATTTATTTATTTATTTATTATGGCAACAGGTTTACAAGTTGTACATTTTTTGTAATTATATAGTTAATACATTTGTTATTCATTTTACAATTCCATTTATTAACATTAGGTGTTATGACACCTGAGGGGACCTAGTGTTGTGTCTAGCAGTATTTAACATTTTGTTCATACGTTAATATTTGTTGCATTTTCTAGGAATATTACGTTTATAGGTTTGTAGTTATAATATTATGTGATAGTATGAAATATAAAGTGAAATAATTAGACAGAGGAAGACAAGGAGAATATATAATTAGTTGCATTCAAATTTATTATATTTTATTATCTTTATTTTCGACTTGGTTAGTTACAATAGTCTGTAGTTAACGGGGGAAGGATGTAGAATTTATATATATTAGTTTTCTTAGCTTCCCGTTTACGTATTTATGGTTATCCCATTTTAGGTGATTATCGAAAATAACGCCGAGGTTTTGATAGCAGTGGTGTTTAAAATATAACTATTCGTTTCTCTATTCATAAGATAGGTCTCACCGTTTGAGGTAGCTTCCTTCTTTGGAGAAAAGACCATAAATTTAGTCTTTGCTATATTAATTTTAACAAATTTGTGTCTAATTGTGTCTAACTAATTGCCTCAGCCGCCTTTTGTCGCGCTGAGTTCCAGGTCTCTCCCGAACATATCAGTACAGTGTCATCTACATATGATAAGATGTTGCATCCAAAGTTTTTGCCCAGTAAATCGTTGATAAACAGCAGGAATAAGGTTGGACATAAGACTGTTCCCTGTGGGACTCCAGTTTTTATTATTGTCTTAGTGTTAAAGTCATTGCCAATTTTTACTTTTTGGAGATTTGACAAATATTGTTTTAATAAGTTTTAGGCAATACCTCTAATTCCCATCTTGTTTAGTTCGTCCAGTAACTGGCAATGTGACATCATGTCGAA
Source organism: Leptura quadrifasciata (assembly GCA_963675555.1). Taxonomy (NCBI): domain Eukaryota; kingdom Metazoa; phylum Arthropoda; class Insecta; order Coleoptera; family Cerambycidae; genus Leptura; species Leptura quadrifasciata. Next base: position 6,664,574 of record OY776675.1, read on the forward strand.
GGCTTTTTGCTGATCCGAAAAAATAGCTATGATTTTTTCGTTCCTTTCAAAGTTTGTTGTAATTTTATCTGTTAGTAACTGGATAGGATCTTTTCTTTTCTGCTTAAATTTTCTTGGAATCCATACTGATTTTTTGAGTTTACTTTTTTTCCAAAATAAGAACGAAGCCTATGGTTCAGATAATTTTCCAAAATTTTTGCAACATTATTTATTAACGGTATTGGACGAAAATTTGTCATATTATTTTTGTACCACTTTTATAAATTCTGACAACCATGCTTTCATTGAATGGTTCAGGTGCGTGCATATTTGAAGATAATATGTCCTAGATGTTTACAGATGTTAGCCGATAGCAGTTTCAATGTGTTTACCGTTATTCGATCTTTTCCAGGAGAGAAGGAGTTTTTGAGGTTATATATTATATTTTTTATTTCAATATCATCAACATCTAGGAACAAGAAGTTTTGATTCTGGCTTGTGTTGTCGTTTAAGGTCAGGGTTTGTGCGTGCGTCAGTAGATATTTGTTCGCCGATGTCAATAAAGAACTGGTTAAAGTTAGAAGCTATTTCGTCTTTGTTTGTAATTACTGTGTTGTCGTCTGTTGCTATTTACTCTATATTTTCTTTGCATTTTTTATTACAATTTGTCACTTCGTTGATACAGTCCCAAACTTTTCTGTAATTGTTTCCGGCCTCGAGTGTTTTCCCTTTAAGTTTCAATTAATAATCATATTTCCCTCTTTTCGTTCCGTTGATTTGGAACATAAGATGCTCAAACTAAATATGTTAATTTCTTACAAATTTCAAATTCGTCGATAGCGCAATGAATATATAATTATGATTAATGATCCATTTTTTTTTTAAATCATTTGATTTAGCGACAAACCGAACGTAGACAAAGACTACAAACATAGATAAAGCAAGTAATTTTTGGCAAAATGCAAAGGAGTGCTGGATATTTTATTACTTTTTTGTTGCTATTTTATACAATTAAGATTAATTTTGAACATTTTCTTTTCTGGGAAAACTAAATATTCCTAACGTTCATTTAAATTTAGCAATCTACTGCTAAACACAGCGATACTTTTTGTCGAAAAAACAAACTAGTATTCGACTGGCTGAGTCAGTAACAGAACGACCTACAAATCATCTTATAACCCAAACTAAAGCCGCTGAATGTCTAACATTTATACAGGCAAAACGTTTGTAAAGCCATATGCAGTGTAGTCCACAACTGTAACAGCAACTAGGGAATCTGCCGTCGGACTGGGAAGACGGCGTAAATTTGTTTCTTGTATATACTGTTTTCTTAGGCATATAAAGTTAGCACAGCAAATGTAGCACACAACGGAATGCACGTAGTAATAAATTAAAGTATATTAATCTCTGATTTATAAATGTATCGCTCCATAATTCTGTAGCAACCAAGCAGTTGGGCGGAAGTCCACTTTTTTGAGAATCGCAATTTCTATCAAATTTGAACTGAGAAATGAACTCTTTATTCATGGTATAACGGCTCAACTCCATATCTTACTGTTATAAAGAAATAATGAAAAAATAAAGTGCGCAAGTCAACTGTTTTAATGGTATAGTGGCTACAGTCCCCGTTCCTCCTATATTCTACTATAATAAACACTTTTATTCCCATAGGCATAAAAGCTCAAGAGGGACTACCGCCTTTCTGCTGTTAGTAGACAGACATCTTGATTCCTTTATGGACATGTTAGGTTTGTTGACGGTTCCAACCGTCGGCTTACTGCCTGCGGAAACAAACTTAATATTATTGATTAACAAACACCAGCATGCAAAGAAATACCATTCACAAGCATCCAATGAAAAAGTTGTGGTTTTTAAAATCATGTTTTTTAATACAATTGGAATTACCAATAAGTTTGTTCGAGTTTCTTTAAGTAAAAAAAAAAAGTGATGTTATCATGCCAGATAATAGAGAAAAATGCACTCCCAAAAATAAGTTGCCTGAAATAGTCAAACTGTCTGTGATTTCACACATATCCTCGTTGCCAGTATATGAACTACATTATAGTCGGGCAAGAAGTCAAAGAAATTATTTGGGTCCAGAACTTAATGTCAGTCAAACGTATAAGCTATATGTGGAAAAATGCAAAACAGACAATATTGAACAAAATCTTATAGCAGAGGAATGGCTTTTTAGGAAAATTTTTAACGAGGAATTTAACTTGAACTTCTACATCCCTTCTAATGACAAATGTGATGTTTGTGATTCTTTTCATAAAGCTATTAAAGAAAATCTGAAGAACCAAGGATCAGCAAAAAGGCATCATGAAGAAGCAAAAAACAAATACAAACTGAAAAGAGAGGACAAACGGATTGCCCAAGAAGACAGCTCAAATAAAGTGGGGGTAATGATGGATTTACAAAAATGTTTACCAACACCATATCTGACAAATTTTATCTCAGAGAATTGCGGACTTTAAATCGTGCAATTCACTGTGATACAACTAGCGAATCGTTTTGTATAGTTTGGGATGAAACTGTGGGTCGCATAGGAGGAAATAAAATTTCGTCGTGCTGTATAAAGGGGGCTTTGGAAAATTTACCTGAAGTTGTTAAAGACGTAACAATCTGGTCTGATTATTGTGGTGGACAGAATAGGAATAGAATGGTCATATCAGCTTACATGTGGTTGTTAAAGAAAATTCCTTCTTTGCAAATAATCAACCATAAATATTTATTAAACGGACATATGCACATGGAAGCGGATAGTGTGCTTGCAATTATAGAGAGAAAAAGAAAAGGTTAAAAACTTTAGAAATTGCTGTCCCAAGAGATTGCGGGCTCAGTTTAGAAGTACATGTGATGACATAAGACCTTTTACTGTTTATTCTATGAAATTAGAAGACATTAAAGATTCAGCCAATATCTTCAAGGGTAAAGAAGCCCTGCTTGTTTTATAGAAAAATAATAGACAAAGATGCATTTTTGATGTCTACAGTAGTTTAGTTTGGCTGCAAGTAAGAAAATCTGAGGAAGAAATGTTCTCTTACAAAACTTCTTTTGATGATCCAAATTTCTTATTAGTGGATCTAAAGCGAAACGTAAGATTACCGTTGATTCTTCCAGAAGAACTACCAGTCATGCGAAAAACAACTATTCCAATAAAAACAGAAAAATATAACGTAACAATGAACTTTTAAAATGGGTACACGAAGTTTTTCATTATTTTTATAATAGCCTTAAGCATATTGCAACAAGAAATGATTATTTGGAAGGGGTATCTGATAACGAGAATTATCTTTAATAATAATAAAATGTATTTTTTCTAAGAATAATAAATTGGTACTAAACGAAGAAAAGTATTTTTGTTCTAATATTTTTCAAATGAACTTAGTTTGATTTATAAGTATTATTATTTGTCCCAATGAAACAAACAATGCATGAAAATTTACAGACACAGTTAGAAGCAGGAGGGCGCAGGTCCTGTAAGTTCAACAATAACTATTTTTTTGTTGGACTTAATAACTTTTATTTTTTAAATAATGAAAAATGTTTCAGGGCTTATACTTTAATTTATTATAATAATTGGACTATTTTTACATTGACCACATACTATTAACGTTCTCCTGTAAAATTTAAAAAAGTGCACTTCCGCCCAACTGTTTCTGAGGTACAGAATTATTAAAAATATTATGTTGTGTGTGCTGACTTAAGCACCAAGCTAGCACACAGCATCAAAATCAACGTTCCCCCCTCAAATTGCATGTGAAACAGTAATTGCGAATTTGTTACAGATCACGTTGTAATAAATAACAGAACGATTGTTTTTTTTAAAACACTTGTGTGTTGGCTTGATGATTAAGTTAGCACGCTTCTGCAAGTTCAATATTGATATTTTTTTATTATTATTTAACAAATTTTGCACTAAAATTTCTAAAATTTTCACACAGGTTTCATACGACGACTATACACAATCGTGAGGAGTTTCATAAAATGTCTACATTTATTTCAGTTTTTTACCCTTAAAATATTAAATTTCCCCATAAATCCACATGCGTAAGAACGAGACGGTAAGAATATTTTATAATGCAATAACTCAAAAGTGGCTTCATCAAAACATTTTTTTATTTTAAAAGTTGTTTAACATAGTCCAGAAGAAATTGTACGCCAAATTTACTCCCATAATTTATCGCTTCGAATATTTTAATAAACTCCCAAAATTTTCCTGCAATTCAAGGGAAAAAACGTTGATTTTGATGCTGTATGCCAGCTTGTTGCTCAGACCAGCACACACATATGTTTAAAAAAAAGATCACTGCGTTGTTAATAACAAGGTGTCTTGTTAGTAATAAATTCGAAATAATTGTTTCTCATGCGATTCCAGGGGAGAAACGCTCATTTTGGTGTTGTAAGCTAGCCTGATACTCAAGCCAACCCATACATACGTTTTTTTTAAACAATCGTTGTGTTGTTAATAACAGGGTGATTTGTTAGTAACAAATTCGAAATAAATGTTTTACATGCAATTTGAAGGGGGAAATGTTAATTTCGGTGTTGTGTGCTTGCTTGATGCTCAGGCATCAGTGAATAACAAATTCGAAATAACTCTTTCACACTCAATTCGAGAGAGGAAATTTTAATGTTGATGTTATGTGCTAGCTTGATGCTTAAGTCAGCACACATCATATTTTTAATAATTATGAACCGATAAATTTGTCTTCACTGTAATAAATTAGCTATTAATATACTTTAATTTCTTACCATGTGCATTCCTTTGTGTGCTACATTGGTTGTACTAATTGTATGTGGACTTTATTTTTTCAATTTCAGTTCATATCCTCCAAGATGTCATAACATATCCATTATGAGGTAGACCAAATACCAGTGCTGTCTTATGTTTCTGGATATATTGACACCGTTTTTGAGCAATACAAACGTCAAGCATATTGGAACAATTCATTCTTAACTCGGACAAGCTCAAGTCGATAAGCTTGATACTGTTTTTCTCGATTACCAGTCAATATGGGGTCATGACGTCAAGGTCTCGCATCTGGAAAGACAAATCTCGTGTGATATTGAAAGCCACGTGTCCGTATCGGATAATCGAAAAAACTTCGCACAGAATTGAAGTTAGTAGAGTCACTGCCCTGATGAGCATATGGCGTAGTTATAATTTAATTACTATCGCATTTTTCATGCGATTTAAAGTCGGAAATACCGCAAAAAATAAGCAAATAACCGATTCCTAAAAGCAGGGACCTCACAAGTGAAAGGACATTGTAATTATACTCAACGATTCAAATGTGGGTTTATACAGACAATGCAACTGTCACTGTATAGGTATACTTCACGCTCTTATTACATACCATTTAATAAATACAGTAAGTGCAGTTTATTGCCATTTAACTGTTGACGCTATTTCGAAAGTTACATCAGGATTTTCATAATTTAAATATATTTATACAATTTCACTAATATTTTCTTACTAGTATATCTATTATAAGTCCCACGTGCTGTTTCAGAAATTATTTCTAAAGCATTCGAAGTCTTAATATCTGGATTATAGTGCCGTCGAATTTTATCAGATAAGTGCATACTCTTAATATATGTAATACGTCATATTCGCGCATTAAATTCGAGTGCTTTTAGCCAAAATTTCTAGAAAATGTATGAGTAGGTTTAGCAGTCATTAAAATTAAAGTTGATGTATATAATGAGAAAATCTACAGAAATATATCACTCAAAGAAAATCATAATTATATTTTACTTTCGTATAAGCATAAGAATTTGGAAACAAGTTTTTTACTTTTATGTAACAGAGGGGACTAAAAATATTTATTTAATTTGAACAAGTTAATCCTTAAAAAGTACCAAGAAAAAATACATAAATGAGATTTTTCCACGACCGGGAGTAGAAATCGATTTCTATGACATCAAAATTGTGACAGAAGTAAAGCATTTACTCCCTAGGGACGAAATAAGACAATAATTTCCCTAGGGGAGTTTTTATTTCATGCCCAATAGTTAAATAAAATGTAATTCTTATTTATTAATTAATAAGACATTGCATATTTACTTATACCATTCTCTGAACTGATTGTATGCTTTATCATACAAATTTCTTAATTTTGTGGGCAATAAGTTTAAAACTGCCGCACCGGCAGCTTCAACGATATCTTGCGGTATCTTCTTGGTTTTCCATACCAAAAATGCCAAAACTCAACTTTTGCACTTGACAAATGTATTTGTAAACAAATATCTGTTGCCATGATACGTTGAATGGAAATATCCCAAAGGCTTCTAAATATTGTAATTGTCTCTCCAATTTATTATAATAATTCTTTATTTATGAAATAAATGTTTCTACTCTCGATCGTGGAAAAAATAGTATATACACCTCGGGAGAGACCGCCATTTTTCCCTCGATGCATTTGTTGCCCTCGGGCCTCAAATTACACCTCAGGAAAAATAAGATGTTTCTCTCGCTTAGTGTATAATGTTCTAATTTATTACTTCTATGGCAAAAAACGAATTTGTGGAAACTAATTCATTTACCGCAAATATCATATCAATAGAAGATCTCTACTAGTTCTAGATGCAAAAGTGAAAGTTAGTAACTACCGTCATGGGTATCTTATGCATGGGATCTAACTGTTTACACATTAAAATCAGTGTTTCTATTTCATATTTTGGATATTTGCTAAATATTCCTGTGATATTCATTCAACCATCGTTCTTTTACTGGGAGAACCATACTACAGATTGTATTATGTACAGGGCGTTTAAGTACTTTGAGACTTGTCTGCGAATAAAATAATTTCTTCAAAGATATAAAATGATTATGATAATAAAATCATTAAATCAAGAAGCCTTCTAAGAAACACTGCATTTTACTTTTTCCTAAAAATATGATATGAACCTAATTAGTGTTTTATAATACTAATATTACAATTTAATATTAGTATAGATTAATGAAATAAAAGTTATATTAATAAAAGATAGATAAACAGTCTTGAAGAGTACAGATAAACCACTGGTGTTATATATTTTAAACTGTAAATCCGAATATCTCAAGTAGAACAAGATTTGACATTATAAAATATGTAGATATCATCTAAAATCGTCGTCTTAATACTTTTGATAGGATAAGCCTAGTTGTTGACAATTGATAGAAGGTCTTAAGAAAATAAGTAGATATCTTAGATTGCTTATCAGTTGTGAGTAAATAATTTCACGTTTTTATTTACTTTCATTATTTCTTATTGACTAGCACTATTACATCGCGAGGAACTTAGGTAATCTATGTTTTTTCTTTCAATTTTTAAGGAAGTTTGTTAAATATTAATATCAACCACTGCTAATTTCTTCTTCTTAATTAGTTCTTTCCATATTTTTGTTAATTGCAGGTAAATAGATATACGTTTTTTTTGCTTTTTTGAATAATAATTAGTTTACATCGTACTTCCCAAATCCCAAAACGTAATCATCGATTTTTAAGTTATCGTTATCACTAATCTTAACACCACTATCGGGTTCAGCAATTGGTATAACACAACTAGAATAGATTGCCATAAAAGTGAATCATCTAGTTTGTCATTGAATTTAATGCATGCAGTTTTGATTATAGCGAATGTATTTCCAATTAATTAATCTGTATATACAGTAAGAGATTCTTTCGTATTCAATGCGGTATGGTACCGTATTAATACCCTCAAAATCTTATAACTAAGGCTCACTTTACAGCATAGCAACTACATAATAAAGGCAGTGTCATTAAATAGCAATTTCCAGGTTCATCATTTTGAAATTCGATCTCCAAGAAAGAGTTTTTCTCCTGACAGTTTTCACCAACACCAAAATAATCGAAATAAAAGGTACTAGAACTAGAAACAGCAATTTACAACAGAATGCAAACATTTTGCTCTAAATATAACGTTATTTGTGAAGACAGCATGGGTTTCGTAAGGGCAGGTCGCCTCAGTCAAATTCTTGCTTATCTCAATGAACTTCACGAACATTTGAAAAATAATAAAAAATGTTAAGATGTCTTTATGGGTTTAAGTAAGGCGTTTGATTTGGTTAATCAGGATCTAATTATAAAAAAACTGGTGAAATATGGTTTTAGGGGTAAGGTGGGAGACTGGCTTGAGTCGTACCTATCCAATCGCAAGCAGGTTGTGGAGATATAGGGTATAAGGTCAAATGCATTGACTATTTCCTGTGGAGTTCCTCAAAGTGCAGTATTGGAGCCATTCCTATTTTTACTTTTTATATATGAGTTATCTGCTATCATCAACGAGAGTTCACTTTTAACTACCGATGATAAATGTAGATAATTTAATAGAAATTGCTCAGATGATGATATTGTTATGAATTTTAGTAATGACAAGTTACTGATGAATGAGAAGAAAACTGTCTTCATATATTTTACACCGAGAATGTTAAACTATAATGAAATCTGTTTACTCAAAATAAATGGTAAATCCTTGAAATAGGTGAAGATCAAAAAATTCTTGAGTGTTCATTTAGACAATTCCCTTAATTGGGAATATCATATTGACAACTTGTTTTGCTGAGGTACTATTATTCACAGTTTTAGACTAGAGCTGTTCATGTTATAGACTTTTGGGATACTTCATATCACTTTGAATGAGTGTCCAAAATGCAAAAAAGCCTATAAGAAATATAATGGGAACTAATAAGACAATATCATGTAGAGCTTACTTCAAACAGTTAAAAATTTTGCCGTTTTCCTATATATACATTTTGGTGGATATGGAATTAAAAGCTGTTTTACAGTATATTATTTATACTTTCATAGCATCCTACAATATGGTATTGAATAAAGGAGAAACTCTGTAACTCATCGGAGCACCTTTATTATACAGAAAGGGATACAATAGTTTTTTCGTAGTAGCAGTATTTTTCGTAGTTCTAGCATAAGAAACGTATTCATTAGGGGATGTAGTCCTGTATTAAAAAATAATACAATGTTATGCATGGTACAACAGAAAATTGTCCTGGCTCTAAGAATGGGTAGTACATAACAAAATAATGAACATTTATCGAATTATGAGTATTATAGCTATTGACTCTGGCAATGATAGAGGCTTAAATATATTGAAAATGAAAAAAGAGTGTTTTTGCTGGGACCGATTTCGAGAATCAAAATTTTATTCGCATCAGTATAAATAGGCAACGAATGTTTCAATCTCAAAGATTTTCAAAATTACTGTTATGTGATGATGCGAAGGCAAATTTTAATTCAAGAAACCGGTAGCAATAAATAAAGAATTTTACGAAGAACAGCCATTTTTAATTTTTGTTATAAATACTTATATACTGACATGGGATTAACTTTTCGAGTTTCGACTTTGTTTATTAAATCTTTCTTAGTTGTTTCCTGGTGATTCATGTAGTATTTGATCATGCAGTTTTACAAAAATAAATATATACAAAATGTCAATACATCATCATTAAATTTGGTAGAAGTTAATATTGTTAGCTTATGTGATTAACATAATTATCTGGATTTTGTTTTATTACACTTTAATCTAGTGATGGCGATAGAAGCAATCCTAAAGTCATCATTTAGGGGTTAGACTTATGAGCTTAATATCTGCATTGTTCTTGAATTAATATAATTTTAAAAAAGATTTTTGCAAACAGTTTGAGATTTTTCCAAGCTATATTTATATAAATACACAGAAAATCGTTGATTTGGATTAACTAAATTCATTTGTTTGGGTGTCATTTATTTGTGTCAGTAATATTGTAAATCCAACTGTTTGGATTTGAATTTGCGAATAATGGTTTAGATATATGTCGTGTATACATTTAATTTTGTTCTTAGGCAGATTTCTTGAAATTTATAACACACTTAACAACTAATGCGTTGTCAACAATGTGACATAAGGAGCATATAAGTCCATTATGTATGTAGCACGGGCCTGCTCAGAGAACCGACACCTTATAAGTTTAAATAAAGTTGACCTATTCCCTTCAGAAAGATAGATAAAACTTGTACCAGCTTATTATACATTATAAGAAAAATTCTGCTAAATATTAATTAAGTTTATTTCCTTTCAAAAATATCATAATAATAATAATATTTAATAAACCTAAAAACAACAAATAACATACATACATTATTAGATTAACACAACATTCATTTCTTTAAGATATAAAAATATACGTAATAATTTAAATTATTAAGGGCCGGTTTTTCAATATTCAGTTAAGCTAATCTAACCAACAGCTAACTCTTAACCGCCGGTCAAACCGTTTTTTCAGGCCACAGTTTTACCTAATCACCAGTCAAATTCTCGGCTAAAGTAGCTGGCACTTTTGAATGTGTCTGTTTGCTAATGTAACTGATGGCTATATACTTAACGCATGCGTGACGCGTTGGTAATGCTTTTATTTTTATTAAAATGAGAGGTTAATTTGTTTACCTTCTTTGATTTTAACCTGATATATTTGTTTAAGTTTTATTCGAAGTAAATAGTAAACGATGATAATATGGAAGCATTTGATTTTTTAAGCGATGATGAAGTAAAATTTATAGAATATCCTTTCCTTTGAGGAATTTGATGATGTGGATTTCTTCATGAGATTTCGTTTGAGAAAAAAGACAGTTTTATTAATTTTGAAACAGATAGAGTATACAATTGAGACCACCACAGACCGGTATTATCTCTTGTGTTATGGATATAAATTCTGTATTATATAATTACCCAGCAAAGAAGAACATTTTGTAATTTATTTGGAACTGATTCTTTATGTTTCTTTTCAGAAATCGTATATAAAAACGATTAATATTTTATTTACATAAAAACACCGTCACTGTCTGTCACCCGCCAAATCGTGCCAGTATTTGTAGGTTATAGAATAGGGCTAAGCGTCGACAGTTATGTTGATAAGCTATGAGCGCATGTGTAAGTTTGATTTTCCAGCTGTCAGGATTGCCAATCGTTGTAATAAATTCGCTAGCCAAAAGTTAGCTAGCTGGACGCTAAATATTGCTTGGAAAACGGTCACAACGTTAACTGGAACGTTGACTGACAGTTAATCTTAACTACTAGCTATGTAGCAGACACTTTTAAATGAGTATTGAAAAACCGGCCCTAAGTGCTAAACCAAAGAACTAGCATACTGTTCCTACCATACACTAATTAATATATATTCATATTTATGTGTTTTAATGGTCTTGTATGCTTATGTATATGCGAATGCATGTATCAATTCTCATTCAGTAAACGTTTATGTCGAAACTTCATATGCACGCTTACCCACTAGCTTATAAGTACATACTCTATTATTTAACTAGAGAGACTTTTTTTTTTTCAATGTTTGCAGCACTGATTCGTATTAGGGATTTTTATTTTTCAAAATTGGTATCCCTGATTTACAACTAGATTTTCTAAGGGACTTCTGTTTCTTCAAAGTTAGTGCCCCTGATTTTCAGGTAGATTTCGTAGGGGTATTTTGCTTTACAAAGTTAGCACTTAGCTTTCATCAATGGTTTTTTTTTTTTTTTTTTTTATACATTTATTTAACGTCGGCCTATTTCTGCTACTGAGGCCTAACACCGACGCCTGTAGACGAGCTACCCCCAACCAGGAATTTTGCCGAACCTCTTCCCTTAAGAAGAGTAGGGATCTTTTACTTGCCTAACATTTAATAGACAAGGGACCGACGGCTTTACATCCCCTCCGAAGGATGGTATATCTCCTATACAACCCTCGCCTAAGGTTGTATAGCTTCCGCGCATACACTGATATACAAGCCGCTGGAAGATGTGTGAGGCGAGAACGCGGTTTCCGTTGGAATGGTCACCAATCCAAGTACTAACCGCGCCTGTCGTTGCTTTACATCGCATACCGAAGTATGTACATAGTAAAGACGCACCTACGCTCGCCCCATATCATTGGTTTTAAAATTAGGGTTTATTTAATACACTTCCTGACATAATCAGTTGATGAAATTTTGCAGTGACTAAGATCGTATGATAATACAGTATTCCATCATTATTTTTGCAAATATACGCACGTAGGGGACGCGGGGATGAAAAGTGATTAAATATACTACCCAACCGGCACTTCCGACAAAACGTAGAATACAAAAGGTTTTTTCGCCTAATCAGAGACTTCTACGTCCGTCAGTTCCAATGAATGAATTTATGTAAATTGATCTATACGCTATAAATGATTAAAGTATGACTAAAAAGTAGAAAATAAAAGAAATAAAAGAAATACATTTTAGTACTACTTTAAAAAAAGCAATTTTTTTTTTTTTTTTTTCATTTTACTACTGCTAACATTTATTTATTTTAAACCTGGCAATAAGTTCGTTGTATTAAGCTAAGCGTAAAAAAATCAACCCTAAATAATATATTTAAATTATCTACTAAACTATATAGCCACTTTTAAGGGGTGCATAATAATGGACTAATCGGCTAGTTTATCAGCTCAGCTAATAAATTTATGTGGTCGTTAATACCTATTTGGTTAATATGATGGGTCAATTACGCATTAGCAGATATTTGAGTTATTAGATGTTCTACTGGTGTTATTAATTATTCGAGCATCATTAGTAGATATTTCACACGCAAAATGAAGATCAATATAATCTGTCAGAGTAATTTAAAAATTTTAAATAACCAATGCCAAAGCTAAATTTGAATTAGGTAAAACACTAGATAAAATTTAATTTAAGAACCTGGCACATAAAACTAGAATTAGACTTGATTATTGGACCAATTACAAAAATAAATAGGAAAAATATTGGAAAAAATCATCAACATTGGTATTTATATCATAAGAAAATTAGTATATTCAGATCCTAAAAAATCTATTAAAAATTTGAATATTAATAAAATAATATAATTCATTGAAATAATAATTTCCGTAAAATTGCATTGAAATGTTCCAGATTATGTGGTTTAAACTTATAATTTCTCTCTATTACACGTAGTGAGTAATAGAGAAAGTAGTGTGCTCGTTCTTGATAGGCTCGTGTGCCGCCTCAATTCAGAAGGATTTCACACAACTGCATATGCAGATGATTTAACGATAATGCTTAGCACAAAATTTGAAGGAGTCTCATGTGAAAGAATGAAGGGGGAACTAAGAATAATTGAAAAATGACGCAGGGAACACTCCCTTCCCTGTCTATCAACCTCAGGAAGAGGGAGATGGTTCTCTTCACAAGGAAAAGGAAACTAGGAGCACTGAAGGCACAAAGTTTCGCATCACCTTGGGATAACCTTCAATGCCAAACTAACATGAAATTTTCACATAGATAGAAGACTAATGAAGGCTTTTTTTAAAATTTTTAATTTCTTATGAGCAGTGTGGCAGGACCGTAGGGAAAACCTGGGGAATGAAACCCACAGTGGTCATGCGGATATACACTGCCATCATATGACCAATAATAACCTACGGAGCTGTGGCTTGGTGGCCTAAGAGCAAACAGACTGCAGCTAAGGTCAACCTCATCCAAGTGCAGTGTTTCCTGCTTAAGTATAACCGGAGATGTACGAACAACGCCAACGAGAGCTATGAAGGTAATACTGGGTCTGCCACCACTAGATATATATCTGGAAGTGGCTCTGTCAACAATGGTACGCTTCAAATCCGTTGGCATACAACCAAATGTAGACTGTGGAGAGGCTAGAAGTCGCCTGTGAAGTGAGGCTATCAGGAAGACGCCTCTTCTACAGATGTGCACAGATGGCATTTCTCCTCGGTTTGTCTTTGACAGACCCTACATAATACAGACGAATAGTGAGAACGAGGCTGCTAGCGAAGGTGTGATCAACATTTTCACACACGGATCGAAAATGGATAGGGCAGGAAGTGGAATATACTTCAGGGGTCAGGGTTTTACAGGCGGAACTGTCAGGCATAACCATAACTGCAAAAGAGATTGTCCATAGACAAACTACGGGCAAAACAATCAGGATCCGCACAGGTTGTAGACAATCGCTACTAGCCCTGACAAGTATCGAGAAGCAGTATGGGAATGTCACCAAGCACTTGTGGGTGCCTCCAGCATGAATAACATACTGATATGCTGGGTGAAAGGACATACACAGTGTAGTGGCAAGAAAGTAGTCGACAGACTGGCCAAGAAAGCAGCAGGCCTTTGGACCAGGCCCGGCCAATCTGTTACCGATCACGGTGATAACACAAGTAATAAAATAGAACACCCACAATGATTTGAAGAAGAGTACAGCAATGGAATACTTGGCGATGTCCAAAAGGAACCTATGTTTTATAACGGGAATCCAGACTGGACACTGTCCGTTAAGGAAACATCTACATATTTAAGATTAAGCGAAACACCTCTTTGTAGAGGGAGTGAACAAGAAGATAAGACGGTCCAACATGTACTCTGTGACTGATATGCCGTCTCATCAATCAGAGAATCCATTTTGGGAGAACGTTGGCCTACTTTGGTCCCTAGACGGCATCACCACCTACTTCGCAAGATAGGTTGGTTGAAGGCCTAGGCGAGGGTCTGCCTCCAAGGAGGAAGCACAAGGGGCCCAATGGAGGCTAAGTGCTGTGGTTCAATATTTTTCTTTGATAACCCTCCCAACCAATTCCACACGTAGTGTAGCTAAATGCTAAGGTGTTTGCGGATCCATGGTAGATACACCATTTTTATAAGAAATTGCTCTTCAAGTAATTCATTTTAGATTTTGTTTTCGCGAAAACGAGTTTCGTTAGTCACGGCCTCCAGAAATGAAAAGTATTAAGATATAACTTGACAAAACTAGACAATTTCTGAAATATGATCAGACCACCACCACAATCAACATTTAGGCAATATTTCCTTTTTATTTCATACCTTTTTGATTTTACTCTGGTACTACATTCTTTTATATAGCAATCGTTATTTATGAAGTAGCTGCCTAACACAGATACTCTCACCAGTTTTTTCGTCACTTGCATGATTGATGTAGTAACCGCCGACACCAACGACGTGCAAGTAGCAACGGTCGAAACTTATTTTAGTCAAGTTTTTTTGTCACTCTGTCTGCTATAAGCAGATTCTGGCATTTCTCACGCCGATTATCTAGGTATTAACTTATAAAACTGCTTATATTAGTATAAACAACAATTAATTACGGCAACAGTATCACTACTTATTATGACGGATATGCAATCTATCGCATGAGTTTGGAAGTACCGTTACCTCCCACGATGCTGCAATTTGTGATTCTATGTGTTTAGGCAGGGGTACGACTAGATGTCGTCTTTCACGCATAATTGGCGATTTCTTTGTAATGTTGTAATTGATTAATTATAGATTTTTATTTAATGTCGTTTTTCCCCATTAGAATTTTAGTTCAAATTGTTTCTTTTTATTGTAGATGCAATTGATAAAATTACTGGATACTGATCCGCGATGTTCCAGATTCCAGATATATACCAAAATTCAAATAATATTTTTTTTGTGGAAATCAGGAATATCGTCCATTGGGTAAAGCAATTAGTGGGGTGTGCACTTTTGGTTTTACTATTGATTTGTTCATAGAACTGTAGTCGTTTTCAAGACAATATTTGTCGATGCGACGTCAAATAAGTTGTTGGTGTTCAAAACCATTTTATCGTATTATTTCTTCGATTTTTAGTTTCATTGAATTTATTTTATTTTTTCGCTGTTTCTATTCGAATATCTTAGTAAATATGGTGAATTATACATAAGCGGAAATGGCGACAATGCATTACGTATACAACCTATAACAAAGCTGGAAGTATGTATGAGGATAGATATCCCAGTCGTGCCTTGCTAGATAGCCGATTCTTTTGTCTTTGTGAAACTGGTAGTTTCTAAAAAGGTACTTCGGAAGATAGAACTCGAACTGTCAGAACACCCGAAATTGAGCATGCGGTGCTGCAGGAAATCGACGAACATCCTGAAACGAGTAAGAGGAAGATCGCTACAGTCTAAGTATTTCTCATCAAATTGTTTGGCGAATTTTGGTTGATTTTTTTGTTGTATCCGTTCCATATGCTAAGAGTACAGGTATTACTTCTTAGAGATTTTCCACAGCGTGTGAACTTCTATCAGTGGTATTTTCAGAATGTTATACTAAATCCGCAGTTTGATCCACTAATTATGTTTACAAACGAAGCAAAATTTTCTAGGAATGCTATTCAAAATTTCCATAATAATCATGTATGGGCGGACGAAAATCCCCGTACCATAACCGAAACCCATTTCGAAGAGCAATTTTTGGTTATTGTATGGGTAGTAATTATTGGGAGTCATCTAAGTGGCCTTCTTTTTCTACCAAGACGCCTTAATGGACGATCTTACCTATATTTTATCCAAGAACAGCTACCTGTGTTGCTTGCAGATGTACCAATTGCGTTAAGTAAACAAATGTGGTACCTGCACGATGGAGCTCCTGTTCACTTCAGTGTACTTGATCGCAACCATTTAGATGTGGTTTATCCTAATCGTTGGATAGGTCGTGGAGGCCAGCAAAATCACTCGATCTCAATAGTTTGAATTTATTTTTGTTGGGTCATCTTAAAACCTTGGTATATAAAACTCCCCTTAATGCCTTAGAACATTTAAGAGAGCGAGTAGTTGCCTCGTGTAAAATAATACGGAATACGTTGGCAATATTGGAACCAGTGTGCAATTGGATGCGAAGATAGATGGAAGCATGCCTATGAAGTGAAGGTGGCATTTCCAACAATTTTTATAAAACAAAATATATCATTATCAATGTTAATAATAATTCGTCTTAATTTGAGTTTAATTGTTTTAATCAAGAACTATGTGTCTGACGAGAAAAACGCAAAAGACCGTTTTCATGTAGAATTGACCAGAATAATAAAAAAAAATATCCAAATGGAGTAATGTCAGTGGCGTACCACATTTTCAGTAAAAATTATCAGAGGACATGTTTGGAGAAATGACACTAGTGGAACGATAAAATAGCTTTTCTAACTAGAATATGTGGTTTTATATCCTATTAAAATATACCAAAATAATACCTAAAATACTTTCCGAGGTATTAAAAAATAACGGTTAAAGAAAATGTAACGCTCTCTAGCAAAAAATTTAAGCCATTACGGATTATGTTCATACGAACTTTTCTTCTCAAAATGACCTAAGAAATCACATCCTGAAACACTAGCACGTTATTAAGGAACGCCCTGTATATTAATTTCAACATATATTGCTGTCCATAATTTGGTCGTGACTAGACATTTTAACAATTCCATTTTGGATATAAATCAAATTAATTAACCAGTTTTGTATTACATTTTATATTAAAATAATTCTCTAGAGGAATATGGTTGATTAAAATTTGCTGGCTGATAAATATACAGTAAGCAAATATAAGATATTAAAATGTTCGTATTAAAATAAACAAATCATTATCTGAAATCTAATAATACCCATGCCTAATATTGAAAAGAAGATTTGACGTATATCACAATAATTTAAGCCTGAGTTCATATAATTTTGCCACTGGTAATCCTATTTATCTAATCATATAATCCTTAAATAGTTATCAATGTATTTTGAAATATTTGTACACATCAAAATCTGTTTTTATTGCTATGGTCCAAATATTATTTTGTTCGTTACCATTTTATTGATCATCGATATTAAAAATTATTTGTATATTTAAATTTTGTAAGGAGTATTATAGGTGAGCGGGAAGCACCCCTAAAATAGTGACCATGGCAGTCCTAATGGCTGAATCCAGTTTTTTCTTATGTTTTCGAGGTCACTGAATACGATTCTGAAGTTAGTTTTGCAAAAAACTGGGGCGTCCATATATAAAATCATGTTTTTGTGCAAAATGAAAGAAAAAAAATTTCATGCTTTTTCACATTTAACTCGCTATATCTCCGTCACTTTTAATTGTTTCATTTTGAAATTCGATGCACTTATTCCTCAAAGTATGAGCTTGAAAATAAGACCTGTTGGAAATTTCCTCGACATTTATTCACTTTGTGACAAATTTTCAAAATAGCACTGCCAGGTTTTGCAAATTTTCAGATACCATCGCAAAAGTTGAGTGAGGAAGTTTCGAATATCAAATAAATAACTATCTAATATTATGAAGTTTTGTGGAAAGTTTCAACCTTTCATATTCTTCGTGACAACATCTAGTGGGAGGTCGGGGTACTACAGAGTTATCATTGAGAACAAGGCGTGAATATAATCGATATTTTCCCAATCATATAATTCTAACCTCAGTGGGCTTTTTCAAAAAAGGCTGGATATTTGATGTGCAAAGTTGAGATAGCTTTGCTCCTATGGAGTCAGACCTTCATAGATACAGTTGATTATTCGGTATAAAATATGCAAATATGCATATTCTAATTCATTAATGCGAGGTGACCTACCATTTACTAAAAATTGTTATTTCACTAAAAGAACAAACATGAAGCTACAATTTTACGTGGCAAAATGAATAATGTGTTTTAGATTTAGCTAACTGTTGTTTACCTGGAATTTCATGTAGAAACCTTTTTCTTAAAATTGCCACTTAATACCCAACATAATTTACGTTGCATGCAGAAGTTCTGAAACAGTTTTTAAAATTAGAAGCAATTCGACAAGAGTTATATAAAAGGCAATAATTACGAGAGTATGTAAAACTTTTTCAATATTACATTTTTATATAGAAGGCTTTTAGTAGCGCAAGCGATATCAGTTTGCGTGGATCAGAAGTCAGCTAGATCTCATCAAAGTGGCCTTTCAAATTTGACATCAGCCACATGTATACTGCTTATTTATATTTACATACATCTAATAAAAAATATAAGGCATTCTATTCTGTCTGTGAGCTCAGGCAATTTATTGAGACAGTGACAAAGGTGTTTTATATAAATCTAAAATATAACAATAGAGTTGAAAATGTGTTCATTACAAAAGATCTATTGTATTTCTATTAACTTAACGAATTCCAAATTTCGTAATTGCCATAAAAGGGTTGTGTTTGAGGGATTACAGAAATTTTAACAGAAAAATTGTAATATATATTTAAAATTACAAAACTGAAGAAACATAAACATTTGGACAAACACCCACAATATTTGTGAAATTGAGTTTCTGGGTACCTTTGCCACAAAATAATAATGCCCCTAAAATAAAATTTGATAAGAGTTTTATAACTCAATTAGAAAGCTACACTTTATCCATATCAAGAGTGTACTTTTACATTTTTCTCTGTGAATCTGACGATTCAATTAATAGTTCAGGCATTGGAGGGTTTTGACTTGCAAAAAGTCAGACAGAAATGAAATTTGGTATGATGGTAGACATAGGTCTCCTAACGGTACACCTAAATTTGTGACCTCGGGATGGGGTACCGCTAGATGGGTGGGGGGTGTAAAACTATGCATCGCTGCACTTTTTGAGGAACAACGCCATTATCTGGAGTGATATTGAAAAAATGTAGATTGTAAAATTCTGCATCATTTTTTATCTGCGACTAATACTTTCCAAGATACTGCGCGCCAAAGTTGGGGGTTGATTTGCAACAATTTTCAACAAAGTCACATTTTCATCTCGAATTAGTACGAAGATCGACTGTAAACAATTTCTCAATATTTTTTTTGCGAGTTTGATGATGCTTCATCTGTAAGGTTACCAACCAAAGATATGATTTTCTGAAGCACGCTTTGACCTACTCAAATATCTTAATTTTTTAATTATCCATATCTACGGTCGATATATGTTTACATATTTTTTGTATAATCGACAAATATATTATATAAAATATAATACTTTCAACTCGTTTCCATACCACCCTTGAGGTATAGTTGATCGATGCGTTTTTTTTATGTGATGTATCCCCAATAGGCCTAATCTAGTCGAGATTGAGCTTTAATTCATCTTGCGTCGCTTACGATGATGTGCCGTTTTCGTCATTTTCATCGTCCAAAAGTTGGTCGGATACGCAACGCGTACCAGTTTCTTCGTATAAAATAATCTATTCAACTGGAGTGGAACGACACGGTTAAGAAGGCAGTCGAAGACGCGGATTCTTTAATTGTTCAGACTGCCATCGAAATGTACTCGTGTTGTTGACCACTGGGGCAAGACATCTCTCAACTGTTTATTTGCAAAAACCGACTAGGGGGAACAAGTAGAAAGAGTTCTATTTGTCCCAGAGTTTCCGATATAGCGTTGCTGTTGCGAAGAACATCTTGTTTGTGCATGCCTTCAGTGGCTGCGACACTACATCGGCTCTGTTTAATCAGGGAAAGACCTGGCTTATCAATACCCTAGCGAGAACCAGAGCTTAAATGACGCAGTTCAGGTAGTTGAAGACCCCAATGCATATTTAGCCGAGGTATTTGCTAGAGAATTTTTTTATTGAGCCAGTATAGCGCAGGGAGTGAGCATAATTCCATAATTGATTAGATTCTCTTCGATATAAGATCTTTGTGCGGGCTCTCTCGAAAAATTCAATCAACTTCGCCGCGTTGGCCACCAACATTAGACGCTTGCCAACAACATTCGCTGCATACTTATTGTAAAGTACAGAGCTGGCGAGATGTGCAGAAAGCTCCCGAAGAACACAGATGGCGGAGGACAAGCACAGAACTAGACGTAATACGGATCACAAGGGAACCGGCTCCAGAGGAGGAGGAAGAGATATACCAGTTATATACCAAAATTTTTCGTCGACTATATTTTGGATAAAATGGAGAAAGTCTGATTTTAATATTTTATTCAAATACAAATTCAATTATTCATTAATTTGACAGTGACAAATTTTGATGACATGGCGTCTTGATTTGGATATTTCATTTTATGTATGTATCGTTATTAATACTAAAATAATTCATTGATTTAAATTTTTTTTTATTAAACCAAATACATTATTAATTATTCATTAATTGGTATCATCTGATTTGTGTTTGTAAATATTCAACTTTTATAACACATTTCAGAATTTATAAGTTTGACAATGACAGATGTCGTCTTGATTTGGATATTTGATTTTATATATGTTTATAGTAAAGGAGGAGGAAAGGGCTTTTATTTAAATGCTTTAAAAAGTAGAAAATAAATTTTGAAGTAAATCAAACCCATCATTTTGTTACATTATATAATTTTTTTTATTATATAAAAGCTTGTCGTGAGATTTTTTTGTGTAGAGGAGATTGCTCGCGACAAGCTTTTATATCATAAAAAAAAATTATATAATGTAACAAAATGATGGGTTTGGTTTACTTCAAAGTTTATTGGACATGGACAGCAAAAAGCCGATGTCAAAATTAATTTGGAATTTAATAAGAAACATGACAACTCCGGTCGCCCCCAACTATGACCCCTACTTTACCTCCCCACCCCCTGCATCTATTGGCAAATAGCCAGCAAAAAAGCGAGTGAGAGACATGCAGCGGTATCACGGTCTATCATCAAGATCCACAACTTGTCAGTTGAAGAACATTTATTCTGACAGAAATACGAAATTTAGAAAGTTCAGACATGGACTATTAAGGGATAACACACTAGTGAGTCATGTATCTGAAGATATTAGTAGATAAGCTATGACAGTTCTGCGGCAAAATCCTATGTAATTTTTTATGGGGGTTCATTCTAGTTTTTCAAAGTCATTCGTGTAAAAAGCCAGGTGAAGTTAGTCGCGCGTGCGCAACTCTGTAACTAACTTCACGAATTGGCGAAAAATTCAATATTGCGTCCCCTTCTCCGAGACCCCTGCGTTAGGGTTCCCGCAAAGTGAAGTTATGGTCCGCCGCCTCTTTCCTAGGGCTCTGCACCCACACATGTGTATACAAATTTGTGAAGTTAGCTACAGACCTGCGCACGCGCGGCTAATTTCAGCCGGCTCTTTACATGAATGACCTTGTAAAAGCAGAATGAACCACCATAAGAAATAACATGGGATTTGGCGAAAACTGTCATAGATTATCTACTGATATTTATTAGGGATATTTTGGACTACCACCGTGGCAGCAGCTCAATTGCCCTAGATGTACGTCCTCTAATGTGACACTTCAGCATCGCACTATTCATAATAATGGTTGCGTCTTCTAAACTCATTGAGTAATAACACAACTTTCGTTAAAGCGGTGTGAATAAGAAGCAGCAACTTAACTGTAATTTGCTCCTACTACTGTGATTGCCCTAGATGTACGTCCTCTAATGTGACACTTCAGCATCGCACTATTCATAATAATGGTTACGTCTTCTAAACTCATTGAGTAATAACACAACTTTCGTTAAAGCGATGTGAATAAGAAGCAGCAACTTAACTGTAATTTGCTCCTACTACTGTGATGGCACCACACAACAGTGAGAATTTTATTTCTACATAATGCAACGGTGTAATTTGCTGTGCTCATAATTTTGGTGCCTGTGAATTAAGTTTGAATCCCTACTACGGTTTTTATAGATACTTACGATTATCTAAACACTGTACAATTCATAATAGTTATTCTTTTCTTTATCTGAGGATGATGCTGCCAATTTATACAACTATCTGTTCAGGTAATTCATTTCTATAAGGAATTTGAGGCTGTGGAACATAAGATGTATCCTGACATTAAATTCATAACTTATTATTTCATTGAACTTATAGATATATTTTATAGCTACTGAAAACTATCTATCACACATATCAAAGAAAAATATATTCTTGCCAGTTATTATTTTTATTATTTCTTGTCTGACTATTGGATTGATTTTTAGAGTGGCAAGCAAAAATGATATTCACTTTAAAATTTTTCTACATTTGATGAAATTTAGTTTAACATTACTGTCTAGTGTACCTATTATTACCGAACATTACTATATAACTTAGATTTATAAAAAAGTTATAAACGTACCTATCTCTTTTAAAAAATATATTTGATATCCAAAAACTTGAATTTTATTGAATAACTTTCAACATGTTAAAATATTTTATTGAAAAATCGTGATTTGGGAGAGGACACATTTGGTTGAGATGTGGATACATTTACAACTGTTTTTAATTGTTGGGTTAAGTCTTTAATTCGTTCCTCTTTTACTGTCATTAAATTTTCCAAATGTTGTACTTTATTTTCTAATGCTGAAATAGTTTCATCTTTTTCTGCAATGTCCTTTTCCATTTTCTCAAAAATCTCGTTGGACACCATCTTCCGGTCTACTGTCTTCATTCCATTTTTTATTTTTATGGGCACGATTCCATCTTTAGATGAAAAATTTGAAGCGTTTTCCAAATAATACACTTTATCACTGTCGCTGGTAGTGTTATCTCCGGCAGCTTTGCTATCAACTTTGTATTTGATACTACTCAGTAGTTTTTCTATGGCACCTGGCGTACCTTTAGCAAGTTCTTCCATAGTGTTTAAGGACAAATGTATTCTCAATTTGCTCAATACTCTTTTGTTCATTACATCCCAGTTAATTAATTTCTGTTGAAAAGAGTTCTTAGGAGTGTAATTATGTAAATCTACCAGTTTTGGATAATGCTGTTTCAATATTTCTGCTAAAGGTACTGCATCAGAAAAATCTCGATTTATATTTCGTTTCTGTCTGGTAATGGGATGCTCATCAATCCATTTGTAAAGTTCGCCACAATCAAAATCCATGGTGTAAATTAGATTTATTTGATAACAAAAATGTCAAATTTTTACAAATAATGAAAAATTAAGAAATGTTGACGTTTATTTGTCATTACTGTCACATAGAGAACAATCAGTTGGATGATAAATAAATTTGATAGACTAGAGCTGGTTGGTGTTGACATGGCAATAACATGGTTATTTCTAATTTTAATAATTTGTATCATATTAATAGATTGTGATACCGATAAATGTCTCTAAGTAACTTTTTTGCTCGCCATTTGCCAAGGTGAGGGGAGAAGTGGGAGTCATAGCTGGGGGCGATCGGTTATGTTTCTTATAAATTCGAACTGAAATTTGACATCGGAGGTTTAAAGTTCTTTTTTGCTGTCCATGTGATACATGTTTGCAGCGGTATCATGGTCTATAATGACTCAAAGCACAGTAGAAAGATATATGTATGATTTGCATTTATGCTGGTTAAATCGAAATATTTTTTATCCTAAACTCGAAAATCGATATTTCTCATCTTCGGATTTCCTGCAACATGCTTTTGTTAAATATTAAATTATAACAACTTGCACCTGTATCCTCCTTTTGCGAAATTTCCTGCTACGAGAGTAGGTTAGAAATGAGAGGATTCCCCCCCCACTTTTAATCTCCCACTACAAATTCCCCCAATCTCCCCACTCCTTCCCCCTACCATCGACCTCCCTCCCTGCTACCACAAATCCCTTTACCATTGATACTCCACCTATTTTTGGGAAGGAGGATTCCGATTTCACGGTTACTGAGGGTAGTTTCTCAGCCGTTTGTCCGATGGTTAACACAGCAATACCAGCGGCAGCATCAACATCATCATCTCAAAAAACAAATGTCCTATTCAAATGCATTAATTCCAACATAATCGCAATTTAACTTGAACTTGAAACCAAATACAATTGTAACTTAATTAATGAACAGTAGAACAGATAAAACCAGTGAAATATATAATAATGTGCATTATGAAAGAATTATTTAAATCGACAAATTTGCGATCATTATAAGTTGACCAATTAAAAACACCTAATTGATACATTTTACCATGTGACAATGCAGTACAAACGTTGAAATAAAAAACACTGTTTCTATAAAATTCTTTAATTTTATACGGTGGCACATTAAATAACAATAACAGTTTACATTGATTTCTATTACAATATTATAACTTAAATAACTAGTCATGTAAGATTAAGGTAATATTCAAAAGCCATGAGAAGACTACCCATACAACTAATTAAATCAGTTCTTATAAAATGTTAATTTTCCTCTTAACATACAACAATCCATCCTTGATTAATTTTGCATAAGAACAATCTTCTGAGCATTTTAAATACTCTTTAATAAGAATGTCATCAGTTTTCCATCTATAAATTTCAGCTATACAATGGAAGCAACGGACGACATTCTCATAACCAATGTAATAAAATCCTGCCAGAGCAAGGTCTAAAGGTTTTACAACACCTTTCCAATTCTTAACCGATAATAAACGTTCTTCAAAGCTTTTATACCCATTTCTTGTTGGACAAATTGAAAAGTCTTCCGGACACATTTTATTCATATTTAAAACAAGGCGTAGAGAGGTATTATCATCGCCATACACTGATCTGCTATGATATAAATTCACACCCACATCCATTATTACAAATTTAATTCCCCCACTATTTTCAAATCAATAGAGATGTCATTCTTATAATATATATTAGTATAACTATTCTATGATATTCTCCCTTCCCAAAGATAGGTGGGGTATTAATGGTAAGGGGATTTGTGGTAGCGGGGATGCCAAGTGACATCCTGTGGTGTAGGTATGGTAGGATGAACTGTGTAGCTCAGGAGGTACGCAGCCTAAACGCTTCTCTCTCTTTCTTTCTCATCTCGGCGTCAGCTGAGTCTGGGTTTGGTAGGTGGCCTGTCGTCATGTCTTTTCTTGCGTGGTTCCTGGTCTGGCTGGAACAAAATAGATTAATTATACTTACCATTTATCAAGAGTCTGGAACTTGGGCCACTTCTCCCTATGAACGTCGCACAATTTGTAGAAATAATAAATATTGAAGACCCGAGGACTGAAGCTTGAGCGTTGTTCCTAGCAACTTCGAAAACCTGGATTACCTGGAAAAGTAAGGGAATATGAATTTGGTTAAAAAAGTAATGAAAAGCTATGTAATCTGAATATGTTGGAAACTAAATTTATGACTACGAATGGTAAATGTTAGCATTTAATTTATAGTATGTTGTATATAATTTGAAATTATGTACTTGACGAATCACGAATTGGTTTCTATTTTCTCGTGGCTGAAAGTGACATCTAGTTTTGAGTATTGCGACTTCACTTGTGTCCCTTTATGAAACCTGAAAACATGTTTAAGGAGCCATCAGTTCAATTCAAAAAGTGTTTATTAACATTAAAAATATAGAACATGTCCTCCCTAGAATCCATCCCGGAATCGACAGTGCAACCACCATGGCGAATTTGGTTCGGCTAAAACAAAAAAATAAAAACGTAACCTAATTCTTTTAATTTAAAACTAATTAAAAAGGATAATAATATTTAAAATGAACAAAAGAGCTTAAAATTAGTAAATGACACCTTAACGAGAAAACTATTCTCAGCACTTGAAATTCGGTTTCGTCCCAGCAACATAACATATTGATTGATTTTGAGATTTTAGTTTTCAATTAACTTATAATTTATTTAAAGTGATTGTTAGAGGAAGAATTTAGAAAAAAGGAAATGAACAAAAACCAACAAACAGAAACGAAGAAACGGACAGGAAAGAGTCAGGAACAGCCATGGAAAACCTGACAAAATCAAGAACTTTAGTGTCGAACAATTGCTATAAACCCTGATGAAGTCTAATTCAGTACTTAGTTTATTTTAGCTACAACTATGAATCTCAACGACTTGGTTCTTTAGGAAAAGTATGAACTTATCCAGTCTACATGTTCTATAACTTGTCAAACAGGAGTTCATGATGAACAAGATGAAATAGTAAAATATTTAACCTCATGGTTATATTAATTTAAGAAATACAAATTCTCTGTGTATGTATAAGCGTTATAAAAAATAATTACTAAGTGATATTCCATAGCATTCTCCATGTTCCTGTTCTTGTATAATTTGCAGTTTTATAGCAGATATCAAAAGTTCAATGTCCTGTGTTTGATATTTAATGTCGTTGTCCATTGCGTAATAAAATGCAAAAATGACTATATAAGTGTGCTGTAAGTCTATATTAAACGTAGTAATAAAGCTCCTTTGTCAACACATTCCAACTTTGTTGACTTTTTCATCAGCTGTGTTTGTTTTAGCCAGGCTACCTCATAATATGGACCATTGCATTTTTATCGAAAGCAGTGAAGTACTGATAAAGCAGTTTTTAACAATATTTGTTTCCTCTTAAGTACTTAAAAGTAATTATAATAGTTTTAAGAACATTATTTGCATTATATTTAAATTTAGTCAATCATATGATTTTGATAATTGTCGATTATAAGAAAAAAAAGTAAAGTAATTTAATTTTTAATGCATATACCGGGTGTAACAGGGTCATGGTATACCCCCCTTTTCTCCTTTAGTTTTGAAGATAATTGATTGTAATTTAGGATATACTACATACATCATAAGCGGCGCTTTTAGACATACAACTGATTTTTATTTTTTCACTTCAGGTTTGAAAAAAAATTATTATACACATATGAATAAATTCCTTATTAATAGTACTAATAAATGGTACCACGGTACCAATATGGTTCCATTTGAAAAATTGAGTTTTGCCCCAAAAACAGTTTTGGTGAATTTTATTTTCTCATAAATCACGTAATTTAGTGTTTTTAACGGGATTTCGATTTTTGTAGCATTACACGGATCATTTAGAATAAATCGGAACCATTATGGCACACTTAAATGGAAAAACTAAAAATTATATTATAAAAAAAAATTGATGTTTGAAATGTCACTTATTTGGCATCGTTGGATTCAGAAAATTATGGAGAATTCAAAAATTCAATAATATACAGAGTGTTCTATTTAAAAATCGAAAGTTAGTGAAAGTTAGAAACCGGAAGTGAAGAAAAATCAATTTTATGTCAAAAAGTGCCGCTTATTATGTATGTAGTATATCCTAAATTTCAATCAATTATCTTCAAAACTAATGGAGAAAAGGGGGGTACACCATGATCTTGTTACACCCTGTATGTAGTGTAGGTATATATTTACTTATGTAACAATACACCGTCTAACGAAACAGTCTAATTACTAGGCATGAAAGAACTTTACGAATATTTAACAAAGAAATATAGAACCAGAAGATTGTAAAATACATAGTCCGGGATCCAACACCCTTTTTTTAAAGTGATTACTAACAGGCTGAATTTTCGTGAGTGTCTTCGTTTTGACGAGTCTTCCAACTTTTCTCTCTGCGAAAATTCTGGGATATGCAAAGTTCTACGCAGCCGCTAAACATGTGGATCGTGGAACTGATACTTTCACGGCGTAGGACTGGAAAACCTGCCCGAAAATTTGTAGGATAATTTGACTGTTCAATTTCAAGAATATTAATTAAACAATAGTGTGAAAATCAGCCTCAAACCTCGTTATTTTTTCATATTTACGTATTTATTACATATTTGCATACATCGCTTTTATAAGGCAAGCGCAGTTTCATGTTTTTTTACACTAACGTTATGACTTTTACACTATCGTTTAATTAACCCTTTTTAAATCGAATGGTCAAATTGTCTTGCAAATTTTCTGGCAGGTTTTCCTGTCTCAGCTGCAGCAGATGCCAATGTCGTAGGGAATGGTCGTTGTATAATCGTCTATGTGTATTTGTCCTGGTTGAGTGGTGGAATAGCTAATCTAAATAAGGCGTTAAAAATAAAAATATTGTGGAGTTTCCTATACGGTCCCATAAGGGCAAGTTTGAATTAAAAGATTAAAGATTTTCTGTATACACCCTTATCTCTATCTACAAAATGATGCAACCATTTTAGTATTTTTATTTAAACCTTGGACTTTTTTGTGTATATTTGTTGGCTTTTCATTAGATTGGCGTATTTTTTTATATAGATATCGAAATTTTCAATGTTGAATAATTAGCCCATAATGAGAATGATGTCTAATTTCCTGTTTAAAATAAGTAGACGATACTTCTCTTCTTCTCACTTTACGCTTATCACACCGATCGATGATCGAAACGGACGTAGTTGTTCAGATTATATCTATACCACAAACTCGTATAAAAATAATTTACAATCAACTCGACTGTATCTTTAATAAAAAAAGTGAAAATTAAATAAGATAATAACAAGCTTCCATGATACGTTCTTTACGTACTTTACTGTTTACACAATTAGTTACTAATAAAGAGAACTGAGAAATATGATACTGACTACTATTAAATCAATTATAATTTTTTAATCAGATTCGTTCATTTTTCACTGTTCTTCACAGTTTTTAATAAAGAGTCGGCATTTTTCTTATCGCGTTGTGCAGACTGTGAACAATTTTGATTTCATGCCATAGCTCACAAAATTCATTGATCGTCTGATGTAAAGCCATAATAAACATGTCATTTAGATTAACATAGCTATTCCACCACTCAAGCACGTCACATACATACAGACAATTACACAACGACCATTCCCTACGACATTACCATCTGCCGCAGCTGAGAATTGGACACTGGAGTGGTACAGTAGCTTATTGCGTTGCCCCTCACACAACCCCGTCTAGTTCATTGTTGCCAAACCAACAGTACATTAAAAACGTCATACTAGCCAGAATTTGAACGCTTTGGTTTCAAGTCTAACACGTAAGCATTGAGCCACAAAGTTGTTCCTTTATATGACTATAGTATCGTTCAAACATTCCCTGTAAATAAAAAATGCAACGAAAACTTTACGAGCTCATTATTAATGCCGGAAAACCAGTCAGTATGGTGTCTCAGACAAGCCAACGTACATTATTAAAAAATAAAGGTAATTTGCCTGCGGAAGGTCGTAAAATTATTGTGCATTTTTTAATTGCAGGGAATCTTTGAACGATACTATATTCTGCTACCTGATAGTGGAAACAGGAATACTTAATATAACAAGCAAGGCTTGATTTCCCGATTTCAAATGTATTACAGGAAAAAAATAATTTAAGGTAGGAACATCCAAGAGAGAGAGAGAGAGATCCGATAAGGAAATATTTATTATTTTTCGCCATACCTTTTTTTAATACATATATTGGTAAAAAAAAGTATAAGACTACCTAAGTAGAACTATGACAGATGTAGTGATATGAATTTTTACTCAATAATTTCAGTTGTTTGCAAAATAGTTAGATGTAATTTTAAAAATTACGACAATTTTCGTATTTCCTAAATTTAAATCTAACTATTTCGCACATGTTTAAAATTATTGAGTGAAAATTTATAACACTACTCTTGTCATAGTTCTACTTAGGTAGTCTTATAGTTTGTTTGCAATATAAATAAAAAACAGTAAATATGGAAACGATTTACGAGTTTTTTTATGCTAGTATGCCTGTCCGTTTTATTATCTTTAAACCAGTGCAGTCGTAGATGGTTCATTCAGGCTGGTTACATTGCCAGTCTCGGACTCGCCTGCACAGTTTCAACTACCATTCGAATCTCGATACCATTGCTAAATATATAGGACAAAACATCAAGTTCAGTGCGCACGGTCCTGTGCTTTAACACTGACCAGTTTCAATTGTCCTCGTATAAAGTATACTCGCTTCGGCGGCACATATACTAAAATTGGAACGATATAGAGAAGCTTAGCATGGCCCGTGCGCATGGATGACACCACGCAAAATCGAGAAGTGTTCCGCATTTTTATGTAAATATAATCACTTGATAATTTCATACGTTGTCAAAAGGTGTGTGCAGAAACGTTATGGAAAAGAAAAAGGAGAGATCCTATTCATCCGGTTTAATGAATTCACTATTCACTAATGAAATAAAATGCATTATTCGTTAAAAAAAATTTTGAAGTGTTTTTTGCAATTGAATAAAGATATATAATTTATTATTTCTTCCGGTAAATAGTCCTACATACGACAGCCTGAGCTGAGCATATTGGTGATTTCTTAAAGAATTCATGATTGTGTTTTCTTGATTGAATTAAATTTCTACTTATTGTAGGATAGCTTTGGAAGTCTCCATTATGAATTAATTTATTCCTATTAATGTGGATGTATGTCAGGAGCCTTAACAGATATATAGATGTCACTGTTAGTGTATTCCACTCCCACTAACGCTCATTGCAGCAGCCACAATCTTCTCCCTGGTGTAAGATTTATGACATGAGACGTGTAGTTTTACAGTCTCACATCTCTGAAAGCGAGTATGCTTTCCGTCACCTCGCTTCTTACGGCACTCAACCAACGTTCTGATTCCACTTGCTTTCACAGTCACTGCCTCATCCTCCTCTACTGTCTCTCCACACACAGTACACGTGTCCGTCATGTTGTATTGTACAGAAAGAGGTTCATCACCGAATGTTTACTATCGTATACTGAGATGAGAATATGGGTTTATAGTTCGGCAGAAGGAGGAAAAAATGTGGGAAATTGGTCCAACTTTGACCTACTACAGTTTGGTAGCGTGTGGTCCAAAAAATTCTCCCTTGGTTCGATGCAGAATTTAATGCTCTACAACTTTTATTTCGAACACTTTTTCAAAATTTTTCCACCACTCCGCCGAGGGAGAAACCCTAGGATAACCATATTGGGTCACAAATGAATTGAATTGTTTATTCAGTGTTAATACACATGAAGCCATTAAAACAAAGAAACCCATTGTAGGAACTATTTCCGAATTGGGTGATTTTTGTGTCTACCGGTACTGGCCTAAATACTTTTGTGACAATTTCATATAATTTTTTAGAGGCGTGCTTATCCGGCTAGATCTTTTATTTATCGGAAACTCTGACTTTTAAGCGTAGTTTTGTATTAATATTTAAGACAATTTTGTGAAATCAAAAATAAATATAAATATTATATGGGTGAAGTGTAAATAATGTTTTTGTTTAACTTACTCCTTATTTATATGCTTGTTACCACAATTCCTAATTTAACTTCAAGGAAATGTAAGGGTCAACTCTGAAAGTATTATTAATGAACAAAGAAAAGTTATTAATCCCATTTTTAAGAATGCTTTAAATTTAGTAGTCATAATCGCCTTTTTATAGTCGATTTCGGTAGAAAAGTAATTTATGAGTTAGTAAAATGTTACAAAACTAGACTTTTATAGTATAGGTATAAATTTTCATGCAGATAAAGTCATTTGAAAGAGTAAATTACTCATTATATTTATGTCACTGTTACCTTTCCGATATTTTAATCAGATCCAGCGGACAGAGCGGATAAAGATCTATGAAAAGTTATTTATTAATGAGTAAAATTTTGCAAGTCACGTATTTTGAAATATTAGTAAAGTGGTAGGTCTCAACTCAGTCACGCACGCCTCTGAACAGGGGTTGAATATCACTGTAACTAAAACAAACACACCGTACCAAATCCATTAAATCTTTATTTGGTTAAGTTGGGTCTATCCAATATTGCCCAATAGCATACTTGTCTCAAGACATTACAGAGCAGTTAATATTACAGAAACATTTTCGTTTTTATGTTGTATTTTCATCAAATACTCAAATTTCAACCAATATATTTAACTCATAATTCTGAAGATACTGATGTAGATACTAAAGTTCAATTACTTAGCACCTATGTTATAAATATATTTAATCTTTACGCCCTTTTAAAAAAGTAAGGGTAAATAAACCTAAATCCCCTTGGTTGTCTGATGATTTACTTGCCATAATTAAGAAGCGAGATAAAGCTTACGAAAATTTAAAAGAACAAATAATCCTGCAGATCTCTTAACGTATAAAAATCTTAGTCGTGCTCTCACTACCACCCGTAGAGAAAAGAAAAAATACATTAATAGTGTTTGTGATCAGGGCAAAATAAATGAAATACCTAATGGTTTGTCTACGCCTTCTGAAATGAATAACTTTTTTGCCTCATCTTTTGAAAGAAATGATAATCTTAATAAAATTTAATATTACGTAAACAACAACTTCACTGGCTGTAATTTGACTTTTTAATTTACCGATTTGAAAGCGTCAATAGTTTTTTAAATAAATTAAAATCCAATGCAACGGGATCAAATGGTATTTCCCTCAATATGGTTAAATAATATAGTCCATATATAGATGTATTTCTAGCTCACATAATTAATTGTTGTCTGGAAAAGAGTTACTTCCCTGGTTCATGGAAAGAAGCTCGTATCAACAATCAATCAATCAATCAACAAGGCTTTATTATAAATTAAAAGTACAACAGTACCTCCCCAGAACCCATCCCGGGACCGACCGTGCAACCACCGCGTTAATCGCGGTAACGGATTGCAGGATCGGGCGGAATAGGCCTGGTTCGGTTAAACAAAAATTGATAAAACTACCTAAACCTAAACATCTTCTGCAAAAGCAGATAAAAGAAGGTAATAAAATTCTTACATGTCTAGTTACAAGAAGACTTAACACAACTATAAATACACTTTAAAAACTGGGGCACAAACACTTCAAACTCAATCCAAACGAGGAGCCCTCTGCGAGATCTATGAACGCCGGGCTGCGCAAGGCTGGCCTAAACTTTAACTTTAAAAATTTTCGATACCACAAGGTTTTGATTTTGTGAAAAATTGATGATAAGATAACGAATTTAGAGACAAAAATGTACAAAAAGAAACCAAGAAATAACAAATGCGACAAAAAGAATACAAACAGAAAGGAAGAAGGGGATAGGAAAGATTTAAAGATACCAAAGGTATGAAATATCAGTCGTATCATACCATCGCCTATAGATAATAAAATAAATAAATAAACACCACAGAAATTAGACAACCCCCAATTCCAGAAGCCAGGGCTTGTGCGGAAGGAGGTTACACATCGAAAAAACGCGGAATTTCCTCCAACAGTGCCGGAGCCAGGATTCGAACCCGGTAGTGCGATGTCCATGTGATTAATCGCGATCGCCACCTTGCGACTTAACCCACTCGGCTATCGACCAGCCTAAAACTAATAATGTACAGTCTGTATCTGACTTGAGACTAATTAACATTCTTGCTATAATATCAAAAATTTTGAAGAAAGTAGTGTATCTGCAGCTCTATAAATATGTATATGATTTCAATATAATTGACCAGTACAAGTTGGAATTTATAAAAGACCACAGCACTGCTACTGCATTGACAAGAGTGACTGATGATATTTTTTAGACATACACAATAAAAAATAATTGCTGATGTTATGCTTGACTTTTCGAAAGCATTCGAGATTATCAGTCACTGACATATTACGCTCTGCAAACACATGTAAAATTCAGGTATGTGCTGATGATACTCAGGTACACCGAGACTCAGCCGCTTCCCAGAATAACTTAACAGTCCCTAGTGCATAATTTAAAATTAAGTCCATGCAAATATAAACTTGTATAATTTGAATAAAAGGGCAAGAGCAGCAATTTATATTGCTTTGAACAACAAATTTCAAAAGCATATTGGAAACTGGTCGGCTATAAATGAACGTAGAGATATTTGGTCACAATTAATACTGATACTCCAACGAACGATGCAACTGCAGATGATAGATTCTTTGAAAATCTAACAAGTATCCTAGATACTGTGGGATTTAGGAAAGACGTAGTATTAATAGGGGACTTTAATGGATGAATAGGAAAGAAAGTATTAGACAGGATAGTAGGTCAACATGGTGAAGATGTGATTAACGACATAGAGTACGGTTGATAGAGATATGTCATCAATGCGATTTGAAGGTAATGAATGGCTCATTTGATCACAAAGAAATAATTGTTAAGCCAAGCCCCACTCTTAAAATGCAAGATGTGAAAGTACAGCGAGGAGCTTCCTCTGGATCTTTTCATTTAAACACCAAATGAATAAAGGAAAAGATGTAAATAAAACTAACCAAGTGCCC
Source organism: Leptura quadrifasciata (assembly GCA_963675555.1). Taxonomy (NCBI): domain Eukaryota; kingdom Metazoa; phylum Arthropoda; class Insecta; order Coleoptera; family Cerambycidae; genus Leptura; species Leptura quadrifasciata. The sequence continues at coordinate 6,699,172 of OY776675.1, forward strand.
CAATGGAACAGATTTAACATAGACAGCCTTTTCGATGAACCGACCAGTTTCCTATATAAAATCAGACTGGAAGCCAAAATGAGAAGTTCTGAACCTGGTACAATCGAAGAACAGTACAGCTTCATCAAAATACGTATCCATGAAGCTGCAAACAAAGCATTGGGACAAACAGATGAAAACATGAAAAGAAATAATGATGTTTGGTAGAATGACAATCAAAAATACTAAGTAAGTGAAAAGAAATAGCATACCACAAATGGCTGACTACACAAGATCCGGAAAACAGAAAAACCTATATGACATATAACTATGAAGTTAAAAAAGAAAAAGGGAAAGCCATGAACAAGTTCTGGTAAAGGAAATGTGATGAGATACACAGACGAGAAGTAAAAATCATAGATCCAATTGAAACAGACAATTAGAGGAAGTATTATCAAGGTCTATCAAATGAAGACAGAAACAATTCTAAGGAAGTAGATTACACAAGTGGACTGGTCAACCAAGACATAAGAGAAGCAACAATAGAAGAAGTTATTGAAGCAGTGAAATATATGAAAAAGTAACAAAGCTGCAGATCCTGGAGGTATACCCATAGGATTTATTAAGAACTCCCTAATCGTAACAATAGAAGCAATAGCCTGGTCCTTTACCGATTGTCTAAAGTGATGGAATGGAAAATCGCAGATGTAAGCTCTATAGGGAAATTAGTGTTACGTCTTCTGTGTGCGGACTGTACAGACGAGTACAAGAGTAGATGAAGAGATAAAATGCTGGAGGAATAGAGTGGTTCAGACCTGGAAGATCTTGTATCGATAATATATTCTGCCTAAACTGACTGAATGGACGAGAACTGCATGTTATATTTATTGATTTAAAAAATGCCTATGACAGCGTCCCTGTAAATCAATTATGGCAGGAATTGAAGGATAGCGGGATACGGACAAACTTTATTAATGCTGTTAAACAATTATATAAAGACTACATAAGCAGGCTGAAAGTTGGAAATAATTACTATGATGTCTTCATCGTAAATAAAGAATCTATTTAAAGTATATGTAAATAGGGTACTAAGAGATTGGAGAAGGAAGTGTAGGTCAATGGGACTGTTTCTTGAGGAACAACGCATATATAGTTTGAAGTTCGCTGATGATCAGTTTATACTAGCCGAGAACTATAATCAGATAACTACATCAGACAACTACATCCTACATATTTCAAATAAAACAAAAACATGGACGAAGTTGTGTTACGTATAGAAGTGAAGTGTGGACATTGAAAAAAACGATGAAGAATAAAATATTGGCAACGGAGTTGATGTATTGGAGGCGATGTTGTAAAAAGACATTATTAGATCATGAAAGAAATGAAACAATAAGAGAAATAATGCAAGTTGACACATCATTAATAGATAAAATTGAAAGGAAACAACTACTGTGGTATGGACACATGATGAAGAGAATGGACGAGGATAGAATACCACAAAAGATTTGGAAATGAAAACCTGCAAATAGAAGGAAAAGAGGAAGACCAAGAAAGAGTTGGGAAAAAGGAATAAAAGAAGCTATGCAAAAAGAGGATTAGAAGAAAACGGATTTAGAGAGAGAACCTCTTGGAAATTGGGATGCGATAGATGGCAAAGTTAGCTGTATACAAGCCGCTTATATATATTATTTGGCTCAAATAAAAACCTGGATAATTTTGAAATAAAAATTGATGACAAACTTTTAGCAACCGAAAATGGTGCAAAAAATCTATGTCTCTATGTTGATAATAAATTAAAATTTTCTCAGCATGTTAGCTCTGTGATGTCTAAGGTTTATGGTGCATTAAAGCCAGTAGCTTTAATGCTAGTAGACATATTTTGGAGCTTGATCTAAAAAAGAGCTCAGCGAATCTTTAGTACTGTCTTTATCTACTGTGGCGTTGTATATGGTAACTGTATTGTGTTGACAAATTACGTATTTAAAGGTTGCAAAATTCGTGCTGTCGTCGCTGTCAATTTATTTATGGTTTGAGAGAATATGGTTATATCACATACATTCAGTAGTCTTAACTGGCTGAACATAGAAAACCGTAGGAAGTTACATTTTCTTCTTTATGTTCATCGTATACTTTTATCCTGCACTCCTCCCTATCTTTTTGACAGACTTAAGCCTAGATCTTCTATTCATTCAAGAATATTAGATCTTCTCATATACTGCACAAATATCTACCGATATTTACTATCGAGTATTTATGTTTATTTAAATGTGCATTGTATAAATTGTATTTCTTACTTATAAGTTTAATAAACCTTGTTATTATTATTTAATTTCTTTCACAGCGTGTAGCTGGTAAATCATGTTCTACATCGAAGGTAAACCATATTCCTTAGATGTAATGCTCAGTTTCACAATGCTTTTCTGACTATATGAGCTGTGCCTAGGATAGCCCTTTATTGTAACTTGTACATGAGGTTTTCTTCTTCATTTCCTGGTATCTGCTTTAATTTATCTAGTTGTCCCTTGCTGATTGTACCTGTTGCGCCAATAATAATTGGGATTATTGTTGTTGTATATCCCCACATGCGTTGAATTTCTATGGCCAAATCTTTATATTTCAAGTACTTCTCTGCTTCTTTCTGTACGACATTTTCGTCAGCAGGAATAGCGACATCTATAATGAGGCAATTCCTCTTTTGCGTGTCCTTCAGTACTATATCTGATTTACTTCCAGGTATATGCCTATTGGTTTGTATTTGTATGTGCCACATTACTGTTGCTTCATCATTATCTACGACACGTTCTGGTTTATGTTCATACCATATTTTGTTAAGCTCAAATCCATAGTGTTTTAATATATTGTAATGTAGTTGCTGGCATACTTTGTTGTGACGTTCCAGATATTCGTTTTTCGCTAATATTGGACAGGCGCTGAGTATATGGTGAATGGCCTCATCGCATGTTTTACAGTGCCTACATTTTGGGCTGATATTACTTCCCATCATTTTGTTTTTGAGGTAATTTGTTGTAATTGCCTGATCTTGAGCTGCAATTATTAGGGATTCTGTTTCTCCTTTGATTATTCCATTTTTGAGCCAAGCGAATGCTTGTGACCGATTTGTATGTTCTTTTTTCATTTCTTTTCCGTACTGTCCATGCATTCTATTTTCTAACCACTTATTTTCAATATCTTTCCCAATATTTTCTTTCCATACCTGCTTCATTTTTTAAATTTTTAGTGTAACTTTGAAAGTTGTTTTACTGTCTACTTCTCTTTGTGTGCTTGTATGTCTGATTATTTCTGATGTCTTCTTTGTGAGCGATGCTTTATAGGGTAAATTTTCTTCATATTTTCTTAATATTCTCATATATTTTTCTTCTTTCATCTCAATAGATTTTCCGATTCCGGCTATGGTGATTTTGAAAACCTTTTCAATTTGCATTACTCCTCGCCCCCCTTCCTGTCTGGATACATATAATCTGTCTGCATCGGCCTTAGGATGATGTAGTTTGTGCATTGTCAGAAGCTTTCTTGTTTTGCGGTCCACTTGCTCTATTTCGCTGAGTGTCCAGTTCAATACACCAAAACTATAGTTTAGAGCGGGGATAGCTAAGGTTCCAACAGCTAGAAACTTATTTCTTCCTGTCAGTTCAGTTCTTAAAATAACTCTTAATCTTCTTAATATTCTTTTGTCACTTTCTCTTTCATTCCCTGATAATCTGTTCCGTCTCTCTCATCTACTCCCAGGTATTTGTAACATTTATCATAGTCCAGTTCCCTAATTCTCTCGTCGATGTCAATCTGAATCCCTTGTTTGCTTTTCAATTTTTCTCTCTCTAAAGTAACCTTAGCACATTTATCTAGCCCAAATCTCATATTGATGTCATCTGTCATTCAAAAAATGTTTTGCTTATTGTGCTGCTAGTCTTTATAATAAATTATCAGATGAAATGAAAAATCTATGAGCTAGTACTTTTAAGATAAAATTAAAAAAGATCTTGTGCTAAATGAGCAACACATTTAACTTCGGTTAAAGTCAAACTTCAAATTAATTGAATTAAGGCATTTGTGTAATTGTTTGAATGGATAATATTATAAAGTCCTATTGTTTTGTCTTTCTTTTTCTACTGTCGTTTTGTTGCTATATTTTTGTATCTATGGTATTAGTTGTCCTAATAAGGAATTTGCAATGAAGTATTTATGTACATGTAACGATTTTTTTATAATACTTACTATTTTTTTCTTTACTCTTGTATAAAATTTTTCTTTCTTTCTTTTCGGGTTAAGTGTAAGAATAGCTGATATACTGGCTAAATTTCGTCCATTACTCAAGTTACTGTGTATGTTATACCTGCATTTTTTATTTTTTATTTATTTTGTCGCCTTGTTTAGATTAACGTCCTGGTAGAGTTTAGTATTAGCTACTCCACCACTCCACCAGGACACATACATATAGAGAATTATACAACGGCCGTTCCCTATGACATTGATATCTGCCGCAGCTGAGACTCGAACGCAATAGTGATACAGCAGCTAGCCGTGTTGTCTCTCACACAAGCTCGTCTAGTCCACTGCCACCAACTCGGTAACACATGAAAAACACCACTATACATCCATACCCTAACCAGGATTCGAACCCGGGACTCCTTGATTGCAAGTCTAATACGTAAGCGTTGAACCACTGAGCCGGTAATCTTAGTGTCATAAAGACGTTTATTATTATTATTAAGCTAGTGGCAAATAGTGGTTTGAACAAAATTACAGATAAATTCAATATTTCTATATCCAACCATTATTACAGAAATTATAAAGATCATCAATGAATTAAAAGAAAATAAATAGATACAATGTGTCCTCGGATTCTTGTAAACTGTCTTAATTTTGATTTGCCGAGAATAAGTCATTCTTTATAAAAAGTCAGTCAAAAAATAATTCCTAGTCGGTTTTTTTAAATTAGATCTATTAACAGTGTTTTTATAATTCCAATAATAAACCTACTGGAACCATCATAGACATAACTGAACTGAAATATTTTCCCACGTATTAGATTTAAAATATTTTTCTTTTTATAGTTCAAGAGAATTTTTATCTGGAAATCTTAATAATTGCAAATTTTAAGCCAATCTCTTATCTCATATATATATTTTTCAAAATTCCAGTTAGATAATAAAGTTATGCCTATAATATTTAATTATCTGGCCACAATCGACATTAATAAAAAAACTAATAAAATTGACACGCATTTATAAATACACGAAAAAAATAACTGTAACTTATATAGCTGCCTTGAAATTATAATACGTACTTGACAAATATTTTGTAATAAAATAATTAGATAGATAATACCTGAGTGACACTAATTATTAAATAAATTTGGCAAGTGATTATGTTGCTTAAAATATAGGAAAGATCAGTTTCATGTAGCTGTAACCTGATCTAGAAAATTTTCAAGTTATCGATATCAATAGTGTCTGTTAACTGACAGCTTAACCAATCGTGTTAAATTGGTTCAATGAGCAGCAAGATTTTTTGTCAGGACGAGATAAGTTACCTAAAAGAGTCATTTACGGCCTACGGTCCTTTTCAACGGACCCTAGCGTCCCATAGTAAGAAATAACCACAAGTTGGACGGGTTTTTTCCCTATCATTATTCACACAGTTTGTTTCTTCTCGTTTAGGACCCAAACTTTAAGGACATAATTATTAAATTTTAAACAAACAACGTAGGTAGAAATAGCTTTTTTCTGTATTTATTTGCACTTATAGTTTTAATAAAATTATATATGCCTTGACTAACACTTGAAAAACAAATAAGTCATTTGTTATGATCTTTATCTGAAAGATTAATACTTTCTTTAGCAACCACTCCCGTAACTGTTCGAACGACAGATATTAGATAAGAAACTTTTTCTAATAATCCAGTTTAAAAGCAAGTTTACTTACAGCAGATTGGAACAAATAATTAATATCATCTTGTTACATTTTGTGTAATTTGAATTGGAAATTATTGCGATAACTAGAGCCCTTCTCCGCGCTTGGCCTTCGAATGTATAAATAATCCAGTTAATAATAATCAATATCTGGAGTACTGGGGATTGTCTAATTTCTGTGGTAATTATTATATATTACGGAAATTTAGGTAATAATAATATTTATTTATTTTTACAGCGCTTATTTTGAGAATTATTAATGATAACAATTTTTTGTAAAATTCACATTAAATGGGACATTAATAATAATAATACTTATTCACCAGTTGAGATACATATAGTATATATGGCAGGTCATTATACAACTAAAATTAAAAAAATACATGCATGTGTATATAACAAAAAACTTACAAACAAACCGATAAACATTTGAAAAATATATATATAATAATAAGCAGTCATGGTCAAGGTACGAATATATGAATAAGTAAAAAGGGACTAGAATTTTTAGTTTATGCTTTTCTGTTTAAAAACTCAGTGCTGTATAAAATGAGTTTCCCAGTAACATTTTTTTTACTGCTTTTTTGTATCTTACGTATGTGGTAACGGACTTTATTTCATTGGGCAGAGCATTATATAATATAATGCAACTATAAGTTGCAGAGAGTTTAAATGTTGTTGTACGATGCCTTGCGATGCATAAGAGGTCTCCATGTCTAGTATTATATACATGAGTTTCATTACACTTTTGAAAGCTCCTCAAGTTTAGTTTGACATGTTAAACATTTCATGATATATATAGACGGAAGTGTTAAAATTTGTTATTTCTTAAAAATGTCTCTACGACTTTCCTTAAAATTCATGTTGAACATTAGCCTAATTATTCGCTTTTGAATAACAAAAATTCTTTCAATATCTCTGATACAATATATTAAATGATATATGGCTGTAAGCCAAAGCGTAATATATGTTCAGTAAGCCATTAACATCTCGTGAACTTTTCATTTGCAAAATATGCAGAATTAAATTTATTGCAGACGTGACTAATATGCAATCACCGTGTCAGATGTGCATCGAGGTGAATATTAAGAAATTTAGCCGAATCAGAGATACTCAGGTTGTCATCGAGGCTTAAAGTGGGAGGTATTGATTTGTGTATCTTAAAATTTAAACATAATGTTTTACTATTATTCAATATCAGCTTGTTTCTCTGATACCAAGAGTTTAATTCCATGATTATGGTTGACACATTATGTTGCCGCTCCTCCAAGTTTTGAGAGGCTACAATGATGATAGTGTCATCAGCAAACATAGTTACTCTGCCGTGGCTAATGTGGTTCGATAGTTCATCGACATACAACATGAATAGTAAAGTGCCTAAAACCGATCCCTGCGGAACACACAGTAATACGTCAAAGACCTCCGTATTTGCTTTCTGTAGTTTTATCATTATAAATCTGTCATATATAAAGGAAATTAACCAGGATTGAATATGTCCTCTAAATGGGACAGTTTCTCTTTAAACATATCTTTGTCAACGGTATCAAAAGCTTTGGATAGGTCGAAGAACAGATACAATATAATGATCCCGATTCATATATGTATATGCATATCCAGAAGATGCAATCTAGCAAATGCAATAGATTTTCCAGACCTAAACCCATGCTGGGATACCGTTAAAATATTTTTATGTTCAATGTAATTACAAATTCTATTATGAACAACTTTTTCAATCATTTTGGACAATACATTTAGAACAGAGATTTGTCTTTAATTGTCAACATCTTCAGGACAGCCTTTTTTAAATAAAGGTATAACAGAATTTTAATACTGGGGAACTACCTATGATCCACCGACTTATTTATTAAATATGCTAAATGGAGCAAGATGCCATTTTTAATATGTTTTATAATATTAGATGTAGGACTATCAAAACCTGCAGAATTTTTATTTTTTAGAGTTGTTATTATTACGAGATTGACTTCTTCGATATTGACAGGAGCACAATCTGCAAAATACATTGACTGTGTATTATACTCAGATAAGGTGCAAGGTAAAGATATATTGGAACCAAGGAGCCTTTTTTGCATGATGCTAGTAAGTTCTTCACTTAATTCACTTTTAGTTAAGCATTTTTTAAATTTTTTTATTTGTATCCAGATCATTTATTTTACTTGGCACATAATTATTTAATCTGGCAACAAATTCCTTTAACTCTTCATTAAATTTAGAAATCAATTTATTGGCACTAAAATATTTTTTGTGTGCCACTGTAGCAATAGTTTAGGCTGGCACATTTTTTAAATTTTTGTACAAGTGTCTTTGAATAGAGGATACTTATTTTGTTTATAAAAATTGTTAATATCTATTAAAAGAAAACATTTGCACACACTATCCCTTAGAGCTGACCCCCAACTTCATTTTTTAAAACTGCACCACCATATTTTTAAGTATATAAATACAGGAATATATTATTATTATTATTATTATTATTATTATTATTATTATTAGTCGTTACTCGAGTCCGAGTATAAAAATGTTACAGTCGATAAATTGTGTACAATAAGAAACAAGTAAAAGGTGTAGTCTATTGTAATTCCCATTCATCTACGGTGCACACGACTATGGCTATAGAGGCCAATTCGGGAGAGCACATGTCGACCGCAGTCAGGACAAACATAGACCTGGTTAGGTCTTGGATTCGGCCTTCTTGCAGCAACATTTCCTTGATAGCTGGCCACAACCCCTCGCCATTCGGTTCTGTCCGCTGCAAGTTGTTCCCATTGCTCGTCTACAATACAATGCAATAGGAATATATCATAGTATAAATAATTCGCAAAACTACTACAAAATACTCAAAAACAGTCTTCTAGTCCTCTGTGACCACTATAACAATGTTTTTATGGGTTAAAAATACTGATAATTGAATTGATTGATTAAATGTTGTGTTGTGTCGTTATTTGTATTTGCGGCATCATTTTCGAATTTTATTAGGTTTATTTTGAAGGCGTGTTGTAATGCTAGTTGTACACCACTTAAAACTAGCATGATATAAATGGTGTTGTCGTTATTATTCATGCGTGTATTACAAACAAATTTACATCAATTATTGAGCATAAAAACTGCACCGTAGCGGACGGTCCGGTCGGCCGAAATGTAGAGGGGATATTTTTTGGGGGCCCCGACTCTAGATAAGTACAAAATTTATACCCAAAAATATCGTTAAAATTGAAAATGACAAATTAGAGGTGATTTTCTATTTTGTGGAGGCCCTCATCATATATACTTGGGGGGAGGCGGGCTCTTCAGCTACGCTACTAAGCAGAGCATCTGAGCATAAACTACAGCAACAACTGCTGTAAATTGTGACGTAAAGAAACTTTATTTTATAATTATCATTGTTTTATTACAATACCTTACTTAATATACTATATTATTATGCTATAATAAATAGCAGTTTATATTATGCGAAAGTATATAATGAGGGCAGGGCGAGTTATTTCTTTGTTATATTCAAAAATTAGTAATTAAAATTCTCGTAAGTTATTAATATAATTAAATACTTATCTATCTTTTCACGTAGTTACAATTCTGTTCAAAGGAATAGCCAGCTGTGGGTAGTTCTTAATTTTCAATTCTACTTTTAATCGCACCTTCAATTATTAGTTATCTTCTTGATTGCAATTTTATACAAGCTCGAATTCTTGAAGGCCAATATGAATGCGTGTGTGCAAGAAGGTGCGTGTGCTCTATATTAGCGTGATAAAACTTGATAAGGGATTCTCTTTAAAAAACCTGTGTCATGCAGATATAATTAACATATAATATTAAATGATAAGGGTTTATAGTTTTATAACAGCTCTAGGCAATTAGGTCTATTCGTTGCTCTATTGACTGTTATTCCATAAAACTAAATTTAATACACGAGTAATGTAATTAAAAGTAAAACCCTAAAGTAAGCAATATAGTTTTGTTATTTTAATTTTATCCTGGAATAACACGAGACATCTCAATATTATTATCAAGGTTTTAACTAACGTTGAACGTATCATTTTAAGAATAAAACTTTTTATAAATATAATTCGTGGAACCTTTTACTTCTTCTTTTTACTATTAGTGTTTCTTATACTGCTATTAATAACGATTTTATTGCTAGTAAATACGATACGAACTTTCTAGAAATTTCAATTGATATGTTTAAAAATATTTTCGCTACTGTTAAATGTAATGCTTACTCCTGTGTTATTTAAGTAGCTACTTTACTTTTTTAATATGCCAATATTGAACAGCCGGATACTTTACCACTTTATTGAAGTTTGCCTATGTTCTTCCGATGCCTAGGAACGCCAATCTTAACTTGTGATTCTTATCAGCATACTGGCCACTATCTTCATAATTTATTGAAATATATTTATCCGAAAGCCTCTACCTTTTCGACTAACAATAATATTCTATTCTGAACTGAGAGTTTTTCCAAATACCTACAATTTTCTGATTCCTATACTAAAACTGATGATTATCATTTCTCTCTTCAAGATATTGAACAGGCAACTGACAACCTCAATCTTGAATTAGATACTACTTCCTGTGTCACATGCTCTTGAGTTAATTTTAAATGTAACTAAAACTGAGGTACCTGTGTATGGCAAGCGCAGGGAACTAATTTTAAATAATTCAGCATTTTCTATAACTTTCGCCGGAAAAATTTTTGCTTTCAGTGAGTATTGTAAAAATTTGGACAATTTTCTTGGCACAAACTTGCAATTTCGACAACATGATTCTAATATAGTTCAAGAGTCTCTCGGCAAATTAACAGTACTATAGGTTTATAGGGGGATGTAATGGGGGTAGTGAAGCGCAAGTTATAGCCTCTCCTACTCAATTGTTAACCTCACCTTCGCGATGAGTTCAATTTGAACTTGGTGCACCCTGTTTTCACTAACGAGGCTCTAACGACCGAGTAAGGGCGGAATATCCCTTACCTTTTGCCGTGAGCACATCCACCTTCTCACGAAGAGTGCGGTAAAAATAACCCACCGCACACAAAGGTTGCTTTTGGAATCGTTTGGTTACCCCATCGTCGCAGTCTCCTTCTGTGCCATGGGACCACACCACTCGCCTTCCGCAACCGAGCTGGTCAGTTGCATACCTGCTCCAGCTAAAACTTCAAATGCAGCTTCGTTTTCAGTCGATTAAGGCTTTAAAAAAATGATGGAGCGTTCAAGTGGGACAAAATCATCCGGAGATAAAATACCCTCCCGATCGGATCTCCGGGGGAGGGTGCCCACAGGGACACCTCATCGAATGTCGAAAAAACACCGACAAGTTAAATCCAAGAAAACTAATTCTTTCATTTACGGCGCTTGAACTTTGAACGACAGCACTCGCACCGATCGGCCTGAAAGAAGAACTGCTCTAATAGATAGAGAACTTCACCGACTCAATGTTGACGTTGCAGCTCTCAGCGAAACTCGATTTTTGGAGGAAGGCTCTCTCACAGAAAAGTACTACACCTTCTATTGGAAAGGTCTTCCCACCAATTCAAGAAGACAACATGGAGTAGGATTTGCCGTTCGGAATCAACTTGTATCCAACTTAACACAAGTACCACAAGGCCTATCCGAGCGTCTAATGCTGCTACGCTATGAGCTATCAGATGGCAATGCGTTAAATCTAATAAGCGCCTACGCTCCCACTCTGGATGCAAGTCACGAAACCAAGGAAAGCTTCTATCAACAGCTGGAAGAAACCCTCTGTAGAATACCTAAAACGGAACGACTCGTTATTCTTGGCGATTTTAACGCTAGAGTAGGGAGAGATGCAGACACCTGGCCAGGCATCATAGGCAAGAACGGTTTGGGCAACATGAACGCTAACGGTCAACTACTCCTAACTAAATGCGCCGAACATGATCTAGTTATAACAAACACCATTTTCCGACAAAAGGATAAATTTAAAGGCACCTGGCGTCACCCCAGATCAGGTCACTGGCATCTACTGGACTATGTTATCGTACGTAGGAAGCATCTCAAGGACGTCCAAATTACAAAGGCGCGCATTGATAGCGAATGTTGGACCGATCATCGTCCTGTTGTCTCTAAAATGAAAATTGTTATGAGACCCAAACACCGAAGAACTCAAGTAAAACGTAGACTCCGTCTCTGTATTAGTAAATTGCGTGACCAACAAACCGTCGAACAGCTAAAGCAAAAAGTTCAAGAGAATTTGAGTGCACTAGAAGAAACCAATTCTGTAGATGTCGCTGCTACCTGGACACAAATTAAAGACAGTTTAAAAAGTGCGAGTGAGGAAATTCTTGGCACTGCAGCAAGTAAAAAACAAGAGGACTGGTTCAATGATAATGAAGCTTTTATACAAGAACTTCTTGACCGCAAACATACTGCCTTCCAAAACGCTATCAACCACCCCAACGACTCATCAAAAGCAGAAGCTTTTACCCAATCTAAGTATGAAGCGCAACGTGAAATCAGAAGAATAAAGAACGCGTGGTGGGCAAGCAAGGCCAGAGAAATTCAAAGGTACACCGATTCACACGACTACAGGAATTTCTTTCAAGGAGTAAAAGCAGTGTACGGCCCCAGTCGGAAAAATATGTGCCCTATTAAAGATTTAAATGGAAATCTCCTCAAAGAAGACCAGGAAATAAGAGCCCGATGGAAAGAACACTACTCTAACATTCTTAACCAGCAAAGTCAAGCCGATCACGATATTATTAATCTTATCCCTCAATATGACACCTTCGAAGACTTAGATAAACCACTGACAACGGAAGAGATCTTAACCGCCATTGGGCAGCTAAAAAATAACAAATCTCCCGGCGCCGACTCACTCCCAGCTGAGATCTTTAAAGCTGTGTCGTCAGAGCTCATACCCTACCTCAAAAAACTGTTTGATGTCGTATGGGAAAGTGGTCAAGCTCCGCAGGAGTTTCGTGATATACTTTTAATAAACCTCTTCAAAAACAAAGGGAGCGCTGCGGACTGTGGGAACTACAGGGGTATAGCTCTCCTGGCTGTTGGAGGGAAGATACTCAAATAGGCTAACACCTGTTATGGAAAAGTTACTTCCTGAAACACAGAGTGGCTTTAGACCAAACCGAGGCACATCCGATTTAATCTTCACACTTAAACAGCTTCAAGAAAAAGCACTCGAACATCAAGGAGAAATTCACATGGCCTTCATTGATTTAACCAAGGCGTTTGACTCGGTGGACAGGGAAGTGCTCTGGAAAATTATGTTCCGCTTAGGTATCCCTAGAAAATTTGTAGAAGTATGTCGCAGTCTACATACAAACAACAACGCCCAGGTTATGTATAATAATGAGGCAACCGAACCTTTCCAAACCCTCACTGGAGTTAGGCAGGGATGTGTCCTGGCACCCCTACTCTTTAATTTGTTTACAACTGCTCTAACAATTATTGTTGACAACAAACTGACAGTCAGAGGAATAGGTCTCAGATACCGTTTTGATGGCGGTCTCTTTAACATAGGGCGCTTTAGAGCTTTCACGAAGACACGCACACGATTCATTTGTAATCTCCAGTATGCGGATGACTGTGCACTTTTAGCCTCTACGCCGGAAGAGCTTCAAGAACTTTTAGATGTGTATGCCCAGAGCTATGATTCCTTGGGACTTAAAATCAACATTGGAAAGACTAAGATTATGTCAACTCCTCATCAAGTGAACCAAATAGACATTACACTTAACGGAAATTCTCTTGAAGTGGTGGATCAGTTCAATTACTTAGGCAACGTTGTTAATGACAAAGCAAACATGGACAGTGAGATTCGCAATAGAATTAACGCTGCATCTAGAGCACTCTGGGGACTTAGAGAGAGAGTATTTGACAACCACGACCTTGCTTTGTCAACGAAAATGGCTGTCTACAGAGCAGTTGTCATTCCAACACTGCTATATGGATGTGAAAGCTGGGTCACTTACCGTCGTCATGTGAAAGAATTAGAACGTTTTCAGCAAAGACACCTCAGAAGTATGATGAAAATCCGTTGGTTCCATCACATATCAAACGTGGAAGTACTCAGGAGAGCAAATAGCCTTCCAATTGAGGTGCTTATTTCAAGAGCACGCCTAAGATGGGCAGGTCACGTTCATCGTATGCATGATAACCGCCTTCCTAAATGTACACTTTATGGTGAATTGCTAAGCGGTAGAAGAAGGCGTGGCGGTCAACGAAAGAGGTTCAAAGACGCTCTCCATGAAAATCTAAAATCCTGCGGTATTGCAGACGAGCAATGGGAACAACTTGCAGCGGACAGATCCGAATGGCGAGGGGTTGTGGCCAGCTATCAAGGAAATGTTGCTGCAAGAAGGCCGAATCCAAGACCTTACCAGGTCTATGTTTGTCCTGACTGCGGTCGACATGTGCTCTCCCGAATTGGCCTCTATAGCCATAGTCGTGTGCACCGTAGATGAATGGGAATTTCAATAGACTACACCTTTTACTTGTTTTTTATTGTACACAATTTATCGACTGTAACATTTTTATACTCGGACTCGAGTAACGGCTAATAATAATAAAAAGGTTTATTGAAGTATTCTTAGTACTGACGTTAATTAAGGTTATGTGATTCATTGCTACTGCGTTATGCGGCTTATGATGATTTAAGTTATTGGCCTGCTAATTTGAATAAAGATAGAGAAAGCTTTCTTAGACTTCAAATGGCTTGTTTAAGTTTCTGTTGCAATCTTCACACAGTTCAAGTTTGTTAAAGCCTGTTTCCCACTGACGGCATAATCAAACCTTGCTCATACCCTATATGTGAATATAGTGTATTTTGTGATGAGGAAGCTTGTTTCTGATTATGGTTATTTGCGTTACGAAATCTGAGATATTTTTCACTTGAAAGTAATCTTCGATGCGTTAGCAAAGTCTTGTGTACTCTCATGATCCAGCCCTCGAAATTCTGGTAGCGAGATGAAGTTACTGGGAGGAATTAGGGACGATCCTTTAAAAACTACCCGCGTTAACTCTTTTGATTGGCATCCGCTATGCAGACCAACATGTCGCCCAGATTGGGAATTTGCTTTCTTATCGAGTCGAAGAATTTAAAAATTTGTGGCTATTGGATGGTTCAATGGATGCCGGTTCCATGGCTGTTTCACATCGTGACGCCGAAGGGGTCCCATCATGTGAATTTACTCCTCGTTCACTATGGGGTGGTATGGTGTGCACGGGAATGCTATCTTCATTGAGACGGTCTTCTGCTTCCTCTTGTACTTATTCTTCCTCCTTGAGGGGCTGCGTCTATCTTCGCTTCCGACATTTTAGTAGTTTTCTTTCCCTGAATTTGATGACTTCCTGAAAAAATAAATAATCGGATACTGAAAATTGGAATCAATTACAAATAAGAAACACAAAATTACTTGGTTAAATATCACTACGTTTTTCTTTTTGTGATTGCAGTTTTGTAGTTGCCAGACTACATTATCATGCACATTAAATATACAAATTAAATTTTCGGGTATTAATTTATCCCAAGGAGATTAACAGATGATGTTATATGGGTAGGGTTATGCAAAATAGGTAGGATCAAACAAACAATATAAGTGAGCACGTTATATCAAAGCGACAAACAAAAGGGGGTTTCCTGTTTCTAATTGGTCATTATGTAAGTTAGAATCCAGATTATTTCATTGTTTGTAAATTCCAATTGCCTCTAATATGTTTATTTTTAAGATTTCGCGGAATAATATAAAACCTCCAGCTTATTCATTAAAGGGAAATTGTGATTATATTATTGGCTATTCTGCCCATCACAACAGTGCAGGTATACTGTAATAATATAATATAATTGCTTCATTGCCCTCCATTTATAGACATTCATTTTTCTGCATACTCGTGCTTTTGTTAACCAGTTACAAGGGTTCTCTTATGTAAAATCTATTCAATGAGAGAGTCCCGTTATGATGCCATGAATACGTGAAGTAAGACACCGCAGGAAAGTTAGTGTTTTCGAATAAACAGTGACCTCGGTCGCCTAAAATTTTAATGATCGAAAATTGGATAGTATGATTTGACAACGTCTGCGCATTGTAACAAAATACATCGTGACCTTTCTTCTAACAATTCAGAAATATGCAGTAGAAGCTAATTTTCGTTAAAAATTGTGTTACCTTGGGGGACTTTTAAAAATATTTGCCTCATTTTAAAAGGCACGTCATAAACCATCCATTCCCGCAGAAAAATCGTATTCGGAGAAATAAATGAATGGCTTATGAGGTTAAATATTTAAAGAAGACCTTCATCTTTTATTTTGTGTTTGCCAGGTGGAAATAGAGCAGTACACATAGGGCTCCTCGTGCTAATTTACTTTCATTTGAGGCCCTAAATGTAGCACATAAAGTATGAAAGTACAAATAGAGTACTGTGTACTTTCCTACCTTTGTTAGTTTTGCTCAACTATAGGATATATTCGCTAAGCTATGCTACGCTGATGAGGGGCAACAACTCCGGAACACGTGTCCGTAGGTGCATTGTTGTTTCTCTTTGAGGTATAAGGCACTAAATTATTTCTTTCTTAGAAGTATTATTTTTTGTAATTTAGTCAATAGTGTTATATCTAAGATATCAAACTCAAATAAAAGCTAAGATATCCTGTTCATAAATTATTACGTTTACTAAACACATTAAAATACAAGGACATTATTTATATTACTTGATTGTCGTATTGCAATTAGTAATACAGGTCTGAATATTTAAAAATAGATCAAGTCTTCTTAATTTTGTCGTCATGCCACTGTGGGTATGGGAATTTGCGACTTCTTCAAAGCTTGGTGGAATGTCAAGCCTAGTTCATTTTGATCATCCTCTACGCGGCGTCCTTACGAGTCAACGCTTTCTGCATCCAATGTTTAGTTAGGGTTTTTGTAACAATTTTCCTAGATTGTTGCACCCTCTTTCTGAAAGAAGTTTTGGATGCTCGAGGGTTATTTGGACATTCGCTATAGAAATGCCACTGTGAGGCGTCACAATATTTGCACGGTGCCGGTGGTCGGGCTTGGTTAACTAGGGCCGGCCGTGCTATTTCTTGAAGGTCGCCTTCAATCTGCGAAGCCACATTGACCAAGTCCTCCAATAATCTAATATTTCTGCCTCGGAGTAGGGAGAGAATTTCAGGGCGAAGCTGTTGGGTAATAACAGCAGTTTTGATGGCTTCTGGTTTACTGTTGTCAACCCTGTTGAAGAGACACGTCTTTCGGGTAATGAAGACTACTACGCTCTCGCCAGGCTGTTGCTTCACGCAATACAACTTTGTTAAAGCCTTTACAGAATGCGCTGCTTCCTTTGCTTCCAACACTTCAGCTAAGTGTTCGTTCTTTGAACATGAAAACATCTTTTTTCACTTCCTGTGAAAATAGATGAAATCAATGAGGTTTAATTATATGATTATGTATAAATGATAGTACACAATGAAGTAGCAATTGTAGTGGGTAGTTAATCGGAATATCTGGAAGATACTCTTCAGAATAAGAGTCGGAACAATGATCATATACTGGGAATAGGAATCCTTAATAACTTATTTTATTTTGACGTTTTCAATAACATGCCTTTTGTTAGTAATTGTTACATAATTAATTTACGTTTTAATAAATAATAATTAAAATTAGGTGAAAAACTCGGGGGACTCTATGCAGCAGTAACAAAGGATTATTTTATTTCATTTACTGAGATCCACTTAGAGGACAAAATTTACAAAGAGTATTATAATCAAAATGTAAAATTAATCAATAACGTCGTATATTAGTCCCCTTTACATGAAATCATATAATACTTGATTCCAGTTCTTATACCAAACCCGTAGCTAATAACAAACTCAGGCTTCAGCGATTTGGGTTATTTCCAAATCGCTTCTTTACGCCCCTAAACCCGAAAGGAAACAGTATGAAAGCATATTAGGACTGTGTAAAGCAAAAAGTAAAGCTAGTTTAGTTTGGCAGTACCGACCTGAAAGTTAGACCTAGTATGCACAGCCCTGATAAACTGGGGTATTGTATAACTAAAATAGTTCCAATGAAGAACAATGTGGAGTACATGTACCCCTTAAAACTCCTTGCCGAATCAGAGTGTAAAAAATAAACATGATAACCCACTCAGCGATATAAGTTAAGCATATCAGGAATATTTTACCTTCTATGGAAGTTAAAGAACGCCAAACATTAATTGACAAACACCTGCTATCATAATACTTATTACCAGGATATACGTGAATAGCCAAATATGCAAGAAGTAGTGACATAACCATAGATTATGATTGGTTAGAGTTTCCCGAAGACAAGGGTAAACGTTTTTCCGGTTATTTATATATTAGAAAAAATAATAGTTCCGCGTGAGAAAAAACTGAATGGCGTCTTTCTCCCCAGAACTTAGGCGTGATAGTCGAAGCAAAAGTAAGAATAGTATTAATAATGAAAAATTACACTTACCTCGATGATTCCTTTGTCGATAACACTCCTAGTTCCTGATGAAGTCGGTTTCTGAAGCACTAAGGCAGATGTTTCTACGTCGAACGAAGCACGAACATTGACAAGAATTCGAAGGTTCGGTCTGTATTTATGCATTCCTAGCCCAAGGGTTATAAACAAATAAAGAGGATAGCTTATTCCCTACTATACTACAATGTTAGCCCCGAGCCAAAGATGACAGATCGGTCAGTGACGTCACCACTGGTACTCAATTCTGTGTTCTCCGTAAAAGACTGTGTATATTCTAGAGTTTTTTAGCTTGTTGTGTTTCAGATGCTTTTTGTGGTTTTTGAACACTATACTTTGTGAAGTAGGATTTTGCGAACTAGAAAACTCAGTATTTTTGTTATTAAAAGTCTAGTGTTGTTTAGTTTTTAATGGACTGTACTTGCCAACCTAACTTGTGTTTTGACGCTTTTTTTCACCATCTTGCTGATATTTTTGCATTTTAGCTTGTTTCCGAAAGGAATTTATGTAAGTGGTTTTCACAAAAACTGTAATAATTATCATTTTAAAGCCTTTCACTGATTTCTGAGGCCATAAAGTCTGGACGTATTTGCGTTATCGGTTCTTGTAAAAGCATTCAACTGATACTCAACAATAGGAAGGTGGATGTAAAATCATAAATAAAATAAATAAAAAATTAACTATTTTTTAAATTATTTTTATTAATTTTTTTCACATTTTATTATTAAAATTTATTGCAGTAGGTTCCCTAATGCTCAATTATGTCTCTGAAATGTTTTTACTTTTAGTTTTCAGAAATACATATTAATTTTATTGCCACGTGTTAATTGTTAATGACAATTTGTTTTATAAATATCAAAATATATATACAGGTGCTGGTGCTCGTCCCGTTTATTTTATCAAATATAAGGTAACGACCTAAATACCTACCTAAATTACAAATTTAAATTTAAAAAATCTTGCCCAGAACCCTGTGCAACTGGCACTAATTAGGTGAGTACTTATTTTTGTTTGTGCACCTACCTACTTACCTATCTAAGCATAGTAAAATGTTCACGTTTTAAATGAATATGTTGATATAAAGTATATATTTAAATAATTACAATAATCTTCAACTTCATATCTCCTGATCTCCAGTTCCTTTGGTTGTACAGTGTTCGCATTAGCATCATTTTTTAACCTCACCACAATAAAATTGTGAGAGGTTACTAAAATTGGTTCAAAAACGAAAATTGAGATAACATCATATTTTTACGTTTTGAGGTCCTAGGAATCCAAAAAAGTGGTTTTTGAAAAATGTCTGTGTGTGTGTATGTGTGTATGTGTGAATATGTGTATGCATGTATGTGTGTTAGCACGATATCGCCGAAACTACTGAATGGATTTGAATGAAACTTTGCATGTGCGTTTCTTTAGTGCTCCAGAAGATCTGAAAAGGTTTTGGTTGAGATCGGATTACGTTTAGTGCCGTTTCGGCGTAACAAGTTGTTTATTTTGTAATTACTTACAATGTTCAATCGAATCATTGAAAAGCAATTAAAATTCCAATTTCAACGATATATCACACTTCCACCCTTTCGATTTGGTTTCCGTGAAAAAATTTAAAAACAAAGCAAATGTGGAGCATAGATCGCATTTCGCGTGACATGATCGATGCGCGTAGCCGTTACGTCGTGAAACCGGTCACGTCACGTGTATTCCTATTCAACACGAACTGTACAGCTTTACTGTCGCATTTAATTTCAAATATTTTGAATTTGAGAACGGATTTGGATAAAAGTTTGCATGATACTTTTAGTGACTGTGTACAAATGGATTGTCACAAACTTTAAAGGTAGGTGTAACAATAGCAATATCATATGCTTTTATTATAGATTATCACTTTACCAATTTTCAGTTTATCATTGACTTTGTTTTTTTATATATTCAGCTTTAATCTATTTTCGTTTAACCAGTCCTGCACCAATTTAAGTACTTTATTTAGCACGTCTACCAATTTCTTTACGTCATTATCATGCCAATATATTATAGTATCACCAGCGAACACCTTTAATTGACATTTATGTGTTATTTGATTTAGATCATTTATGAAAATAATAAACAGAAGTGGTCCCAATACAGAACCTTGCGGGACCCCTTAGTCATTTTTTTTTTTAGATTAGTAGAAACACTATTTTCATATGACACGTACTGATATCTATCCTGTAAATAGTCATAAAATCGCTGTAATACCTTTCCCGACATCCCATATTTATGTAACTTTTTTAGCAAATGATTACGATCTACAGTCTCAAAGGCACGCTTTAAATCAAGAAACACTACCCCAATTTTACTATGACTGTCATTATCTAAAATATCTTTCCATTCCACAATTACACTTTGCAGTGCAGTTTCACATGAATAATGTTTCCTGAATCCGGATTGATTTTCTGACAACAAACCATTCTCTGTTATTATAATTAACAAGTTGATCTTTTACTACTATTTACAAAATTTTTTCATAAACAGGAAGGACTTTTACCGGCTTAAAATCAGCACAATTTTTTGAATTGTTTACTTTGGGAATAGGTATGACTTTCAAAATCTTCCAATCAGGAAATTTTCCTCTACAGAGAATCTTCAATTACATCGTAGAATCTGTTTCCTACTGTGAAAGCTAATTTAATAATTTTAGTGTTTAGTCCATCACCAAGACTAGCTGGGTATTTTAATTTATTTATTTTGTTTTTTAGGTTGCCAAATTCAGCTTTTTTAAAACTGCTAAAATATGCAGTTTTTTTTATTTTATCCAGAAAATAACAATTATTGTTGTTGTTGTGTGAGTACAACTAATTAAATGTTCTTCAGAAGGAGTTATTTATTAAATAAAACTTAACGAATCTGTAATGTTTATGGTACCTAACTAGACTTTCTTAGTTGGTCAAATGATGTTAAACTTGTTAATACGATAATAGTATATTATTCAGCGAACGATAATGTAGCAATCTGAATACTATATTTTATCTACAATTATAAAAATTGATATTAAATTACAAGTATACAGAAACATTATTTACAAAATAATGTCAACAGTTAAACGTCAAACTATAGTCAAACATGTCAAATCACCTTACTTTCCTCAATAATAATAATGGACCATTCCATTTCACCGTATCGGAAAGTTGATTGGCTGTATCTAGTGAATTATGCAACTCCCGCTTATAATCCACGCTATTTGTTTATGGATACTATTACTTGTTCGAAAGCAGTTGATTAGCGAAGATATAACAGTTTCAAATAGATTATAACCATATTAGAAACTAAAAAGTTATTAACTTCTGAATGTGAATGAAATAGTGTGATGGTGTGTATGTGTGTGTGTAGCGCCAAAGCTACTGAATAGGTTTGGATAAAAATTTGCATGAGTTTAATACTCCAAAAGATCTGAAAAGGTTTTGGTTTTTATTCTATTCTATTCTCTAAATTTGGCCGTGGTCAAAAAAAGCCATTATCACAGAAACTTTTGGTTGAGATCAGATTACGTTTAGTGTCGTTTTGGCACACAATTTAATGCTCTTTTCGGCTTCAAAGGTCCACCGGGTGGGGGGGTTCCAGCCGCTTCCAGTAGCTGCCGATTTTTTCCCTTAATAAGTTTGCTTTCAATAAGCTTCTAAGCATTTTCTTCGTCCGAAGCATATGAAAAGAGTGATGAGGAAAAATATAAAAAAGGGTAATTTGTTACAATGCATTTTCAATTATGCCATATACAGTACGGGGAAAGCTACTAGCCATATAGGGAAATCCTATACACTTATGTACATGTGCAAATGGGTTAGAATCACGAGATGAAATGAAACGGATAGTGAATGCCCACCATAATACCATTTAATTATTTGTACTTTCTCTTCTGTTAAATAAATATCTACCAGGCCAGTAGCTTCAATTATCACTGCACCATCAACAAGACTCTCTACAAAATTAATTAATTCGATAAAACACCACTGTAATTTCAAGTCCACTTACAGTATTAAAAATTCCTACAAACTAATTGACAAAATCCAAGACGTAAAATTATCTAATAACGCGAAACTGATTTTATTTAACGTCCAAAATCTATTTCCTAGTATTCCTCTAAACGACACTGTTATATGTAAATAAAAGTAGTTCAATACATAATGCTCTATTGTTTTTTTATAGAGGTACCTACCTGCCTTTTATCACTGTTTGGAGTGTAGCTACTCATTACTATACCAAGTACAACTACTTAAAACCATAAATATATATTTTTTTAAATGTCAAATGAATCCAATAAAATGTAGGTACAGATTTCATGCAATAACCCTATCACATTACAGCAAAAAAATCTTAAGCCAATTTAATCCTCTTCACTTGATTTGGTTGTATTTTATTTTGAGATGTTAAGAGCAGAGTATGACGAAAAATGTGATCCGAAACAGCATTTTCCGGAAATCGGCAACTTTCAGAAGCGAATAACTCGAGAACGATTGAAAATATAAACTTTTTGTTAAGGTAAAAAATGTAGAAAATTTTGCCAACTTTCAAAAAGGTAGGAATATTATTTTTCTCTGGCATCAGTACTTTTCAATCAATAGTTTTCGAGTTATAAGCGAAAGACCAACATCTGGGGCCTTCCGGAAACCCCCCCGCAAAGCTAAGCTGGAGTTTTAGGATGTTTACCTCCTAACTACCCCCAAAACCCACCCCTGAAGAAATTCTGCCGCCCTCCATGTAGTCTAATTCTACACCCCCATATTGAAAATTTGTTGACTAGACTATGAAACTTTGCACCTGTGGCCTAAATAAATATTATTATGGTTATTATCAAAAATGTTTTCTCTGATTATGTGATTTTTTTAAGTTAAATTAAATAGACATTAAGAAACGAAAATCTACATTGCAGACTAAATTTCGAAGAAATGTGAGCGTATATTCACCTTATCTGGACCATCAAAGTGTAACACTGAACAGACAGAATATAAAACTTTGTTATTAAATTTAGATGTCCAATTCCATTGACAAGTTTGAATGGGGAAAAAACACAGTATCAGATTTTCCTAAACTTTTTAATAGGTAATATGTTTGTTTGCGAGTGGGAGTCCTCTGTTAAGGTGCAAGTCTGGGGAGACATTCATTAATCTGTTGTGACAGCGCAGTGTTAACTACACGCTACGTCGGTAATTACTGATGACGGACCGCGACATGACATGGGCTCTGAACATTTCGTCTCGTATACCTTTAGATGAAATTAATATACCATCTAATTGTTTGATTACTTTATAATGAATAATTTTTAATTAAGGATCTGCCTTAAGGTGGGCATATCCAAGAGAGAGAGAGAGAGAGAGAGATCCGATAAGGAAATATTTATTATTTTTAACCATGACTTTATTTTTAATACACATATTGGTAAAAAAGTATAAGGTGTAGCGATATGAATTTTCACTCAATAATTTCAGTTGTTTGCAAAAATTAATTAATGTAAATTAAAAAATAGTGCCAATCTTCATAACTTGTAGTTTTAAATACCAAGATATTTAGCTACATTCTGAGAGAGTAAACATTATAAAGATCATCATTAAAGTTATGTACATTAGTTTTCAGGATTTACAAAGGGATGTAAGGTATTTCTAAATTGTGAGTATTTTTTCGACACGGTTTATCAATGCAAGGTTAACTCAGAACCAAAGGATAAATGTCGAACAAAACAATAGATATCCATTGTTTCGTTTGACATTTATCCTACAGTTAAATTTAACCCTGAATTGATAAACCGGTCCTAAGGATTACATGTTTCGCGTTTTTTGCGATTCCGGAGAAAAACGCAACCCAAGTTTCTGGATGCGCGCGTAGCACGCGCTGTTTCGCTATATCACAAAAGGGCGTCGTGACAATGGTCAGCTGACCAAACGAAAACAACTTGGCAAAAAAATTTTAAGTAATTGAAAAAAAATTAAGCATCGTGGAGGGATGTTTCCCGCATCAAACTTGTAGAGAATTTCTTTCTCTAGAACGTGATATTTTCTGTTTAATTATTAAAAGCATTTTATGACCGTCGTACCGTGTTAAAGTCGAGTGAGGCCAATTTGTTGATAGTTTTTCTTTTTATTTATTTACAAAATTGCTACAACACCAAAGCCTTATTAAACATTTTAATATGTTATTCCTGACATTGCTCATAAAATCCAAAAGATGTGAAAAATTGGTCTAGATTTATTGTACTAATTAGTATAGTTGAGTTTATGTATTATCAGCACTCAAAAAACGCAACAAAAACTTTACGACCTCATTAAAATAGCGGTACACTCTGTACTATTTGTTCACGAATTGACTCGCTTCGGCTTGTTTGATGAGAGTATGCCGCCTGACCCAACGGCGATAATAATTATATCATACAGTTTTTGTTGCGTTTTTTGAGTGCTGATAATAAATGAACTCGACTATTAGTATTGAATACTAAACAATACTTCACACAAAGATGGTCAATATATTTCACCAGTGATTACCTCCTCGAACTATACCGGGTGTTAGAAAAGTATGGGAACGGTGGAAAATCTCGAACAGTTTGCATCAAACCGAAAAATAAAAAAATACGTGTCAAAAATTTTTCAAAAACTACCCACTGATACCAAAATGACCTCCCCACCCACCACCCTGCGGGTGGGGCGAGGGGTAACTTTAAAATTTCAAATGGAAACCCCTATTTTTTATTGCAGGGATTTTAACAACAATGTTTGTTATAGTCTAGTATACTTTAACTTGGCGTGTGTATGTATGAGTTAATATTTCCGTACGATTTCATTTTCTCTTGTACACAAAGATCCAGAAATATTGTCCACGTCAACAATGTTTCTGGACTATTGCTTTAACTTTGTGTACAATATGGGAGAAAATGAAATCGTACGGAAATATTAACTCACTACATACGCCAAGTTAAAGTATACTAGACTATACAAAGTTGCACACGTATTCGAACTAGTTTTTAGAAAAGTGCCTGACAAATACAATATACCTTTCATTTCTGCGAAGGGTATAATAACGAAACTCATTATATACATATTATGCGCTTATGCCTGGAACGTATAAGGTCCGTGAATTATTTCCCGTGTATAATATAATAGAATATTAAAGCTACTGGTACAGTAGATAAAAGCTGGAAAAATATGCGAATATGAATATGTTGAGCTGTCATGCCAGAGAATTGATCACTCTGTCCCTACTGTACAAAGTTGTGCTGAACGAAAATGAACAACGATAAAACTAGAAATATGCAGCATGAAACAATTCAACGTTTCAGTATAAATCATAGATCTTGGATTTATTTTTAGTGTTACACGACAATTTTAGTTAAATCTAATTATATATACCTATACAGTTTTCACAAATATGCATGAGCATGAATAACGATTCAACTTATGTGTTCGAAAATGTATCTCTTACACAAGTAATTAATTTCACTGATAAGATTCCAGTCAATAGTCGGTATTTAACTAATAAATAGTATATTATGTAATGAGTGTAAAATTGCTATTTTGTGCGAGTTGCATACTATATTTTTTCTACGACAACACACTGCTCACGCGTAATATACTAAATAAATAATAATCGATACAAAAATATGGAGATATTTTCTTTATTGCTTTGAATACAAACCATAAGTTAGAGTGCCTGGACAGCAATGCCCAACTAGTTGAGAAAAAATAAACTATAAAATAACTTCCTACCTATTTTATTTATTTTTTAAAGATAAATTTGCAATTATTGAAAATCATTTTTGGAGAATTTGTGGAATGCTTGATACTAATATTTTCTTGATATTGGCAATTTTCCGTTGTTGAAGTCGACGGCCTTTCACGATTTTCCATTCCTGAAGTCGATGGTATGTTTGAAATGTCCTGTATCTCATTTGCAATTTTATTAGCTGTGTCAAGCTTACTTTTCTTGGATTCATCGATGTATCCTTTAGCGACTGCCGTGGACTTCCAGCCACCGTGGCGTTTTAACGTGGTTATGTCACCACCAGCATCAACAAGGATAGTTGCGGAAGATCGGCGAAAGCAGTGTCCGGTATATAATTCGCGATTTGGCAATTTTAAATACAATGCAATGTCTTTGCCCATGGCTCCAAACTTCAAGTCTATTCTTTGAACAGTACATTTTCCTTTTTGATAGTTAATGAAAAACCATAGACCATTAACATTTGGAGGGCGCAGATTTGCATATTTTTTGTACATTTCATAGTATGGAGCGGTTACAGTAAAATTTCGTACAATTTTGGTTTTAGTGTCTGGTATTGTTATTAAAAGACTGAACCCAAATCATTGAAATTAGTAATTTTCATTTGATGTAGCTCATGTCTTCTGCATGCACCCATTACGCCCATAACTAATGCGACCTAAATAGTTAACCAAATTACTTATTATTATCACATAATGGCTATAATTAAATTTACTTTTGTCGCTAAATATATTTCATCTGGCGCTTCATTTATAAATTTTTTGATGTCATTTGAGGTAAAGATCTTTGAATTTTTGGGCCTGTAGCCTTCGGATTGTCGCTTGAGGAATGCTTTCAGTTTCAAATATTTGGCGATATCTATATTTTCATCAATACTAAGAGTCGTTCTCAGCATTGAGTATTGTGTCCATAAAGTAGAACTTTTGAATTTCTTCGCCAAATCGCTAAAATAAATCATTAAAACGTCCTCGGAAAACGATTTTGCGTTTTGATCCCTTCTCCAATCCAAAAAGAGGTTGTAAGCGCGTTGATACATTTTCTTCGACGTTTCTGGTAATAAATTTAGTGTTGTCAACTTTGCCGCTTCTCTTTTGTTTGGGGGGTGTGAATTCTAAGTCATTATCACTATCACTTTCCATATTAATCATCAAATTTATTGGAAATAACTCCGAAATTATCTGCAAATGTACAAAGATGTTGACAGAAACAATCTAGAATGACATTTCATTACTCCGTCGTTGGACGTCATATTCTCTAAGCCGCCTTAAAAATTCTGTCATCAAAAACAATTAAAATGAAAATCTAACGCGAAATAAGGTCTATTCTGTAAGGCAAAAGTTAAAATTTAAAGGAACTTTAAAATTTTAACCATCCTAAATGTGGTTTGGTATTCTGCAACAGAGAAAGTTAAAATTTAAGGGGGTGTTAAAATTTTAACCATGCTGATTGTGGTTTGGTATTCCGTAAAACATTTTTTTGTTGAAATCTTTAACCTGCTCCAGTAAATTCATCAGTTAAAACATTATTTTTAGCGGTGGGTGAACAGTACCCCTTAATATTTAATTGTGATGGTTTACTACATCTTTTAATAGTTGACAGCGCAGAAAATGAATTACAAAGGTAAGTCAAGGAAACACATATATCCATTTTTAATAAATATTTCAGTAAAAGACAAAGTTTTTAATAGTATATGAGAACATAACCTCACTTTGCGACTGCTTTCAAAAAAATATATATAAACACATATACACCTATATCTATATCTAAATTTTTGTTATGGGCATATAACCAAGATATTTCTTATTAATATTATTTTACAGTAGAGAATTTCGAATCCGGCAATGAGAATTCCGAGACATGAGTAATCCCTTTAATAACCCAAAAGAGATGTTCCTTAAACTGTTCAGACTCGACAAATATTGCTACCAAGAACTGATAAACAGTCTAGGGCCTTGTATGAATCAACCACATAGCCAAACAAGAATACAAACACATCTGCGAATTTTGGCGGGATTGATCTTTTTTCTATCAAGGAAGTTACCAGATAGCTACTGGTCATGGACATTCAATTGCCTATAGTCAACCAACTGTCAGTAGGTGCATAGCTGAAGTTTTTGATGTTATAACCGAGCGTCTTCTTATTACTTGGATTAAATTTACAAGTTCAATTAAAGCCAGACAAGCCGCAAAACGGGGATTAGCGGAAATAACTGCATCATTATCTCACCTTATTGGTGCAGTAGATGGCAGATAAATACGAATAATAGCACCAAGTGCAAATCATTCAATAAATCTTGGACAACCTTACTATTTCCGGAAGAATTTTTATGCCATTAATACTCAAATTATTAGAGATTCTGTGAATGATACGGCTATCTGGATGACGTCTATGAATTTTCTTTGCCAACTGGTTCCAAAACTTCAAAATGAATCTTCGTGTTCATCAATTCCGGCTTCTACAGAAATGCCTTCAATGATTATTTTCGCAAACACTACCACAATTCGCTCTTCTAGGGCCGTCAGATATTTATATTTCTTTGTTGGGCCGCTACCTGTGCCCACCTCGTAGTAGTGCAGTACTCTGGCCTTCTTTCGAATGTTGGTCAAGAATTAATTAAAAGTCTGCAAGTCATTACAAACTATTTTGTTTTTTAAACAAATTTGTGTCGAGTTAGGTAATTATGCTCAATTCCAAAAATGATTACGTCCGCAGTTACCTTTCTCCGCTGTTTTGCTCGTTTGCTGGCACCATCAAGTCTATTTAGCTTGTCCGCCAAAAAGCAACAACAAACTTTATACTTGGCGGTGTTAGTTTATCTTTATTTTAAAAAAACTTGTTTTTCTCTATATAATTCATCATATATTTTTTTTATACTTTTATCACCCTTGGGCCCCGCGATTTTTTTACTCGTATTTTGCACCACAAAACACAAAAGACGACAACAAGATGACAATTGACGGCTGCTGAAATGATTATTACTCTCGGCGATTTGAGTGCATTTGCAACTACAGTTGGGTCTATTACGCCTATTTATACGGATATGCACGACTATTTTAGAGGCTTCCTGTAAATTTTATTTTTTAACGGTCGGATTAAATTTGAAGTTGTAGAATATGAAAAAAAGGTTAAAGACATAAATTTAACGTCCTGTTAAAATTATAACTTTTGCCTTACAGAATAGACCTTATTATCTCATATCGCATTTGTCACTTAGCAACTTGCCTGGCAACCGATGCGAAATGAAATTCCGTGCAAAATGCAGTTACTTATGATTGAGTTTACACTCTTAAAATAAACATATTTTGATGTTGTCGTAGAAAAAAATACATTAGATATAGGGAAGTTTCTATTTTGTTATAAAGAGGAGTAATTTTTTTTCGGAATAACTCTTACGGGATAATAACGTACTCAGCAACTGTTGAATAATTTTCATTGCACGATTAATAACTTAAAAATTATAGCGTCGTGAATGTTTAATAATTTTTAATGAGGTTTAAAATTATTTTATTGCGTTTTTCTTCTGTTTACTATTAAATACATTCGAAGAGTATAATTTTAATTTAATTTTAACTTAATGTCAGTTAAAGTTTGCAATATGCCTGAACTATGTAGTAAATTGGAATCTTAAAGCCGAACAATTTTCAAAAGATTATTTTAATATTTTTTTCAAAATAGACAGAGACTTTGTAATGTGTTATGAATTGAATTACGTAAATATTTTTACGATCCTGTAAATCAAAATATAATGTTAAATGACCTCGAGTATATTATATTTAACCACACAAATAATCAACGAAACCCATTGCGTGTAAGGTATTTGTTTAAAATGCATTAAAAAATATATACGACAAGGCCACTTTATCAACGTCTTGGCGGGGGTGACTTTATCTAAAATATAATTTTCATATAGAAACAATAATATATTTTCTCGAAGCCTTTCAAGTGTAGAGGTAAGGTTACTAAAATATGAATAACCTTTCATCCTTATTTATATTACGGCATCATTGGCTGACGATCTAATGAATGAAAACTTGAATATGATATTTTTCTTTACATTACATATTTAAACTAAACCGTATTTAATAATAATAATAAATAAATAAACACCACATAAATTAGACAACCCCCAATTCCAGAAGCCAGGGGCTTGTGCGGAAGGGGGTTACACATTGAAAAACGCGGACATACAACCATTTCCTCCGACAGTACCGGATCCAGGATTCGAACCCGGTGGTGCGATGTCCGTGTGATTAATCGCGATTGCCACCTCGCGCCTTAGCCCACTCGGCTATCGACCAGACTATAATTCGAGAAAAGGTATCTTTATCAGTCAAAATTTAAGCCAGGCCAAATAGTTGGGACCAGCGCTCTACTCTTGGACAATATGTAGCAAAGATTGCTGGTATAATTATTACAATCAACAATAAGACATGGGAAATTATTGCATTTTTTACAGACATGTATTGTTGTGGGGATTCATAACTATCGCCTTTTACTATAATGGTATAAACACCTTTGTTAAATATTGTAGTTATATCATAAGCAACCCACTCCTAGTTATTAGTGAATTATATATCATCCGTAATCACTAACATTTTTTAACAGTGGACATTTGACATTTAGACATATTTATTTGTGTTAAACATACAAAGTATATATACACAGGTCCAATAGAAAATACAATAGAAAAAAACATTGTATAATAATGGTACATACATTATATAGTATATAAGTAAGATACTGTGAAATAATACAAATATTGTATAATTACATTCACAATTCACATTACATCTGCAGGTAGGTAGATACATTACAATCCATGAATTCCTGGGTGTTATAGAATGCCTTTTCTATTAAAAACGTTTTTATAACACATTTAAATTTATTCAGAGGAAGAGCAGTGATGTCTGTGGGTAGTTTATTATAAAATAATGGTCCAAAATAGTTGGTTCCATTTCTACTACTTGTAAGTTTTAAACACTTTATTCTTATTTTGTGCCCTCTCTTGTATTGTGTTCATGTATTCTATTAAGACACTCGTATTTTGTTAAATTTTCCTTAACATACGTAATGCACAGGTAGATATATAAAGAAGGCAGCGTGAGTAGTTTGAGTTCTGTGAATTTATATTTTACATCGTCCTGATATCCTAGATTGGTCATAATTCTTATTACCTTTCTCTGTAAGCCGAATATTCTTTTAGCATGTGGTGAATGACCCCATCCAAGTAGAGCATACGAACACTGAGACATAAAAAGTGAATGAATATGCAGTAATAATATCCCTTTTTGGCATGATATTTATTAAACATCTGATCGCAAATATGCTTTTACCAAGTTTACCAGCTAATTTGTCCACATGTATATCCCATGACAGAGTTGGGTCTAAATACACCCCTAAAAATACCTCTTCATCATTTTTTATATCGATGGATTTGTGAGTAAACATAATTTGTTTGGTTTTTTTGTCATTAAGGCATAATTTATTTTTACTAAACCATATTTTTGCTTGTAACTGTGTATCGAACAAATGCTGGTGGAGCAAATCTAAATTTGGTTCTTCGAAAGTTATTGTACTGTCATCTGCAAATAAGATTTTATCTAGGTTGATATCGGGCAATTCAAAATTTATGTCATTGATATAAATAAGGAACAGTATGGGTCCTAAGGTCGATCCTTGAGGTACGCCATTTGTGATATTTGCAATTTCAGAATTCTTGCCATTAATAGTTGTGAATTGTTTTCGATTAGTTAGAAAAGTTCTTATTAATTCAGTATTTTTATCATCAAATTTATAATATTTTAATTTCTCGATCAGCAAAATGTGCGACACACAGTCAAATGCTTTTTGCAAGTCACAGAAAACAGCTGCCAATACATGATTATTTTCATAACTGTCTGTTATTTTATTGATTAAGTATAAAATAGCATCCCTTGTAGATTTATTGGCTCCAAGACCGTATTGGTTCGGGTAAAACACACTGTTGCTTTCAAAATGTTTGGTTATTTGTAATTTTAGAGCAGATTCAAAAATTTTTGACAATGCCAGTAACAATGAAATGGGCCTATAATTGTTTTCCTCTTGGACAGAGCCCCCTTTATGAATTGGAACTACTTTCGCAAACTTTAATGCATCAGGAAATACGCCACTAGCAACACTTTCGTTTATTAATTTTGTTAACGGAACTATAATGATATTTTTTATAGTTTTTATTAATTCAATATTTATTTCATAGACATCACGACTAGTTTTATTTTTTAATTTGTTTATTATATCTCTAACATAGTTATAGGTGGAAAATAATCACGAGTTAAAAGCTAAAATATTCTAGCTTCGCAAGTGTAATCTACCATATTGTAAGAACTTTGAGAATTAAGACGGCTTCTTTATGAGCTCTATGAAATAATTTATAAAAAATACCATCAATATCTTCCTAAACCAATATGCCATACATTAAATTTTTCTTTTACCACAGTCCCGCATATCTGTAACCTGAAAAGAGTCGATAGTTACATTAATATACATAGCAATAAATAAGAAGTTATTAACAAATTATCGGCCAATTTCTCAAAACATTTTGAAAGTGTCTAAAAGCAAGGTTATATGATTGTTTAGAAAAAAATAAAATAATATCAAACAAACAAAATATGGATGTGGAAGATGCAGCTATGAAGCTAAGAGGAATTGCTTGTGACTTCTAAAATAACAAAAAGTATCCTACTGTATTTTTAGATTTGGCCAAAGCATTTGATACCGTTATCAGGAAATATTAATAAAAAGGCTAGAGAAAGTCGGCGTTCGAGATTCTGCATTGGATATATTTAAATATTACTTGACCAACAGACGGCAAAAAGTAAAAATTAGTGAAATATTGAGCTATCCTTTATAAATGACAACTGGTGTCCTGCAGGATACAGTAAATATGCCCTATATAATAATAATATAATAATAATAATATTTATTTAATCTGTTTGGTTACAATTTATGTTTTAAAATTTTCTTTCTCTTAAAAATAATTCATGATAATAAATATTTAGTTAAGCCCCATCTAAGTTTTTAGAGAAAGACTTGTCTGTGGGTGATTATGTAAACATTTAATTATTTTTTTCTTTTCATAAATGTATCTAAATTATGTTTTATGAAATTTAATAGATAATAAGCAAAAGGCATAATTTACATAATTATAGATAAAGGAAAAAAAGAGGTTAAAAAAAGAAATAGATACAAAGATAGTTAACTGATATCATATCAAATTATGTATACAATTGCTCTGTATTTATGAAGTTTTCTATAAAATTTTCTGGTAAGCTTAGTAGTCAGTTTTTGATGTTTCCTCTTTGTTTTTTTTTTTATTATTGGTGTTTCTTAGGTGATCTGGCATTAGATTATACAGTCTTGGACCTAGATATGTTGAACTTTTTGTGACTATTGATTTCTTAGCCCTAGGTATGATTACATTAGTTCTTGTTCTTGTATTATATAAGTGATTTTTTTTAGATAATTTTTGTTTTTGATTTCATAATTTAATATTTGTTTGCAATAAACTTGTCTGATATTGAGAATTCTATATTTTTGAAATAGGCATCTACTTGGATATCTGAGATCTTTTTTGAACATAATTTTAGTTATTCTTTTCTATGCCCGTATTAATGGGGCTAGATGTGTTTAGTGCAACCCTTCCCAGGCTGTTATACCATACTGTATGATAGACTCTACTAGACCATAGTACATTATGAGTAGCTGATGTTCTTTGAGGATATTGCTCGCTTGTCTAAACGTGTAAAACAAATGTCTCATTTTTTTGCATATATTTTCAATTTGAAGGTCCCATTTCAGGTGTGAGTCAAGAATGATCAGTAGGTATTTTATGTGAACAGCCTGGTCAATTTCTATGTCAGAGCTTTGTATTTTTATTTTTTTGTAAACAGGTAATAGATTTTTATATGAGCAGAATGGCAGATATTTAGTTTTAGCGGTGTTCATATTGAGTAAATGTTGATCAAACCATTTTTTTATCGTTTGGATTAATTTAGATGATTTATGATAAACTTTTCCCCAAGTTTGTCCTTCTACAAAGATAGCAGTATCATCAGCAAATGAAATGATTGTACCATCGATAGGTAATGTAAGTAGATCATTTAAGTATATTATAAATAGCAGGGCAGCTAAGACCTTCCCTTGCGGCAATCCATAAGTGACGATTTTAGTCTCACTTTTAGTGACGCCCAACCTTATACTTTGTAGTACATAGCTTTTTAGAATGTTATATATTTGTCCCCTAAATCCCAGATCCCAAACTTTTTGCAATATTTGACTGGGACTTATAGTATCAAAGGCCTTCGCTAGGTCTATAGAAATACCAAGCGAAGGTTTTTTATTGTCTATTGAGCTATAAATTTTCTCGATTAAAAAGTTTATTGCGTCCTCAGTAGATGTTTTCTCGCTGAAACTGAACTGTTTTTGGCGTAATATATTAAATTTATTTACATATTTCTTGACTTCAAGGTTTTTTCAAGAATTTTTGAGAGGTAGGAAATTAAGGAAATTGGTCGATAGTTTTGTCTTTCAAGTTGTTTACCATTTTTATATAAAGGAATTATTTCTGCTACTTTAAAATGAGCTGGGCAGACACCTGTTTCAAATATTCTATTTACAATGTGTCATTAGTGGAGTGTGATTAAGTCGATTACTTCATTAAGTAGATCTACTGATATTTTGTCATGACCAGGGGCTATTTTATGCTTTAGTTCTAGTATGTACTTTCATATTTCTTGTTCAGTGACATTACTAAGGTAAAAACTGTTTTCAATTTTTTTGTTTGGAAAATTTATATTTGGTTTTAGTATTTTCTGTGCCATGTTCTCTCTTACATTTGTGAAGAAGTTACAGAATTCCATAGATATTAATTTTTTATCTGTTGTTATATCATTATTTGAAAGTTTTATTTCAGATATTTCATTATGTTGCGTTTTCTTGTTTGTAATTTCACTAATAGATTGCCAAATTATTTTGGGGTTTTTATCGTCATTTTTGAAATAGTTTTTAAAATAATCAGTTTTTGCTTTTTTAAATAGGACTGTTAATTTTATTGCGGTATATATTCTATGTCTTTCTTTTATTTCGTTATCATTTGGATTTCTTAGTGAAAGTTGATAAAGTTGGTCTCGCGTTTTTATGGAATTTATCAAGCCATTCGTTATCCACGGTTTTCTTTTGATAGTAAAGTTCATTTTTGTTTTCTTAGATGATTTTTCAATTGTTTGTTGGATAGTTTCCATCAGCGTATTACACAGATCATTTGCATTTTGGACGGTATAAAACTCATCCCAATTTTTTTGATACAGATTTGTTTTTACTTGATTGAAATTTGTTTTAATCGTATAGGTTGTTTCTTTTTTTTTGTTGTAATTTATTTTAGTTGGTAAAATAATTTTTAGTAGTGTACTATAGTGGTCAGAATGATTCGTTTTCAATATTACCGGTGTTAAGTGATCATTTGTCATGTTTCCCTTATAGAAAATGTGATCAATACAACTTTTCGTATTTACTGATTCTCTAGCCGGGCAGTTTACTAAAGATTTATAACGATAGTGATACATAATATCTAGGTACTCTTGTGTATAATCATCATGTTCTAGTAAATTTATATTTAAGTCGCCTAATAATATATTGTGTTCATCACTAGAGTTGTTCTGTAGATAATTTGAAAGTCCATCAAGAAAGTTATTTGCATCGAGGTTTGGGAAACGTTTGTATACACCTGTTATTGATATTTGTTTGTTATGGACTTGAATGGTAGCATTAATTACTTTAATTTCGTTCAATCTATTCATTTTTATTTTATGTTTAAGAGTATTTTTTATGTACATAACTGTGCCATCATTTTTGTTTATGTCGCCATTGTTGTAATATAGTGTGTAACCTTCAATGTGGAAATTTTTAGTATTGTTTATTTACCAGGTTTCAGTTAAGCAGATTACATCAAAATAGCATTCACCAAAAGAGGACAGAAAAATTAAGAGCCCATCAAAATGTTTTCCCAGACTATGGATATTGTTGTGATATATTTTTAAATTGTTAATTAGCTTATTTTCATTATTGTTTAGATACAATTTGCACTCATCTATTGTATCTATTTCTTTTGCAACAAAATTGATTGGATTGAAATCTCTAACAAATTGATTCATATTTCATATGACAATATTACACTTTTCTATAATTTATGCAGAAAAATATATTACTCAATGTGAACGACTTACTTAAGTAAATAATTTCTATTTCAGTTTTATTTATGGTTTTCCCATTCCTGTGGCTCCCGATGGGCTGGCAGCTTTTGTACCTGTATCAGTTCGCAGTCTGTAATTGACACGTGGTTTAGTTTCTGGTTCCTTCTCTGCGATAGGGGCTGTAATCTTGGTCTGTTTATTGGGTTTTATGTTTTTATTTATTGTCTTTTGTTGTTGATTTTGCCTGGGAATTTCCGTTTGCTGGCTGGCCTCTGGTCCTATTTGTTCATTTTCCAGTTTTATTAGATCACCCACACTATAGGCTCTTTATATTTCTTCTCTGTAGGCAGATCCTCGCCTAGGCCACCAACCAACCTAATCTTGCGAAATAGGTGAGATACCAAATTATGCCAACGTTCTCCCAAAATGGATTCTCTGATTGATGACACGGCAAAACAGTAGAGTACATGTTGAACCATCTCATTTTCTTGTTCACAACTTCTACAGATGTATTTTGCTTAATCTCATATTATGTAGATGTTTTCTTAATGGGCAGTGTCCAGTCTGAGTTTCCACTATAAAACATAGGTTCCTTCTGGACATTGCCAAGTAGTCCATTGCTGTACTCTTTTTGAGATATAGCAAGCTGACAGCTGTTTGTTTCATCCACAGCGTCTTGAATTCATTGTGGGTGTTCTCTTGAATTATTTGTGTTATCGCCGTGATTGGTAACAGACTGGCTGGATCTGGTAAAAAGACACTTAGGCCTACTGCCTTCTTGGCTAGTCTGTCGGTTACTTTGTTGCCACTGCACTGTGCATGTCCTTTAACCCAGCATACCAGTATGTTATTCATGCTGGAGGCACCAACAACTGCTTGGTGACATTCACATACTGCTCCTGTGGTAATTTTGCAACTTCTCAGGGCTAGTATGATATGATTGTCTACAACATGTGTAGATCCTGATTGTTTTGCCCGTAGTTTGTCTACGAATAATCTCTTTTGCGGCTATGGTTAGATTAGGCTAGGTTAGGCTCCGTCTGTACTACGCTGGCTCTCCCATCCATAGCTCATTTATGTTGGATTTGCAGACTTCTGGAGTATATTCTATATCTTGCCCCATCCTTCTTATTTGATCTGTCTGTGAAGATGTTGATCAAATCTGCGCCAGCAGCCTCGTTCTCACTATTCGTCTGTATTATGTAAGGTCTGTCAAAAAGACAAACTAGAAAGAAATTCCATCTGCGCACGCCTGTAGAAGAGGTATCTTCCTGACAGCCTCATTCCACATGCGAGTTATGGCCTTATACGAGTATCTCGTGGCAGACACAGCATTACCTCCATAGCTCTCTTTTGTGTTATTTGCATAGCTCCGATAATGCTGAACTGATGTATATTCCAATGCAGGAATTTGTTTAAAAAAATACATTCATGGTTAAACGTAAGTCATCTTAGGCTCAATACTACTAAAACAACATTTTTAGAATTTACCGTATTAGCTGATGATTAACTAAGGAATAAGAATTTAACAATACACATGTAATGATGAAGAAATGTATGGCTGTCTGATCATAAATAAAGTAAATGAAATAAAATGCGTTAATCTAATGGTTAATCAACACCTGAGAATGCATATCTTACAAATAGACTAATTAATAAGGCCTATATTTAAATTACATCAATTAAATGGTATTCGTAATAGGAATAATCTCTATTACATACGCTGCTTTGATGGAATCTGTTGTTGGGTATGGCATCGTAATCTGAGGTGGTCTTTTTTAAAAAAAATTAAATCATTTAGAAGAAATAATCTTACATACCTTACATACTTTATTAAAAATAATATTTGATTAAATTAGAATCCAAAATTTTAATGTCATTTAGGAAACTCACTTCATTAATTACAATAAACTACTAATAGTACAATCAATGAACCGATTCACCTCCGAAATCTGATCAACCCAACCGATTTGTTTGAAATTTTGATAGTAGCTCAAAAATGATGCAAATGACAAACCTGACTTAGTGCCGATATGTGCTTCCACTCCGGGGGTGAATGCCACCCTTTCTCGGGGGTGGAAATTTAAAAATTTAAAATGATCGGTAGTATAAAGTTTTTTCTACAACCTAATGATTTCTGAGTTATTCGCGATTGAAAATTCCAATAAAAAACACGTTGTTCAACAGTTTTTCGTGAATAACTCGAAAATTAAATATTTTCTGGAAAAAACTATTCTTATCAAAATTGAAGCTTATAAAAAAACAAATCGATTTGTCGTATTTTTTTAATGTTTTGGGTCATATTAAGCGACTTATGAGTCATTGAAGACGAATTTTTGTTTTTCGTAAATGTATCTAAAAATTTAAACTGAAATAACGGAAAAATGAGTAATTTTTCATAGAAAATGTTCATAACCTTTTTTGAAGTCCTTTATTAGACCTTTATAAAAGCCTCTAGCATAAAAATTAAGGAAGTTATAACGAAAATAAGTTAAGTCTCTGGAATTTTTGAAAAAAAATTGACAATAAAATTGGCGCCATGAGCGGCAAAATTAAAAGTAATCGTAGCCCATGAAAAATTTACTTTATTTATGTCCCAATAATACGTTCCAAAAGTTTTAATGGTTTAGAGAATGTACATTTTGAAAAAAGTTGTTTTAATTTTTATTTTATTTTTCAAATAATACGTTGTTTTTTCAAAATAACTCAAAAAATAATGGTTTTACAAAAAAAACTGTTCTCAACAAAAATTTAGCTTTCTTTTTACTGAAAATTTTACTTTTTTTAAAGTTCATGTAGCTTAAAAATTAAGCGAGATATGGGCATTGAAAGCTTTGATTTCTATGCGAAGGAAACCTCTTTTTAGCCCTTCAACCTTAAAATTCTCTGAACGAAAGGGTGTAGAAATATTGCAATCATCATGACTTTATATCTTATGAAATTCCCTGCAAAATGATGTGTGGGTGAATGCAAAAAGCTTAAAAGGAAGCCGAGTTGTCGTTAAAAAACTAAATATATTTTTCTAGAGATAATTGCAAAAAAGGGCGTGGCTCTACTTGTGTTTGTCGCAAACTTGGGTTATATTGCAATGAAACTTGCGGCACTTGCTCATGTGACAGTTGCCGAAATTGTCCTCCAGTCAACCAAGAAGAAAAGGAAGTTGATAGTGAAGAAATGGATGAATTTGAAAATTAAAATTAATATTCACTTTAAAAATCATCTTAATATTGTAAAATAAATATTTTTATTATAATTACAATGTGAAGTTTTAAGAGTTTAATTTCCCTGAAAGGGATGTTTTTCAGGGATGAAAATTTTAGAAAAAATTTCATTATATCATAAGCAGCAATTTATTTTAATTTTCTTACGCATTCCACTACTTGGAGCTTTCAAAAGGATTTTTTCCCTAACTTTTATTGTAAGGGGTGGTTTTTAGGGGTTGAATCATATTGAAAAATGATGTATCAGGTCGTTTACACTTAAAGAATATATTTTTTCTATTCAGGATCCAAAATAAAGAGATTTTATCCTTTTTAAACCGTTTTTTTAATAATTGTGTGAGGGGTAGTTTTCAGGGTAGTTACATAGTAAAATATCGAAATATTAGTTACATTATAAACAACAACAAATATTTAACATATTTGAACATATAATGATAACCTATCACTGCTTCCATCTATTAGTTTTCAATTTTTCCTAAGTTTTATTGTTAGGGGTGGCTTTTGGGGGTTTCATCATTAAAAAAATTAAGTATCATATTTCTTATACTTAAAGGGAAAAATTACGGTCCAAAATAAAAAGGTTTCATGCTCTTTAAACACATTTTTTTTATTAATTTTCGTGTGAGGGGTTGTTTTTAAGTGTAGTTAAACAGTAAAATATTGAAATGATTAAAAACAATTGATATTTAACATATTTGAACATAATTATAGCCCATCACTGCGTTAATTTATTAGTTTTCAATTTATTGGGGTAAGGGGTAGTTTTCAGCCCTTAAAAACAAAAAGCACACTTTGCGACCAAGTCAGGTTTGAAGAGGAGGGTAAAATGAACTTAATTCTAAATTTTCAAGAAGATCGGAGCAGTACTTCAGATTTCGGAGATTTGGCCCCTTTTTAACGTTGAATGATTGTACTATAACATTTAATTCTCCTTCCCGCAGGTTCGGTTTGATAAAATACCTACGAAATATTAGTCTTCCCTCCGTTACAGAAAATTATTCGTTGCCGTGTATTATCATTAATATTTTTTAAAGAGAAGGAGATATTTTTACAGATTAATAAATCCCGCATTTACCCGCTAAATGAAGCATTTTAACCCTGTGTGACAGTCAAATCGAGGCGTTGGGAAGCGTGTATTTGCCAACTAAATATTATGAAAGAGGTAATCTGATGCAATTGTTTCGTGCAGATAATCTGCAACGTCCAGTGCTTGACCAGCTGCCAGCTTAATGCAATAATATAAATGCGCCACATTGAACTAAAAGGGGTAAAACAAATTAAACATATATTTACTTGAGCAACACTAACGTGCAGCACTGAGTTTAACTGATTTTTATATTAGCACACAATATATCACCCTTTACATGTTCTTTCTAAAGTCTAATTTTGTATTAGCATGAAGTGGGGTAAAAGTAATATAGTTTTCGAATAGTGCTACTTCAAATACATATTAACCTTTAACTATGTTAGCTAATAATCCAAAGAAATACGTAATGATCAATCATTTACCAAAGGATTCCAATGGCCTGAATTAACTAGTTGTATTTTGTATGAAAATAGCAAAATTGTTTGCGAGACAGAAAAAACGCAACAAAAACTTTACGACATAATTATTATCTCCGCGGGCCATGGCGCCAAGCCTGACATTAAACATTCCCGACGCACATTAGAAACCTATAAAGGTAAGCGAGTCAATTTGCGAACAGTACTAAAAAGAGTACTTTTATTTTAATGAGGTCTAAAATTTTTCTTGCGTTTTTTATGTCTCGGTTTATTCCTAATTGACTAGGGATTAGGGGCTAATGTGATAGTCACCTATCATATACTAGCAGTAGAAAATTAATTAAAAATTAATAAGTGCAGATAATTTTGGCATATTTATTTTTAAAACTATCAAATTACAACTGAGTTATAAACTTTTTCATAAATCATAAACTAAACATTTCTTACACGAACATATAGAATATTCTTGTATAAAAATAAATTTTAGGCGGCTTATTTTATTTCAGATCGATTTATAACTGTCAAAAAATATATCAAACAGAAAACAACCCCTTCTGGTGACATAAGAGTCTGGTAAGATTCTTACAATGTCTCGGTCGTCTATTATCTGTATCACCAAATTTAGGCTGTGTAAATTGTTTTTTACGAAATTTTGTAAACTTACCTACTCAACAATCTTCATTTGGGGTTAATGTAGTAGCCAGCTAGAATTTATCGTATACCAGTAGTAGTAAATGGATATAGGGCTATTGTTAAGATTAATATATGCAGATGATATTGGCATATTTATAGGTCCTTACCATGATTTTTCTGTAATAGGGGCTAATGTAATGGCTGCTTGTGCCTATATTAACCTCGATTTGCTCTTCTCAAGGTGTAAATGTAATATGGGCTAAAATAATTAAGATGATGCATGTGCAAATTACAATTTGTGCATATTATGAAACATACTTTTTGTACACCTTTTGTAAAAATTAACTAAACTTTAAGTAATCCTCTTAAATCAAGAGAGGTGCCCCACAGGGTACAGTACTTGGTCCAATAATTTATATAGATCAAATAGCAAGAATAAATGATATGATAATGCCAAAATTTTTTAAAGGTCTTTACTTATATATAATAAATTATTTTAAATACAATTACTTCACCATTAAAGCTAAATAGGTATATAGACATTAGTAAATAATGTACAATTTATCAAAGATAGACAAAAGCTTTCTGAATATGTAAATCTGTACGAAATTTTAATATTATCAGAGAAAGTGGTGCCAAGAGTTTTGATAATTAAATCTGCATTAATTATACAATGTGATAAATACATTTCGTTTTTGAATTGATACGAAAATAAAAATCTGTGTGCCGTATTATAGGATTTATAACAATCAGCTACATTCAACAAATTTAATTCAAACTTTAATATTAGTAAATTAAATTATTGACATTAAGTAATTAACTTTACCAACATTAATTCAAAGGGAATATTGAAGTATAAAATGACAACAATTACATGAACTTACGGCAACGATAACTTTTAAATAACATGTAATCAATCGATATGTCATGCAATCTTGAGCACTCGGCACTTGTTAATTTTGAGGGGCCTCTTGCTGATTAAACGGTCTATTTTAGTTGTAATCTCCTATGGCTACTTGTCTAAAGTGTAATCCCCAGTTACATTCGAAATATTTTATGCAAGTGACATTTGAAAATGCATCTTGAAGTACGAAGATGACAATTACATAAACGTTTAGGAGTAATAACTTTTAAATAATGAAGCATCCGTGATGCATGCTGTTAATTCAATTAAGTTGTTCCAATTAAAGTAAAAGACTGAGTTGTCATACTATTATCAGTACCATTACATATATGCTGCTTGTTGCATTATACATGTGGATATCCATTATCATGCGGAAATTTCCTAGCACTCTATGGTACAACTAACACACGGCTGGAAAGTATCTTACTACAATATAAAAATATGCTCAACGTCGTTAAATTTTCTTTACAACGGTCCCTGCGTCCTTTTTAAATTTATAGTAATAGTGTGATTACAAAATTAATACTACTTAATTAAGTATATTACACTATCTATAGATGTGACAGGACTACTGGCAGAGGTGGTGGTGTACGTTGCCATTAACAATATACATCATTCTGAAATATTATTGCTGATATCTCCAATTCCCGTAGTTGACCTAGTTAGCGTATAGGCTAAAATAAACAATAAAGTCGTGTACATTATCTGTGTATATATCCCACCGACCCTCTCTAGCCATGATTATACATTAGTATTTCATTACTTGGAAACCTCTTTAAAGTGTGTCGAGCAACTATTAAATGGCGATTTCAATATTCCCGAATGACATTCTAATCAGCAAGCTAATTCATGTAAACCATTATTAGACTTGGATACTTACAATATTATAATATATTTAGTGCCAATTCAAGGTTATTAGATTTAATAATCACTTCACCTTCTTGTCCAGGAGGATGTACATCATCCATCCATTACTAGGAGAATGTTCTATTTCGAGGGTGTTCATTAAAAAAAAACCTAGTAGAGAAAATTGGATGATTGAGGAATTATTCGAATTAAAACAAATCGGCAGCTACTGGAAGCGGCTGGAACCTCCCCACTCGGTGGATCTTTGAAGCGCATTAAATTGTGTGACAAAACGGCACTAAACGTAATCCGATCTCATCCAAAACCTTTTCAGATCTTCTGGGGCACTAAAAAAACCTCAACTTAATGAATTTACAATCATCTATGCGAGTTATTACCTACATTATCGCTCGTTGAATAATATACTATTAGGATATTAACAACTTTAACATCACTTCAACGACTAAGAAAGTCTAGTTATCCTAAATACTACAGATTTGTAAAGCAACAAACTGAAAATTGGTAAAGTGATAATCTATAATAAATTCATCAACGAAGGTACAGAAAGCATATGATATTGATATTGTTACATTTACCTTTAAAGTTTGTGACAATCCACTAAAAGTTACAAATATGCCGCAATCTTATTAACATGACACCAACGTTATCGGATGACAAACGATGACAATGACAATCATCAAAATTTGCTCATTGCAATCCGATCGCTCGCGGCTGTCTTTGTTAAATGAAACAGCATTTCAATAATTTTACTAGATTTTAGAGGAATATTGGTAGTTTAATTCTCCGATTTGTCTGTATATATATTTAAAAACGGCACTAAACGTAATCCGATCTACTTCTAGAGCAGTGAAGAAACCCTCACAAGTGAATTGACACGTGATGCGATGAGTTTCACGACGTAACGGCTACGCGCATCGATCATGTCATGCGAAATGCGATCTATGCCATATTTGCTTTGTTTTTAATTTTTCTCACGGAAGCCAAATCCAAAGGGTGGAAGTGTGATATATCGTTGAAATCAGAATTTTAATTGCTTTTCAGTGGTTCCATTGCAAATTGAAAATAATTATAAAATAAACAACTTGTTGCGTCAAAATGGCACTAAACGTAATCCGATCTCAACCAGATCTTCTGGGGCACTAAAGAAACGCACACGCAAAGTTTCATTCAAATTCGTTCAGTAGTTTCGGCGCTATCGTGCTAACACACATACACACACACAGACATTTTTCAAAAACCACTTTTTTGGGTCCCTAGGACCTCAAAACGTAAAGATTTGATGTTATCTCAATTTTCGTTT
Source organism: Leptura quadrifasciata (assembly GCA_963675555.1). Taxonomy (NCBI): domain Eukaryota; kingdom Metazoa; phylum Arthropoda; class Insecta; order Coleoptera; family Cerambycidae; genus Leptura; species Leptura quadrifasciata. The sequence continues at coordinate 6,743,945 of OY776675.1, forward strand.
TTGAACCAATTTTAGTAACCTCTCACAATTTTATTGTGTATTCCAACAATGTTAAAGTTAGCAATAGTTCAGCCAATGATTAAAAAAGGAGACCCGAATATGTATGAAAATTACAGAGCAATAAGTCTTCTATCGAGTGTATCAAAACTTATTGAGTTAGCTATAAAGGAACCGCTTACGTCTTTTTTGTATCGAAATTACTTGCTCTCCAATTCACAACACGGTTTCACTAGTAATAAAAACACCGAGACAGCATTATGTGTTTTTCATCAGAAAATAATTAATGCATTAGATAGCAAAAAGTATGTGTTAGGGCTTTTTATAGATTTTTCTCTAGCTTTTGACTATGTTGACCACCAGTTATTAAAAGCTAAACTTTGTAAGTATGGAGTTAGAGACACTCCTTTAAATTTGTTATCCTCATATCTAAAGGATAGGAAACAAATTGTACGAGTCCCCAATGGTGCATCCAGCAACAGTCTAGAAGTAAAGCAAGGAGTTCCACAGGGATCTATACTTGGGTGTCTTCTTTTTATACTTTTTGCGAATGATTTAATTCTGTTGTTAAGTAAAATACCTAATGTTCTCACAATCAGTTATGTTGATGACATTAATATTCTTATAGTAGAAGACAATTTAGAAAAATTAAAACTTACCGTCGAAAGAGTTTATAATACAATAATTAAACGGTCAGAAAAAATAAATTATTTTTAAATAAAAATAAGACGTCTTCAATAGTGCTTAGCTTAAAGGGAAACCAAGATAAATTGCGTTTCCCTGACAATCTTCAAATAATTCCTACGTAATCCATTAAGTTATTAGGCATTACTGTTGACATGCATCTATAATGGAATCCACATATTGAAACACTATGTGGGAAATTGAGAAGCAGCTGCTACGGACTAAAATTTATATCTAATCATTGTAGCATAGATATTCTACTTACTCTTTATTATGTCAACTTTCATTCACGTCTAAAATATGGTATAATCAATTGGGAAAATAGTTCCCAAGTAAGTAGAGTTTTCATACTACAGAAATATGCAGTACGCATAATTGCAGAATTGCAAAGTTTGGAAACTTGCAGAAACGCCTTCAAAAGCCTTAAAATTTTGACTTTGGTTAGTATTTATATTTTGGAGATTTGTACATACGTTTTTAATAACAAGTCTATGTTCTTAAACAATCAAATAAGTCATGGGTACGAAACACGACATAAGGAACAGCTTCATACTGTCTCCTTTCGAACAGCAATGTATCAAAACAGTTTTATACATAATGGCTTTGTTTCAATTTTTTAACAAATGAAATTAAATCATCCCCAAATATTAAGGTTTTTAGAGCAAAACTCAAACATGTTTTAGTAAATAAAGTTTGTTATAGAGGAGTTTTTTGTTTGATACAGTTTTTCACCGTTTACTTGTGTTGTGTAACTTTTTCATGAAGTGTTTTAATTTTGTTTGTTGACAACTGTAATGTTTTGCTGCTGTGTTTATATTAGTTTTAAGAACCGACGTGTTTCACTTTTTCTTTGTGTTTATATTTTTTTAAATGTGGAAATAATTTTAAAATAAAAATATATTAAGACTTTAATGACTAAGTATATATTATATTTCTATTTTTTATAATGTACTCTTTTATATTTATACTTTTTTTTGTAATTTTGTTGGTTATCTTTATGTTTTCGACTTGTGTAAAACAATTTTGTTCTATACACCAATAAATATTATTATTATTATTATTATATAACTACCTAATTTTGAAATTAATGAAAACCAATCCTATAACTTTAGAAAATGTGATTTTCGTACTTTATACACTGCATTACAAACTGCGAACTGCGAACTGGGGGCTTCCGATTATTTGTATGAAGTGTTCATAACAAATTTGATTAATAGTTCCTAAAAGAAGAACGGCTTCGAAGCGTAAATATCCTGTATGGTATACTGGACAAATTATACAAATGGTCAAACAAAAGGCGCATTATCATAAGAAATATAAGAAAAGTAAATTGTTATATTACAGTCAAGCTTGAAATTAATAAAGCATTAACTAACTATATCCATGCAGCTGAAAATAACATGGAGCACGATCCTTCTCAACTGTGGAATTATATTAATGCTAGAAAAGGTACCACAGACATACCTGGACGGATGGTGTGTAAATACACGGAACATATCTGTCTGTCTAATTTCTGTGGTATTTTATATATATGTTGTTTATGACATCGCAAATGTCTTCTCTTCTTACTTCAGCTCGATATACTTAAGATCATCAAGTGGAGATATTCACGCTGATTCATATGTGTTTAATGATAATGTACTTTCTGTGAGTGAAGTGAGTGTTAGTCACATCCTTGAAGCAACGAAGCTTAAATCTAAATTAACTATGGGTCCAGATTTAGTTCCAGCCTTTATTGTAAAGGACTGTATTTCATGGTTTGTTAAGGTCCTCTGTTATATCTATAATCTTTGTCTCAAATCTAATAATTCCAGATAAATGAAAATTATTGAAACTAGTTCACAGAGTATTGCAGCAGAAAAACATGGTTTTATGAAAGGGCATTCTATTAATACGAATCTTTGCAATTTTATACAATATACTTCTAACGCTTTAGATGACAAAAGGCAGGTTGATGTTATTATATAAGGACATATCAAAAGCTTTTTTCCACTCCCTACATAGAAAATACTATTTTGCTCCCTCATTTCAAGGAGCAAAGTAGTACTTTTCCTCCCTCGGGAGGAAAATATTTTGGCTCCCTCTGGAAGCAAACAAGTAGAAACTTCAAATAGCTGTAATGGTAATAGATTTAACGAAACCATGTTTGCTTCTTCCAGAATATCTTGAGGAACTTACTTCATCTTCATATTCTGAATACATTATTATAAACTTTTTGGAAGTTTGTTTATTTTGTAAACAAGAAGCAACCTTAGCAACGTTCCATGTACATTGATTTTTAACAATATTTACTAATCTGAATACCTATTATGACATTTTGACATATTTGTTTTTTTGATTGTCATGCATAAGAAAATATAATAAAATATATGTAAAACCAATGTAAAACACTGTAAATGGTCGTAGAAAAAATCATATGTATTACACAGGAGCAAAGTGCCATTTCCTCCCTTGGATACTATCCGCGGGAGGAAATTATGCACTTTTCTCCCTTGTCATACAAATAGCTATTGATCAGGTAGATCACCGTACCTTACTTCGTAAGTTGCGTGGTTACAGTGTCTCTGATGATCTAATAACATTTTGTAACTCTTAGTAACTGATAGGATGCAATAATATGTCGACTGCATGGGACAAAAGTTATTACCCTAAGCAATAACAAGTGGTGTCACACTAGGAAGTAATTAAATTATTATATGCAGATGACCTGAACATTTTTATTATCGCAGATAACTTCGAGAGCTGTCTGTCACTGCAGAATGATCTTAATGAAGTACTTCAGTGATGTGCTAACAATAACCAGAAAATCAGCATAGGAAAGTGTACAGTAATGACTTTTGCTCGCAAATAAACCCTTACTGAGTTTGACTATCAAATTAATGACCAAAACGTAACTAGAGTAACCGTAGTTAAGAATTTGGGTATTATATTTGACCAAAAGTTATCTTTTATTCCTCACATAGAACAGGTTTCTAGCGAGGCGATCAAGATGTTAGGTTTAGGGCTTTCATAGTATTAAAACTTAAAACATTCTATTATTCTTCCCCTTATTTCTATGTGTCGTACTTATAACTACATTCAACATAATATTGTTCTCTTAGTCAACTTGTTACCTTAAGAAATATCTCATAAATGTGTCTTTGTCACTAATTTCTAACTTATTTTTTCACAGATAAATTCTTGTGTTTGTATTTTCCCCAAAGTTCCTGGCTAGAAAGGACTCATATTTTTTATCTGAGTATTTACTAAAATAAATCTGCATTCCCTAGTTTAAACATGAAGGAATTTATTTCTATTAAACTGACGCAGCAAATATAAATGATAAATAGATGTTTAACGGAAGGAGAATGGGAATATTAAATTTCACTGATAACGTAAATGTAAAGTGCATGTATTTGCAAAGTTGCAAATGACAGGAGACGGGGCTGCGGATAACAACTAAGCGGAAATAGTCGCAAAAGTGTCAGGCCAATCTACCAGGCCCAGTCTGGTTCTTTCTTCGGAAACTTGATAACATCATGCCGTTGCAAGTTAATTAAAATATTATGTATATTTAATTTTACAACTTTATAAAATACAGTTGGAGGTGTCTGCTGTTTTCTTCGAAAAATGATTAGTCATTACACTCATTACTAAGCTGAACATGAATTAAATTGCAAATTGGTTTTTGTGTTTTGTTGGGTGTGGTTAATAGGTTTAATTAAATAGTTTTCACTATTTTTAAAACTCGAATACTCGGTTTATTTTTGGAGAATAGGGTTCTTAGGTCATTTAGTGCAGAAAAAAATATTCATTAATACATTGGGTCTCATTTAAATTTGTAATCGAGCAAGTTCTCTATACTTTTTAATTACTGCTGCCTTACCTCTTATTACTTATTTCTTTTAGTGCTTTAGCTCGAATCATGACTACTTTCTTATTGGTAAATGTTAGAAAAATATTAGGTATTGGCTGAATGAAAGATAGGAGCAGATAATCATTTGGTTATCTGAGTATTTTAATCATTAATTTTTAAGTCGATCTGTTAATTATATTTTTTACATGCTTTATACGTCTGTGTTTCTACTATTGTTTGTGAACAACAGCATAATATTATGTTAGGAATTTACTACCACGTTTTTGTTTTGTTTGTTTGTAATCTGAACTATTTGGCTTGTCCTATACCATTTGATTGTAAAATAATTTTTTTCTTTGTTTTATGGTCTACTGGATAATAAAGATTATTATTATTATTTTATTTACAACGCTGCGTATATAAGTATTCCAATGTAAATTCGAATCTAAGTGGACTCTTAAATATTTAAGTATTTTGGTCTTTCTCCTTCAATTTTTTAAAAATCGTTCTATATAATCTTTTATTTAATTGCAGAGTTATTGATGTTTTCTTCGCGAAGCAGTCTTTCCTAATGTCTCTTTATTCTTGGTGAATAAATCCATACTCTCTCATTCACGACATCCCAAATTAGATTTTCCTTTTAGAAATTGATATCCAATAAACCGCGTCTCTTTGTTATGTTAAACCAATCCCGACATTGTACAACTTGAAATAAGTACCCTCCAGGTACCTGTTCTAACTTATGAATGCTACGTATCATCAAGGGTTGCGTAATGCGTAACCATTAATATCGGATGCAGTTGGCTCTTTCTACCCTACCAAATTACATAATATAATATAGTCGATAGTTACATGGCGGCTCTTTGGTAGGAACACCTTTGTAACACTTTTACATTCTTTAACATAATTCACGAAATTTTTTTTAAAAATCTCTGCTTATTATATGGAAAGGAATTTACAACTTTTATATTATTTGATTAACAGAGCTTGTAATATACGTATCTGGCTAAAATAGCAGTATATAAATGTAAAGAGATTATTGTGTATCGATTTATAAAAATTCATAAAAATATATGTGTATTTTGTATGTTTCAATGTATCGGAATTATTTATTTTTTAAACATTAATAATTAAATAAATTATGAGTGAAAGGCCAAAGAAATCAATTTTATTTTCATTTCCAGCATTATTCTCAATCAATTATTATTATTATTCTTATTAATTAAAACGAGTGTAGTCTGCCATTTATCAGTGTAATTCACAAAAATATAGATTCAGTGTGTTAACATTATCTATCGTTGATCATCTGATCGTCGAGGAGATCGATCATTCTTGAAATATGGAGTTTACAAACTTGAATAATTTCGTGCGTTTACAATATTTTGGAGGGTGCAATGTGGTATAGCAGTGATAAGCGATAGGTTAAATTTAAAATTGTACATAAAGGTAAGAATTTCGTAAGAAAAATAACAATAGTCCATCCACTACACAGTTTAAACCGGACACATTATCATATTGGTGCATATTCTGAAAATTGGTTCCATATAATTGTAGTATTAAAACATTAGAATTAAACATGATCTAATATTAAGGATAAATTACTTACAAGTGAACACCATTTTTCCACAAACCAACATGCTACGAGAAGTAGACTACATTTACTTTGATCCTCATCAGAGCCGAATATAGACTCAGGTCAGTAGCGTAGCTATGCTAGGTTAGTTCGATACACAGGGGTCCCGAGGGTTTGGGGTCCTATGGCTGTGGTTACTTCCACACCACCATCAAATTGGAAGCGTTGAGATTGTCGAGAATGGAACTGAATCCATAAGACCAACCGTCGACATCTGTTCAGAATTTTATGCAGTTCGTACAAATCTTTAAGTATTGTGCATACATAATAGAACGCAGGTATTATGGCTATTGTCCAATGTGAAAAGGTTGTCCCCCCCGTGCATTAATTAATAATAAATCCTGGTCACTACGGCACCAATGAAGAGGTTTAATCCCACTCCAATTAATTACAAATGAAATCCTGGTCACGGCACCAGTGAAACAGCTGTAGGCCCCCCTGTATATTTATAAACAGAAATCCAGGTAATTATGTCACCAGTAAATTCATTACAATTTATTTATCTGAAGGATAAACAAATTAGATTGGCCATTTGCGTGATCATCTAGTTTTGTTAGTGTAGGACCCAAATTTCGTTGTGTGTAGTTACCCTAAGTTCTTTTATTTCAAGTTTAATATTGCTTGTTTCTGTCTGATACTATATACCTTAGAAAAATAATCACTCTGTCAATTGAAATACCTGGTAAACTTGAACACACTGTCTATTAATTGAGAGACCTAGTTAATTATATATGTTATTTATGTAGTATCTTATTACTCAAGATTGCACTGTACATTTATAGTTGAAGTTTGTTTTCTATTTTGCTTTTGAAATTAAAACATTTATTTAGTTTATTACTTATATGACGAAAAGGTAAAGATGAAAGAATAAGACAATAATTGATGAGAAAAAATAGTAAAAAAAACACATTTTATTTTATATAAATTGATGCAACAATAGTCGAACATGAAATCAAAAGTAATCCAAATATTTGAGACAATTGTCTAAATACTATAATAGGAAAACATGCGTTGCTATAGTAATGACCATACTATAGATATGCTGAGTGTTTTGATGCAATAACAAGAGCTGAGATACAAAAGTATGCTGTGTTATTTTAATAAGTAATTAGAGTTGTGGCAATGGCCGGATAATAATAATCCATAATTAGAGCTGGTAGCAATTGTTAGGTAATAATGTTTTATAGTTAAAGAAAGTTGTTAACAATCGCTAGATAATAATAATTTATAATTAAAGTTGTTAGCGATAGCCAAATAATCGAATAATCGAATGCAAAACAGAGGACAAGAATCATGTCATGTTTATACATTATCAAAATTAAGTTAATAAATGAGAATTAAATACTCATGTAAAATATCATAGAATGTTGAAGAAAAATCCTTTAATTAGAATTAAAGCAAGCAGTCTACCAAATTTTGTATGACTGTCCAACAACGTAAAACAAGGTGGGTAGATGTAAATCAAACAGACGAGACGTCCCGGTTCAGTACTCGACGACAAGTAAACCCTTCTTAATACGAACAAGTTTACGGGCTAATTAACCCAGCACTGACCGATGGCCTGCACAGTTTGTGAGCCCAAGGTAATTAAATGGATGGATCGTTATTAAACAATCATAGAAAACTAAATAGATCGCTGGTGAGAAATCTCAGATAATCATTTGAAAGATAAACATTACCATGACATTTGACATATCCAAAATTAGGCACACAGTAGCCTTAATAAGTACATCAAATGAAAAATAATGGAAGTGAAAGTTTCTTGTCATTGCATAAACGCAGAAAATATATAGTTCTTGAATATAAACTTGTTATTTTGCGAACGCGAATTTCCCTAGTAAAATATTCAGAAAGTGAAATTTTATGAATTAAATTAGTGAATGAAATCATAACTGAATAACTGGTAATATAATATTATATTTTCTTGTTAAAAGTCAAAGCTAATATTTCATTTAAAATATTAATCTAATATTCTTTTGGTACCACAAATGCGTCAATTTTCCCCCTTATATGCCGACGAAACCAGAATATAAATGCAATTGCCAATAATAAAATAGCGTCTCGAAATAAGCAAGCGATCACCTTTAGAAATTTATGTCTGCAGAATTTCCGTGCGCCCTGTATAGCGTTATATCCCCGTGAATGCTCTTCCCCAGCTTCTTCATGTTTAGCGTACTCGTCGAGCATAACAAAGAGGTTAAAATGGTACTTCATAAAGAGTACGCCAAAGGATGGTTGTCTGCGGCGTCAGTACAGCGAACTCAATATCCAGCGATGTACCCAAGGGGTGGAGCAATTGTAATCTCCAGGGAGCAACAGCAAGCCCAATGTCCTGCGATGTAGCTCGAGTCTGCTTACCCTTTTTCATGGGCACTGCAGTTTCTTTTATATTGTAAAATGACGTCACAGTTTAGTCGTCCCCCAAGTCGGACGTGGGAATTGTTTACATTAACAACATCAATATTTGATACGGCGTAGTTTTGTGCAGCGTTTCAGATTGAAAACTCCACTCTCTATCTCCTCTACGGTTAAGATAGAAAAGGTTAGGCGATTTCACAGTCTGGAAAGTAACCGAAGTGCTTGACGCTTACCATGTCTGTCGTAAACAAACCCTGTGGCTGGACTCAATTTTATGTAACTTTTTAGTTAAAATTGTAGCGTTTAACTTTGCTTTAAAAGAATATAATTTTAAAATGCATTCTGGTAACTTTATTGTGTTCAGTATCAAATGACTAAATAAATGTAAAAATGAAATGAATTAACTGCAATACTTACTTGAATTTGGAAACATAAATAGGAAAAAATTAAATTTGTAAATGCTCTATATACTGGGCGTTTCAAATGTAATAGTTTCTTTCGGTTTTAGCTGTGGTCATCGAACTTGACTTGACGTTGCACTGATCATGCGAAGAGTATAATACAACAAATTAAGTATTTGGAATCCTTCTGGAGAAGCTAGCAGTATGATCAGCGAAATGTCATATCAGATTCGACGACTACGGCCAAGCACGTACCAAACTCGAAATTGGATCTAAATTTCGATTTTCAAATGTCTATATTTTCATTGACTTAATTCCCAACTAAATTACACGAGTAATAAGATTCAGTTTGTCTAGAGCTTTCACTGCAGCATATATTTATGATTCGAAGTATCCTGTGGTTGCATTAAATCTAGTAGTTTTTTACGTCATCACTAATATACGCGAGAATCTCTGAGAGGGCGCTATTTACATTTTCGCAGCACAATCTCATTCATAGAGAATAACAAATTAGTTTAATTTAGTATTGAACACTGGGAAAATGGGATACAGTGACGCAGAAGAAGTGTAAATATTCACTTGTTATATAACAAATAATAAAAATAAACGTGCAGCACGAAGAGAATACAGAGTGTTGTATCCAAATCATCCAACGTCATCAATAAACACGTATGAATATGTTTACCGAAAAGAAAATAATATCTCCAGTTTCAGTAGAAAATAACTTTCTTAGAGCAAACGAAGAAGAACAGCTGGATAACTTGTTACATTTTGAAGTTCAATTGGATAAAAGTTACTCCAAAATTCAACGAACGCTAAAAAAGAACAACTACAGACCGTACAGAATATTACAAGTTTAGCATTTAACGGAAGTTCAGAAAAGGAAACGGCGGGATTTTTGCCGCCAGATGATTCGAAAATAAAACGAATAAGAACCTAATTATTTCAATAAAAAATCATGGACAGATAGACAGAATCATTTTCCACAGCGGATTGTTTTAACAGAAAAAATCGACGCTCCTGGGAAAGAAGAAACAACAGAAAAAGATTGGTTCCGGATAATGAACTTGAGAATATGATTTGGATGCAGGATGGAGCACCTCCACATAGTGCGCTAGAAGTTCAAGAGCATTTAAACAATGCATTTCATTATGGATGAGGAATAATGGAACTATTAAATGGCCACCTAAGAGTCCCGATCTCACTCCACTAGATTCATTTTTATGGGGATATATTTAATAACAATAATAACTACAGTATTCCCGCCGTTAAAGAAGCGATTCAGAATGGAATAAATAGCATGTGAATGAAATGACCGCAGCTCGGCATCGCAGATCCCATAAAACAGATCGTATGCATACATTCGTCATGACGAAGTTTAGCATTAGCTCTTCAACCCCTCAATAAGGACACATACACCAGACGATTACACAAGGGCCATTGCCATCTACCTGAGTTGAGACTCGAACACAGGAGTGGTACAGCAGCTAGTAACGCGCCTCTCACATAACCCCATATAGTCCAATGCTACCAACTCGAGAACACGTTAAAAGCGCCACTAAATATCCATACCCTAACCAAGACTCGATCCTGGGACTCCTTGATTTGCAGCCTAAGACGTATAAGCAGTGAGTCACTGAACCAGCAATTTTTGTTACTTTTTATTATTTTATTAATAACAACGACTATTGAAAAAGATACAGGGTGTCAAAGTACAAATTTGTTTTTATAAAAATTATTGAAATGTTTAACGGCACTTTTCTCGAAAACGGTTGGAATTATCAAGTTCTACCTAGTGTACCTTTTATACGTGGAAATGACGCCCTCATCAGATTTTCTGGTCAGAAGGACCATAACGTTTCGCCAAAAAAAAATATGAAAAATATCCATCATCAGATACAGGTCCTGCGGCGCCATCTATGATCTAACGTGATGTAATACATACATTATTGTTTCTTAGAATAAAAAAAGTTCCTCTAGCAAATTTGAACTTTGACACCCTATATTTTTTTCCCCAGCAACATTTTACTAAAGCATATTTAGTTATATCCCTGTATATAACACGGTATGTTTATAATATCATTGCTATATCGTATTTGTTTCGAATATAGTTTGTATAGTTATAGCATAAGCATTGCTATTAACAAAAACTAATAAAAAGGAACAACTGGAGTAATTTCTAGTGGAAACTAATAAACGAAGACAGATTGGCGTTCTTATTAACGCGATGCATTCAGTCTCACAGCCAAACTAATTGAATCTTTCCCGTAATTCATCTTGTTCGCTGACTTTTTAGGAGGGTGTTAATATTTGTTGGCAATGCCTTAATAAATTAAATAAAACTATAAACTGTATTCTTTTTAAATTAGTTTGATAATGGTACGTTAAGCAAGTATAGTTATCTCGTTCTCCATTAGTTAAATTGCAAAGAGAAATTTAAAACCGGGGCGTAGAGTTTTAAGAGTGTATTAGTTTGGTCAGAAAATATTGAAAAAGGACACGAACTCAAAACAAACAAATGGATCAAATATTTTTATTGCTTTATCCATTATGTATGATTGCTTCTTTCCATCAAAAGGAAGAGATAAAACTCCGTGCGCAAATCCAATGTGTGTGAAAATATATGGAATTTTCATGTGTCTAAGAAATAATCTCGGAGAGGAAAGTAATTATGAAACTAAGGTAAAAAAATCATAATAAGTCAGTATTATTTATTTCTGAGATGGTTCTTTAAATAAAAATCAGATGTAATCAAAAATATTTAAAAATTATAAATAATATCTGTATTACTAATGTTGCATTTTTTCTATAATTTTATGTGACAGATATTCTATAGGTCGCCAACGTAATATCTAAAAAAGAAACGCTTTTATGGTACTGTGAGAATTTGCATTTCCTATTAGTTGTAAGTGATTGTATTTTATTTATTTAAATACAAAACTTGCAATTTACAATGAAAGAAAGGAAAAAACAGATACAAATACTTCTTCCTCAGATAAATATATTCCAACGGATCGGAATTACCAAGGATTAGTACATGCGAAAAAAAAATTATTATTTAATCATTTTGCAGTTGTATATGTAGAGCACCTAAGTGATTAAACACTTGTATTGTGCTGTGAGCAAGTGTGAGTTAACTATTGAATTTATTTTATTAACGTACAAAATGGGTAGTGTACAATTAGTGAATGATATACTTATAGGTAACAATTTCTACAACTTAAAATATAGTATTTATACTATACAATTGTCTAAAATATTTATAAAATCAGAATAATTTTGAAAAATAATTTTTTTTTGACAATGTTGAAAATTATTTTACATTTTTAATATGATTGATCTCTGTTGGCAAAAGATTACAAACTTTTGACAATTTATATATTAAAAATCTATGACAAATATTTTTATTGAATCTTGAGGTGGATATAACCTCATTAATGGTGCTAAGATAAGTGATTCGACAAGGGTCTTATAAATAACTAACAATAGTTTTCTTGAAAGACATTCTCTCAATTGATAAAATTTATAAACAAGTTTCCTTAATTTATTCGTCAAATAATCTACATGGTTACTCCATTTTAAATGTATATCACTGAAATATACCTAAATACTTGATCTCATTTGTCTCCTTAATTTCATCTTTCACACCTGTAATTTTTATATAAGCAAAATCAGGTCTATTTGCTTCAGTTAATGTAAATGCCAGGTAATGCGTCTTATTAATATTTAATGATAGATGATATACATCTAGCCAGTTTTTCATTCTTTCTATACCTAATTGAACGGCAATTTTAGTTTCAGTCCATGAATTCTCACAAAAGATAGCAACCGTATCGTCTGCATAAGATACAAGTTTTGCACTTGTCTTTAAGGACAAAAGAGAATTTATATAAGCCAAGAAGAGTATTGGACCAAGAACTGCCCCCTGAGGTACCCCTATTTTCACAGTTCCTGCTTCACTAAGAGTATCATTTAATTTCACAATTCGTATTCTATTTGATAAAAAACTGCGAAGGACATCTAATACTGCACCACGAACACCATAACGTTCTAAAACATACAAGAGTTTTTCATGATTAACAGTATCAAATGCTTTGGCAAGATCCAGGAAAACTGCAATGCACTTTTTATTTACATTTAAACCCTGTATAATATCTTTGATAACCGTGTACATAGCATCACTTGTTTTACCAGCACGATAAACCTAATTGTTTCAAATAACAATTTGTTTAACATTCAAAATGTCAGAATATTTCAATATAAATATATGTTAAAAATTATGAATTGTATAATTAGTTATTGTCAATTTCGTGCAAACAGGACTATGTCCAGTATATTTAAACAATAACTTGTGCCTTACTCTTTATAAGGACCGATTTAAATTATTGTTCCAATTATTACAAACTCAATACAGTATAATATTAGAAGTTAATGTAGTCATTTTCATGTAACATTCAATATTTATTTGTCATGTCTAGTCTGGCGTTTTTGTTAAATGTCATATTTTTGCAAGAACATATGTTCAAGGTTTTTTTCTTTAATTATTATTGCTTCAGGCAAGCACCGGTTTTAGAATTAGGTTTTTAACCGTATCACCTATTAACGACGCAGTATATCCAATATTTTTTAAAATTCGTTTAATGGGGTTCTTCCATAACTTGTATTTACAATAAATTTACATTTTAAGACTAGTAATAAGTATACAAATTTAATGGCAACTTTTTTATGGACGTTAAATAATTTTATATTCAATTTATAGCCGTTACGTCACTGGTTACCGCATGCTCAGTATTGTTTAGACAGGCAGCCAAGAGTTACAAACTTCATCATTATATTGACATAGGTCAGGCCGTCCATCACATACGCGGAGTGGGTTGTTGCAGCACATCGGTCACGACAATGAAGAATAAAAGTGTTCGAACACAAATGTATGTGTCTCATATCAAATTCTGGAAGGTACACCTCCCTATACGACCTATAAGCACTTTATCACGACATAACCCCAATAGCGGATTACGTCCAGGAAATCTCTTAAAAATTCTATTCCTTCAAACTGAACGATAGTCCGCTAATAAGAAACATAACACAAATTAGATTGCCCCATTTCGGATTAGACACGCCCTACCATACCAGATGTTACCGATCTTCTAACAAACTCTGTAGCCAAACTTCAACAACTTCCGCTTATCCTACCTTTCCTGATATTTCATATCTTTTGTATCTTTAAATCTTTCCTGTCCCCTGTCTTCCTTTATGTTTGTTTCTTTCTGTTCCGTTTGTTTATTTTGCTTCTGTGCATTTTTGTTTTTCTAAATTCATTTCACATCAAAATTTTCGCCAAACCAAAATTTCGTATAACCAAAATTTTTAAAATCGAAGTTTAAGCCAGCCACGCATAGCCCAGCATTGACATACCTCGAGGAAAGCACCTTGTGCAAGTTGAGGTGCTAGGGTCACAATCAAAATTTACAGTGACAGTGCGTGAGTTTTCAAAAAGATGTACTTTTAAGTTTTATTAAATCTGTTTACAGATATGTTTTAATTTTATAACTGAATTGTATCCATCTGCGATGGAAGGTGTTTAGGTTTAACTGTTTTCAATTATCTTTTAGCCGAACCAGACCCATTCCGCCCAAACCTGCAATCTTTCACCACGAACAACGCGGTTTGCACGGTAGATCCCGGGGTGCATTCTGGGGAGACAGATGTAAATTTTAATTGTTAATAAAGTTGAATTGAATCATATTGACATATGTGACTGACATTTTGCCGTTAAGAGAGGTTAGTTTATTAGAATCGTTTACGGCATTGTGCTTTGTTTTCAATTAATTGCCCTAAGTACCGTACAGAATTAAATTTTATTGTTTGAGCGTATTTTAGCTCTATTTTGTAAGTTACCGAGGACTTAACTATTCTAGCTGAATGAAAAATTTCGTGTAGTACCACACCTTTAGAAATGGAAAAGAAATGATTCCTGCAAAAACAGTACAGTGAATTCCAAAAAATATTTATAACTGTTCCAAAAATCATGAATATAAATGAAGCTTGAAGTATAGCTATTAGAAAAAGCAAAATTCCATCAAAATTTTCAGCAGGTATAATATGTTGCTGTGTAAATCACTTTAATGTAAGTTTTCACTAACTAGTCATAATAATGATATATGGGTATTTTAATAAAGTTTTTGAAAAAAACCTTGCACAAGCTACCAGACAAAAGCAAGTATCATGCTCTATTCATTATTACTAAATTAGTATTCACTAAAATAAGAATAACTTGTCTATAAACTTAGGTTTAATAAGTTTAACTGGATTTTTGTTTCACAGATGTAAAGAGACTGCGAAAACTGGATGAACTTCAAATTATTTCAAGTACAGTTAAAAATGAAAAAAGATGCTGTACCCCATAGAAATTTAGATGGGGAGCATGATGTACCTCAAAATCATTCCCAACTTTCGGGATCTGCAGAAAAGAGAAAAAGAGACAATGTAGAAAAATATACCACAAAAAAAAGAAGCTGTTTGCTAGAAAGGCAAACCGTCACCCTCTACTTCAGCTGATCCTACAGAAGAGACAAGTACATCAGCTAGCATCAATCGCACTAAAACACATTTGCATAAAAAAATGCAAGTAAATGTTAAATATGTTAAAAGATAGAATATAGTATGACTGGTGGTCGAGAGGTGAGCACACTTGCCTCTCGCCTAAAAGTTCCGGGTTCGATCCCCGGTCGTGGCAGTGGAAAATACTGTGAGAGGGATTTTTCCACTATACACGGATATTGGGTGTGTCCCTTATCTCTAAATGTGTAGCCCTCTCCCACACAAGGCTCTTCTAGAGCCTTCCGGGATAAAGGGGGTCGTAATTATCTGTGATGTTATTTATTTTATTAGTTCACAATGTAGGTATTAACACAACAGGAACATCTAGTACGCTGCAATCTACTGTACCCATTCAAAGTTAAAAAAATACCAAAAACAGAACCTATAACATAACTATAAATAACATAACAGACCATTATCCAACAATATTTAATATAGAATTTAACGAAACCCCACAGCAGAAACTGGAAAAAGAGAAAACCGTAATAAAAATAGACGACGGCAAACTTTTAAGATCAGTTGCATCAATAAAATGGAATGAACTGTATGAAGAAAAAAATCCCAATATTGCAATCACTATATTCTACGAAAATATTAATTCAAGGTTAAGAGAGGCAACTAATATAATTAAATTAAAAAATAAAAACAATAAGCTCAAGCCATGGATGACTATAGGTATACTTAACGCCATAAGAAAACGGGATAAACTTAAACAAAGAGTCCTCAAAAATAAACATAGCGTGGAATTAAAAGATTATTATAAAAGCTACAGGAATATAGTGACGACATTAATTAAAACGACAAAAAACAACTTCTATAAAGAAAAAATTCAGTCAGCTGGAAGCAATTATAAAAAAATTTGGGATTGTATCACTGAAGTCACAAATCACAATAAAAACCGCAAAGATAACATAGAGCAAATAATATTAGCTAATAATACACAAATCACAAACAAAGAAGAAATAGCAAGTGCCTTTAACGATTTTTTTATTGAGATAGGAGAAAACATTTCTAGAGAAATCCCGAAACACACGCAAAACCTATTAGAATACAGCAACACAAGCCAAAATCTAAATTCCATGTTCTTAGAAGACGTCACTGATACTGAAATAAATAACATTATATGCTGCCTAAAAAATAACTCATCCCCAGGAAAGGATGGAATAACAGTAAAAACGCTAAAACTAATATCTAGTCACATCAGTAAGCCGATTGCTCATATAATTAATCTCATTTTCAAAAATGCAGACATTCCTGAAGTTTTCAAAGAAAGTATAGTGGTCCCAATATACAAAAACGGCAATAAAAAGCACATGACTAACTACCGCCCAATATCACTGATAAACAATGTTGCAAAAATATTCGAAAAATGCTTAAACTACAGACTCCGTGCATTTCTGGAAAAAAATAAAATTCTCTCAAAAAATCAATACGGGTTCCAAAAATATCGAAGTACAGAAGATCCTCTTCAACTATTAACAGACACCATTATAACAAATTTTGAAAGGAGCGAAAAAGTGATAGCTATTTTTCTAGACCTACAAAAAGCGTTTGACACGGTCTCACATAGCCAACTACTGGACAAACTAAACAAAGTGGGTATTAGGGGAAATGTACATAATCTTCTGAAACATTACCTATCAAATAGACCCCAGCAAGTAAAAATAGACAACGCTTTTAGCACAAGGAAAACAATAAAAACGGGTGTGCCACAGGGCACCGTTTTAGGACCGACCCTATTTCTGCTGTTCATAAATGATTTGCTTGAGAAAAACTTTGGTTGCAAAATCATATCATATGCAGATGACACCGCACTAATCTGTTCGGGTGAAACCTGGAGTCTAGCGAGACAAAAAGCGACTGCCGCAATAAGTAAAGTTAAAACATGGCTAGATATAAACTCTCTAAAACTAAATATTGCGAAAACTAACTTCATGACATTCTCCCCAACAAAGGCAGGAATGCCACAAACAATGGAACCTATGCTGATTGACGAAGAAACAAAGAGTTACATACACAACACCACTACTATTAAATACCTTGGCGTTATCTTCGATAAACATTTAAAATGGGAAAAGCATATCAAACACTTAAATGAGAAGTTAAGGAAACTAGTTTATAAATTTTACAACCTGAAAAGTGTCCTAAATAGAAAAACTCTTTTAGTGACGTATAACAGCCTAGCAGAATCCATAATTAGGTATGGCATTAGTGTTTGGGGATCAGCATATAATACAACCCTCCAATGTCTCCAAATTACACAAAATTATATATTAAGGACAATTTTTAATAAGAAAAGTAGAGATAGCTGCCGAAATATATTTGTAGAAAATGAAATACTGAATGTGAGAGGTCTGTATATGCACGCTGCTGTAGTTTATACACACAACAAGAAACATATATTTGGTTCGAGTATTAATCACCAACATGAAACAAGAAATAACACCAAAAACAAATATCAAACTCCAAAATATAGCAAAGCAGTCTGCCAGAAACAAATCAAATACAATGGAATCAAACTATACAACCAGCTACCAGAACATATAAAAGCCCAGAATAAAAAGAAATTCAAAAAACAATGTAAAAAATATCTAGTAAAAAATTATACCATATGTCTTCAACTTTTAGCCTAATTAAGCAAGTAGTTACATCAAAAACTTAACTATCCGCCCTTTGTAAAATTGAAAATTTGTAAATATGTAAATAAGTATTAGTCAAACTCGTTTTATCTTATCTTATTTGTGTTTCTTTTTATTATTATCTGTCTCCTGTCTTCCTACCTTTCTAGCTTTAGTAAACGTAATTATAAGTATTGTAATATTAAGTATAAATGCAATAAATTAGATATAGTTAAATATAAAATTATGTGAGCAAAAATGTTATACTGCTAGACACAACACGAGGTCTCCTCAGGTGTCATAACCTATACAAATAATATATGCAATTATAATGTAATAATAAGTATATAGAGTATAAACAATTGTGAAAATGTAAAATTGTAAAAGATGTTGCAGTATTAATAAATAAAAAATAAAAAAAATAAAAATATTACATTTTTGCCGAATACAACTGAACAACGAAAAATTCACTTGAACATAACAAGTGCCAAAAGAGAATATTTTGTAATAAAGGAGCATTCACGTTTTTAGTTGGGTACCGTTTTTTTTTTTCTCTTTCGGATACAGAACTTTCGTTTTTAAGTCTATCTCGAGAGCGACATGTCTCCTTTACCTTCGTAAACGTTCTATTGATTTCGTATTTGCATCATCCGGGTGAAAGTCAAAAACGAAAATCGATGTTTCAGGAAAATGTTGTTGCGCGTACTTAATATATAATGCTAAAACGTTTTGCACTATTTTGTTAGTCGTCTAAACAACTCTGTGTAGAAGAAAAACCACCATCGATAACGATTGCGGCAATTTCATTGTTTAGAGGATTTTGTATGTTACAGAAGCCGTCATAAAACCCTGATTGCGGTAACCCCTGCAAATGTTAGTCCTTTATATTAAAAAATGGCGCCACACGATTAAAAAAATATATCTCGGCTCCAGAAGGTCGGAGAGCAAATATTTTTTTTCGTAAATTTGTAGAAAAATGCCAGTCATCGACTGGCAATAATGGCATACCAATATAATTTAAAATCTGAAAGATATTAACCTTTAAAGGTTTTTTTGGGAGAAAAACAATCGATTTTTTAACCGATTTTTCGCATACTAGTGATCATTTCGTGATATGGCGCAATAATTGCACATGTTAGCGCAACTGTTAAAGAAACTTTTGGAATTAGTCCGGTATAAAAATATGATGGCCCGTATGAGCTATTGAACATTGAAAAAAACGCGTTTTTCTAGAAAACATCAATTTTGCAAAAAATTTACAATATTTTGCAAATCTGTAAAAACACTCTAATTTGACTTATATCGGACTACGCTTTCACCGAGTTTTGTTACAAAGTATCTTTTTTTCACGGAGATACAGGTATTTAAAAAAAATTGCAATAACTAATTAATTTTGCAATTTTTAAAGACTGGGTTACACAACTTTGCTACGTAATTATTTTTTGTAGAACGCCAATTTTTTTTTACGTAAAAAACTGTTTTTCGCCAACTTTGGCCGCCATTTTTAAAAGGACGCATGTTCGTCATTTGTATTAAAAATACTACATTGAATTCTACGGAAAATTTCCGATTTTTTACATACCTTGGTTTGCAATTTTTGAAAAAAAACACGATATTTCTGTCCGTGTAAAATATAATAAGTAACTAAACGACTATGGAAACTAATATATCTATACTTAATATGCAATCGCATAATTGTTATCAAATACAAATAATTCTTGAATCAGTTATTTTCGAGTAAGAGGTAACCTAATTTTATTTTCTCTTTTCAGCTCCAAAAATTACCACTTCGACGATGGCAGATTATCCAACTGCTGCCCCGAATAACCCGAATATGGAATCCCAAAATCCAGCATCCAGGAATGCATGTTTAGGTTCAAATGCATCCAGCCTTTTAAGTTTAAATTGTTTAAATACTGGAAGAACGAACTTCACAAACAAGCAACTTACCGAGTTGGAAAAAGAATTTCATTTCAACAAATACTTAACTAGAGCCAGACGAATTGAAATAGCGTCAGCCCTGCAACTAAATGAAACTCAAGTTAAGATATGGTTTCAAAACAGACGAATGAAACAGAAAAAGAGGATGAAGGAGGGTCTTATACCACCGGAACCTATCCTGAATTCAGGAAGCAACAGCAACTCACCTACGTCCACAAATTTGTTACAAAATGAGTCTGTAGCTGGGAGCAATGAAAATAGTCGTGATTCAAATTAATTATTGCTTTTAAGTTCATTACATTAAGAAAACAGGCTACAATCAGGTCGAGTCATATGAATACGCTAGACTAGTCCATTTAAGGAGTCGGGCGAACTACCGAATGTTTGCGCCGCGGACTAGATAATGTCCCAACCTCGTTTGCAAGGGGATTCCCGAGATCAAACCAATTTTTTCACTTCGGCAACCCCCTCAAATTGGCCAAAAACCACCCAAAGTCCGTGAACCAGTTTATTTTTTTATTTGACCTCAGCCACCCCTACCCCAGACTTCCAACCCTTGTAGGGGGTGAAATTTTGATATTTGTTTTTGTGACAAAAATTAATATTTAGTATTAGGCGTTCCTTTGAGGAAGGTGGTGGGCGACCAGAATTGTGTAACCACCCCGGGGGTTGTTTTCGCCCTTAAAGGGGGTGAAATTTTTTTCATCTGTAATTGAAAAATAGTATAAAGAATATGTGTTTTTATAAATTGATTTCCCACCTTTTTAAAGATGAAAACAACCCCCGGGGGCCGGTTACACAACCCTGGTCATCTACCACCTTTCTCAAAGAAACGCCTCCTACAAAATATTATTTTTTCTCACAAAAACAAATATGAATTTTCCACTCCTTTAAAGGGCGAAAACAACTCCCGGGGGTGGTTATACAAGCCTGATCACATACCACTTTCCTCAAAGAAACACCTCCTGTATCATTTTTTTTTCTCGCAAAAATAAAACAAATAATTCTTCGCCCCCTAGAAGGGTCGGAAGCCTGGGGTAGGGGTGGCTGAGGTCAAATCCTTCGAGGGACCTTCAGTTCTATTCGAGGGAATAATAACTAGTAGAAAAACTGGAGAAATTAAACGGGTTTAGGGGATTTTGGGGGATGGTTTTTGGCCAACTTGAGGGGGCTGCCGAGATAAAGAAATTGCGACTCGGGAACCGATTCAGCACCCTCGAAAACGAAGGGTGGGAAGACATTTTCTAGCCAGAGGCGCAACATTCGGTAATTTCGTCATAAATCCTGACTTTTTAAATAGACTAGAAGAATCAATTTAATTCATAACACTTTTTAAAATATTAGCAATGTGCTTGAACAAATTAAGATACTTTTATGAAATCATCTAGGATAAAATATTGAATTAGACTGAAATTAAACAAAATGTTTGACCTGTGAAGCTCAAGAATTAGTAATATTTAAAAAGTCTCGTGCTCCTAGGGGAACACTTTTTATATAAATTTTAATGCTCTTGCGTTTTGGGTAGGTGGAATTCAAATTTGTACTATTTGTAGTAAAATTTTTTCGGCATAATCTACAAGTCATTGAGAATATAACTATATCATTACATAACAACTTGATTGTTTTTGAATTTTATTTTTAGATAAAGAACATCCCTACATTCAAGAAAATTAGCTATGTTCATTATTTAATATCTATCTATATTGTACATGAAACGCCAACCGTTTCGAAATTTTTAAAAATCTAAAGAAATAGAAAAGGTCGCCCCAAAGTAAATGAAACTTTAATTATTAAATACTAATGCTTAATATAAAACAATGTGTCTAAATAAAATTTGAAGCGACAAATACAACAAAATAATAATTCCATTACCCATAATTGTTTTTTGTTAATTTTATCATGATCTATTTGCGAAAATTTTCCAGTACGTTACGAGACATTCATCATAATTTTAAAAAACCTTCATAATGAATAGAAAAACGAGTTTCATGTATACAAAGTTTTTGAATTAGTTATCTTACACTATAGGATTTTTATTTAAAGAGAACCAAAAAGTTTTTCAAATGAAAATCATTATGTTATGAATGTGAAATTTGCTAATCATGCGTTCGTTGCCTGGTAATAGCATTTTTTTATACTAGTGTGAAAATAGTGCATTATGAAGTAAGGATGGTAACTATGTTTTTACCGCACGTGATATTCGATTAAGGGCACTAAAGTTGATACCATCGGTGTCATATATAAATTTTATATACAACCGTAAATTAGCTCATAAAAATACAAAAAATTTTTTTACTACATATTGCTGATTGTCGACAATTATTCTTATATTTTATTTATTATCATATAATTACAAAGCAAAGAACAGTTGTCATTTAAATAAACCTGATTATCCCTGGTAATGGCATAAGCAAATACGACGTTTTTCCTCAAACCCTAATAATGTTATTATTTTTATTATTTAATCCTAAAATTATTTCCTTGTAGTTTGACTTTCATATAAGGTATATGGGTGACCAATAATCCGTATTTATTTTTAAAATTCTTGATAACATGGCAAATATTATACCAACCATTCAAGTATCTATTACTATAGATACCAACCAGCCTGACAAAAATAATTTTACCACACTGAGCGAGGTAATGTATTCATTACCGCACTCAAAATGATGGGATAAGCCTTTTACTATTGATTGTAGATATACATAACCGAGCTATATGGAGGTTTTCAATCACTCAAGTGTGGTAAAAACGATACCACTTGTTTTATATTCTACTTTTTATCTCCAACCATGATATAATTTATAAACATATGAAAAACGTGTTTTAAATATGTGTAACTTTACTAGCTAAGAATTGTTGTCAAACTTTAATTGTATTTGTAACTATAGAAACCAGTCAGTGCGATAAAATCGATTTACAACACTGCATGAGTTAAAATATTACTTACCACATTCAAAATCATGTGGTAAATCCCACATTACTGCACGGTTATAGAAAAAGCAATTTCATTTTTTTATATTTTATTTTTTTTTAATCTGCTTTCTTGAAATATTTTTTTTTTATTTTTCTGCAACTTCCACACCCTTCCATAACCGGCTCCACCCCTACTAGAGCAACTGATGCGACGGTCGTTTTGGTTATTCGCTACATAAAGGTCGCCATATCCAACAGAGAGATAAATCCGATAGGAAAATATTTACTGTTTTTGGCCATAGCTTCTTATTCTAAAACACCTATTGCAAACAAACTATAAGACTACCTAAGTAGAACTATAACGAAAGTAGCGTTATAAATTTTCACTGAATAATTTCAAACATATGCGATATAGTTAGATTTAAATTTAGGAAATACGAAGATTGATATAATTTTCAAAATTAAATCTATTTTGTAAACAATTAAAATTATTGAGTGAAAATTCATATCACTGCAACTGTCATACTACTACATAGGTAGTCCTATACTTTTTTTGCCAATATATGAAAAAAGTTATGGCCAAAAATAATAAATACTTTCTTACCGGATCTATCTGTCTTGGTTATGTCCACAAGCGATGATTATGTCAAAAAGACCCCTGCCTGCCGGGGTATAAGCATTTTTGTTTCCTTATTCCACCCATTTCATTTACACCACGTTGATGCAATATGTGTTTCACCTAAACACTTTATCACATTTTCGTAATTAAATAGTTCTGATAAAAATAAATTGGTTAATTTGCCGGTTATTCAGTTTGCTAGTATACTAATTATATATTAATAACCATAAACAACATCGCACAAACATTGTTACAACGATTAGGTTTAACAGAACAACAGACTTAAGGATATGCAGAATATAACAAAATCAATTTTGCTATTTTTTACATGTATATAATGGCAAAATTTTACAAAACTTGCATTGTAACCTGTTTTCATTCTTTTTTATTTACGTATTTGTCGCCAAAGAAATTAATGTAGTTTTCGATGATAAAAGCTTTAGAACAAATCATTCCTTAGTAAATTAAAAATACTATTGTAAAACATGTATTAATTTACCTAGATCATATTTATTTATTTAAAATGTACAATGAGCATATTAGTTGCATATTTATATTGTAAATAGTTTTAAAGTCATATGAGTATATACTGAGATTATTTCAATAAAATAATGACGCATACTTTATACAATAATCTGTTAATATATATATTTTTAAAACAATGTAATAAATTAAACTGGCACTATATCTAGCTAAATTATATGTGATTGATATTTTTAGTAACTAAATAAGTAAAAAAGGTGATTAAATAAGTTGTATAAATATGTACATAAATTTTTAACCGTTAGAATTAAGTTGCTCAGGGACTGTATAATGTACTTACCAAATAATAAACTAAAATTCTAAAAAAGTCGAAATTAATATTTCTGACCATCCACCACAAACGTTAACTTAAGCCTGACATTGTATTTAAATAAATCTGTTTGTTATATCATAAATACATAAAGGCGCGTCATCATTATCGTCGGCTTTGCCGATCGGCATGGCCGCCCGTCATTTGTTAGCAAGTGTGTTCGTGCAATTCGGTCTGTGCCGTTCGGCATGAAAAGCTGTTCCGCCTGTTGTAGGAAACTTCAAAAGAAAGTATATACAAGTGGGGACGTAAGCCGGCCGGCTTGTCAATAGTTCAGTTATTTTTAATTTTATAAAATATACTTTAGTCACAGACTACCAGACTGGCAACTTCCCTGAGAAATTTATCCGGTCAAGGTCGAGGCAACAGAAGCCAAATTCAGATGTCGCTCTTAACGCAAATGTCGTTTGTCACGTCAAACGTCATCCATTGTTATTTATTGTGTACTGTGATTGTGTTGTGCTGGTGATAGTATTTTTGTAGAAACTTGACTTTTTAACATAGAATACGTAGTTTTTAATGCCCTTTAAAAATTTCGATTTCCAAAGAGGAGTTAGGTGAGTGTTATTGTGGAAATATACATTGAATTACAGTAATATATAATATTGCATTTTACAGATTATTTCTTAAAATGTCTTCTGCCTTCTGCATTGTTTGTGGAACTGAAGAAGTTGATGTGCAAAAATTGCACTATTTTCCTAGGAACCTTCATAAGTAAGTATGCATTTGCTCCAGTCTTTGTTTTCAGTTTTTTGTTTTTGCACAGTGCAATATATATTTTTAAATATCGTAAGACTACTTTAAATTATTGTTCTGCCTTACCACAGTATCTACTTCAAATAAATAAATAAATATTATCGTTTTCAGATCGAAAATGTGGCAGGACTTAATTTGAATGAAAGTGTCAGAAAATACTATACGCCATCTTAGAATTTGTAATAAGCACTTCACAGTAGAATCATACTCAAATGATACCGATTACATCCTCAATAGAAATGCAGTTCCTACCCGGTGTCCATGTGGAGACACAGTAGAAACACAAAGGGATTGTATACCTGTACCCATACAGGTCGAAGAACCCAAAGAAGATATATGTCTACCATCGACATCACGTGGTCTTCGTGTTTCTTCTGCACATAATGAGGAATTAGAAAACCCGCATCCAGAAACATCTAGTAGTGTGCCAAGTACTCCAGTTGATCGTTCATCAACACCTCTATCATCGTATACCAAATCTGGGGGATTCAGAGGCCAAAGTTCAATTTTTAAAAAATTGTGTCAAGAAGATAGTTATGTTTAAGGTAATTTCAAAAAAGGCAGATCACATACGAAAATTAAAAAAGTTGTGTAAAGAGCGAGCAAATAAAATAAAAGGAATGTGTGACCTGAGTAACTCTGATGTTGTCAGAAATATTTTTAAGGACCTAAAGTCAAGTACTGTTACTTTTTAATATTTCAACTACGCTGTGCAAAACCATATATTTCATCAGGTCCAGAGCGGCGGGATTCTAAGTTGCTATCGTATCAAGTCGATACGATACTACTGGTTCTAAGTACGTATCTTATAACAATTTTAACTCTTAATCGACAGAATACGCTCGATACCAAAGAAGTTATTGTTTCAGTCTTACGATATTATAACAGTTTACTCTATAACAACTTAGAATTTCAAACGACACGTGTTTGAAATTCGTTGCCATCGTATCGATTCGATACGATAGGAACTTAGAATCCGGCCACTGTAGTCATGTTTGCCTTGAGTTTTTTTTATTGAGGTACTAACCTCGTCATCACTGAAAATTCGAATTTGGAGAACATTGTTATCATTAAGAGGTTGCAAGGCGAGTATTTACTACAATTAATAAATGCACACGAAAAGAAATTAGCAAGAGAATTATTGTAAAATATAAATATGGTTCTCTTGATATTGATAATTTAATTGAATATAATAAAACAAAAGTGCCTTAAATATTAATAATAGTAATAAACTATCTTTATTTATGGCGGAGTTCAGCAAAGCTACTCTTCCACTCGACCACATAAAAATTATATGTTGTAGCAATGTTAATTCCAACACTAAACTTTTGAATTGCTTCCCACTTCAGATATTACTAGCTCCTAGTTGTTTGTATCTCTCCACATTCAACCAGGATTAACACCGTATTATATTGTTCCGTTAACATTAGATTCGAGAGATGCGAGTACAAGACATAAAAAAACTTTTAAACATAGACATACCTACTAACAATATGAACATACAAGGAGGTCCAAAATTGTCTCCAAATATTTCTGCAGATGATAGTACATCCAAAAATAATGGTAGTATTTTATATAAAGTTAATAAAAATTAATAATAAGGGGGATATTTAATTTAAAACTGTATCAACTTTTGGTGAATGTTACTTTGACGGTTAGTGTTATTCGAGTTGTAGTTGAAGTCTCCATTCTAATTATGTTACTTCATGATCGTGATCGAAAATCTGTGATGATAGTAACTAAGGACACGATATTATAAATAAACTGGCGTAGTTTTTTAATTTTTTAGAAATCGTACAATGAAGCGTACAATAAAAATTTTTACTGCACAGTTTCTCATAAAAGGCCACTTTTTACACGATCGTAGATAAAAACTTTATTGCTTTGCCTTAAAACAATGTAGGCATTAAAAATTCCATATTTTGCAAACCATTAAGTAAAAATGTTGTTTAATTTTGGTGTAATTATTTTTGATTAGGACGTAAAAGACTTTCCCATTGTTTAATGTCAATAAATATATTTTATTTCTCTTAATAATGAATTATAAATAATGCATATTTTTTTAATATTAGGGTACATAGTTTATTTAACAAGCATTTATAAATATTGCAAGTATAGTTAATATACATACAAACTCTTACAGTGGGTGTTTTTAACATTTTCCTATATTTCTTACTTCCAGAATCATCCTGAACTTTTGATTTCTTTTTTAACGCTTTCCTTTTGGCAACAACATTTGCAACAGTTTAAAAAGCACGAAAATAAACACAACAAACAGTAACATTTATATGGCGTACATGAATCGCTTTTAACAGATGACGTCAGAGTTTTCCCCTTTCATCTGTCGCACCTAAGTTTCCGTTCAACCTGGTCTTTTAATAATCTTGAGTACGAGAATCGCGGTGCACGACAAACGCAACCATATCGATAATATAAAAGATCACGCGGCGAATCTCAGTCAAGTCAATTCCGATCCACATTCTACAACCGATCTTGAGTTCTTCCTTGATAGCTCCAGGTAAAAAACAAATCTCGCTCCCGCATCTTAATGTAAGTGAATTTATCGATCCATTATAATCGGCACCTTCGCCAAAAAAGCGAATTTTTACAAATGTTCAATTCAAATCAATCGAGTTAATTTTTTATTTTTTCAAGACAAAACTTTCATTGTTGAAAAGTTAACATTTTGCAACATACTTTTAAGTTAATTTTAAGTGGATTAAACTCTATGAACTGTTTAAAAAGAAATATTATAATTTCGTTCTAAATCTAGTATGGTATTTCAAGAGGTAATATACAGGGTGGTGCAAAGATACCCTGCAATAAACAATGTACAAAGAGCATATTAGTTGCATATTTATATTGTAAATAGTTTTAAAGTCATATGAGTATATACTGAGATTATTTCAATAAAATAATGACGCATACTTTATACAACAACCTGTATATTTTTAGTACAATGTAATAAATCAAATTAGCACTATATCGAGCTAAATTGTATGTGAATAATATTTTTAGTAACTAAGTAAGTAAAATAACATTTAAAAAGTATTTTTCCGAACTCTTAACTAAATCTAAGTGCTCCAACTGCATATACACGGTGAAGCCTTTGACTCTTCTGCAAAAAATTAAAATCTTTTCAGAAATT
This sequence comes from Leptura quadrifasciata, assembly GCA_963675555.1. Lineage (NCBI taxonomy): Eukaryota > Metazoa > Arthropoda > Insecta > Coleoptera > Cerambycidae > Leptura > Leptura quadrifasciata. Next base: position 6,772,304 of record OY776675.1, read on the forward strand.
AAACCGATATTCTCCAATCGAAATTACGAATCTGCTCAAGGGTCTCTACCAAAGCTCTCCGACATAATCTTTTTTATTTTTAAAAACTCGAGGAGTGTATTCGTGTTCAGAACATACCAGTCTCTGAACATGCTTCCGTTGGACGCCTCCCAGTGGTCACTCGCTTTTTACCGTGCCTCTGGTTCCTATATTCCCCACATTAATTCAAACAGCTCTTCATTAAGCATGTTTGTTATCCATTCACTGAGATTGCTGAAAGCACCATGCATTTGCAGAGCATTGCCTGTGCTTTCAAAGATAGTGTTGTCAAATGCACCTTCGATATAAATAAAAACCCCCAGCGTGTACATTTTCATGTCCATTGATTTTTTTTATCCGAGACACTACAGAGTATAATGCCGATTCTGTGAATCTATCTGAGATATAAACATGTTTATTTGGATGCAGTGGGTGTAACACTAGTACTGCATCCATAATTTCTTGATCATATAGTCTTTCCAAACCTTTCAGCAGAAAGGAGATAAGGCTAACGAGCCAATTTAATTCTGGTAAGGAATACTCTGTACGTCCTGGTTTGGATGTAAATATTAGCTCAATTTCCCTCCAATTTACCGAAATGTACTTGATGGCAATAAATGCCCGCAAATACGCAACAGGTTGCTGTGTATATGTTCCAAACTCCACTGATGCAGGGCTGAAAAATTGCCGTTAATTCCTGGCGATTTAATTAAATAAGTAGGATAGTTAATCTATATATAACGGGTGAAACAGGATTATGGTATACCTTCCTTTTCTTCTTTAGCTTTGAAGATAATTGATTGAAATTTAGGATATACTACACACATAATAAGCGGCACTTTTTGACATACAATTGATTTTTTTTCACTTCCGGTGTTAGTTGTCGTTATTATCTCAGTCCAGGATCCACAAGTGGAGTACATGAGTGGTGTGTGAAACTCAGATCATTCCTGCACGGAAATGGTCCCATGCATATATAAATGGATTGGAATTCGTAAAACTTGGTAGGAATTCAAAACTAACACGAGAGCAAAAAAAAAGTGAAGAAAAGGAAAAAGTATACAAAAAACAAACATGAACCTTATATCCTACTCGAAGGTGAAGAGCGGCTTAAATCAGCGATCCAAGATACCAAACTCGGAAGTAAATCATCAGAAAATGGCTTTCTACAATACCAGTAAATAGAAAAATAGGTTAGGAAGACATGTGTTTCATATACGCAAAAAAATCTTACAATTTTTAAGAATCCGACAAACTCGAACATGGTGTGATATCTATAATAACCATATTGCACACAAAAAACAGTGAATTTCTCAATGTCCCATAAATAAATTAAATGGAAAGCCTATAATCGGCAATTAAACAGAAAATTTCACAACAAAAATTGAAAGCATCCTAGCACTTAGTAGCCATTTCCAATAAGACGCATTTAGTGTCATGACCTTGCCATTCGCCATCATATTAACGATCTAATATTCTCCAGTATACGCGGCAATCCCCTGTACACCTGTGTGTAATACCAAATGCCTATGACTGGCTTCAATGGTCCAACTATAAATAAAATATAAATCAAAGGCACCAAGAGTTTGTCAACCCAAAATTGATGAGCATATTTTTAACATGTAAGAAACAGCGAATAAGTTTTTGTTGCTTTTTTGAGTGCACCCTAAACCCGAGCTTGACTATAGATATCTCGAAAGAAGTCGCAAGGGAATACGACTAATATTTAATAATATTAGAACAGGAAACCAAACACATTTTTACTCAAGATTTACATTTTATTAATATTGGTTCTAATATTTATAACATCTTCAAACACACCAATCAAGCATGTGCTTAAAATTAATTATTTTAAATAATGGGAATTTACAAATGAGTAAAGACAAATTCATATTTCCAGCCTATACTAAATCTTAAATGGACTAAGTGCAGTATGATAATTGACCAAGGAAAGAATTTAAAAATATTTTTTAACGAGGAATAAATTTATAAAAAAATTAGAATATCTATATTATAGAACAGAAATACAGTACAATAATAGATATATTACATAGGCATTAAAAATTAAACAATAAATATTTGTTATAAATTATTTATATGTTAACAAACAAAAGTAAAAAAAATATACGTATTAATATTAAAATCATTCACCATTTACCTATTAAACGTACGGAGTTTCTGTAAATATTTTACATAAAATTACTAACGTCATATATACTAAATTGTCTACCGAAAACAAAACAGATCTCTAATAAAAGTATCCTCTTTGATAATAATAAAATCAACGAATCCGGGCGTTTTTTGAAATAACTGGTGATTCATTTAGAGGTACTTTTTTCAATGGGGATTTTATGACAGATCAAGCGTGAGTCGTGTCAAACTGTCACGATATTTTTGTTCAGTTTGTTTGACATTTCATCATGGAAAGACTTAACCCGGCACGGCGTTTACAAATTGTTCAGTTGTATTATGAAAATCATCGTTCTACAAAGAATGTGTTTCGTGCGCTTAGAGCAACTTATGGTCCACATAATCGCCTACCGAACACACAATTCGCTGTACCATCGAAAAATTTGAAACCCAATTTTCATTATTGGCTAATACGCGACCAAATAGACCACATCCAGCACGTAGTGAAGAAAATATAGCCGCAGTAACTGAGAGTATACGCGATGACCGTGATGAATCGATTCGGCGCCGTTCTCAACAGCTTGGCTTGTCGTATTCAACAACTTGGCGAATTTTACGCAAAGATCTTGGTTTAAAAGCCTACAAAATTCAACTCGTGCAAGAAATGAAAAGCTGGCCGATTTTCCGAATCGTCGCCGTTTCAGTCTTTGGGCTCTTGAAAAGCTTGAACAAAGTCCAATGTTTTCGACCAAAATTTTGTTCAGCGATGAGGCCCATTTCTGGGTTAATGGCTACGTCAATAAGCAAAATTGCCGTATTTGGGCTAAAGAGCAACCCGAAGAGGTTCAAGAGATGCCATTACATCCAGACAAAATGGTTTATGGGCTGGTGGAATCATTGGTCCATATTTCTTCAAAAATGAGGCCGTCCGGAACGTAACTGTTAATGGCGCCCGTTATCGCGCAATGATAACGGACTATTTGCTGCCCGAAATTGAAGCTCGTAATCTAGACGATATTTGGTTTCAACAAGATGGCGCTACTTGCCACACAGCCCGTGAAACCATGGCTATATTGCGAGAACAATTCGGTGAACAGTTAATTTCACGCTTCGGACCAGTAAACTGGCCATGTAGATCATGTGATATCACACCTGTAGACTTTTTCCTTTGGGGCTACGTAAAGTCCAAAGTCTACATGGATAAGCCAGCTACGATTGAGGAATTGGAAGCCAACATTACTCGTGTCATTGGCAAAATACCACTCGAAATGCGTCATCGAAAATTGGAACTTCAGAATGGCCGCAGTCACGGCCAACACTTGAAAGAAATAATCTTTAAAAAATAAATGTAAAGAATGGTTCTTTTATATGATAAGAAAGATTACTCAATAAAATTGTTTCTTTTTATTTTTTGTTATTTTTGAAAAAAGTACCTCTAAATGAATCACCCGATGCAAGTAGAAAAAATGCGCCTTTTTTTATATATATAACTGCTTAGTTCCTGACTGAAATTTCATTTTTATAGTAAATATTTACAAAATAACCGAATATAATAAACAGAGACAGAAACTCTTAATTTATTCACTGTATGGTAATGACAATGACACAAGTTTAATTGTACCAATATTTTAAGTAAACCAGTATATCCTTGTTTATTCGCATAGGTACAATAAATCGAATTATTACCATTTATTTTTTTTACTATACCTTCGTAAATCTTTACACAAACCGCAATGCTAGAACTAACAAAACAGTAACACTAATTGCAAAACCTCTTAATGGCGAACAGGAACTCCAACCACATTCAATATCCGTTTTTAGTACATCTATGACCGTATCGTTATTCTTGTTTGGACACAAAGCTGTTCTTAGATCATCATCCACATGCCTACATGTGTAGTCAGGATCGGCGAAAGAAGACGGGACACTTGGACTGTTCCGACACAAGTATTGGCGACGTTTCCTTAACCAAACTTCAATCCACCTGTAAAAATAAACAATAAAATCCTAAGAACTTGATGATGTGTTTCAATACAGCTAGATACTAAAACCCAATTTTTATTATTAACAACTTATTTTTGAAATACAAAAATGAAGTATTATTTTTCAAATACAAAAATGAAGTATATTCACCATACGCAGCAAGTACAAATATTGTTTACTAAAGCTTTAAAAAAGAAATAGAATTCGTTTTCCAAGCTTCAGCAAAATACATAATTTTTATTTGGTTCTAGTTTATGTTATTTGGCCAAAAAACCTGTTACTGCTATCTTAACGTAAAAGTTACAGGCGTAGAACTTATTTACGAGTAATATAGTTATATCGGTTAATAATACGCCAATACTATAACAAGCTGATATGAAAAAAGGGTCATGAAATGAAACGTTAAAGGTAACATAGGTAAGGATCGACCTAATTCGAGTTGTTTGATTAATTTTAGTTATCTATTGCAATATCTTTTTAAAAATAAGAGTAGCTAAAACGCCAAAAAAATTTGTTGAGACATTTCGTTGTTGTATACACGCTAAATCACATTTTTTTTTACTCCCTTTCATAATAGTATGGGGGTGGGGTGGTATTGGCGGTGATAGTGGGGGTAGCTGATGCCAAAAAAAGATTTTGAGACATTAACTTTTCGTACATGTCCTAAACTGCAATTTTATGAACTCTTATCATGCCTATTTATCCTAATTTACCCCATTTACTAACGAACCCTTCAACGGAATTAGATCAAAATATAATATAGTTCCAGATCTCGTTAAAATACATAAATGTACCAAATTTCAAGTCGATATCATAAACGGTTCCAGAATAATCGTACGCACAAGAAAAGTTACAGACAGACCGACAAACAGAAAATTTCTTTTCACTCAAATATAAAATCTCGACATTTCATGACGTTTTAAGTCTATTTCAACAATATAAATATACAGGGTGTCTCACCGGGAACTGAATCGATTGATGTAGAGAAAAGTACGCATCAGAAAGTTTTGAAAATTTAGATAGTTACTAATGTCGGTGTTGCCAATTCAACTAAAATAATTACAAGTAGCTGGCACTTCCGCTTATACCGGAAGTCGATACCAACTTGCTTATTTCAAATGGAACACCCTATATATTTTAGGGTTTTCGAAAAGAGCATAAAATACTGAGTCGAAAATATGTAGCATATCCTATACCTAAACCTAGCCGTTTCAGAGATATTTGACATTTTATAGAAAATTTGATAGGTGCAACGGTTTGCAAGAACCGTTATAACTTTCTTCGTGTAAAAGATTCTCATTTGCTTCTTGTCACGTAAAAAGAACACAAGGAGAACTATGTTTTACAACTGAAATAAATTCAATAATATCATACCAAGTGTTCCGTTTTTCGCGTTACATTTTGTCAACTTCAAACCGCGAAAACTTGTTTAGGTCAAATGGAACACCCTATATTTTTTTACGTCAAGTTGTATAAAATTGAATTCCCTTTTTTCTGATATTCACATTGTGGGGGTTAAAGTTACAACTTTTTGAAATATTTGCGATTTTATTAGAAATTCATGAATTGTTGTAATCATTTCATCAAAAAAGTTTCTTGTAAATAATTATTAATTAAATATGCGTTATGTGGGGGGGAGCATCGTCGTGCTGATAAAAAATGTTTCTATGTTCGGCGAGAGGTAAATTTTCTAAATAGTTATTATTCAAATTTTGTGAGATATTCAGATATCTTTCACCTAAAAAAAAAACAAAAATTTACGTATACATATTAGCAGAAGAGAAAATGTAATTTACCGTTTAAATTTTCCTGATAAAATTGTAATGTCACCACCCTATCGTTTCTTATGGCACAGTAAACATTGAACTGCCAACTTTCCTGAAAGTTTCGCTCTCTGAACATATGAGGATTTGAGTCACTCCAATAATGCGAATTGTGTCTATTAAAAAGTTCATTTTTAGTAAATTTTGCTTCATCTGTCCATATATTAAATAAGAATCGTGACCCTCAGACCGTATTAGAATAAACTCACAAAAATTCTGTCTTCTTAGGAAATCTGTTTCTTTTAATCCTTGAACCATATGGAATGAAAACGGGTGAAACTTATGTTTTAATAAGATTCTGTGAATTAAATCCTTGCTTAGTCCCGATTCCAGAGCAGCTTGTCTTAATGACATCCTTGGAAATGCATGAAAATATCCCAAAATGACTATTTCAATGTTTTCGTCACCAACAATTCCTTGCATTATTGCCTTGACAGAGCCATAATTTTTAAAATTTTCTAGTATGCGTTTTACAGTGTTTGGTGACGGTTTCCGTTTTTCTGGATATCGAGTAGCAAATGTGCTGGAAGTTCTTGATATTACTTTGTCAAATTCTCCATAAATAATAAACAAATTTAAAAACCCTAAAATATATAGGGTGTTCCATTTGAAATAAGCAAGTTGGTATCGACTTCCGGTATAAGCGGAAGTGCCTGCTAGTTGTAATTATTTTAGTTGGATTGGCCAACCGACATTAGTAATTATCTAAATTTTCAAAATTTGCTGATGCGTACTTTTCTCTATATCGATCGATCCAGTTCCCGGTGAGACACCCTGTATATATATATATATATATATATATATATATATATATATATTTTTGCATTACTATGCTTCCACTAGACGTGGAAGTAATTGGCATATTTTGTTCATTTGCTTGGATTTAGAAATATTTTTTCCAATTCTCCAATTCATGGAAATTCAATTTGTCATAACTCCAATTTTTCAAATAGTACCCTGCATGTTTTGTTTTCTTATCAGATGAAGTGGTAAATTTGCTTTAGACTGGTTTTTCCCGATTAAAGATTGAATATAAATTAAAATAACTATTAATAAGCTTTTTGTAGAGGCGTTTCAAATTGTATGTCTATATCTTGCAGTAAGCTGTCAAAAACAGATGAGTTATTTGTAATATTTTACTAATGAAGCTCAATTACTAGGGAATACGCGGTATACCACTTCTGTGGTTTACTTCATATTTAAAATATAGATCTGCATATGTCAGACTTTATGACGAGTCTCAGGATATTGGAAAAACTGTTATCACGGAAGCAAAAGATATCACATTTGGAGTTCCACAGGGGTCCATATTAGGTCCAGTATTATTTTTAATATACATAAATGATTTTGTTGATAATTTTCCTTCGTTACAATTTTCACTGTTCGCTGATGATACCAGTATCATAGTGAATGATGATAATTTGAACGATCTTAAAGTTAAAAGTGAAGAGGCAATGAATGGCATTACAAACTGGTTTCATGCTAATAAACTGCTCTTAAATGTTGAAAAAACAATGAATATAACATTTGAAAAATCCCACACACCAGCCTTAGATATAAATATTCAAAATGATCTAGGACAAATAACATCAGTAACTGATACTAAATTTTTAGGAATATATATTGATAGATCGTTAAATCGGTCGACGTATATTTCTAATTTAAATAAAAAACTTGGACGTGCAATTTATGCAATAAAGAACGTCAAAGAAAATATCAGCATTGCAGCGGCTCTATCTGTATATTTTGCACATTTTCAAAGCATACAGCGATATGGTGTAGAATTTTGGGGAAACCCAACTTGTCTTCGAAAAATTTTAGTGACACAGAAACGTGCTGTGCGAGCAATTTGTGGTATTCATACGAGAGAATCCTGTAGAACGGCGTTTAAAAACTTACATGTACCAACTGTAGTTAATCTTTATTTATATAAATTATCTATAATAATTTACAGAAAACGAAACACAATATCGACATCCGCTGATATCCATGATTACAATACCAGATCTAATACAAAACTAATTGCACCAAACTATAGATATATCACAAATAGGAAAGGTCCTTTATACTCCGGAGTAAAAATTTGTAATCACCTACCAAATTCTATTACATGCATAAACAGCGAAAACTTATTCAAAATTAGGCTAAAGAAAGTTTTAAATAATTATGTGTTCTATAACGTAGAAGGATACTTTACTACAAAATTTAATCCATAAAAGGTTTTTAAAGGGTTTACTTCTAAAGCATTGTATTATTGTACATTTATAATGTCTGAATTTATCTAAGTATGTGCATTGTATTTTTATTAAGATTGAACCTATTTAAGTAAATGCTCTTTCCCTTATGTCTTGATTAAGGCGCACCATGTCATGTATGTACTTATATGAGCATATTGCATTATTATTGTTATGTAACATTAATTTTTGGGAAATAAAATCTAATCTAATTAGAGAATTTTTTTTTAATAAATATAACAAAAATGTTGATGATTCATTAGCAAAAAGAAACAAAAATTCACACAATCAAAACCAATTTATAAGTTATGATACCTTATCTGGACAGCAACTTACTAAATTTACAAATATTATAATTAGAAGAATACAACGCAACTAGATAAACCTACAACAGGTGTTCAAAATCAGGGCCACCAATTTCAGAACACTTGTTCACTCTTCGAATAGTTTCTTTCATAACACATTTTAACACGACTGAAGCTATGGATTCAAAGGTATTTAAAATTTTATTTTGGAGTTCTTCTAATGTTGCAGAGAGCGTTGAGTATACTTCAAAATAATAATAACAATAATAAACGTCTTTATTTTGAGGGCGAAGTTTATCTATACGACATTCTTCCACTTAACCCTCACTTTATCAACGACATATTACAAATACAACTGTGTAATATAGTTATAATTAATAATAATACATAATAAATAACAATAACAATAAATAGTAACAACAAATATAGTGACGAAGTTCCAACATTAATAAACTAAGTAGGTGACAAACATGATATAACAAATAACATAGTAGAGATAAGAAATTTAACGAAAAGGAGAGGGAAGAAAAAATTAAGATAAATATAAAAAAAATGCTCACCAAAATTATTTAAATAACTTTGTAAATGAGTTCGGATGGAATTTTTGAATGCAGCTACAGACAAAGATTTTAAATCTTGTGGTTATTTATTATATAAATCATGCTGCATAAGTAAATGATCTTTTAAAAAACATACATAAAATCAAGTGGAGTTAAGTCTAGTGACCTAGCAGACCACCTAATAGTTCCATTAGTAGATATTACTCGATTATCAAACTTTGCACTAAGGTAATTTCCCACAAAACTAGCATTACGCGGCGGTGCTCCATCTTGTTGGAAGTACATATTTCTGAAATCTTCCAAGAAAAGTTCATCCAGTTCGTTTTCTATGTCATTTTGCAAAAAGCTTAAGTAACGCGCGCCGGTTAATGATCCTTGAAATTATGTGAATATGTTTCATATAATTCTTGATCCAATTGGTATTTGCAGCATTTAAAACCATGTTTTTTTAATATACGACTTACTGTCTCACGACTCACGAAAATATCTCTTTTGTCTCACTTGTAGAAACATTTGGGTACACATGTGTGTAAGCCAGTACATTTGTCTCAATTTCTTCGCTTACTATAAATATCTCCTCTGCCACCTCAATATTTTCTGAATTTCGGAATGACTCTTCTAGAATTTTGAAATACTGCCGGTATGGCTGACGACGATCGGGATATCTTTCATAATATATGTTGCGGACCTCTAGCGTATGCGACCCACCAAACGCCTTAGCGTTTTGTGGGCCGCATAATAACAACCGCTACGTCCGTAGCAGAGTTTCGCTATTGTCCACGAGAGGCGCGAGAGACTTCTAGTTGGTGAAAAGGAGAGATGGTGGTATATGGTTGATAATCCTACAAAACTCGGTTTATCCAAGGCATCCTGGTGGATTTTGGGATTATCAACACAGGAAAATTTTCTCCATCTGTTGTTGTTCCGTTTAGCGGAATATTTTGTTGTTGTGAGTAAATTTTAACTGCGGAAGCAGGATATTTAAGTATACAAGGCTTTCCTTTGGAAGTGTCGTGTCGACTTGAAAGGCGGACTCGACCCCATTCATCCAACTGTGGCTTTCTAGGAACATTGGTGGATTATTCCCTCATCAGTGAGGGTTCCACGGACGGGGCTTCTACATACATCAGTGAAGTTCCACGGACGAGGCTTCCACACACAGTAGAAAGTTCCAGTGCTGGAAAGGCTATAATCAACCCCATCTTTGGGTCAATTTCTTTCGTCCCGAAGACACCACCGTAGGGCTACAGGTTCTTCAACGTCGAAGTCGGTATCGTACCACCCTAGATAAGTGTGTTGTTTTTATTTACCGGGCACCACCTTCAGTGGTTCTGTGTAGTTATATCCATTCATACTTACTTTTGTATTCTAACTTGTACATATTTAAAGATTTTATGCATTTATATTTATTTAAGGAGGTTCTCTAAATCAGACCCATTGTGGCCGAATTTATTACCATTTATCATCACGTTGTAAACCGATGTGTAGCTACACGAGGTATTTTATTAATGTTGTAACTTATTAATCAAGAAATTTGCCACACCTTTTGAACATCGTCAGGTTACATGCTAGAGAACCAATATGTGTAAATTCCGTAATATAGTGCATTTTATGTTTAAAGAAAGTGTCATTATTTCGTCTGCGACCACTACGTATGGAACCCTCAGTGATTTGTGTAAGTAAACTAATAATTTGTTATAGTTTATGTAAACTTGGGCTTAACGCCCTGAGATAGTCTGAGCTAGTGAAATTTTATCGTGGGCACGTTACATCACTTATCCGGGTTAAGTTGTGCCTGCGATATCTGCTACGTTACAGTAGCTCAAGTGATTTCTTTATGTAATATTTTATAACCACTAATATCCAACGTATTCATTTGTTTATGTACGTGTAAATCGTAGCATATAGCCGTGCGGCCGCATAGGCAGTTTTCTTACAGCCGTAAATTAGAAGTAAATCTACCTTTTCATTTTGTGTATATTGCACCGTAAATCGAATCTTATTTTGAACAAAGCACCTAAATATAAATTTACAAATAATAAATACGCCTCTATTTCGCTCAACAATAAAGTTTTGATAGATGTTGTGCAATTTTTCATCTGTTTTTCATGGCTTACTGCAAGATATGGACACAATTCTTCTGCAAAAATATTAATATTTATTTTAATTTATATTCCATTTTTAATCGGGAAGAACCAGTCTAAAGCAAATTTACCACTTTATCTGATAAAAAAATATAAAACATTCAGGATACTATTTGAAAAATTAGATTTATGACAATTGAATTTCCATGAAATAGAAAAATGGGAAAAACATTTCCAAATCCAAGCAAATGAACAAAATAGGTCAATTTTACATTCGAATCTGAATACACTAGAATCACAACTAGAGGGTTCCCTATGTACTAGAATATACTTTTTAAATTACCCAAGGTCACAGTCGCATGACCATTTATTTCCTGCTATCTTCAAATCTATCAAAAATATCTTATCATATAAATCTGGTTTGGGTCCAGTTGAAGGATTTAATAAATTTTGCATTCCTCCGTTATCTCTAAAGTCGACTGTTAAATTCCTAGCGAGGCCTACATTTTCAAAAATGTTTGAGGAAATCTTTACTATGCTCGTGTTTCGAACGCAGAAATGTAAAATGGGACTTCTGACCCCCTAAAAGAAATGTACATATGTATTTATATCTTACCTGATTAAATACTGATGAATAATTACCTGTAACACTCGTGTCCCTAATTGTTGTAAACCTTTTCCTGTGAACGTAATATTCCACAATTTCGGGGGAAGATCTCCAAACATTTCTCTTTCCAAATTTTCCTCAGTAGGTGTATCAACCTATGAAATATAATCTTAGTGGCGACAATAACTATCAGAACTTAAAATTATTACGTGTATTTCTAAATTTTTTAGTCCTGCATTAAACTGTAAAAGAGATGGGACATTAAAATTCTTTAAATTCTTGTAGTAATTCATTTTTAGTGTCCTCAAAGAATACATTTTGCAAAATACTCCAGCCTAAAATATGAAATAATTAATAGTAGAAAGTGTGCTGATTTTATTTTAGTTACTTCCAATGCATTTAAATCAAAATTTCGTATGTCCAACTCTACCAAGTGGTCTGCAACTCCTAGTAAGCTTGTATTACTTAAAAACGTTATCGGATTATCGACCATTGATAAATATCTCAACTGCGTTAAAGAATGTGTGACTATAGGTATTGCTGTCAAATCATTGTAATCCAAATTCAGCGTTTGCAAATTAGTCATATTTGTTGCCATTTCCGGTGGAACAGTTGGAAGTGCGTTATAAGCCAAAGATAAAGATACCAGATGTGGCGTTGGTAATGTAGGAACCTGAAATATATTTTAATATAACTTGTCTGTTTCCAGTACCCGGTTCACGGTTATATTTGTAAGACAATGGAAATTACACAGCCGTGTACACGGGATGATAGTCGCGATGGATTTAGAAAGTGGGAGCCTCTCATTGGGAGTTCCAGTTTATTATGAAGTGCCCCAAAGCTTTTATAACAGTACGTTGACTTTAAAAAAGCTCGTAGGATGTGTTTTTAACCATTATGAGTTGATTAATATGTGGTAAAAATTATCATTTTTTGACCACCAACAAAATAGCACACAAAAAATATCGTTTGTATTCTTCTGTAGGTTCGTTCATTTGGTTTGCGTTATGAGATTACCATTTTATAATTTTTAATAGAAAATATTCAGTTTTCCGTTCTATTAATATACTTTTGTAACAAAGTAATTTAGTTATGAAAGTGTGTCTAACATTTGTATCTATATTTTTATTCAAACTGTATAATTTTCTCATAATGTATTTCCAATATAATAACTGTTTGATTGTTTATTGTGCCGCATTAAATTAAACTTTATTGATAGGTCATGCATGTAATTATTGTTTGCAAACATTTTCACTGTCAAATAAATAAATCCGAGATAGTGCATATGCAAACAAATGACAAGTAGCGACCGCAAATGAGGATTTTACCTTACGCGAGAGCGCGATCATTTTCTACAGTGAAAGTCCTGGTGACCTAAATTAGCATATTATATTATTTTTCGAATTGTGAGTATTACTGATGTGTGGTGTAAAAGTCTAATTTGCCTCATTGACCAACTAAATTACCGTTTCTCCACTTGAGCTACTCAGCTTCGTTAACCGGCTTGTGGGCAGTGTTGCATCTACAGTTAAAACTGGAACTGGCGCCCGAGCATACCGCATCGTACCGCACTGGTTACTGACGTTTCTCTCCTCACCGTGTACAAAGTCTGAGAAAAACAAGTCACAATTTGGCGATTTAAGTGTTTAATACGTCCACTTTCGAGTAAAAAATACTTGAAACTTTGCATAGAACAAAATAAAATAATTAGATTTTCGAACAGACCCGCCTAAGAGAAATGATCCAACGCCTGCCTTCAACGAATTTTCTTGTATGTTTTTTTTCAAAAACGGTAAGAGGTAGATAAGTGATATTGACGATATTCGATAAAGGAGCATTTTGTATGAGGCCATTATCTTATGTTTTACTATTGTGTCTTATGTAAGGACCAACAGCAAAAAATAAGGAAAGTCTTGCAACAACACATATTTGACTATACCTCTAAACAATAAATAAAAAATTTACAAGAAATAAAAATAAGAGCTATTACTTTTCTTTCGATTAATACGCAATTTGCATATATCGTTTATTTTAGAAAAGGCATCAGTGGTGTGCAAAGAATAAGCTGCAGATATACCTGCGTTAGAATCTCATTTAATGATTTATTGTTCTTTTTACAAACTTTTTGGCTGTCACTCGAATGATCCAAAAAATTAGACACAAGGCACACACCATTATATTATCTTTTATATCAATTGAAATATGATTTGCAAATAATACCACAACATATTAAAACCTATTTTTAGTAATAGTAGTAAACCCAACATTTATAGTATTCCAATTAACTTCCACCACTTCAATTACCTCCCACTGCTACAATTGCCCCCCACCATTATTCCTAGACCCCGCCCTCTTACGTCCCGCCCCCTAATTATCTCCCTCCACTCTAATTTCCCCCCGCCCCTAAACTGATCGCTGATCGGTTCTCTCATTTCCATACTACTTACGCAGTATCAGCAACAAATGCACAAATAATAGTAAAATAGAGAAAATCATTTAATTAAAATCAAAATTTCAGTACCTACTTAATGAAAATAAATATTGAAATGAATGATCTAAATTTTTTCTTGGCTTTAAAAAAATAAACAAATGCATCTTACAATACACCAAAGAATGTTAACATTTTTTATAGTTTCTTAAAATTGTTTTTTATTAGCACTTACCATTGTAAGAGAAACATTGTCTAAACTCAAATGTAGCAACGAATATTCCAAACCCTGAAAGCTCAATCCATGGGCCTCTAAAGCCAGTTGACTATTATGGCTTAAATCAAGTCTTGACAATCTTGGTAAACCTTTAAACGTCCCTGCGTCTATTTGGGCTAGTCGATTATAAGATAGGTCCAAGTAATTAAGATTCTAAAACATTGGTTTGTAGTTATATTACCTATATCGTAGAAAATTTATATTAATGTAATAAAATAAACCTGACAGACTCGTTAATGCCAGGCACAAAACCCTGAACCTAGAAACATGAAATTCGTAGGGTATATTCCTTCCAAAACATAAGCAATATTAAGAAGAGTTTTTCGAAATTCCAACCCTCTTCCTAAAGGGGCGAATCTAAACTTGGGAATAGATTGTTAATTATAACACAGAAGAATAATGGACTTTCGTAGTAGGTATTTTTACTTTACTACACATTTATTATTTTTGTGATTATATAATTACTCACATCTGTGATTTTAGAACGTTCTAAACGTGCTTTTTAACATGTGGACATATTTTTTAAATTTAAGTCCCTTTAACTATTTTGAATATTTTCTTCTAAAGGTAAGGTAAGAGGTTAAACTACTGATTTTTTCATTATGGGTACTGAGAATCCCTAGCCTTCAAAAAAGAATTCATAATAAATTAGTGTAAATGTATGTTTCCTACATGTTAGCATCGACTAAAATGCGATTTTCCGAAATTCCTATCCGAAGGGTTTGGGGTTACAAAGTTTCACCAAACTCTAGGTCGTATAAAGTCAACGCCCCTGTTTTAAAATTTATCGTTATTTTTATTGCCTAAGTCATCAGAGTTATAGCAGCTTTAATTTTAATTTAAAATATAATCAACACATTGAGAACGCACTCTTATTTCACGTAAATACCCCATCATCATGTTGGAACGCAATGGCGTCGTTAAACATTTATATAAAAAAAAATCTTACTCTTTAGACACAGCTTTCATCAAATATTACCCGTTTCCAAAATAAACATTTTTGCGTTGTTTTTTTTTATATTTTAATGGATTTGTTGCTTACATTATTTAGAACAATACTCGCTTACCTTATATCTTGTTAACAATCCACCATGGGATAGGGAAGAGATACTGTTCCATGATAAATCCAATTCACAAAGAGTCATCGCTGCCGCAACTGCCATGCTGTTCAGAGGTAACTTACTTAATAAATTATGAGATATATCTAGCCTTTCTAAACCTTCTTCTCTAAACAGATTATCTGGTAAGAACCGCAGCCTGTTATGCGAAAAATCGACCATCCTTAAATTAGTCAGAAATCGGAACAAGTCGTTAGGGACGTCCGCTATGCGATTATGGGATGCATACAATACCTAAAACGAAGTTTATCCATTTTTTGTCACAAACCAAATAATATATCAGACTGGAACAAGTTAGAACCATTGACAGTCATAATTTTAGTGTGGAGCCTAATATCTCTATTACGATCAGAGAAAGCTTTGGGAGGTTTATTGCTGATACCCCGCGAATAAAGCGGTACAAAGATAAGACTTATAAACTGCGCCTTGTCAGTGTTGAATTTTTAAGATAATATAAATTAGATATTTTGAGAATATATCGATTGGTTCGACAGTAAATGCACTAGAAATGTAAGTCTGACTACGTATGTTTTCCTTTTCTTATCAATGCGCCAATAAGCAAAAAATCAATGAGTTCCATGTTATAACATTAATGGTTAGATTAGGATAATAAATGTTGGGATATCCTTATTTATTATTCTTAATTATTCTCATTCTGTACCTAAATTATCCTTAATTATCCTTATTTAATACCCTTAATTGTCCTTATTTTTGCCTTTATTAACCTTAATTCACACATATCATCACATATTTATTTCATTACATACAATATATACCTATATAAAAAAACCTTTGGTCGCGTCAATCATAAAATCCTCTTACAAAAAACTGTCACTATACGATATAATCGGTACATTACTCCAGCAGATAAATTATCCTTATATTTTTTACCTACATTAACATTAATTATCATTAATTATTCTTAACTGTAGTATGGTGTCGGTTGAGCCTGGGAAAATTTTAGTGAACAATGGGAACTTTTTCCGTCATGGCGCGGAACACCTTTGGCCTTAAATGAATACCAGTACTGGTAGTGTACCGATTCTGGTGTATTTTAATGTGATGAACAATGTTATACACTTTAAATTGAAATATCTTACTTCATATGCAATTTTTTTTTAACCTTAAAATGAAAATTTTGATAAATTATTATTCTATACACCGAGAAGATTAATTTGATATCCAACATGACATATTTTGGAAGACCGGAAGTAAAAACCGGAATGGAATAACAATTTTATTGCCGATTTTCTTGTATTTGGATCTGATGATAAACTGAAATATCTTATTTCAAATTCCATATTTTAGCCCTAAAATTAAAATTTTGATGGATTGTTATTCTATACATTCAGACGATTAATTTGATACCCAGCATCATGATGAACCCCTAAACACGGGGCCCTAGGCGACGGACGGATAAGATAATGAAGATGGTACCTTGCCTTTAATGTACTTAGTCGATAAAATGGCCCGCGGTTTCCCGCGTCTGAGTCGATTTTACAGATCCCATACTTAACGATGATCACGTAACGGAGCCGTAAACACGGACAACCAAGGGTTAAGGTTCCAATACGATATTTCTTAACCAGAACCAAAAAGACTCCTCACAATCGACCTCGTTCGGATAGAAGCCAGAGACAAATTATTGGGTCTTTGCTGGATAGTCTCACTGAAGACATCGTAGCTCTGGAGCAAGGTCGCTTTAAGTGGACGGCAGGAGATGGTTTGCTAATCCACTATGAGATCAGTGAACTTGTGGTGAAATATGTAACCTGTGCATCCCGAGAGCCTGAACTACAACTTTAAGAGTAATCCAGGAGGAATGGAACATAAAGAAAATAAGGTAACAAAAGTGTACTATAAAATATAAGTGTGAAATATAAGGAGGAAAAATACTACTAAAACATATATTGACTGTTGAAAAACAAAAATTATTTAAACTGAGTTCAGTTCGAGCAACGATGAGCAGCAGTAGGCAGCTTTCAGTGAGAACCTGAAGATGGCAGATGAGATTCTGCCGAAACGTCGTTTAGACAACCGTGACTCCTGGAGGAGTCGACAATAGACGCGGGAGAGCACCCGGAAGTACAACAACACTTCATTTAACACCCGCGAAAACCTAAAAAACAATATATGTATCTGAAGTGTTATTGTACTTCCGGGCGCTCTCCCACGTCGATGGTCGACTCCTACAGGAGACACGGTTGTCTAAACAATGCCTCGGCAGAATCTCATCTGCCATCCTCAGGTTCTCACCGAAAGCCGCCCACTGCTGCTCCTCGTTGCTCGAAACTAACAAAAGTGTAGTATAAATATAAGTGTGAAATATAAGGTGGAAAAATACTACTAAAACATATATTGATTGTTGAAAAATAAAAATTATTTGAACTGAACTGACGTTCCCCGCGTTGTGCGGCTCCTTATATATGCTGCAGTCTAGAGCGCGCCTGCACGTTTGGCTACGTGTTATCGGTCCCCCACCACCTGTGGTAAACGTAGCGGGCGCCTGAGCCAACCCGACAAGTGACCTCGCTGAAACATCACGCTCCACGTGATTTCTCGCTGGTGGTCGGGCATCCTTGTGTCCAATTGGTGTCGCAGAATGCCGTGGTTCTCCTTGATTGGTCAGTGCTCGGCTCTGACTCCTCGTGATAAGTCCATTTCGGGCAGGTTGCTGTGTTTCTTCATTATTTGTCAATACTTGAACAAGCCTCCTCGTGATTGGTTCGTCCACGGTGGATCGTCGTGTGTTTTCGGTTAGTGTCTTCCCACAAGAGCGGGCTTCCAAGAACTGGGCAATCTCTGCGTATCATCTCGTTCATTAAGATTTTGTTGTCTTTTTTCGATTTCTATAGCCTCTCTGGTAATCCTTGACCTATAATGCTCGATATTAGCTACTGTTGTGGTTTTGTCGAAGTCTATTTTGTATATTGGACACGAGGATGCCCGACCGCCAGCGAGAAATCACGTGGAGCGTGACGTTTCAGCGAGGCCACTTGTCGGATTGGCTCAGGCGCCCATTACACCTACCACAGGTGGTGGGGGACTAGTAACACGTAGCCAAACGCGCAGGCGCGCTCTAGACTGCAACATATATAAGGAGCCGTATAACGCGGGGAACGTCAGTAGGTAGCTTTCAGTGAGAACCTAAAGATGGCAGATGAGATTCTGCCGAAACGTCGTTTCGACAACCGTAACTCCTGGAGGAGTCGACATCGACGGGGGAGATCACCCGAAAGTATAACAACACTTCATATATATAATAAAATGTAAAACAGCTAAAGTTAAAAGATATTGAGGAATTTATTTTTAGTAAAACAGAATGACGTTTAAACGTCCCAGTGAATATCATGAAATCTAAATTAGGATAAACGTGAATAATTGTTTTTTTTTATTTTCTTTTTAAACAACCACAATCTAAAAAAATATATTCCTTAAATAAACCACGCAAAACTAACACACAGAAGTTAGTTGTGATTACTTTGTTTCTGTTTATCTATGAAAATATATTTCATACATAAAATATGTCTAAAACTAAATTGCTGAATCAAATATTTTGTACAATATTCTTAAACTTAAAACAGTTAAAACTATGTTGTTACTTGCAGAAATTATCTATTTTTACTGTCAAAATCACAAAAGATTTTCCAACATTTTCAATTGGTGAGATTAGAGTTTTCGCGTTGCCAAATATTGAATTGATAATTCTGAAGAAATAATTCGCTCTCGTTTGGGAGATATCAGCAACATATCTATTCAAAGCACAATTTTTTTTTTTTTCAAGAAGACCTCAAATATTAATGAAGCATTATTTTCCGACGTTGGGGTTTTAACATTGAAAGATGTTTTCAAATTTTGCCGCATGCGCCGATGTCATTCGGTCAATTTATAACTAGCACCAGCAGCGGAGTTAGCAACTCCGCTGCTGGTGCTATATATCGAGTCGATACGATACTAGTAGTGATACTAGGTATACTATTGTATCGTAATTTTGACACTTACTTGGCAGAATTCAATCGATACTAAAGCAGCTATCGTCAGTAATACGATATTATAACAGTTTATTCGATAGCAACTTTGAATTTCAAACGATACGTGCTTGAAATTTCATTGCTATTGTATCAACTCGATACGGTGGCAACTTAGAATGATACCACAGTCAGTTGTCCAAACATAGTAGAATAAAAATGATTCCACAATATTTTTAATAACAATTCGACCAAAATATCTCTCTACTAACCTGTAATTTTTTTGTATTACGGAATACATCAAAATCCATTTCGTACATTCCATTGTGGGATATATCTAACCATTGGAGATGCCACAAATTTCCAAACACGTCTCTCGTTGCATTTAATAAACCGTTATGAGCTAAATATAGATGAGTTAAAGAAAGTTCTATTGGCCTGAAGAACTGCTTGGATATCGACGTAATATTATTATAGGACAGATCAAGAATTCTAATATTAGAATGTATCCCTCCGAAACCTGCACAGTGGAAATAATATACTATAAAAAATATTTTTTGTTGTAACTTCATTATGAATTACGTTAGATTTGTGCGATACGACATTCTAATGTTATCCATTTTCAGTCCTATATTCTATATTAGATTTGAATTTACGCAGTTCATTGGGCAAGCATTGGTATTAGTGTTAAAGAACACGCTAAAACCCCGATATACTTTTCGACGCTGTAACAAAATCCGACTTAGGAGATACTTCGTACGAAAAGCGTGCTTCACGTAAAAATATCGTGGAAGAGGTTTTTAATACTTGTAATCATATTTTCGCTCTTCGGAGCGTTTTTTATGTAAAATTTTCAATAACTCCTCAAGGAGCGTTAATTTAGCAAGTGTAGTAAATGTCGCTGCACAGGGACGTAATGTCGCCCCGACCACCTAAATTTAGAAAGTATAATAAAATTTGATTTTAACTTCGAAATTTTCAAAATTAAAAACCCTTTTACGAATCCACGTTGTCAAGCACTGCAACTCTTACGAGGTATTAAATATGAGGACAAGTTAAACCAGTCTCTATTCAAAGTATATCGGGAGTTCTAGCGAAAATAGCCCTTAGCGACATGGGACCCCCATCGTTTCCTAGCAGTCGATTTTGACGGGGAAACGATGAGTTTTGACGGGGTTTGCCCTAAACCGGTTCCTCAGTGATTCGGTGTCAGAAAAGTATTATTACCATGTACTCATACGTGCATGGGATCCGCCTTGCCTGAACGTAAAAAGTTGTAATTGCAGAATACAATTCAAAGTAGTAGCGCTTCAAGCATTTTTAAGCTCTGAGGAGCGACCAAAATTAATGTGAAATAAAAATACGTTTATAAGACAGGCAAACAAAAGCCCACCAAAAATCTCAGTAACATTGAACTTTTCTTGAATCTTTTTGTGCATCGTTAGCTTATAAAACCGCATATTGGATGGTAGTTGGTACATTATAAATCATTCCGTCCGTCACCATGTGTTGTACACGGGCCAGACTAGTGTTTGTTAAACGTATTTCTTGAAATAAAAGTTGTTGTAAAAACATAAATTTTTTAAAGATTTAATATATACATTTTTGAACTTTATGTTGTCTTTTAGTTGTGTTTTCTAACAAAATTCCCTTTCAGGTATAATTTTAAGAAAGTGTGGTACATCCAGTGTTAGGTTTATAGTGTTACGATGTCCAATTGATACCATTAGAGCAGCAGTTAAGCATAAACGAGAGTAAGTATGATTTTTTTATATTATTCTCCGTCTGAAACAGTCGTGTTGAACCCTAAAAATTCTGTGAACGTAAATATTCATTTTTGAAATAAAGATAGAATAGAGGAAAAAGAATTTTTTTTTCTTTTTCCTATTTTTTTTATTTTTTTGTTTCTAACTGTCCTTCAGACACACTAAAGATGGATCGTTCATATTAGCAGTGATGTACGTATGAATGATTACATGTTTGTTAGACAAGACCGGCTTGTTCGGGGAGGAGATGCCGGTATATATTTAAAAAAGACGAAAAAGCATACCATTTTATTAAGTGAAAGCTATAATTATGTAGATATTATTTTGGTCAAAGTTTTGTTAGAAAATCAATCGCTTAATATATACAGGGTGTCCCGAAAATGGTGGGCAATCTCTCGGATTTGGGTAGAACTAGTGAAAATAAGGTCACAAGTTCGTATATTTTTCTTTCCCCCGAAGTACCCCTACGAAGATATTCGCTCTTGAAGGTTAAAAATCGATTTTTCGCGATAACTTTTTTATTGTCAAATCGATTGTAATCATTTTTGGATCAGTATCATATTATTTCAATGCAGTTAG
Organism: Leptura quadrifasciata; assembly: GCA_963675555.1. Taxonomy (NCBI): domain Eukaryota; kingdom Metazoa; phylum Arthropoda; class Insecta; order Coleoptera; family Cerambycidae; genus Leptura; species Leptura quadrifasciata. Next base: position 6,794,184 of record OY776675.1, read on the forward strand.
GTTAGGTCAGTGTATTAGAACCTTGGATAACATTCTTGGGGGCTCGAGGGCAGAGCATACATTGCCTTAATAAGTTGAAAAAAAAAATCAGACTATTTTCTTTTATTTCTAAGATTATTTTCAAATTCTTGAGCCATTTTTACGTGAAAAATGTATACTTGTTTGATGTCGGTAATATGAACCGTTTTCGAGATAAATGCACCTAACGATGAAATTGCACAAATTTAATAATAGTAACATTTAAAAATAAATAAACAAAGACTATTTACTTAGTATTACTTTGTCATATTATGTATGACCTTCCTGTCGATTATTTAAAAAAAATGACAAAAAATGGTGCCGCACATGCTGTAGCCCAAGTTCTAGGGTCAGCATTGAACGTGTTAATATTAATTTTTTTAAATATTAAAAAAAAAAGCTACATTGTCTTATCTATGTAGCCATGGATCAAAATATCAGATAATTGGAGTGTACGGAATGGCTTCTTATAATGCCTCGAAAGCACGAAGACTATACGCTCGACGGTATCGCCATCGAAGGGTTCCTGATCGCAAAACTTTTGAACGTATCGATCAACGGCTGAGAGAAACTGGTAAAAAATATATATTTTTTGAAAACTAAAAATCTAAGAATTATATCTTCACTTAGGTCGATTTGCGCCAAATGACGTAAATAGGGGTGCTCCGCGGACAACACGTACTGTTGAAGTAGAAGAGAACGTATTGGATGCAGTCGCTGCGAATTCATCTGCCAGTATCAGATCATTATCATTACAAATGAATGTCCCAAAATCGATCGTTGGAAGAATTTTGAAAGAGCAACTGCTTCGTCCATACTATATACAGAAAATACATGCCATTAGCCCAGATGACTTTTCTGCTAGGGTGTAATTTTCGCAGTGGTTTATACAGAAATATGAACAAAACTATGCCTTCATTCGATCGGTTTTGTATACGGATGAAGCGAGCTTTGGAAGAAATGGAGTCATTAACTCCCAATACGTTTTTTACGTAAAAATGGCTCAAAAATTTGAAAATAACCTTAGAAATAAAAGAAAATAGGCTGAAAATTTGTTTTCAACTTATTAAGGCAATGGGTGCTTGCCCCCTAGCCCCCAAGAATGTTATCCAAGGTTCTAATGCACTGACCTAACTGGATTGAAATAATATGATACTTATCCAAAAATTATTACAATCGATTTAACAATAAAAAAGTTATCGCGAAAAATCGATTTTTAACCTTCAACTTCAAGAGCGAATATCTTCGTAGGAGTACCTCGAGGGAAAGAAAAATATACGAACTTGTGACCTTATTTTCACTAGTTCTACCCAAATCCGAGAGATTGCCCACCATTTTCGGGACACCCTGTAAATAGACCTCCGAATTTTGATTACAGTTCTTTTCTAAATTATTTTGAGGATACATTTTAAAATATTTTTGCAAATTATAACTATTGTCTATGGATTACGGATAATATTAAATTTATGCAGAAACTACGTAACACAGCTCTGACTAAATTCAAACAAACCGGGCAAAATGGTCATTGGTCTTATTATGAACAACACCGAAATTTAGCTAATACTGCCATCAATGCTGAAAATGCCATTTGATTTTATCCTTTTTATCGGATAGAGTTCAACACGGTACTCAATAGCAATATTCCGCAGGAGTTCCGCAGGGAAGTATACTTGGCCCATTATTATTTGCTATCTTTACATCAAATTTTCATAAATCTTTGCAATTCTGTAATTACCACTTATATGCTGATGATACACACTTTTATGGTTCACTTCACATTGATGATCTACATGATTATGGGAATTTAATTAACACTGATATAAAGAATTTGGTATCAACTTCAACTAATCACCCACTCAAAATTAACCCTAGTAGATTTACTACGGTACTACGGTATCATCTACTATAATATTTTGTAATGACAATGTATGTATGTTAAAACATAATATTTTTAGTTGCAAACTCCTCTATAAAATCTTTATTTTACTATAAGGAACGTAACCAGACTGCAACCAACAGCTACTCTCCGGGCTATGTGCTCCGCCGAGCGCTGAATTACAAGTTACAAGCCTGGCGCGTTAAGTGTAATAATTGCATATTACCGTCAAAACGCTAATGCTTCGATTGCAACAAACACCAGCCGAAAGACTGATCCTACTTAAAGGAGCTCTCGTGCCAGTCGTCACACACCACTTGCAGACTGCAGTTTCGAGCTGTTGGCTCTCGTCAGTGCAAGGTAGGAATGTGACGACCGGCACGAGGATCACTTGACCATATAGCACATTTCGGTATCTTTGGGATAGCGACATGTAAAATAGTCAGCAGGCGCCATCTAGCGGTCCAGTGACTGTTGCAATCGAGAAATAGCATAGCATAGCATAGCCCGGAGAGTGGCTATTGGTTGCATCTGGTTACGTTCCTTATAGCAAAATAAGGATTTTATAGAGGAGTTTGCGACTAAAAATATTATGTTTTAATATCCCGCCCTCTAAAAGCACATTGGAACTATGCATGTATGTAATTTGTATCAAGAGAATTTAATATACAGATTATCGCCTTCAATCATAGCTCCAAAAGTCTTGGTCCAATTATTGATCACAAATTAAGGTTTAAGCAGCATATAATGAGTAAATTAAGATTAGCTTACGCTGCACTAAAAATGATATATCCTCAGAGACACATTGGTGTGAAAAAAATGTTATGTGATTCGTTAGTTTTGTCCCATTTTAACTACTATGATACGGTTTCTGGCCCTTGTATTGACACCATCGAGGTGCGACGTATACAAAAAGTACAAAATTCTCGCCTTCGCTTAATTTTTGGAATTCAACGTCGTCAAAGAATATCTCACAAACTGCAAACTTCAGGTTGGCTGAATATGTACAATGGTCGTAAACTTCACATGGCTTGTTTTTTTCATAAAATTTTAGTCACCACTTTATTTCCTCAACAAGCTGTCCTTTCGCGCTGATGTTCGTAACATTAATATTAGATCCAAACATATCCTTACTGTACCTCAACATAGTAAGGAAATTTTCAAAAGGTCATTCTCTAATAACATTGTTACCTGAATAAATAAATTACCTTTTGATGGACTAATCCTTACGTGTGAAAGTTTTAAAAAGACATATACAAAATATTTAATGCGAAACCAATAAATTATTCTTTTTCCCTCTCTCTACTATTCATCTGCTTTCCTGTCTTTTCTCTTTCTCTGCTCTAGTTATCTGTTTTTCTCTTTGTTCCCTCTCTGTTTTGATGTATTTCTCTAATTTAATTATATTACGCATTTTATGATTATCTGGATATGAATTGAAAGCCATATTATATTATTTTTTGTCATATAGTTTAGGCTGTAGTGAAAGAACAATTGCTGATTGTGTCAGTAAATTGATCTATTCTGCCTTTTATTTGCCTTTCACTTGTATTGTTACTTATATAACATATTGTCAATTGTTGTCAGTTTGGGTGAATAATAAGTACTTTATTATTATTAATCATTGAAATTCGTATATATATATATTTATATAATAAAGGGGTTATAGTAGATTCACACACTTTAAAAAAAAAATGTTTCTTAAAATGTTTTCTTAACCGCCTCTCAAGTTACCGAAGTAATCTCCTCAAAGATCTCAAGGATCTTGTGCTAGGTAAAGAGAGACGAGGCCCTACAGTTTAATGTGGACTTCGAACCATTCTTGGGGCAATTTTTTTTAATGAGACATTGTTCCGCCTTGCGGGAATCGAACCCACTTCGCTAGTCAACTCAGTTTGCTAGCCAGATGCTTTAACACATTGAACTACCGTCCCCCTTTAGATTCCATACATTGACTTAATTTGTAGTCAAAAATGATAATAAATAAATTCTGTACTTTCTCGCTTAAATATAAAAAAATAAAAATTATAAACCTAATCTACCAAACTTTTAATTAACAAAAACATCTTTACCTGGTACAATAAGTCCATTGATTTAAAAAAACTATTTTTTTTTACTTTCATTAGTTTATCAGATACAGACGAAAATAATCTATAGTGCAATTAATGACATTCTTACCTGATCCAGGCTCAAAATTTAACGGCACATTGACAATTAAATCTTTTAACTTGTTGTGGCTAGCATTTACTCTAAATATCGATAATGTTCCAACTTGATCGAACATAGAAAATTCAAATGAGTCCAGTTTATTGTAAGATATATCAAGATCTTCAAGTTCGGGTAAATTTTGAAAAGCTTCATATGATATTGATGAAATCTGATTTCCCTTTAAATTCAACCTTTTGATCAATTCCAAGTTCATAAATGAACGTCTCTCGAGGTTTTCAATTCTATTGTCATCCAAATGAAGTTGCTCTAACCTAGGTAAATGTACAAACGTATGTTGATATATCGTCTTGATATTATTAAAAGATAAATAAATGTCTTCTAAATCTGAATGAATATCTCCCTGAAACACACAAATTCGGGATATATTACACATCTAGAACGATTGCATATGTGTCCAACGTGACAACGAAAGTAAACTGAATGCATACATTGTCTATTGTCTATCAAATATTTTTAGGAAAGTTGTATGATACCATGACAATTGAAATCGTTATCGTTCATGATATCTTAACACAGTATTTACCTGAAACGTTCCTTTCTGAACAACTTCTATAGTATTATCTTGAAGGTGCAATGTCTTCAACTTTCGAAGAAAATGAAACGAAGTATCTGGCATATTTTTAAGTTTATTGTTGCTCAGATCAAGATCCTCCAAATTTAACAAAACTTGTATGGCTTCTGTTGGAATATTCGTTACAGAAGAAGAGAAAGCATGTGATAACCTCAAGCGAATTAAAGAATGACCAATCTAAAAAAATAGTGGTAAGGATAAAACAATTAAATCGTAAAGCATGTATTATTTAAAAGTTGATACATATTTATATTTCGTTTCGTTTCATTCGCCAATCAGTCAAACAATGAACTTCATAAATGCCCATAAACACAAATGTGTCACTAGATATGCTATGACAGTTCGGAGCCAAGAACCCATGTATATTCTTATAGAGGTTCATTTTGCAGAGTATTAGATCGGGGAAATGTGAACGTGGTGCATTCGAGATTCTGAAAAATCATGCAAGCCTTTGGCACTAAGGAGTATATATATTTAATGTACAATAATTAGGAACGGTCGTCTTTTAGTTTATAATGAATAAAAAAGAATATAAAGTTGTAAGAATAGAATCCATTTAATCCCAGACCATATCTACTACTAGTATTTAATTCAATGGCTGGATAAAATTTGGCACTAAGCACGTTTGAATGATCCGATAGTGCAAAAGTGTGCGACATGACTAACGTTATTTGGGCATTCCTAGTGGAACCGAGATATCACTTGAATTATTTAGGAGATTAGCAGATTGCAGCTGAATACCGAATTAAGTGATACAGTGCGGCTGGAGATTTTATTTGAGCTACGTGGGATAAAAGGTTATAAAAAACTTCATCTAAATTTCTTGTATATCTTTTAATAGTTTGGAAAATAATTGAGTATATTTTAAATTGAAGATTTCGATCATTAATTCTGGTTTTTTTTTATTAACAAATTTGATTAATTCCATTAATTTGATTAATACAAATTATTTTATTTTTAGTATCATATTTATATTTTAGTTAGATAGGGAATTTCACTTATTTTTATGTGTATCGTATTTTATTGTTCTCGCAATATACTGCTCGATTGGATTTGAATTTATTTTATTGCTGTGTGTTTTCTAGAATTGTGTTTAATTTCAATGGTCCGAATTTACGACTTTGAGATTCAAATTAGAAATTATTTACTGTGATATATATATACTCCTAGTGTTAGTCAAAGGTTTGTGTGATTTCTCAGATCTTCCTGAAAATGTTGTTACTTGAATTGTTTAACTATTTTTATCTTTTAACATTAAAATTTTTCAAAGCATGTATATAAATTCGACAAATAATAAGGAATTTCAATTTTGTATAACTTTTTTCCATCTTTTTAAAAACTGTTTAATTCATCATAAAATGAATTGAGAATAGCCCTTGGACCACTCTATATACCGCTACGCTCTAATGGACTGCCATTATATTAATGAAAACTATTCTTATGTTATAGAGATAGAAAATCCCAACTACCTCTTTTAAGTCGGAAATAGTATGTCGTGATAGATCCTAACCACATTGCCGAATTCAGGCTCAAACTCAGTATAGTAAAAATTAAAGAACTAATATCGTGTGCTTCGACTATATGTTGGAATATTTTCAGCATCATTGGACGGTATACGAAATAGCAGGCACTAATAGCGTAAGCGGCACATTGAATGGCCTAAGGAATAGTCCTATTTTTTTAAATATTCTAACAAGACCAAAAATAATTGGAACTTGTAACAATATTCTTTAAGTTTAGAACCATCTCTTTTCTAGCATAGCCCATTTAGGTTATCAAGAAAATGCAAAGACTAGAGAAAGAGAGAAGACTAAAGTGTTTTTCAATTGTTTGCTGAATGCCAGAGAAATGTTATCTACTTCAACTATAAGCACAGAAAAAAGGTCAATTTACCAACATATATAGTGTATCCAAATTACAAATACTTACGTCAGTGAAAGCATCCTTCTCGATAGTACTAATTGAATTTTCAGAGAAATCGATGGCTTTTAATCCATGAACATATTTAAAGGCGTTGTTTTTCAAAGTTTGCAAATTTGCAAAAGTTATGTGTAGCTCTTCTAAATCAATTCCAAATTCTAGAAAATCGTCAGGAGAAATGTTTGATTCGGATAATCGAGATAGAGATAAAATCCGTAAACTTCTTAACCTAGAAACAGTCAAGATTTATAACAGAAATTTAACCTTATAAGATTGATTTATTAAGTGGGAAAGATGGAAAGTAATGAGAAAAGAAATACATACACAACTCTAATTAGAATATAGAATATATATTATGTTTATTTACAGTAAGCACATACAATTGAAATGATAATAACAATATTTAATTAAATAAATAACAATAGAAACAACCTACAAGTGATTTTATTTCACTGGGCATAATTTGTCTTTTTGCAGCTCAATAATCTATATTCAGCATATCTGTAGTTAATTTCGTTATGATTTGGCAGCGGTTCCGCTACAGCTCTCTCATTTAATGTACTTCGTACAAATATGTTGCAGGAAACCGGAACAAGAGAAACATTTTTTTTAACTGTGGTGATTTAGTGTAACTATAATCAAAGCTGGCACTAAATTATAAGTTGATTTTTGCCCCTGCTGGTTTTTTGTGAAATTTTGTTTAGAGATGCGCAAACAGATTTTTTCTTACAACATAAATATCTAAGTCTTCTGACCGTATGCCCTTAAGTCTCCTGGCCTTTAGGAGCGCAAAAGGCGATTACATAAATTACAAAAGCTATACTAAGGTTGGGTAAGTCGTTCCTCATTACCTCATTTGACTGTTTACAATACCGTGAAATTATTACGTAAGGCACTTCATTTATTAGCTTAAAATTTTATAATTTACTTCAATCATACACTAAGTCTAGGCTGGATTTATACAAAAACGGTTAATCCGGACCCAGCATACGGTCTAAAAAGGTTCTCAGGCAACTTTTCAAAACGTCGCGTCAATTGCTATTGGTCTATAATAGAAATTCACCAAAAGGAAAAGTTCTTTTTAGATTCTGAGGTGTCAGTTAATTTAAAATTTTAAAGTATTTAAAACAATAAAATGGATATTTCATAATAAACTTCTTTAATATTATTTCACTTGAAATTTAGAATATATTCGTCTGTTCAAACTAATGGGGAAAATAAAAAAATTGGTTTGCCCGCGATCTTTCGAATTCTTAGAAAGAAGTGTAACTGTCGTCCATCTACAGAGATTTTTTCTATTTACACTCATCGTTTCTAGTAAGTGTTATTTGTTGCATATACCTTACAATATTCATGTTCATATCCTATTTATTATATAACATAATAACACATGTAATCCATGTACTCAATTGCTTAAATAGACATAATATTATTATTTTCATCATCAGCCTCTAGTCCCTCTTAAAAACTATTAGGCTTATTATAGTAATTTGTTGCTAAGTTTTATTATATTCAATAATTTTATTTAAAAAAAAACACGAAAATCTTGAATTTCTTACCTCCGTAAGTCCTGAATCGATATGGGTGTATTGTCAGAACCACTCAAATCCAGTTTGTACAAAGTGAATTGAAACCCGATGAATGCTTCGTTAGGGTTCAATACCTCAATATTATTATCCCTTAATGACAATGTCCTGAGAAATTCGAACCTATGAAAGACGTCTTGAGGTAACAGTGATATATTGTTTCCAGTTAAATCCAAGATTTCTAAATAGTTTTCTAAGCCACCAAATGCCGCTGGAGAAATTTCCGTTAAGCCACAACTTCTCATATACAGTTCTCGTATTTTTGCTTGCCGGAACGCATTTTCCTAAATATAAACAATAAAACATGCCATTAAACTTCTAAATATTATTGTTATTTATCTACAACGTTTATAATTTTCATTCAGACAGAGATTTAGTCACTTTAAATAAACATAATATTTTTAGTCGCAAACTCCTCTATAAATCCTTATTTTACTATAAGGAAAATAACCAGACTGCAACCAAAGTTACAAGTCTGGCGCGTTAAGTGTAATAATTGCATATTACCATCAAAACGCTAAAGCTTCGATTGCAACAAACACCAGCCGAAAGACTGATCCTACTTAAAGGAGCTCTCTTGCCAGTCGTCACACACCACTTGCAGACTGCAGTTTCGAGCTGTTGGCTCTCGTCAGTGCAAGGTAGGCATGCGACGACCGGCACGAGAATCCTTTGACTACTTACTACATCCCGCTATTTCTACAACAGCGACATGTCAAATAGCCAGCAGGCGCCATCCAGCGGTCCAGTGTCTGTTTATAGAGGAGTTTGCGACTAAAAATATTATGTTTAATATTCCGCCCTCTAAAAGCACATTTGAACTATGCTAAGCCAAGTCAGGCTATTTATTTTTCGATTGCAACAGACTTGTAACTTTGGTTGCAGTCTGGTTATTTTCCTTATAGTAAAATAAGGATTTATAGAGGAGTTTGCGACTAAAAATATTATGTTTAATATTCCGCCCTCTAAAAGCACATTTGAACTACTTTAAATAAGTTAATACCTTTTAAAAGGCTCAGATCATATAAGTAGATATTTAAATTTGTATCATATTTATAATATGGAAGGAATTTAAGTTTCTTAATGCCACAAATGTGCAATTTTAGATCTATTAATATTACATTTTTATTATAAATAAGAATTTTTACGCTTACCTCAACACTACTTAACGGATTTCCATCGAGATATGTTCTATTCACTGTATTAAAATATTGAAAAGACACAGGCTCCAGAATGGTTAATTGATTATAGTCCAATCGTAAGGTATCTAAATTTAACTGAAAATTTAAATTTATATTGACACCGGGTTCAGTAGCAGGTGACATTTTATTAATTCGATTGTAACTTAAATCCAGCGTTTTCAAAATGCGCAATGGTTGTAATGCCTGATAAGGAATGGCAGTTAACTGATTGTCTGCTAATATTAAATGAGCTAGTCTGCCCATACCGTCTCGAAATACAGATGGGTCAATGTCTTTTAAGTTGTTACCACTTAGGTCAATGGTGTCTAACATTGGCAAACCAGAAAAGGAATCAGTTGGTATCTGAGATATTGAATTTTCTGATAGTATAAGAACTTCTAACGAGTTTTCTAGACCTCTCCAATCTTCTGGGTGTATTTTGTTTATATCGTTTCCTATAAAAAAATTGTGATTTAAAGTTCAGTCTCTGGAACAAAAAAAATCCAACCTGAGATGTATTTTTCCTTAATTCTATGTTGATTGTTTTGAATACCTCAAAACTACTTAAATTCTACTTAAAGTGTTAGAATACTAAAAGCAATAGAACTCATCGGCAAACGTAGATACTTACATGCTTATTATTAAATTCACGTCAAAATTAAAATTAACAAAAATTTGGATATTACCTAATTATACAAGAACTTTTAATGGTTACTTTGGTAACTTTAATAAAATGTAAATAACAAACAAGTGTTTTGTTTTCTAAAGTCTGGCGCAACGTTTAAATTAAAAACAAAAGTTTTGCTATAATTTATAATCAAAATTTGTACAAGAAATTAATTTAATATTTAATGATATTATATAGAGTATATTATTTTAGATCTATTTAAAATAACATGACTAAAATTTTTGTTATATAATTTAAAAATTATATATCAATAATATTTCTCCAGAAAATGTTCTATTCTTGTAAAATTTCAACTTTTAATGGTGCTATCCGACGTGGACGAGGGAAGTTCTAAGGTAAGGAAAGCGATGAGCGAGCTAAATACTTATAAGTTCAACTTGCTATAACTTATTTTACGTTGAAGTTAAAGACACACTTTATTCACTAAGAACAATTATACGTGCAACTTCTTCCCAGATATTTTTTTAAACTTCAAAAAGCAACAATCATTCCGGTTTAACAGCACCAAAAAAAGGTCGATAACTTTTGTAATGACGGAGATATATGACTTGAGAAATATTTAGAAACGAGTATTTCTAATTCCTAATGTTGAGTGAAATTCACTTTTAGGGGATGTTTGCGAAGTCTAAAACTTCGTCATGATCTCAAAAATGCAGCAAGTGATTTTCTATAAGGTCCTACAAGTGGTATTTTTACAAGCATTCCTTAGACGCCTCGTTTCCCAACTATCAGTCTACAAATCAAATTAATTTGTTTTATCTAAATACTTATCGACCATCATCGGAGATAATGTATCTACAAAATATATAAAAAACAATATTTCATTTTTATTCTTAACGTTGTACATGTTGCGCACCTGTATATTTTAACTCTTACTAATTATACGCACTTACCTATCCCTTCATTGTACTATTAAATATATATACCTGTTAAATCTAAATGTCGTAATTTCTGTAAGTATCTTATTGCTCTATTAGGAACATGTGTAAGATCACAGTGACTTATTTCTAATTCCCATAAAGATCGCTCCAGTCCCATGAATGCTTCGTCTGATATTAATGATAATGGGTTTTTGCGAATAACAATTTTGTATAAACCTACAACAAATAATATCTAATAGTATTATTATAATAATTCAAAAGGTGTAATAAATAGATCTGGTAATAAAACGTCAGACAAAGAGAAATGCGGATCTTAAATTGCTTCCACGCGTATTCAATCAAAGACTACAGACACGGTCATAAATTTATTTTGATACGTTTTCATACGTTACATATTAATATCAATTTATTTCAATTACACTGACCTACAGGTAACAGACAATTCTAGAACAGGAGGTTATAGTTTAAAAAAATGTAAACAAACAATTGAAATATTAAGAGAAAATTATGAAGAGGATTGTAACAAAATGTAAGTATATATACCAAAATCAGATATAAACCACAATAATAAAAGTCATTTATAAAAATAAGTAATTTAGCTTAAATATAAGGCCTTTATATTATTAAGGCTGCAGGAAAACATATTTAACAGACTTCCACAATTGTTATTGTTGTAATTGTAATAGTAACAATAATCAGTTAAGAAATTAGGCAGTGACTAATTCAATAAATTTACTCGTTAAAGAATCTTAATCAATCCATTTAAAACACAACAGTATTAGAAGTCTGCACTGAACACTCTCGAGATTATTGCCTTCAACATTGTAATGCGGATAACATACTGTCACAACATGATTCAAGCTTAGAACTCACAAAACATTTATAAAGCATACTCATAGTATTGATATAAACAAAATCCTTGCTGCTATGCTCCATAAATCCATAAGATTTTTGCCCGTCGCATATTCGTATGAGCTGACACGGCGCGTATAGTTTCATTTTCTCTTGGGCGCAAAGTTAAAACAATAGCCCAAAACAATGTTCACGTATGTCTACCAAGCTTCCTTCTTTTCTTATCTCTTTTGAGACGGAAATGTGAAATTATGCATTGAAAAGAGAAATAAATAATTTATATTTTCAATAAGTTCGACAATTCTAAAACTCGGAAAACTTATCAATCTTATTGCCAACTATTATTCATTTCAGTTAAAACTATTAAAAGACGTCTCATATTAGAATTTATTCGACTTTGTATGAAATATTTAAGTCATTTTTAGTGGATATTCATCTGGTAAACGGACATTTTGAAACCATTAAAGTCTTGTAATTTTTTAGTAACTATATATTACACGTGTTGTAACAGAATTATTGTTCTCGTGTAGCTCAGTGTGTAAGATACTCGATTAAAAAGTCACAAGCAATAGTCTTCACGCGCTACTTTAACGAAAACAGAGTTTTAACACCGATAGTGGTAAGAGGCAACCAAATTCCTATCAAGAGGTGCGTGAAATACTTGGGGGTAAAACTAGACCAGCGGCTGACGTTCAACACGCACGTAAGTGAGACTGTACGGACGGTCTACTCCCTGTTCAGGAGTCTGTATCCCCTCATGGTCAAGGATAGCAAACTTGATAGACAGAAAATTAATATATACGACGGTAATCAGGCCGGTCATTATGTACGCGACGCCGGCGCCGGCGTGTTGCAGCTCGTTGACTACCACAGTGAGCAAACTCAAAGTTTTAGAACACAAATTTATGTGCCTCATAACCACTTTTAACAGATACACCTCCCTCAGAGACCTATATCCATGTTGTGATGACATAACCCCAGGAAATCTCACAAAAGTTCTACGCTTTCAAACTGTTTCATGATATATGAAAGCGACAGTGGTAAAACTGTCACCACTGTTCGCTTGTTTGATTTTTGCGTATAATTTACACGCTATATAAAAATGGTATAATAGCTTATATTGCGCTATGTAAGGTAATGTAAAGTAATGTCAAAAGGTACCTACCTGTACTTTGTAAGAAATAGGGTTCTATGGAGCTTAGTCCATTATCTTCCAATTGTAATACGAATACTTTTGAAATATTTACTGTTTCAGGTATCCTTGGCAAATGTACGTATTGGCATTTAACGATACCTAAATCTGGTTCGGATTTTGAGCAACTACACAAGGGATTAAAGTGACATGGTGGATAATGAACAGAATCCATTTCTCTTGATTCAATCATAGAAATCCATATCATTAAGATAAATGTTCCTATTATAATAGCATATCCGAGTTTCATGATTTGCAGTAGGTCCTACAAAAGAGTACTTTTATTATTTCCCTTGCCTTAGTAATTGACATCATACAAAATGTACAAAAATAAATATGTAGTAAAATACATACTACGATAGATTAAAAGTACTACTATTTTCAATAAAAGGAACTAAACTCATTGACGCCCATCAACATGCACAATGTGCGTTTGAAAAACGATTATTGTAATCAGATTTTTGTTTGCGTTTTCCGATTGAAGACGTAGTATGTAGTTTTAGGGTATTATTTTAAATCGTTTTGGAAACGCACATTATGCACTGCTACCTGGTTTTTTCCCTTAACTGTGAGGCGGTAGGGGTTGCGAGATAATACAAAAACACTTGGGTTGCTGTGAGTAGCAGATCGCAGACACTACCTAGCCCGGATAAGTGATGTAACGTGCCCACGAGAAAATCTCACTAGCTCAGAAACCTCAGGGCGTTAAGCCCAAGTTTAACATAAACTATTAGAAATTTTATATTTACAACATAAAATAAAGGTAAATACCCCTCGTGTAGCTACACTTGGTTCGCAAGCGTGAGAATTGACTAAAATAAATTTGGCCGCAGTAGGTTACATTACAGAACTTACTAAATCAATATGAGTGAATAAAATCTTTGTTTATATTTATACAAACGTAAGTTAAAAGAAAACAAATATTATTACACAGAACCACTGAAGGTGGTTTCTTGGTGGAGGACACAATTACACTTATCACAAAATTGGTACGATACCCAGACGTCAACAGGTGATGAGACTGCAGCCCTACGGTGGTGACTTCGGGGGCCAGACGATGGTGGTGGGTTTATAACCTCCCTAGACGTTTCAGCCTAATCTGGGGGAACTGTCTAATCTAGTCCGTGGAATGTTCTAACCTAGTCTGTGGAACGTTCTAACCCAGGCCTAGGATATACCCATTTAATTTGTAAATCGGAGAGCAATTGAAACCAGATATAATCCACCAATCCAAATAATTTACCTCTGACTTGTTGAGGAGTACAATCCACCAAAATTCTTGCACAATGCTGCAGCTCAATTGACAGGGTCGAGTCCGCTTCTCTAGCAAAGATACACCCAAAAGAAAGTGGTGGTATGTGTGCACACATAAATCCCGCACATATGCGGATTAAACTCCCTCCGAAGCAACGAAATATTCTGATTAACAGCAACAACTTTAAACGAAGGAAATTTTACCGTTACTCATAATCCCAAATCGATTAAAATGGCTCAAATAAACAAGCTTTTGGAAATCTCGGCAGCACATACACACACAGGAGCTACCGTTTTTACTTCTTCACAAGACGGAAGTCACGTCACAGTTCTTAGCAGCTGGAAGGCATGCGACTGCGCTCTAGAGGACAAAAGCCAAATCTCGGCTTGCGGCTGTTGGCGATATGTGGCCCGCGAAACACAAAAGGCGCGTTGCGGTTCGCATATATATTAAGCTGGTAACAGCACCTTGATGGATGGCAATGAATTTAGTTCCTGTTATAGAAAATAGTGGTATTTTTGGTCTATCCTCTTAAGTATATTACTATATATTTTGTTATATTTTTTCTATCCTCTTTATAGAAATCACAGCAAGCGATAATTCACAAGGTGGCATTAGTAAGAGGTAAAGTTGAAATCACGAATATTGTCGTTCACGTCATCAATTTATGTACTTATCACCGACATGCGATTTTTCTATTTTTGCAAATACAAAACTCATAGTATGTAAATAACAGAAAGTCTCGTCTGCTGAGGCTACGACATAAGTTCCAAGCATAACGATTCGTTTTACAAAGGAATATTACAAGCGTTAGTCGTAGCCGCAACCAACGTTGAGCATTCTGTCAGTTCTCTGTCAACTCAGTAGCGTGCGGTGGATGAAGGACTGAATAAAGTAACCAGAAACATGGTGGTGAAATTAAACGAGTGCTTTAATCAGGAAAAACGCAACGGACGTTCCCTTTTATCTTTGCAAGGAATCCTGAGATGAATTGTAAAATTAAATGCGGCAACGGATGTTAAAATTCATTGTATCGCATGCTATTATTGTACAGATATTTTCATCACAATATACTTGTCTTTTGCATACGCTGATACGCTCATGTGTGTCATTTTGTGTGATCTTGAGATGATTTGATTCGGAAATTAAAGAATGATGACGTGAACGACAACATTCATGGTTTGAACTGTATGTACCTCACCCAATAAAAAAATCGGTTTGCAAAAAGTGTATTCGATGTAATTCCGCATATTATTTTTTTTAATTGAAACATTTTTTTAATTACGTAAGTTTTTTGTGCTGAGGAGAGGATTAGACAAAAATATTGTTGGACTCTAACTGGAACAAAATAATTTTTTGATACAATTTTCCATCCTGAACTATTCCTTCTTGATGCAGTTTTTGATTCTCAAAAATATGACTGCGTTTACAAGAAAGCAGGCATTTTTCACTTCAAAAATTTTTTGATTCGACGAAAACTTTCCTTGG
Source organism: Leptura quadrifasciata (assembly GCA_963675555.1). NCBI lineage: Eukaryota > Metazoa > Arthropoda > Insecta > Coleoptera > Cerambycidae > Leptura > Leptura quadrifasciata. Next base: position 6,809,921 of record OY776675.1, read on the forward strand.
ACTCTCCTGGAGCTGCCTCCGATACTCTGATGACAAATTTGAAAAACTTTTGGTTCGGATCCCACTATAAACTATAGACCCCCGCCTCCTTTACTCACACAGATCTAGACTTCAGAAGGTCATTCAAGTGATCTAGAAGGTGGTTAGAACATTTAAACATCAGTACGTACTCGACTTATACGTCGCTTATTTTATAATTCTCACAATTTCATTTACGTAAGACACTTGCGAGAGAAGATTTTCCGCGCAGAAGCGCATTAAGACGAGGCGTCGTTCTCTACTGGGGCAAGAACTGCTGGACTCGTTGATTATCCTAAACACAGAATCTTAATGACGAGCAGCTTTTACGAAAGATTATTGACAATCTAGACGAAACTCCTCCTCTTTAAAAAAAAATGTTGATTGGCTAGTTTGAGTTATAACTAACTGGAACTTCTTACATAAAAATATATGTCTTTGAAAATAAAAACTCCCAAAAACCTTGCCTATTTGATTATTATCATTTGGTTTGTTGGTTGATCTGATCATCTGCTCTGATCCTAGTCGGGCGGCGGGCCCTTAAAGTCATAATGCCACCAGGACTCCTTAGGCCCATTCCGACGCTGAATACATTTATAATATTGGTGATGTTTACGGGGAAAAGAAAATATTAATGTCTATTTTACATACGAAATCGATTTGGATTAATAAAATTTGAAATAAATCAGCAATCAAAAGTTTGTATAAAGTGTATAAAGACAATGTACAGAATAATGCTAATTTCTTGACGAGGTGGTAGTACCAAAATTCTTGCATTATGTGTACAACAAAAAAAAAGGTCATCATAAAGTAACAAGTATGAAAGAAGGTTTGAAAATTTTAAGAGGATTTTAATAATCACCAGATCCTCCGCCATTTAATAGAATAAGTACGATATAATTTAGAGGGAAGATTTTAGGATTATACTCATTACTGATATCAGCAGTTCTCAATCTCTTGCCACTAGAAAAGTTGATTTTTTTAATGAATAGTTTCCAAAAAATTATAATATAAATTGTTACCCAGTCAGCACATCAATTGAGAGAAAAAATGAGAAAAATTCAAATAATCTTATATTGCTGTATAGAGAATTAAAAACCCTTTCAAATGAGCTATCACACGCACTCTCATTCCATTTAAAAAATTTAAAACGGTAGTTGCCACTCCAAGGGGGTTGAAGGAGAAGGTATAAAATGATGCTCAAAAAATGTCATTTTAGAATTAAAAATGGACGTGTTCTAGGGTTTTACTCATAAATTGTTAATTACGTAGATAATGAATTTATCCGTTAGTTATGGACCTCACTATAATGTGTATAAGTATACAGGGTGATTCTTTTAAGGCGGCCATTAGAATATTTCCCACTTATAGATGAGATAGACATTTGAGATTTAGTACACTCCAGTAGTCGACTAATGCGAGTCCGAAAATAATAATTTCAAAATTGCGGCCCTTCCGGAAATACCGGAAGTTGATATTAACTTGCTTATTTTAAATGGAACGTCTTACATATTTTCAACTTTTCGAAATGACCACAATATTCTGAGTCGAGACATCTAGCACAACCCATACCTAAAACGAGCAGTTTCGGAGACATTTTACATTTTATAGAAAATTTGACAGGTGGAACGGTTTGCAAGAATCGTTATAACTTTGTTCGTGTAGGGTATCTTCATTTGCTCTCCGGCGCGTAGAAAAAACATAACATAAGCTACTCGCTACAATAAAAATTAATTCCATAACAATATATCAAGTGTTTTATTTTTCAACGTTACATTTTGTCAAATTCAAAGCTCAAAAACTTTTTTATTTCAAATGGGACACTATTTTTTTACATCAAATTATGTAAAATTAAATTTCCTTTTTGCTAGTATAAGCATTGTGGAGGATTAAAGTTACAACTTTTTAAATATTGGCGATTTTCTTAAATGTCCACGAATTTTTTGTGATTAAAAACAATCATTAATGTCAACCATTTTCTTATGTTAAAAAATACCGGCACGTTTAAATTACACCCACGAAGACTTTTAGATTTGTTTATTATTAATGGAGAATGTGATAAAGTAATACCAAAAATGGGGCGAGCGTGGGTGTGTCTTTACTATGTACATACTTCGATATGCGATGTAAAGCAACGTTAGGCGTGGTTAGTAGTTGGATTGGTGACCGTTCCAACGAAGACCACGTCCTCGCCTCACCCATCTTCCAGCGGCTTGTATATCAGTGTATGCGCGGAAGCTATACAACCTTAGGCGAGGGTTGTATAGGAGATATACCATCCTTCGGAGGGGATGTAAAGCCGTCGGTCCCTTGTCTATTAAATGTTAGGCAAGTAAAAGATCCCTACTCTTCTTAAGGGAAGAGGTTCGGCAAAATTCCTGGTTGGGGGTAGCTCGTCTACAGGCGTCGGTGTTAGGCCTCAGTAGCGGAAATAGGCCGACGTTAAATAAATGTATAAAAAAAAAAAATACCAAGAATATGTGTAGCACAATTGCTTTGCTACTCGATACCCATAAGAACAGAAACCATTCGCCTTACACTGTAAAACGCATATTGGATCATTTTAGAATACATATTCAGCTCTGTCAAATGGCAGGTGCCAAATTTTATTATGGCAATCGATGCAGAATTAAATTTGAGGTGGCATGTCCTACCCAGTACGTACTTTTTGAATTATTCACAGGTTTTTGTTGAGAATTATAATTTATCCAAAAGAACATAGTAGCCTATGAAACAATTGAAACAATAAAGACAAAAGAACAAATTGACTTTTAAACTGTCAGTTTTTAGTTGTAATTGACTACGTTTTGCTGCTCTTACATAAACGAAAATGGCTCTTTATTCCAATAAAGTGATTTTTAATTTATTTGTGATACACGGCAACTGCCAGAAAATCGTTGCAAGAACTTGTCGCCAATTTAATGTCAAATATCCCAATTTGCCGCGGATAAATAAACAAAAGTTTTCAAGACTGAAAAACAAGTTTCTTGCCGGAAATATTCATCCTCCAAGAAAAAGAACTAAATCTGTTAGGGAATCTGAAGATAATCAAATAAACGTTTTGGAATATTTTGAGGTGTTTCCAAGATCATCGATACGGGCAGCAACTTTTGATTTGGGATTGGGTTACCCCTCGGTGAAGAGAACTTTACATGATCATAAAAGACATGCCTCTCTTTCATACGGTTACAAAAGCTTCGACCAACCGATTATCCCAGACGAAATTTTTGTGAAGATCTTTTGACGAAAATACAGGAAGACCTCAATTTTTTAAGACGAATTATTTGGAGGGATGAAGCAAAATTTGCACAGGTGGGAGCTTTCAACAGAAGAAATCGACGTTTTTAGGCCGCCGCAAATCCCCACCTAACCTTTGAAGTTGAAAATCAAATTCAATTTTCCATACACGTTTTCTGTTTAGTAATGGATAATCGGTTACATTGGTACATGTATGATGAAAATTTGTATGGAGACAAATATTTAGAGATTATTAACAATGTAATGTAGATTTTGGCAATAATCTTCCATTGCAGCATGCCGTTCATTTATGGTATCAAATGGATGGGGCACCAGCACATTCAACAAATGCTGTAGATTTAAGACTAAGAGAATTGTTTGAAAACAGATGGTGGGGTAACAGAGATCCATTTCTTTGGCCCCCAAGATCACCGGATCTGACGCCATTGCCATTAGATTTTTATTTATGGAGGCGAGTTAAGCAACTCGCGGCTAGGGAAGACTTGAAATTAAAAATAACACAAGCCATGAATGAGATTGATGGAAATGAAATAAGAAATGCTATCTACCACAGCCATCCAGCGTCGGATTATTGAGTGTTTGAACCAAAATGGTGCACATATCGAGCATCTTTTGCACATATAGTTAGTAGTCATTTTACGCAATATGTTGTATTAAACACTTATCTAAGTTTAATTGTTATTTTGTGTTCCTTTTTTCTATTGTCTCATAGGCTACTATGTTTTTTTTTGATAAATTATAATTTTCAACAAAAACCTGTGAATAATTCAAAAAGCATAAGGCGAATGGGTTCTCTTCTTGTGGGTATAAAGTAGCAAAGCAAATGTGTTACATGTTCTTGCTATTACTTTATCACATTCTCCATAAATAATAAGTAATAATAATAATAATAATAAGTAAGTAATAGTCTTCGTGGGTGTAATTTAAACGTGCTGGTATTTTTTATCATAAGAGATTGGCTGACATTAATGATTGTTTTTAATCAAAAAATTCTTGGACATTTAAGAAAATTGCCAATATTTAAAAAAATTGTAACTTTAACCCCCACAATGCTTATAATAGAAAAAAGGAAATTTAATTTTACATAATTTGTTGTAAAAAGTACAGGGTATTCCATTTGAAATAAAAAAGTTTTTGAGGTTTGAATTTGACAAAATGTAACGTGAAAAATAAAACACTTGGTATACCATTATGGAATTTATTTGCATTGTAGAAAGTAACTCATTTTCTGTTCTTTCTATGTGCCAGAGATGAGGCCAGAGAGCAAATGAGGATGTCCTACACGAAGAAAGTTATAACGGTTCTTGCAAACCGTTGCATCTGTCAAATTTTCTATAAAATCTCAAATATCTCCGAAACTGCTAGTTTTAGGTATGGGTTGTGCTACATGTCTCGACTCAGAATTTTATGGTCATTTCGAAGAAAACATGTAGGTTGTTCCATTTAAAATAAGCAAGTTAGTACCGACTTCCAGTATTTTCGGAAGTGCCGCCATTTTGAAATTATTATTTTCGGACTCGCAATGGTCGACTATATTGTAGGTACCAAATGTCTATCTCATCTACAAGTGGGAAATATCACCCTGTATATATTCATTGTGCAACTCATTTTTTCCGTCTGTCTCGTAGAACTTATAAATCTCGAGATGTTTAAAAAAAGCGATGGAAAACGCTCTAAAAAATTTAATTCTTTAAATAAACAATACGCCGACCTCGCCGAAGCTGCAAAGCTATAAACTGCAAACTCACCTTGGCCTCCTGAAAAAGTTAAAATAAAACCCTAACCAGACAATTCACATTTTGTAGTCCTAATTCGACTGAACTATTATAAGAATGGCACTTGGTACAATATTTTCCAACTCCGTTTCTATAGATTCTATATTTTAGTTTCGTTCAGTATAAAGTTAATCTGCGCACCTTTGAAGTAGTATGTCCGCATATATTTATGAAAATTTGTCGTCAAAGGTATACGCTTCTACATAGGTTTTTGTTATAATGAACAAAATACTTACCATAATAAGAAGGTAGTAAAAGTTGTTACTAACTAAATAAACATTACATTAACTGATTAAAAACTGCACACACATAAGTCATACACATACAATCTAAACAAAAATATGACGTCTAGTTATACATGCATTTAGACAAAACTGAACAACATATTGAAGTAGTTAACGAAGCCTTACTAAGCACAGAATAAAGTGAGGCTTCTTCTAATGAGATTAAATTCATAATTTATAATTCTATTGATGATATTAGTTTCACTACATAGTCATGGATTTGTAATTCCACATCAAATTGCCCTTCAATTGGATTATAAAAATTTTAAATCGGGGCTTTACGAATTATCGGATTCTTACAGATAATAACGTATGCAATTGATGTGGGTAGATAATTAAGACCATTCATATAGGATTGACCTACATTGACTTTTTGAAATAATGACTAATATAACATTTAATATGATAAACAAATTACTTAGGTACTTCTTTGTTATCTAATCTAATTAAGTCATACTGACATATTGACTAAATTATTTGTTTGGTATTAAATTGGCAAATTTAAATATGTAGATTTGTAATGTTTTCAAGTAATAGAAAAAATTGAAGCAATATTAAAAACCATTGCCCAAGAAATCACTACTTCCACATCCAGATTTTCTATCCAAGTTAATAATAGGGTGGAGGTGGCAATGGGGGTGGTAGAGGGGGTGGCTAATGTCAAAAATTTTTTAGAGGCATTTGGTTCTCGTATACACACTAAAGCCCAATTTAATTTTTTACTCCCTTTAATAATAGGGTGGGGGTGGCAATGGGGTTGGTAGAGGGGGTGGCTAAAGCCAAAGAAATTTTACAGTCCCTTGGTTCTCGTATACACACTAAATTCCAATTTACTTTTTTTTACTCCCTTTAATAATGGGGTGGGGGTGGCTAACGCCAAAAAATTATTTGAGACGTTTCGTTCTTGTATACATACTAAATCACATTTTATTTTTTTTTAATCCCTTTCATAATAGTGTGGGGGTGATAGTGGGAGGGGTGGCTGATGCCAAAAAAAATTTCGAGTCCCTGATTTTTCATACATGCCTTAATTACAATTTTATGGACTCTTACCTGCTTGCTTTGCCTATTTATCTTATTTACCTCATTTATCCCCGTAGCAAATGTGCTGCAAGTTCTTGATATAACTTTATCACATTCTCCATAAATAATAAACAAATTTAAAAAGTTTTCGTTGGTATAATTTAAACGTGCTGGCATTTTTTGACATAAGATAATGACTGATTGTTTCTAATCATGGCTATTTTGATGAAATGATTACAATTCATGAATTTCTAATAAAATCGCAAATAATTCAAAAAGTTGTAACTTTAACCCCCACAATGCTAATATCAGAAAAAAAGGGAGTTCAATTTTACACAACTTGATGTAAAAAAATACAGGGTGTTCCACTTGACCTAAACAAGTTTTCGCGATTTGAAGTTGATAAAATGTAACTCCAAAAACGGAACACTTGGTATGATATTATTGAATTTATTTCAGTTGTAAAACGTAGTTCTCCTTGTGTTCTTTTTACGTGATAAGAAGCAAATGAGGATCTTTTACATGAAGGAAGTTATAACGTTTCTTGCATACCATTGCACCTGTCAAATTTTCTGTAAAATGTAAAATATCTCTGAAACTGCTAGGTTTAGGTATAGGATATGCTACATATTTTCGACTCAGAATTTTATGATATTTTCGAAAACCCTAAAATATATAGGGTGTTCTATTTGAAATAAGCAAGTTGGTATCGACTTCCGATATAAACGGAAGTGCCAGCTGCTTGTAATTATTTTAGTTGAATTGGCCACACCGACATTAGTAATTATCTAAATTTTTGAAAATTTTCTGATGCGTACTTTTATCTATATCGATCGATTCAGTTCCCGGTGAGACACCCTGTATATATATATTGCGTTACTATATACTTCCACTGAACGTGGAGGTAAAACTATACAGTAAACTCTATTACATTATGCTAATTCTTATGTGACATATACCTACTGTTACTGTTATATCACGTGACTTTTATTCATGTAGACGTACGACATCAAATGCCCTCAACATGTACATGTAATTTTTACATAGACAATATATTATTTTTTATATAAATTCTGTGTAATAATTGTTTATCAATAAGTATTAGAAAAGAATAGAAATAACCATATCTTTATTAGATACTTCCACGTCCAGTGGAAATATAGTAACGCAAAAAAAATATTTTTTTTGTTGAAATAGGCTTAAGATGTCATGAAACGTCGAGATTTTAAATTTGAGCGAAAAAAATTTTCTGTCTGTCGGTCTATCACTCCCAATACCACCCCTACACTATTATGAAAGGGGGTAAAAAAATTAAAATGTGATTTAGTGTGTATACAAGAACGAAACGCCTCAACAAATTTTTTTGGCATTAGCCACCCTCTCTACCACCCCCACCCTATTATTAAAGGGAGTAAAATATTACATTGGGATTTTATATGTATAAGACTTGGATACAAAACCTGGATGTGGAAGTAGTGATTCCTTGGGCACCGGTTATTTTATTTATGTACCGTCATGGACAATACATAGAACAGTTAGTTTTTTTTCCTAGTGTAAATCTATCTCAATTTGAATATGCTTAATGAGTAGTCGAAATAAAACAGATATTAGCACTTTTATTTTTTATTGCAAAGCGGATGGTAGTAATGTTGTAGTTATTGCTGTAGCGGAAGATGGATGGTCAATGAGACAAATTCCACTGCGTTTTAAAAGTGGAGAATAAACGGCACGATTAGTAGAAATCCTGGATCAGGGCAACATAAGATATCCAAGTTAACAACAAGAAACTAACTATTAATATTTCGTTATCGCACCATTTCCATTTATAACCAAGCAGTAATTTTTGGGCATTCCGTGGTCTCAGATTTCGTTTTTGGATACTTCTTATGAGTAGTCTTCATACGTCATAATGGTATACTCGTTTTAAATATTCTAATGTTTTTTACAATTATTTTAATTTATTTTAAATCTGTAGCTATTCAAAATATTGGAGTAAATATATCCATAATTATGAATAAGTTTCAAACAGATTTTTGACCCTCCCAAAGCCATGCCACATACTATTGCGGCCGAGAATATGTAATTGACTGATTTTCCCATTGTAGATATGCTTCTTATTAGTGAAGCATCATTCATCACTTTATTATTTTTATTAGTATCAATGTCATTGCGATACCCACCAGTGATTTGTTACGAAAATAATTTAATTGATATAACTAACATAAAAATTCTTATTTTCAGCAGGTTTTTTTGCAACTGTAGTAGGGACATTGAGTTCAGACGCTTCGTTTTTGATCTTAGCTCAGAAAAATTTCTTTGTTTATCTGAGGATCTTACTATTAGAAATTCAGACTGGCGTCTAGGGGCCAAGTATCACTTTGAGACTTGCGCAGATTGTTTTGTCACAATGCTGTAGTGTGTGTTGCCTATTAGCCCCGTGTCATGAATATCTATTGATGATTTACTTTTAAATAAAATTCTGTTAAAGTCGGATTTGATAATCAGCATATTTTATCAACACATTTGGTTGTTTATTATTATTGTTTATTATTTCTAGGTATTTTATATTTTATTAATTGCTCAAATGAGAAATTAATAAAATAGTTTTTCAGATTAATATCCATTAAATACTTACTTGTAAAATTGTAATTTCCTTCTTTTGTGAAACTATATTCTTTATTCTTTGAAATAAAAATAACATATATTCAGTATCAATTCAAAACAAACATATATTCTGTGTTTAAGTAATTTACTTATTTATTTACATATATACGACCGAACCCATATTGCTACAAATTAAAACAAAAAGTGTAAGAAAACATGACAAAAGTAGTCCTACACAAGCATAAATGTACAAAAAAAGAGTATAAGACTGCATGGGGAATTGGAAAATTCATACAAAATTGGACAAAATAAATGAGTGATAATGGATATGCAATAACTAGTTTCTTACAAATTGGCGAAGTTGATGTTTAAATTTTGAAAACTGATGTGTACAAATTTTGCAATACATTTTCTCATCGAAGGTAGTCAAATAATGCAAACCAAAATATTATTTTTCTACTACTGCGTATTATTCTCTTGGGGATCACTCTCGATAGTGGGCTAAATTGGTCTGCTCATTTAAATAATTTAAGTAGTAAACAATCAATTACAGAAATTGTTATTAATGATGAAATATTTACCAATACTTATGATATTTGTAACGGTTTCAATAATTTCTTCTTGAATTTTAAGAGCCCTAAACCTGATTTTAGCAAATTAATTTTATTCGACAATGTTATACATAACTTTTACCTAACCCCTACCACTCCTGCTGAAGTTTGTGAACTGTTGCTTAAAACAACAAGTAAATCAGCTGCAGGGATTGACGAGATAAGAGGTCAAGTACTGTGAGCAGTGGTTGACGAAATTTGTGTTCCGCTGTCTTACTTAATTAATGAATCTTTTGCTAGTGGCCAGTATCCGGATTCACTGAAAATTTCAAAATCTATACCAATATATAAAAATAAGGGATCGAAAATGGAGGCCTGTAATTATAGAAATATGTGTACAAAATCAGTTTGCAAAAGTTTTTGAAGAATTTTGTTTTAATAATAAGTTATTAAACTATTTAGAATTTCATAAATTGTTAATCTCTAGCCAATACGGATTTAGAAGGAAAAAATCAACAATAAACGCTATTGAAAAATTATGTGACTATGTTTATAATTAAACAATAAAGAACAACCAATAGCTCTATTTTTCGATCTCAGTAGAGCTTTCGACACTGTCGATCACAATCTGCTTTTAGAGAAACTATCTAGATTGGGTGTACGTGGATCTGCTCATGACTGGATCAACTCCTATCTCACTAACAGAAAGCAAGCCATAATAATTGATCGCTTTAAATCAGATTTCAGGCATGTGATCACTGGCGTGCCACAGGGCTCTATTCTAGGTCCTTTGCTTTTCTTAATCTTTATAAATGATATGCCACACTCTTGTACAACACCCAATGCAGCAATTGTCTATGCAGACGATACAAACTTTTTGATTTCTAGTAACTCTTCTGAGACCACAATCACTAAAGCTAATACATCTGTAAAGGAGTTTTCCAAATGGTGTTCAAACAATGGCCTTGCACTGAATGTTGACAAAACCGTTTTTATGTCATTTTTGCCAAAGAACTATGTTCATAGTTCAAGCATTTTAATCAAGGCAGATCATAAATCGATTGTGCGAACAGAAGTGACAAAATTCCTGGGAATAACTTTGGATTGTAAAATAAAGTGGGAAACTCATACTGAAAATCTATTGAAGAAATTGAGTAAATCTTGTTTTGTTATTAGATACCTGAAATCCTGCGTCTCCCTTAATGTGTTAAGATTAGCATACTTTGGATTAGTTCAATCTATATTGTCCTATGGTTTAATTTTTTGGGGAAACTCTTCACACACTTACAAAGTATTCTTCGCACAAAAGAAAATCATTCGTTGTATGGTTGGTCTTTCTTATCAGGCACACTGTAAAGAGGCATTTATTGCACTATCTATCTTAACTCTACCTTCACTTTATATATATCTAATTGTTACAAATATAAAAAAGCAAGAGACTCTGTTTTTAAGAAATAATGATGTTCGCAATTACCACACACGTAGCCACACTGAACTTAGGATGCCATTTTCTAGATTAAGTGTGGGCCAAAATTCACGTTTTTCAGGGAATCTACTGTTTTAATAAATTTACCCGACGCTTTCGTCATTTTAACAATTTTAATACTTTTAAAAATACTTTGTCAAAGTACTTACTTAACAATGCTTTTTATTCCTTATACTAGTATCTACAATCTTAGTATTTATGACTTTATTATTGGTATTATTACTCTTAAGATATTCACTACTCTTTTTAACTGTTATTATTTTTTAACTGTATTTATTTGTTTTGACTAGTCTTATAAGTTTCACTATTGTGTAACTTAACATGAATAAAGAACTTACTTACTCAGAGACTCCTGCAAACCACTTTTTATTAAACTTAAATAATGCCACTTCCTTCGGTATATATATATTATCAACTTTGAGAAATAAATCACTGTTCTGTACACACGCTGATATTCATAATTACAATACTAGATTGGCGGATGCAATTGTTCCAAACAGGTTCAGGCTCACAAAATCGCTGAAAAATTCCTTGAATGCAAATCTTACCTTCAGATATAAAAAATTTAACCGTATTTCAATTTAAACATAGAATAATGTTCTGCTACACTGCTTCTATTCAATAGATGAATACTTAAAGGCACCAAATCCATTTAAGTATGCGTTGTATTTTCATTTTGTGGTATGTTAGAGTCATTTTGTGTATTTTAGTTTCGTTGGTATTTTAAACTTGTTTGTGACTATATATTCTATTCTATGCTCAGTTCCCTGATCTGACCAAACTGTGTATCGCATAATATTCTCCTTCACTTGTATAATTTCAATACCAGTTGTACTAAACTTATAAAATCCTAATCTCAAATAGACACCAGTACGTGAACCACAATCTAAGTATATCCAGTAGACATGCCAAACATGAAATCCCACAAGGCTAGGTTTTAGGTCCAATGCTTTTTTAAATTTATATAACTGATTTAGCAGACAGTGAAAAGACTTCCAATGTGATTTTATTCGCCAGATGACACTACTCTACTGAATGCGCTTAGCCGTGTGTATGATGACGCTAAGCCAATACATGGTGCAATTTATAAAGTTAATTATTTACTAAAAATATCATAATTATTAAGAAACCTTAATTAATTACTAATTAATAAATGATTTTACGATAACGGTGATTTTAATTATATTTTTATTTACCATCAGTTTATGGTAAATCTATTACAATTCAAGTTTAAATGTTAGGGGGATTTTCCTTGTTATTTCGATTATTAATAGCAAGCATGCAGCTTAATATTCCTCTTGTTCGTCGTCTCCCTCTTTTGCTTCGCACCTTTTGCGCTCTATCTTGAGAACGGTGAATTGTATAAAATATTGCCTAAAACCGAATTTGTAGAGTATTTTATGCTCTACAACTTCCCTAATGCACTTTGCTTTTATAAAGCTTATATTAGATCAATACTGGATTACGGTTGTATTTTATACGGCTCAGCTAGCAAAAGCCTGTTGAGTAACTTAGATATCATGCAACGCAAAGCTCTGAGAAGATGCCTAGGCGCGATGAAATCCACGCCAAATGAAGCCCTCCATGTTGAAGCACTTGAGCCACCGCTTCTAATAAGAAGAGAGTTCTTAAGCAATAAATTTTTACTCAAGCTGAACCTTTACAACCCTCCTTTACTAAAAAAAATTTCTGTCCGCAATACTTTTGATCTAACCAACAGCTATTGGATTAAGAATCCTTCTCCGCCTATGTGCCTTTCATTCTGTAACATTAACGAACAGCTTGATAATATTGAAAAAATTACTGTAAATATCAATTACTGGTCTATGTGTTTTAAACCTAGTGTTATCATCCCCATCTATAACGAAAATTCCATTTTTAGTGAGAAAATGTTTCTTAATGTCCTTGACAGGTTTATTAATCCAACATTTATTTACACCGATGCCTCAAAATCCAAAGACGGTAATGGATGCGCTTTCTTCATTCCCTTCGAATACAAAGAAATTAAGTTCAAACTTGACATAAACTGCTCTATTTTTACCTTGGAGGCAATTGCCACTTACAAAGCTTTAAGCTATATCAAAGAAACAAACTCAAAGGAAATAATAATTCTATCTGACTCTCTTTCTGTTCTCTCAGCTGTTAAATCTACTGACTCCTTTCCATACAAAACTAACCCGTATATTTTGAAAATAAAAGATGACGTCTACAATATCACACAAACTGGTAAAGTCGTCACATTTGTCTGGGTTAAAGCCCATATAGGCTTAAAACATAATGAACACGTTGACATTTTGGCCAAAGGCGCTGCCATTAATGGTACTCCATTAGACCACAAACTGTATCTAACGGATTGCTCCAATTTATATAAACTTCAATTAAGAAATAAGTGGATTCACACGTGGGAACAATATGTTTTAAACAGCTCAACTATGTTTTGTAAAATACAGCCAACTATCCCGCTACAGTTTTGGCATGACAGTTTAAACGTTCCACGAAAATATATTACCACAATTATTAGACTAAGATTTGGTCATGCCTGCTTTCCCGCCCATTTGCATAAAATTGGTGTAGTCACATCGCAACTTTGTGATCTATATGGTGTTATCGGCGATCTTGATCACCTTTTCTTCGCTTGCTAAAAGTACAAGACAGCTAGAAATTTACTTATTAAATATATCTGTTCATGCTTCAATATGATGGCTCCGTTCAACGTAGTTAGTTTACTTGCTATGAGTAGTAATAAAATCTATGAATTAATCATTGGTTTTTTGATAGATGTTAATATCACACTATAGGTAAGCTTTGTTTTCCTTTTGTTTTAACCTTATGTTTTTACCTACTCTACCGTGGTCTTTTTTTTGTGATGTCAAACTCAATGTCCTGACAGACCCCTGGACGAGAAGCGTGTTTCCCTGTATTTTCCTTCGTTGCTCTTCTTCACTCTTTTTCTCCATTTTGTTTATGTTAGATAATTTTAACATAGTGTGACTGGCTGCATGGTCTCTGGCCCAAAGCCATAAAAAAAACAAAAAAAAACAAAAAAAAAACTTCCCTAATAACTCCAAATTCATTTAGATCAAAGAGAACAAGATATTTAGGAAAAAAAAACAGGTTTTTCCGACCTTTGATCTTGAATATCTTGACTCGCGTTCACGAGATTTTTTGAGACTTTTGAGCTAACTTATAAAATGTCAAAACCCAGATTTATACAAGTTTATAGCTTATTATCTTTCATTCCCAGGTTGAATTATTATTTTACTAGATTATGCACGTTATAGGTACATAAAACACAAGAGCCTTTTGCAAAAAAATATATTTAACATCGACTGTATTATAAAATGCTATACTACAATAATTATATAACTTCCTTATATTTCTTCATCCTGGAAACATAGTATACCATATTATTTTGACTGATAACATCAGAGACATCTGAAAAATAATCCATTAGAGATAATGTTTAATGTTTAAATTATATAACTTTTTTTAATTTTAAAAGAAGTTTTCATTAAGATACTTCAAAAATGCGCTTCTAACTTTCACTTCCATACAGGTCTAGTGTTTGAAAATATTTTTTTAAAAGTTCCTATACAAGGTGTAACAAGAACATGGTTCGCAGATAAATTATTGAAACTTGGTATAGTCGAATACACATTTGCTGGGCACTCAAAAAACGCAACAAAAACTTTACAAGCTCATTATTATTTTAATGAGGTCGGAAAGTTTTTGTTGCGTTTTTTGAGTGCCCAGCAAATGTGTACTCGACTATACATTATCTGTACTTAATGAACGTCACTTTTTAACACAATAATATATTGTTTTATATGGAGTAGAAGTGGCATTTTTTGTATCGAGGATGTATTTAATGGACAAGCTAAGCGAGTCCGGCAAGAACAGCCGAGACACAAAAGATTACTTTTCTCTCATAACATGTTATTTTTTCTTCAAGCATCGAATATGAATGAAATAAATAGTGTTACTTTTCCTTCAAGTACATTTAGTGCCAATCGTGGGCGGCAGTAAAATACTTTTACTGCTGGGCTTTACATCTCCTTGTCGGTTTTCCTATTTTCTTGGAAAATCTATCTTTGTCATTAATTCAGTGAACATCTTTTGTATATCCATCAATTTTGTGTCCAGACTTGTTTCCTCTGATTGTGCTTCTTCCACAGAGACAGCTCATACTCTGCGCTACGGGGAATCCATATACGCGACCTCTACTTGAGTGCATGGATCAAAGCTTCGCTACTAGTCATGTCTAGATAATCTAAGGACCTGCCTGATTTTCTCATCTCTTACACAATCAATAAAGGTCCTAACTACCAATTGCTCTTGGAATTGATTTGGTGCATCCAGGTGTGTCAGTTTCTTCAAAGCAGCTTCAAATTCTTGTAAGCTTTCTCCAGCCTTTTGTATGTGTGATTTCAGCTGAGTTTGATATACTTGGGCGAAGTGTTGGTCACCATACCTCAAATCTAATGCACTTTCCAAAACTTTGAAATCCTGTTGCTGGAGCAACTCAGATGCCTGACCCCTTAATGCTGAAACTAATGCCATAGCCTTTTCTTCATTATTCCAGCTTCAAACTGTCTCATATATGTCGACCACAAAGTTTGACCACCAAAGGGAGGGGGTTGTAACCAAGGGCGTGATGATACTGTTAGCTGGCCTCCTTTTCCCCTTAACTGGCATTTACGCCAATCTACTACTCCCTCTACTACACTTTTCTTTCAACATCACTCATTCTTCCTTCAATGCAGTAACTTTTTCTTCCATTTTATCTACTGTGCCTTCGATGTCATTAACTTTGGCATTTACAAACCCTATATCCTCCTTGATTTCATTTTTAATTTCTTCAGTGGCAGTGGCTGTTGTACCTCTAATTTTTCCCAAATCTTCCTGTCATGTCATTTCTTTCCGTTTATCCTCGTGAATCTTATCTCCAGGTCCTTCCATCATTTTCTTCAATTCTTTCCGAAATACCTTTTCTTGTACTTTTTCTCCATGAAGTCCTCTATTCTTATTTTTCTTCTTGATGTTCTTCTCCTGATTAACCATCATTTTTCTTAGTTCGAGTAACATGTTGTTTTTCAGCAGCCATACTTCTTGACAAATGGCGAACTACCATTCTATTGGTAGCTAATTAGGCAGGCTTCTTTCTACTCTACTACAAGGGATTAAATCTCCATGTGTAAGGGAGAGTGCACATAACAGAAGTATATATATTTATCGATTGACTGCAACTTTCCTATGGCTGATCAATTATTCTTTACAAATTTCAAATAGTTCTCAGATGCAATAAAATATGAATTGTGTAAAATGCGCGTCATACAAGTTTTTGTATACGTGCTTCCACTACCAAGATCCGGACCCAATATAGGATTCTTCTTAAACTCCATACAAGTATAGTTCAAATGTGCTTTTAGAGGGCGGAATATTAAACATAATATTTTTAGTCGCAAACTCCTCTATAAATCCTTATTTTACTATAAGGAACCTAACCAGACTGCAACCAACAGCTACTCTCCGGGCTATGTGCCCCGCCGAGCGCTGAATTACAAGTTACAAGCCTGGCGCGTTAAGTGTAATAATTGCATATTACCATCAAAACGCTAATGCTTCGATTGCAACAAACACCAGCCGAAAGACTGATCCTACTTAAAGGAGCTCCCTTGCCAGTCGTCACACACCACTTGCAGACTGCAGTTTCGAGCTGTTGGCTCTCGTCAGTGCAAGGTAGGTATGCGACGACCGACATGAGAATCCTTTGACTATAGTACATCCCGGTATTTTTACAATAGCGACATGTAAAACAGCCAGCAGGCGCCATCCAGCTGTTTTACATGTCGCTATTGTAAAAATACCGGGATGTACTATAGTCAAAGGATTCTCATGTCGGTCGTCGCATACCTACCTTGCACTGACGAGAGCCAACAGCTCGAAACTGCAGTCTGCAAGTGGTGTGTGACGACTGGCAAGGGAGCTCCTTTAAGTAGGATCAGTCTTTCGGCTGGTGTTTGTTGCAATCGAAGCATTAGCGTTTTGATGGTAATATGCAATTATTACACTTAACGCGCCAGGCTTGCAACTTGTAATTCAGCGCTCGGCGGGGCACATAGCCCGGAGAGTAGCTGTTGGTTGCAGTCTGGTTAGGTTCCTTATAGTAAAATAAGGATTTATAGAGGAGTTTGCGACTAAAAATATTATGTTCCATACAAGTAGTTCTTCATCTTCTTGAAGGTTCTTTATTTAACGTTACAGGCACCCTTTGTTTTACAGCAATAAGATTTGGTACATTGTTTAGTATCATAAGGGCTAGCTATTTCATGGTATTGGCTAAAGTGAAATTCAATCAGGTGCGTAATTTTTCTTTAAATTTTGGTACTATCAAAATTTTATTCTGTGAACAAAATTACACAAAGACAATCTTTGTTAAATATGATAGGTCCAACCTTTTTTGTAAAAACTTGCATCAGATAATTGTAGCGGGGTCATTCGGCTATATTTTAAACGGGTAAACATAAAAGTTATTGAAATAAGTAGATCAAACCATTAACAATTATCTGGTTACCTAATCGAATTATAACATTACATGTAAACGTTCAATGTTGGAACCATAGTGGGAGTTGGGAGTAGATAATTTACTTACACTTACTTATCTAGAAAAATATATACTGTTATGTGCTGCCCTCTAACGAGGAAAGATGTGATTAAGGGAAACCTGTATTGTGTTCATGGCCAGTAGTAGGGTGGCGCCATCTATGAACCAATTGACGAACAGTCATCTGTCACATAGTAAAAAACTCTGTAGGGTTCCAGAAAATTATGGAATACTGTTCTGGTACATTTCTATGGGTGTATATAAAGAGGTAAATCCAGCAGATGGGAGAACAGTACAGTTTAGTGAAGTATAAGGAACAGTTCAGTTTAGTATCCAGTACAGTTCTGGTTACAGAGGCAGTTTGTAGGTTAGACAAGAGTTGACAAGTTTAAGAAGAAAAGTAAAGTACATAGTGTTTTAAAAGTAGTGAATTTATATTAGATTAAGTTATTATTAGTTGTGTGATTTTTAAGTATTTACTAGTGTAATTTTAGTGATTAAATAAATCAGTAGTTAGTGAAAATTCTTGTTGCAAGTTATTTGAATCCACAAAGTGTTTACTGAAAACTGTAAGCACGTAACAGTACAAAAAATTTAAATTATATTTACCATAATTATCATATATTGTTGTTGGAAATATTGGGTATTCTGATAAATGATAAGTGGTTGTTATTTCTAAATTCCTCACTTTAGAAGTCATCTGCATAGCCCAAATCACTGGCGTTTCCCTGAAAACCATTTATACAGGTTAAAAAAAAAAGAATGTTTGAAAAATTATTACAGAGGCCCATATACAGGGTGTTTCCATTCTAATAACTAAATTTTTACAAGCAAATATTTGAAACACAATATACTCAGAGATCATATTGTTATGTGCTGCCCTCTAACAGAGAGGAGAGTTGTAATTACTCCCTGGCCAGAAGGGTGGCGCCATCTGTGGGCCAACTGGCGAACCACCATTTAGTAGTGCCTAAGAAAATTCTAGAGAATTCCAGTATATTTGTGGAAAGTTCTACAATGATATTCTGGACATTCCAAGTGGGTATATAAAGAGGTGAAGCCAGCAGATGGGGGAAGAGTACAGTACAGTTTAGTGAAGGATAAACAGTTCAGTTTAGCATCCAGTACAGTTCTGGGTAATCTGTGGTTCTGGTTACAGAGACAGTTTGTAGAGGAACAGTTCAGTTGAGTGAAGTATGCAGTTTAGTGAAGTAAACAGACAAGAGAGTTTTTAGGTTAGACAAGAGTTGACAAGTTTAAGAAGAAAAGTAAAGTGCTTAGTGTTTTAAAAGTAGTGAAATTATATTAGATTAAGTTATTATTAGTTGTGTGATTTTTAAGTATTTGCTAGTGTAATTTTAGTGATTAAATAAATCAGTGGTTTGTGAAAATTCTTGTTGCAAGTTATTCGAATCCACGGAGTGTTTACTGAAAATTGTAAGCACGTTACAATATGCTTCAAACGGCTTTATTTTCGATATACAAGGTGTTGACGTTAACAGAGATATAATTTCATAGTCATCAAATATGACCCACCCTGCACGTTACAATAATAAATAAGAACACTCTTAATAGCTTATTATCCAGAAATTGGTGTCGGTTGTTTTTATGAATAATTATTTATTTATTACTTCTTTTTAAATCCATTCCCCACCTCCGTGACGTAACGTGCCTCAACAGGGGTTGTGGGTGTGTGACTGGTAAATGGACAGGGGATTATCTTGATGAATTTTTATTTTGGGTAGAATTCATCGTTAGCATTGACTTCGAAATATTTTTTGACGCGTAATCGAGTATTTTAATTTTGACGATTTTTGGGGTGGCGAAAATAGGGTGGAATTTCATCGAAAACGGATGACATTGATACATATCATTTCTCATACCCATAAGAGCTTAGAGTGTAAATGCCATCCGATTTAAACGATTTTAACCGTATTTAACAGAATCTTCTTTAAAAATTTCGAAAAATACGATTCTTGGAAGACTATAAACAGTTATTTTTCGAAAACTGCCCGGCAAACACGGATGGCAATTTTTTGACAATGAGTGGAAGTACAGATCAGTAAGCTATCAAATTTTCAAGCGGTTGCCTGACAACTTTTTTTTTTTTTAAATTCACGTGTGCGAAAATGTCTCGGATGACATTAAAATTTTAGCATATATACTGGGTATGAACTTTCAGGCAACCGCAATTTTATTTGGTTGCCACGTGATAATTCTTTTTTTTTAAACCCTACAACAAATTCCGACCCTGTCCATTTCGAGCTGAATCGGGTAATGCAGCAAGGTTCTGAATCAATTCAGGTCCCCAAATACCAAGAGCCACCCGGTTGCCTCTTGAAGGCTACATCTACATGTCATGGTTTTGAATACATTCTATCTTAAAATCTCATTACTTTTATTTTTTAAGAATTAATTTTACTTTTGTAGAATTGCAAATTCGTTTGAAGAAAGCAATGCGAATTTTTATTTAATAAATTGGAATTCTTATTTTCAGATAAAACAGTAGTTCATGCCACTATCGCTAATAGGACATGACTGAAGAGAAGATGACAATAGGCCATTGAGAACTTCTACTCTCTCTATCTCAACATATAATTCACATATTCATTTAATGGGCAAGTATCAATAGGTATGATTTCTTCGCATATGAGGTGTTCCCAATGTTCTCATTTTGCCGATCTTTATGAGGGATTATGGTATAATTTATGACAGTTATACTTACTTTTCTATGATGTTGGTATCGGCTGAATTAAGAGTAATTATAAATTCGCAAAGAGGGGAACTTTGCAGTTCTGCAAAATCATGTGGATCAGTATCCTTAACCACATAATTTTTATAAACTTTTTCACAAAAATAATCGAAAGTTTCTTCTGGCAAATTTGCTTGGTCCTTTATTAAAAATATCAATTCCGTAGCAACATGAAGTTTGCCTAGGTATGCCAATTTGGAAACGTTGTGACGTAAGTCTATTACTCCTGATCTCAAATTTACTGTAATTCGTGTCTTACGATGACCACCTTGAGCTATTAGTTCCTCATTTTGAAATTTGCTGAAAAAATTCAATTTTTAAGCTAAAAATGAGAAAAACCTCAACTTTGGAAAAGTTCATTATTTTTTACATACAAGTACACAGGGTATTCAGGAACTGATAAATAAAAATCATAAACAAGACATTTTCAAGGAAAACGTTAAATAAAAGAGTTTTGGAGTCACAATATCAGTAACTTTTTTAGGTAAGGTTTTCGAAGTTACTAGCCAAAATACTTAAAAATAATTTTAAAACACCTAAATATTATTTCAATGTGTGTTTTGCTATTATGTTGACATCGTATAGAGATGATTAGAAATATTTCATCCAACTCCCTCCAAGAGGAAGGCTTTTTGTAAATTTAGGAATATATTAGTACCAAATTCAATTTAAAACTTTTACAGTCTAAAATTAAATCATGGAGATATTTTATAGAAAGGAGCTATACAAGTTTAAAGATTATCAACAAACGCACATGTATGGAAGAGACCCCAATCCCCTGGTTTGTTACTTCTACAAACATAAACATTTTCTTGCCGAACCTCTCCTCTTTTCAAGAGTAGGAATCTTTTACTTGCCTAACTTTTAATAGACAAGGGACTAATGGTTTTACACCCCCTCCAAAAGATGGTATATTCCCTACACAATCCTCACCTAAGATTGCATAGCTTCAGTGCATACATTGATATAAGATGTTAAATACATGTCAAAAAAAATACTATTGTTATGTGCTGCCCTCTAACAGAGAGGAGAGTTGTAATTACTCCCTGGCCAGAAGGGTGGCGCCATCTGTGGGCCAACTGGCGAACCACCATTTAGTAGTGCCTAAGAAAACTATAGAGAATTCCAGTATCTTCTGGAAAGTTCTACAATGATATTCTGGACATTCCAAGTGGGTATATAAAGAGGTGAAGCCAGCAGATGGGGGAACAGAATAGTACAGTTTAGTGAAGTATAAAGAACAGTTCAGTTTAGTATCCAGTTTAGTTCTGGGTAGTCTGTGGTTCTGGTTACAGAGACAGTTTGTAGAAGAAGAGTTCAGTTGAGTGAAGTAGACTACAGTTCAGTTCAGTGAAGTAAACAGACAGAGTTTTTAGGTTAGACAAGAGTTGACAAGTTTAGGAAGAAAAGTAAAGTACATAGTGTTTTAACAGTAGTGAATTTATATTAGATTAAGTTATTATTAGTTGTGTGAGTTTTAAGTATTTACTAGTGTAATTTTAGTGATTAAATAAATCAGTGGTTTGTGAAAATTCTTGTTGCAAGTTATTCGAATCCACAAAGTGTTTACTGAAAATTGTAAGCACGTAACACTATCAAGATTCTTGCAAGTGACCGTTCTTTTGGGATAAAGCTTTTTACTATGCAAATGTCTGTAAATATGCGATATCTAATCAAAATATGTCTGTATACTCCGTTTTCCTTTATTATTTACTTTAAAAGTTAAAACGTTACACTAATATCCATGTAATTCCCTATATTTTAAAATTTACAAATTAAGAAACAATAATGGTTGCATTTATCATTATTAACTTTAAAATTGTGTAATCTTAATAAAAATATGACTAAGAATTATGTTTAAGGAAGTGGATAAATTCGACTATTACTTTTTTGTGTAAGACAAAAGATATTTTAAATCGGTATAGGTATAAAAACAAAAAGGGCTATTGGGTAACAGCCGCTGAGTCCCTACCGGCCTGGTACCCGCGTACCTGGTCAATAAAGGGAGGATAGTTTCTGAGAACAGCAAACATACTGCTAGCTAGTGAATCCAATTTTTAATGACTGAATTATTTCTTTCCAATATTTTCAAAGATTTGTTGAGGTGTTTTACTTTCCAAAGGAAAGGTAATTTGTTTATTTATTTTGATTTATTGTCTAAACAGGAATAACCCAACTACAAGACAAATTAACAACATAGATATAGTAGTGAATATAACTAAATGCTAACTAACAACACCTATAAAGTATATAATAAAACAAGGAAACTACTTAAAATGCTGCTTGTCAGTCGAAGAGAACCTTTTTAATCCAATTTTTACAAGTTATCAATGAATCATTATATAGGTTAATATAATTGCATAGACTATTGAATTTTTGACACAAAGCATAAATTGGCGATTTGATAAGCACGTTAGATCTTGGAATAGGAAGGTAAAAGCAATGTTCATTTCTGCGATGAAAACGTGGAACTCGGAAGCTTAGTTGAGATATAAGGTCAGGGCCGTCAATGCTATTGTGAACTAGCTTGTAAATAAATATGCAAGACTACTAAATCCTGTGATTTTCAAGAGATAGAAATGAAAATCTATTAAATAATATAACACTGTCTATTACTTGTGGTAGGTAGATACCGTACCGTCATCCTTATATGCCAGATATTTTATAAGCATTCTCTGAGGAGCTTCCAGCTGATTTATATATTTATGGTATATTGGACACCAGATTAGCGAGCCATATTCTAAATGTGAGCGAACATATGAGTCATATAGTGCGAGATACGTATCTGGATTTTTGCAGTTCCGAAATATGAAACCCAGCATTTTCATAGCTGCCACTGTGATCATATCAACATGATATGAGAAATTTAATTTTGGGTCAAAATGATTGCCAAAATCGCTAACCAAGAAGCATCTATCCAGAGGTGTATCACCAAGTAAATAATTATGTTGAATATAAGTCTCCTTAGTAGTAAAAGTCATAAACTTACATTTACTAATATTAAGATGGAGTTTATTATCAATGCATCAGTTTTGCAAATTGTTTAAATCGTTCTGCAGTATTATACAATCGTCCGTTGTTTGTATAGTTCTGAATATTTTAAGATCATCAGCAAACAGTAACTTTTCACTAGTAATACAATTAGTTATGTCATTAATGTACAAGGAGAGAAGTAACGGAGCCAAGTTACTACCTTGGGGTGCTCCACTGGTGGCTACATACTAATA
This sequence comes from Leptura quadrifasciata, assembly GCA_963675555.1. Lineage (NCBI taxonomy): Eukaryota > Metazoa > Arthropoda > Insecta > Coleoptera > Cerambycidae > Leptura > Leptura quadrifasciata. The sequence goes on from OY776675.1 coordinate 6,833,503, forward strand.
AGATTTATGACCTTTATATTTGACGCACTATTGCATAAGTAAGATTTAAAAAGTAAAATCAGCTTATTATTAAAACCAAACTGTTCCAGTTTATTCAGCAACATTTCATAGTCTAACTTATCGAAGGCCTTCGAGAAGTCAATATATATAGTATCTGCCTGGAGCAGGTTAACAATAACATTGCTAGCATACTGGGTGAAGCACATTAAATTGGTAACAGTGGATCTATTGCTTATAAAACCATGTTGCTGGCTTGATGGTAGTCCTTTAACTCTATTATAAATACACATCTCGAAGGCCTTCTCTAGATTAGATAGCAGCGTAATGGACCTATAGTTGGATATTTCATGTACAGAACCTGCTTTGAACACTGGACAAATTTTTGATACCTTCCATCTGCCTGGGAAACAATTGGATTTTAACGACAAGTTAAAAATTAAAGTTATGGGCGCAGACAATGCATAGGCACAATCTTTGATTATAATACGTAATGATACATTACTTACCTCCATTTTATTGCTATTGCTTGATCAGACGTTGAATAAAAGTTCTTAATGATTGTTTCATAATCATTTTTTAATTTTTCAGCGCCTAATTCGAACAAACATTCCAAAGCTTGAGAAAATGAAAGGGTGGGTACGGCCAATTTTCCATGGAGAATTCCATTTATTATTGTTGCAATATTTGTCTTATCATTTTCAGGAACCTAATTAAAAATGAAATGATGATAAATAAGAATACTAATCTCGTCAATGTAATTTGAGAAAAAAATTATTCATAGTCTAACTATAAAAATGTGCACGTTTGGAGAATAAAACCGTTGTCAATATTTCCAAATAGCAGAGAGGTTACCAAATTTTAAAGGTTGCGTTCTCTAAACATACCCATTATTAAACAATTTATATTTAGGTCATATTGTCTGGCTGATAGCCGCGTTGGTTAAGGCGTGAGGTGGCAATCGCAATAATCACATGGGTATCGCACCACCAGGTTTGAATCCCGGCTCCAACACTAGCACTGTCGGAGGAAATGGTTGTATGTCCGCGTTTTTTCAATGTGTAACCCCTTCTGCACAAACCTCTGGCTTCTGGAATTGGAGGTTGTCTAATTTCTGTGATATTTATTTATTATTTATTACATACATCAAACAGTTTCAATATGTTTATGTATTTAGTAGGCCACTGACAGTTTAATCTGAAATAAATTAGACATTCGCTTAGGAGATTTCCATATTATATACAATATTTATAATATGTAATGAGAAAATGCAAAAAATGTCAAAAAAATTTTAGAAGCCCTTGGTTCTCGTATACGCAGTATATCCGAATTTAATTTTTTATTCGCTTAAACAGAAGGATGAATAAATAATGAATAAATAAATAAACACCACAGAAATTAGACAACCCCCAATTCCAAGCCCGGGCTTGTGCGGAAGGGGTTACACATTGAAAAAACGCGGACATACAACCATTTCCTCCAACAGTGCCAGTGCCGGAGCCAGGATTCGAACCCGGTGGTGCGATGTCCGTGTGCTTAATCGCGATTGCCACCTCGTGCCTTAACCCGCTCAGCTATCGACCAGACAGTACACATACTAAATCACATTTTATTTTTTACTCCCTTTCATAATAGTGTGGGAGTGGTATTAGGGTTGATAGTGGGAGGTGGCTGATGCCAAAAAAATTTTTGAGACCTTGACTTTTTGTACATGCCTTAAATTGCAATTTTATGGACTCTTACCTGCTTGCTTTGCCTATTTACACTTATTTACCCCCGAACCCTTCAACGGAATTAGATCAAAATATAATCTAGTTCCAGATCTCGTTATAATACATAAGCGTATCAAATTTCAAGTCAATATCATAAAAAGTTCCAGAGTAAACGTGCGCACAAAAAAAGTTACAGGCCGATCGACAAACAGACAGAAATTTTTTTTTGCTGAAATTTAAAACCTCGACATTTCATTACATTTTAAACCTATTTCAACAAAAATATGTATATATTAATTTTTGGCGTTACTATGCTTCCACGTCCAGTGGCAGTAATTATTACAGAAAAATCAAAGATTTTTAGTAAAATTGAAATTATTGGTCGCATTTTAAAAGATCCATTTAAAATTGAAAAATGGCAATTTGAACTAAGAAAATATAAATATGCTAGGTACTTACTTTTATATTTGACTCAGCTTCCACCAGTTCTTCAAAGAAATAATGCAAAGTGTCTCGTAAAACTGACAAATTCTCGCAATCTACAAGAAAAAAAACTGCATTTAAAATTTGATATAAATTTAAGAAATCAATACGCTGCAAACAGTAATGCTTTAAATAAAAAAATAAAAACTGCAAAATATTCATATTACAAAGACTAAGTTCATAATAATGCCAATAATATTAAAAATATATATGACCTCATTAAAGAGGCAACCAACAGATGGATACAAAGAAAACAAAAACTAATTTTCAAATTGTAGAGAACATGTATTTGACAATAATTTCGATGTTAATACAAAATTTAACAATTTTCTTAATAACTTTCTATATCACTTTGATATGACTTTTCCGGAGACTTCTATAAATATTGTAAATAAGAAATTAAAAAATAATTGGATGACACAGGGTTTGAGAAACTCGGCGCAAAGGTTTAAAGACTTGTATTCATTGACTTTATCAGGTAATAATGACATAATAACATACTATAAAAAATACAAAGCGATATATAGGCAATTTATTAGAAAGGCTAAAAAAATGTGGAATATTTCTCTATTGTCTAACTCAGCAAATAAATCTTAAAACGGCATGGAATATCATCAAATCTATAATTAACACAAAAAACGATGTCCATCTAAATATAGATAATAAAGTAGTGAATAGTGAATGATTCTCAAACAATCAGTAATACATTTAACAATTACTTCATTAATGTACCTCGTAAGAACTGAAAATTGCCAAAATTGTTCCACTTTTTAAATCGGGTGAAGTTAACAATATTGAAAAATACAGACCAATTGCGATCCTGACTACATTTTCAAAAATATTTGAAAAAGTTATAGCTATTAGAGTTACAAATTTTTTTGATACTTTCCGGCTATTCAATGTAAACCAGTTTGGTTTCTGGAAGGGTCTCTCCACTATTAGTGCTATAAACAAATTTTTGAATTTATTGTATGAAAATATGGACAACCGGAAAAATGCTGTTGGAATTTTTCTGGATCTCAGTAAGGCATTTGACCTGGTATGTCACAAAACTTTTCTAATTAAAATAGAAAAGTATGGGATACGTGGTCAAGCCCTAGAATGGTTTAAAAGCTATCTAAAGGATAGGACACAGTATGTTGAGGTCAATAATTACCAATCTGATATACTACCCACAACCATAGGGGTTCCACAAGGGTCAGTTTTAGGACTTTTGCTGTTCTTAATTTATATAATCGATCTAAAATTTTCTAACATTTTTATGTTTGCTGATGACATCCATTCTCTGTAGTGATAATACTCTAAGTAATACTATTAATTCATGTAACATCCAAATGCAACATCTTCAGTCATGGTTCTCGAATAATAATTTGTTACTAAATAGCAAAAATCTGTATGCATTAGATTCGATAACCCTAATACCAATTACAATAAAAGTATTCTAATTAAATCAAAATGTGGCTCCTTGCGACAAGTTGTCTACTAAATTTTTAGGATTATATATATCCGAGGATTGCAGCTGGAGAACACATATTGACTTTGTCTGTAAGAAAATCGCTACTACTTGTTACTGCATAAAGCAACTATCTCATATAGTTGATACTGAATCCTTAAAAATGTACTATTATGCACAAATTCACTCAATCGTATCTTACGGTATAATTGTGTGGGGGCATTGTGGTGAGAGTCAAGAAAAGGGCCATTAGATATTTAGTTGGCATTGGATATAGGGCTAGTTGCAGGGGCTATTTTAAAGCTATGCAAATTCTAACACTACCATCAATATTTATAATGCATCTCTTATTGTATGCCAGATCTAATCTGGAAGAGTTAAATAATTTAAATGTCTACCACTCATATAACACAAGAAATAATCAGACCCTGGAGATTCCTCGACACCGTACCAGCTTATTTGAGCATAGTCCTAAATATTTGGCTATTAAAGTATATAACAAATTACCTCACCAATAAAAGTCTTTAAATCAAAAACAGTTCAAAACAAGTATTAAAGGTTTAATTGAAAAATTTTATTATTCTTTTAATGAATATATGACTCACAGTCCGTGATATCACTACAATTTATTACAATTTATTATAATTTATTGTTTCATTAGTTTTATTCAATATTGTTTTATGACCATATTAAGATGATCATATCTTATGCTTGCATATTTAAATGTACTCTTGTATATTTGTTTGTTTGTTACACTTGTTATTCTTGTATCTCATTATTTAGAACTTTGCAAATTTTACATTTTATACATTTTATTTATTTACACTTGACCTGTCCTATATTATGTAAACATAATCAAAATGGATGAATAAATACTCACTTAATGGCATACCATCTGATAACAATCTCGATACGTCGAATTTCACTAACGAATATTTTACATTGGTCCAAAAATGGCATCAGAAATTAAACAAACAATTATTGACAAAGAACCAAGCATTCAAAAATCAATGTTTCTTAAACCAATAAATTGCAATGAAGTTATTGAACATATTGGGAAGTTAAAAAATAATTGCTCTCCAAGAATCGAAAAAATAACGACCAAAATGATAAAAGATATTCATACCTAGATTATTGATCCATTAGTTTACATATTTAATTTAATCTAATCTTGAAGTATAGCACTGTTCGTTCCTATATAATTCAGAACATCTATTATAATACCAATATACAAATCGGGAGGTATCTCTGATATCGCTAACTATAGACCTATAAGCCTGACAAATAATATTATTAAATTATTATAAGTTACTATGGAGCTGGTAAGCCTCCTATTACCACTTTGGTACTAATAATCTCGAAGGGAGTTCGTTTGCCGACAGGGGAATGCAAGTTGCTTGAGCCTTATGAGGTGGCTCAAGGGTATACGGCTCTCCCTATATTCTGTTGCTACTGTAAAGTTTTTTTTTTTATTATTCTGAAAACGTAATACATGTATATTTTATCCCTTTAAGTGGTGTTTCATTTAATCCCTCTACTCCAAAAAAACCACGCATATAAGCCGCGGCCAAGCTCACGGCCAAACAAAATCAACACCTTTCCGCACTTCCGGGGTCAGGCGGAAGGATCATATCCTGACCTGGTGGCAGCAACGCGCTACCCTTTTCAAGTAACCAGCCTCCCTCTCTCACCTGATAAGACAGAGTGTGCCTAAAGGGTAAGGGGAAGGCATAGCGCAAGAGTTACACAGCTTGCAGTGAATATTAAATATACAAAAATTTAAAAACCATTCGAATCTATCACAAAAACTTACATTTTAGAATATTCCATAAATTATCTAAAATATTTTCTCGTCGAATATTTTTCAAATCAAATTTCACTTTAGCCTCTCTTTTAAGCAGTCGAGAACCAAGAATGTTATTAATACTTCGATAAATATCATCATCTGGTTCCTCAGAAAGGTTGGTTAATTCATCATTGCATTTGTCAGAGTCAGATAAAATATCCAAGTACTTCTGTAGTAAACAGAGCTCTTCCCACAAAAAATAAACAGACGAGAGGTTGTGACCAGCAATAATTTTTAATATCTAGAAAAAAGAGGGGATTAAAAAACTTCTCTGTATATAAATATATGAAAATTAACTAACTCACCATATTTATACTAGATGGATTTTGTGGTTCATTGAAAATACATTTATTACAGGTAAGCTCAACAGATATACTTCCATGATGTTCTGTATTACTTTCAATTCCTTGTAAGAATGTACCATAAAGATAATATTTGAATTTAACCAAATAATCCACCTAAAATGTTCAAATTTTCATGATATTTTTAATATTTAGAAAGTAGTTTTTGGAGCCATTTATTTTTACTCAGCAAATGAATGGATGCAATTGTATATCAATAATTGTTTGGAACATAATCTACTAACGAGTAAATTTTATGGATGACGAAAATACCTTAAGTGTTATATCCGATAGTCAATCTCTATGGCTAATGTCGACTGCACTCACAGTATATGTTGTAAAAGTTTTGTGAGTATGATTCATCATATTTTTTTTCAAAGGCCACAGCGGGGTAAGCATTGGTAATAACCTTTGCTTCGATTTGATTAATTTATTTTTCAAAGACTCCTTTCTAATTAACATTAACCTAATATTAACTTCAGGATGTCATGTTATCTGAGAATTTTTATTTTTTTATTAACCAACTATGTCCTTTAAAATTTGTAATATACCATAAGAAAACCTTTTGATATGAAATTATTAGAATGCAATAATTCCAATCCTCTAGTCTACAGAATCTAAATTTAACGCTCACCTTTGGGTGTTTTATTAGGGTATTTTTAATATGTTCCTTTTCCATACTCTCCAAAGATATCGATTCGTGATCTTTGGGATAACATCCAATTATATTTATCGAGGTGGTCATTAGACAATTTTTACACGTTTGTGCTCCTAACAAAACTGTTCTTAATAGATCACTTCCATCACATACTACATAAATGGCTTTTCGTTCTTCTCCTTCACATTTCTTTACTTTATTTTGTTGATTTATATAAGACCTAGAATAGATGACAATATTATAATATTTATATATAAAACAATATGTAAGATATTATTGATTATATTTATGAGAAAGAAAAGATCTAAAAAAGAGCTATTAGAGCTTTAGTCAGAATAATTCAAATTAATAATTGTAAAGCATGGTTTATAGCATTTAAAATGTGGTAGATAGGTAAATCGTGGTAGGGTCATTATATCCTACCATGATCAATATTTTACTGCACTTTAATCCATATAAGAAAGCACATTAAATAAGTTTATGACCATGAATATAATACTCGCACTAGGAATGATATTCGAACACCACAGCAGAGTTTGCACAACTTTGCAATCTCTCTTCAATTCTCTTCCAGAAATGCTTAAACTAGCTCCCATTAATATTTTCAAAAACAAATTGAAAGTTCATCTTTTAGCAAATGTTTAGTCAAAATATGTGTCCATAAAATAATTTATGTATAAAATGAAAAAGTTAAAATTATTGTACATAGGTGTATTTAAAAATCATTAACAACCAAATAAAATATATTTTAGTGGTTTTCTCTTATATGGTAACAATGATAAAAGCTATATCAAAAGTATTTATATACTTTTTAAAAAATTCTGCATAAAATCAGTGTAAATGAAACCCTTGAAATACATAGCATGGTATGGAACGCAAAATGGTTAAAAGCAGCTGACAAAAAAATCGATATGGAATGCTCACATACAAAAGCAACAATTGCAAGCAGATGTATAGAAAAAATTGTGAGCTAAACCCCAAAATGACCTTTTGGTTATACACCAAGGTAGTAACACCCTCTGAAATAATGGTATGGTGACTACAACACTGGAGTTGGAGCATACAAAGCCTTGCTTGTCTGTGCAACAAGCTCATCACTGAACAGAAATTGGTACTTCGTTTTTCCTTTAGAAGCTTAAATTAACATATAAGAGTGAAATTATATGCCGAATATTACTTGGAGAGAATAACACGATTTAAAATATCGAATATTATTTACAAAGAAATCCTTTATGCATATTACTGAGAACCCAAAATGAAACCATGAGAAGTCGGGGAAGGTCGCTAGCGTAGGATAAAATACAATCTAATATTAATGGAAACATGTTGAAACAAAGAAAATATTCAATTAGATTTTATTAATGAATATGAAGATCAAATATTAAAACGATACACTTTTAGAATCATATATAAACATACCTTTGTCTCTTATATTAAAAAAGAATCTAAATATTGTTTGCCGAATAGAAAAAGTTACTTTCATTATTTATTTTATTAGTTTAAGAATGTTTCTGCACTCTACACTACATTGTTACATAGAAATAGCTAACTAATGGAATTGCATCTCTCTGCCAGTAATACAGAAACCATACCATACAAATTGCCTAGAAATTCGGTTGTCTAGATTTGGCTATACAGTACATTATAAGGCCGTATGAACTATATCGTCACTTGGGTAATATTGAAATTAGTACAATATACTAGATGAATGAAACAATTTTCCTGTTACTAGTTCTTGAGAAAACAATTTCTCATCTTTCTGCCGCCACTAAATCTTGTAAAGTCAAAGAATAAACTGTAAACACTAGAAATGAAAAACTCTGAGTCTGAGCCTATTGTTATTTTGTTTCTAATATTATTGGACCAGTGTTATTACCATAAACAACACTAACTCAACTTCAATGTTGCCATCTAGCAATAAAATGTCCAACTGCTTTATATCAAATTTAATTAGATACTACATGTGACACATGAGGTATGAAAGTGCAAACGGAGTACTGTGTACTGTGCTTTTCTACCTTTAATTGTTTTGCTCACCTAAGATATATTCGCTAAGCTACGCTACGCTGATGAGGAACAATAACTCCGAAACACGTGTCCGTAGCTGCATTGATGTTTCTTTTTTGAGGAATAAGGCACTAACCTTATTTCTTTAATTATTTGACCTCATAAGCCCTCCATATTTTATTTTGTATTTGAAAAATATATAGTTGAATATCGTCTTATCTTTCAGGAAGACAACAGTTTGTTGATATCAACAGTGTAAGGACATAAAATTTGGAACTGAACTCTGGGGTGCCACAAGGATCAGTCCTTGGACCCTAATTATTTATCCTGTTTGTAAATGATTTGTCAAGTATTGATGAATCTGATTCATTAGTTATGTATGATAATGATAATAGTTACTTGTGTACTGATTGGTCTCTTTCTGATGTAACAAAAATAGCACAACTAATGTTAAATAAATTTATAGCCTGGTTCCAACGAAATAAGTTGTATTTAAATCCATCAAAAATAGTTTTTATTAATTTCACACCGAGAAATAGTCATATTAAAGAAAGTCAATTATTAAAAATCAACGGAAAATCAATACAATCAGTAACTGATATGAAATTCTTGGATATACACCCAACTTTCAAAGATTTTCTATGCAATATATCGTTTAAGGGAATTTACACATAAATGCATTGTTAGGTCCTATTATTTCTCTCAATTTGTGTCAATATCTAGTTATAGTTGTAGAGTTTTTAGAATTCAGAAACGGGTCATTAGAAACACGGTTGCTGTCGAGGGACATCGTGCAGAAATATATTTAGAGATCTAAAACTTCTTAATTTCTAAAATATATATACATGATAGGATGTATAATATATATTTTAGAAATTCTACTCTATGCAAGGAAAAATATGGACAAATTCATGAAAACCAAATTTTTCCACAACTATTCCACACACAGAGGTAGTGACTTATTAGTTCCCCTTCATCACTTAACAACCCATGAAAAAAAAAACCTATTATATAGGTGTCAGGATATTTAATAAATTACCTCTAAATCTAAAAAATATCACAAATATTAAGCTTTTTAAAAAGAATGTCTCAAATTTTCTAATGGAAAATTGTTTTTACAGTCTTGACGAATATTTTAGTTATTAGTAAATGCGTATATCCTCAATATCATTTTACTCGATACCTATATTCTACCTATTCGATACCTGCATGTATTGTATAGTGTATACATGTGTGTATTTATTGTTTTATGTATATTTTATTTTAGTGTTTAGTATTTAGTCCCTTAATTTTAAAATATTTATGTTCTTTTCCACGTTCAGGAACGACTTTTTACATGTTACTTGCATATCTAATATTTAGCATGTGGATTCACTTACAGTGGATTTCACCTTTTGACAAATCCTATGCCTCTTTTGTACTATTTTGTACTGGTCCAATGGAAAATAAAATTATTATTATTATTAAATTTTTACATACTTCGAAGAAACAGCATTTAATCAGATGTTTCATAATGTACAAGCGGCCCAATGGGACCTAAGTGCTGTGGCTCAATAACTCTTATTGACCACCCTCCCAATCGATTCCAGATGTTTCATAAACGATTTTAAGTCTACTTTTTCCAGTGCTATACTATGTCTGTGAAAATTATATTTGATATTCCTTTCTAGAACTTCAAGATTTCTAATTCTATAGACTACCTATATTACCTGGCCTGTTTAATAGGCAATGGATGATGCGTAGATTCCTCAGCTGTCCAGTGATTTGGTCTAACAGATTTACCATAAGATCCAAACGACTCATCTCCTTCTAAATCTATTTTTAAGGGATTTCCAGTTAAATCCAGAGAAGAACTGTTACAACTCGTATTATCCTTCTTTTCCTTTTTAACATAAGGTTTCACAGGAGATATGTCATCATGTGCATCATCCCTCTACAAATAAATATTAAAAGATACAAATTCTTAATGTGTTATAAACAAAATCTCTAATCTTTCACTATTCACAGTAAGAGCAGGGCAGGTGGAATTCAGGCCTAGCACAGATCTAAAATATCTATTGGAAAAGGAGTGTAAAATGGTCCTCCTCCTCCATTGTTGGGTATGTAGACATTTTTGTTAACTCATAAAATAAAAAACACACACAAACAGCTCTATATGTATATTTAACATTTGTTAGTATGTAAGTATATAACATATTTTGTTAAAGTAAATTATTTAATAAATATGTGCATTATTAGGTATAGGGTATCAAATAAAACATAATTGGGTTAGAAGTCGTAATATACATTTATAGTCGAGTACAGTTTTGCTGGGCAGTCAAAAACCGCAACAAAAACTGTACAACTAATTATTAACGCCGACAAACCAGCCCATATGGTGTCATCAAACACGACGTACATTAAAAACCTATAAACGTAAGTGATTCAATTTGACGGCAGTATAGCACAGAGAGTAATGGTATCTATTTTAATGAGGTCATAAGGTGTATTTTTTTGACTGCCCAGCAAAACTGTACCCGACTATACTAATATTAAATATAAAATTAAATTACATTTTTACGAATTTTTCAACTTTTTTTTTTTTTTTTTTTTTCGGAAAGATTAGTAGCGAGTACTAAAATCTGTCGCACCCTTTTCAAAATCCACTGATGCAAGAAATTTTTTTTTTAAATCACAAACTTCGTTATTGGACTGTCTATCATTTACTTTCACATACTTTCAGATAATATCAAACAAAAATTGGTGAAAACGATCCCCGATATTTTCTAAAACTTCTACTTTGAACAAGTACAAATATTTTGATATTTTTCTGAATACATGTATAGTTTAATTTCAGTATATCTTCTTAAAAAGTCGGAATTTTTATATTCAGATTAACGTAGCATGTTATGAAAAGATCGTAAACCGTTTTTACTAATTTTTGACAATCAAGTGAACTGCCAAAACATACATTGCTATTGGATAATCGGCAATAAAATGCTGGAAGCGAGCACAACACTTTTTAACAAGTATTTTAACACCTTGTATATTACACAAGAAAAGCTTTTGGAAAAGGTCTAAACACTCCTTAAAGCTATGGATTTGTAACTGAACTCAAATGTAAAATAACTTTTCAGCTGTTACGTCAGTATTGTTAATGGCCCTTTTATCAATTACCAGTGTCCAACCATACCACTTAAATGGTACTTAGCCCGCACTGACATGGTAGTACATAACTGCAATGATTCAAGACTTTGCTTAATCTTTACAGACTTGGTAGCACACTCAACAGCGAAACACTGTGGGAAAACTGAATGTTGCCAAAACATGCCGGCACATTAAATTGCACTACTGGTCCAGCACTTACATTCCTAGCAAGAGGTAATATGCCCACTACTGGGCCGTACAAAAATATTAGCCGGGAAGCTGGATTTTTGTACGCCTCATTTGTTGTTCCTCTCATGGTATCTTTTGCTCAACTGACCAGTTGCTGACCATCAGTGAAATATTGTATTCACAATTGCCTGTGTCGTCAATAAAATCTTCCAGTAAGGTATTATATTTGTGTTCATTATCCTGCCCTCACCTATCCTGAATGTGTTTGGATTGCTTTCCGTTTATTAGATCTACAATCATTTTTGTTTTGTTGCAATTTTTACTCAAAATATATTGAATATATTTCTACATCACAATATATGTGACATATTTATAAATAATAACCATTTTCATAAACAGCAACGAAAAGAAAATATACCTATTTAAAAATCCTTGTTGAGAAACATTTACACTAATCAGATAGATGAATACAATTACAAGGGCACTACTCTGAAATATTTTGAACAGATGATGTGAAGTGGTTTACAGTACTTACTTGAAGTACTGTAAAATGAGGTTTCAAAAAAGCCATGTCCCTCAAAATATTGAGAACTATGCTCGTATATGCTATTGGGCTATAATATATACTTTTACATACTCGAATCTACCGACCCGACAGCTGGATGGTATTGAATAATTTTACTTAATTATTTAGCTGTAAAATAATATCCACATAACCCAATATTTAAAATGGCTTACCTTATCATGAACTAGTATTATTATTTCATCATTATCCTGAAAAAATTCCTTTAGATACGTTGGAGGAGAGCTGATTACTGTTTTAAAATTATATTTGTTTTCATTATTCTCCATTTTTCGAGGTTAACACAAGAACAGGAAATATCACAGTATAGTGTGTATAAGGCGGCTATTTACAGAAACCAGAAAAATACTTTTGCTGAAATTATACAGAACTGCAATTTATCTATCCACTGAATTTAATACAATGACAATGACTTAAATAAAAACTATAAATTAACGGATATTTTGTACACAGTTCGTTAGATTTCAAGTTTGAATGGTTTCCGTTCCCCACTACTTGTCAAGAATTTGCAGAAACCTACATTATCGTCAGACATGCATTTTTAGGATAGTTTTTATGGAATTTGCAAAAAAACTTTATCGTTTTTACTCTATTTTTAGATTGAAATACCTACTGATTAAGTGAATTTTATTAAATTCAAGTCAAACATCTGCATTACTTATTAGGGATGAATTTCGATTTGTTTTTTTACACACATCACAAAAGATTCTGAAATTTCTAAGTTAATGGCATTTGTCAAAAATCACACAATTCTTACTGCATTTTTAGACTGAAATACTTAGTTTAAGTAAACTAGTAAATATTAAGTCCACCTCGAACATCAATTACTAACTAGAAATCGATTTTGGTTTGTTTCATATACACATCGCAAAAGATCTTGCTATCAGTGTAAAAATAAACTTTTTAAAATATAAGAAAATTATTTATTTATATGAAATGAACACAAATTACATTTAGTCAAATGTAAAAATGAACAACTACATGCTAAAATACACAGTAAATCTAATTACAAATACAACTGAGAAAAATGTTAAAGGACAAGGCACATTAAAACAAATTATCAGTACAATTTCAAATACAAGTTAAATTTAACTGCGACAACTGCAGCAGTAATCTGAGTCAATTTTTAAAATGACAAATAATTATAACTTTCAATATTTAACATACTGCACCGCCTTGCATACAGTGAACATGTGCCCAACAATATTAAAACACATTATCGACACATTGTACAAGTCTTTTATAAAATATAACTATATTAAATTAAACACTTTAAGCTGGTTGCGAATGTGCTCCCTTCTTTCCGATTAGAGATTTGTGAATATGCGGAATCACTCCTCCTCCAGCGATTGTGGCTTTGATGAGGCTGTCAAGCTCTTCATCTCCTCTTATGGCAAGTTGTAAATGACGAGGTGTTATTCTCTTCACTTTTAAATCCTTACTAGCGTTGCCAGCTAACTCCAAAACCTAAACAAATAAAAAATTTTACAAACGATATGCTATAAATATTTAGTATAAACTTACTTCGGCAGTAAGATACTCCAAAATAGCTGCCGAATATACTGCTGCAGTTGCTCCAACTCTACCATGGCTTGTCGTTCTGTTTTTCAAATGTCTGTGGATTCTTCCAACAGGAAACTAAAATGAAAAAAATAACAATTGGTTGTAGGCAAAACTAACCTAAAATTTAGCGGATCATTTATGAAATTATTTTCAACTAAAAACAACCAGTTACTTAGGAACAGTTGTTCCTATACAAAACATCAATCATTTTATTAGTGTAAAGTGTAACACATACCTGTAATCCAGCACGCGCCGATCGAGATACCGCCTTGGCTTTAGCTTTTCCGCTATCTTTACCAGCTTTACCGCCCGCCTAAAAACATGAAAAATACTTATTAACAGAGCAGACATAGACAAAACACTTTGTTGCAACAATTGTTCATAATTCAAGTAACATATTTTTCAATAATGCCACATTGTTATTAAAAATTTTACATAAAAACTCACCATTGTTTAACAACGTAAGTAGAACGCTTCCCAAGCTAACAAACGACAGATCACGAATAAAACGGTTGCCTAACGTAAGCGCGCCAAATGATAATTTTCCACGTATACGAGAGCATTTTTTAATCATGTGACTCTCGAACGCCAATGATAAACAAACCTTGCAGCGGGAAATGACATGACTATTGATTGGGTGTTGGAAATAACGCCAAGGATTGACCTTGACAAATTAGACATTCGGAGGGAAATTTAAAATAAACTAAATTGGATTTATTGTAAAACATAATGCTTCTTTTCCGTACATCTACTACTAATTATGTATTTATATGGACGTGAAATTTACATTTATGTGTGTAAAATGGTATAAAATTTCCACAAAAAATCTGTACTTATATTGTCTTGTCAGTAATTTTATTAAATGCTAATACGAGTAGGTACGTAGTTAAGGTAAAGTGTAGAATCTTATAATAATTGTTCAGATATCCGATATATCCCCATATATTTTTTCTAAATCTATACTTACCTGACAACTCGCATTATCTCATCAAATTATATACCTACTATATTATGCGTAAAAGATTTGGAAGAATCGAATAAATTTGAGAGGGTTTTAATTTGATGACAAACTATGAAAATGTATTAATCATTTAAAACAACCGGATACGTTTCGATAGACATTCATTTTTGCTGCTTATGACAGTGGCATAAGAAACGTTGAGTAGGATCTGTGTGAAGGTGCCAATAGGCCCCTGCAATGAGAAAATCAGTAGAGTGGGCGCTCTTACAGCTAGTTGATGCTGCACCATGATTTCAGCTTATACAACGATAGTTATGTTCCTGGTACCTTGTACATTTTAACAAGGATGGAACATCGCTAACAAGAATAAGTTCTTTATGAAATTTAAAATTATTGTACTGAAAAAAAAAACAGCCGTTCCGCCACGCAGATTATTATTTTTGTTCCAATAGTACAGGTTCCATCAACATATCAAAAATCCTTCCACATTTACAATATTTTCTGATACATATGATTTTATCAATATGAGGAGATTATTCGCTCGATACAATTTCTAACTTGAACTGGGTTTGCTCATGACATTACACACACAAGCACTTTTGAATCAAATTCGCAGCAACTACTACAATTTTAAATGGGTATATTAATATGGACTTAAAATTTTTAAGACACCATACGAAACCATAACCATAACCCTAAGAAAGCTAATATCCTCTCACTATATCAATTTAATACAATAAATTAAATTTTTGTTTAAAATTTTTCATAGATGAACTAACATTAAGGTGAAAATGCTGCGATAGTAGTAAGAAATGTGGAAGGAACTATAGGAGTGCAGTTGTAGAGAATTAAATACATTTTAATTAAGATAAATTTTACACACTTTCTATGGACATACTATAAAAGATATTCATACAGAGGCCCTTATTGGCTTTTTTGTAGAAAATTTAATCCTCTGTAACTTTTTGTTTCTGTAATTTTTTATCAGTCTGTCTGTCCTCTTCTCTTTTAGTGCTAGATGCAGATTGGTAATAAAATAACATACTCTCACTGCCCAAATTCTTTGGTTTACTCTTATTAACTTTGCACGATGATACAGTCTAGAGAGGAGCCATCCTTCACAAATTCAACTAGGTATTTAATTGTAATTATAAAGAAATTCATAATAATTGCAATGCGAAGTGAGGACGATATGTGGAATACGGGAAGTTAAATTAAAAGAGCATAACATGTAAATCGGTAAAAGTTGTAACTTTTCAATAATGTCATAGGCTGAGATTGTGGTAGCGGCAATGCTGCATTAGAACTTGTTACTCTTCATAATATCATGGCAAACAAAGTGAATGCAAAGAGTATTCATATCATATTAGATACAATGAAAAAATATTTAAGTTTTTGAGGAGGAACCGCGATCACATCCAATATTTGATATTATAATAACATTCAAAGCCTGTAAATTTAATATATTTTCTTGTGTTCATTGATATAAGTAAATCGTCTAAAAAGAATCTTTTGTAATTGGTCCAGCAATAATTTCTAGCAAGGTGTAAGGTACATTAAATCTTTTTGATATTACTTGTTGACCTCCACCATATGATGATATCAGTATTAACAAACTAAAGAATGCAAATAAGCAGTTGAAAGTCATATTAAATGCAATATATTTGCTCCAATGGCAGTCAATAAATAGTACGGGAGTTAGCGACACTTTTCATTGCTACGTTTGTTTAAGCATGGTTTATCATCTTTTCTTATATATAATAATATAGCCTATCAACAAGACAAGCTCTTGGTGGGACAATGATTATCAATTGTCAATTATGTTAAAGAAAAAAGTAGATCTTAAAAATGTTCAATGTTCAGCAGCTGTGGAAGTTCCTACAGAAAGGGGAGAAGGCAGGCATTGTGGCCTCCGCCTATTTCCCCGATGAAGGCAATCCACTCCCAGAAGAGGTAAGAAACCTCATTAGCTGGTGCAAGAGGAGCAAAAAACCCTACATAATAGGTGGCAACACTGATGCTCACCATCATATGTGGGGAAGTACTGATACAAACACTAGAGCCTGTTTGAATATCGACATTATCAAAAAGGGTAATGGAACCCACCTTTATGAATGTGATTAGAAAAGAGGTTCTTGACGTAACCCTTGCTGATCCACTCATAACTGACTTTAAAAAATTGGTATATGTTTCAGATGCGCCTTCAATGTCGAATCATAGACATACACGATTCGTCTTGGAAGCAGCTGTAACAAGCCTCGAGGAACGTAGAATACCTAGACTGACGGACTGGAGTGTTTATAAAGAACACTTGTGGATAGAGGTCGAAGGTGTAACGCATTCCATCGACACAGTAGAAGAACTAGATATAGCCTCATATCAACTACAATACATCATGACATCATGTTATAAAAAATACTGTCCCATTAAACAAAGAGCAGTCCAAAAATCTCAATCATCTCAGGGCTGAGACTAGGAAAGCTTTTAACAGAGCAAAAAACTCTGGAAACTGGGAGGACTACAAAAAAAGCCCTTACGGAGTACAACAAAGAATTGAGAAGCTCTAAAAGAAAATCATGGAGACGGTTCTGCGAAGGGATAGATGAACTAGCTCCAGCAGTCCGCCTACAAAAAGTTCTTGCAAAAGACCACTCAAATGGAATAAAGCTACTCAAAAAGCCCCATGGCAAATACACAGAGAGTCATGAGGAAAACATAAGAGTGCTTTTAGGTACTCATTTCCCAGGCTCTCCCATAATTCAAGGTGAATTTCCACAGGACTATCTGGATGAGAATGGTCATCATCCTACCAGAGAAGGAAGATGCCTGGCTAGAAAAGCCCTTTAAATCACCGGGCAGAGATGGCATCTTCCCTGCCCTACTTCAACACGGAATTGAGGAGCTTATCCCATGCCTGAGAAGTATATTTATGGCAAGCTATATACTTGGGTATATTCCCCAAGCTTGGAGGAAAGTAAGGGTGGCGTTTATTCCACCAGACGAGCATAAGTTGTATCTCCCCATTAGCTTAATCTCATTTCTCCTAAAAACAATGGAGAAACTTTTAGATCAATATATTAGAAGCGAAATCCTTACAGGAACACTGCTTCACGCTAAACAATTTGCCTATCAACCTAGCAAGTCGACATTAAATGCTCTATGCTGCCTGGTCCAAGGAATTGAAAAGACATTCACAGCTAAAGAAGTGGCTATGTGTGCTTTCATAGATATAGAGGGTGCGTTTGATAACACCTCCTATGAATCCAAACAAAAAGCCGCGGAAAAAAGTCGAATAGAGTCACTTACAATTAAATGGATACAATCCATGCTCAGAAGCAGAATTATTACCACAAGTGTAGGAGATGAGTCGGCTACAATGACTGCAGTCAGGGGTTGTCCACAAGGTGGAGTCCGATAGCCCTTGCTGTGGTCAATGGTGGTCAATGATCTCCTCCATAAAATAAGTAATTTAGGTTTCAACGTCCAGGGCTATGCAGCGATGACCTGGTCGTCACTGTGAGAGGCAAAAATGAGGTCATGATCTCCAACCTCTTGCAAATTGCCTTAAACATAATATCCAAATGGTGCTCGTCAGAGGGGCTCAGTGTCAATCCGAGCAAAACAATTATTGTCCCGTTTACTAAAAGGAGAAAACTCAATCTTAGAACTCCTATACTGAATGAAACAATACTAAATTTTTCCAGTGAAGTTAAGTATCTAGGATTAATCCTGGATCAAAAACTTATCTGGAACTCACATCTGGAAAGGACTCTTACTAAAGCAACAGCGGCAATATGGACGTGCCGTAGGCTGTTTGGTAAGACTTGGGGTCTAAGACCGAAAATGACACATTGGTCTTATCTTTCGGTTGTCAGACTTAAGGTGACCTACGCATCATGCGTATGGTGGCCAAAAACAGAAAAAATAGCACAGGCAAAGTTGCAGAAACTGCAACGCCTTGCCTGTATAGGAACTACGCAGGAGCAATGCACTCGTGTCCCACAGCAGCTATGGAGGCTATGCTTGACTTACTTCCCTTGCATGTAAGGAAGGAGGCAGCACACAGTGCCTTACGACTGCACCAGGCACATAAATTTAAACTAGACAATCTGGTTGGTCACTTAAGGATTCTGGAGTTAATCCATTCGAAGTCCATGACCAAACCCACTGACTCAATGCCAATCAAACAAGACTTTGACTGTCCGTTTGACGTGCTAATGGAAAGTCGTCAGACGAGCAAGATAAAGGCACTGCAATTGGAACAAGGGTCACTCGTCTGATATACAGATGGATCTAAGATGGCTGAAGGGGTAGGAGTGGGCGTAGCAGGGCCTAAATGCAGGCTATCCAGCAGAATCCTTGGCAACACCCCAACTATCTTCCAGGCAGAAATTTACGCTATAGATCTCTGTGTGCCCGAAATTACTAAACAAATTTATTCAAAGGGCAAAGATATATATATTTTCAGATAGCATTAACGTCTCTATGAGGTCTTATACCTTCGAGTCTAAAATTGCCTGGGAATGTAGACAATCTCTGAAGCACCTGTCTAATAACATGATTACCTCGCATCATTTCTGATGAAATAGATTGGTGATAGAATACAGACCTTTCTCTGTCTGACTCCCTTGCCAACTTTATAATTAGTGCTTTCCATTTACTTCAAGCTACTCTTGTGTTGGCTCTAGTGCCAACTTGTGCCGACTCTAAGAATGTAACAAATGAAATGCAATCAATAATAATTCTGCTTACTTTCATGTTTCCTATGCAAATATTCATATAAGACGGCTTCTTTATTTTCTTACAAACCTTGTTTATTTTGGTTAAAATCTCCCTCTATATCTTATTAATTCAATTTCCTTCCTCTCTATGCTTAGCATGCTTCAGTTTTACCCTTCGCTGGAGTTACTGTGAGTTGACTTGTATTGCTAACACAAGCAACACAAATCAAATGGAAAGCACTTTTGGTGGCACAAACCATCTTCTGTTGATAAATGGAAAACACCCAATATGTTTGAACTGGAATTGACGAAGCAAAGTTCCCCCCATAAAGTTGTTGCGTAATGAAAACCAGATACCTAGGTGTTCTCATCACCAAAGAACCCGAGTACGTACCCATAATATTCATTTTGATGACGAAGGAGTCGAAGAATGTTGCTGCTAACAAATTCCGGGTAGAGAATTTTCTACCTGTTACTGATAATTTACTCACTTGTTTAGCAAACCGTACAACCATATATGAAACTGTTGAGCGAGATTTTCTGAGTTAATTGGAGACTCTTTCTGACGATGATATTAAAAAACACTTGACAAATCTAGTCAATATTTATAACACCGATTTAGATGGATATATGTACACTGAGCTACTCAAAATTTAAAGAATTAGCAAGAATATTGATTCCACGTTCTGAAGATGATGAGCAAAAAAAATTAGCTATGAAGTTCGCTTGTATCAGATGCAAGTAGATAGTGTCACATGTACTAATATCCAGTTGTATATTTGGTTGCATACACCAACAAAAGTAGAGAATAATAAACCAGTTGTCATTGTCACTGTTGCCAACCAGACGTTGTAGTTACTTGTCGTTATCATCTGTCCCTTATAACCTCCAAAATAAGACATAGAAATTTAAAAGATTTGTTCCCCAAGATGAGATCATTTTCAAAACTAAAATTGACAAAAAATAGATTAAGATCATCTATGAGCCAAGATAGGCTCAATCATTTAACTAGTATGAGTATGAATAGTGATTTCTTAAGTGCGTTGGACTTTTCTTCTATTATTGAAGAATTCGCTAATCAAAAATTTCGAAATGTCAATTTAATGCAGGATATATATTCGGATATTGGCTTATAAATTTAATGTAAAATGTTAAAACATTTCTACATTTGTTATCCTGTAACCACAAAAAATTATAAATATAAAAACGTTACTAAACAATATGTAAGTAAAAAGGTTCTCATAATTGACACCCCAGATTCCAGAAAGCTATGGAGGTCGATTTTCCGAAAATCACCGGTCTTGAGCAAGCGTCCACCCGAATTTTGCCTACAGTCCATATTCATCTGGCCCTGGATAAAGTCCACGGTTTGCACCATTCCACATTGTTAAATCGTTTACAATATTCTACGAAATAAAGATATGTCGCCTTATATTTTCTTTACTCAAAAAATATTTTCCAAGATAGATGGCGCTGATGTCTCAATTGAAGAACATCCAGCATTATCTTACTGACTTGAAATATCAGTGAAATATCATGTTAGTAAATGAATGAAAAAACCATCAACTGTTGATTGTACATTAAAACATATCAAATAAAAATCCTGTAGGGTGTTAAATTTTCTACAATTTTTATTTCCTTATTTTTTTTATAACTATATAGTTTACTAACTGCAGTTTGATAAAGGTTATAAAAAATAGTTTTTTTATATTTGGAGCACCCTTAAGAAACATTTTAAAGAAAAAGTTTATTAGCTTCCGACATCATTAGACTTACTCTTGATGTACCTACCTTTTATTCCTTATTCTGAAAACACCTTGTATAGTAAAAATATCAAAATAAGAAAATTGATAATCAGAATTAGTGCCCAATACCAATATTGTCTTAACACATCTCTATAAAGTAAGATATATTTTATTAAAGCAACTTTAAGTTCTCTTTCACTAATGTTTTATTTAGTCGATAATTCAGTATAGTTCACATCTATGTAGTAAAAATACCTTATATTATTTATACAAAACAAAATCTATATATGTACTCACAGGCAGTGTTAAGACAAACATTTAAAAAATAGAGATATAAAAAATATAATTATCACTTAGTAAAAATATTTACCTATACGAAATATATAATTTTTAACTAAATAGCACCATTTTATTCTGCAAGAGAGACATATTATCTTAAGTTATTAAGTTGGCAGTTATCAATCTTAAACCTAAAATGTACAATTCATTATGCTTCATCTGTTATCTCTTCACATCTATCCTCTATTTCATCCTAAAATAAAATAGTTTTATAAGCATTGATATAAAAAAAAAATTGAAAAGCTTTACCTCTTCTAATTGTAAACAACTTGCCCATTCCTTAATGGTGATTCTGTGATTATCATCTTTGTCGCAGGAGTTAAGGAAAGGTGCAATACAGTGTTCCAAAGCCATCAAAGGTGCACGAATAGGGAAAAGTTCATGACGAGATACAGATCTAATAAATGAAAAATGAAGATAAATATTTATTAACATACATCAAGGGCATTATTCTCAAACATAAGAAAATGGGAACGTTCACATCACCAAAAAAATCGTTCACATTCCCTAAGCTCTGAAACTGTTTTTCTCGGCCATAGGTGATGTATCCCGTTAAGGTAATGGATGACACACAATGTTGCCAGATGACATTTGGAATTTTCACATAGTTATTATATAAAAATGGCAGTACCTAAGATGCAGTTTCAAGGTGGAAAAGGAAAGGATGGTATTTTATGCACATTGTGGATTGCACCCACTAAATCGTAAATTAAATGCGATACGATCCTACCAAATAGGGCATTCGGAATAAACTGAAATACAAAACTAAGGTTAGAAACCACTAGAAATAACACTTGCATACCCCATAGTTATTCTCCTACCCAATTGCCCCGTTCTCCCAAAGAATAGTAGCAAAAGCACGTTCTCTTACTTTTGTGCGATGTGAATGATCACTTGTGTTCAAAATATGGTTTTAAGCATTTAAGGAGAACCACACCCATTTATCTTATGAGAAAAATGTTCCCCGATTTTGAGAATTAGGACACAAATGTCAGTGGCCAGAGGAATTACTTCTAGTGCTAGTTAGGTTAATGGTAAGCAAAAATGTCTCCGACCTATGTGTGCAAATCTAGTAATTAATATATATCATACACCACAAAGATCTTAATGCTTCTGTTCATAGATGGTAGTTCTGCTTTTGTATGTCAAATTATATATATTGGCCAATCTGAAGCGATAAATTAATATCCTAGAATGTTGATGTGTATTCCAGTTTAATCTAATAAGAAAAAATAGAAAGCTTTAGGCACTCAGTGTTTGCAAGTTTACAATGAAACCCAAATTTTATATACTTCTAGTGCGAGAGTGTCAATGTGTTTTGAAAAACATAATTCTCATCGAATATTACTCCAAAAAGTCTTTAATTGTTGCCTATCTAGCCAAAATATCGCCATTTATATTGTAATGATAATCATATTGATTTGTGTCATAGGATAATAATGTGTAACATTTTTCCGAGTCCAATAGCAACTCATTCTGAGCGCACCAGGCATTGATTATATTAAGGTTATTTTGCAATTTTATACAATGTTTGATTCTGCAGAAAATCTTTGTCATCCATGCAGCATAGGTACTCAATATTCTAGTTCTTAGCTATACCATTTAAGTGAATATTAAAAAACAAAGGTATTTAGACGGATCCTTGTGGAACTCCCAAGAATGCTGTGAAGGTCGACTGATCTAAAGCAACATATTGAATTTTGTTGGTAAGATATGATTTGATAACTTGATAAGTTTGGTAATATCTAGCAAAATACCAAATTTTTCCAGCTTGTGGAGTGATTTGTTGAGGTTAAGCCTGTCAAGTGCATTAGAAAAATCTTTATATATAACAATAGTTTTAAGTTTCACGTAATTTGATTCATCATATTAAATTTGACACGTTGACCGCCCTTTCATAAGTTTATGCTGCTACACCCTTACACCTCATGGTTCTCTTAGGAATTTGTGGGAAATAAATCTATACAATAACCTTTTTTTCTGCATCTGCCATACCCACAGTTACTTAGAAAAATTTACTTAAAAATTATAGTTCTCCATTAACTTCTCTAAAATTTTCTTCTAGTTTAATGATTTACAGGTATGTCGAAAGTTATGTATTACGCACCCTGAGTCATACATTGCGGTTTTTCGGCCTCAAATAGTCGAACCTGGCGAGCCTGGGCCCTACAGCTTCATTTTGCAAACTGTATTCTCAATTGAAGAAGTATATGTATTATAGTATATATTTAATAATGTAGTACTTCATATTATTCACTGAATTTAGTTAAAATGAAAAATTTGTTACCTATCTGATGGATGCCCATCCAATTCGCAAAACTTCCATATCGCGGCATTGGTCCAGCGACGAGTCATGTTAGATTCGGCTTCGCGTTCCATGTTTAAATAGTGTGGAGTTAATTCTTGACGGTCAGCTAAATCCCTCATGATGTTAAAGAGCCAATCACGCATTCTACGAGGAAAGTCGGACATTTCTTCTTCGGTACATTCCTGCAATATTAGATTTATAAAACTATTTATTTTTAATTTAATATAAAAAATATATTACAACGGACTGTATGGTCTAATACACTAGATTTTATCAGATTAATCATTCAAATAGACTATTTTTTATTTTTGAAACTTTTTCTTTAAAAAAGTATAGAGTATTAATTATTATATTTAAAAGTTTAATACTGCAAAGGTGACCACAAATAAATATATGTGTATTTATTTTACTAATTATGAATATATTTATTTATTGCCCAAACAGTTTCAATACTTCGTTTTTACGAAAGACCATAGAATGGATCTCTAAAAATAAAATAACTTAAACCTATATCTTCTGCTCGATTACCGCCGAGTTGATTACTTACAGGCATGTTTCTACATTCTCCATAGTATTCGATATGAACATGCTTGTACTGTTCTCCTTTACATTCCGGATCTCCCTTATCACACAAACAACGCTGTTGATAAATGGCACAATCAGATGACCATGTTTCATTATGATTTGAACAAACTTTTCGGCGTGACTCTGTTTCAATAGGACATTTTGGTATGCACACACATTGAGGTTCTCCTTCGTCATCGACTTGACAGATTCTACCAGCACCACAACGTACTTGTAAACATGGATCTAAAATAAAATATCCAAGGTACAAGTTAAAAATTTGTAATCATATACAAATTCAATATATTAAGCACACAAGTAAATCGAGGTATTAAAACATCTGAATTTTGTAAAATATTCTAATATAAATTTGAAAAATTCCTTCAATAATTTCTTGAAATTCGACCTATTCAAAATTATTTTTATTTTATTACTGATGTCTAACAATAGACACATCTGAAGGAAGCATCTGTTAGAGAAAAGTGGGTATCTGATATCGTCTTAATTTCGAAACAAATATATTTAATAAAAATTTTGTCAGAGAGGAATAAAAACATTTCTTCCTCTAGCCATTCCCTATCTTACGAGAAAATTTAGGAATTCCAACAAAGATCTATCAAGCTGAAATTTAGCATTACCTATCAGTGGAACTCTATTATCAACAACATCCAGATCGGCTACTTGTGGTGGTGCTACAGGAGCTCTTTCTTCATCCTCCTCTACCATTTTAATATCTTCAACAACTTCTCTTGATTCCTCTGTAGCTATAGGCCTCCTATATTTTTTATGTTTCCTCTATAAAAACAAATGAATGTATTCATACAATTTTACAAATAAAAAGTATAATTTTAACTAATTTATTAGTTGTCCTCATGTAAAAGCTTTTAAACAAATTCAAATTTTAAAAAAATATTAATTTAATTTCCTATCCTAAAATATTAGCAGGACCATAGCAACAATGGACCATTTTAATGTGAATTATAAAGCTCCTAAAAGTAGGCAATATGCAGTACATAGCCATGGCATGTTCAATGAAAATTTGTCGTGTGTTACTGAGACCCTTATGTGCATATACATATACATGATCGTATAGACAGTCATCCAATATTACATATAAATTCGTATTTATATGAAATATTTAAAGATTTTTACTTGCATATAATGAATTCCATATATACATCTGTTCACAACATCATGTAGTAAATAGAAATCTTTAAATATTTTGTGTAAGTTCGCATTTCAATAAAATGTATAGCTATATTTTCATAGTCCTAAATTCGACCTAAACTACATGTGTCATAAGGTTCAATTCGTTTAGAGTTTTCACCGCAGTATACATTCATAAATATATTGTTACGTGATGTTTACAGTCTTCAGTAAACACTGTGGGTTCAAATAACTTGCAACAAAAATCTTCACTAACCACTATTTTATTAATCACTAAAATTACACTAGTAAATACTTAAAAATCACACAACTAATAATAACTTAATCTAATATAAATTCACTACTTTTAAAACACTATGTACTTTACTTTTCTTCTTAAACTTGTCAACTTTTGTCCTAAAAACTGTCTCTGTATACTAGAACTGTACTGTATACTTCACTGAACTGAACTGTTCCCCCATCTGCTGGATTCACCTCTTTATATACACCCATAGAATGTACCAGAATCCTATTCCATAACATTCTAGAATCCCCCATAGTTTTCTACTAGGTGACTGTTCGTCAATTGGCTCATAGATGGCGCCACCCCACCTACTGGCCATCAACAGAATAACAGGTTTCCCCTCACTTTGACCAGGGACTTAATCACATATTTCCACGTTAGAGGGCAGCACATAACAATATGATTGCAGACATTCAGGTGCTTTTAACTAGTCTTGACATTACGAATAAAATGGTTCGTTGAAAATCAGGTATAATTACGCTTTGTAAGAATATCCTAAAAAATTATATTTAAAACTTTAAAAAATTTGTAAAAAGGATGACAATATGCAAGAAAATCAAAATGATTTTGTAACATTAATTCACAAATGGACTTCAAATTATAAAAGAGAATAATAACTGACAATGTATTTGTACCTAAAACGTATGCCTCTAATTTCTTGGAAGTGAAATAAAACAACGTTGTTGAGTTAAAGTTGAAACTTTTATATAACTATAACAGACAACATCCTGTTTTCAATGTATAAAATCGAAAACATTATACAATTTATAACATTCAGTGGCTATAATAAGAAGCAATTATAAATGTCGTCATTCGTTATGGCCATATTTTTTTTTAATCGTTATACTACTAGCGGAGTTTAGTTACAGCTAATCCACCACATTCACATTTATGCAATATAATATTGTTACAATTTATTATGGATGCACTGTAGCCAACAAATAAGCAATATGTTTTACCAAAAGGGTCCACTTTTATGGCCGAAAAAATAAATATGATGTAAAAAGAGCATATATTTTATGTATATGGCTAGGTGACCATTTTAAGGAAGACCATGTCATCGCCTCACATCTTCCAGAGGCTTCTGAGTGTATGTGCAGAAGCTATGCAATCTTAGGCGAGGATTGAGTAGTGGCTATACCATCCTTTGGAGAGGATGTAAAGCCATTGGTCCCTTGTCTATTAAATGTTAGGTAAGTAAAAGATCCCTACTCTTCGAATGAGTAAAATTCCTGGTTAGGGGATAGCTCGTCTACAGGCGTCGGTGTTAGGCCTCAGTAGCAGAAATAAGCCAACGTTAAATAAATGTTAAAAAAATGTTTTACAATAATTATGAAACAGTGTTTGCAAGAACAGAATATATTTTAAATACTTATATTGTATATCTATCATATTTATATCACATATCTCATAGTATGTATATAACAGTTACTTGTCCTATAGCCTATTGGGTATAGTAATACCCTTTTAGAATAATTAAAAAGTTATGTATGTACTTTAACTAATTTCAAATCATTTCGCCTCAATTCCTTGACATACTGCAATAGGTTCTATAATTATAAATCTATTTCTAATAGTATTCATATACTGAACTTTAGCCAGTATAATATCCTTTACACTTCTATTTTTGTTTGGAAGACTGTTTATGTACATACGACTTATTAGTTGATTCAAATGACAACTGATGTATTACTAGTTGTAAATATAGTAGTAAATACTTTTGTTTGTCCTTGGTCTTATCCTACTATTAGATTTCGTATCTAATGACGTCACAAGAAGGGAGTGCGCTTAAAAGAGTAATTGTACCGGACTTGAATTTTGTTTTCCGGTGTCAAACGTTCTAACTAAAAATACAAATAATTAATAACAGTAAAGTAATTATTTTTTAGATTCTCCATTTACAAGTTTCTGTATATATGTCAAACAGGCCTCAAAAAAATTTGAGTTAGAATTTACACAATATTATTATTATTATTATTATTATTAGCCGTTACTCGAGTCCGAGTATAAAAATGTTACAGTCGATAGATTGTGTACAATAAAAAACAAGTAAAAGGTGTAATCTATTGTAATTCCCATTCATCTACGGTGCACACGACTATGGCTATAGAGGCCAATTCGGGAGAGCACATGTCGACCGCAGTCAGGGCAAACATAGACCTAGTTAGGTCTTGGATTCGGCCTTCTTGCAGCAACATTTCCTTGATAGCTGGCCACAACCCCTCACCATTCGGTTCTGTCCGCTGCAAGTAGTTCCCATTGCTCGTCTGCACAATAACCACATATATGTATGATGTTGCAATGGACCTGTTTAGTGGTGACGTCAAGACTACAGCTAAAAGCGCCCGAATATATGGAGTCACACACTACAGCGAGTCATGTAAGTATACTGCGATGGAACGTGAAAACAAATTGAACCTTATGACATCTGTAGTTTAGGTCGAATTTACTACTATAAAATTATAACTACATTTTATTGAGATGCGATCTTAAGTCATCTGCGGTGGTATCTCCTCCTGCATGACCCACATAAAGCCAGGCTTTCTTTTCAGGTGCTTTGAATCTCAAGGTTTTGTCTGTTTTTGACAGTCCAACAATTGTTTTTTTTTTAAACTAAATGCCACTCATTATTTAGGTTACGCTGCTTATTCTCTAATCTTAATTCGTTTTCCTCTGGTCATTTCCTGCTACCTTGTCCTGGTTGCATTATTGCTGTTGACAGTATTGACACCAAAAGTGGCTTCGAACCTTTTTTCGGCCAACTTCATTAAGCATAGGTAGTTAATATTTGGTTTATTTCACTTCCTTTTTTGACCAAATTTATTATTATAATTCCTGGTTTTCTGTTCTTTTTTCCATCTGTATAATAAGTAAGCTTTTGACTTAATTTAAGTTGGGTTTGGCAGTTGGTGTTGTCCGCATAGTTTTCTGCACTCTGCATTTTGACAGCAAACTACACATTCTAGGAAACCCGTTAAAATTTCTTCGTCAGACTTTTTCTGTAGAAACTTTTCTAGCACTACACTTCTAGCAATTTATTATTCATAATAATTTTGATTACTTTTTTTATTTTTATAACAAGAAATAAATATTTTTTCATTAACTTGTCTTACGGTAAAAACACTAGAAAAAAGTAAAATCTACTTACAACTTTCTCAGCATAACTGTCACTGATTAGTAGCACAAACACCACCAATACAGATAGTTGTAGGAACTTCATTTTGGCTGGCAAAAACTACCTATAAAGAAAAATGTCCATTAATAAAATTAAATGTATAAAATTATCTTATGTAAGCGGCACATTGAATGGTCTAAGAAAATTATACATGAGCATTACATTGCCATAATTTTATATCTGAAATTTTTAGGTAGTTGGACTGCCATAAAAACATAACATAAGTGTTCGTTCAACAAAAACTGCAAATAAGCTGATGTTTTGGATTTAAGCAGGAAGTAGATTGTGGAATCGAATTTAAAAAAAGTTTGCAGAACACTTCTGTGGCAAGCCTAAACAAAGTGAGGGTATAATAGCCAAAATCGTTATTTTTGTAACAAGTACAGAAAATCATGTTTTTTGGGACGAATCGTAACTGTTTCTGGATGAAGCGAAGCCGGTGCCATTACAACCCTTGAAAATCTAGAGCTATGATTCAGAAAAAAATGCAGAATTAAAAATAATTCAATAATGTACATGGTGTTCCATTTAAAAATCAAAAGTGACGTTTATTAGGCACTTAATAGAATGTTCTAAATTTCAAGTTTAAAGGAGCGGGATGTAGTATAATCCTGTTATAGTAATCTACGGATTTATGGTGCAAATAAATAATAATAAATAAATAAATAACACCACAGGCAATTACGACCCCCTTTATCCCGGAATGCTCTAGAAGAGCCTTGTGTAGGAAGGGGTTACACATTTAGAGACGAGGGACACACACCCAATATCCATTCATGTATAGTGGAAAAATCCCTCTCACAGTATTTTGCACTGCCACGACCGGGAATCGAACAGTCATATAAATAAATAAATAAAAGACAATAAAAACTTTAAGAAGTCATTATTAACGCCGGTGAACCATATGTGGGGCTTAAAGTTACTGATTAGAACATTAACAAGTTAACGTATAAATAACACTAAGAATTATCACTTTAATAAGTTTATTCCCAACAACTCTAAACTAAGTGAACTCACTCTTTTCAATCTCAAAAGCCAACTATCTTACTCATTTATACAAACCTTAAACAAACCCCTTTTTAAAACCCTCAGCATATTTTAACACATCGAATGTTTACAACCACTGTTTATTTCAACACATCGAGTGGTTGTTACATGAAGTGTTTATATATTATATATTTACGATGACATGGCCAAGCCACAGCGGCTCCGGACCAATAGCCTGTGACTTCAACCCCGACAGCTCGCCCATCCTGACAGATGCTCGTTCTTGAGCATTCAATTGACTGAGGTAGTGGCACGTTGCTCAGAATGTGAGGCTATGCTGATCACAATGTAAGACTACGTTGATCAGGATGTAAGACTACATTGATCAGGTGTAAGACTACGTCGATAAGGATGTACTACCATGTTGATCAGGATGTAAGACTACATCGATCAGGTGTAAGACTACGTCGATCAGGATGTAACACCACGTTGATCAGGATGTAAGACCACATTGATCATAATGTAAGACTATGTTGATCAGGATGTAACATTTCGTTGATCATAATGCAAGACTACGTTGATCAGGATGTAATACCACTCTGATCTGGATGTAAGACCATGTTGATCATAATGTAAGACTGCGTTGATTATGATATAAGACTTCGTTGATCAGGATGTAATAACATGTTGATCAGGATGTAAGATTACGTTGATCAGGATGTAAGACTATGTTGATCATAATGTAATACTACGTTGATCGGGATGTATCGTAGATCAGTGAGTATGTAGATCAGAATGGTGCATTCGTCTATTCAGTAACTCAAAACATCCATGTTTGTGAAGCTTGAGGCCTGACTTCTTATTTTGCATAGATCACTTTGTTATTAGGTGCTCATGTTTGCGAAGCTCAGGGCCAAGTCGCAGCGGCTCCGGACCAACAGCAACCATTCGGTATAGTGTCATCAAATAGGCCGACGTACATTAAAAATCTATAAAGCGATTCAATTTGCGGGTGAGATAGAGTACAGAGAGTAACGGTATTTTAATGAGGTTTTAAAGTTTTTGTTGCCTTTTTTATCTGCCCGGTAAAATTGCAAATGATTATACACCAGGTATATCGGTACCTACTTACATCAACTGTGTAAATAAATATTCACATATATGTAAATCACAGTACGTGAATAAGATATTTTGAGTTGCTAAGATAATAAACCACATTTAATTACAGAATATTATTATTTGCGAAATATCATTTAAGGCATGTGATGCAATTTATTTATAATAACAAAGATTGCTGGAAGCAGGTACCTATAGTAGGATTGTTAGGTACAATCTATTTTCGGCCTTTTTATTATAACCATTCTTTTAAATCATTACAAACAAATATTATTCGAATGACATCATACCAGCATAGTTTAACTCAAACCCACATACGAGAAATTCGATACGAATTTATAGCGTGTTTATAGAGGAAAGCTAACAAAATTATTAGTGAAATTTTGATTCGGAAGTTCAATTTAAACCACTATGGGGCGATTTGTAAAGGTTTCTAATCCAAGATTTTCTAATCAGGCTACATATCCCAATAGTACACCTATATAGTACGTTCCTTAATATAATCTCCGGAAGGATCATAGGCACGTACATGGTACAACGGAACGGAAATGTCTGAATAGACTTTGGTATTTGCCAAATCAAATAATAATATACAATATGTTGAAAAAAAATTTATGATCATTTTTAAAGCCTTTTATATTTAATTTAATGAGCATAAGACGGCATTTAGTAGATATTAAAAGTTCATTGATATCCCGCTCTAATTTTTTAGTGATTTTATTCTTTTGGCATCTGTAAACTGTGTTAAAAAGTATAATGTTGATAAAGTTAACCTCGTTTGATACGATCTTCATGCTGGACGAATTTTGTTGGTCCTGATTATTTTTAAAATGCTCATAATATGTGTAATAATTCCATCGTTTAAAAGTGTGTCAATTTTTTAAAAGTATGTAGGAAGGGTTTATCACCCACACATGCCATCCGGCTATAAACTAAATACAGGAAATGCACAGATAAACACTCTATATGATGTGCAATCTAGCCATTTCTTTATATAAAATCAAATCATGTATCTTAAATTCAAGGACAATTAACTACATAAACAGTATGAAAGTAAAAGATATAAAATAACTACTCTCCCTTCAGCGAGATTTATTGAATTATAATTTTTGTATGAAAGTTGTGAATTTGATGGAATTTGAAAGACCAGACATTTTTTTTCTGCCAGTCCGCGTTTCCTTGTTTTTCAATTCTGCATAACCAACAAAATGTCCATATTCGCTGGTCAAATCAAACCAGACATCAACTTAGTTATTTTAAATAGAACCCCCTATATTTGCCCACATTTCTCAATTACCTATACTTATTTTTGTTTACATTAGAGTAAAAAGTTTCGGCACATTAAAAGTATATGAATAAGCATTTTTAGGAATACATGCTTTTGAAAATTATGATGCTGCTAGCACTTTTTCTGACCAAGAAAAGTTTATATTTTGATATGTAACATTTATGGCAAAAAAGGGTCGAAGAAATCATCTAAAATGTACTTATTCATTGCATGTAAGTTTCATGCTCTGAAGCTAAGATATACATTTTTTGGAATTAAACAGACAATCTGAATTAGCTTCCTTTGAAAATCGTTTGATAAATAAAATAGTTGAGTAAGGTTTTAAGCCTCGTTCAGATAGTTGCGGAATGCGAATTTTTTTTGTGCGGATTTTTATAAAATTTGTTTTAGAACATTCTAATTTTCTTGCAGGCGTAGCGAAGTTTTCGTAAGACAATTCGTTTATTTTTAACTAGAACTTAAATTCGCAATCCGCAGCTATGAGAACTAACCCTTATACGTAAATAAGTGACGCATCTTTTTAAAAGGCTGTCATTTTCAAAAAGGTACGACCAGCGAATGGCCAGCAAGCATTTTCAAGTTTTACAACAATTCAGAAAAATGTTCTTAAAACCGCATTTAGTTTTACCAGCAGCACACCGACATTGGTAACGCGCATTATAAATTTTTGAAGTAGGCTCACTATTATTGATCAAAATGACAAGACGTTGCAGGACTTGCAGGAGTAACTCGACATATCTATTAGAATTACTAAGATATTTAAAAATATCTACTAAGTATACGCCATTCTCACAAGGCCGCAAGTTTGTTAAAGTGGGCAAATCCAAGAGAGAGAGAGAGAGATCCTATAAGGAAATATTTATGATTTTTGGCTTTTAGCGTTCTGTTGGTAATGTAAGTATTACACTTAACGCACCAGGCTTGTAATTTGTAATTCAGCACTCGGCGGGGCACATAACCCAGGGAGTAGCTGAGTTTGTGACTGAAACATTACGTTTTAATATTCTGCCCTCTAGAAGCACAATTTTTGAACTCATGCTAAGCCCAGGCTATTTATTTTTCGATTGCAACAGACACTGGACCGTTAGATGGCGCCTGCCGACTGTTTTGCATGTTGCTATCTTAAGGATATCGAAATGTATCAAATAGTCGAAGGATCCTCGTGTCGGTCGTCACAGCCTACCTTACACTGATGAGAACCAACAGCTCGAAACAGCAGTCTGCAAGTGGTGTGGGACGACCGACACGAGAGCTCCTTTAAGTAGGACTTAGTCTTTCGGTTGGTGTGTATTGCAATCGAAGTATTAGCGTTCTATTGATGATATGTAATTATTACACTTAACGCGCCAGACTTGTAACTCGTAATTTCGTTCGTTATTTTTAAAAAAAGTTACTGTCAAAAATAATAAATATTTGCATATCGGATCTCTCTCTCTCTCTCTCTCTCTCTCTCGGATATGTCCACTGCCCACCTTCATAAGCATTTCCGAGCACAAGTCACGTCACGTCATCTTCTCTCGGGACAATAAATATTTCGTAGCACCGTGTATAATAATTTAAACAGCCACTAGTAAAATTTTAGCTGATTTTATTCTCTTTATGTTGGTTAAAAGTATTTCAATTTAAAATAAACAATAAAACTGAAAATTCGGAGATATTTATGGTAGGTACTTACTTGTTTTAGGAGTATAGAAAAATTAAACTAATTTTAATATGACTTAAACAAAATTATTGAATAACTGATTGATAACCTAATGAACTTCTATCTGAAATTGTCTCATATAAATATAACTTGAATGAAGTATCTAATTGAATATTGTGTTTCCAGGAAAAATTCTTATTTCATTCAGAAACCAATTGTTTGTTAATGAAATAGATACATAGTGTTATTTCTGTTTATTATGAATACTTCCTGAACACAAATTTTAATGATATAAAAATGTGTCTTCTTTGATGTAAATTACTGGTCCTAAACATACATATGTTATATACAACTTTTCTTGATTAACATTGCATAGAAAACAGTAATTTTGCAAATATAAACAACGCTGAACTATTACACCCTGAAACAAAAGGCAAAAAATTGGATTTATTAGAACAATTAGAAATAATGAAAGCAATAAAAAATAACAAGAATATAAGTAATGGACAGCAAACCATAGAGACGTTAACATCCTGAGATCAATTATTTAAATATCTAAGATTATTAATTATTATTTGAATTCATAAGTAGGTAAATATCATGTTTGCATAATTTTTTATACTTTAGGGTATCTATTTTACTAACTGTTACAAAAGTACCAAACAAGTAATTTGTATTTTAGTGTCTTCTTAAAAAAGCTGAAACACGTGTAATTGTAATAAAACTTGTTGAATCATTTAAAAAGCATACTTTAGTTTTTTTTTATTAACTAGTTTTCAGTTTTCATAGTTTGATTTTTTTATATACCTAAGGTGCCTAAATCTTTTTATTTCTGTTAATTTAGAATGGTAACAAATGATAATATAATTTAAGTATATTAAAAAATATACAAATCTATTTTGTTATTTAATCTAAATATGATACAGAATTTAATAATTGTATTATCAAAACCGTTAAAATGAAATAAAAACAGGTCAAAACTGATTAAACAATTGCGCCAGAAATATAAATTTAACTTTCTGGTCAAATAGGTTTCAGTTTACAATAATAAAATTGTCATATTTAAGAAAATTTAAACTGATTTTTGATTATATATTTTTTTAAATTTTCTTTCAAGTACGCAAAAATATTTATTCAAATCAAACGACAACGTTCTATTTTAGTGCAGATACTTGTATTATTTGAAATATATAGTACAGAGCTGTGCCTAAATACATGAATATACAGAATTTATCATAATCAGATTATTTCGCAAGTAGCAAAAGAAAATTCAAATATTGCTGGTAATACAGCGCTGTAAAACTCGGACATTAACTTTGAAATGGGGTCGTCAATTTTATTAATAGATTTGTTTGTTTGAAGTTTTAAATATGATCTATAAAGTACATATACCTGTATTATAATATATACAATAAGCTGACAGTTATGGAGTTTATCGATAGAATTTTTAACACATCTGTTTCTATTTCGTAAAAAATAAGGATAATTATGAGATCTGTTGTTCAATAATTGCTTCTGCAGTCATGATCGATAAATAATTTTATTAATAGGAAAAAAACTATAAACATTTACTCGTTGCCGGTTTAACGAAATTTTTATATAACTGATGAACATTCAATACTTTTATTACAGGAAATAAAAGTGGGCCATATGAATAAATTTATTTATCATAAACTTATGTTTAATTTATCTTATAACTTATGTCAAGACAACGACAAGTTTGCGGTAAATATTTGTTGCAAACTTTTATTTCTTGTAATAAGAGTACTTATTTGTTTTATACGAAATAATTGAATATATTTGGATATATCGGGTGTCCCAAAATTTCCGCATCCCTTTTAGGTAATGATTATAAGAAAATAATAAGAAAATTTCTATAAACTTTTTCCGAAAATGATTTCTAAAAGGGAGTTACGGCCCTCCAAAGATGACGCCTAAATGTAGGTTATTAATGATTGTCTCGGAAAGCTTTATTAAACTTGGTTCACAATTTTGTTAAGGCTTATTTTTGTACATTATTAACCAAAATAAATTTCATCCATAGGCGGAGAAATGAAGGATAGTTCATCTTTTTTCAATTTGTAAATACTGACGAATCACAAGAAATAATCAACAAATTTTCTCAGTTCACAGCCTTTGTGTTTTTTGAATTTTTACCTATTTAATTGCAGTTTAAATAATGTTTTCGAGACTTTGAAAGCCGAGAATAGTTAGGTACATGTAAATTACTTGTATAACATAGTATTGTATGAGAATTAACGCTTTTTATTAATGTAAACGTTTACTTACAATAAAGAAAAAGAAATTCATGATTTTCACCGAAAACTCGATTTTTAAAGTCTTTTTTTCGGTTTTTCGCTTTTTTAACGATATTCTTGTATATAAACAATATTATATTTTAATTCTATATTAAAGTTGAGATTTCAACGAAAACAATGTGCACTAGTAAAGTTCATTAATTGAAAATTTGCTAACCAAATTTTTCGATTGAAAATTAGGTCTGTTTTTTTTATTTTCTTCATAAAACATCGAAAATTAAATATTTCGCTTTGAAAAAATTTGGGCTTGTTTGAAACACAAAAGAGAACATTTTCATCAATTTTCATGAAAATATAGACATTTTTGCGATAGTTATAAATTAAAAACCGAAAAAACGGTTTTTGCATTTTTCTCGAGAATTTTGAGGTTATGGTTAATAATGATCAATCAGAAAGTTTTAGATTTTTTCATTATCTACACCTTTTATATTCAACATTTTTCGATAGGATGCATAGTTTAGCCGCAAATCGCAAAAAACGGGTACTAACCCCTAAAAACGTATATATTACCACCCCAACCCCCCTTCCAGAACTTTTACTCAGTCTGGACGATTTTTCCTTAATTATTTACACCATTAACTACATTTTCCGACCATTCGTATACTGCTAAGAATTTATCGTCTATTACGATATTTTAAACGTTTGGCCCTGGTCTATAAATAGTTACACTCCGAATTTTTATACACTTCGCAAAAGAGTATTTAATTTAATAAATTCACAATAAGTGAAAAAAGTGTGTCATTTTGTTTTTGCCCACGACTGATATCGAGTTTATACAGGCAGCTTTAATGCAGTCTGTTGTTTTGAAATAACCCAAGTTTGAATACTTTGTAGATTGGTACAATGTACCTTATCTGGAATATGACTCGTCAAGATTTCTTGTCCATATGTATTTTCTTGCGGTCATCCCCGTTGAGGATGTAATGGCTAGAAGTATAACATAACATAACTTCCAACTGTGCAATAATAAGTTATTAAAACAAAACCATATGTTTATATTGGTCAGTCGACGTAATTATAATATTAATTTCAATGCCAGTCCTATTAAATCATTCGTCATCTAAGATATAAATATACTTACTTGTTGCAGTTACGAATGCAAAATATCAGTGACTAGATTGACGTTAATTTGGTAAAGCATAGCATTACTTTTGAAAAATTGAAGTACATATTACATATATTAGAAAAATTTATTTTATAGAACCCTAATTAGATCAAAGATATTATTTGTTCTGCAAATATTTGTAGACTGTTTATTTAAATAAGATGGAAATAGTAAATAGGGATGGCGACAAAAAAATGTACAGATTTTTTAAAATTAACCTACTGTTATCTACAAGTATATGCTATTGTGTCAGTTATTTCAAAGTCTAAAATATTGGCAACAATAAAAAAATGCAATAAAGAGATGAAAGACAATGAAATTATTAGTTATTTTTTTCTTAATGATTACTTCCACTTTTCTCTACAGTTCTAAAAACAAAATTCGGGAAATTTGGGAAATCAAGTATAGGTATCAATGGCCACATTTTGACAATTCGGTGGTAAAAAAATCACTTCCGGTATGGCCGGAAATTGCCACAACTTCCTTATTTTAAACAGTACCCTGTATATTTAAGTCACTTTCTCATAAAGTTGTAATTTCTCTTTCCAACGCTTTTTTCAGATTTGAAATCGGATGAAAAATGACCTTGGAAATGGCATTTATTCGCTATTTCTAGTTGGCTTTGGAATTCAGGAACAAATTTTAAAAAATCCGAAATAGACTTTGAATTTGAACAAAAGGGTATTTCTCAACAAATTAAATGTAAAATTGGCCTATGTTGTTCATTTGCTTGGATTTAGAAATGTTTCTCATTCTTCCATTTCATGGAAATTCAATTTGTCATAACTCCAATTTTTCAAATAGTTCTCTGTATGTTTTATTTTTTCATCAGATAGAGTGTTCAATTTGCTTTAGATTGGTTTTTCCCGATTCAAAATTGAATATAAATTAAAATAAATGTTAAGCTTTTTGTAGAAGCGTTTCGAATTTTTGTGTCCATATCTTTCAGTAAGCTATGAAAAACAGATGAGTTATTTGTAATTAGAGAAAATTTATTTTGATAAAAAACAAAAACAAAACACAATCAAAACCAATTTATAAGTTATGATATCTATCTGGACAGCAACTTCTAAATTTAAAATATTATAATTAAAAACATTATTAGCCGTTACTCGAGTCCGAGTATAAAAATGTTACAGTCGATAAATTGTGTACAATAAAAACAAGTAAAAGGTGTAGTCTATTGTAATTCCCATTCATCTACGGTGCACACGACTATGGCTATAGAGGCCAATTCGGGAGAGCACATGTCGACCGCAGTCAGGACAAACATAGACCTGGTTAGGTCTTGGATTCGGCCTTCTTGCAGCAACATTTCCTTGATAGCTGGCCACAACCCCTCGCCATTCGGTTCTGTCCGCTGCAAGTTGTTCCCATTGCTCGTCTGCAATACCGCAGGATTTTAGATTTTCATGGAGACCGTCTTTGAACCTCTTTCGTTGACCGCCACGCCTTCTTCTACCGCTTAGCAATTCACCATAAAGTGTGCATTTAGGAAGGCGGTTATCATGCATACGATGAACGTGACCTGCCCATCTTAGGCGTGCTCTTGAAATAAGCACCTCAATTGGAAGGCTGCCCGCTCTCCTGAGCACTTCCACGTTTGATATGTGATGGAACCAACGGATTTTCATCATACTTCTGAGGTGTCTTTGCTGAAAACGTTCTAATTCTTTCACATGACGACGGTAAGTGACCCAGCTTTCACATCCATATAGCAGTGTTGGAATGACAACTGCTCTGTAGACAGCCATTTTCGTTGACAAAGCAAGGTCGTGGTTGTCAAATACTCTCTCTCTAAGTCCCCAGAGTGCTCTAGATGCAGCGTTAATTCTATTGCGAATCTCGCTGTCCATGTTTGCTTTGTCATTTACAACGTTGCCTAAGTAATTGAACTGATCCACCACTTCAAGAGAATTTCCGTTAAGTGTAATGTCTATTTGGTTCACTTGATGAGGAGTTGACATAATCTTAGTCTTTCCAATGTTGATTTTAAGTCCCAAGGAATCATAGCTCTGGGCATACACATCTAAAAGTTCTTGAAGCTCTTCCGGCGTAGAGGCTAAAAGTGCACAGTCATCCGCATACTGGAGATCACAAATGAATCGTGTGCGTGTCTTCGTGAAAGCTCTAAAGCGCCCTATGTTAAAGAGGCCGCCATCAAAACGGTATCTGAGACCTATTCCTCTGACTGTCAGTTTGTTGTCAACAAT
Organism: Leptura quadrifasciata; assembly: GCA_963675555.1. Taxonomy (NCBI): domain Eukaryota; kingdom Metazoa; phylum Arthropoda; class Insecta; order Coleoptera; family Cerambycidae; genus Leptura; species Leptura quadrifasciata. The sequence goes on from OY776675.1 coordinate 6,873,393, forward strand.
AATTGTTAGAGCAGTGGTAAACAAATTAAAGAGTAGGGGTGCCAGGAACATCCCTGCCTAACTCCAGTGAGGGTTTGGAAAGGTTCGGTTGCCTCATTATTATACATAACCTGGGCGTTGTTGTTTGTATGTAGACTGCGGCATACTTCCACAAATTTTCTAGGGATACCTAAAAGGAACATAATTTTCCAGAGCACTTCTCTGTCCACCGAGTCAAACGCCTTGGTTAAATCAATGAAGGCCATATGAATTTCTCCTTGATGTTCGAGTGCTTTTTCTTGAAGCTGTTTAAGTGTGAAGATTAAATCCGATGTGCCTCGGTTTGGTCTAAAGCCACTCTGTGTTTCAGGAAGTAACTTTTCCATAACAGGTGTTAGCCTATTTGCCATCGCTTTAGTGAGTATCTTCCCTCCAACAGCCAGGAGAGCTATACCCCTGTAATTTCCACAGTCCGCAGCGCTCCCTTTGTTTTTGAAGAGGTTGATTAAAAGTGTATCACGAAACTCCTGCGGAGCTTGACCACTTTCCCACACGACATCAAACAGTTTTTTGAGGTAGGGTATGAGCTCTGACGACACAGCTTTAAAGATCTCAGCTGGGAGTGAGTCGGCGCCGGGAGATTTGTTATTTTTTAGCTGCCCAATGGCGGTTAAGATCTCTTCCGTTGTTAGTGGTTTATCTAAGTCTTCGAAGGTGTCATATTGAGTGATAAGATTTATAATATCGTGATTGGCTTGACTTTGCTGGTTAAGAATGTTAGAGTAGTGTTCTTTCCATCGGGCTCTTATTTCCTGGTCTTCTTTGAGGAGATTTCCATTTAAATCTTTAATAGGGCACATATTTTTCCGACTGGGGCCGTACACTGCTTTTACTCCTTGAAAGAAATTCCTGTAGTCGTGTGAATCGGCGTACCTTTGAATTTCTCTGGCCTTGCTTGCCCACCACTCGTTCTTTATTCTTCTGATTTCGCGTTGCGTTTCATACTTAGATTGGGTAAAAGCTTCTGCTTTTGATGGGTCATTGGGGTGGTTGATAGCGTTTTGGAAGGCAGTATGTTTGCGGTCAAGAAGTTCTTGTATAAGAGCTTCATTATCATTGAACCAGTCCTCCTGTTTTTTATTTGCTGCAGTGCCAAGAATTTCCTCACTCGCACTTTTTAAACTGTCTTTAATTTGTGTCCAGGTAGCAGCGACATCTACAGAATTGGTTTCTTCTAGTGCACTCAAGTTCTCTTGAACTTTTTGCTTTAGCTGTTCGATGGTTTGTTGGTCACGCAATTTACTAATACAGAGTCTACGTTTTACTTGAATTCTTCGGTGTTTGGGTCTCATAACAATTTTCACTTTAGAGACAACAGGACGATGATCGGTCCAACATTCGCTATCAATGCGCGCCTTTGTAATTTGGACGTCCTTGAGATGCTTCCTACGTACGATAACATAGTCCAGTAGATGCCAGTGACCTGATCTGGGGTGACGCCAGGTGCCTTTAAATTTATCCTTTTGTCGGAAAATGGTGTTTGTTATAACTAGATCATGTTCAGCGCATTTAGTTAGGAGTAGTTGACCGTTAGCGTTCATGTTGCCCAAACCGTTCTTGCCTATGATGCCTGGCCAGGTGTCTGCATCTCTCCCTACTCTAGCGTTAAAATCGCCAAGAATAACGAGTCGTTCCGTTTTAGGTATTCTACAGAGGGTTTCTTCCAGCTGTTGATAGAAGCTTTCCTTGGTTTCGTGACTTGCATCCAGAGTGGGAGCGTAGGCGCTTATTAGATTTACCGCGTTGCCATCTGATAGCTCATAGCGTAGCAGCATTAGACGCTCGGATAGGCCTTGTGGTACTTGTGTTAAGTTGGATACAAGTTGATTCCGAACGGCAAATCCTACTCCATGTTGTCTTCTTGAATTGGTGGGAAGACCTTTCCAATAGAAGGTGTAGTACTTTTCTGTGAGAGAGCCTTCCTCCAAAAATCGAGTTTCGCTGAGAGCTGCAACGTCAACATTGAGTCGGTGAAGTTCTCTATCTATTAGAGCAGTTCTTCTTTCAGGCCGATCGGTGCGAGTGCTGTCGTTCAAAGTACGAACATTCCAAGCGCCGTAGATGAAAGAATTAGTTTTCTTGGATTTAACTTGTCGGTGTTTTTTCGACATTCGATGAGGTGTCCCTGTGGGCACCCTCCCCCGGAGATCCGATCGGGAGGGTATTTTACCTCCGGATGATTTTGTCCCACTTGAACACTCCATCATTTTTTTAAAGCCTTAATCGACTGAAAACGAAGCTGCATTTGAAGTTTTAGCTGGAGCAGGTATGCAACTGACCAGCTCGGTTGCGGAAGGCGAGTGGTGTGGTCCCATGGCACAGAAGGAGACTGCGACGATGGGGTAACCAAACGATTCCAAAAGCAACCTTTGTGCGCGGTGGGTTATTCCGCCCTTACTCGGTCGTTAGAGCCTCGTTAGTGAAAACAGGGTGCACCAAGTTCAAATTGAACTCATCGCGAAGGTGAGGTTAACAATTGAGTAGGAGAGGCTATAACTTGCGCTTCACTACCCCATTACAACACAACTAAATACCAAAGCTATAACAGGTGCTCAAAATGACGCCCACCCATTTCAGAACACTTATTCCTTCTTCAAATAGTTTCTCTCCATAACACTTTGTAACATGACTAGAGTTATGGATTCAGAGGAATTAAAAATTTTGGAGTTCTTCTAATGTTGCAGACGGCGTTGTTGTCCTTCAGATAACCCCAAAGAAAAAATCAAGTGGAGTTAGGTCTGGTCACCTAGCAGGCCACTTAATAGTTCCATTAATCGATATTCCCCCGTTGTCAAACTTCTATTTCATTTCGCAAAAAGCTTAAGTATCGCGCGCCGGTTGGTGGTTCTTGAAATAATTTTTGTGCCGAATATTCCAGCCGACACATTCACTCCAAATCTATCCTGATGGTTACCTTCAAACATTTCGTGAAAATGTTCTTTAGACCAATGATGTAAATTATGTCTATTGTATATGACATTATTCATAAAACGAGATTCATCACTGTTGAGTAAACCAATTACAAAAGATCAATTTTCTGTTTCCGTCGTTTTCATATAATTCTTGATGCATTTGGTATTTGTAGCATTTAAAAAAAAAGTTTTTTTAATATACGTCTTACTGTCTTACGACCAATATCTATATTTTTTGCCAGCTCTTTTGTATGTATATAAGCCAATACATTTGTCTCGATTTCTTCGTATACTATAAATCTATCGTCTGCCACCTCAATATTTTTTGCATTTCGGAATGACTCTTCTAGAATTTTAAAATACTGCCGGTATGGATGACGACGATCGGGATATCTTGCATAATATAGACGTGCGGCCGCATGGGCATTTTTCTGACATTCGCCGTAAACTAAAAGTAAATCTACCTTTTCATTTTGTGTATATTGCATCGTAAATCGTATCTTATTTTGAATAAAGCACCTAATTATAAATTTACAAATAATAAATACGCCTCTATTTCACTCAACAATAACGTTTTGACAGATGCTGTATGCAATTTTTCATGTGTAGATCATGGCTTACTGCAAGATATGGACACAATTCGAAACGATTCTACAAAAAGTTTAATATTTCTATTAATTTATATTCAATTTTGAATCGGGAAAAACCAGCCTAAACTGCATTTACCACTCTATCTGATAAAAAAAAATATATTTGAAAAATTGGAGTTATGACAAATTGAATTTCTATGAAATGGAAAATGAGAAAACATTTCTAAATCCAAGCAAATGAACAAAATAGGTCAATTCTACATTTAATTTGTTGAAAAATACCCTCTTATTCGAATTCAAAGCCTACTACGAAATTTTTTAAAGTTCCTGAATTCCAAAGCCAACTAGAAATAACAAATAAATGCCATTTCCAAGGTTATTTTTCATCCGATTTTAAATCTTAAAAAAGCGTTGGAAAGAGAAATTACAGCTTTATGAGAAAAGTGTCTTAAATATACAGGGTGCTATTTAAAATAAGAAAGTTGTGGCAATTTCCAGTCATACCGGAAGTGATTATTTTACCTCCGAATGATCAAAATGTGGCGACTGATACCTATATTTGATTCCCCAAATTTCAGAATTTTACTTTTAAAACTGTAGAAAAAAGTGGGGAGGAGGTACTTCTGGGTCACCTGGTATGTACTAAATATAATTTTTTATTTTCAGATGAAAAATAGTTTTTTCGTATTTCTCAGTACTTGTGAGCTGACGGTATTGATGATTGACTGAATTATTTGCAATCAACCATGGACAAATACATTGTTGGAATACCTGGTAGCTGTATGAGGGTTCCAGTTACGTATACGATACTTTCGACTTTCTCGATCGTGTTTGGATATTTTTTGGTTTAGAAGTCATTGTGATGTAGTTCTTTTTGAGACATCCCATGTTGCTAGGAAACAAGCAACAGAGCTTCAAAGAAAAAGTTGCAACTAAATAATTCTTTAAACATTCAAGAAAGTAGGTTCTTACATTATATTCTTTTTATAAAAAATAATATCATAATTTTGTATATAACAAATATAAACAGGAAGTGATATTTAATATTTACATGCATCATTTTACTTTTTCTTTAATGGTCAATTAAGAAGACTAGGTAGGGATAAAAATCCGTCACTTTGAAACTTTCAATTGATTTTTCATAACTATACATTTTTTCTTAGATGCTCAAAATGTCGTAAATAAAATTTTACATATTTTCGGCGATTGTTGCGATGCCGAGAAGTTAATATTTCGAGCGGTAGAGGGCGCCGAAGTTATTACCAAGAAAACAGTTTTTTTCAAAATTTAATTGGAAATCTGAAATCAATGGAATATTTGGATATGTGTATATGTCTAATATTTTTACCTAAACAGCTGGTAACAACATTGCTTTCAAAAAACTGTTTTTTTGGTGACATCTGCGCCCTCTACCGCTCGAAATATTAACTTCTCGGCATCGCGGCAATTAACGAACATATGCAGAATTTTATTTACAACATTTTTTTTGTTCATTAACTTTTTCCGTGCGACCAATGGAACATGAGATAAAACGATTCAAAAATTCTTCAAGACGGCGGCTGAAGTAAAAGGGAGAGGTCACCTTTTTGGTTTGAGATCTTCTAAATGGTCCTGATAATGTTAAAGAACACGCCAAAACCTTCGATAGACTTTTCGAAACTGTAACAAAAATCGACTTTAATTTCGGAAATTTCAAAATTAAAAACCCTTTTACAAATCCACGTTGTGTAGCACTACAACTCATGCGTTGTGTTAAATATGAGGACAAGTTAATCCAGTCTCTAGTCAAAGTATTTCGAGAGTTTTAGCAAAAATAGTCTTTAGCGACAAGGGCGACCAGTCATTTTCTAGCAGTCGATTTTGACGGGAAAATGATGGATTTTAACGGGATTTGCCCTAAACCGGTTCCTCAGTGATTCGGTGTCAGAAAAGTATCTTTACCATGTACTCAGAACGTGCATGGGACCGCCTTGCCTGAACGTATGAATCTATAATTAAAGAATATAATTCAAAGTCGTTGCGATTCAAGCATTTTTAAGCTCCGAAGAGCGACCAAAAGTGATATTGAATTAAAAATGCGTCAATAGACAGGCAAGCAAAAGCCCACCAAAAAATTATAAACATTGAACTTTTTACTGAATCCTTTTGTGTAAGATTTATAGTGTTACTACGTCCAATTGGTACCGTCAGTGAAGCAGTTAAGCAAAAACGAACAGTAAGTATAGATTTTGTATTATTCACCGTCTGAAACAGTAGCTTTGAACCCTTCTTTGTGAACGTTTAATATCCACTTTGGAAAATAAAATATAAGTCATTCAGACGCGAAAATATGGATCGCCCACAATAACACTGAACATGACAAACTTGAGTATGCAATTTTTTCCAGGTGATGAGAATTTTTGGTAAATTTTTATTGTACTAAACCAGGTTACATACACACGGACGATCACACAACAACCATTTCCTATTGTGTCTCACACAACCCCGTCTAATCTACTACTACCAACTCGGTTGTTCTTGATTGAAGTTTAATGTGGCATAAATTAACATTTATAGAGGCCGTTTTTAAAATTTGAAATTACATTGAAAAATAATTTAAAATTCTATAGAGAAAGCATGTTAAAATGCCCAGAAAGCCATTAAGTTAAGTGAGTTTTTTTTATAGAATATTTACTTAAGAAAGTCTTAAACTAATTAAATTGCCAAAACAGTCATTTGTAAAGAATGTTTGAAAATATCTTTTGAAAAAATAAATATGGCTACTAGACTAAATATTATAAACTTAAATTTATTTTCATGTCCTCTGATTAGTTCCATTTTTCAAGATTATTTCTGATTCGGTTTTTATTTTTAATAAACCATCATAAAAATAATTCAAGTTTCTATCAGATAGCATTTAAAAATATACAGGGTACTATATATATTAATAAAATTGAGGTGTCTGTGATTTCGAACTATTTACATTTTAAGCAGTGTTAGAACCAGAATTCTATAGACTAAATAAGACTACCAGAACCAGCCTACTTGATCGTTCGTTGGTGTGGTAAATCTAAAATGCCACCTCCTACTTCAAAATTAATAAAGTAACAATAACTAAAATCTTTGGCGTACTAACATAAAGAATCAACATTAAACAGAAAACATATAATTTTATATCAGTAGAAAGACAAGTACTATCATCACATATAAAAACAAACGTAAAAGAACTTTTAATTATAACAACAAAATAAAGATTCTTCTAAAAAATAAAAAAGGCGTTAAGGTATATTTATAAATGGATTGCACAGAATGAACATACTTTCAAAACGTTATTGGAAAAAAAATAATATAGCGATAAAAAATAGAAATGAATAATAAATATAGTTAATAATAATCAGTCGATATTGTATTGTACTAATTTGAGTCCATTTTGCAGTTTTTTATACTGATCTACAAATACTGGAAAAAAGGTCCTACATCATTCATCCCATAAACATTTCCCTATCATTTGCTACATTGTTACAAACAGGCACAGAATTTGTCTGGAGATAGTTTACTTGAAGAGGTAGTGACCTCAGTCGCTTAGTTGTTTATAAATTCGTCATTACTTCTTCCTGTAATGCTCAGTAGCTCAGTCATATATGACTGTACATGAGTGGAATTTGATTTAACGTTTGGTTTTTTATGATGATAATGTAAATACACGTAATACGGGCGGGTCTTTTGCAAGAGAAATTAAAATTTAAAGTCAATGTGTTAAAGCGGAGTTTTCGCCAGACATACACACACAACATTAAACTAATGCACTGTACTAATAAAATGAAATAACTACTATATTATACACTTTTCATAGCTAGTAACATTTAAATTAAACTTGGAATTTAAAAAAAAAATACTAGTTCATTCCGTAAGTACTTATAATAAAGGTAAAAGGCAGCCGAAGTACTCTATTAGAGAGATATTTTTTTTTAAAATGTGTTACACTAGTGGGGTCGATCTGAATTTGCAAGCGGACTCGTTTTTTTTTCGAATTTTTATTTTTGTGATGTTATGAAGCCAGACCCCCTCTATCATCCGGGAAATTTTCCCGTCGAACTTTTCACAAGAAGAGGGGGAAAATTATATGTAAAGAAAAGGAAAATCAGTTTTTAGGACATAACTCGTTTAGTTTGATTCGGATCGAAAAAGTGTATAGGGATAAAAATGAAGGACTTGCGAATGCGCGTAAACTTAATTTTGAGTCATCGAAATCGGTCCAACGGTTCCCGAGATATTGTGATTTGAAAGTACGAATTTTTCGCTGCGGCGGGAATGTACCGAGAGCCGTTTTCGCGTTTTTTTCGGGGAAGAAAATGACTTGGCGACTTTTTTTATAGATAGACACTCAGGATCTAAGTACTGTGTCCAAATTCAAGTCGCTAGGTTGATTATGGGAGGAGAGGGAAGGGTAAACATTTAAAACTGCTGTAACTTTCGCAATTTTTCCGCAAATCGCGCAGCAAAAATGACATTGTGTACTAATGTGCCTACTTTGAGTTTCCCTCATGTATTTTCAATTTTCACCATAAATAGCCATATGGTTGCGAAATAACCAATTTATTGTTGTCATTATTTTTCTAAAAAGTCATTTTTCGCCAGAAAAGAAAGTGGTGGGGCAGATTTTCTTTCGCCATTGAATGTGGAATTTTTTTCTCTCTGATTTAAGCCCGACCAGATTGCGATCGGATGATTAGGAGGGGAGAGGGAGGCCCCCAAAGTTTTTGCACTGTAGAGGGGCAAGGGAAAGGGTCAGCGACTTTGGGCCGGGCTCATTTTTAAGGGCAACCAATTCTCTTTCAAGATTTTCTTGCCTCGAAGCTCTAACTTCATTAGGGCCTGCACGCGCGCATGATACATTTATAAAAACGGACGAGCGGAGTGGGACGTGTATTTGTGAAAGAGAATAAGGGCGAGAAGTGGGAACGCTAGGGCCCCCCACCCTGGCATATCGCTGCACGGCTGCTGAATTGCCGCGCCAAGTCACTTTCTTCCCCGAAAAAAAAAACGCGAAAATGGCTCTCGGTATGTTCCCGGCGCAACGAAAAATCCGTACTTTCAAATCGCAATATCTCTGGAACTGCTGGACCGATTTCGACCAGTCAAAAGTTTACGCGCATTAGCAAGTCCTTCATTTTATCCCTATACACTTTTTCGATCTGAATCAAACTAAGTGAGTTATGTCCGAAAAACTGATTCCCCCCCTCCTCGCAAAAAGTTCGACGGGAACATTTTCCGGATGATAGAGAGAGGGGGTCCGACTGCATAACATCACGAAATAAAAATTCGAAAAAAACGAGTTCGGTTCAAGCCATTTTTAATGCCAGATCGACTCCACTACTCGGCTCTAGTTTTAAACTTGTCAAACAGTTTATGCAAACGTCAAGTTTAGTTTGAATGAATTATTTCTTGTCATAAACTACGAGGTGGAAAATCACAATTATTAAGATAACTTTGTGTTCAAAAAAATTATCGAAAAATCCCGCGAACAAAGTATAATTACTTTGATTTATTCTAGAAAGTTCGTTCTACAAGAATGCAACAATAACTTTTACTATGTATGTTTTTTTAGACGCGCAAAAGTTGGTTATTTTAAGAATTTAGCTTGAATATAGATTTGGTAATTTCTCCATTATTTTTAACCAAATTTTTAAAAAAATGACAATTCGATGCATATATAATATGTTTGCTCTCCACATTCTATGAAACCACTTGACTGATTTTCTGGACTGAAATTTGCTACATTAGGCATAGCATTCCTCAACATTGAGAATGAAAAAAAAAATCATAATTGATTAAGTAGTTTCGAAGTTATGACAAATAAACTGTTTTTACGGTATATATTCGAAAGATTGGTGAATGCGCTGGTGTAAAAGGTGTTTAAAATCTACAAAAAAGTTACTGAAAGTTACGAAATAAAATGAAGTCATTTAAAAAAAATGAAGAGGTACGAAACTAAATTTATTTTTAACAGACTACGATACCATTATCGGTAGCAAGATCTGGATGACTGCATGAAATTTAACTTAATTACTTACCCTGTATATTTAGTAAACCTTTTCGACCAAGTTACCAATCAACGCCAAAATTTTCCCAAAGTTGGAGGGAGCTACCCCCCATGGCTACTACTCCGAATGTATAAATCATAACAAAGCGTATCAATTATTATTGTTGGATCCTTGCAAAACGAACGATTTAGAATAAAAATGCTACTTTCGATGTTTGCAACACATATCTGATTTTTCGAAAGTTCTTAGGGCCGAAAAAGGACCTTATGGATACCCAACCCATCCTTTCCAACTACAAGGTAATAACACAACATCGCGTAAGATTAGTCTTCTTGCAGAGATGTAATTTTATTGGTATTGGTTAAATTTAACATTTTAAATCATCATTGTATTATAAACTATTAGGAAAGATGTTAATATTGACTTATACATACAAATTTAAAATACAAACAAAACAGACCTTGTTCAGAGCGTTACAAAACGGCTGGCTGGGTGTGTGGCGTGTGTATAATCATAATAGCCAATACGCATAATCTATGACATTTTCTTAAAAAAGGGCAAGATAATGTTAATTTCTCCACATGCATACGTGCAAAATTTACTAAAATGCAAAATTCGCCGCCCATTATATTCTCCACCAGTTTATTAGAAGATAAAGTTCATTTTTAGTAATTCTGTGATGAATTTCGGCTTCAATTTCAATTGTTATTCTAATACCAATGTATATGTTTTTTTAACTATTTAACGTAAGGTGACCAGATCACATGAAGCAAAATGTGACATTTCGAACAAATAATATTATATTTTTTAATATTTATTTATTTAGGTGTTCTTTAGGAACCGCAACTGTTCTTATGTTCACGTGTTAAATAATTTTTTTTAAATTGTTTACCTAGGTAATAATCATATTTTTATTTTTAAAATGTAACAAAATGAAGTACCTATTTTATAAATGTGTAAAAATTATATGAATGGTTATAGACCAAAATGATGCAACCTTTGATAATATTCTACAAAAATAAAATATTGCATACTATGTGATGCGGGTTTCGCCAACCAAGATGGCTATTTTACATGAAGGTGTGATCTTATCTGTGTATGAAGAATCCAGAAAAATACCTATTAGATAATGTGTACTAGTAGAGATCTACATGTAGAATAATGTTCAACTCGGTTGAATAAAGAAGCTTTTCCTTATTTTGCAAATAAACTCCTTATTTAAGCTTTTCTTCATAATTGAAAAAACTATATTAAATAAAATTTTCATTAAAATTGCAAAAAAAAATAGTTTGCATAAAGTCGATTTCATATTATTCAATTTTCAGAATACCCTGTATAATTTATCTTAAGTTTGACAACTGTTTATGACTTCCTAAGACAAGAAAAACTTTTTATAAAGAATGGCCTTTTCTTGGCAAATCAGAAATAAGGAAATTTACAACATCGGGTGTTCCGCGGGGATCAATTCTCGGACTCCTATTATTTAATATTTTTGTTAACGATATAGTGATTGAAATTTGTGTGTCTGTTTTCATTTATACTGAGGCACTCAAAATATTTACAACTATCTCTTCTTTGGAGGACTGCGCTGTTCTGGAACAAAATCTCTTAAATATATCCACCTGGAAAGGCGCATAAAAAATAAATTAAACCTGAACGTGGTTAAATGTAAAGTCATGTCTTTTACAACAACAAAAATATCTCTTATTTTTGACTACTGTAGATGACGCGATCTTTTAGACCTGCTACTCTTGTCGATTTTAGCGTAACTTTTGATAAAGAAACCTCCTTTTACCTCATATAAATATGTTACTTTCAAATTCCTTCAGAACACTTGGATTTCTAATCAGAACCAGGGATTTCCCACCTTAAAAATTTTCTGTATGCGTTTCTCGTTTGTACCCCCATTGTAAATATCACATTGATTCACTTGAGCAAGTTCAAAGATGTTTTTTTTCAACTATTGTGGTTTAAAGCTAATGGCGTGTTTTTCACAGCAAGAGCTTTTGGCGAGATTCTCCGTGATTGCTCTAGAAACCCGGCGGGATTATTATTCTCAGGTAGGTATTTTTTAGAAAATCATACATAATAACATTGATTGCCAGGAATTAGTGCGCAAATTAAATTTCCATGTTGCCAGTCTCAATTCTCGAAGATCTCAAACTTTTATCTCGCATAAGACATAAGAAATATAACCTTTATAATCATTTTCCCTCGCATTTCCCTTACAGAATCTATTACGCTGATTTGAAGGGGGAATTTGCAAAAACAAAATGATGCAGGATACTCCCTGGGTATACTATTTTTAAAAGTATAAAAATAAATTAGAGTATGAAAATAAACACAACTGATCGATGGATTTTATTGTACCACTTATTAATTAGGTACTATCAAAAAGTTTACTGAGAAAAGTTTAAAAGGTTTATTGTAAGATATCATGAAAGATTTGTGGACAACGGGAAGGAGCCCTGTAAAGTTATGAACTAGGCTCGGAATTGGAACTAGGTATGTTTTGTGAAAAACTAGTTATGTCGTGTTACATATATGTACTTACGGATTAGCAAAACAAAGGAAAACGGCTAATTTTAGAGAAAGAATGACTCATGGCCACGTTGTTCGTTTTTATGTTATATCTCTTGTTGCATATTAAACAAAAATAGTCTATGATCAAGGGATGATATAGGGGGTCAGCTGGAGTAATTACCCCCGGGCCCGGCTGATCTAAAGGGCCCATGACCTCTTATTGTGCAGGCGACAAGCTCAAAAAACATTTCTGCAATCAAATTGTATGCATGACTTTAAAAAATTGAATGTTTTATATCCTCTGCTTGAACTTGTACGTAAAATATTTTTTTTTACCAATATATTATGTATATTAATCATTCAGTTAAATTGTAGGTACTTCTTAATTATTAGTCAGGACTCAGGAGTATTGTTATTTTTATTTTTTTTCGCTATAAAATATGTAATTAACTAACATTAAAGGGTTGCTATCTTGAAACTTAGGTATAATAACTAGGTACCTATATTTTTACTTGTGTCTGCACATCAAATAATGGTTTATTTACTACTCTCTTTTGTAGTGACAAGAGGTACCTATAATAAATAAATAAATAGGTACACTAAGTATATATTGAGACGATTGAGAAAAAGGTACACCTGTTGCCTAGGAAAATAGATTATTTTTAAGAATAGTATTAGATAATTATTTAAACCATTTTAAACTAAAACTACTAAAACATTATTTCAAATAATTTTACAAATTGTCGGTCTATTTTTAGAAAATATGTAAGGAACATTTGTGAAATCGTGGACATTTGCGCTTACCAGTCCGATCCCTCTTGCTTACTCCACACTCAACTCAAAACTGCAACTGGATAATGAAATGAAAATGGTTGGGTATCTTTCAGAAGGAGCAAAAGAGAGAATAATTATTACTTCACAGCGAGCGCCTACATCTCCAACAAGTACAACATATGAGTATAAACTTCCCGGCAAAGTATCTCCATCTCTCTCAGAGACATTGAAAAGGTCATAAAATATACGCTGAATTTAGATCGCGTAGTGTAACAATTTTTATGTGAACTCTTTAAAGCTCCAGTCGTGTAAATACATATGGGAGGTGACCTAATATATGTATGTTTTTTTCATTAAAAGTCGCAGTTGACGACACCAATCTGATTGCTCTCAATTTAAATAATTATTACATATGCCGCAAAATATTTAAAGATAATATAAAGATATACACTAGTACCTAATCATATTAATAAGTGTTGAATCAAATAACCTCTGTGTCATATAAAATAGGTATCCGCAAATAAATATTTTGTTCAATTGTTCATATTAAACAAAATAAGTTTGTAATAAATAAATTAATTTTGGCTCAAAAGCAGTTGTTTTATAGGTATGAACAAAATATTTATTTGCGGATATGACACTTTATTTTATTACTTCCACGTCGAGTGGTATACTTATACAGGGTGTTATTTAAGTATGTGGCCAAACTTCAAGGGGTAATTCCTTGAGCGATTCTAAGACGAAAAATTCATATAACATAGGTCCGGTAATGCTTCGTTTTCAAGATACAGGGTGTCAACTTTCTTTAAAAAATCTTTTTTTTCCTAAAAATGTTAATAATCCTTTAGCCGATTTTGTTGAAATTTCGCAGTGTTATTTATGGTAGAAAGGGACTAATTTTGCCCTAAGTAGATTAAAATTACTAAGTCCAGTGGCGTCCAGGGGGGCACCTTAACCTATTTTTGACAAGAAAAATATGCGCCACTGATTTTATTAAAACTGTTATAATTTTTATCGTATTAAGCAACTAAAAATAAAACTTTTTTGTCTCTTGAATTTTTATCGTATCTTGCTTCGTTTTCGAGAAAAAATTTAAAATCACTTTATTATATCCCTGATGGGACAACATAATAAGGAACTAAAACTACCAACTATCTGAAAGTATGGGGTGTACATGTTATTTGTTTCCAATAGAAATTGTTATAAAAAATTAGTGCTAGCTAAAAAAAATTTTTTGTTTTATTAATTATTAATTTTTTTTGTTGTCCGTGGACGTGAAATGAACTGATTTTTATTTCTAATTAAGCAATTAAAATTACACCAGTCATCTTTTGAATTTTTTCGCTTAGATAAAACAAATAAACATAAAATGCATAACTTTATTTATTACTACAATATTTAAAAGTAAGAAAAAAGTAAGATTGTCGTGGGAGGGAAATCAATTGATCAAACAAATTTGACTTTGACATAACTGACATAAATTTAAACAGTGCGTATGTAATTATTTGAAGTGTTTTTAAGAGTTTTAAGCTATAAAATTTGTTACTGATACTAGAAAATGGATCAATTTACAAACGCGGTAATGGCCGATATGTTTATGGAATAGCCCAAAGCAATTCCAGAGCGGCCAGATGGATTTATCAAGAGAGATATCCTTATCGCCTTGTACCAAATAGACAAACATTTGTAAGGATACCTACATCAAAAGTTGTGCGAAGCAGGCACTTTTCAAAGGTCGGCTGCTATTGGGAGACCTACAACAGTGAGAACAGTGGAGGTAAAGGAAGCAGTTTTACATGAAGTTGAGCGTAGCCCTGACACAAGTACACGCAGAATTTCACAACAATTAGGCATTTCTCACTTTACCGTATGGCAGATTTTAAAGGAGAATCAACTGTATCCTTACCACGTACAGCGTGTTGTTTATTGTACTTGGCTTTCGCAACAACAGGTAGCATCTCCGACATTTCTATCTCGTATTTTGTTTACCGATGAAGCGTGTTTTTCCCGAAATTCAAGTATGAACTTTCATAATAATCATATCTGGACTGACGAAAATCCCCATGCGGTTATAGAAAACAATTATCAACAATAGTTTTCCGTGAATGTTTGGGTTGGTGTATTGTAGGTGATTATCTCATTGGACCCCATTTTTTACCCCCGAGATTAAATTGTCAAGAGTATCGTCATTTTTTGGAATTTGTGTTACCTGAACTATTGGAAAATGTCCCACTGGCAGAAACAATTATAAAATCATTATTGGCCGATAAACATTTACCTAATCTTGCAGAAATTTTTTACAATACAAATGCAGGCAAATAAACGATTACCGAAAATGGATTAAAAATAATAGCTTCTATTTACAAAAGTAAAAATATATATACATCTCTACACGATTTAAGAGTTGAACTCTACCGAACGGCTACTGCTAAATCCTCATTTAATTTGAAAAAATTACCTCCAACTGAAGGGGCAGCTAAGCAACATTGTTACTGGGTGTATTTTCAAATACAATGTTGGCTTGGTAATCAATTAACAACTACAGATTGGGGATGGAAACATCACGTTAATGGCATCGTACCTACATTTACAGAACAAGAATTAATTTCCGAAAATTTATTGAAAATTATCTGCTGCAGCTGCGAAACAGGATGCAGTAATAACAAATGTGGGTGTCGCAAGGATGACTTAAAGTGCACAAATTTGTGCTCAAATTGTCACGGTTCTGATAAATGTTCTAACGCCGAAAAATCGCTGTATCAAAAAAATTGTAATCTCGAGGACATCGAAGACGAAGATAGTACCCACTGTCTAATAATAATAAAAATAATGATACTGAACTGGACAATCCAGAAGAACTTCAAGAAATTGAAGATATAGAAAATGAACGTGAAGAAATCGAAAGTTTGATCGATTCTGGCGATGAAAAATTGCCCACGAAGAAAAAAGATTTCAATAAAATCATTTTACTTTTAATTTTTGCATTTTATAATCAAATATAAGACTTTGACGTGATAATTTGTAAATACTTACTAATCACAAGAAATAATTAACAAATTTTCTCAATTCACAGCCTTTGTGTTTTTTGAATTTTTACCTATTTAATTGCAGTTTAAATCATGTTTACGGGACTTTGAAAGCCGACAATAATTAGGTACATGTAAATTACTTGTATAACATAGTATTGTATGAGAATTAACGCTTTTTATGAATGTAAACGTTTATTTACAATAAAGAAAAAGAAATTCATGATTTTCACCGAAAACTCGATTTTTAAAAAGTAGTTTTTTCGGTTTTTCGCTTTTTTAACGATATTTTTGTATATAAACAATATTATATTTTAATTCTATATTAAAGTTGAGATTTCAACGAAAACAATGTGCACTAGTAAAGTTCATTAATTGAAAATTTGCTAACCAAATTTTTCGATTGAAAATTAGGTCTTTTTTTCTTATTTTCTTCATAGAACATCGAGAACGAAATATTTCGCTTTGAAAAAATTTGGGCTTTTTTGAAACACAAAATAGAACATTTTTTACCGATTTTCATGAAAATATAAAAAAATTTGCGATAGTTATAAATTAAAAGCCGAAAAAACGGTTTTTTGCATTTTTATCGATAATTTTGAGGTTATGGTTAATAATGTCTTTAAATTTTTTTATTATCTACAACTTTTACATTCAACATTTTTTGATAGGATGCATAGTTTAGCCGTAAATCGCAAAAAACGGGTACCAACCCCTAAAAACGTATATATTACCACCCCAACCCCCCTTCCAGAACTTTTACTCAGTCTGGACGATTTTTCCTTAATTATTTACACCATTAACTACACTTTCCGACCATTCATATACTGCTAAGAATTTTTATTGCCTTAAACAGGATTGGCCCTGGTCTATTATTACACTTAACGCGCCAGGCTTGTAATTCAGCGCTCGGCGGGGCACACAGCCCGGAGAGCAGCTGTTGGTTGCAGTCTGGTTACGTTCCTTATAGTAAAATAACGATTTTATAGAGGAGTTTGCGACTAAAAATATTATGTTTTAATATTCCGCCCTCTAAAAGCATATTTGATCAATAGTTCTTGGTCTATAATTTTTATCTGTACCTAATGAAATAAAATTCCATGTTGCAGTAACAATTTCCTTTAATGTTCCTAATATAACAATTTCACATTTTACAGGAACAACTAACTGAAGAAAAACTGAAACAGCATGTCCCAAACTAGGAATCTACAAATTTATTATGAATACATATCTAATTTATTCGACAATACGCAACGTGAACAATTGTGTATGAAAATCTGTAAATTTGTAGATAAGAATGGGACACTCTTCATAACTCCGTGACTAGTGGAACCTGCACAAGTCTTAGTTTTGAAAGGGAAGGAAGGAAGAACTTTGGTACAGACAGATGGTAGCAATATGTATTTCAGTAAACAGAACAAAATTATCACAGGAGAGGAATAAACATTGTTTATAATTTCTTTTTTGCAAAAAAAATGATACTAAGCTTCTTATAAACATTCCACTTCTTCACTAAATAAAAGAAATACATATAAAAATTAAAAAACACTCTCACACGGTTAAATTGCAAATATTACTTATTTTAAGAATAACTTCTCAGCCTTCTCGTTCATTTATTTTTAACTTGAACTAATAATATATCATAACAAACTTTTAAACTAATAAAATAACAAGAATGAGTTGGCTAGTAAAATAGAACAAGCTAAAAGTAAATGAAATAATATTAATTAGTAACTAAAAAAATCACTCGACCATTATTACAGTTTATAATAGTTAAAAACATATCTGAGTAATGTGCTAAACATTTCGTCACCTACATCGGTCACAATCATGAACAGTAGCTGCTTAACATATTTGATTCAGAGCTAACCATATAACTGAAAGGTAGAACAAATCTACAAAACAAAAAAATAAATAAAATACTGACGTTACATCGTTCATCTTTCACTGTAGGTTATCTCTTATTGGGTAATGACTAACAGATTTATCGGAAAAAGTATACAATTAGCTTAAGATTTGGCAAAAATTGCAGTGCGTGAAGGATGAAAGTTTAGCGTATTAGTCAGCTTTGAATTTACTCAAATCACAGGCCCTCAATTACGATTACCAACTGTGTTAGTTAAAATGCACTACAAAATTAATACATCAATTATACATCGACGATGAAAATAAATTATTTGTTGTAATTAAGCTTAAGAGGAAAATACCAAAGAACGGTTTTTCCCCGATACAGATTGCCCCAGTACATTTAGTGCGATTCTCACGGTAAAAAAAATGGAAATTACAGAGATACAGGCATACCGGGATTTTTCTATAAACCTTTCAATTATGCTTTTGTTTAATTTTTTTACCATACGAGCTGTACTTGCCTCTGAATCTAATAGTACGAGAGCTAGCATCGCCGCCCAAAACGATGATTTTAAGGGAGCTAGTTTTAAGAAGGCTCTTGCACACTATCTGGGTAGCATGAGGATGATCTAGGTAGTGGGAGAGGTTGCGTTTACCTGTGAGCCTAACATTTATACAGGTAAAAATTTTAATTTTTAAAATAATGTTATACAATTTTTTTCACTGATTTTTGTTGACTTAAGAGCACAAATTTATTATTGCCAGACGTTTTCGTCGTTGATAACACTCTACCAGATGCAATTTTATAAATAATAAATAAAGAATTTCAGTATTGCTAAAATTTTGATATGCTGTAATTTAGCTATAAAAATATTTAAAATTAATTTGTCAGACAATAATTCTATCGTATAAAAAGATCCAGACCGATTTAAGCCGGGAGACTAGAGAGCAAGTGTGCTAGAAGAGTAGTCGATTATGCGTTGGTAGCGCGAGAGATAGGCAGTGGCAGTTGATACGGCTGCTAGTTTTTGAAATGTCGTCACCGTCGCCCCTACAACCGCGTGTCTGCACCTAACATTATTTTAAAAATTAAAATTTTAGCTGTATAAATGTTAGGTGCACAGGTAAACGCAATGTCTCCCGCCAGCCAGACTGCCCTCATGCCTACCCAGATAGTGCAAGGGAGGGGATATCAAAAAAATAGCCTTCTTAAAATTCTCTCTCGAAAACGTGGCAGCTTTTAGACTATAATGTTTTCACCAATAGGCCAGGACAAAACGGAACACAAATTCGTTATGTTTGTGACAGCTCGCAAACAAAAGGCAAATTATTACCCAGCCAGTGTCAATAAATCCAAGTGGTCCACATGTTCTCGAATCATACAAATACTACATACATTTTTATGATTAAATCATGTTACTGAAGTAGTAATCATCACTGACATGTTAGATTAGACTGAAGATAGAAGACATCCACGAGATTGTAAGATTTTTTTTCTCTTTTTAATGAGGATATAATGAAAGGTTTACTATGAAAGCGAGTAGCCTCACAAAACCATCCCAACTTTTGCAAGTACAATAGTGAGGGAGTTAGTTTGCTTATTCTCTATCTACCTATCCTTCAAGTTCACTCACTTTTAAACGCCTGCTGTGAATATAGAATCTCAACTTATTAGTTTGTTAAGTTTTTATGCTTATGGGAGTTACTGAAGTAAAATAAAGACAATTAAAAAGACATGTATCCCTTAATACGAAGACTCCACATATTTTTATCATTAAATCATATGTTGAAACATTAATCACCACTGACGGGAAGATTAGATTAAGGATAGGAGCCAGTCACAAGATTCCTGCAAAGAGAGAACAATGTCGTAAGACTGTTTTCCTCTTTAGAGTAGTGGGAGGTACACAGTAACAGCGAATAACCTCCCATAATCACTCCTTTTTTCAGTACAATAGAGAGTGAGTTTCTTACTCGACATTTCTCCCCTTCAACTTCGGCCACTTTTAAAGACAAGAATCCCAATCTATTATTTTCTGTGAAGATTTTATGTTTATGGAAACTATTAAATATCCCCGAAAGAAAGTGTGAATGAAGACTTAATTGAGGAACAATATTATCCAATATTAATTATAATTTTTGTTCACAACACAACAATGTTCCTTCTTTGTTACGCTGGTGAAGAGTATAAGTTTTGTTTTGTCCTGCCTGCTCAGTGGAATTTTATTTTTGTCAAGAAATAAATTGATCGGAATTCTGGATGTCTCAGAATATCTTCGAGATTAAAAAAAACTGCTCTAAAACATCAACTTTCAGGTAAAGAGTGATGCAAAATATTCAGAATCAAGAAACGTTGAAAATTAAAAGAATTATCGACATATATTCATTTTAAAAGAACAGCACGAGTCAAACAAAAGCACCAGCATCAAATAAATTTTAATTAAAAAAATATTTGCTTAATACCATCAAAAGGAAATTCGTATTTTTACAACTGATATGCTTTTCTAATCCACGTAACGCATATTTTGTACTAAACATAATCCAGAAAAATAAGGCAGTTGTGGCTGAATAGTTAAAAAAAATTAACAAAAACAATTACGTTGTAAAATTTCATCTTTCCAGAGAAATTTCCAGTAAATAATGGAAAAATAGGGAAACACTTGTTAAATTACATGACGCGGTAGTAATTACCGCACGTGTAGTATAGTAAGCAAGTCGAGGTTAAACATTGTTAGCTGTTTAATGTGTCTTGAAAATTGAAATAACATCTGGAGTTGTACAAAATCAATTCAAGGTAGGACGATTTTGTAATCATTTGAAGTCATAAAATTCATTTCAAGAGCTAAAAAAATAGATTTTCATTATTTAGAAATAAAATGACAATAAAATCCAACTTAAACCGAATAATCAGTTGTTTTATATTTTGAGGTTATGTAATATTTCCAAATCTCTCAAGGTCACTAGGAATTCCCAAGGAAATATTTGCAGCACTAAAAATGGCGTAATAAATTTGATATATTACGAGAAAAGTTAACAGATGACAGAGAAGTGGGACGTGAAGTTTCATTCAAAAATAGGTTAGGATTAAAATACAAATTGTTAACGCTTAGAGCAACTAGTGACATTTGGTTACTTACTATCAAATGGTTCGCGGTATTTCACTGCATCAGCATGTAAGGTAATTCTAAAGGAGAACGGAAACCTCCTCGAATTTTTGCGTGATTTTTTCAGGATACCCTATTTTGGGGTCGTAGAACACGAATCTGAAATTAGTTTTGCGTGCATACGAACCGTTTCTCTAAAAAAAATTTTTGAAAATTTTTCTTATGACACCCACTTTTTCATGCACTAATTTATATACCAGCAGCACTTGTATATCGTCTTTTTCCTTATTAAGATCACACTATGGCCTTTATAGAACAATAAACCCTTCACTTATGGCAGAAAACTCACTTACTTTTACATAAAAATAAAAAGATAGTTTGTAAAACATCACAAAACAGCTACTCAAAACTATACAACTGTCAACCCGATGCGCATGCATTTACAAAGTTGCGTCTAAAGTACCGACACCGACCAATGAGGTGATTTTTCACATTTTCAATGTTAAATTAATATTCCTTGTGAAAGCGGTATGGGTCATTCTATAGAACACCCCCTCGTCTGCCAAAAAAACAGAAATACTAAATGACGCGGATTTCGAAATGTCGACCGGCCGCGAACATGTCTTGATTAATAATAATAAATAATGCTTTAACGCCATCTGCCCCAGATTTAATAAGGTGCTAAGTACTATTATATATCCCTTGCCCTTCAACACACATTCCCGCCCGTTGACGCTTCGAAAGTGTCTTGAAGGGCAAGGGATATATAATAGTACTTAGCACCTTATTAAATCTGGGGCAGACAGCGCTGAGTATTATTTATAAACATACATATCCCTTGCCCTTCAAGACACGTTCGCACCCGTCGAAGCTTCGAAAGTGTCTTGAAGGGCAAGGGATATATAATAGTACTTAGCACCTTATTAAATCTGGGGCAGACAGCGCTGAGTATTATTTATAAACATACATATCCCTTGCCCTTCAAGACACGTTCGCGCCCGTCGAAGCTTCGAAAGTGTCTTGAAGGGCAAGGGATATATAATAGTACTTAGCATCTTATTAAATCTGGGGCAGACGGCGTTAAGTATTATTTATAAACATACATATCCCTTGCCCTTCAAGGCGAGAATGTGTGTACTTAACGCCGTCTGCCCCAGATTTAATAAGGTGCCAAGTACTATTATATATCCCTTGCCCTTCAAGACACGTTCGCGCCCGTCGACGCTTCGAAAGTTTCTAAAGGGCAAGGGATATATAATAATAATATAATACTTACCATCCATTCAATTATTATTATTAGCTGAGATGAGCATAACAGCATGATTTTCTCAAATTATATTTTAACTTTATGATGTTATTGGATCTGGTAAAGTTTAAGTACCTCCGATTTTAACAATTTCCTAAATTTTTTTTCTTTAACGTGTTGTACTCTTCATATTATTTCCAAATCTTACTAGAAAATTGTTAAAATCGGAGGTACTTGAACTTTACCAGACCTGTCGTGCCTTTAGACACCAAACCTTACACATGCGCAAACAACGCATGCAAATATATGTAATCAGTATTCTGTGAATAAAATTCTGATTTTTATACAAATGAAAGTGAGTTTTTTGCCATAAGTGAAGGGTTTATTGTTCTATAAAGGACATAGTGCGATCTTAATAAGGAAAAAGACCATATACAAGTGCTGTTGGTGTATAAATTAGTGCATGAAAAAGTGCGTCAAGAAAAATTTTCAAATTTTTTTTTGGAGAAACGGTTCTTATGCACGCAAAACTAATTTCAGATTCGTGTTCTACGATCCCAAAATAGGGCATCCTGAAAAAATCACGCAAAAATTCGAGGTTTCCGTTCTCCTTTAGTATTACCGCATGTAATTTGTTATACGCCCACAACTTATACTAAAATATGGTATGAACAATGAAAATATCTTATGTACAGTAATCTGTTAGATTAACAAATGAAGAACTCTAGCGATAGGTTATCCGTCAGAAATTCGAATGTATATATTGCAGAGGATCTATTCACGGTACACCAAAAACTTTATGGCAGCCACTTCTACATGACCACACATGTATAGCTCACAAAATTACTTTAGTTCTATATTTAATACAAAAAGTCCACACACACGCACACACATATAGATATAAACACACGAAATCATATTTTAGCTATCTTTCATTTTCCAAGCACAGCTCGATAATATTAAGTAAGTCATTTCCAGACTTGCATTTTCGATTTAACACCCTGCCGTCCTTTACATATACTATACAAATTAACGTCTGACAGTACTTTGTTTCTGGGAGATATCTAACCCAACGCGTTTGCTATGTGATAAAACATAACCTAAAACTTCCTACACCTAAAATCATAACCTATTTTTAATTTACTAAATGGCAAAACCATATAACCTATAATTATCTATTATTAATATTTTTTGGACCACAGAGACCATCACGTTATCAGCGGCGGTCCATGAAATTTCGGTAGGCTATCACTTAGTAATGGAGCATGGTACCCACGCCAAACTTCTCAAGGGATGACTACCACAACCAAGGGAAGACGTTTTGGGGAAAAAATATTTGAATTGGAATTTCAGAAATTTGTTTTCAAAAAGTGCGTTGCCCACCCTTGCATCTAGGAAAGTGCTTGTAAAATATTTGCAATGTATTTTTTCCAGAGCAAGGAATCAAATAGGAGGTTCTTAATTTTATTTAAAAGATTTTTTATAGTTACACGGGGTTATCCACAAATTATGTAACGCAATTGGGGGAGGGGGTCCAGCCTGGCGTTACGGTCCTGTTATGAGGAGGGGGATGTAGGGTCAAGGATTTTAGAACCGCCCGAAATAGCAAAATTTATTAATGTTCAAGTTTTGAATTTAAAACTCGAGCGCAATTTATCGGGGAAAGTTTGCAGTTCTGAGTTTCTAGTCCGATAGATGATAGATACGCAAATCAGATGTACGTGTGATTAGGTTTTGGTGAAGAAACACACACCTTAATGTTGACTAAAAATTGTAATGGTTTATTAAAAAGTGAATTATTGGAAATCAAAAATTTTTCCTTTTGATTTAAAGCGGAATGGGGGGGGCTTGCTGTTACGCGGGGGGGGGGGGGGTAAAAATTGGTGAATTTTGCGTTACGTAATTTGTGGACGACCCCCACCATGTTAAAATTTTATAAATAAAAAATCACTGTAAGATGTCATCCACAAATTATGAAACGCAATTTGGGGGAAGGGGGTCTAGCTTGGCGTTATGGTTGCGTTATGTGGAGGGAGGTGGTGGTAAAGGTTTGCGTTATGTAACGGCAAAGAATGCCACTCAAATATTTCAGTGGCCCCACAAAATTTCAATGGGATTTGGAAAGAGAAGGTTGGCGATTTTGAAATGAAAGAAGATAGGGAAAAGATGACGGAGCTCTTCTTGTTCCGTGGAGGGAAAAACCCACCAATAAGAAAGTCTTAAAACATCCTCAATTTTTAAATCAAGTCTTAAAACTTTTATAACGCATGCGTTATGTAAGATGGAGAGGGAGGGGGAGTCAGGCCAGGCATTGCGGTCCTGTTTTGTGGGGGAAGGAACGGGTAAAAAATTGGTGAATATTGCATTGCGTAATTTGTGGGGACGCCTAAAATGAATTATCAAAATGGTGTAACTATAAAAAATGAGGACTTTTAATGAACTTAAAAACCTATCTTTCTTCTTTCTTGTTCTGAAAAAAAAAAGTTGCAAATATTTTACATTTACTTACACCCTCCAAGGGTGGGCGACGCACTTTTTAAAAACAAATTTCACAAATTCCAATTAAATATTCTTTTCCACGAAACATCTTCAAGTCATCCTTTAAAGTTTGGCGTTGGTCCAATGCTCCATTACTAAGCGATAGCTTCCCGAAAATTCACGGCCCGTCACTGCACTGAGCAGACTTCTGTTCTTTCCTTTAGCACTTACTCAGGGGGTATTAAATGAAACTGGTGAGCGCAAGCTACCAACTTCTGTTATCTTTAGATTTTTTCCTATGATATGCTAGAAAGTTGCACCAAAAGGGTTAAAACACAAAAGGTTCTGTGAGAGGGATGAAACATGTGTTCCTCCCGTTTTCGACGGTGCTGAACACGATGGTGGTTCTCACCCCTCGGCAACTACCCCTAAACTCGAAAACCACCCCTATTTCACGTTTCTTTCCATCGTAGGCATGAGGATCGGTTTTTTGGGCAGGATTCAGGGTGCTCAGCACGATGGTAATATTCATTATACCATCATGTTGAATGCCCTCAAAAAAAAGAAAAAATGTTTTTTTATGCATTTTGCTTTTTTGGGGGATATTTTAGTATTAGCGGAGGGAGTAGTTTCAACCCCGAGGGTGGCTAAAATGTCGTATGGTTAAATTTCATACGACCTACTCGAATTCTGCCCAAAAAACCGATCTGCATGCTTACCATGGAAGAAACCGTGAAATAGGGGTGGTTTCTCAAGTTTAGGGATGGTCTCTGAGGAGTGGAACATTAAAAAATATCACCGTGTTCTTCAGATCGGGAGGGGTGGGGGGTGGGGGGGGTTACCCATGTTTCAATCCTCTCACAGAACTTTTGGAGTGTTTTAAAAAGTTTTTCATGAACTATTGCTTTGATCAAAAATTACAATTAATAAATCCTACAGATAAAAACCGATTATTTTAGAAGAGCTTGCACTCAGTGCGCTACAAAGTGGGCTGTGTGAACAGAACCTTCAATCGACAAATTTCGGAAAAAACAACTGCTCAGGAGGCTCCGACACAACGTGATGGTCTCTTTAACTTGAACTAGAGATGGAAAAACATCCATTCCTTGGAAATTTCGGCAAAGGCTCAGTGGAAAATTAAACTTTCCAAATTACCAGAAACGTAAAAAAAATGGAAATTTTCCCACTGCCCATCTCTAATTTGGAACATAATTTAAGTGAATATTTTACGATCCTTTCTGAAAGCAAAGTTACTTTTAGCTTATACCACACAAAAGGGCACAATACCCACAAATTTGCAACATATTTAAAACATCAACATTACCATATATTATGCTCCATCAAGTGTTACTTTAGGAAGACAGCAGCACAATTTAGGCAGAACAATTTACAGACCTAAACATTATTTTCCTTACGGCTACAATATCCATTCTACCGTAGTTCTAGAGAGAATCGGCAAATTGTTCCCAGTTCACTAAAACGAAATCAACAACAAAAAAAAAAGAAAATATCTCTACCTAAGCCTAGTCAATTAACTCGATAAAAGAAAATTGACAAGAAAAATAAAAGCATGTAATATTTTTACAGAGCCTAGTTACAGTTTAAATAGTTGTACATAAATACTACATGTAAAATATAAAATAACAGGTATTTAATACAAAGTATGACCTGTGGGTGACAAGCTGTAAAATATATTTAGATTCAAACCATTAAGAAAGGGAGCAGAGGCATTGTCATGGGACTGTACACACTCTAAGGTCACATTTTGAGTTGCCAAACATTCTATGCAAAAAGAAAATCCATCCCTAAATATTATACAACACAGCCAATAAGTACTTCAAAAAAAGAACTATTAGTTAAAGATCGGTGGACCATACAATAGAATGGGAAGCAACATGACTCGATGAGTTTCTGCAAATGGTTTGAAGTAAATACACTGCAGCAAATAGTCCACTATTGGCACTAACATTTGAAATAAC
Source organism: Leptura quadrifasciata (assembly GCA_963675555.1). NCBI lineage: Eukaryota > Metazoa > Arthropoda > Insecta > Coleoptera > Cerambycidae > Leptura > Leptura quadrifasciata. The sequence goes on from OY776675.1 coordinate 6,899,935, forward strand.
AGCTCCATCCTTAGACTCAGAACACTGTACACGTCCCATACACTATTCTTACACACAAACTAGAGCAACGTAAGTGTCTGTTACTCAGTCAGACATTAATATTGAGAGGTTAGCGACGGTTGTTATATGGGTTTGGGCCACGGTTAGGTGGCCCATTGTTTCTATTGTAGTTATTGTTTCTGTTATTTGGACCACCAGTGCCACCTGGTCCTCCTGGGATAATGCGATTTGGACCACCTGGACCACCACCCATTCCTCGCCTCTGTCCTCCATTATCACCCCTGCCTCTGTTATTATCCATGCTTGGACGAGGTCCACCATAAGATGGACGATCCTTAGTCTTCTTTTCTTCTACATTCAAGAGGGTTCCATTTTTGTCGTCTTTGGGATAGAAGATGGGCTGAAAATAATTTATTTCATCATTTCAAATGGAAAAATAAAGAGAAAGCGATAAAAGGCTCAAACAATATACTAGCACCTAGATAGATGTTAAGGGATAATAATACCCTTATCATTGTTGTCGATTTAAATTAAATTTGAATTTGAACTAGTTTAGCTTAACCTTCCATCAGACATGTATCTACAGATACATGGAGAGTTTGTATTTCACCCTATGTGTTGACAATTCCGAGGCACATCGGATCTAATCTTCACACTTAAACAGCTTCAAGAAAAAGCACTCGAACATCAAGGAGAAATTCACATGGTCTTCATTGATTTAACCAAGGTGTTTGACTCGGTGGACAGGGAAGTGCTCTGGAAAATTATGTTCCGCTTAGGTATCCCTAGAAAATTTGTGGAAGTATGTCGCAGTCTACATACAAACAACAACGCCCAGGTTATGTATAATAATGAGGCAACCGAACCTTTCCAAACCCTCACTGGAGTTAGGCAGGGATGTGTCCTGGCACCCCTACTCTTTAATTTGTTTACCACTGCTCTAACAATTATTGTTGACAACAAACTGACAGTCAGAGGAATAGGTCTCAGATACCGTTTTGATGGCGGTCTCTTTAACATAGGGCGCTTTAGAGCTTTCACGAAGACACGCACACGATTCATCTGTGATCTCCAGTATGCGGATGACTGTGCACTTTTAGCCTCTACGCCGGAAGAGCTTCAAGAACTTTTAGATGTGTATGCCCAGAGCTATGATTCCTTGGGACTTAAAATCAACATTGGAAAGACTAAGATTATGTCAACTCCTCATCAAGTGAACCAAATAGACATTACACTTAACGGAAATTCTCTTGAAGTGGTGGATCAGTTCAATTACTTAGGCAACGTTGTTAATGACAAAGCAAACATGGACAGCGAGATTCGCAATAGAATTAACGCTGCATCTACAGCACTCTGGGGACTTAGAGAGAAAGTATTTGACAACCACGACCTTGCTTTGTCAACGAAAATGGCTGTCTACAGAGCAGTTGTCATTCCAACACTGCTATATGGATGTGAAAGCTGGGTCACTTACCGTCGTCATGTGAAAGAATTAGAACGTTTTCAGCAAAGACACCTCAGAAGTATGATGAAAATCCGTTGGTTCCATCACATATCAAACGTGGAAGTACTCAGGAGAGCAAATAGCCTTCCAATTGAGGTGCTTATTTCAAGAGCACGCCTAAGATGGGCAGGTCACGTTCATCGTATGCATAATAACCGCGAGAGAAGAAGGCGTGGCGGTCAACGAAAGAGGTTCAAAGACGCTCTCCATGAAAATCTAAAATCCTGCGGTATTGCAGACGAGCAATGGGCACAACTTGCAGCGGACAGAACCGAATAGCGAGGGGTTGTGGCCAGCTATCAAGGAAATGTTGCTGCAAGAAGGCCGAATCCAAGACCTAACCAGGTCTATGTTTGTCCTGACTGCGGTCGACATGTGCTCTCCCGAATTGGCCTCTATAGCCATAGTCGTGTGCACCGTAGATGAATGGGAATTACAATAGACTACACCTTTTACTTGTATTTTTATTGTACACAATTTATCGACTGTAACATTTTTATACTCGGACTCGAGTAACGGCTAATGAATGGGAATGAATGACAATTCCCACCAACCCAGTAGCTTCCTTACGTATTAGACTTGTTCCAGCAGTGCACCAACTGGTTTCGTGCAGTAAACTACTTTTGAAATATTGACGTTTTGTAGCTCACAGATACATGCGACTTCGGAGGTAATTTTTGTAAATGTTTTTTTGCATGTTTTTTCCAGTTTCAAAGGTGAATTGGATATTTATTAAACTGTGTAAAGTGACTACCGCTCTAGCCGAGGATGAAAACATACCCAGAAAAAGATGTAGTTCTTGCTATTCACAAATGAAAAATCCCGTCTCACAAAATTTTCCTGTGTAAAATGTTTAAAATATTTATGCTTTAAACACCCTAAAAATGTTTGTAAAGATTGTGTTCCTCAGTAAATATTTTCGGTTAATTTGAATATTTTTTAAGTTTGTAATTTATTTTTTTTTGTAAGGTTGGTTCAAATAAAGCAATTTTCGAAATTTTCTGCTTTTTTTTTCAAACCTAAAAATAGCAATATATCTATCAGATACATACGCGACCAATCCGGCAAGTTAGATATGCGCGACTGATGGAAGGTTAAGTCATCAATGCTAACTTTTCTTCTTTGGTCTACACTGAAGTTCTAGTGTTAATATACGATATGAACATAAAAGTTCATTCTCATTCTAATGGCCCTCAAGAATCCACCTCATACAATGGGATAGCATACTTTATAGGAAATCACACAGTATGTACTGTTGACCATAATTGGCTACACTTGAGTACTTATGGTGTATGAGACATCACACTAAATCTTTTTGCATCATATTTATGCAACAGATCTAAGCTTGTTAAATGGAATAATGCAGTATCTAACCAGAAATATATATATTAAATTTGGTGTTTCTCATGGACCGGTTTTAGGACCTGTTCTTTTTTTTATTATTTATGTCAACGATCTCTTCACAAATCTAAATGATAATATTCTTTCAGTTGCCTATGTTGATGACAAAACTTTGTTACTTAAAAGCAAATCTTCTAATGAAATGGTAAATGATATTGAATTTTCTGAAAATCTGTTACAAAAATGGTGTTCTAGCAACTTCCTAAGTTTGAGCTTGGACAAAACTAATACACTTCTTGACTTTGCAGTGATGCCATCTAATGTAAATAACGATGCTGCAAATCATTAGATGTCTTTCTTGCGAACTCCTTAACTTTTGCACATTATACTAATAATCTGTGTAATCGATTATCAACTCTAATATTTCTTCTTGGTGCTAATTCTTTTTTCATAGTGTAATAATGGTGTATGCTATTATTTTATGGGCTAATACTTGTCATGCTCAACAGGTCCTCATATTACAGAAGAGAGCAATGCATGTCTTAGCTACAGCTACTGGTTTTTGTCTTTAAGAACATATTATGAATTATTCTATTAATTTACAGAGTGCGTGTAATATTTTTACAAGCGCTATTATAAGAAACTATATGGACATTAAATGTTATTGGAAGTTGATATGAGAAACCTATAAGAAAATGATAGTGTGTTTTTTCAGTGATAACGTTAATTCATCTAGATAGCGGCATTGTCCGTTTTACCGAAAACAAAATAAATTAATCTCAAACTAATTTATGTATATGAACATAAATATCCATGGATGATCAAAACTGTTCCAAATGTAAGAAAAAAACCAAAGACTATGTTTTCAAATGTTCCGGAAAATGCAATTTACAGTTTCATTTAAAATGTATAGATATATTATATACTGATTACCAAGTGACTCAGAACTGCAAAGGTGTGAAATGGTTTTGCGATGGATGTGTGGAAGTTCTTCAAAATATATGGGGCGTTAAAAATGACATATCATATTTACAAAAGCACGTTTCATCTGAAATTTGTGAACTAAAAAATATGATAAATACCATTCATAGCAAAGAAGAATAATATTTATACCTGCGAGGAAAAGTCATATGCAAAAGTAGCCAGTGAGGTAGTTATTATAAAACCCAAGAATACAGGGCAGGAGAGTAAAAAAACATTAGAGATGGTACAAAAACATGTCAACCCTACTGCACTTGGGGTTGGTATCGCCGAAGTTAGAACTGTCAAAGAAGGTGGTGTGGTAATCAAATGCAACAGTAAGGAAGAAATTAACAAAATCAAAACTGCTGCCGAAAAGAAATTGGGGAAAAACTGTAAAGTTAATACACCTGACCTAAAAAATCCTAATATTAAAACTGTAGATATTCCAAGAGAAATGCAAAGCGAGGAACTTATTGAGGCTATAAAAAAATATAATGTTGAATAATGACCAATTTAATTGTAAAGGTAATAAAGAAGATGAGAACCAGGTGGATGGCCATACTTGAATGTGATCCTGATTCGTTTAAAAAAATTATGCAAGAAAATGCTATTTACATAGATTGGTCTAGATGTAGAGTTTACGAATATATAAATGTCTTCCGTTGTTTCAAGTGTGGTGGCTATGGTCATAAATCAAGCAGCTGTAACAGTACTTCGTCTAGATGCCTTCGTTGTGCAAAGCCGGTGAGTGAACATGCAAGTGAAAAACAGTGTAATTGTGAAACGCCAAAATGCGTCAATTGTATTGATGCAAATGCGGCCTTGCAAACAAAATTTGATGTAAATCATTCTTCTTTTGATGTAGCTTGCCCTATTTTACTTAAAAGAATAGAAATTCAAAGACAAAAAATAAGATATAATGTAGATAGCCAATAGCAATTAGGGATAAAATTAATGTACGTAATTTTAGGATTTATCACCAAAACATACAAGATATAAAAAATAAAATTGAACAATTAGACACTGAGCTTGCTCTACATAACATAGACGGGTGTGTCTTACAGAATCCTGGCTCCAGCCATGGGAACTGGAGAGTATTCACATAGATGGTTACACACGTAAAACAGCATTCTGCAGAAGTGTAAGTAAAAATGAAGGCGTTATTGTCTTCCACAAATCCTCGCTTAATTTAAGCATAGATGAAATTATTGCAGTAAAAAAAAAGATAAATATGTCCATAAAAATTAAAATAGTAACCATATACAGGTCGTCATCTTCTGGAGATATAAATACATTTTTCACCTCAATGAGAGAATTATTAACTGATTTATTAAATGACAACTCTATGCTTGTATTATGTGGTGATTTTAATATCGATTTTTTATCTAAAAAGAGTGTGTAATCAACTGTGTGATATATTCAATTCATACAATATAGATTGTCATATTAAAGAACCCACAAGACTAGGTGTAAACTCAGTTTCAAGCATAGACTATATGTGTAGTAATTTTTTAGAAGATCAAAACAATTTTAATTGCCAAATATTTTCAAATGGGTTGTCTGACCACAAAACGCAAGTTCTATATTGTGAAATTCCAAATATCTGTCAAACACGAAATAACAGATCTGCTAGGTTATTCACTGAACAAAACTATCAAAATTTTGTTTATCACGTGAGCAGAGAAAACGTGGCTTAATTATACAGCACGACAACTGTAAGTGAGGGCCTTAAAGCATTTATTTCCAATTTTGATTACTATATCGAAACAAGTTTTCCTTTGACTACTATCACAGACAATTGCAACAAAAAATCTTGGATTGCCCCAGGTATAAAAATTTCTTGTCAGAAACTGAAATTACTTCATCAAATAATGGCTCAAACGAAAAGACCCAAGGATAGGAATTATTATAGAACATATAAAAAAATATATGATAAAATTATTAAGGCTGCAAAACGTTCATGTAACGACAACATATATAATAAGGCCCCTAATAAATCTAAAGCTGCTTGGTCTATAATACGTAGAGATTTATGAACTAATAAAAACAGAACAAATGACATAAATAAAATACGAATAAATGATAAAATAAAAAATTTAGGTGAAATAGTGCAAATTTTTAATGAATACTACGTTAACTTGCCCATATCATTAGCGAATAAATTTAATGAAGTAAATTTGAATAATGTTGGTACAAATAAATTTTATCCCACAATATTTGTTGAGCCTGTATCAGAAAACGAAATATTTAATATTATTATGGAATTGAAAAAATCTAATTCTTCTGGTATTGACAAAATAAGTACAAACATGTTGAAATCGGTTGTTAACTATATTGTAAAACCACTAACATTTTTAATAAACTGGTCTTTTTTAGAAGGGGTGTTCCCTGAAGAATTTAAAATTGCCAAAGTAGTTCCACTTTATAAAAAAGGAGAAAGAGAATTCATTGAAAATTACAGGCCTATTTCTTTATTATCATGTGTTTCACAGATTTTAGAAAGAGTGGTATTTAACAGGATAACTAAATTTTGTATCGATAATAAAATATTATGTGATGAACAGCATGGTTTCCGAAAAGGCAAGTCAACTCAATCGGCAATACTAGGGTTTCTCAGTGAGTTATATGATAACTTAAATAATAACAAGAGATGTTTTGGGATTTTTATGGATCTAAGTAAAGCGTTCGATTTGGTAGACCACGCTTTACTATTGGAAAAACTAAATAAATATGGTCTTCGCGGAAAATTGGGTGATTGGTTAAGCTCATATCTGTCAAATCGCAAACAACTTGTAGAACTAAATGGTATTAAATCAAAAAAGTTAAGTATATCTAGTGGTGTCCCCCAAGGTTCTGTACTGGGGCCACTTCTTTTCATACTTTTTGTTAATGACTTGCCTGATACTGATATTGTCAATAAATCTTCATTATTTATGTTCGCTGATGATAATTCACTGTTAAATTCAAATGTTCACTTGGAAAATTTACTCCAAGATACGCAATTTAAATTAAATCGATTTGTAACTAAATTTCGAAATAAAAAATTGTTACCAAACGAACGAAAAAAATGTTTTTATTCAGTTTACTCCTAGACTCTCAAACTATAAAGAATCGCATCTATTGAGAATAAATGGAAAATCCTTGGAACAAGTTCCAGCAACCAAATTTCTAGTTATATCGACAAAGCTTTAAATTGGGAAACCCACATTAGCGAACTGTGTAAAAAAACTCTCCACTATATGTTTCGCGCTGTATAGACTAAGAAATATAACAGATAAGAATGCTTTATTATCTTATTATTACGCAAAGTTTTATTTAAGGGTTAAGATGGTATAATTTTTTGGCGCTGTTCTCATCATACAGACAGAGTTTTCAAACTACAAAAACATGCAATTAGAAATATAATTGGAATTCCTCGACGCACTTCTTGGGCAGTATTTCAAAGAATTGCAAATTTTATCGATAGCATGCATATTTATCTGGGAAATAGTATTATTTGCTAAATCGAACATGGATAATTTTCTGTTAAATAATTTTAATCATAATTATGAAACTCGCACCCGAAATAATTTAGTAATTCCAATACATAATTTGTCAATTTATGAGAACAGCCCTAAGTATATGGCAATAAAATTGTATAATAAGCTACCCAACAATATACAGGTTGTCCTGTTTAAAAATTTGATTTTATGTAAATTGCATCAAAACCAGAATTTGGCCATTTTGGTTATTTATATCACATAATTGGAAATTTCATCCCATATCACTACACTAAAGTTGAAAAAGGTCCATTCACCCATTGAAAAGTTACAAGTGTCCCTATTGGCTGAACCACCTGGTATAACGTAAAATATTTCAATTCGTACAATTGTCACATATATGGGAGACCCAAAAGTGGCATTATAAAATTTAACCACATTTAGTACTATGAATATGTTTTTATTCTAGGACACTTTCTTTAGATTACTTGTATTAACAACAAATAACAAAACAGATGTGTCCCAACAAAATTTATTTATGTACATGGCTTCCAGAAATGACCATAGGATTACGTGACACAAATATCAGCAACCATCTATATATAGATTGGCATTATTTGTTGAGAGAATAATTCCTAAATTAAATCATTACAATCTTATTGGGAGTTTAAATACGACACTTAATATCAATCACCTCCATGGCATCGTGATTGTAGACATAATGTATGCAGTCTGTTGTAGGGTCAATAATCAATAACGAGAAGCTGAAGATTGGGATATCTGCTCCCCATTGTCGGACATTGATATTAGGTAACACGGACCAATTATTATTAACCAGATTCCACGAAATTTTATTTCATAATTTTAGTGACTTTGTTAATGTTCAATATATATAAAGAGTAGCCACTCACACATTTCCACATTTCAAAAACTATAACTTTACTCACAAACTAAAATCATGTGAGAATATGAACTTTTAATTTTTTATGTAAAAAATCTTACCTTAGCCTGAAGACAATTCTGGACTCCTTGCTGTGTCTCGTACGTGATAAATCCATAGTTTGGTGGAATCCGTGCTAGGGGACCACCAACCTTGCCTGGTTTGCTGTGCACTTTCAAGTCAACTATAGCTCCAAAGTCACTGAATATTTCACGAAGTTCGTCTTCGGTAGCAGTATGTGGCAAATTGCCCAAAAACAATTGGTTTACGTCATTGAAATTCATACTTTGTGAACGTCTTCTGTCCTCTGCAATTAAAATAGAAAATTATTATTTGGGACGTTTCTCATCCAGAATTAAGCTGAAGAAACTGTATTTTGCCCTATCATCTAATTAATGCCCAATGACCGCAAATTAAATGGTAATTAAGAATGATTTATAAGGTACACTCATGAACTTAACTTAGGATGCGTCACTTTTTATTTTGTTTGTTTAAATGCATACTTGCCCATTTATTAGGACTAAAATAGAAATTTAAACAATCAAGTCAAGTGTTATTTACACCAAAATATTTTTGCGATTAAAGAATTTTAACTTGGATTGCGTTCTGTTACACTGGAACACTTTCAGGCAGTAAAATATCTAAAGAGCGAGCATCTATAACAGTTCTATTTTCCCCTAAAGAGTTAACGATGCGTTTTACAAATGAAAATTACACGCGTTAGTCGTAGCCGCAATTAAAGTTCTGCATTTTGTCAGTTCTCTGTTAATTTAGTAGGGTGCAGTGGATAAAAAACTGAACGCAGTAGCCAGAGACACAGTGATGAAATTAAGTGAGTACTTTAATCAGGAAAACGTAACGGATGTTCCCTTTTACATTTGCAAGAAATCCATGAGGTGAATTGTCAAATTATGCGGCAACATATGTTAAAATTCATTGTCACAAATACTTGTGTTTTGCTAACATTGATACACTCATGCGTGCCATTCTGTGTGACCTTGAGATGATTTGATTCTGAAATTAAAGAATGATGGTGTGACCGACAACACTCATGATTTCAATTGCATAGTCCAAGTAACGACTTCCCTTCACTCAAAAAACGCAACAAAAACTTCACGACATAATTATACACGAGCCATGCCTGTCATCAAACGACCCGACGCACTGTAAAAAACTATAAAGGTAAGCGAGTCAATTTGCGAACAGCATTACAAAGAGTACCGGTATTTTAATAAGGTCGTAAAGTTTTTGTTGCATTTTTTATTTGCCGGGAACTGATTATTTCAACTATACCTACGTCGCAAATGCTTAAACAAAAATGAAAGCTAAAAAAATTAGTTTTAGCCCTCAAGTATTCTCTATGATAAAAAATTTAAAAACTATGATCGAAGAAATGTGCAGTTTCATAATTTTAAGCTTGTCTAGCGGTGTATTAGTATTATTAAAATTCCTCCGACACTTTCATTCAATATATTGCTATGTATTCGCATATTGGACGATTACGAAGATTGCATGTTTGTGTTATTTGCTGAATCAGGGTTTGAATTTGTTTGTTTCCTTTAGATGGTTTTCAAAATTTATTTAAATTAGCTAAAGATCCGAAAGGTATGTGTTTTAGAATGTTAATATTTGTTTAGAATCGTTTTAATAGCTTTTAAGTTTTTATTTGATGTCAACAGTAAGTTTGATACTGACATCTATGTTACTGGTTATTAAGTTGTAGTTGAAATAATTTCTGACATTTAAGTCATTATGACATTTCTTTTAAGTAGGAAATTTTATTTTTATAGTTGGTAAATGTTTTCCTGGAGAAAGACAAGGAGGTTTGAGTTAGGTTATGTTTGGAATGAAATTAATCAAAATTCATATGGTGTCTTGTTTGTTTATTTTGGGTACTTTGATATTTAGTGATATAGAACAAGAAACAACAGATAAAAGAGAGGTTGTAAAATTGGAAAAACAAATTTAAGAAAAAAAGACAAGTGAAAATTAGGGAGGGAAGGAGAAAAATAATAAAATAAAAAAAGAAATTAATAATTTGAAATTGAATTAAAAAGTCAGAAATTGTGGAGATCGGCAAAGAGGAGTAAAAATAGACTGTAAATAAGAAGGAAGAGGTGTCATTGTGGATAGGAATTGCAGAGGAGATAAAGACGAGATAAGGTAAAGAATTAATGAAAGGAGAATTGTTGGATTTGGAAAGAGAAGGGTGTAGCTACGAAGAAGGAAGGTTTTTGTGTGTTTAATTTTGGACAAGGTTGTATATTAAAATTTTAATAGTGTATTAGACTTTCGAACCTGTTATAAAACCGCTAAATTATCTAAATATCAAGGAAAATAAATAACATATCAGATTAAAAATTTTACTTTAATAAAATTTCATTTTAAAACAGGAACTGAATTTGAACCTGCTCCTGAAGGAAAAGATAAGCTAGCCGGCCCATTAAATAAATTTGACATACTTTCGAATCAAAAGGTAAGAGATTTTAATTTGATCTTTTTGGTTTTTCTATTGGAAATAAACAACTTAAAGTTTGATTAGTACTGCAAATTATTAAGTTCAATAATAGTAGAACAGTACAATATATTGTCATTTATGACATGCTTTATCATATATCCAAAGATAAAATATTAGAACAGTGGATTCACATAAAAAAATAGCAGAAATTACAAGAATGACCCTATTTTCAGAGCAAATTTTAAAAATAGTGTTTCGAAGGTTCAAAAAAATTGAAATCATTTGTTGAAACTACAGAACCATAATATCCTCTATAGTCTAGAATACTAAAAACTCATTAGCTTGGTTCTGTAGCATAATCATATTTTCCATGATTTTTAGGGGAAACATTCTGTTGCAGATGCCCATTCATTAAAGGTTTAGTTTGAGATTAACATTAAACAAAAAAATCGAGGATTGTAATTTTTGTTAGAAGTTGAAAATGTTGAAAAATTGATGATTATTTTTTTACTAAAAATAATGATTTACAAAATTTGGAAATTTAAAGGAAACTTAATATGCACAAGGTTTGAGAAGTCTTTGTCGGATAAAGATTAATCAATAAAATATTTAGTATTTTATACAATCAAAGAAAAAAATAATGTGTGAAAATATATTTTGTTATTTCTTTTCTGTACTGGTTCTAGTCCTGGACTTCTCCGACATTACATTATTTAGAAGCTAAATATAAATGAAGTTTTGTGGCAAAAAATCTGTAACTGCTGCTGTAGCTTTATCATATCATTTTTGGTTATAGTTTTAGCAGAAAATTTATGTTATAAATGAAACTAATCTAAAAACAGTACCTCGTGGCATACATTGTCTATTTTTGTAAATAGTTTTCAAAACGTTTATGTACAACAATATCTCAAGTAACACAAAATAAAAGCACCTTTGTATTAGTGTGATAACTGTCTTAGCAAGACTAATAAAATTATTATACATTTTATGCCAATGTGAAGGTTATTTGTAGGCCCCAATATAAAACAGTTGATTTTACAGTAAATTAAATTGCATAAATTACATACCAAATGAGCCATCATCGTTAATGGAGTTCCTTCCAGGAGCACCTCTTCCCAAATCCTGCCTGTTCGGCATACGTGGCTGCTGCTGGTTGACCCTGGCACCACCGCGATTGTTCATGTTGTTATTATTGCGTGCGCCAAGTGCTGCATTCATGTTAGACGAAGGTGGTGATACAGACCTAATAGGCTGTACTGGAGGAATGGCAGCCATCTGCGGAGGGCTGCTGAATGGAACTGCGTTGCCAGACTTCAACAAATTAGCATATGTTTTCGGTTCATTGCATGCTGTAAAGTAAATTATTAATAAATTAATAAAACACAAAATTTAATTTACAGAATCTATATCGAGGCTGCATTTAAATATCGCCCTCGCATGTTAAGGTATTTTGGATAATGCCTTTTGGGGTTGCAGACGTGTATATACTGAACTGTGAAACTTATTTAAACAGTGTCTAAAAGGGCAAATTGCAATAACAAAGGAAATCAATAAAATACTAATAGAGTAACTTTTTTTATATATTTAGTGGACATATATATAATTTATTGATTATTTATTTCTTTTCATTTGTTATAAGTTTTTACTGTTTCTTACTGTGACATTTTAAGTTTCCTGTCATTCTATAAATAGTTTGCGAGTGCTTTAGTTTTACTGTAAAGAAGTTTACCTCAAAATGGCCCGCAAAAGACTGAATGCGGTCAGTGCCAGTGGTAAATTTTATTTTATTAACTAAACGTTTCGATGTCATGATTTTTAACATTTCTTGATTTGTATTCTCTCCAAGCAATGACAATGAAGGATTTGCAGATGCCCCATCATTTTTAATTTAGTTACTAACCTGATTCAATAGAAACCTCCTGTTCGGGTTCAGGTTCCTGGGGTTCGGTGTAGCTGGTTTCTAACGGTTCTTCTGCTGGCTCCTCAATCAACTGGGGCTGTTGTTCTTCAACTGGAGTCGGCGCATTCATGGGAGGTTGAACTAATCCTTGCTGCAAGTTTGGCATTGGGCCTCCTAGTCCTTGGTTCTGAATTGATGGTACATGGGTTGGTACTTGTCCTAAAAATAAAATAATTTTCTTATTCAGTAAATTAGATTGTCTCGTGTGATTAACATAATATTTATCCAGAAGATAAAGTTATACGCGATCATCTGTATCTTATAAGGTTAAAACATTTATAAAAACTCCACAAAATTATCACGCATGACATTCCTGAAGAATAAAATAATAATAAGATTTTTTCAATAAAAATTCCATTATAAGAATGGTGGCCCCTTGGAATCAGTTGAAAAATATAGAGCTGAACTCTTTAATATTATTTGGGTTTTCTACCGCATGTATTATTATCCTCTTCAAAAATAAATCTTCGAATCTACAAAATAATAGAATTATTGGAAAAAAAGCCTCTGCGCCCGCGTTTTTGAAGAGGATAATAATACATGTGGTAGAAAACCCAAATAATAGGAAAGAATATTCGTAGAATGCTACAAATAATTTCCAGACAATATTATAGAACTGTACAACTTCAAAGTATTATTTCCCAATATTTTGGCTTCACTAAAGTCTTTCCTTCAGTTGAAATTATTAAAACTTGTATTATTGACTTTAAAGTTGAATGGTACCCCTATTTAGGTAGAAATTTTAGAGCTAAATTGGTCATATTTCCCTGATCAGGTTTAACAGGCTCAAGGAGAATAGATAATAATCTGTTTGGGAGAAATAGCTGGCCGTTTCTTTTAATCTGTACTTTCAAGATTACAAACAAAGAAAACAGCCCGGCTATAGGACAAGAATAGTAATCTTAGGTACGAGTTGATCGTACGTGTTTTCCTTTCAAGTGTTTAAAGCCTGATTCCAAAATTAAAAATGGTAATTGGTGCATAACTGACAGTTGTCTTGAATACATTTTATTTTTCAATAATAGTCAGAGTTGTATATCGACAATGTTTAATTATATAGCGTGCGGCAGAATGGATGGATGGGTGCTTTTGAGACGGGGGGGTAGCATACGCAAATGGAGGGCAGTAGAGCGTTGTGAATAATTTCGTTCAATTCGTGGAAATACCATCTGTTAGAGTCACAATGGTTATATGGACGGGAGAACATTGTGCGTTCGCAGTCGAAGAGTATCTGATATCGGGAGAGTCTATGATTGTTGTGCAATGGCGTTTCCGCCCTCATTTCAATATTTGTCGCCATGGTCCGTCCCGAAACACGACACAATCGTCAGATGGGTTCAGAATTTTAGAACGACTGCATCGACAATTAATCCAAAAACTCGTGGTCGTAGTCAAAGGGTAAGAGTACTGCCTACTATTGAAAGAGTGAGACAAGAGGTCTTTCGTAGCCCAGAGCGCTCTGCCCAAAAACAAGCTAGCAGGGCCCAGAGTCAGCGATCGAACTCTGCGCAGAATTTTACACAAAGACCTTGGCTTTCATGTTTACAAGATTATGACAATCCAAAAACTGAATGAAGAAGATTTTGCCAAACATTTGCAGTTTGTCCAAAGGATGGAAGCAATTTTTAATGACGAAGAGGAACCAGTAATCATGATGGGCAATGAGACTCATTTTCACTTATGTGGTTCTGTTAATAAGCAGAACTGCAGATACTGGGCTGCAAGAAATGTTTCGGGACCGGATCACGGTGACAAATATTGAAATGTCGGCGGAAACGCCATTGCACACCAATCATAGACTCTCTTGATTTCAAATACTTCTCAAATGCGAACGCACGATGCTTTCTCGTCCAGATAACCATTGTGACTAATAAATGGTGTATCTCCCCAAGTTGAACGACCTTATCAACAACTCTCTACTCCCCTCCGTTCGTGTATACTATCCGTAACAAAAGCACCCATCCAGTCTGCCACACCCTGTCTGTCTCTGTCTAAAACTGGGACACTCCTCTATTAAATTAAATGACTAACTAGATACTGGAAAGGCAAGAAATTTAGACAATACAATTTTTATGTCCAGTGAAAAGATCTATGTTTGAAGTTAAAGTTTTAACTTAAATCTGACTATAAATGCAAAACAAAACTATCCCGAATTAATTTAGTCTAAAATTACGTGATATTTTCTTACAGAGACTTCAACATGCACCTTAACTTTATGATTTTTTAAGGAATAATAGCGTTACATATTTCTTATAAATTACACCAGTCAATGTGGCTTATTCGGGCATTTCTTAAGAACATATAACCCAAATATTAGTTAATAAATTACTGATAAGCGTGTATGCATTCAAAGTTGAAAATAATTGTTGTGATTACATCATATCAACTACCTCAGGTTATTGAGACTTTAAATTGGTAAAACCAACTAATTGTGCTGCTTGGATGCCGTGGGAAAGACTTCATCTGGTGTACAAATATGCAAGCCAAGAGTAATTTTTAAAGTCTGAAGTACTTTAATTCAGTCATTAATTGAAGTATCGATCTATTTCTGTGGAATATTTGGGGTTAATGTACTTTTAAAATCATATATTGGAAGAAATGATATTTTAGATCCCCACATCATATTTCCTATGAGGCTATTTAAAAGAAATCACTTGTAGAGATGTACCAACAATTCGAAATTAAGGATAATAAATCCTTTTGGAAAAATCAGAATAATTGTAAAATCATTGAAAACTCCTCCGGTCAAAGAGGGGTAATTCTTTGATCAAAGGTGTGTACAAATGCATTTCAATCAAAATGGACAATATGTAGAGCACTTGCATCTTAAATTAGTTGAAAAATCTCATTAATTTTTTTACTGTATATTGTTGAATTTTGTACTAAATAAATTGGGAATGGTTAAAAATAATCATCGTTAAAAAAAACTAATAATGGAGAATATCCAGACAAAGGAAAAAACCTATATAGCTTTTTCATCTACGGGCACTGAGAAAAACACTGACCTATAATTCTCTACAGTGATATGGTATGTTCAAAAAAGTGAAGTCATACACATCATTCTGAGTACCTTTTTTTTGTCGATGATCTAAAAATACATATGTCAATATCTCAAGATAGTGACCCTGACATGTTGTAAATTGATATAAATAATTTCTATGCATGGCCTGTGGATAATGCTCTTGACTTGAATACTTCCGATGTTACTGTATCTCTTTTTCTAGAAGTACATCAACTACTTTATATGAGTATAAAGTTAATGGAACGGCTCTTAATAGGGTCGAAGAAATCAGGGATCTGGGAATCGTTGTGGATAAGACTATCATATAGAAGTCATATCAAAAAGTTGACTTCTACAAGTTTTAGGAATCTTGATTTTGTGGGTTGGCCCCTTAGTTAATACTCCCAAGAAATATTACACAACAGCTATATTATCGTTTGAAAAAGAAAAATTACATTGAATGTTATCACTACAGAACAAAATATGTGACAAATTTTTGTTATAGTTCTACCACATGTAATTTTAAATAATACTGTGTATGTTCCCATGAACTCAAGATATTAAAGTTGAACCCCGCCCTGCACATCTAAATACTTATTTGTAAATCTAAAACATGGTACTAACCTGGCAAAACGTTGATGTCATCTGGGTGAATAGCTCCGTTAACAGTTGGTACGGGTTGAGGATTCAAGACATGAGGTTGCTGTTGATGATGAACGGCCACTTGTGGAATATTGGGTTGTATCGGAGCAGCATTTGGATTGTAATATTGGGGGATCGTTGGTTGATTAATAGGTTGTTGCACCTCTGACAAAACCTGCCTCTCAGGAGTCACATCTTCTTCCGGCTCAGAGTGGACATCAGTGTCGCACTCCTCGTCAGAAATGATCTCATCTTGATAACGGAAAATATCATTATGCACGTAGTATTTTTTTGGCGACTGCGCAGCCAAAACAAACGTTTGGGTGAAGCGACGCATCGGTTGACCAGCATTGGACAGTTCTCCAGTCACCTGTACAACAACGCCATTTCCTAGAGTGGCTTGAGAATCGACCTGCGTAATCTTAGCATGACAGTCACGGAAGTTCAGTTGCTGAATTTTTTGATGAATTTGTTTTTGTCCAATAACAGGACTGGTTTCACGGTTTGGTGGATCCAGTCCTCCATGAACAAACGAAGATTGGTGGTTATAAAACCTGAAAAGAAAGTATATATAGAAGAAAATAACTAAAAAAGTTAATTTGATGGGACGTATAGGAAAAGATCTGAGTACATGGACGAAAATAGCCATATATATGAAATAATAATTTTACCTCATTTTAACTTCTGCTCGACAATACTTTTTCTATTTAGTAATGCTGAAATAAATATGCCACAGAAGAAACAAAACCAAGCACGTATGAAATCTAGCTTATGCTACTAGTAAAGTACTATTATTATATATTTAGTATAATGTATACAAATAGTAGAGACATTCAATCATAGAATCTATAATATACTAAAGTTAAATTTTTGCGATCTCGCGGCTTACACTAATGTCTTTAAGTGCCTTGAAGCGTGATGTCATGACTTATTCACTCGAATGGCACCACTTATCGGTCTAATGCGCAAAACTCAAATAAATGCATAAGCAAGAATTGTTAGTTTGTTTTTGTGATCCAGCTACAGAAGATATTGTTTTATTTAGAATTATTTCTGTATGTTGAGAACAACTTTTTTACTTTCTAAATTGTATTTTTTTTTTAAATAAAATATAAACATTTAACTGTCTTTAAAACCAACTGTTTATGCAATTTGAGTTTGTCGAGGGACTCCCTGAGATCCAGGTTTAAGTAGGGAAACGAGTTGTGTATTGTTTTATATACCAAACCAAATAAGTGTTTTCTATTCTTGATTTGTGGATAGGTGACATTTTGATATAAATGTTTGTATTTATATACAAATTTTATAGATAATAGAACATAACATAAACACATCACATGTAGTAGTAGACAACCCCCAAATCCAAGGTGAAAGACTGTTCGGAAGACTGAAAAAACGCAGAGAACATCTATTACCTACCGATATTGCCAGTGTCTGTAGGATCGAACCTAGAGCACAACAGTCACATCAGGTGCGTTCAACACTCAACACGCTCTAGTTGACTGGGCTACTGTGCTGATAAAGTCATAATTCGATGGTTTTATACTTACCCCATTTGTAATTTTATCTTATTTAACAAAGCTGCTTGAGTCGTATAACTTATCAAAAAAAAAACGCAGGAAACATTAGTTTGTAAAAAAAAATAGCCCTCATATGAAAACGCCCCGAACGCCAGAACCTGGACTCTGCTTAAATTTATCTCCTAAAATAGGACTACGGACCATAAATAATTAAGGTTCTCGTAAGAGTTTAAAAGCTCTGTAGCTCTTGATCGACAAGTTTTATTCAATTTAAACTTACATTTATACATTTAAAATAGGCCATAAAATACAATGTAAAATAAGGACATTACAATTGGCATAAAATATAGAAAAACTGCATTTATCACATAACATTCTTGCATATGGATCAATGTTACATATGTATTGGAAGAATTCAAGCGATGCACGTCACAGATCAATTCTATAAATAATACAATACTGCTAAGAATCATGAATCCCCATTAAACTGTACGTATTTCTGAAAAAAGCTTAATAATTGGGTGTCAAGAATTACTCTTTTTAACGTAATTAATGATTAAAAATTATATTGGTATTAAAATTTCTTTAACGAGATCACTCGTGACGTGCATCGCTTGAATTCTTGCCTCGACTTTACTTTCATACTTCATGTGCCACATTTAGGGCCTCAAATGAGAGCAATCAGTACGAGGAGCCCTATGTGTACTGTTCTATTTCCACCTGGACTCTTACCCACTTGCTTTGCCTATTTGCCCCAGAACCTTTCAACGGAATTAGATCAAAATATAATCTAGTTCCAGCTCTCGTTATAATACATAAGTGTACCAAAGTCAATATCATAAACGGTTCCAGAGTAAACGTGCACACAAAAAAAAGTTACAGACAGACAAACCGACAGACAGACATTTTTTTCGCTCAAATTTAAAATCTCGACATTTCATGACATTTTAAGCCTATTTCAACAAAAATAATATTTTTTTTTGCGTTACTATACTTACTTCCACTAGACGTGGAAGTAAAAGAGTCGTCCAAGAAAGCTTACTTGACATACTGTGCTTCCAGCCATAGTATTTACTTATTTAACTCGTTAACTTTTACATTAGTCACTACAATCATAAAAAGGATTCAACGGTGCTGTAGATTTAACAAAGGTTTGTAAGGCACTCGGGCAGAGTGCCCGTATGCGCTTTACACATAAGACTATTGTATAATTACAAGTGAATAAAAAGAAGTAATACTATATTAAATTTGATTAAATGACTTTAAAATAAGGTTACAGGTGACATCACAGAAATTGGGAAAACGACAATTCATTTTCAAAGATATAAATTTTTGACAGGGCCTAGTATGGTACCTTGAGGTACTCCTCAGGTTCACTCACAGTTTCACGAATTTTAACTTTCTGTATTCTACCTGTGAGATAGTGTTCAAAGACCCCCAACACGGTGCCTCTAATTCAATTTTCTTTGAGAACACCAATTTTTATCACCAATACATTTTTTATTTTCATTTATGTTCTCGGCAATATGAGATAAGTGCATGCATAGCGTCACTGGAATTAAAACCTTCTGTAAATCCAACTTGATGTTCTGAGGGTAAATTGTTAATTTTTAGAAACTGGTCTTTTAGGCATTTTTCAAAGACTTTAGTTACGTGACTAATTCGACTAGTTGGTCTATAATTGCCAATGATACTTGGGGATCCTGCTTTGTAAATTGGGGTAACGATAAATGTTTTAAATTGATGCGGTACTATCCCACTTTTAAAAATTAAATTAATAATGTGTTTTAGCGGTTTCAATATATAGACGTATAGTAGATTCAGATTTTTGACTGATAAGCCGTCACCATCGTACCGGGACCACTATTCTTAAATTTATATTTCTTAACATTATATGTAATGGAGGTCTTTTGCTTTGTGTTTTACAATTATGAAACCATCACAGACAAATTCCTCTACCACCAATTTATTCCAGTTTACTCAAGATCTTATTGTAATCTATCAGACGCTTTGGATATGTCAAGGAAGAGTTTGGATCGTCCAAAAATTGTCTTAACAAATTAAATAGGGCTGCTGTTGTTATTTAAAAAATTACATCTGTTAAGGAATAAAAACAGCTTATTATGCAAAAAAAATTTCCATAAAATTTTTCAAAAGAATGTAAGATTAGTAGAAAATTACGATGTAGATAAGCACTGTGGGAAAACTAAATCGAAAATTTCATGCTATGGCATGGTAACTGGCACAAATGCTATTAAGCTTAAGTTCAACGGTATAATATATTATTTACATGTTTTGGTGTGTTTGTTTGTTATTAACTAAACTGGATGCCTTATCCTTAAAACATGCATTCGTTTAATTTACACAGTTATCGATATTTACATTATTTGAAAGTTGATAGTGGTTGTATTTACTGTTTCCTGTTACATCCAATATAATTTTCCCATTGTTTTTGATTTATTTTTAAAATTTTTAATTCTATTTTGATAACATTTACTTTCCATTCTTATATTTAGCAAATCCTTATATTTTTATTGCTTTTGATAATATAACGAACATGTTCATGTTTTTGTACTTTGAATGTTGAAAAGATACCGAATGATAAAATAACATAGCATTGCATTCGTTATTCGTAATTATTTATAATTTGGATTAACATTTCAAGTATTATAAAGTAAAAAAAATGGTTACCTATTGAATTGTTGCTTGCAAAATCATTTAAAAACTTTCTCAGAAAACGCTCTTATCTTATTTGTTTTATTTATTATTTTTAGTAATATGAACAGTTACTGAATTATTGCATAAAGCTGTATTATGCTATTATTGTAAAAAAAAAATGTCGCCTTTACCCATGTACTGAATTACATTAAATGGTGCTAAAATGATCCAAAAAGTCAATCAAAAATCATTTTTCTCAGAAAGAATATAGTAAATAACGAATTAAATATTAAATTTAAAATAAATATAAATACTGCAAGTTGGAAGTTTTATACAGTGAGCAGAAGAAGAGCTATCAAGCCTAAATTATATTATTTATTTATTAACGGGATAATCCCTATTAGGTATTACAAATGGATACAGAAGTAAAGTATGTACACATGTATAAGACTAATACAAATTTGAGAAGAAAAATTCAAAAAAACAAAAAAAAATACAATGTAGGAATAACTTCAAGCAAACATTGACCCACTAATAAATATAAATGGAAAAATGAAATGAAAATGAAAAAGTTATAAATTTTTTACTAATTTTTTAAATGATGAACAAGATGCTTCAAACAATTCCAATCTATTGAAATTTGAACTTGCATTATGCAGTATCCTATTGAGACCATAGTTCGTATGACAGAATGGTATGTGAAAAATTTCTGAATTCCTAGTCCTTCTAGGATTTACATTAAACTCTACAAGGCTAACAAGCTGCGAGGATTGAATCTGACTAATAAGTATTTTATGCAAAAAGCGTAAATCTGCCTCTAACCAACTTAAATGCACAAAATCTTTAAAATTTTTCTTGAACATTTTCAATTTTGTTAATATAGACATTGTAATTTGGACACCAAATTATACAGCAGTATTCTAAAATTGATCGAACTGAAGAGCAGTACAATATTTTTAAACTATTAACAGAGAAATCAGTACCTGTATGCTGAATAAACCCAAGCATTTTTAAAGATTTTGATACAATGTTCTCTATATGTGCATTATATGACATTTTACTATCTAATATTACCCTGAGGTCTCTTATCTGGTCCACTTCTAGAACTACATTGTTAATTCTATACTGAAAATTCAAAGGCAAGATAACTCTTGCAAATGTTATTTTATAACATTTTTTCAAATTTAAATACAAACAATTAACATCGCACCAGTTATATACATTATTCAAATCATCCTGAAGTAAGGCATCACTTGAATTCGTGATAGTTCTGAATAATTTCAGGTCATCAGCAAACATTAAAAATGAACTATGTACAATTACTGTATTTAAGTCATTAACAAAGAGGTTGAAATAGCATTACCATATTTAATATAATATTGCACCCTATCTCTCAGATAACTGTCAATCCATTTCAAGACATTTCCACTAAAACCGAACCCCTTAGGCTTGGCTATCGGTAAGTCATGGTTGACTCTATCAAAGGCTTTTGAAAAGTCTGTGTAGATAGTCAACCTGAACTTTGCTCTCAAAAGAGTTAATAATGAATTTACTATAAATAGTAAGATTAGTACATGTAGATTTATTTTGGGAAAACCCGTGTGTTCATACTTTAAATTTATGTCTTTAAATATATTGTAGTTGAACATGATCGAGAGGAGAGGTGAGCGCACTTGCCTCTCACCCAAAAGTTCCGGGTTCGATCCCCGGTCGTGGCAGTGGAAAATACTGTGAGAGGGATTTTTCCACTATACACGGATATTGGGTGTGTGTCCCTTGTCTCTAAAAGTGTAGCCCCCTCCGGGATAAAGGGGGTCGTAATTACCTGTGGTGTTATTTATTTATTTATGATGTCTCTACACCGGTCTCTACATCAACTAGAAGCATTCGTAAACCTGGATATAGGTGATATTAATTCTACCGATGTGTCAACACCCTGAAGAGCAAAAAGGACCTTAAAGTTGACCAAAATAATTCTATTAAGAAAAAATAAATTAATCAAGAAGTTATATTAATAAAACAGAGCACAATCGAAAAAAATTAAGTGTGATAATTTAGTTCGCAAACTGCCAATATTTTGATAATTCACCGAAATGAGACTAGGTCGCTTGTTTAAGAAATATGCAAGTTGACCATCATCATCTCTGGCGGGATACTTGATTAGTTTTTTTGACTCTTAACTAATTTGGGAATACCTCTAATATATTTGATGAAAATATCCCCCATCTTTCCTTTGCTTTAATTCATCCCATAATTTTTAGCTTGACCTGGGAACACTGTGATAAATCTTTTCCAGAAACTGTCAAATGCCACCTTTGACATCAGATTTGAAATCAGCGACCCAAAAAACCCCTTGTATATGTTTTGATAAATCTTTTCCGGAAAATAAGGCGAGTTGTAGTTGATAGTGCCAATGACAGCTGTCAACTGTCAAATGCTACTTTTGACATCGGATTTGAAATCAGTGACCCAAAAAAAACCCCTATTGAACACTAGCGAAGCCGCTTTGAAAGGACCATGACTGCATACTACTAGTGAAAAAATCCCGAAAAATCGACTTTCCCCCCTTCCATATCTGGAAAACTGTACATTTTCCGACCTTGTGGCCATGAGGACTTTTGATCAGGAGCCCAAGAGGAATAACATATATAGAGTCCAGCGAGTTCCACTGGGGGCCATTTTCCATAAGAAATGTGCGAAGTGCTTTGTTAATAACTGTATACGTTGTTTTTCACTAATCATGGCATAGCTGATTTTTACGATTCAATGATATGAATTGTGGTTTTCGTAAAATAATGCAAACAATCCAGTTAATATGTTGTGTTTGAACACTTTTATAATATACTACTCAACACGCCAGTGTACGAGGTGAAATTCTCTTTGTTGATTGCTGACCGAATTATAACGTGATTTTACATTTGACGCATTCACCCGTGGTGGTCAACGAATATATAAATAAATAAATCTTTTCCAGGTAATACAACTAACATTGCCAACTGTCAAATGCCACCTTTGATATCGGATTTGAAATCAGCGACCCAAAAAACCCCTTGTTATATATTTTGATTAATCTTTTCCGGAAAATAAGGCGAGTTGTAGTTGACAGTGCCAATGACAGCTGTCAACTGTCAAATGCTACTTTTGACATCGGATTTGAAATCAGCGACCCAAAAAACCCCCATTGAACACTAGCGAAGCCGGTTTGAAAGGACCATGACTGCATACAATTAGTGAAAAAATCCCGAAAAATTGACTCCCCCCCTCCATATCCGGAAACTGTACATTTTCCGACCTTGTGGCCATGAGGACTTTTGATCAGGAGCCCAAGAGGAATAACATATATAGAGTCCAGCGAGTTTCACCGGGGGCCATTTTCCATAAGAAATGTGCGAAGTCCTTTGTTAATAACGGTATACGTTGTTTTTCACTAATCATGGCATAGCTGATTTTTACGATTCAATGATATGAATTGTGGTTTTCGTAAAATAATGCAAACAATCCAGTTAATATGTTGTGTTTGAACACTTTTATAATATACTACTCAACACGCCAGTGTACGAGGTGAAATTCTCTTTGTTGATTGCTGACCGAATTACGTGATTTTACATTTGACGCATTCACCCGTGGTGGTCAACGAAGAAATATATAAATAAATAAATCTTTTCCAGATAATACAACTAACATTGCCAACTGTCAAACGCCACTTTTGATATCGGATTTGAAATCAGCGACCCAAAAAACCCCTTGTTATATATTTTGATAAATCTTTTCCGGAAAATAAGGCGAGTTGTAGTTGAAAATCCCGAAAAATCGACCCCCCCCTCCATATCTGGACACTGTACATTTTCCGACCTTGTGGCCATGAGGACTTTTGATCAGGAGCCCAAGAGGAATAACATATTGTTATGTACTGCCCTCTAACAAGGAAAGATGTGATTAAGTTCATGTTCAAAGTTTTCCTCAGAAGCTTAGTTACTTCCCTGACTAGTAGGGTGGCGCCGTCTATGAGCCAATTGACGAACAATCATCTATTACATGGTAGAAAATTATGGAGAATTCTAGAAAAAAGTTCTAGAAGGATTCCAAGTGTGTATATAAAGAGGTGACTCCAGCAGATGGGGGAACAGTTCAGTTGAGTGAAGTAGGCAGTTTAGTGAAGTAAACAGACAAGAGAGTTTTTAGGTTAGACAAGAGTTGACAAGTTTAAGAAGGAAAGTAAAGTGCTTAGTGTTTTAAAAGTAGTGAAATTATATTAGATTAAGTTATTATTAGTTGTGTGATTTTTAAGTATTTGCTAGTGTAATTTTAGTGATTAAATAAATCAGTGGTTTGTGAAAATTCTTGTTGCAAGTTATTTGGAATCCACAAAGTGTTTACTGAAAATTGTAAGGACGTAACAATTGGTGTCAGAAGCGGAATTGCAACAGAATTTCTGAAGAATTCGACGAAGTTCCATAGTGTTCTATTTGGAAACCACTGGAGATATTGAAGTGAGTTGAACTGGAAAGTGATATAGACATTAGACAAGATTTATTTGTGCTAGTGTGAGGAAATTTCTGGGACATTCTGTTTAGAAATTAGTGTAGTTTTTAAGTGGTTTCAACTGAGAAGCGATATAGACTTTAAATAAGACTTGTTCGTGCTGTTTCGAGTTAATTGTTTGGATGGAAACAAGAAGCATGGCTGCCGAAAAGCAAATGCAAGACATGTTCGAGCAATTTAGAAAAATGATGCTAGACCAAAAAGAAGAACGAGAGACGCGAAGAAGAAAAAGAAAGGAAACGTCAGGCAGAAAAAGAAGAACAAGAGAGACGCGAAGAAGAAAAAGAAAGGAAACGTCAGGCAGAAAAAGAAGAACAAGAGAAACGACGCCAAGAAGAAAAAGAAGAACAAGAGAAACGACGTCAAGAAGATAAAGAAGAACAAGAAAAACGACGTCTAGAAGAGAAAGAAGAACAAGAAAAGCGACGTCTAGAAGAGAAAGAAGAACAAGAAAAACGACGTCTAGAAGAGAAAGAAGAATTAAGGAAAATTATACAGGGGCAACAAGATGTTATCCTTTCAGCCACTGAAGACCTCAAAAGCGAAATTAAAGAGGATATAGGCAACATAAAGACTGAAGTAAGTGAAATCAAAGGAAAAGTTACTGGCGTCGAAGAAAAAGTTACTGGTGTCGAAGAAAAAGTTACTGGCGTCGAAGAGAAAGTTACCGATATAGAAGGAAAATTTCAGGTAGTTAAGGGGGAGGTAGAACAACTTAAGCGACAGTTAAGAACGCAAGGAGGCCAGCTAGTATTATCATCGTCAGGCCCTCGATTACAACCGCCTTCCTTTGATGGTCAAACTTCTTGGTCAACCTATAAAAGACAATTTGAGGCAGCGGCATACGCAAACAATTGGAGCAATGAAGACAAGGCTATGGCATTGGTGCTAGCATTAAGAGGTCAAGCATCAGAGTTGCTTCAGACTATCCCAGTGACGCAGCAACGAGATTTTAAAGTTTTGGAGGCTGCACTAGATCTAAGATATGGCGACCAACACCTCGCCCAAGTATACCGGACTCAGCTCAAATCACGCACACAAAAGGCTGGGGAAAGTTTACAAGATTTTGAAGCAGCTGTTGAGCGACTGACGTACCTGGCTTACCCGGATGCACCCAAAGAATTCCAGGAACAATTAACAGTTGGTACTTTCATCGATGGCATAAGAGATGAGGAGATCAGGCGAGTGCTTAGATTATCTCGAGATAAGACTGGTAGCGAAGCCTTGATCCATGCCCTCGAAGTTGAAGCCGCTTATAAAGAGACTGCACGTCCGAGAGTACGAGCCATGAAGGTAGAAGAAGAGGGCCATTTAGAAAAATCAAATATGGAATCTTTGATGGCCGACATACACAAAATGATAAGCCAGTTGATGACCAAACCAGATGCTCCAAGGAAGCAGGAAAGAGAGCAGAACGACGAACAGCCAAGGAAGGTGATTCGTTGTTATAAGTGCGGCAAACCAGGGCATATTAAGCGAAACTGTCGGCAGCGGAGCCCTGAGAAAGTAAATGCCGCTACGACTAAACTAAAGATAGCCAGCACCTTGGGGGCTGTGCTGGCTGGTGAACACGGTGCCCCCAGAGAGATACGGGTTTCCCAGATTAGAAGAATCCCGAGTAGTCTGCTTTTGGATGGCTATGTAAACAAAAGGAGATGTATCTTCACTATCGACACAGGTGCCACGTCGTCAATAGTGCGGCCCGGATTTTTATCAGGAATAAAAGTTGATAAAAGCCAAAATGGATTGGTCGTTCGAACAGCCACAGGAGACAGGGTAAGGGTTCATGGAGAAGTTGACCTAGATCTGCAGTTTGGACGCCTGTGCTTTAGTCATAGGGTTATTGTGGCTGACATCACTGATGATTTCATTTTGGGGCTGGATGTTATGGGAGTACAAGATCAATTTGTACTTGACGTGGTAGAACGAGTTCTAAAGATTGGAAATGAAGAATTTATTTTGTCAACAGCAAATGACCGATTTCAAAAAGTGAGGCTACTGACGGCTCAGACAATCAAGATTCCTGCTCGTTCTGAACAAATAATCGAGGCCATTCTGGAAGGAAACTCTGGTGGATACCGTGTTGGCCTTGTTGAAAAAGATGATTCAATTAAGATAGAAAACGTAATCTTAGCAAGAACTCTAACCCAGACAAAAGACAAAATTCCAATTAGAGTGGCTAATTTAAATTCCCACTCAGTGACTTTCAAGGAAGGCGAGACAATAGGATCCTACGAACCAGTCCAGTGGATAGCAAGGTGCGAGGAACAAGGGGAGAAATGTTCGTCAACCAGCGTAGACAGGGAAGTTGTGACTTTGTTGAGTTCCCAGTTTGAACACCTATCTGAGGATGAACGTAGAGAGGCAATCAAGTTTTTGGAGAAAGAAAGTGCGGTATTTGCCAAAAACACAGACATCCTCACGAAAACTGATATAGTACAGCATCGGATAGACACTGGTGATTCAGCCGCAATCCGCCAACAACCTAGGAGGTTGCCACTAGCTAAACAGGAAGAAGCTGCTGCGATGGTTCAAAAGATGCTACAAGATGGAGTAACTGAGGAATCAACCAGTCCCTGGTCATCACCGGTAGTTTTAGTTGCCAAGAAGGACGGAACTTTGAGATTTTGTGTCGACTACCGGAAGCTGAATGATGTTACGAAGAAAGACAGCTATCCACTACCACGAATTGACGATACATTAAGTACGCTGGCAGGGTCACGATGGTTTTCAACTCTAGACCTTCGAAGTGGGTATTGGCAGGTGGGACTTCACCCTGACGACAAGGAAAAGACTGCCTTCTCAATCGGTAGTGGTTTATATCAATTCACCGTGATGCCTTTTGGACTTTGCAATGCGCCAGCTACTTTTGAACGATTGATGGAATTTGTACTCCGAGGACTAACTTGGAAGACGTGCTTAGTTTATCTTGATGACGTAATGGTTATGGGACGAAACTTCAGGGAACATTTGGAAAATCTTCAAGAAGTATTTGGGAGAATCAGAAATGCACACCTAAAGTTGAATCCAAAGACATGTCGTATCTTCGGAGGGAATACAGACAGACCCGGACAAGATCTCTGCCGTGCGTGATTGGCCAAGACCTTCAAATGTACACGAATTACGAAGCTTTCTTGGCCTCTGCACTTACTATAGACGTTTTGTGGTAGGATTTGCGGATATAGCAAAGCCACTACACCAGCTAACGGAGGAGAAAGTTAAATATCAGTGGACACCGGAGTGTGAAACATCATGGAAGAAGCTGAAAGCAGCGTTATGCAGTAGTCCTGTGCTAGCATATCTCAAACCAAAGGGCCTCTATATTCTTGACACGGATGCTAGCAACTCCGCAATTGGATGTGTACTATCTCAAGTCCAAAATGGAGAGGAAAAAGTAATCGAGTATTTCAGTAAGGTACTGTCCAAACCAGAGAGGAATTATTGTGTAACAAGGAAGGAACTATTGGCCATTGTTAAGTCCGTGGACCATTTTCACAAGTACCTCTATGGCCAACATTTCAAAATCAGGACCGACCATGCTGCATTAAAATGGCTATTGCAGCTGAAAACCCCAGAAGGTCAACTGGCTCGCTGGATAGAAAGACTGCAGCAATATGACCTCACAATTGAACACCGACCTGGAAAGTCTCATAAAAATGCAGATGCTCTGTCAAGAAGACCGTGCAAAGATGACTGCAAGCACTGCTATCGGGTTGAAAAAGCACAGGGCACGGTAATAGTAAACACAGTTCAAGTAGATGTTCCAGATGATTGGACAAAGGAAGTTCTAAGACGAGAACAAATGGATGACAGCGTAATTGGTCCTATATTAAGGGCAAAAGAAAAAGGAACGCGACCGGAATGGAAGGATGTTTCGGACAAAAGTGTGGAGCTGAAGGCATTGTGGGCACAATGGGACTCCCTTAAGGTTATAGATGGGCTATTAAAGAGAGCATGGGAAAGTCCAGATGGGAAGGAAGTTACCATGCGTCTGGTGATACCCAGCTGTCGGATCCCAAAAGTACTTCAGGAAATACATGATGGAGTGTCCGGGGGACATTTTGGTATGAATAAGACATTGGCTAAAGTACGGGAACGATTTTATTGGATAAATAGCCGTCAAGATGTGGAAGCTTGGTGCCGCAAATGCAAGGCTTGTGCAGCTACCAAAGGGCCACAGACGAAGAGCAGGGGCCAAATGAAGCAATATAACGTTGGAGCTCCTTTTGAGAGGATTGCTATAGATGTAGCGGGCCCATTCCCAGTGACAGATGATGGGAATAAATACATCCTGGTCGCTATGGACTATTTTAGTAAATGGCCGGAAGCCTATGCCATTCCGAATCAGGAAGCAGTTACTGTTGCTCGAGTTTTGGTGGATAACCTTGTATGCCGATTTGGTGTACCCCTGGAGCTACATTCCGATCAAGGGAGAAACTTTGAGTCGGGGGTATTTCAGAAAATTTGTGAGTTGCTGGGCATTCACAAGACTCGGACAACCCCTCTTCATCCCCAGTCAGATGGAATGGTGGAACGACATAATAAAACCATGAAGGAACATCTTTCTAGGGTAGTTCACAAGAACCAGCGAGATTGGGATCGACATATACCATTTTTCTTAATGGCATACAGGGCTGCCATTCATGAGACGACTAAACAGACACCGGCTCGTGTAATATTTGGGCACGAGATCAGACTGCCATGTGATTTGATGTTTGGTACACCAGATAAGAAGCCACTGTCCGTGGATGACTACGCAGACGAAGTTAGTCAACAGCTGAGGAATGTCCACGAATTGGTTCGAAACCAAGTTAGCATAGCTAGTGACAGAATGAAGGCTCGCTATGACCGGAAGGGGACGTCAGCAGGATTCAAGGAGGGCGATCTGGTTTGGCTATATAACCCACAGCGAAAGAAGGGAAAATCTCCGAAGCTTCACCCACCCTGGGAAGGACCGTATTCAGTCATCACTCGGATCAATGACGTTGTTTACCGAATTCAACGTAGTAAGAAGTCCAAGATGAAGATCGTGCACTTGGATAGGTTGGCGAAGTATGAAGTATGTTGGGGAATCTGAATTGCCTGACCGGGACGTTCAGGCTTAAGGAGGGGGCAGTGTTATGTACTGCCCTCTAACAAGGAAAGATGTGATTAAGTTCATGTTCAAAGTTTTCCTCAGAAGCTTAGTTACTTCCCTGACTAGTAGGGTGGCGCCGTCTATGAGCCAATTGACGAACAATCATCTATTACATGGTAGAAAATTATGGAGAATTCTAGAAAAAAGTTCTAGAAGGATTCCAAGTGTGTATATAAAGAGGTGACTCCAGCAGATGGGGGAACAGTTCAGTTGAGTGAAGTATGCAGTTTAGTGAAGTAAACAGACAAGAGAGTTTTTAGGTTAGACAAGAGTTGACAAGTTTAAGAAGGAAAGTAAAGTGCTTAGTGTTTTAAAAGTAGTGAAATTATATTAGATTAAGTTATTATTAGTTGTGTGATTTTTAAGTATTTGCTAGTGTAATTTTAGTGATTAAATAAATCAGTGGTTTGTGAAAATTCTTGTTGCAAGTTATTTGGAATCCACAAAGTGTTTACTGAAAATTGTAAGGACGTAACAATATATAGAGTCCAGCGAGTTTCACCGGGGGGCCATTTTCCATAAGAAATGTGCGGGGTCCTTTGTTAACAACTGTATACATTGTTTTTCACTAATCATGGCATAGCTGATTTTTACGATTCAATGATATGAATTGTGGTTTTCGTAAAATGTTAAATGTTGACACTATCAGTTAAAATTTCTGTGATGTTCTATATCGTTGAAAAAAGAAAAAATCAACGGAATTAATGGTGTCATGGCCTAATATGAGATTTGTTCTTTTCATTTTAGTACAATAGCGTATGTCAAAGCCAACTGGATTTTTCGAATTTTTTGATACACGTCATTATTCTTATTGTCTTTGCCGTTAACTTTCATCCCTTTAACTTTTTTCGTATCACCTCATAAGGAAGCCATAACCGTTTGTGGCTTTCCTATTTTTCAGGTTTTTGTAATATATCGCATAAAGTAGGCTATGGACAGACAGTATATACAAATTTAAATGTGAATCTAACTGTAAACTCACAAAATGTAAAGTAAAATTACATAAAAATATAAAAATAGGAATTATAATATTCGATTTAAAATTATGTCTTGTTTCTAGAACCCCTACCTAGACATAAAGGTAGCAATAGATACATGGATTTTCCCTAATTGCATTGGTATAATAACTATATTATAAAATTCTCCTAAATAGGGTTATAAATTTAAATAGACGGTTGTAAATATAATTACTTGTGAATAATAAATAGAAATGAAAGTAACAGGAACAAACATTGAGATGAGGGTATGCAGACCTTAATAAAAACTGATTTAGAATATTTAACATTCCCAGACATCTGCAGGTATATGTAATTTAGTACTCAGAGCAGTATCTCCCAAATTGCACAAAAATTATAGATTTTTTTACGTTTTACTTATGCAGAGCAAACAATAGAGAAGCAACAAAACCAGACATAGTAAGGATCTCCGGAAGGCTTTTGACACCGTCAGTCGTAAGGCAGTTGTCGGTATCCTACACAATAAAAAGGCACTGTGATTGAATAGTTCGGATACACGACAGAAGTCCCAGAATGTAGGAGTCAATCTTGATCGTTTGATGCCCCCTACCTGACTATTCGCCATGGTTTTGGACGAGGTTGATACAAAGCACAGTAAAGGATCAAATTTGAACAAATATTCCAATATTCAAACTTTAAAAAACACAAACAAAAATATATTATAGTAATCTTAAAATAAACAATAAATTTTAATTTGGAATCTAATTGAGTAATAAATTATTATTATTATTAATTGCTTTTAGGGCTTAAGCAGAACCGATCTTTTAAAATTATTAGTTATGGGATTTGGGATTGTAAATAAACCATTATTGCTGTACTTCTAAATAATTTCTGAGAATTCTAATATCTATTTTAAACCCTTTTGCTGAATAATGTATAATTTCTTTGTTATTTAACTTTGGGAAACTTAGGGTTATTCCCTAACAGTGGTTTACAAACTAATCTGTTTATTGTAATCTATATTACCCTAAAATGTTCTTGATATTTTGTGGAGCCGATAATCCATGATGCTGGGAGGGCCCCTTTAAATACAGAGGCCTAGGCTGCAGGCCTACATAGCCTACTGAGCGATTCTCCACTGCCTCCTAATTGATACAGGAAAAGAGCAGGATATCGGCAACTTCCTAATGAAAAAAATTAATAATGGTGCAAGGTTATTCAATAGCGGCGAAGAATCCAAAACAGGTGAAAAGAATGACGAAGAAACCGAATACCTAACGTATCTGGCAAACCAACTGAAAAGGAGTTTGTTAAAAAAATAGACACCTTTTCTACTATAACTTAACCATAAATAAACATTTTTATCATAAATACTATCATAGATTATTGAAAAACTGAAACAGAAAAGTAATATGTTGTTATACTATGCAAGACTTAAAGGGGCCACAAGTCAGGCAGGAACTTATGAAATAGTCTTCTGAAATGAGAATGCCATCCAGCAACGGACTTCTAGATAGGGATACCAAGATTAGAAGATCTTCATGTGGTCCATTTGCACAGCTTAAGAGTCAATGCTGTTATCAAATTGTTGTGAGGACTTAAAAAGACGAATGCTAGTTTCAATTAACCTAAAAGATTTGCCGATTTATTGATTTCATAGTTCTGTTATCGAATATTTACAAATTACTCATTATTAATCAAAAATGACTGTTTTGTACAAGTATTGGTAATTTGGTATTTTGCAAATCAAATAAATTTCTATATTGCATTTGAAGACTGATTTGAACGATACCCACATATTTTGGCCAATAAGTATATTATAGTTATTACAAAATGTTAACCCTTCCCTTGCGTTTTCTGTATAACCAGTTGCAGCTTCAAATGATGTTAGCAGCAGACTTACAAGGCACCTGATGGTCTCTATTAATCGTGGATATCAGTAACGATTATCTCGTTAACAATTTTACTTTCAAAAATATTAATAAACGAAATTCAGCATACAAACTCACAAACTAGATTTATTTTTGTATTCATCTTCATTTAAGCAACTCTGCTGACAGTGACAGTAGAAATTATATCTGTATCGAATTATTAGGTACTTTCGTTCGTCGTGAACAAATTGAACACAATCACTAAACAGCCAATTGAGTTGAGATATTTTTCAAATTCTTGATTTCTATTCGTTACTTACTAATCACAATCACTTTGTTCAAGACGAACGAAAGCAGCTATTCTCAGACTTAATAATCCTTACAATACAGGGCGCACAAAAATTAAAGTATGGTCGAAAATTCATAAAAATTACTCATTCTGCTGTATTGTATATGATAATAATAATAAGATGATAATAATCTTTATTTCCATCAGACTTTTACAAGTATTGGAATTGTAGTAGAATTCGTAGATATTGCTCTTTTCAAAATGTGTTAAAAGAGCTTCGAAATATTAGCTTACGAAAAGAGATATTCATACTACACTACACAACAGGCATGTTATAGAAAAACGTAACACTTTCATCAAAATAAATGTTATTTAAATAGTTATATACTCCAACTCAATGAGTTACCTACTGGATAATTAATTCATTTTTGACTTGGCCTATGATTTGTCTAAATAAAAAAATAAATGAACTGACAGTTTAAAAATATCCATGTAAGCCAGAGCAAATTTCTTGAAATCGATTCCATTTAATTTGAACACTAATGGAATTATTTTTTAATAATGTGCACTAATGATTTTTCAGAGATATTTAATTATTTATGTCAAAGGTTAATAACTCAACAAAAACATCTACATTATTAAATAAAAAGAAAAACGTTCTTACCGATGCAAATGAGTAGGGGCCTTGTTCAACAGTGTATAATACTGCCTTACAAATTCTCTTCCTACACTTTGGGGTGATGGGGGAGCCTCCATTACCATTCCTGACGATTTACGTTATCCAAAAAAGGTGTGTGATAACAGTCAATAACCTGCAAACTGTAACAACAAAAATAATAACAACAGGCAAACAAATAAAACCCCAGATATTGTAACTTAAAAACAATAATTAGAAGCAGAATCGTTAAATATTACACGTGTTTTTAAACTATTACGATTTTCAAAAAGAATGTTTAAAATTTGCTATACAAACAAAGAGGATTCCATTAAAATACACACATGGGAGCAAATACTGCAAAATTGCTTCAACTGAAGAAGTATAATTGGATTATATCACCATAATAAATGAGGCACTAGCAACAATATTTACAGAAACATAAATTACTGCATCTTTTGAGAAATAAAAATTCTTCCCAATTTTCAAGCCGCGATTGATGATACCACCCGTCTCAAATCTAATAGGTAGGTACCCGGCGTTGAATAAATTGCAAGACGTCAATAAAAATGAACTTTACTTACCCTCGCAGTTTTCTTTGAATGTTGGCAAACAAAGGGTGAATCTTGAAAAAGGATTTATGTAGCGTAAAGTTACAAGTTACGAATGTTTTTTCGGAATGCGCCGCAAACGAAACCACACGGGACTGTAAACTTCATAAATTGGCAAGTAGAGTTGATTTCTATTTTATCCGCAAGAGACAGCGCCCCCAAGGTCGTTATTTTAATCTAGAACCCAAAATCCCTTTCGCAATACGCATGCGCAGCAGGAAATGATGCACTCTCATTTCAGGCGGTGCTTTTATAATTGAAAATGTAAAAGCACTTATTTCTTTTTGTAAATAAAATGCTAAAATAAATATAGTACGGTATATCGTACCTATATAGTTACCTATATATAATATTTTTACGACCTACCTACCAAATTACAAATTTAAAATACATGAACAGGTTGTACAAAATAAATGACTTTTTTCCCTAAAAAATACGATTGTAGAATTTAGGTTAAATTTACTGCGTTTGCGTTTTATAATAAATAAAATATTTTTAGTTATAGTATCTGTTTGATGCTCCCATCGTCACGTCTGGTTTGTAAGATTTTTTTTTATTAGGGAATGAAAATTTCAAGGTCCACTGCTTATGTCCTATATTATATTAAATTTAACTCGGAACCATTTATAACTTATGTCACTATGCAAAAAATAATGAAAATAATTTAAATGGATAAGCCATCAGAAAATAATTTCGTTTTGTAATTTTTGTCAGAAAGTGGAAATAATAGCGACTCACCCCCTCAATGGGTGGGTGGGTGGGTGGCTAGATCATTAGCATGTACTATACTGCATTTTTTAAATCTTCGTCGTGCAGATGCAAACACTGCCAAAAAAAATTATATAATTTTGAATACTCTACATGTTGTGAAATTATATTGTATATGGATTAATCTAATATATTAAATCATTTTGCATATCTACCTACCTACCTACTTTTTAAGTAAGGCCGTTAAAAGGATAGACATATATAATGAGTATAGACCGCGCATGCAGGTAACAGTAACTCATGTGATTCTTATCAAAAAAGGGAAGTTGGATGTAAGAAGGCTTATTATTTCCATAGAAAAATTTTGTACAAGTTCCATGATCTTAGGAAGGGAAGGGTACTTTAGCAAACCCCGGGAAAATCTGAAAGGACTCAAGGTAACTTTAAAGGAACTAGAGCCATATTTTCGCGCATAAGCGGTGCCATTCGAGCGAATAAGTCATGACGTCACGCTTAAAGGCACTTGCAGCGGTATCGCGCGGCTTCAGGAGTACGCTAGAAAATGACGTCACGCGAGATCGCAAAAATTTAACTTAGATACTCCTAAAGGTGGGTTTAGTGTCAGGCTTTTTGGCTGTTGCGTTGTCGGTGCTGACACAATACTGAACTGCCATTGGCTGGCAGTCATGTGAGGCTCAAAACTGCGTCACGACATGTGGAATTCTGATCTCTGGCGTTTGAAGCTGGAGTGTTTGTTTTGACGCTTTGTTATACTATTAATCGAAAATAATGAAAAGCAACAGTCAGAAAATTTAATTAATCAAGAAGAGCATAAGCATATCATCAAATCACATCCATTGTGACTACTTTTAAGTTTGATTATTTATTTACTTCCACAAACATCAGCAATTTTTCCATTTCATAAGTTAAGTTTTAACATTGACATAAAAAATAAAAGCCCGCCTTGCGTATTTTTGAAAATATAATTTCTAAGTCTGATGGTTTCAAAACATCTCGATATATGCACCAATATTTTAGGTAACTGGTAGGGTCTCTATAGTAACTGGTACAGTCTGACCACTCGGCCCCCACTCCACTCAAATGGATGCATAATGGCGGCTATAGTTTGTGAATGCGTGTGTGCATCAGTGTATTTACAACGTGGCGCAAGTGTCAAAAGCAGGTTGCAGTATTTGTTTTGACCAAGTTGAAAAATATATGTAAGTAATAACATTACCATTAATTGTTTCGTTACCAAACCAGTCATAACAGACTGTTATTTTAATTTTACCAATTACATTGAGTCAAAACTAAAACAACTCCTATTGGCGTCGCCATTATGCATCCACCGTTCATGCGGACCAATCAGTGCCTCCCGCTCGAGTGGCCAGACTCTACTTTATAGACTTTAGTAACTGGTAGAAACCCTATAAAGAGGTTTTCTAAAAACTAGCTTCAAAATTGGGTAATTTAGTCGATAATAACATCGATTTCTTCAACTTTTAATGGTCTTCAGTCCTGTACTATACACCGTGGTCCTGTTTAAGGGTACAACACCCTACGCTGGGTCTGGATACAGGCAGCACGGGCGTTTTCGTATGAGGGCTATTTTTCCCAGAGCAGTATCTTTAGTGTCTAAAAACCACTGCTTTTACAAAACGCCAAACTGTTTGAATGGTACACTACTCGCCGCGCGTTTCGCCAACCGTCTTAGCATCATCGGGAGTTAATTAAAACTGAAAGCTTGTCTTATTCGTCTCCCGATGATGTTGGCATGGTTAAGCGAAACGCACGTCGAGTAGGGTATACGATTGTAATGTTCAAATGTTTTGGCGTTTTGTAAAAGTGATTTATAGACACCGAAGATACTGATTTATGAAAAATAGCCCCCACCACTTGGATCCAACGTGTGGGGGCTGACTCCTCAAACAGGCCTACGCACCATAAAAGTTGAAACGGGTTCCAGACGCTCATTGAAAAATTCCGTAACTCTTCTTTTATTTACATATATATTACAATGATTCAATTGATTTCTGAACAGAAAATTTTACCAATCGACACAATAGTTGATAACTTCGCTTCAATGGATACATTATCTGGCCGATAGCAGGGTTAGAATCCTGGCTATCGGAGGAAACGATCGTATGTCCGCTATTTTTCAATCTGTAACTCTCTTCCGCACAAGCCTCTTGCTTTTGGAATTGGGGGTTGTCTAATTTCTGTGGTGTTTATTTATTAATAAATAAGACTAAAATTATTAATAACACCCAATTGTGGACGATCACACGATATAGAGAGCTAAACATGTATGCTGCAGTGAAAGCTCTAAAACAAATGACCACATTAAAAGTACCCCACACGATCAATAATATTGTCAATCCTAGCACTCCAATAATATTGTTAGTACTCCATCAATATTGAGCCCATCCTTTTCTGCACCTTACACAATCAGTATTACTGTCTCTATCAATACACCATCAGTTAGTATCAATATTGACCTTACGACACATTCAATAATGCTGTCGTATTTCTAAGTATTGACAATATTATTGATCGTATAAAGTCCCTATTAGTGCGATAAACGTCAGAGTACAGTAAGCCAAAAATGGATGCTGCAGTGGAAACTCTAAACAAACTGAATCTTGGAATTTGTGTAGACATTATTGTTCCACACAAATAAGAACTTTCACAAAATATTTAAACATTTTTACATGTTACCATAATATTCTGAACAGGTGTAGAATTCATTAATTGTATTTGAGAAAAAATCTTGAAAAGTTTAATTGTGGCTAATATGGAATGATTATTTATATACATTAGCTTTAATCCTGATTAATGCACTTTTTTTCACATTTATTGAATGTCGGCCTATTTCCGCTACTGAGGCCTAACACCGTATATTCTTGTCCAACCAGGAATTTTAAAGAAGCTTTTCTCTTTCGAAGAGTAGGGATGGCTTTACATCCCCTTCGAAGGATGGAATATCCACTACACAGCTCTCGCTTAAGATTGCATAGCTTCCGCGCATCTCTGATATACAAGCCGCTGGAAGAAGTGAGGCGAGGATGCGGTCTTTCTTGAAACGTGTCACCCATCCAAGAACTAACTGCGCCTAATGCTACTTTACATTAATGCATATAAGGTTTACAATAACATGATTTTCTCTGAAAGCCATGGTTTCATGAAATTAGAGAATTTCGAAGGTTTCACATCTCACACTGATCCAATGAACTTTGAGGCCGAATCTAATAAACTCGTGTAACGTTTAGATTGAAATTAGTACTGAAAATATAGGTTTATGTTTTGTTGGAAGGAGAACATTGTACCTGAGCAAAAATCATTACTTAGTATTTCATACAAAGACCAATTTAACTGAAAATCAGATTTGTCACCCATAGAATATCTACTGGAAATTCCTCTTACGATAATTCTTGGCAACGAGCAACAAACTACCAGTTCCTGAAAAACATTAGATGCTTAACTTAAAGCATGCCACGACCAACGAAGGCACGTAGAATATTAAATTGTGAATCATGTATAACATACTCAAATGATCAAGTTATGCGTACAGGCACTACAGAATAAAAAACTATCAGTTAATTAAAATAAAACTATTTTTGTATTTTAAAATTTATTGATTTGTTAATGTAGCGACAGGCGTGGAAAAACAAATCAATATCATTGATTTCCATGTTCACAATAATTCTAAAATATCAAATGTATATATATTTACTAGGAGAAAGCTTTAATGTTTATATTTAAAGTATATACGATTGGAATTGAAACTGGTCAGTTTTAAAGCACAGGACCGTGCGTACTGAACTTGATATTTTGTCCTATATATATTTGGCAATGGTATTGAGATTCGAACGTTAGTTGAAACTGTGCAGGCGAGTCCGAGACTGGTAATGTAATCAGCCTGAATGAACCATCTACGACTGCACTGGTTTAAAGGCAATAAAACGGACAGGCCTACTAGCACAAAAAAACTCGTAAATCGTTTCTTTATCTTGGAACGTGGAAGTCTAATATCGTGCTGCCTATGTGCGCATAAATACCTATTATAATATCAAGCGTAGGAGTTTAGTTAGTTACTGTTCATATTTATAAATATTTACCACTGTATAAAAGGTAAAATATTTTAATTATTTACTAATTTACCATGGCTTTCTGGAGACCATTTGAAACAGAGGATAATCCCGAAATAGTTGAAAAGGTTATTGTCGAAAAAGCCGAAATAAATTTAGAGTTTAAAAACCAAGATTTATACGTATAAAGTCAACGTATTATTTTAAATATACATGAATGTTTGAAAAGCGAAAATCCTGAACAATGTGAGAAAGAAATAATACGACGTATTAACGAATTAACTAAAATATCAAAATCAACAATTTATCGCGTAATTCAAGAAGGCGATGTTATAGATCACAGCGCAAAGAGGAAACGGAACAATACGAAATTAAAAAATATTGATGATGCCACTAGAGATGTAATACGGCGTATAATTTATAATATGTATGAAGAAAATATAGTTCCTACGTTAAAAATGATTCAAGAAAAATTGAGCGATTATCCTGATTATAATTATAGGTCTTTAGATACACTACGAAATGTCTTATTAGAATGCGGTTTTAAACATAAAAAACTTGACAGTCGTATGGTAATTATGGAATCGCGACGTATAGTTTCACTTCGAGTAGATTATTTGGAAAAAATTAGAGAATATCGTAAACTAAACAGGCATATAGTATATCTAGACGTGACGTGGTTTGACACGCATGATGTTGTTCAGTATGGTTGGGTAGATAGTTCGCACAATTGTGTTTTAAATACTCCGTGTTCTAGAGGAAAAAGCGTTATCATACTTCATGCGGGAAGTGAAAAAGGGGTTTGTACCCAATGCGTTGCTCTTGTCGGCCAAAAAAATATCGCAGTCTTCTGCAGACTATCACGAAGACATGACAGCCGATCTATTCGAAAAATGGTTCTCTCAACAGCTTCTACCAAATATTCCGCCAAATTCGGTAATTGTATTAGATAATGCTTCTTATCACTAGCGTATATTAAATAAAATACCAAATAACAGCACAAAAAAGGAAGACATTTTAAAATTCATGAGAAAAAAAATATGGAAATTCCTGTAAAAGTTCCAATAAAACACGAATTACTGAAAAGAATAAAAGAACAGAATTTCAAAAAGGAATATGTTATTGATAACTTATCCAATATACACGGTCATACACTTTTGCGGTTACCTCCATACTATTGCATATTTAATCCTATCGAGATGGTTTGGGGAACACTAAAAGTACGTTTACGAAAATGCAATAACTCTCCAACGTTAAGCGCGATAGTAGTTGATCATATAAGAGAAGTAATAAATGACATTGACAATAATACTGATTTATGGAAAAATTGCGTTAGGCATGTAATTGGAGAAGAAAATCGATATCCAACGCTACCCCCTAGTGCGCCGATTTTAATTCAACTGGATAATGATTCCTCCTCAGAAAGTGAAGATTCGGACGCGTCAATTAACATTTAACTTTTCTTCATTTTTTCATTCACTTTTTTATTGTTACATTTCGTGGAATATGTTTTGTTTAGTTGTCAAGAAATTTTAATTTAAGTTACTTCATTCTAAAGAAATATTTTAATTTTGTTTTTATTTATGTTTTATATAAGTATACAAATATTTATTTTTGTTATCATATAATAATTCTTTGCTTTGTTCAAGAAACTTACGTTTTTATTTTAGAAGAAACTTAAATTTTTATTTTATTTTTGACTAAAATCATTGCCCCTCGTTAATCTAACCTGTCCCATCCCCTCCTGGCAAGATATATGTTCATACCTTCTCGTTGGTCCTTGCTGAGCAATAACATATTTCAATATAATATGGGTTAACTTTAAAACTAAAACCAATAAATTTAAATATTTAGACTTTTTATCTAAAACTGATATAATACCTCAAAAATATGTTATTGGCGAAATGAACCTAATAAACAAGAAATAATAAAAATGAATACAATTTTAACATTTTATTGTGACAATCATTTCCATTTACCTCCGCCCATGTACAATAAAGGGATACCGACTGTTTTTGCCGGCTTTTAGTTTTTATACGGTTTCAATTCCAATCGTATATACTTTATAATAGAAATACTTTTCTTGCTCACATGAGAAGTGTAGAGCAACATTTTCCGTTTATGTCAAAATATTTAAGTAAAATACTATAAAAGGAATAATTATTTATATTTTTTTCTATCAGTTTATTGATTTTTAAATGGAATACAATACATTTTCCAAACAATATAATATGTACAGGGTAATTTTCACATAATCTACCACAAACTTAAAATATTACTGTAATGGAAAATTGGATAGTCCTTGCTTACGCAAGCATAGGTTTATAAAAGCAATTTGACTGACAAAGTTGGAGTATGTGTATCAATATATGTTCATCAATACAGGGTTAACTCGTAACTAGAGGATAAATGTCAAATAAAACAATAGATACCTATTTCGTTTGACATTTAACCTCTAGCTAAGAGTTAACCCTTTATTAATAAACTGGACCTAAGT
This sequence comes from Leptura quadrifasciata, assembly GCA_963675555.1. Taxonomy (NCBI): domain Eukaryota; kingdom Metazoa; phylum Arthropoda; class Insecta; order Coleoptera; family Cerambycidae; genus Leptura; species Leptura quadrifasciata. The sequence goes on from OY776675.1 coordinate 6,941,755, forward strand.
GAAAGTGGTTGACATTTCGTTCATCATTATTATCTTTATACTTTGATATATTATGGAAAGACATCACTATAAAATACCTACCTCTATAGTCAATATTTGTATATTATTGTTTATTTTCAATATCATTTACTTTAAATAAGCAGTGCTTATCAATGTTTATGTACATACAAATATTTTGTGCTTTGTTTAATATGGAAGCAAACGAAAGAAAGAAGCCTGCAAGATTTAAATGCAAACAAACTGATATTTAGATACGAATATTTTGCGAAAAAAAATATTGCAAAATATTCGTGTATTTAAACAAACACTATTTCAAAAAATCATCCACTCTCAATTTTATAAGATTACTTACATTTCCAATAACCATCAGAAAATCCTGTCCAAATAAAATTTTAAGTTTGGTATAGAACAACATTTAAACTGTAACTTAAAATTATTTGAAAAAAGTCCTCTAATTATTTTACAAATATATTATGTGCAGATGAACGATAACTCGTTTAATTGACCCCAAAATGGAATCTTAGAAACGTTAAAATACAAAAAAATACTATCTAGCATATTAGTATATAAAAAACGAGGCGTTTTTCTCTAGTAATAACAAAAATTAAAATATAAAACAAATGTTCATTTATGTCAGCATCATCTTTGACAGTCACTCGATGCTGGTATATTTTTTTTCTATTGGACCTGAGCTTTAGTTTCTCTGGTTGCTGGGCTGCTGCCCAGATGTTGACCATTCTTCATCTGAAATCACATGTTGTCTTAAATAAAATATCTAATAATGTATTCCTTAGAATTCCTAATCTTTTCTAAAAAAACTTAAAGCTTATAGAATATATGGAACACACGCTGTTAATTTTTCTCTATTAGCAAAAGTGTACACATTTGAAAATATCAAACCCCTACACCAACAATAAAAATATAACAAAATTTACAATTTTAATGCAGTATACATTACTAAGTGTAAGTCAGATATTATTCAATTCATTTAGTTCATAGTTACATAGTTAAATTGATCATAACGATAATAAAAATCAAACAATAGGTCTGTCCATAAAATTTAGTTTTTAATTGGAAATGATAGATTTATGGGTGTTATAAACACATACAAAGTTTTTTTACCAGGAGACATTTCATTTCCGCGTTAGTTGTAATAGAAATTACCTCAACGCGTCGAGGTTAGAAAACGCTCCCTTGGTGCGAGTGACGTCACATGCTCGCAATGCGATATACGCTGTGATACTCTAGATGTTGCTATAGTGATGTACTTAATTTTGCGATTGTCACGATATTTGTCATAGTCGTATATATCTGGGCTTTGAAAGAAAATCGAATATCATAATCACATCTACGTTCCGAAGAGTATGTGAACCTTCTTTCTGGAAACCCTCCTCCACATTTGACAACAATAAACAAACTCTATTTGATGTTCTAAATAGTAAAGGCACTGTTACTTCAATGAATTCAAACTATGTTTTAACGAGAACGACACAGAATAAACCTAACGTAGTGTACAAATGATCTGGTGCCTGCCGAACCTGTATGCATCTGACGTCATATGCGTTTATCTTACTGAATTAAAGCAAGCAATTTCTATGGCCGCTGCTGTTGTCCTGATTAACTTTTTTCAACCACAGTTCTAATATTATTATTATTGGGTAAAAATCTTTATTTTTCACTACTTTTAACGTAAATTAATTTTTTTGTGGACAAACCTATTGCACTTTTCATGCCCAAGTATTTTAAGAGGACATCCAAGTTTACATAAAGCTCCCAAATCGTGGGAAAATTCATCATAAATGTAGTAAGTACAAGGCTAGACTTCTTGAAGCTATACTTTATTTTGACAATATGTTCATTATAAATATGCAGTCATATGTACCTACTGTTTCATTTCTATAGACAAGTTTCATCAGGTTTACAAGAAATAAAGTGAAAAAATACAGTTCCTGTCTATCTGTGAAAAAAGGTGCTGTTCAACAGAACAATTGTTGCATTTATACGTAGGCTGTGGGATAGAAACCATCTTTTTCAGACTGGGACAAAAATCATCTGATGACCTAGAGTCGGTACTCTAATTTCATCCAAGGCAGAAAAAGAACATATCCACAAAGGAACACCTTTAGTTTTACTTTCCCATATACATAGTATATAAGAAAAGTATGATGATTGTGCAAAAATTCGACTTACACATTTTCAAGTCCCCTGAACCCAAAAAAGTGGTTTTTAAAAAATATCTGTCTGCCGTGTCTGTGGTCACACCTAAGAGCCCAAACTACTGGATTGATATTGTTCAAATTTTACATGAGTATTCAAGATGGCCACACCTCGATGCAAAATCGTAAAGTCGATCCTAGCCCAAATGTGGCGGGACCCCTAAAAATAGAAAATAAATCTTTTCTCTAAAATGGTTCTAACGATTTTGATTAAATTTGGTACATGGACGCTCCCCTAGTACCGGTATGAAATAACACAACCAGTTGCTCCTAGAAAATGCAGGGAGGGAAGCTATGTGGGATGAGTTTTAAATAATTTCATAATTTCTTTCTCTAAAACGGATCTAACAATTTTAATCAAAATTAACACAGGAATATTGGTTGAGAAGTAGAGAATTGACGATGAAAAGATCTGATGCCGGGACCAGGGTACATTAGTTCGGTCTACTCCTCAATGGGAAAGTTTGTCCGAGTTGTCGAGGACTGGTTTTGCTTTTTGGAATGAACATTTCTTTGATATTAAATATTTTCTTCTGTTATAGAATGGGGTTTGTATACTTGTTTAAATCGAATTAATTCATAAAATCATACATACTTTTGTAAAAGGTACCTAGTTAAGATATTTTTATTATTATCCAGCTTAATATCTATACAATATACTTTTCAATGCATATGTTAAAGTCAAAACCACTTGATATTTTCTGGCATAATGAAAAAACTTTGGGTTGTTGGATTTTTTTAAATACTATATCCGAGTAGATCAAATAAATGATAATATTAACAAAGGTCTTTATTTGTTTGGGCAAAGTTCGCATATAAAGCACTCTAATTGGAGGAGATGGCAGTTTTTGAAGTCAATAAATAGTTACTTATTGTCTAACATGCTAAGACACAAACGTTTATGACGTCTTAGTTTTTATTGAACATTCACCAATAACCAAACTAAGATAGACAGACGAAACAACTCAAGTGGTAGGATATTTTTGGTCTATTTCACTCCCTGAAGAAACTTTTTTACCCTTACAGAAACAGTTACTTATACTCCTACCCGTATGGATATAATGTTTTTGATTTAGATATACAGTACTGGCACGTAAAAAACTTTAATCGATCTGTATAATAAGATAGAAGGAAATATAAATAGCAAAATAATGTACGTGAGAGAAAGCGATATATTATTAATATTAATGTCAGCAGTTCGGCAAGTTAGAGTTTCATCTTCTAAAGAAAAAATGGCAACAACGAAGATTAAATCTGTTTCTCTTGAACATACTATTTAGCCATTTCTCTTCTATCTTACATAGACATCAATTCAATGTTTTTACCTGACCTGCCAATATCATATATTAGAAGCTGAAGGGCACCATTTCGGATCCGAACAGTTTTCGTTGAAACAACTGTGAAAATATCTTTGTAAAATAATTGTATTCTTTGTTTCTAATAAACCAGTTTTTTCAAAAGTGTGGTTGTATCCTAGCCAATTTTGGAAAAAGGCAATGTTTCAGGCCTCAGAATAGGATGCAAACTCAAAACTATTCACCAAAATTCCTGCCAAAACACAAATCCTAAATTTAATAATGTCAAACAACAATATAACTATGGTATTTTATATTACAAGCAATGTAAAACAGTTTTTACTATGATAGAAGGAAATGACTGGCGACCTAGAGTCAGTAAAAATTGTTACCTTGCATGAAATGTCGTTGCCGTTAGCCGTTACTCGAGTCCGAGTATAAAAATGTTACAGTCGATAGATTGTGTACAATAAAAAACAAGTAAAAGGTGTAGTCTATTGTAATTCCCATTCATCTACGGTGCACACGACTATGGCTATAGAGGCCAATTCGGGAGAGCACATGTCGACCGCAGTCAGGACAAACATAGACCTGGTTAGGTCTTGGATTCGGCCTTCTTGCAGCAACATTTCCTTGATAGCTGGCCACAACCCCTCGCCATTCGGTTCTGTCCGCTGCAAGTTGTTCCCATTGCTCGTCTGCAATACCGCAGGATTTTAGATTTTCATGGAGAGCGTCTTTGAACCTCTTTCGTTGACCGCCACGCCTTCTTCTACCGCTTAGCAATTCACCATAAAGTGTACATTTAGGAAGGCGGTTATCATGCATACGATGAACGTGACCTGCCCATCTTAGGCGTGCTCTTGAAATAAGCACCTCAATTGGAAGGCTATTTGCTCTTCTGAGTACTTCCACGTTTGATATGTGATGGAACCAACGGATTTTCATCATACTTCTGAGGTGTCTTTGCTGAAAACGTTCTAATTCTTTCACATGACGACGGTAAGTGACCCAGCTTTCACATCCATATAGCAGTGTTGGAATGACAACTGCTCTGTAGACAGCCATTTTCGTTGACAAAGCAAGGTCGTGGTTGTCAAATACTCTCTCTCTAAGTCCCCAGAGTGCTCTAGATGCAGCGTTAATTCTATTGCGAATCTCGCTGTCCATGTTTGCTCTGTCATTAACAACGTTGCCTAAGTAATTGAACTGATCCACCACTTCAAGAGAATTTCCGTTAAGTGTAATGTCTATTTGGTTCACTTGATGAGGAGTTGACATAATCTTAGTCTTTCCAATGTTGATTTTAAGTCCCAAGGAATCATAGCTCTGGGCATACACATCTAAAAGTTCTTGAAGCTCTTCCGGCGTAGAGGCTAAAAGTGCACAGTCATCCGCATACTGGAGATCACAAATGAATCGTGTGCGTGTCTTCGTGAAAACTCTAAAGCGCCCTATGTTAAAGAGACCGCCATCAAAACGGTATCTGAGACCTATTCCTCTGACTGTCAGTTTGTTGTCAACAATAATAGTTAGAGCAGTGGTAAACAAATTAAAGAGTAGGGGTGCCAGGACACATCCCTGCCTAACTCCAGTGAGGGTTTGGAAAGGTTCGGTTGCCTCATTATTATACATAACCTGGGCGTTGTTGTTTGTATGTAGACTGCGACATACTTCCACAAATTTTCTAGGGATACCTAAGCGGAGCATAATTTTCCAGAGCACTTCCCTGTCCACCGAGTCAAACGCCTTGGTTAAATCAATGAAGGCCATGTGAATTTCTCCTTGATGTTCGAGTGCTTTTTCTTGAAGCTGTTTAAGTGTGAAGATTAAATCCGATGTGCCTCGGTTTGGTCTAAAGCCACTCTGTGTTTCAGGAAGTAACTTTTCCATAACAGGTGTTAGCCTATTTGCCATCGCTTTAGTGAGTATCTTCCCTCCAACAGCCAGGAGAGCTATACCCCTGTAATTTCCACAGTCCGCAGCGCTGCCTTTGTTTTTGAAGAGGTTGATTAATAGTGTATTACGAAACTCCTGCGGAGCTTGACCACTTTCCCACTCGACATCAAATAGTTTTGTGAGTCGGCGCCGGGAGATTTGTTATTTTTTAGCTGCCCAATGGCGGTTAAGATCTCTTCCGTTGTTAGTGGTTTATCTAAGTCTTCGAAGGTGTCATATTGAGGGATAAGATTTATAATATCGTGATCGGCTTGACTTTGCTGGTTAAGAATGTTAGAGTAGTGTTCCTTCCATCGGGCTCTTATTTCCTGGTCTTCTTTGAGGAGATTTCCATTTAAATCTTTAATAGGGCACATATTTTTCCGACTGGGGCCGTACACTGTTTTTACTCCTTGAAAAAAATTCCTGTAATCGTGTGAATCGGCGTACATGAAACGGCATGAAATGTATATTTTATTTGTTATACATTTGTACATATAACTTTTTCAATGACATAAATATCAAACACTGAACATTGACATCTACTAGTTTTGAATACGCAAACGAACAGGCTTTTCCATGTGTTGCTGTCACCTTAACTGGCTAGCCAGTTAAAAGTGATTTTCAATGTCGATTTTCGCTCATTTTTAGAGTTTTGCTCAATTCATCAATATGTGGACGACATACAATTATATTTTTTCTTTCGGCTTTAACGATTTTTACTAGCAAACGATAAGATTAACTCTGACCAGGCAACAATTGATGAGGTCCCCAATGCTCATGGATTAGCTCAATATTACTTCATTTAGCACACAAGTCAAAGCCTGGTTGCTGTCGAATAGATAATTTGTTTATTGTATTAGTCTTATAATTTTGTTTTGTATATAGTTTTATATTATTTCTCTAATTTTTCAGTTGTATGGAAGAACAACCTGAGGTTGAATACTGCCAGCCCATTTAATATGTATCTTTGTTTATTTTACTGTAAAGTTATAAATGTACTTGTATCTAATTTGCTGTTAACAGAGATTGATAAAATCAAACTTCTATACAACATGGCGCAGAAAGTGAATATTTTATTGAAGTTCATGAGCTCTGAATGGTAGTAAGTCTTTTACTATCGCTAACGACCGGCTCTAAAAGTGTTTGAAGAAATAATAACAGTATTTAATCCATATTAGATGTTTGAAGAAATATATGTGGAGTAACGCGACTTTTTGTGTATCGGCTGTTCATAACTTCCAAGAATTCATCGCGAAATCATTCAAAATTATGAGTTTTTTAGGAAAAACGTGCATCAAATCCTTATTCGTGAAAACATAAATGAGTAATCCGAATTCAATGCGTTAATCGCCATTTGGTTCGTAACTCAGAGTCGTCCAGGCACCATGAAAATACTTCATATGCAGTATTAAAACTTATAGAATATGGATACGAAGCCTTGAAGAGAAACAATTGTGCCACTCTATTTTTATCGACCTATCAAAGGTTTTCGATTTTGGAAAGAAAAACTTGAATACTAGGGAATAAGAGGACCAGCACTTCTCTTACTTAAATCCTACCTAAAAGACAAACCAAAAATAGTACATTCCCATGGAACAAATAGTCTACTACTATATATAAAACGAGGTGTCCCCCAAGTATCAATACTGGCCCCCCTCCTGTTTGTCATATACACAACGACTTACTGGACAATATGAAAGCTAATGGCATTAATTTAACAACCCTAATGTACGCAGATGATATTACTTTTAGCATTAGAGCTCCAGAAAAAACAAATTTGGAAGATATCAGTGACACGGTGCTTACAACAGCTAAATTGTGGTTCAACAATAACGAATACTTCCTCAACGAAAATAAAACTGATTCAATGTCATTCTCATAAGCAAAACTAATAACCAATCCTCCACGTTCCTAGGTATTAACTATGATGCCTCAGTGACATTCATGCTTAGAAGAATAACCTCCGTTGTAAACTCTGAAGCAGCATTCACTTGTTATCATGCCATATTTCGCTCTGCAATGAAATATGGAATGCAGCAAACATTCACATTCAAATAATCCTAATTCTACAAAAAGCAGCGATTCAAGGAATAATGAAGAAAAGTCACAGTGACTCTTGTAAGCCATTATTTAAACAATTAAATATAATGACAGTTTTTTCCCTAATAATTTATGAAAATTTTTGCTATCTAAAACATTTAAGTGATTTTCAAACGTTCAGTGATGACAGTGATGTGCACGACCACAACACAAGGCATAAGGAAAATCTGATTTGTCCATACACAAGACTTAAAAAAACAGAACAATAAATATGAAAGTGCTCAGCATAAAATAATTTAAACATGAGCAAAGAAATTTTTAATTATTTAAATGTGTAATTTTAATTTACCACTTTTATTATTTTTATTGCTTGTATATACCGAGTGCAACAGGATCGTGGGTATGCATACTTCCCTTTTCTCCTTTAGTTTTAAAGATAATTAATTGAACTTTAGGATGTACTACATACATAATAAGTGGCACTTTTTGACATACAATTGATTTTTTAGTGACACTAACTTTCGATTTTTAAAAGGAACACCCTGTATATTATTGCATTTTTGAATTCTGCATAATTTTCTGAATCCAACGATGCCAAATAAGTGACTCAAACAAATTTTTTTTATATAATTTTTAGTTTACCATTTATAAGTGTGCCATGACGGTTCCAATCTATTCTAAATGATCCGTGTAATGCTACAAAAATGGAAATCTCCTTAAAAACACTAAATTACCTGATTTATGAGCAAATAAAATTCACCAAAATTGTTTTTGATGCAAAACTCATTTTTTTCAAATGGAAAAATATCAGTACTGTGGTACCAATTATTGGTACTATTAATAAGGAATTTATTCATATGTCGTATTAAGAAAATACAACTTTATTCTATAATTAACTTGTTACACATAAGGTGGTTTTGGAATACAAAAAATTAATACAAAACATTACAACAGTTGTTCAAATGCTGTCCATTAACGTCAATGCACTTCTGAACTCGCATAGTTGTTTCTCAAAGAACATTCGCCGATTGCTGGACCATTATGCTATTAATTGCTCGTCTTCCTCGTAGCTCCAGGTCTTCACGGGTTGTAACGGCGGTTGCATGGACAATATTTTTTAAATGACCCCAAACAAAGAAATCAAGGGGCGTTAAATCATGTGACCTTGGAGGCCACCTCGCAGAACCATTCGTCAAAAGTATGTTTTCTCCGAACGCCATCTTGTTGGAAATACATTCCCCGTCCTAAATCTAAAGGTAACTCATCTAAAATGCCCTCAATCTCATTTTCTAGGAATCTCAAGTACCTGGCACCAGTCGGAGGTTCTTCAAATATTATTGGACCAATGATTCTACTACAGACTATTCCAAGCCAATTTTGTGACCAATATTCTATAATTTGTCGGTTAAATAATCCCAAATTTGTAAACCTAGACTCGTCCGAAAATAAAACCAGTTCCAAAAAATCATTGTTTGGGTGCAGGTTATAATACAAAATCAAATTGCAATATACCATCTTACGTTCGTAATCACTTTCGTATAAATGCTGGTGCGACTGGTATTTAAAAGATTTATAGTGGTATTTGTGCAAAATTCGGCTTACTGTTTGGTGTCTGATGTCCAATTCAAACCCAACTTGCCTTAAAGAAACAGTCTTATCAACTTCTATTCAAGCCTTTGTGCATAAAGGTCGGTAGCTGCAACTACATTTCTTTTACATTCCCCATAAATAATTAACATGTCCACTTTTTTATCTCTTGTATAAATTTGCAGCATTTTGAACACAATTAACAAGAACTTTAACCAATTTTGAAAGATACAATAAAAACACCGTTAACCCAACAAATGTTTGACAGGCTAAATATTTCATTGTTTTCAAAGCAACCTTAGTTATTTCTTAACATTTAATTAGAACAAAATTTTATTTTCTTAGTATTTATCGCACGTTTTAATACAACATATGAATAAATTCCTTATTAATAGTACTAATAAATGCTACCACGGTACCGACATGGTTCCATTTGAAAAAATTGAGTTTTGCCCCAAAAAACAATTTGGGTGAATTAAATTTACTCATAAACCAGGTAATTTAGTGTTTTCAACGGGATTTCGATTTTTGTAGCATTACACGGGTCATTTAGAATAAATCGAAACCTTCATGGCACACTTAAATGGAATACTAAAAACTATATTATAAAAAAATTGATGTTTGAACTGTCACTTATTTGGCATCGTTAAGATTCAGAAAATTATGCAAAATTCAAAAATGCAATAATATACAGGGTGTTTCATTAAAAATCCAATGCACTTCCTACGCATCATGCTTATGGTGGCCAAAAACAGAAGAAAAAACAGCACAGGGAAAGTTGCAAAAACTGCAACGCCTTGCCTGTTTAGGGACTACAGGAGCAATGCACTCGTGTCCCACAGCAGCTATCGAGGCTATGCTTGAGCTACTTCCCTTGCACTTACATGTAAGGAAGGAGGTGGCACTCAGTGCCTTACGACTGCACCAGGCACATAAATTCAAACCAGGTGATCTGGTTGGTCACTTAAGGATTCTGGAGGAAATCCATCTGAAGTCCATGACCAAACCCACTGACTCAATGCCAGTCAAACAAGACTTTGACTGCTCGTTTGACGTGCTAATTGAAAGTCGTCAGACGAGCATGATGGAATCACTGCGACTGGAACAGGGGTCACTTATCTGGTATAAAGATGGATCCAAGATGGCCGAAGGGGTAGGAGTGGGAGTAGCAGGGCCGAATTGTAGGCTATCCAAAGCCCTCGGAAACACTCCAACTATCTTTCAGGCAGAAATTTATGCCATAGATCTATGTGCCCAGGTATGCCTAAATAAAGGCATCCGAAGGGCAAAGATCTATATACTATCAGATCGCCAGGCAGCACTAAAGGCTCCAAGGTCCTATATCTTTGAATCTAAAATTGCCTGGGAATGCAGACAATCCCTGAAGCAACTGGCTAATAACAACAAGGTTACCTTGATGTGGGTGCCAGGGCATGAGGGAGTACAAGGAAACGAACTTGCCGATAGCCTTGCAAAAAAAAAAGGAGCTGAAGCACCGTTCATTGCACCCGAACCGTTTTGTGGCCTAGCCAAGGGACATATAGCGGAGGAGATCCAAGAATGGGAAAAGGATCAGAAAAAGTCCTACTGAAGGAATACTCCAGGCTAGACAAGCGAAAAAGTTTCTTCTCGAACTTGAAAAGTCCGAATTAAGGCTAATCACAGGCCTTCTAACTGGCCACTGCCCCTTGAGATACCATCTCAAGAATATGAGCAAGGCGGTAGATAATAAATGCAGATATTGCGATACTGCAATTGAAACTGCGGAACACATACTTTGTGAATGCAAGGCGTTAGTCCGCACTAGGTTAAAATTCCTAGAACAGGCGGAATTAACGCCGGAAGACATAGGGAAATTAGCCCCAGGAAAATCACAAGCTTTGTAAAAAATCTTGGAATCCTGGGCAACAACTAGATGTAGGGTAAATCACAAAAGATCTTTTAGGTCGAAGTGAAGTAAGACTGTTCGAAGCCAAACGACTCCGTAAAACAATCTACAATCTAAAAATCAAATGTTGTTTTTTCAATTGCATGTCAAAAAGTGCCGCTTATATGTATGTATTATATCCTAAATTTCAATCATCTTCAAAACTAAAGGAGAAAAGTGGGGGTATACCATGATCCTGTTACACCCGGTATACATTTTTAACAATTTTTCATTCACAAATTTTATGAAAAATTATTTGGTTTAAATCTATTTTTGAGGGTCCAAATGCAGAAAAACTGGCTTTTGTAAAGTTCGGCGCCCTGCATCTTTTGGAAACTATAGTTTGGTCTGACAAAAAAAAAAAAAAGTTTAAAATGTCGAGATCTACAATTTTTGTTCTTACACTTTCTCCTTTCACCAATAGGGAGATAAATCAATTTTCTGGCGATTCCGAAGCACGCAGGGATAGGCCAACCTGAGATTTTACCTTTGTAACCACCAGCAACACAAAAAATTTAGCTTACCAACGATTTTTCCAATCTACCCCGTTTTATTGACTAGTATAAGTCAGATTTGTATGGGAGGGCAAACAAATAAAATAGAGATTATATACACAAAGTTTTTGTTTTATTAAATTTTGTCATACAATGGAAGTACACAACGCCTCCTGCACTCATACATTACATAAACTTAAAACTACATTTTACATTATACTATTTAAATAAAATCATTAAACATAATACAGAAAGGTATAAATTGCTTAATTATTGTTGAAGACCGATTCTTTACTAGTTTATTTTAATATCAAAAAATAAAATGAACTCTTTTTATGTTGAACATAAAAACTTTTTGTACGTAGATGATATTTTCCAAGCGCCGTCATGATGAAATGGAATGATTGGAAAAATCCTTCGAGATGATACGAAAACACCTGAACAATAAAGAGAAACAGTCATTAATATTCCATTGTATTCAACCAAATGTGTACAAAGATCAACTTACCAGAAATTTATTTAATCACAAGCTAATCTAATAGGGCTGATGCCTTTGGTTGCGTTGTCCGCCACCACCACCGCCGCCACCTCTTTGTTTACCACCTTGGTATCCAGATCCACCTGAAAAGGAAAAGCAGTATAAAAATTTTAATATTATAGCAATCCTACTCACTAATTAAACTCAAATTATTCTCGCCACCTGCGTTGTCTATTTGGCACTATGTTCTTCTATTGATAATTTTTATACATTTATAAAAGTTACAATCACTTTTTGAAATTTCGACAAAATAGCTGCAACTTTGTTTTCAAAATTTTTATGGACGCAGTTTGTGTGTGGAATCGGAAACTTTGCACGACCTTTATGATAAACGCAGGCTACGACCGAATCAAGCAGAAAGACTCTAAGAATTTTCTAATAGGATGCTAAATACGACACAAAAAAAAAATCAAACTTAAAAAGGTCAACGGTTACTTGAAATTTTGGCTTGACTTGATGGTGTCTATTTAAAAAAGTTAATAAAAAAAAGAAAGAACAGACGAACAAGGCAAATTTTTCTTCTATCAAATCGAGAGAGAGAGAGAGAGAGACATCATCAAAACAAGTGAAGTGAAATTGGATACAGAACTGAGGTGCAATTAAAATAATTCAACGGCTAGAACACCACCAAAAGTACCTTTTCCACGTGTGTTATTACTGCGTCCACCACCATATCCTCCGTCATAGCCATATCCCTGGTCTGCATTCAGGTATAAACAAATTATTAAACAATACTGTCTTTATTTAGTACTGACTCGACAATTTTAATGTCTTTTTTCTTAATATCGTAATACCAACCCTTTCTGATAGTTTTTTTTTTTAAGTAAAAGAATGGAATAAAGCTGCAAAATTTCGAAAAATTCTTACAAATGCGCATAAATAAGGGAAAAAAGCACAAGGGTTGGTATACCACAAACATCTGCAAGAAAAATCTGAGCTAATTATGTAACTTAGGTGTAAGAAACACAAATACTTGAAATAATTAATAAAATTATGGAAATACTTGTGTTTAAATGTATTTTGTTGAGCTGCAGCTTAAAAAATGAATGACTGTGCTTTTTACGTGCATGGGTAGAAGGTGGAAAATGGAAAACACATTATGAAATGAGTTTCAACAAATGCTTTATTCAAGCTCTAGAGTTATTTCACAATGTATTTCCATATATATAAAGGTCAACATGCATAAAGTATAGGAACAAAACAAGTGTTGACTATTTGTAAATATATTATAATATGTAAATAAACGTATGTTAAATGTCGTTTTGACAAACAACTCGTCTGAATATCACACTTATTGTCTGTCCGTCTGATTTAACTATAAAGGTTGGCATACAGAGCAGCAAGGCACTGATAGATAACCAACAATGCTAACAACTTAATTAATGCCTGTTGGAGTATTTACCATAGTTGCCATAGTTGGAGTAATCGTATCCACCATAGCCCCCGTATCCACCTCCGTAATAGTCATAACCACTACCATAACCATCATAGCCATAACCTTGACCGTAACTACCATACCCACCATAGGGTTGATTCCAGTTCTGTCCTCCATATCCTCCTCGACCTCCTCTGCCGCGGGTACCACCACGTCCACCAATACGGCCACCGCGTCCCATAACGCCCATCTGGTCAGGTTTAGGGGTGGCTTTCTTTACATCTACCTGAAATTGTTAATTTTTTGTTAGTACATCACAATTTTCCTCAAAAGGTTTTCTCTTTAGCAAGTAACATCAGAGTGTTTTTGTCTTCAAATACATTCAGAAGCAGAACTGACAAATTTTAACATCATTCAATGAAAATAGGACTCTAAATTTGATTCTCGAGTATTAATAATAGTTTGAGAATATAAAATCGGCATTTATGCACTAGTACTCTATTTAGAACAAGCCATATTTCCACCAGCGCGGGTCATAGGTCCAGGCAACTGCCTAGGGCGCCAAAGAAATCTCGAGTAGACAATTAAAAATAAACAAAATGTTTTCTGGATCAAGTAATTAGGACAAAATAAAAAATCCGACAACACTGTCCGGTATGAATTACAGACGAAATTGTTATTTTAGTTCATTTCAACAAAGTGCCTGCCTTGTTTTAAGTGTTACTCTAATGCCTGTTTAATTAATGTGAACGATAACTTAAAATTATAACATTGATATGTAACTATATCCACTTACTCGTCTTTTAATTTTTATACTCGAATTTTGATGCGACTTTTTCCACTAGCAATTATTTTAAAATTAGGGTCATTCTGTAGTTTATCCACTTCATGATTTGTGATTATATGAAGTGTTTGTGACTAATGAAACGTTTCGCAAATGTATAATAATCGAAGAAATTCATGGGAAAGTAGAGCGAATAGTGGTGCTTTGGATGTAAAAACGAGTGAAAATACGATGCCTATGTCATTTTTAAACGATTACCATTGAAATAGTCACTTTAGGGCAGCGATACTTAAGATAAAGAGTTATGACATAGCATTATATCTACTAAAGTCGAGGTAAGAATTCGAGCGATGCACGTCACGAGTGGTCTCATTAAAGAAATTTTAATACTAACATAATTTTTAATCATTAATTACGTTAAAGAGTAATTCTTGACACCCAGTTATTAAGCTTTTTTCAGAAATAGGTACAGTTTAATGGGGCTTCATGATTCTTAGCAGTATTGTCTTATTTATAGAATCGATCTGTGACGCGCATCGCTTGAATTCTTGCCTCGACTATATACCCTATTTGGTTTGCAATGACCACTACGTAATGGACCCAAAATAGAGTAAAAATACGACAATTTCAGGTCATTTTCATATGAAAAACATTCAAACAGTCATTTCAGGGCAACGGAAAATAAGGGTCATGACAAATTTGAATGTTTACTAGGGTAACGACGGAACTCAATAAAATCAATGAATTACAGTAATAAGCAATCAAATGCCATGACTCTTATTTACCCTTGCCCTAAAATGACTTTTTCAATGCAATTTTTTCTGATTATTAAACATTTTCGCAACGTATTATTAGTCCCAAACGCTTCATATAATTCTCTTATTAATATACCCACAAAAAAACAAAAAATCGAGAAGTGTATAAACTGATGCAAAATTACTAAAATTAGAAACAAAATCTAAATTTTTAGTTGTATTTCAAATGCCAAAACAAAAAATAACCTGTGGCTATAAAAGCACTCCAATCGAAAATACAGCTATTTAATGCAGCCTTTTAATTTTTGTATACATGCCAAGTTGAAAACAAGTGAAGGAGAATGACGAGCAACATGCTAAACTTTCCAAATGAAATATGCGTACATTTTGATTACTCAGAACCCTATCTCAAATATTCTGTTCACAGTCTATTATCAAAGTTATTAAAACTTAAGATAAGACTCATTAAAAAAATAAAACAATAACAAAATACTAGATTTGTTATCCATTATGTTTAATTTAGTCATACCTGCAGTTAATTCTTATCTTAGTTTGATTTCTGATAAACTAGATCAAAAGACGAGGATTCGTGCAAAACCCGATAAATCCAATTTTGATGGAAAATGAGTTATACATCGTTTCTTTCTAATTGAAGGTTCTTCTACCGTTATATATGAAAGCAGATTCAAAGCAGGCACTATTTATATATAAACTCGATCATTTCGAGCAAATACCAATAAATCCAATATTTGGAGACAAACTTGAAATAGCTATATTTTATTGCAACCTGTTACTTTTTGCAATGCTTTTAAAATAAATGCTTTTGATAATGAATTCATTTAATCAATTAAAGAAAAATCATAAGAGAAAAATGTATCATTTCAAAAACTTGGTGCAAAAGCCGATGAATCCAAAGATTTTTGTTTTTTAATAAGAACTTTGCACATGAAAATAATGCGTTTTTAACCCAATCTTCATGAAAACCGTACTAAAACGGTTTAATCTTGCCTCACATTTTCTGTGTTATTATTTGTGTATTAAGTGCTTGCGCCAATTACGAGAAATGCGGCACAAAAGCAATATGACAAATAGTCGCACATCAGCTGTTTTGTGTAGAATTGTAGTGTTGAAAAATGCTGACAAAAAACTAAAAAAATACAGTACCCGGCCTCGAAAATTGTACGTAACTGTAATCTTTAAAATACTCTATAAAGACAGGATTAAGCAAAACTCCCCACACAGTATTTCATATGACATTTCTTCGGCAAGTATTTTATTATACCAACATGCAAGTTTAAGGTCACTGACAAAAAATACTTAGAATTTTTCAAAACACGTTTAGACATGATCAATTGCTCGGGAATTGATGTTTTGTTTTCTTAACCGCCTCTCAAGTTACCGAAGCAACCCCCTGGAACATCTCAAGGATCTTGTGCTAGGTAAAGAGAGACGAGGCTTTACAGTTTAATGAGGACCCCGAAACACTCTTGGGGCAATTTTTTTTAATGAAAAATTGTTTCGCCTTGCGGGAATCGAACCCACTTCACTAGGCAACTCAGTTTGTTAGCCAGACGCTTTAACACACTGAGCTACCATAATTGATAATTGTATGTTCACACTCCTACATGTAAAGTGTCATTTTGCAAGCAATATGATAATCAATTCGCGTATTTATGCCAAGTATCTTGAAATTAAAAAAAATATATATATAAAAACAATTCCGGCGAATATCAAGAACGCAACAAAATTGAACTGGTTGCTTTACTCAGTCAATTGTTTTTATGGGCGGTTCCAAATTAAATCACCCCAACTTTTCCGGTTTTCCATGCCCATTGTTTCAAATATTTTTCAGTCCAATAAAGAGATTACTGAAAACTAGACGTCACTTCCGAGCACAGGAAAATTTAAACGCAACTCGGCCATTGTATAATTTGAAATTACGAGCTATGATAAATTAAATATTGGAATTTACAATTTGTAACCTTAAATTTTACACTTTCAATATGTTCCTATAGACTTTTCCTAAAAATCGTTAACTGATTTTTCAATAAATTCTCCCAACTTTTTCCTCAATTTTTGTAACTTATTTTGACTATTCTCAGCACGGTGAACCCTTCACTTTACGCACCAACAGAAGTACATAAAATAACGCTTCACACGTCACAGAATTTTTTTAATTCGTTACTGGATTTTAAAACAAGTTATAGTCGAGTTCATCCGTTCTCAGCACTCAAAAAACGCAACAAAAACTTTACAATTATCATCGCCGTTGGTCCAAGCGGCATGCTGTCATCAATCAAGCTGGCGCACATTAAAAACCTATAAAGGTGAGCGAGTCAATTTGCGAACGAAATAGTACCGAGTACCGGTGTTTTAATGACGTTGAGCTTTTTTGAGTGTCGAGAACAGATGAACTCAACAATCCAGTTACAAGTTTTAATTGAAAATCAAAAATCACCCGGCTTTAGGCCGCCATTTTGTCTTCGAGGATTAAGATTATTGCCTGCCTTGTGGAATATTTAGAGGTGCCTAAATAAAGCGCCGAACACAAATACAGCCCGGTAAACTCTCGAGTGAAAATAATTATAGTAGATATTATAAAAATTAAATATGTAAAGAAAACTTACCTCTTTGTCTTTGATGGTTTGCTTTGGCGTTTTAAGGAGTTCGTTTACTACTTGTTCGGATTCAAATGTGATAAAGCAGAACCCTTTCCTCTGATTCTTTGTCTTATCGAATGGCATTTCTACTTCAATGATCTGAAAAAACAATAATTAGTGATTTGATGTACACCCATTTTATATTTTTCCAACTCACGGTTCCATACTGGCCAAAGTAATTTTTGATGTCGTCATCTGTAAGTTCTGTCGTGAGTCCACCAACAAATATTTTACCATGTCGTGCTTTGGCTTTTTTGGGATCAACTTTTTTGTTGTTGATTACATGTTCTCCAGCGGCCACAACTTTGTCAATTGATTCTGCGTTATTGAACACTATGAAAGCGAATCCTCTCGATCGTCCTGTATTTGGATCTGTTTTTACATTTATGCTTTCTATTTCACCATATTGACCAAAATGGTCTCGGAGTTCCTCTGAAAAGATAATAGAACAAATTAAAATATTTAGAACACAAGTGTACAAGTAAATGCCACGAGTGGTGGAGACGGTAGTGGAATATAGTCGACCTATCGTAGAATGGCACAGACTTCTGGCACTATTTACAATTTATCTTACACCAATTAGGGTACGCTAGTTCTATACCAATCTCCCCTTTGTTCGCCATCACTCGTGGCGTTTACCTAACATTTTATAAAAAAGCAAAAAGTTAAAAACAAAATACTCACTATCTGTGGTTTCCCAACTTAATCCGCCAACAAACAATTTCCTGCAAATAAAATTGAAACAGTTAGTATTGTTGAAGACCAATGTTAGTTCCTAAGCATATCTTTTAGTGTTTTTTGATAATGCTTAAAAATTAATTTACTTAAGTTTTACTATACAACAAAATGCAATAATATATAGAAACTGCAAAGATTTAATCCTAGTTCAATCAAATGGATCTGCAATCTCAATCAAAGTAATCTGAAATTTACAGTTAAGCAGAGAAAAAAAATCTGAGAAAATCTAAAGAGCAAAAGTTATTGTTAAAACAAACATTTAAATTTAAAAAGGGACATGATTATGAATTGTCCAAATTTAATTATTAACGTTGAGTTTACTAAGTGTTTGGCAGAAGAAGTGCCCAAGGATAAATACCATGGGTCCAAGTGCTCCAAGTCCTCCCCATATTCCATCTTCCACTTAGCTGACTCAGCCACCTGGAGAAAAGGAAGTATGTTTAAATTGGATAAGCTTGGTATCCTAAAAACCTGGCATCCTACACCGGTCCCGATTTTTGATAAATTAAAACCCAAGAAAAATATAAAATTGCTAAATTTAACATTAAAATCCACTGAAAAGCAAATTTCATATTAAACCGACTATATGTTTACTGCTGAAAAATAGAAAAAAACATTCTTTGTCAATTCCTTGAACGAAAATGTATACAACTGGAAATTCAAAATGCGCGCCAATACGAGCGTCATCCGCCATTTTCTTCTCGTTTGCAACGAGTCACCTTAATCTTGATAAAAATTGCCAAATCATTATTGATTTAGGTAAAACATAAAAAATACATATAAATCGGTATTGGTTATGTGCTAAATAAAAGAATGAGATTAATAAATAAACACAAGCTACTTCGCATTTACAGATGATCCTAGATTTCAAATGAGACGTGATCAAGGACGTAATTACTAGATTCGGCTTCGAGCTTAATACTTAAATTGAAAAAAAATAAACGATAATACTAAATACTGTAATAAATGCATTGTTATTTCTGTTTATATTTTTTTTTACTTACCTATCGTCATCGCGACCAGGGGTGTCTGCGCTTCCACTGTCTGCTGGAGGAGCGTCACCGGCACCGTTTTGTTGTCCATTTTCCTGGTTTTGGAAACTCTGATCGGCAGAAACGTCTTTAGAAAAATCTTCTCCGTTCTCCATAGGACAGTCTTGAGTGGCCATATTAAATTTATATAAATTAAATGTTATCTCACTATAAAACTAAAATGACTGACACAACACGTCCAACTCGTACCAGCACAGGAAGAGAAGAGAGCGAAAGACGCCGGCTGCCAGGCTAGAGGAGATCGTTATAGATTTTCCCCCACACGTCACACCCGGTCAACCGACGAATCACAGACAAGGATTTCTTAACCGGTTCTACCTTTTCATGCGCATTAGTTTGTTGAGGAATGCTTGTTTACAAAACAATTATGAACTGGGGAAATTTCGACTTTACCATCTATTGGCGGTCAAATTAAATTTAAATTTGAAATTTAAATTATTATTCTTGTCATTCAGAATTGTAAATTTATCGAACGTACGAAGATATGATACCGATTATATTTTACAATTATATTTATATTATAGAACAAAACAACATAGCTTGATAATTATTATAGAATATCTCATGAACATGACTTTTTTACGCGCAACTGTACTACTAAACCAATTATTGATTTTTAGATTTTGTTTGAAATTATATGGCTTATATTCACGTTGTATTAGTTTTAGACGAGGTCTTGTACAATGTTCTAATATTAAAGTTTTTAGTATTAATAATATTGTTTTATGTAAATTTTAAAATAAATTATTAGTTACCGTATTTTCATGTAGGTATATTATTCTTTGTAAACGACCTTTAGGGTATAACGTATATACCTGTACCTGTTTAGGGACTATCTATCATAAATTAGATAGTTATATAGAACTACCTATACCTGGACAAATTATGTAGGCACCTACCTGATGGTAAATAAAGGTACTGTCTTTCTGTTTATGAAATTATTTGATGGACATTTGGGCACCTCTAATACGTACCTACTAATATGTAAATATATATATTTACTTAATTGCTATTCACGCGTTGAAAAATATTATTTTCTATAGGCCTCAATGTACACCTATCGGACCTAGATAATAAATATATATGCTGTTTTATTCAGTCTTGCATACAATTTAGATTAGGATAAAAAATAATTATTTTTTTAAATATGTATATGTATAGGTACCATTATTATTGGAGAATTAATCACAACATTCTCTGTAATATATATGACATCAGAGTCTATGACATTTTCAAGGAGATTAAAAATTTTTGCATACCTGGTTCTAGCAGCTGGATAATTTGTTTTTTATTTAGTTATTGGATATATTCTTGATTAGGAATTATAAAAGAAAATGAAAGTAATCTGCACTCCAACAAAAATGATTTGATAATAAATTCTAATATGCGAAAATCTGATACAATGTGCCATTCAAAAATTAAAATTTATCATTTCCAATTAATGCTGGAAGTGAAATACACCTCATACAATACAGTATCTCGCCATTGAAACGTTATATTTCAGAAAAATGATTTTAACAGATCAGTATTATCTCTATACAACGTTATAGTCGTTACATAGGCAGTATTATCTTTCTTTATACAATTGGGCCTAAGTGGGCCTAAGAAACAGTATCTCTACCACAATATGCAAGGGTTTGCTTGTTTGTAGAGTTAATTCCGACCCTTTTTGTGGAAGTTGCGCACCGTTGGAATTGACAGAAAATGAAATTCTATGAAAAAAGTCTTATAAATTTTTTTCATAAAGTCAATAATTAGTAGTATAATGACTGTAACAATTACAGTATACCAGCATAACGACTTGGAAATAGCAATTTTATAAAAACAGGTACTTCCAATCATTTTCGGTGAATAAAAGCATATTACAATGAGCGAAAAAATGGTAATAACCAAAAATAATGCTTATAAAGTGACGATCAATTTGCTTTTTTAAAATTTCTGTAGAGTTTGGTAAGTTCCTAGAAATGGTAGTTTCAAAATGACAAAAATTAAAGCTATATATTGGATCTGAAAAAATTTTACTTCTAATAAATTATACACAGCGTGTCTCACTTAAGAGTGTAACAGCGTAATAATTCTTTTGTTTTTTGTCTGATTGAAATTAAACTGGTCTCAAAAGATAGAGGTCTCCAAGGTCTATTTAAGACCACAAAATCATTTTCCATCTTTAAATGCACGGCCATCTACGATGCTAAATTATATGAAAAAAATCAAAAAAAGTCTTTGTTCGAAACCATTCAAACTCGGAATCCCAAGTTTAGTTAACTCTAAAAAAAATGAGTTCTTGATGAAAAAAATTCCAGTCCCAAATTCCTCGTTTTGATAAGCATGCTCTCGGACTCCTTTGTTTTTACTGAGATAATTTTGTAAATGCCAGATTAGTTGTCAAGAAAATCTGTTGTTTATATGTTTCAAAAAAATGAATTTTGAAATAATTTTTATTAAAATGAAAAAATGCGGACGCCATTTTGAACTTACCAAAAGCAAACCCTCGCAAAGGGCAGTGAAGATTCTAAGACCTATTTACTAGCAATTTATAAAAAAAAAAGAAATTCGATCAGCAGATTTTTTTCCAAAATACGGCATTATTACATTAATGCCAAAAATCGTTCATCATCATCAGTAAGGCATTAAAACTACCCTTACTTAACGACTGTCTGGTGGCATTGACGTGACTTTGGGCATTGGCCGCTTTTTTCGTTTTTTCAAGTGCTTGGGGCCCTAGAGAGGTTACAAAATTAATCAGTGATTGGTGCATAATTGACAGTTGCGAGTTCAAATTTCATCAGCCAATCAGCATTCTTGTTTTAAAATACTCAGGGTTCCAAGAACTTGAAAAGAAAGCGGTCATTAACATCCTGTCAGACGTATGCAACATACAATCAATTAGCTGACGTCAGCCAATTATTGACGTCAACTTAGCTGTCTATCTTCCTTGTTTATCCTAGATTTTCGTACTGCATTGTTGGTTATCTAACTTCCAGGCATAAAAAGTTACTTTCAACCACAGAGCTCACACTGAACTTCATTATTATGTTGGGCAAAATAAATAAAAATTGTTGAGTGTTTAGGCACCTATCTAGTAACAAAATTAATCATTTACTAAAATGTATTGCATAATTTATAGCATAGAATTAAACTTCACAAAAGGTAAATAAGTATTGTACAATTTTCATGAAGCCAAATGACAGAGATATATATGTATATGTATAATATATTTAGTAATATAATCTCTGTGAGCCAAATATGTACTTTGTTGTAGAGTTCGTAATGGGTTTTGCATACTTCCAGGCAGATAATTTCAATCCACCCGAGTCTCTCTCTCGCATAATATATATCATGCTATACTTTAGTAAATGTAAATATATATCGGTTATTAGTTTCTCAAAAAATCTGATTAAAAAACCGCCGTAGGCTAGAAAATGTACCGCATATTTTGTGATAATTATAATACTTTGGGGTATATCATATATTATCGTGGGAAGTGAAAAGTATACGAAAAATAATTTTCAGTTCTATATAGTACCTACCTATAGTTGAACGGGAGAAAATGAGGATTTTTGTTGTTTACCGTCCTATAGGCCCGTATAAAAGTTTATTTATATATTTTATAAATAGAAATTCTCAGAGAATTTAATGATTTTTGGGTATAAAGCATACTCCATGATTAGCTCTATCATGTAGTGTCGCTAGTTAGAAAATTTTTATTTATGCTGGCCGAATCCCGTCTCCGGCACTGGCACTGTCTGAGCAAATGGTTGTATGTCCGCGTTTTGTGTAACCCCTTTCCGCACAAGCTTCTGGCTTCTGGAATTGGGGTTGTCTAATTTCTGTGGTGTTTATTTATTTATTTATTTTATTATTTACAAGATGATTTTATTACAAGTGGATTCGTATAATCTACGATACCTATGACTATATTTAGTAAAGTCATATATTTTACTTTAAAAGTGCCGACGGGCTGACAGATCGAAATTAAATTGCACCCCACTAATGGAAGAATTTTTGCTATCTTTGAACCGCCATATTTATTTAATGTGTACCCAATAACCTACTGAAAATGTGTGGCAAAAATATGTCTGTCTGAGGTATATAATATTCGGATTCACGTTTAATGTAATATATAACATACCTGCAATTTTTAAGAGCACACGGTCGCACTAGCAAAAAATATATTTTTAGTTGGTTATTGGTATATAAAGAATAGGTAGCCAATTTTTGAGGATATAAAAACTCCACAAAAAAAATACAATCAATACCCTAGAATAGAATTTTCTGGCAATTTTACATTGTTCCTATAACAAAAATTTGTTTTTAACAAATGTCAAAATGTTAGATAACATCGAAAAATAAAAATAAAATGTAACTTTTTTAACATTCCAGGTAATAGGTGGTTTTGAGCGTCAAACTGACCAGGCTTGTTTTTTTAATATAGTTAAAAACAAAATATTAAAAATGTAAAATCCTGCGAAATCAGAATAAATTACCCTCAAATTAGAAATTAAATTTCAAAAGAATAATCTAGTGTTAGAATCTGACCAATACTTTTAAAAATCAACTGCTCAGTATTTGAAAAAAAATTCAAAAATATTTGTTATTTCAATATTTAATTTGTCTTCACATACTTCCAGATCATATTTTCGACAGTTTTCTTAACGTGTCATTTCAAACGAAATTTAAATTCGATGAAAAAATCGTACATATGTATAATCGGGCGTATATTTACTGGTCTGTTGAAAAACGCAACAAAAACTAATTATTAACGCAGGTGAACCATTCGGCATGGTCTTATCAAACAAACCGACGTAAATTAAAAACTAAAGATGAGTGATTCAATTTACAGGCGAGATAGTACAGAAAGTAACGGTATTTTAATGAAGTCGTAAAGTTTTTGTTGCGTTTTTTGACTGCCAACTAAATATACACCCGACTAAGTATATATCGCTTTGACCAAGTACCAGGTGCCCCAGTGAACGCGTTATATACTCAATTTCCTCGGTAGTATTTGTTATAAATTTTTGGTAGTTTTTTCTGAGGAATTCGATGGCGCTAACAAACAATATCTCAATATCTACAAGTTTTGCGAGATAAATCGAAGGGACAAAAAATGTCAGTTATGAGTTGTGCGATAAATATATATAAACTAGAATTCGCTCCGATTATTGTTATTATTCATAAATAATGAAATATTGCAAAATTAGGTGCTTTTAAACAAATCATTATTTCTCTGAAGAAAATGGGCAGATTCCATTGAAACAAAGCACTATTTTCAGTTAAAATTTAAAATCAGAATAGGCATTGAGAGAGCTGAAAACCGTAATTGTTGATAAAATTATACACCCTTAACTGTGAAATCCTGATACCATAATCGAGAGGTGTGTGTGAGATAGCTTGAACTGTGGCATTTTAAAAGTACTTTAAGATAACTGAAACTACTGAAAGATTCTTTTTTTATTTCAACTTTTCACCATTTTCTTTCCATTTAAAAAAAAATGGTTTTAAATAAATTCAATTTTGACATGCAAAAAGAATTTAAATATAAAATATTCCCAAATGGTTCAAAAGTACATGAAGAAGCAAACAATTTGAGAAAATAAAGTTTTTTCTGTGATGCATATTTGCCGAGATATTATAGCTTTTGTGTTTTCCCCGCCAAACTACTTAAATGAACCTTATCTGCCATAGATAATAATTTCTTACAGTAAATACTTAATCAGAACTCTTTATATATGTTAAACAAATATGTATATTTATCCGTATAGCTGTAAAAATGTTACAATTTTTATTTAAAAATTAATTACAACAGTTATAATGATAAATAATAATATTTAACATACCTGTTAAGGTGCACGTCACAAACTGCAATGCAATGCACGTTATTTCTACGATACAAACAAATATGCCTAAACGTAAATGCTGAGTATACAAGTTACAAATGCTGCCAGTTTTTAACGACTCGTAAAGAAGGAGGAAATAAAAAGCATAATAATATAAAAAGTTGTCACATTTATTTTTTCATTGCTAACTGATTTATGATAAAGTTAACATTTTTAAAAAATGTCATAGTTATAATTTTTGAAACAGAATTTTAAAATTAAACGTTAAAGTTCCACTAACTCAATGTAATTAAATAAATGATTTTTAATAAGTTTAAAATAAGAAAGAAGTGATTGAGAAAAAAAAATCATTTTATTGTAAAAGCGTGGAGTGCTTGATATCATTGTTATAAATATTTTATTGGTAGCTATTGATAAAAGTAGAATTATAAAAATATAGTAAAATTTTTACAATAAAATTAAACTTATTAAAAATCATTTAATTATATTGAGTTAGTGGACTTTCTATCGCTGTTGAACAAAATCTTAATATTTAAACATTATTTTTTACTTTTTAGTTCGGTTCGCTATTAAAGCTTATTTTTTAAGTTTTTTTAAACTATAATTTTTTTCGCCAATCTCCTCTTTTTTAATTGTCTATAACGTATTTGCCGTTGTATAAGCCCTTGTTAAACGCTAGTTCCAAATTTAATACATACATTATGGTGTAATATCAATTACTAGCGGATACTCAGCGGTTTCGAAAAGCTGGCGGGTATCAGCTGGTTTCTATATGTATCGGTGTTCATGATGCTAATTCTAAAATTCACCCAATCCAATATATTAGTGAGAAAGGGACCAAGAGATGAATGGCAAGAGAGTGACTAAAACTGTCATGTCGCTAGCGTCAACCTCAGGGAACCAGCACACCCTATTGTATAAGAGCCTTACCCTTCTATCGTACCTCTGGGAGGGTTAACCGTTTGTAATAAAATATATATCAATAACAGCGACGCTTCTGGCAAAATCTCGACAATAGGTTAGTCATTTTTTATTTTTATTTTATCCTGATGATCCTGGTGAGGACATTAGGACAAAGTTGTCAAATTATTGTATTGTCATCGGTCGTTGATAAGTGTGCAAAGTTCCAGTTTAATCTGACGGTTTGATGTAGATGAGAATCACCTGCAAAGATCCCGTTACAAACATACAAGTGAAGCTAAAGAAAAATGAAGCTAATAAAAGTGTGTTAACAATAATAAAAGCATGTTAAAAACTTTCAAATTCTGATCGAGTCATCGTGAAGATCAGGAAAAATTAACGCAATAAAAGAATGGCACTTTGAATTTTGACGGAAAAACAGATATTGATAATGTGAGTAATTTTATTGTTATAATCAAAACGTTCAAGATTTTGAGTGAATCATGAATATAAAAAAAATTAACTGATTTAAAAAACATAATTCTGCCGTAAAGTAAAGGAATTAGGCATTTGTCATCTAAGCATTAATTCTTCCCCTAGCTCCTGTCGCTCTCAGATACAATAAATAATAATAAATAAATAAATAAACACCACATAAATTAGACAACCCCCAATTCCAGAAGCCGGAGGCTTGTGCGGAAGGAGGTTACACATTGAAAGAACGCGGACATACAACCATTTCCTCCGACAGTGCCAGTGCCGGAGCCAGAATTCGAACCCAATTCAATTCAATTCAAAAATACTTTATTAAAGGTAAAAGTATACAAGGCTGCGTCCCCAGGACCTGCCCCGCGACCGACCCTGCGACCACTGCGTTGACGCGGTGGCGGATCGCAAAGTCGGGCGAGACAGGCCTGGTTCGGCGAAAGCAACAAATTAATAATAACAAAAACCCAAACTCCTTTTAAAATACAGATTTAAATCAGGTGGCCACATTACAAACAGACTTAAAAAATAAAGCTTAACTAAACACCGAACACTAAAGATTAATAACACTCGCGAACAAAAACACTATTAAATTTTGGCATAGACGCTGACACCACAACTCGAACACGGTGCCTTCCGCGAATTGCTCTAACGACGGGCTGCGCTAGGCTGGCCTAAACTGTGGCTTTACAAAATTTTGATTTAATAAATTTTTTGGTTCCGTTTCAAGGCTGATGTGTAGGAAAAGTGAATTTAGACACAAAAACGTACAAGCAGAAACGGAGGAACAACAAACGCAACAAAAATACACAAAAAACAAAAGAAGAGGGGGACAGGAAAGAATTAAAGACTGTTAAAGGTATGGAATATCAGTAAAAAGGTGGATAGTATTAGAGAAAGGTATAGTAGGGGGATTCGAACCCGGTGGTGCGATGTCTGTGTGATTAATCGCGATTGCCACCTCGGTAATATAATAATTTATATCGTACAAAATTCATAAAGTTTTCAAAATTGGTAGAAATGTTAAGGATAGCATAGGAATTACTAAACCGAATAGTATGCTTCATCCTCTAGGACGTCGGTTAGAGGATACTAAAATTGGTTCAAAAACGCAAATTGAGATAACATCAAATCTTTACGTTTTGAGGTCCTAGGAACCCAAAAAAGTAGTTTTTGAAAAATGTATGTGTGTTAGCACGATAGCGCCGAAACTACAGAACGGATTTGAATGAAACTTTGCGTGTGCGTTTCTTTAGTGCCCCAGAAGATCTGAAAAGGTTTTGGTTGAGATCGGATTACGTTTAGTGACATTTTGACGCAACAAGTTGTTTATTTTATAATTACTTTCAAGTTGCTATGGAACCATTGAAAAGCAGTTAAAATTCTGATTTCAACGATATATCACACTTCCACCCTTTCGATTTGGTTTCCGTGAAAAAAATTAAAAACAAAGCAAATACGGCATAGATCGCATTTCGCATGACATAATCGATGCGCGTAGCCGTTACGTCGTGAAACTCGTCACATCACGTGTCAATTCACGTGTGAGGCTTTCTTCTTTTTTTTCCTAAAATTAATAAATTAATAGTACTGTGGAAAATAAGGCCCACATATAAGGGTTGATTCCGATTAACGCAATAAATTGTAATCTTTACTATAATCTAAGAAAGGTTAATGCAATCAATGTGATTAATAAAATAGATGACTTACAAAACATCGTGTAAACTTTTAATAATGAAAAAGCCAGTCATGAAGAAATTGCAGATGTAGGAGAGCGAGTTGTTCTAGTTTTACACAATTCTACCTCCGCAGAAAAAAGTCTAGATGTATACAGATTAATGTCTTCTAACAACCTTGTTGTGAAAGCAAACAATACTCCAATGTTATCAAAACTATCACCAAATTCTGCTGCTGCTCGGCAACACGCATATCGCGTTTTTTACCAAATTCAAAAATGCAAAACCGTTACGCTAGAAGCTACTGATTGTCGATATGGAAAAACGTCGCATGATACAGTGTTAGTGTTATTTTGCGTTTTTCTGGATATCGAGTAGCAAATGTGCTGCAAGTTCTTGATATTACTTTATCACATTCTCCATAAATAACAAACAAATTTAAAAAGTCTTCGTGGGTGTAATTTAAACGTGCTGGCATTTTTTGACATAAGATAATGACTGATTGTTTCTAATCATGGCTATTTTGATGAAATTACAACAATTCATGAATTTCTAATAAAATCGCAAATACTTCAAAAAGTTGTAAGTTTAACCCCCACAATGCTAATATCAGAAAGAAGGGAATCCAATTTTACACAACTTGACGTAAAAAATACAGGGTGTTCCATTTGACCTAAACAAGTTTTCGCGGGCGGTTTGAAGTTGACAAAATGTAACGCAAAAAACGGAACACTTGGTATGATATTATTGAATTTATTTCAGTTGTAGAACGTAGTTCTCCTTGTGTTCTTTTTACGTGACAAGAAGCAAATAAGGATCTTTTACACGAAGAAAGTTATAACGGTTCTTGCAAACCGTTGCTCCTGTCAAATTTTCTATAAAATGTCAAATATCTCTGAAACGGAAAGGTTTAGGTATAGGATATTCATATTTTCGACTCAGAATTTTATGCTTTTTCGAAAGCCCTAAAATATATATGGTGTTCCATTTGAAATAAGCAAGTTAGTATCGACTTCCGGTATAAGCGGAAGTGCCAGCTGCTTGTAATTATTTTAGTTGGATTGGCCACACCGACATTAGTAATTTTCAAAATTTTCTGATGCGTACTTTTCTCTATATCGATCGATTCAGTTCCCGGTGAAACACCCCTGTATAGTGTACGGTGAAAAATAACATCGTGATTCCCGCTCTCGAAAACCTGTGAGTGATTTCGGTGTTGGGAGCAGTGTAGTTTCAACCCCCAGGGGCTGCTTAGGTCATCTGTGGTTGAGTAGTGGTTAGTTTCCCTGATATTCTCATAAAAACCCCGACCCGAGAATCCCGGCAGGTCTGGGACCAATAGCATGGAAGAGGGGGTCGTTTTTATACGTAGGGGGT
Source organism: Leptura quadrifasciata (assembly GCA_963675555.1). Taxonomy (NCBI): domain Eukaryota; kingdom Metazoa; phylum Arthropoda; class Insecta; order Coleoptera; family Cerambycidae; genus Leptura; species Leptura quadrifasciata. Next base: position 6,971,433 of record OY776675.1, read on the forward strand.
AGTTTCGAGAAGGTAGAGTAAAAAAATGCTACCATCGTGATTACCGCCCTCGAAAACCCGTGAGAAGCTCGTTTTCCCGTTTTTCGACGGATTTCGGTGTTGTGAGCAGGGTGGAGGTTGCTTTGGTCAACTGTGGTTTAGTAATGGTTAGTTTCCCATAAAAACCATGATCCGACGAATTCCCGCATGCCTAGGACCGACAGCATGGAAGAGGGGGTTTGGTTTTTATACGTTGGGGGTATAGTTGCAGGAGGGTAGCGTGAAAAAATGGCACCTACATCAAGATCCCTGTCCTCTAAAGCCCATAAAAAAATTTGTCCAGTTTGTATTATTTTATTTTTTAGGGATATTGCTATTACGGGCGGGAGTGGGTTCAACCCCCGGACGTCGGTCCAGGATACTCTAATGTAAATTAACTGAATTTATTATTATTAGATATATTAAAAGCTGGCAATTGGCGTGGTTTCTTCTTGATTGGGGTAGTACGCAAGGGTTTCAGAACTCGAAACCATCACCATTGTTTTTCTCACCCCCCGAAAACAGGGGGAAATGTATTGCAAAAGATCCTACAAACTTTTGATACTCGAGGGCTATTTCTATGACAAGTAATAATACTTAATTTGGTGAAATAATTGTTTAGGTATATGCTTCCGTTACCTTGGATACGAAAAATATAGCTATTACATTAAATTTGTCAGTTAGACATAAATTCCTGATGTACTTTTTTAGATATTTTTGAACGACAATAAATTTTTTATAGAAAAATGCCGCACTGCAAGGTATGTGGTCATAAAATATATTGAAGTTAATATATATCTTATAATATTTTTAGGAAATTAAATTGGGAAATGTGTGGCGAACATGCAACAAAATTAGAGCAGCGATTTTTCGCATGGGGATAAATCTTTTCGAATACTTTTTACCGTTGGATCCCAACAAAAATTGTTTAATATCTGGTATGTATACAAATTACCGAAAAAGCTTTTTATAAATTTAAACCTTTATATTGTCCGAAAGTTATTTGTGGCATTCTACGAATATTCTTTCCTATTATTTGGGTTTTCTACCACGGGCGCAGAGGCTTTTCCAATAATTCTATTATTTTGTAGATTCGGTGATTTGTTTTTGAAGAGGACAATAATACATGTGGTAGAAAACCCAGTATGAATATCGAATAGGCTTAAATAAGGGTATCATAATTACTGCAATAATAATAGGCGAGAGGATATCCCCCAAAAATCGGCTTAGAAATAGCAGTATGTGACCATGCAATCCTAATCGCCAAAACCAGTTTATTCCTATGTCTTTGAGGCCGCTGAATACGAATCCAATGTTATTTAAAAAAACAAAATGGGGCGTCTATGTCTAAATCGATTTTTTAGTAAAAAATGAAGCAAACGCTTTTTTATACTTTTTCACTTTCAACTCGCTATATCTCCGGCGGATTTCATGATTTCTTTTTGAAATTTTAACTGCATATTCCTGATGGCAGTAGCAAAAAATAAGCCCTATCCGACCTTTTTAGAACATTTGATATTCAAATGATAAATTTTTAAAGTTGCACGGACGCATTTTACAAATGTTCGTGTTCTATCGCAAAAGTTGAGTGACGAAGTTTCGAATTTCGAGAAACGAATTGTTTAGTATTAAAATATAATTAATCAGGAAGTTTTTTGAAAAGTTTCAGCCTTTAATGTTTCATAGAAAAAAAATATGAATTTTTAAAGTTGAGGGTCGAGCCGGGCGCGCACGTTTGGCACGCGGTAATGGCATCGGTAGACGTATACAAGCGTTTAGGAGAAATTCTTAATACGTAATGTTAATAAATTGTATATTTAAGTATTAATTGAGTTATTATGTTATCATATAGGTTTTTATTGTTAGTTGTTACTATAATATGGAAATGCTTCATCTTTAAAATATTGATACAAATTCAGCATTATTTTATATATGTGAAAAGACTATCTATGCGACTTTGAAAAACATGTCGAAAGAAGAATTGTTAAATTTAGCTCAAATAACTTATTTGTACATAGAAATATTTTGTAATTTTTTTGATAAAACGGTGTTATAATAATATATTCTGCATACTTGGATATTATTTGTATTTATAGTACTTCTTGCTAAAAATTGAATTATATTTTTAGAGTCACAATTTATATCTGTTGTCAATGGTCAGCTTGGTTCAACTATTGGACTTTCGGAGCAGGAAGTTGCAGAATTAGCAGATTATTTTCGAGTTCCGGATGGACGAATTTATTACACCCAGTTATGTGAAGTTATACATGATAGTGGTAAGTATAAATTTTCATTGTTAAAAATATAAAATCAAGGTTATTAAACTTATACGTTGCAGAAACATTTTAATATAAAACTATTAACTATTTACATATGTGTGGCACTGAATAATGTAACACCCCTCTAAAATTTTTAGTATTTACCCAATTTAAACCAAATTGGTCTAAAAAACACACATAACGTCGACTTATGAATTCAAAATTGTGTATCCTCTTCAAACGCAAAGCCATGACGTGAAGAGAAACATACCTACAATTTTTTTATGAAAAAAGTTCTTCGGAGTCATTTTAATAGCTTGAACGCAAATTTTGGTTTAATTTGAAAAAATAATAAATTTTAATAGAAAAAAGTTCCAAAATATCATTTAATGGCGATTAAATAAATGTATAAAATGAACTGTCCAAACAAAGAAAAATTGAAGTAGTCGAAATTAGTTTTTATTTTCGAATCAAGATACTTTCAGCTTAAATATTAACGTACATGCCGATAAAACTTAATAAATATACATAGCTATTTCTTTTTAATTTCAGTGCCTGACTTTCAAAAAAATGCTCCGTTAGTGGATGGACTAGAATGGGAAGATCCCCTACATACAAATAGATTAAGTATAAGTGAAGAAAGACGTTTAAATGTTCTTCTTACAAAAATAGCATCCATAGTTAACATGAGAAAGTTATTATTGAGGCCATACTTTCAGGATTACGAACTGGTATATCTTTCTATTTGATAAAATCTAATTCATTGTCATTAATATGTAACATGTATAAAATTTGTTTATCAGAATAAGTAATATTCGCAGAAGATAAAATTATAGAGTATTTCAATAACACCTTTAGAATATTACGATTTTTTTATTTATTTTTTTAAACTTTATTTTGGTGTCCACATTAAATTGACAATTATATTATTTAAAAATTACATATTATTTATCATTTTCATACAAAATTTATTATAATTTAATAATTTTACATGTCTCAATGGAATGAGGCATTCTTCGCGACAGCCCGTAAACTATAGGTATATTTTAACTTCTCTGTAAGCATACTTTGTGCTATATATAAACAATTGCCTGTAAAAAAAATTTAAAAATCCCAACAAATTTTTTGTCTCAAATTCTCAAAAACTAAGCAAATTGGGAAATCAAACTATAAGTTTCTGTAGAACATAAAATAGTGTTGTAAAATGATTTAGGCTGCGGACCAAAAATATAACCTGTGGAAGCAAAACATCATCTGAAAGCAAAGCACCATCTTAAACAAAAAGAAAATTCAACTTTGGAAAGTTAAGACCCAAAACTGTATCGACGTCTGAGGGTATATGCATGATGAAAATCCTAAAAATTCGAAAAAAATTGTAATATTGCTATTTTCCTCGACTTTATTATGATTGTGAGCCGCCTTCTCATATGTACAAGATGAGGAAAATCTCGGAACTCTAGGAAATTTAAATCGCATAAAAAAACATCGACAGCTACTGGAAGCGGCTGAACCTCCCCACTCGGTGGATCTTTGAAGCCGAAAAGAGCATTAAATTGTATGACAAGACGGCACTAAACGTAATCCGATCTTATCCAAAACCTTTTCAGATCTTCTGGGGCACTAAAAAACCCTCAACTTAATGAATTTACAATCATCTATGCGAGTTATTACCTACATTATCGCTCGTTGAAAATATACTATTAGGATATTAACAACTTTAACATCACTTGAACGACTAAGAAAGTCTAGTTATCTTAAATACTACGTTATTATTATTAGCCGTTACTCGAATCCGAGTATAAAAATGTTACAGTCGATAAATTGTGTACAATAAAAAACAAGTAAAAGGTGTAGTCTATTGTAATTCCCATTCATCTACGGTGCACACGACTATGGCTATAGAGGCCAATTCGGGAGAGCACATGTCGACCGCAGTCAGGACAAACATAGACCTCGTTAGGTCTTGGATTCGGCCTTCTTGCAGCAACATTTCCTTGATAGCTGGCCACAACCCCTCGCCATTCGGTTCTGTCCGCTGCAAGTTGTTCCCATTGCTCGTCTGCAATACCGCAGGATTTTAGATTTTCATGGAGAGCGTCTTTGAACCTCTTTCGTTGACCGCCACGCCTTCTTCTACCGCTTAGCAATTCACCATAAAGTGTACATTTAGGAAGGCGGTTATCATGCATACGATGAACGTGACCTGCCCATCTTAGGCGTGCTCTTGAAATAAGCACCTCAATTGGAAGGCTATTTGCTCTCCTGAGTACGTTTGATATGTGATGGAACCAATGGATTTTCATCATACTTCTGAGGTGTCTTTGCTGAAAACGTTCTAATTCTTTCACATGACGACGGTAAGTGACCCAGCTTTCACATCCATATAGCAGTGTTGGAATGACAACTGCTCTGTAGACAGCCATTTTCGTTGACAAAGCAAGGTCGTGGTTGCCAAATACTCTCTCTCTAAGTCCCCAGAGTGCTCTAGATGCAGCGTTAATTCTATTGCGAATCTCGCTGTCCATGTTTGCTTTGTCATTAACAACGTTGCCTAAGTAATTGAACTGATCCACCACTTCAAGAGAATTTCCGTTAAGTGTAATGTCTATTTGGTTCACTTGATGAGGAGTTGACATAATCTTAGTCTTTCCAATGTTGATTTTAAGTCCCAAGGAATCATAGCTCTGGGCATACACATCTAAAAGTTCTTGAAGCTCTTCCGGTGTAGAGGCTAAAAGTGCACAGTCATCCGCATACTGGAGATCACAAATGAATCGTGTGCGTGTCTTCGTGAAAGCTCTAAAGCGCCCTATGTTAAAGAGACCGCCATCAAAACGGTATCTGAGACCTATTCCTCTGACTGTCAGTTTGTTGTCAACAATAATTGTTAGAGCAGTGGTAAACAAATTAAAGAGTAGGGGTGCCAGAACACATCCCTGCCTAACTCCAGTGAGGGTTACTACTACTACATATTTGTAAATACTACATATTTGTAAAGCAACAAACTGAAAATTGGTAAAGTGATAATCTATAATAAATTCACCAACGAAGATACAGAAAGCATATGATATTGATATTGTTACATCTACCTTTAAAGTTTGTGACAATCCACTAAAAGTTACAAATATGCCAAAATCTTATTAACATGACATGACATGACACCAACGTATCGGATGACAAACGATGACAATGACAATCGTCAAAATTTGCTCATTGCAATCCGATCGCTCGCGGCTGTCTTTGTTAAATGAAACATTAGCATTTCAATAATTTTACTAGATTTTAGAGGAATAATTGTAGTTTAATTCTTCCCCTCATCCTCACACGTGAATTCACACGTGATGTGACGAGTTTCACGACGTAACGGCTACGCGCATCGATCATGTCATGCGAAATGCGATCAATGCCATATTTACTTTGTTTTTAATTTTTTTCACGGAAACCAAATCGAAAGGGTGGAAGTGTGATATATCATTGAAATCAGAATTTTAACTGCTTTTCAATGGTTCCATTGCAAATTGAAAGTAATTATAATATAAACAAATTGTTGCGTCAAAATGGCACTATACGTAATCCGATCTCAACCAAAACCTTTTCAGATCTTTTGGGGCACTAAAGAAACGCACACGCAAAGTTTCATTCGAATCCGTTCAGTAGTTTCGGCGCTATCGTGCTAACATACGTACACACATACACACACACAGACATTTTTTTGGGTTCCTAGGACCTCAAAACGTAAAGATTTGAAGTTATCTCAATTTTCATTTTTGAACCAATTTTAGTAACCTCTCACAATTTTATTGTGGAGAGGTTAATATGTAAAGATGTCATAAAGTTTAAACCTAATAATCAGATGGACTGATTAAATTCTGGATCCCAGGCCCACCTAGTCGAATTTTCTAAATAGAAGCCTCTGACTTTTATTGCACATTTGTGTTCAAGAAGATTTTTGCTATGTATAGACAAGATCGGCCATCTGATTTATTTCTCAGTCTTACAATTTTCCCATTAAACACTGTTGTTTTAAAAATGCCATTCATTCAAGATAACCTACGATTTTCCTCACCCTGTACGTACATGCGCATACACAGTGTACGTGAGAAACAAGAGGATTTGTATGAGAATTGAGGAAAATGAAATTTTTGGGGGTTTATATATTTTTTCATAGACCTCCTCAGTCTCTGGGTAATTAAAGTGATCTGTTTTTTATCTTAAGCTATTGATGATGCGTATTTATTCAGTTGAAAATAAAACTAATTTAAAAGCTAAGGATTATTTTATTTAATTGACGTAATATTTATGGGAAGGTTCTAAAGGAAGATAAGCTTTTGTTTGCATAGGCAGCACCCTAGGTAAAAGAAAGCCTCCCTAGAATTATATCATAACTATCCTCTCCGACTTTATGACAAGGCTGATAGGATATTTATTTACGTCTCTGTGACCGGTAAAGTCCAGGCCGGCTTGAGAGAGGAAAAACATTTAGTCCTGTTAGGTAGGTAATATTTTATTGTAAATTTTGCAGGTTTCCAAGAATAGTGGAGTCGTGACCATAGCTCACTTTGCCAGAATACTAGCATATCTAAATATACTTCTGTCCGCTGACGATTTTAATATTCTCGTCAAGAAATATATAAAGGACTGTTATACACTCAATTACATAGCATTTATTAAGGCCATTGATGAGGTTGTAGACTATCTGAATCAACATGGAATTATGGATTTAAGTGGTGTAAGTACACTTAAATAATTCGAAAGACATTAAAGTACTTACTTTAATTACTGTACTATTAAATATTTCATTACTCATTTTAGGATATTATGAGCATTTTTCCAGGAAGAGTAATTAATGCAGAATTACCAAAATTACCCAGACCAGAAATAGGTAAAATCTTGGCGTCTCGAATATTTGGAAAACAAACGATTTTTCACCCTGCTCTTAATGAGACAAAGCATCTTGAATCCCTACTATCGACGCTTGCTATGATCCAGGATCATGTTTTAAAAAATAGATTGAGAGTTTGTGAATTCTTTAGGGTAAATATTTTTTATTTTACTGATGATGATATTGCGCCAACAAATAATTCGTTTGAGTTTGTTGCCAGGGTTTTGTGAGGCCTTAAGCCCATAGGCTCGCAGCACAAAAAAAAAACAATATAAAGGAACTTTTTCTATCAGGAAACTTACGATTGGATTTTGTTAGGGAGGTGCTCAGGAGCACCCAAAAAATTTTTGTACTTCAAAATTGTTATTAACAATTAAATTTTTTTAACTGCGCTCTTCAACCTAAAAATGTGAATAACTCGAGATATATGGGTCCGATAGGGACAAAAAGAAAACCACAATCTTTGTAATTATATTTTCTACAAATATACGTTAAGTGTAGGTCTTAGGATCGCATAACCACAACCTACAAAAGTGAAAAACTGGCAAAAAACCGTTGTTTTATTTTCATTTTGTTGCCCAGAACCGCTGGGTGAATCAATTAGCTTCAAACTTTCGGAAAATCTGCCTTGTGCTCTAACAAAAACACCCTGAAAATGGTACAAAAATATTACATCCAGTGTGCGAAAATGAAATTGTTATTTAAAATCTGAATTGGCGTCAATTTTATGCCATTAGGTCCAAAACGGATTTTTTTTTCAAAAGTTAGATCTCGATGCCCAGCTCTTTGATGACGTAAAAAAATGTTTTAAGCTATTTTGGTCATTTTGCATTTGTTTGAAACCCAATTAACAAAAAATAATTTTTTTCAGCCATTTTGAAAATTTTGTATCAGATCAGAAATAAAATTTTAATACCTTTATTTTAATTTAAAAAAAGTTTATTTTCATCAAGCTGGACTCAAGATATTCAACTTTTTGCATTTTAGCCATTGTTAATTAACAAGTGTATATTTTTGGGCAAAATTTGAACTGCAGCATTTTGAAACATATTCGTTTCTTACAACATATATTTAAAAAAATATTTCTTTTCATAACAATAAATTTGCATACATTTAAATGTAGTTGTTAATTTATCTGAAAAGAACTTTTTCATTTATTTATCGATCTTAATTGCAAAATATACCAAAAAAAAATAAGTTGCTCATTGCTTTGCTTGGGAAAAAATAATATATTTTAAAAAAATAGTCCTAAAAAGGTTCAAAAATAAGTTATTGGAAAGTTTTACAACATTGAAAAAGTGTGAACCCACTCCCCTAAACGTCTATTAATCAAATGCGTAGATTATAGATCCAGAGTTTGTTTTAATGCGTTGATTGTAAAATATGAATTAACAGTGCATTTGCACAATAAAGTAAATTGGAAGAAATGATGAACTAAAAGAATAGGTACGTCTTCCTGCCGATAATACAGAAACCACACCACGTAAATTGTCCAGCGATTTATTTATCTAGATTTGGTTACGCTCTACAGGACTGTCTAAACTACAGGCAAAATTACCCATCAATAGATGGCGCTTCAAAAATGTCAAAAATAGAAGGGACTCTAGTCAAAAATCATATATTATTGATATTGTAAAATGTTTACACCCTTCAGGTAAACACCCTGTAGGTTCGCTAAATTGCAACAATAATCTTCACAAACCACTGATTTATTTATCACTTAAATTACAATAATGAATCCTTAAAAGTAACACAACTAATAATAACTTTAATCTAACATAAATTCACTACTTTAAATCACAACTTGTTACTGTTCTTTACTTCATCTGATGACTTGTCATCTCATATCTAACTCTGTCCGTCAGAACGTCCTCTTTATATACACACTTTGAATGTACTAGAATGTCCTTCCAGAACCTCGTCGAATATGCTGGAATCTTCTAGGTTTTTCTAGATGCTAAATAGCGGTTCGCCAATTAGCCCACAGATGGCGCCACTCTACCGGCCGGGGAGTAATTACATCCATCTCCGTTAGAGAACAACACAATAGTATGAACAACAAAGTAGCGATATAAGTATTTGTTAACATTAAAAAAAATAGTTTGTTGAATAAAAGTTGTGTTTGATGATAGTTATATAACTTCCCAAAATCTTCAAAAAGACGAACAAGTAGGTATGAAATTATGCCTAATATATTTTTATCAAGTGAAATTCTGAGATTTGTGTGATAGTGTCATACAGTATTTGAAAAGTAAAAATATCGATTTCGAATATTTTAGATACAGAGTGATATTGTTAACTTTCGTGCCTACTACGTAAAGTGATTAGTTTCGGTGAGAAAATAACTGTCGCATCTGACACTGGTTCGGGATTGGTATTTTGTTAACCAGAAAAATCGAAAAGAATTCATCCACAATCATATTTACATGACATAAGAAAGCTTTAGTGTCTTATACCCTTTTGAACTTTAAAGTACAATATACTTTTCCATATTATATGTAGTATATAGGGAAGTATGTTGGTCATACAAAAAATTATTTTGAGTTTTTGATGAATTTATATGTTTTCAGGTTTCCTGAAACAAAAACACAATGCCTGTCTGCCGTCTGTTGTCTGTTGTCTATAGTTACACCTCGAGCCTAAACTACTGAGTCGATTTTACTCAAATTTTGAATGCGTATTCAGAACGGTCACACTTCGAGGTTAAATAGCAAAATCGAACTTAAGTAAAATATGGGGTAGTTAACCCCCAAAAACCGATAAAAAAATTAAAAATATTTTTTTCGCAAAAATGTTCTAACGACTTAATAAATTTAATACATTAATCCTCCCTTTGAACCGAAACCAAGTAAAAAAGATCAACGTTATCGACCAGCTTCAAGTCAGTTCCGGTACGCGTAACGCTATAAGTTTGACCCACGAATACTTCCTTGGCCGAACCAAGCAAAAAAGATTTTTTAATTTTAAGTGAAACTTCTTTAATAATCTTATTAAATGAAGATAAGTGCGTATCGAATTGTTCTGTAGATATTTGTACAACCTGGCTACCAATGTTAAAAGAAGAACTTAACAAACTCAACATTATCTAAAAAATATCATCAGTTCTATGTTCTGTGTAAGTAGTAAGTATCTATGGAAATAACATAAACAGAATCTTAAAGCTGTGTATTTGACATACACAGCAAAATAAGAGTTCTTTAAAAAATAGCTTTGAAAACGGAAAGAGATTACTTTCCGAAACGTCAGCAAAATACATTATTTTTGTGTTTATTCCGATTTATATTATTTGCAAAACATAACCTCTGACTTTTCCTTTGGCGTAAACGTCACGGGCGCAGAGGCTCTTTTTTCCAATAATTTTATTATTTTGTAGATTCGGTGATTTGTTTTGAAGAGGATAATAGTACATGTGGTAGAAAACCCAAATAATAGGAAAGAATATTCGTAGAATGCCACAAATAACTTTCAGACAATAAAACTTCTAGTCATTTTAATTAAATAATCTAATCTGCCACACGCACCTAATCTTAAATGAATTTTTGACATTCTAATTTAAACTTAAATCGAATCAAATTTTCCAAGCCGGAATTTATTCTCTGTCAAGAAGTTACCGTTTAGTAACTGTACTAAAAGAATACAATTTTAATTCAACTTTAATAACTTGAATTTTGTTACGTTCTAATAATAAATATTATAATACCGTTTAAACCGTGTGTTATAATCCACAAAGACTACATACAGGGTATTCCAAAATAATAAATCCTACATCCAAAAAGTGTTATACTCCAAGAAGTATATACAGGGTGTTGAGAAATCACCTGACAAAAGACTCAAACTTAATTATAAGCAATTTAAACTTTGAACAAATCCAAAGTATCAAACACTTACTATATAGGGTGTAGTAACTAACCCTGCTATCAAAATTAAATTCGGAAAATCCAAAGTGCTAGAGCAATTTATCTTGTCCAACATTTTTAAGTGCAACCCCTCAAACCTCAGTCAAACTACAAATTAAGTCAAGAAAAGCCTCAAGGGTCTCAAACCTGCTCGAAACCTAACAACAGCTATCTTGTGTTCATTTACTCGTTCATTGCACCCAACTTACTAGGTACTAACCTTATACATATAACAAGAGGCTTTTACTCGCACATAACACTTGACGTTTACTTCAGTTTTTAACTTAAGAGGCTTGTTTTTGAAGAGTCACCCTCAAGGAAATACAGCGATCTCTCCCACCTTCTAGCGGCTTGTATATCAGTGTATGTGCAGAAGCTATGCAATTTTAGGCGATTATTGTATGGTAGACATACCATCCTTCGGAAGGGATGTAGAGCAGTCTGTCTTTTGCATATTAAGTAAAAGAAATTCGGCAACAATACTAGAGGTAGCTCGGTCCCAGACGTCGATAATTGGCCTTAGTCGTGAAAATAGCCTAGAATAAGTCTTTCTTGTGAGATTTTATTATTGTCGAGATGTCTAAAAGTTGCTACCACATGTGTCGTAATTATAATTTATTGTTTTCTTAATTTATATTGTTCGACATTATTGCAATACAGGACACATGAAATCGTACAGAATTAACACACAGATGATTTCAAGTTAGATTTTACTACACTTTACCGTAAAAATTTTACAAAGACGAGTGTTTAATTATATATCCGTTTAATTACTTAGTACTTACTTATATTTACAGCATTTTGATCCACTGAATTGCGGCAGAATATCGGTAGCCCAGTTCCAACGAGGTTTCGATGCATTAGCATTAAGTGGCATGACTAGATTTTTCTTATCGTTACCTGATGTAGAAGCAATTATAAACCAATATCGTGATCCCTGTGACCCCACAAGAGTTTGCTGGAAAACTTTTGAGGACGATATTGATCATGTATTTACAGTAAAGGTAAGGCAGTATATATGTACTTTTGTTCTACTTTATTTTAAACATATGTCATATCATAAAAAAAAACTATTACAGAATGTTTGCATTTATAAATGATTTTTTTGGTTGTAACCTTTCTTGAAAATCTTAATCACGTCTCATTCTCATCATTTTAAGTGCCTCACATTCCGTTGCTTACACTTTGTACTTTTCGTAATATTGTTAACATTTCTATTAAAGTTTCAGAATGTAGTATCTATAATTAATATGTCGGTCACTAATTTTTAGGAACTAGAAAAAATGCCAGGCATCAAAGTAGATGCACCGCCTAAAGAAGTTGAAGAATTACCTAGAGCTGGTGGAAAGCACTGGCAATCTGTTAATACTCCTATGAGATCTCTTTGTGAAGATGCTGTAGACAAAGTAAAGCAGAAAATTATACATAGGAGGATTTTACTGAAACCCGTATTTAGAGATTTTGATAAGTGAGTATTATTCGATCTATTCTGTTTTCATCAGGTGTTTAAAATAGATCTATAAATTATCCTAAATGCTTTTTACCGATAAAAACGAAAGACGACAGCAAATCATATAATAGTTCAATATTTACTTGGTGCGCTACCTCGTCTATTTGCAATGAAAAATTATGAGCAACTTACAATTAACATTTATTTACTAATAATAAATGTTAATCAAATTTAGTATTTCCTAAAGCTTTAGCTGACACAAAATGTCCTCTTCCTTAAATTATAATACATGTTAAATTATTGTGCAAACATTTTAAAATTAAGGTGAAACAAAAAGAAGTGTGTTAAAAAATATCTTGAGAGACTGATTGTATAGTTCACCCTTAATAAAATATTGAATAATTTAATTTTTGAAAACGTGGGCGTAATTTTTTATTAAATAATATATGGAAAAATTCCTAAAAATTCCGATTTTTTCTTCCTGTTTTTTCATATTAATTTGTGGATTTTTTTTCAAATACTTATATTATACATAGTACCTTCATACTTGGCTAAAGAAAACTTTTTAAAATAATAAATCTTCCCACCAAATTTTATCAAGATCGGACTTTTAGTTTTTGCATAATAATTTTGCAATCTAAACTTCGCAAAAAAAATTGCGAATTTTCAAAATGTTGCTGAGGCTAAACTAAAGCATTTAGAAAGTTGAAAATTTTTTTACTTATAAAAGAGCACTCAAATTTTCAAATCCATTTTGAGATATTAAAATCCGTTAATTAGGAGAGCCTAGGGAATTGTTTAAAAATTTGACCATTTTTTTTCCGAGTGAGGTTATGTCCCCAGAGGACGCGTTAGATGATGTCGAAATGGGACCCACTAGTCAGGTTAGAACAGTTCGGATTTCCCGGGTTGCCAATATTGCGTGGGCCGGTAGGGGTCCTAGTGCGGAGGCACACAGAACAAGGGGGCACACGGGGGCCTTTGACAGCACGGAGACCGCGGAGCACTAAGGGGGGCCTGAGACTGAGCCCCATTTTTGACATCTCGGGGGCCCCATTTTTTGACAGCACAGGGGCCCGGGGCGGAAAACTAAAGCGGGGCTCTGGAGTCCTAAAGGGGCTCATTCTGGGAGGCGGAGCTCCGGCTCAACTGGGGAAATTTCTGCTTTTTGCTAACCAAATTTTGAAACAATTTCGAGAATTCTTTTTATTTCAAATATATAATATTGTGTAGGTCTATCTTAAATACTTCTTGACATATTTGACATTCAAAATTCAAATGAGCTGCTTTACTGCAAGAAGAGTGAGCCTTGCATGTCAAAACAAGCGAAAAAATAATAAAGTAGGCCACGAAAATAATTATTTTATTGTTTATTCAATTTTGACATGCCAAACCGTCATTATTCACATTTATTTAATGTGAAAAATATTAAAAATAAGTATGCCGCAAGGAGAGAATACACGACGTTGTATCCGAATCGAACGATTCCTAGTGTAAACACGTTTTTGAATGTTTATCGTCATGTAAATAGGATCCATAGTTTTTCAAGAAAACGACGTAACATCATAGCAAACGAGGAAGAAGATCTAGATATATTGTTATATTTTGAAGGTTAAAAAATAATTTATTATAAAAGTAGACCGATATCTACCTTATTTTAATAGTTGTTCTAGAAAATTCTGTTAATAGTTTATTAAATGCTTGTCGTGAAATGGAGAAAAGTAATTCCAATATTTGAAAAAACATCAACATAGGCTACAAAATATCACCCGTCCAGGAACTGAATGAAGACCAAAAACGTAGAAGATTGGGGTTTTATCAGATCATACTCCATGGATTAGATGAAAATTCTGATTTTTTTAAGGAAATTATGTGAACAGATGAGTCAAGTTTTCCACGGCGGGACTTTTTAATAGAAAAAACAGACGTTCTTGGGAGAATAAAAGCCAAAGACAGTGAAAGGTCAAGCAAATAGAAAAATCAGGTAGAAAATCAATCCACTTTTGGCGCAGAATTTTTCAAATTAAAGTAGTTGGGCCTATATTTTATGATTTTACTTTGACACGACAAACATATCTCGAAATAATTTTACCAGAGGTAGATCGTCTAATTCAAGAATACCCTATAGACGTATTGTCTAGAATGATTTTGCATCAGGACGGAGCGACTCCACGTAGCGTTTTAGAAGTTCGGGAACATTTAAATAATCAGTTTACTTCCCATTTGGACAGGTAATTCTTTGACCATTCGATGGCCACCAAATAGTCCTGATTTGACGCCATTAGATAGCTTTTTATGGGGGTTTTTAAAAGACAAAGTCAATTTTAATCATAACCACAATCTTCAGGTCATTAAAGCAAAAATTCAAGAAGAAATTAACAACTTAAACAGAAACCATAATAACACTATTTAGTAGTGAATAAACAAGTATTTACGGTTGTTGCTATGGAGTTAATAATGACGGTTTGAAATGTCAAAATTGAATAAACAATAAAATAATTATTTTCGTGACCTACCTTCTTATTTTGGTTTCACTTGTGTTTTGACACGCATGGCTCACTCTTCTTGCAATAAAGCAGCTCAGTTGCATTTTGAAGGTCAAATATGTCAAAAAATATTTAAGATAGACCTATATAATATTATACATTTGAAATCAGGGGAAAGGGGCTTCTCGAAATGTCATAATATATAATAATAATAACAATAGATAAATTTATTGAGTTCATGTAACAAATGTGCTTTTACAATTATACATAAGTTCTTTAATATTAAAGTTAACAGATATTATAGGCAGCTAAGATTTTTATGATTTTACCCAAAATTACAGGACTCAAAAGGTGTAATTCAGCATAGCTGATTTTTAATTACACCATATACAGTATTCCATTTAAAAAAGCATTTATTTATTTCGTATCACGTGACCTATACATGATATTGTTTTTTTTATCACGTTTCAATGAAATATAAGTAAGATCCTACGACTTTTATACGAATTTTTTATTTTATTTTCAATAACAACAGAAATAAAACAACAATATATACCTATGAACATAAGCGAACAAGTTTTTGAATAAATGCAAATTTTAGGCATAACAATGGACACGTGAGCCGAAGCCACATGCGACAAGCCCTTAATTCCAACGGTATCCTTTTGTCGGATGAAGAGCTTTATGCTTTGGAAGAAAGATTTAATAATGACATGGGATTCAATTACTTCTGGTTTCTGAAAGATGTGGAACCTAAACCATGTGATGAGCCATTGGTGAGTTTTAGGAGATATTTTCGATATAACAATTTAATTTTTTGCCAGTTTACAGGTTTTGTGGCCAACATGAAAATACTAAATGCAGAACCGCAAAAGGCGAAACCAACGAGACAGGAACAGGACATTGTTCTAATTTTGGCAAAGATAAAAGGGAAGGTTGTTAGAGAACGAATTAGAGTCATGGAATTCATGAGAGACTATGACAGGTGTAATGAACAAGTCATCAGCAGAGATGATTTCAAAAGAGCTTTGTCAGTCTGTAGATTTGATCTGACCGAAAACGAAGTTGACACGCTCATGGATGTGTAAGTATATTGCTATTTTACACGCTTTATATTAGCTTCACCTGTATGTTTACATGTAAACTTTTTTCAGTTTTTGAACGTGATTCTCACCCACTTCAAAACATCAGATTAAACTGAAACTTTACACACTTATCTAGGACCGATGAGAATACAAGATCGGACTTTTAGTTTTTGCATAATAATTTCGCAATCTAAACTTCGCAAAAAAAATTGCAAATTTTCAAAATGTTGTTGAGGCTAAACTAAAGCATTTAGAAAGTTGAAAATTTTTTGACACATAAAAGAGCACTCAACTTTTCGAATCCTTTTTGAGATATTAAAATCCGTTAATCATCAGATTAAACTGAAACTTTGCACACTTATCTAGGACCGATGAGAATACAATATTTGACAAATTTGTCTTAATGTTCTCATCAAGATTATCAGGATAAAATACAATTTAAAAAAAATGACTAATCTATTGTCGACATGTTAGCGGAGGCGCCGCAGTTAATGATATAACGTATTTGCCGTTATATAAGCCCTTATTAAATGCTAGTCCCAACTATAATACATACATTATGATGTAATAGTACTACTAGCGGATAGTCAGCGGTTTCGAAAAGCAGGATGAATGGCGTGCCTAAAAAAATACAGTTAAAAAACTAAAAAACATGCTTTAATAGCAAAACGAACCAAAAAGTAAAAAATAATGTTTACATATTTTAAATATTTTATTGTAAAAAGCGTGTGGTGCAATAAAAATATAGTAAAAAGCACCCCATGCCTTCATTCATCAACATACCCTTCAGCGACCGTTGATGACTTCCAAGTACCATGTTTCTTTAGTGTCATCAAGTCAGTACACTCTGTATGTAGAATAATTACAACAAGAATCTTCACACACCACTGATTTTATTAATCACTTAAATTACAATAGTTAATCCTTAAAAATCACACAACTAATAATAAATAACTTTAATCTAATATAAATTCACTACTTTTAAATTACAACTGTACTTTACTTTTCTGATCACTTGTCAACTCTTATCTAACCAAAAAACTGTCCTGTCTGCTCAACTTCACTTCTTTATATACATCCTTAGAATGTACCAGAATCCCATTCCATCACTTTCTAGAACAAGTTGAAATCCTCCACACGTCCTCTACTACGTGCTAGATGGCGGTTCGTCGATCATCCCAGAGATGGTGTCACCCCACCTACCGGCCATCAACAGAATGACAGGTTTCCCTTCACTTTGACCAGGGACTTAATCACATCTCTCCCCGTTAGAGAGCAGCACATAACAATATTGTAATAATATGTTTTTTCAATATTAAATCGTCGTTTTTCCCGTCACAGAAAAAAAAAAGATTATACACGGGTAATAATATTAGATTTTAACTCTCGGTGTTTTGTCTTGACAAAACACCGATTTCTCGATTTCCAACAAGAAATGTTCAAAAACTTCTTTTTGTTAAAGTTGATATTTTCACTTATAATATCACAAGAACTTAAATTATTTCCAGGAATAATTTAAGCTTGCGTGGTATTCGGTAAGAAAATTTCACACCACTTAACACCATAATTTGGAAAAAAATTATTAATCCAACCTGACATTTTAAATTAATTTCACTGCTTGTCAAGTTGGCCAGGGTATTGTTGTTTTTGACATATGTTGACTTGTCATTTTTGTTTAACCGGTTCTGTCACAAAGCTTAATAATTACTAGTTTAAAAGGTCTGTACGTTGAGTTTAATAAGTGTATAGCGAAATGTCGCGATTTGGTAAAGAAAATCAACAAGTAATTAGACAAGAAATTCAAAATATAACCCCAGATAACACCCGAAAATCAAAATCAAGTGTATGGAAACAGTTTGTTGAATTTTGTGACGAAAAGTTGTATAATATTCATGAGTGTATGAGTGTAGTACAGGTGGCTACTATATTGGAGGATTATGAGGATTTAATATGAAAAAGAAAAATTTTGAGGAAAGTGTGGTCAAAGTGATGTGGAACTCTACTGCTAAGCAGTTACAAGAAATTTATTACGAAAAATATAAAATAAAATTTAATCCGTTTTCTGATGTGGAATTTGCGACCGCTAGAGCTGCACGCGATGCTAAGCGCAAAAAATTACAGAGAGACCCATTAAAAAGAAAAGTGAGTGCTTCAGCCTTAACCAGTGACGAATACAAAAAAATTATTGAAATGTGGGATGAAAATACTCCAGATGGATTGCAGCGTAAATTTTTTCACATAGTTTCACATGAGCTGGCATGGAGAGGAGGGGAAGGATATTCTGCGTGTATCCAATACTTCAAAGAAGAAACTGATAGTTTCGGAAACCCAAAAGGTCGGATAGAATATAATCCAATATTCTCCAAAACCACACAAGGTGGTTCTAAAAAACTGTCGGATAGTAAATGGTTGATTACAAATTTCGACAATCCACAAATGTGTCCGGTTCGTTTGTTTAAGAAGTTGATGGAAAAAAGAGGAAATCTTATTCAGACCGACAGATTATTCTTAACACCAAACCCATACTGGAGTCAACCCAATTTGAAAGGATGGTACAAGAATAGCCCAGTTGGTAAGAACTTGTATCTTCATGGTTTAAATCAGCAGCCTCTGATATAGGAATTGACACTAAAAAAGTAAAAATAACTAATTATTCTGCAAAAGCAACAGCTGTTTCGAAATTGGCCAAGGAAGGAGTTGGTGAACAACAGCTCATTAAAATTACTGGACACAGTAATAGTCAGTCAATCAAATCTTACTTACAATTGGACGTTGAACATCATCATCAGATGATTGAATCCATGAGGAGAATTTCATCAAGTACTAGCAAGTTTAATCATGATCAGAGCACAATGCAAAATAAAACAGAAAGTACCCAGATTCAACCCACCAATTCAAGCCAGCCCACAAACATTTATAATAATTGTGTTTTTAATATTAATAAAACCTATAATAATTAAATTTATTTCGTTATTATTTTGCTTATTAGTCGATATCATCAGAGATTTGCCAATGAAGATATTAGTTCAACATAAAATAAATTCTAAAAAAATCGTAAAGGTATATCCACCATATTTCGTTAAATAAAAAAAAATTACCAACTTTAGTAACTCAGATGGGTATTAGTTCAGTCTATCGCCCTTTCATAATTTTAGGTTACTAAAGGTGGTAGAAATGTATTTTTTGTTTAAGTAATCCATAACACTTCTAATTTAAAAAATATAATATTAACATGGTTTGTTGCAGTAGGTGGCCGTGATATAGGCGGCCATGCTTTTGACAGATGAGGTTTATATTGGTAAATTACATTAAGTTACTGTATAGTAAACCAGCAAACAAAGATATTTTTATGTAAAACATTTCTTGTATTTGCGTTAAACAACTTGAGAAAAATGGAATGCTTCGAAAAGTACAATTTATGTAAATACTGCAAAGAGTTGAGTCAAGCGCAAATATGTCATCCAAGATTAATATATTTAACGAATTTAATGGAAGATTGCGACCAGGAAGCATTAGAGTCGAATGGTTTGTTTACAAAAATCCAAGAAAGTCTGCTGCAGATGTCAAATAAATATGGCCTTTTGCGTAAAAGAGATTTGAACAAAATTGTTTCAAAATATTACATATATGTCTTAAAACACAGACATCTAATTAATTCGTCACCTTCCTATTCACCATTAAGAAGAGAGGATGGGTTAGAATTCAAGCAACATTTAAATCTTACTATATTTGTACATCCTACGTTTTTTGAATTATAAATTGTTAATGCATAATAATTTAATAAATTTGTGTTTTCTGTTTAATGAAACTTTATAGCGAATAATAAATAATAATGTTAATTTAGAAATTTTGCATTATTCACAGGTACATCTACATTATTTAATGGTTGTAGATCATATGTTTACCTTTTCAACTGTCAAAAAATTTTCACTTAAATATCGTGGCGCCTCGAAAAAATTTCCGGATTTTTTTTTAATTGCCATGGAGACTAGTCAAAATTAAGGTATCTTATTGGTTAAAAAGTAGAGGTGTGAAATTTTCAGTGTTATTAATTTTTAAAAATTGAAAAATCGTGAATTTTCCGTTTTTTAAATACCCTGTTCGTCGCCCTCTCGTCTGCCCTGTATATAATTCATTACATCTTTAATAATATTTGTTGTTTCATCTTCAAAACAATATTTCTGATTAAATTTATTCATCCAGGTACTGCTGCTATTAAAACATCTTACGCGTAACTTGTTTTCAGGTTTGCCTCTCCATTTAGACCCCATTGCGTGGACTACAAAAGATTTTCAGACGTTGTCGAAGAAGCCTTTACGCAGCAGAGTCTTGAGAGAGCACCGTTGGTGGTACCAGTTCAACATGTTCCAACAAGGGACTGTGAAAAGAACTTCCTCAATTTCGATGAACGTATAGTTTTGTCAGTGGCTATGCAAAAATTAGCTAAAAAACCAGATCTTCAGATGAATCTTTATTCCGTTTTACAGGTAAAAATTTCATGTTTTTGAAACGCTAATTTACTACAGACAATAGTAGGGCATAACAACTTTTAAATTAAAAAGGAAAAGTTATCTTTTGTTTTAATTTTGCTCTAAAACATTGAATAATAAATTTTAATAAAGGGAATTGCACATAATAAAAATAAATATTGCATCCAAAAATAGGTATTGTTGAAAGTTTCTATTTTATGTAGCCGTGGGTGTAAACATCTCGAGGATAATTTCGCAACTCCTTGCCCTTTCCACCTTATTAAAAGTTACGACCTGAAAGAAAACAAAATAAAACTCTGGAAACGCCGACGTTATGCCTCGTTAGATAGATGTATATATTTATAATATCTTTATATTTAGGCTATAAAACTTTAATTACAACTTGTATGTTTAATTTACAACCTTTTCCAGGACTTTGATAAGACCAATTGTGGCACAGTTTCACAGACGCACTTCCTGAAGGCGTTGGCGATAAGAGGAATGTACAACTTGATATCAAGAGGAGAATTCGACATGATCTGTAAATGTTTCAGCTTCGAGAGAGGAATGAGAGATGAGGTTGACTACAGAGCATTCATGAAAGCATTGGATATACTGTACGCTACAGAAAAATATAATCCATTTTAACATGTATAAGTTAATACTTCATAGTAAAGTAAATTACTTTCACCACATGTGTAATTTATTATTTTAATATATGCAAAATATTCAGGACAGCTCATCCTGCCGTATTGATAAAAATACGTGTCTAAAATTAGCCACAAATATAAAATCGAACTCGTTAATAGCCCTCGGTAGTGAAGTGTCGTTACTCAATAGACTCAAAAATAGAAAAGGTTGGAACCTAGCTCTACTAAATCGATATTTGTAGGACCTTTTGAAATATATTCTGTATATTGTATATAATAACAAGATTTACCACTTAAAAATAACCGCTTTTTATTAGGGGGGTCTTACAAAAGATACGCCCCCACGCGACGTCTTTCGCCGCAGTTACTGTCGTGAGCAAAGAAAAAAATATGATGTCTTATAACGGTATTTTGCTAAAATCTAGTTGTGTACATCTAACTTTAATTTTTGTGACATGGTCAGTTAGTTGTCATAATTTATTGCAAGTGTGCAAAAAACTAATATGCCTCATATAAGCGATTTAGTTAAATTTGGAGTTATTGCTAAGCAGAAGATGGATGGTCAATGAGACAAATTGCACTGCGTTATAATATTGACAAAAATTCGGTGTGTAACATTTTAAGAAAGTGGAGAATAAACGGTACGATTAGTAGAAATCCTGGATCAGGGCGACGAAGGATATCAACTCAACAATAAGATTTGCAATTGGTAAATGCTTTAGTAGAAAACCCATTTTACTCAGTTATTCGAATTTTCCTGGATCGAGTAGTACTGGTCGCCGGCAAGTAAGAGAATCGGAGCTACGCTGTCATGCCGCAGCACAGAAATACTTACTTAAAGCTGAACATAAAGAAGCTCGAGTAGGGTTTGCGCTTGAATTTTTAGCGAATGATGTAAATTTTTGGAACAATGTAATCTTTAAAGACGAAAAAACTTTCCAGTCAACAGACAGCGGTCGTATTCGTGTTTACCGCCATCCGAATACTCGATTCGATGAGAAATATATATCTAACAATTATAAAAGTGGTAGATTTTCCGACAATATGTGGGTTTGGATGTCGGCACGTGGTCTTGGTGTTTTGTGGCATATTGAGGAACGATTTAATAATGAAACGTATATTAGTATTTTAGACAATATTATGCTTCCTTTTGTGTTATAATTATTTCTTAATAATGAGTTCGTATTTAAACAAGACAATTGTTCCGTTCATACTGCTTATACCGTAACTAACTGGTTTCAAGATAACAACATCAATGTTCTTAACTGACCCAGTCATAGTCTAGATCTTAACCCTGTGGAAGAAGTATGGAGACTACTCGTAAGAAGTATCCAAAAACGAAATGTGAGACCACGGAATGCCGAATAATTACTAGAAATAGTAAATAATGCATGGGAAAATATTATTACTAATAATTATTGTATAATGTTATTTAATTCTATGCCAAACAGACTTATAGATGTTATAAATAGAAATGGTACAATAACGAAATATTAATAGTTAGTTTCTTGTTAAATAGGATATCCTTTGTCTTTTGATCCAGGATTTCTACTAATCGTACCGTTTATTCTCCACTTTCTTAAAATGTTACACACCAAATTTTTGTTAATGTTATAACGCAGTGCAATTTGTCCCATTAACCATCCATCATTTACTATAGCAATAACTACAGCATTAAAATAAAAAATAAATTAAAAGTGATATCTGTTTTATTTCTTCTACTCATTACATATTCAAATAGAAACAGATTTACATTAGAAAAAAAAGTTGTCCTGTTTTTTCTGCTCACGACAGTACAGCAAATTTTCTAGCAAACAGGTTCAAACGTCAAGTGTTATTTTACTGGATATTAATTTGTCCTTGTTTATTTTTACGATCGTGTTTGGTATTAATTTATTACAGTTCAGTTCAGGTGGAGTGTCTCACTTAAAAGCAGCGTCCCCGACTGAGAATTTCACGGAAAAATAAATAATTTGCAAAATTAAAATCAAATCACAATAAATTGTATCAAAATTTCGGCGTACACCTCTGGAGAGTCCCACTTAAAGGCAGCGTCCCTTGAGGGTATTACTCACGGTGAATTTATTTACTAGACACGATCGGTTTATTGAAAATTACTATAAGTTGCTGAAGGCACAAGTTAACAAAATGAACCTCATTACAAAGTTCAAATTAATGCCTGAAGCCCCTGAATGATTTTCGCTATCTTGCGCAACGGTTTTGGTAGTTTTTGAAATTCGTTTGATATACAACATATCGTAATATTTTTTGTTGTTTGCAAAGTAGTTAGTACAAAATATTAAGTACTTTACGTAATATAACAACTCCATATTGAGGTGTTTTACAATTTGGTTTGTTTTGTTGTAATGTATCAACTATCTATTTATAAACTCATAATATTTTTATTTCGTTGTTGTTAAAGATTTCTCTCTGGATTTTTTTTAAACAATAACACTATATGAACACGTTATCATAATAATACTACGCACAGCGGTACATACGAAAAAGTGTGTGCGTGTGTTTTCAACGGGTACGAAAAACGAAGTAACGATTCAACAGAGGCATCAGGCGCCGTTGTAGTATATACTTCGTATCAAGAAAAATTGACCGGAAAAAATATCAAAATTTTCCAAATAAATCCACCTTTCAGCTCGCTTTGTCAAACTAGTAAAAAAGTATCCGTATAATTTAGATTAACAAACAACTACAATTTTTCAAAATAATTTCCGGAAAAATTCACTAAAATCCGATAATTCTTGAAGATGCCAATAGTGATATCGAAACATCCAAAACATTCAATTTGCCCATTTTACAGCTCAAACTTCTTAAAATAATAAGTTTAAAATTATAGCCTCCTTATATTATCAAACCACTCATAAGACGTACCCCTGGTATAAACATTTAATTCATTTAAATAAAATTTCTACAAGCCATTCGTCGTTCAATCTAAATGTCTATTTGGTACTGCGTAAATAAACTATCATATATTATTCCACACGACATTCGACAGCTTTTCATCAATATTTACTTCAGCTCCTCCAACATTCATGTATCTGCATAAATATTTTATATAAAATCTACATTCCGCAGCACAAATAATTTATGTTATCAAAATTTATTTCCATTCGTTCAGATCGCGCCAACAGCAGCACTTAGTACGACCGCAGCCACATGATAAGCGTTCGCCTGCAAAACAGTGTTACGAGGGCGAGCGGAAAATTAGTGCAATAAATTCGATGAATTTATGAAATATCTTCCAAAGTAAAGCCGATTCGGATTTCATTTAAAAAACAAAAGATTTATAATTTTAAGACCTACACGACAATATAGTTTTCAAGTCGGAATTCGATCAATTTCTCTTTTATGATGCAATATTGTGCAACCCTAGACCGCACTGACTGGCCGGGGAAATTACCAGCTTTAGACCGCGCCCGCACAGAATGGGTTATCCAGCTTGCAAAAAAAGTTTGTGCTAGACTCGCAGTGTACGACAAACGCAACAATAGCGACAATATAAAAGAACGCGCGCGGCACTCTGGGGCAAATAAAAACACAAAAAAATACCAAAAAAACAAAAGAGCCAAAAAAATATAAAAATCTTTTTAAAAAAAATCAAAAAAAACTATTGCTGGTAATTTACTTCTTAAAAGTCACTAAAGATCGAAAAGAGCCATTAGAATAACGCAAATAAAAAGAGCCACACGGTGCACGCACCAAAATATATAATAACCTATACTAACATTATAAACATAATACTAATATAAACAACCGAAAGCAAATCAAGACAGAACAAGAAATAACCATATAAAGACAGCCGTAGAGCAAAGCAGCTTAAAATACTTCAACTCAGGGTTAGCGTCGAAATAGACGGAGAGCCCCAGGCATTTGACCACACACTTCACAGTCTGGGGCAAATCAATTCCGATTCGCGTTCTACAACCGATCTCGAGTTCTTCCTTGGTAGCTCCAAATAAAAAACAACAAATCTCTCTGCCCTCGCGCATTTAATTACAATTGAAATATTTAACTGTCAACCGGCACCTTCGCCAAAAAAGTGATTTTTTTAAATCCACAAACCAAATAAAAAATCGAGCTTTTTAATTTTTCCAAGACAAAACTTTCGCTGTTGAACAGTTAACATTTTTGCAATCTATTTGAATTTAATTCTAAGTGTATTAAACTCTGCGCAGTGTTAAAAATAAATATTCTAATTTCGTTTTAAACAAGTGTGTCATTTCAAGAAGTAATATCGAGAGTAATATAGTGGTGCAAAATACCCTGCCACGAATAACAAAAAGTATTTTTTCGAACTCTTGACTAAATATAAGTGCTCCAACTGCATATACAGGGTGAAGCCTTAACCCTTGTGCGGAGAATATTAAATATTTTCAAAACTTAAACCAACACTCTTCAATCAAAAATAAGTGCATGAATCTCCTCAAGGGTTTCTACCAAAACTCTCCGACGAAAACTTTTTAATTTTACAATCACGAGGAGCTAATTCGTGTTCAACGCCCACTGTTCAGGTTGTTTTGATAATTTCTGTTTACTTTGAAGACACGAATTTGACGGGAGACGAACAGCGATACTACATTGTGTAATTGTCGAGGAAGAAAGGCGAAGGAAAATTTAAGATATGTTTAAATTATACTGCAAAGTTCCATTGAAATTAGTTCTCGGCTTATACATAAACATAAAAGGACACGAGCATATGCATATGAGATTGTGAGTTTCCTTGTTTTTTTTTTTAAGGAAATTAAGAATAACTTTGAAATGTCGTTGTCTCTCGCCAAATTTCTTGTAATCGATACTTTTTTCTAGGAATTATCTAGGATAAGCTTTATTTTTTATCTAAACTTATGTAATTATACAACTACTTACAAATAATACAAAATAATGACAATTTGGAGCAAATATTAAAAAAAATTTATAATAATTCCTAGTCTTTTATTAATTACGTAGCATTCCTTAAATAGAATGAATGAGGCACTGATATTTGCTACTACTGTTAATTGAGAAAGCTGCACGTATTACAATTATTTAATTAGTACGTGATTCTATTGGAGAGTTTTAAATGAATTGAGAACGTTTCCACTCTCAGTTTGATACACCATTAATCAGAATAATAATTAGCAAGCGTGAGTATGCCCTTTGGCGTCCCTAAACTAGTAAAATTGCCGATGTAATATTTGTTTGAATAACTTATCCATTGAGAAATTTTCTTCGTAACAAATTTTCTCATGAAGGTTTTATTTTTATTAAAATATATGGGATAAGAAAATTGTAACAGTTAATAAATTGGAGGAAAATAACTTAATAGGCTTTTATAACGGATGTTTCCATATCAAGCACTAACAAAAGCATTTTTGGGCGATTCATTAAAGTTTAAATTTGAGTATTGTAGATTTCGAACACGTCTTCCTCTAGCCCCTTGACGAAAAAGTTACAAAGGACGATTTTGATACAATCTTCCATCCTAAACAAGTTTTATTTCAAACGTTTTTAGATTCAACCAAAAGTTATTTTTGGCCTTGCCTGAAGCTGCCCCTAGTGCATTGATACGAAACAATGTATACTGTATATGGCTTTATTCAAAGTTTGTCAGTCACATATTTGTGGGTTCAACCACAATAAAAGAATTATTCATATGAGTATTTGATATAATATATTATATTCAAATAAGTACCATATATATAATTATGTATGTATGTCTCGAAATATTATTCTTCTGTCATAGATACCATTAGCAGCGGACCTAGGTACCAGCTGTCTGTCTTAATATAAAAATAATAACAATAAATAACTAACTAATAATAGTTGTAGATACACCACAATACTTTCCTCTTAAAAAGAAGCAGTCAAACATTCAAACAATCAATGGCGAATCCAACTTTTTATTTAGAATCTGAATGGCATACATCTGGGTTAACAACATTTAAATGATAAGCAGGTTCTACTCTGTCTATACTAATTGCAGACTCTGCTCCGTGCTTATTTATGTTGTCAAAGGTTTGTGATCCGTAAAACAAATAAACTTTCTTCCTTCCAAAAATATCTAAAATGTTTTCATGGAAAGAAAGCTAAAGGCTTCCATTCTCCATCGTATACCTGTCCCAACACATTTGAACAATCTGTTGTAAGGAACAAAGTGCCACTCTTAGGGTGTGTAAGAACGGTTGAAAGTGTTTCTTTTGCCGTTACAAAAAAATGTATTTGGAACATTCAAAACTTACCACTTAGAAAATGCCACTTTCGGGATGGATGTCATTTCATCTGGGGAGGTGGATATAAAATAAAGAATTGCTTATCTAAGCATCTGTTAGAGATTCAAATTAGGCAGTATACAATTTTCTATGAAAGCTGATGTTTTCTAAATTATACTATTTGAAGATTGCGATTTTAGCATCGAAAAATTGGTACCTAGAGACGGTTTTCGTGAATAAGTCACAGAGTAATTTATTTAATGAGGAAGTGGAAGAACAATTATTTTTTAAATATTATACTTTAATGTTAAGGTTGATGGCGACGAACTATTTAGATTATCATTTTTACTCCTTTTAAGAATATCCAAAATTATGGACCAACTGCTACAATTTGGTTAAATAACTTTTATTTCTAAAGAAGTGAAAATGATCACTTAAATGTGTCGCTACAAAATATTCCTTCATTGACTATTTTTTCGTTGGATAAAACTATAAGTAAAGAAAACTACGTTTAAGTACATTTTTAATGCTCTAAGGAAAGGATAAGATTTTAATGCCATATTATACTTATCTGTACTTTTAATAAATTGTAGTCAATTAAAACATTTCACCTAACAATGGACTTCTCGGCTATAAAATAAGTATGTCACAGCAAAACATTTTTATAAAATGTAATAAGGAGATATTTTTCAACAAATTATTCCAATCTGGGAAAAGTTGGTTGTTTCCGATGTCGTCGTTGTAACTGATTCGTCCCCAGAGATGATAGCGGCACAGCCAACTGCCCTCATTCAGCAAATAGAAATAAATGACACGAATAAGAATTCATAACCAAAAATAAGATTCATTGAATTCCTAAGCCATAAATATCAACAGCTTGGTAGGCGTATGTCGACGGACTTTGCTATAGTAAAGTCAGAAGGCCTGAATTTAATACTTTCCTTCTTCTGTATTATTCTTTTGTTGTATCTATTTTATGTATACATATACAGGTTGTGTGATACGTCATGCAAATAACGTTTTTTTTTAGAATGGCTGATTTTTATTGTCTTTTTCAATAATATTTGATGAATTATAGATAAGTTAAAATCATGCATTTTATAAAATTAAGTAAAAAATTTCAATTTAGTCTCGCAATAACACCATTAACAACAACTGTCAATGGTGTTATTGCGAGACTAATTGATATTTTTTGATAAACTATTGAGAGCTCTCAATACTCTTTCTGTAGTTACTTCTGTCTATATTTTTTTTTTTACATATGTTATTCAAGGTTGGGTCATTAATTATTTATATACCTACCTCTTCTTTTGGGCCACAATATTAAATACTATTCAACCGGTATACATTCTTGTTACAAACGTCGAAAATCCTGATTCTAATACAGACCATAGTGTATATTATATTTATTTTCATAGTTACCGTAATATTAAAACATTTTTTTAATGAGAATAAATAATTAAAAATATTCATATCAGTTTTATTGATATAGTGGCCCTATTTACCTCTAACATTTAATCTGTAAAGGACGCTAGACTTTTTAATTATTCATGGCGAGGTTTAAGAGGGGTTTAACCACTCCATAAATAATTACTGCAACATACAATTTTCATTTACCGAACAGTTGAGGTTTAAAAAATATATGCTATCATGATATACCTATACATATTGTAAGATAGGAAGTATACACCTTATTACGTATGTAACTCACCTTAAAAAAATGTAAAAAATTTTACCGCTTTTAAGAAAAAAGGTCTTTAAAATTATGACATAAAAATTCACCTAGTCGAAAAGTTAATTGGGTCTTGTTACTTAATTAATATGGACATTGAAATCTGTTAAAATATATGTAGTGGAACGAAATGAACCTAATAATGTATCGTTTGTTTGAGGTGTAGAACGATAACTGATTATATCGAAAAAACATTAGAAATTTATTATTCGTAAAAACCGTGTTTTTTTAACCTATATTTCTGAATCTAATTAATTAATTTACTTGATTTTTTTTTATGGAAATAGACAAATTAGCGCTTCTAATGATATGGTTGTCGGTTTAAAATATTATTTGTTTATTTATATTTAATAATTCTTCACTTTTTACTTCGCTTTAAGTGCCGTTTTAACACTCATATTTATTATTTTACAAATTTTTAAATGAAAATAACAAAAAAATCATCCTTAAATGTATACATACATTCTACAGAATTATTGCATACAACATTCACTTTCACACAGTTACATTTTATGATAATGCAGTTTTTATGAGAACAATAAAAGATGAAACATTGTCGTGGTATTTCTGGAAGTGATTTTTGAACAGAAAAGATCGTGTTCTGCATCTTCAAGTTGTATATTTGCGTCATTATTAGTGTACCATATTTTTAACATATGCAACAATAATTTTAGTACATGTTGTTAAAGCTCTGTTCTAAAGAAATAAAATCACTTAAGCACATTAGAATAGATGTGAATGATTTGTTTTCGGCGACAACTTTCCAGAGAAAATTTTATTGACGATTCCTGTGTATTTTGGTCTCCTGATTAAGAAAAAATACTAATTACAATATAGATTTCCAAAGGTAACCATTATGAAGTTGAAGGCCTTAGCTTTCTTTAAGTGCAATTAAAAAAGAAATTTATAAGTAAATATTCAAAAATAAACAGTCCTCCACGTGCCGTAGTAAGTACAATTCAAGGAGATATGGGCTGGTACGGTCGTGAGCAAAAAAAATAGGACAAGTCTTATAACGGTATTTTGCTAAAATCTAGTTGTGTACATCTAACTTTAATTTTTGTGACATTGTAACATTTTAAGAAAGTGGAGAATAAACGGTACGATTATTAGAAATTCTGGATCAGGGCGACGAAGGATATCAACTTGACAACAAGATTTGCAATTGGTAAATGCTTTAGTAGAAAATCCATTTTACTCAGTTATTCAGGCCGCTGAAGAAACGAATTTTCCTGGATCGAGTAGTACTGGTCGCCGGCGAGTAAGAGAATCGGAGCTACGCTGTCATGCAGCAGCACAGAAATACTTACTTAAAGCTGAACATAAGGAATCTCGAGTAGGATTTGCGCTTGAATTTTTAGCGCATGATGAAATTTTTGGAACAATGTAATCTTTACAGGCGAAAAAACTTTCCAGTCAACACACAGCGGTCGTATTCGTATTTACCACCCTCCGACTACTCGATTCAATGAGAAATATATATCTAACAATGATAAAAGTGGTCGATTTTCCGTCAATATGTGGGCTTGGATATCGGCACGTGGTCCTGGTGTTTTGTGGCATATTGAGGAACGATTTAATAGTGAAACGTATGTTAGGATTTTAGACAATATTATGCTCCCTTCTGTGTCACAATTATTTCCTAATGACGAGTTCATATTTCAACAAGACAATTGTTACGTTCATACTGCTCACACCGTAACTAACTGGTTTCAAGATAACAACATCAATGTTCTTAATGGGCCCAGTCATAGTCCAGATCTTAACCCTGTGGCAGAAGTATGGGGACTACTCGTAAGAAGTATTCAAAAACGAAATGTGAGACCACGGAATGCCGAAGAATTACTGGAAACAGTAAATAATACTATGGAAAATATTATTACTAATGATTATTGTATAAGGTTATTTAATTCTATGCCAAACAGACTTATAGAAGTTATAAATAGAAATGGTGCAATAACGAAATATTAATAGTTAATTTCTTGTTAAGTAGGATATCCTTTGTCCTTGGATCCAGGATTCCTACTAATCGTACCGTTTATTCTCCACTTTCTTAAAATGTTAAACACCAAATTTTTGTTAATGTTATAACGCAGTGCTGCAGTGCAATTTGGCTCATTAACCATCCATCATTTACTATAGCAATAACTACAGCATTAAAATAAAAAATAAATTGAAAGTGATATCTGTTGTATTTCGGCTACTCATTACATATTCAAATAGAGACAGATTTACATTAGAAAAAAAAAGTTGTCCTATTTTTTTCTGCTCACGACAGTACGTATAGTTTGGAATGAAATAAATAATGATCAAAGAAAAAGCATTCTGGAAAATGAAAAATGAATTAAAAAATATAATAAAATTAAAAATGCTAAGAAGCTTAAACTAGTTCAAATGTGCTTTTAGAGGGCGGAATATTAAACATAATATTTTTAGTCGCAAACTCCTCTATAAATCCTTATTTTACTATAAGGAACCTAACCAGACTGCAACCAACAGCTACTCTCCGGGCTATGTGCCCCGCCGAGCGCTGAATTACAAGTTACAAGCCTGGCGCGTTAAGTGTAATAATTGCATATTACCATCAAAACGCTAATGCTTCGATTGCAACAAACACCAGCCGAAAGACTGATCCTACTTAAAGGAGCTCCCTTGCCAGTCGTCACACACCACTTACAGACTGCAGTTTCGAGCTGTTGGCTCTCGTCAGTGCAAGGTAGGTATGCGACGACCGACATGAGAATCCTTTGACTATAGTACATCCCGGTATTTTTATAATAGCGACATGTAAAACAGCCAGCAGGCGCCATCTAGCGGTCCAGTGTCTGTTGCAATCGAAAAATAAATAGCCTGACTTGGCTTAGCATAGTTCAAATGTGCTTTTAGAGGGCGGAATATTAAACATAATATTTTTAGTCGCAAACTCCTCTATAAATCCTTATTTTACTATAAGGAACCTAACCAGACTGCAACCAACAGCTACTCTCCGGGCTATGTGCCCCGCCGAGCGCTGAATTACAAGTTACAAGCCTGGCGCGTTAAGTGTAATAATTGCATATTACCATCAAAACGCTAATGCTTCGATTGCGCTCGGCGGGGCACATAGCCCGGAGAGTAGCTGTTGGTTGCAGTCTGGTTAGGTTCCTTATAGTAAAATAAGGATTTATAGAGGAGTTTGCGACTAAAAATATTATGTTTAATATTCCGCCCTCTAAAAGCACATTTGAACTATGCTAAGCCAAGTCAGGCTATTTATTTTTCGATTGCAACAGACACTGGACCGCTAGATGGCGCCTGCTGGCTGTTTTACATGTCGCTATTATAAAAATACCGGGATGTACTATAGTCAAAGGATTCTCATGTCGGTCGTCGCATACCTACCTTGCACTGACGAGAGCCAACAGCTCGAAACTGCAGTCTGTAAGTGGTGTGTGACGACTGGCAAGGGAGCTCCTTTAAGTAGGATCAGTCTTTCGGCTGGTGTTTGTTGCAATCGAAGCATTAGCGTTTTGATGGTAATATGCAATTATTACACTTAACGCGCCAGGCTTGTAACTTGTAATTCAGCGCTCGGCGGGGCACATAGCCCGGAGAGTAGCTGTTGGTTGCAGTCTGGTTAGGTTCCTTATAGTAAAATAAGGATTTATAGAGGAGTTTGCGACTAAAAATATTATGTTTAAGCTTAAACTAGTTGAAACTTGAAGATTAATAAATTGAAGCGCCCACTGAATTTAACTTTGGTTAGATACAGGAAACATCTCAATAAAGAAAAAATAAACCTGTTCGAAGCAACTGATGCAGGGTTGCATTCCGGCAGGCTAATATATGGTTATTGGAAGTTCTAGTTATTTCCATTTTACGTTTAATAAAAAATTTTGTTAAGAAGGGGAATATAGAACGGGAAAAATCATAGACAAATATAAACAAACAGAAACGAAGAAGTGGGCAGGAAATAGTTAAAGATTTAACAGTATGAAATTTAGAATAGAAGTGTGAATAAGGCCACTATCTTCCTTGTTGACACAACAGCTTTCTTGATACTTATGTATAATCGAGTTCATGTATTATCAGCACTCAAAAAACGCAACAAAAACTTTACGACCTCATTAAAATACTGGTATAGTTGGGAAGAAACATATATGAGACTGTTTACATTTCCATAATTAGCCAAAAACTGAAGCGTGCCTCTCAAAGTGCCGCGTTTTTTGCTTTAGGAGTCCGGTCGGCTTGTGCGTATAGCAAAAAACGCGGCACTTTGAGCGGCACGCTTCAGTTTAACTTTTTATGCTAATTATGGAAATGTAAACAGTCTCGTATATGTTTCTTCCCAACTATACTCTCTGTACTATTTGTTCGCAAATTGACTCGCTTACCTTTATAGGTTTAATGTGCGTCGGCTTGTTTGATGAGAGCATGCCGCCTGACACAGCGGCGATAATAATTATGTCATAAAGCTTTTGTTTCGTTTTTTGAATGCTGGTGAACTCGACTATACTTATATTTCCAAATTTTTATAACTCAAAAAAGGTCCATTTTAACAAACCGAGTAAGAGTATTTATGCTCCAGCTTAACAAGAAATTGGCGCCAACCCCCCTCCCCCTCCCTCCAAGGTGCAAGGTCGCCTTGTTGGTGTCTTTTAAAATTGTGTGTTTAGTATATTAAGATTGGGCAAAAGATAACTGAGATTTGAGGAAATAAAAATTTATTGCAGAAAAGTTTTAACACAAAAATGTATATTTATTCCTAAATGGGAAAGTTTGTCTAAGTTGTCATGGCGCAATTTTTTTTTCATCAAAAGTCCTAAAACAAGAACTACTTAAATAAAACCCTGTGGATTTTCAATCATTCGAATCTATTTTTACTATCATTTCTTTGACAAATGTATCTTAAGAAATTTTTTAATTATTGCTGTTATACGCCTATTTAGCTAAGAATACATTTATGATGACCATGATTAAAGTATCAAAAGTAAAAGCCTCGGTAAAAGCTCTTGAAAACAATAATGGGCGATAAATAACGAACGGCTATAAATTAACAAATTACATTTGTCAACAATCAAGAAGAGATTGTGTGGAAGGTGTTCCTGGAAGTCGTAAAAGGACCTCTTCGGAAAATTTATTGCATCAATTGAAACCACTGTTTACTATTCAATTTATAAGAAGTAATTCTTATAAGCCAGAAACACTGTTGCTGTGAGGCGGCTGCGCCTTCCATCCTCGCAGAAAAAGGCGGATGCGGCGGGAGGTTTATCCTCATCAGTCTTGTGACATCACCCTAATTGAAACATTATTTAACACCTCATTTTTATGTTGCCCTTAATCAAGTCAGTGTAGGAGTATTATCTGTGGTGTGATTTTTTTCTACTAAGATCTTCTGCAGATGTGGCTTCCAGTTTCAACAATAGCGGCAATTTTCGTGCTCTTCGATGTCTCTGAAACCACAAGATCTGAAAACGACTTAGAGGTTGTTTTTAAACAAAGGTATTTAAAAATAGGTTCCTTTTTTTTTGAAAATAATTTACAGGTAAATTTAAACATTTATATTATTTATCGGCAAGCGCGTCGAACTATTCTATAGAACTATTTTTTAAATAAGAAATATGCAATAATTTTATTGCTTGCGTGTCTAAAAATATAGTAAATAATTTTAATGCTGGTGATATACTTAAATGTCCACTTTAATGGAAATGTTTGGAAATTCAAAGATATAAACGATTCTTTGCAATTGCTTTACATTTTAACTGACGTAAGGAACGCGGAAGCTCTCAGCTAGACAAGTGTATTTTTTTGCATTTATCAGCTTAACCAATTTCTATAATTTTTTTACGTGCCATAGTGTTTTGCTTATTGGTGTCCACATTCTAATCTCATCAAGGTATGTCCAAATCGAATATTATTCCATTTCATGATTTTCCATTCGTATTCTTCACCATCTTTAGTGATCCTGGAAACTACTTAGAGACAATTTATAGGAGGAATAAAAATCACATCATCTTCCAGTAGAGACATTTGGTACAAGCATAGAATTAAATAAAATTGGAAAAGTGAAAAAAGTGAAATTTTTTAATTAGGTGAAGTAATGGTTTGTTACTGTATTGTCATATAGTACGAAGACGAGCGCACACATTTTCTTACAAAATTTTACTTCGTTTTATAGAAGATAAATAGTAAGAGGCAACTAAAAATAAAATAAAAACGAAACT
Organism: Leptura quadrifasciata; assembly: GCA_963675555.1. NCBI lineage: Eukaryota > Metazoa > Arthropoda > Insecta > Coleoptera > Cerambycidae > Leptura > Leptura quadrifasciata. The sequence continues at coordinate 7,006,765 of OY776675.1, forward strand.
TCCGTGCCCTAAGCATTTCTCTATGGCGCTTATTAAGAAAATCGATACTTCTTAGTGTCTGAGGATGACTTAAAATTTATAGAGAATGATTGGTCATCTGAGGGTGAATCGTGATCAATTATTTGAAGGAAAATCCGAGGGGGCGGGCGCAGTAGGGGGCATTAATCTAAGTGCAAGAAAATGTTTGAGAACCGCTTAAAATTGGTTTCAATGGCAGTAGTTGAATAAAAAAGAAACAAGTTTGTAGGATTTGTTAAGTGTCCGAAATTAATTATAAACGATGTTTGACTTAACAGATGAAAAAATGACTTTTTACTTCCAAAACCAGTGGATGTACAGTAACGCAAAAAAAATATTTTTTTTAAATAGGCTTAAAATGTCATGAAACATCGAGATTTTAAATTTGAGCAAAAAAAAAAAAAATTCTGTTTGTCGGTCTGTCTGTAGCTTTTTTTTTTGCGTGCACGCTTACTCTGGAACCGTTTATGATATTGACTTGAAATTTGGTATACACTTATGTATTATAATGAGATCTGGAACTTGATTATATTTTGATCTAATTCCGTTGAAGCGTTCGGGGGTAAATGAGGTAAATAAGGGTAAATATGCAAAGCAAGCAGGCAAGACTCCATAAAATTGCAATTTAGGGCATGTACGAAAAGTCAAGGCCTCAAATTCTTTTGCCATCAGCCACCCCCATTACCACCCTCACCCTATTATTAAAGGGAGTAAAGAATAAAATTGGGATTTAGTGTGTATACGAGAACCAAGGGACTCTAATTTTTTTTTTGGCATTAGTCACCCCCTCTATCAACCCATTGCCACCCACACCCTCTATTATTAAAGGAAGTAAAAAATTAAATTGGGATTTAGTGTGTGTGTACGAGAACCAAGGGCCTTTAAAATTTATTATGGCATTAGCCAGCCCCTCTATCAGACCCACTTTCACCCTCACCCTATTATTAAAGGGAGTAAAGTATTAGATTGGGATTTAGTGTGTATAAGACTTGGATACAAAATCTGGATGTGGAAGTAGTGATTCTTTGAATAGCGGTTTTATTTTTCTTTTTAAACCATTGAAACAGTGTTTTCTGCAGCATTAATTGAACCCTCCCTCAAGTTATCGACCACCCTTCAGGGCGACGACATGCTTTTTTCACTCATTAATGACCCCTTTAAAATAATCTAAAGTCAAATTCTTTACCTCTTTCAATGCATACTTAACATAAGCTAGCGCCTCGTCCACTAAGCCTACGCAGATCAATCATGAATCGTACCTCCTGCGATATGTAAACGTAAAACAAAATACAGCATGAGTGAAATGTGGTGTGGCCTAATAGTCTGTGAAAAGACGTCAACTCTCACCAGTTGCTACTTTTGCTGTGCATTAAATTAGATTTAGTACATAAATTTAATGATTTCTATTAGATTTTAATAATTTCCCAATCTTAGTAATTCGATATCAAATTCTTCCACGTATAAGGGTATGACGTGATACTGATAATAACTTTCTCTAACTTATTTTGTGGGTGAAAATGAGTGTTGTTCTACCGAGTGAATATGCCTGCTTTGGGGCTGTCTTAATAGAGCCGCTTCGTAGACCTTGGTTTTATTTCTGCAAAAATGTGTTTGTCCTCGAAAATTCATGTTTTGATGTAACATTTTAGAACGTTTAATGAATTAACCATTTAATTCTATTTTTTGTTTATTGAAATATATTATGGTATATATGTTTCTTGAAATATTTCAACTATAATTCTATTTTCTTTTGTCTAGACATACAGTGTGTCCAGCCGGAAGTACACGATCCATATATCTCGAAAACCACTGAACGAATTTTTGTGAAATGACGTACGTATAGTAAACAGTGTATGATCTGTCCAACTAAAATATTTTGATAGTTCTGTCATTTCCGCTTATACCGGAAGTAGAATTGTAAGAATTGGGCTGGGTGATGGCTTGGGTTTATTAGGAAATCTCAACGCAAACATATCACACGTTCTTGTTAATACTTTGTCGCTTTCTCCATAATTAATAAATGTAATTTTTTTTTTAAATTGCTTTTCTTAAAGTCTCCTATTAAGAAATAAAAAATTACAAGAAAAGCAAGGCGTGCACACTTTGTATAATGCACGCAAGATGCGCATGCCTTGCTTTTCTTGCAATTTTTAATTTTTTAGTAGGACTTTAAGAAAAGCAAGTTTAAATTTTTTTAAATTTAATTTTCTATGTTTTAGTCATACTTTAACTATTTATAAATACATTCATTGGAGCTGGTTTCCGAGGTATAAACCTAACGGCATTCCATTATGTCACCGGAACTAATATCGTACCCGTAGAAGTCCCTGATCAGGCGAGAAACCTTTTGTATTCTACATTTTGCCAGAGGTGCCGATTGGATAGCGCCTCCTATGTGCGGATATTTGCAAAAGTGACGGTAGAATACTGTATTGTCATCCGATCTTAGTAACTGTGTAAGTTTCATCAATTGAAACTTGAAAAAAAGCTACATTGTAAGTTAAAGAAGAACAAGTAATAATCTTTGTTGGAATACTCCAGACGAGCCATAATGCAATTAAATTTTTAAGAAACAACTATTAGTACACTATAAAATATTAAACAACTAATTTGACAGCTTTGCTATTACTTTTTCTGACAAGAATTGTTTGCATGGCCGATTTAGTTAGTTAAAGAATCCATACAAAATAATAGGATTCTCTGAACTTTTGTAAATATTGTTACGTATTTACAATCTCCAGTAAACACCCTGTACGTAGGATCAATGAATTGCATCAAGAATCTTCACTAACCACTACGTTATTAATCACTTAATTGCAATAACTAGTTCTTACAATTACACATTAGTACACACTAATTACAAGTTAACTCTACTATTGTCTCACTACTATAATTCACAACAAGTTACTGTTCTCCATATTATCTTATAACTTGCTCATCTCATACATAACTGTCCTCAGCGCGCTTGGATCCACTCTATATATACCCGCGTCGAATGTACTCGATTATTCTGTTCCAGTCTATCATTCGAGATCTTTCCAGTCCTTCTAGTTTAATTTAAAATTGTGACCACTCTTGTACTCGCCCTGTATAATATTGAAATGTAATTAATTAACTCGGCTGTGCTGATTACTTCCACAGTAAAAAATGTTTAATTTCTTCGGTGGGTTATTCACAGAAAGAATTTTTTAGGGGTCTTCAGCTGTCAGTTTTTCGTTAAAAATATTAATATCTCCAAAACTATAAATTCTAAGTATAAGGATTGTTTTACCCAAAGTGAACTTAAAATTTTGTAAACTATCAATTCTGCAAATAAAAATATGGGTGTTTCATTTAAAATAACAAAGTTGACATCTACTTCCGGTATAAGCGGAAGTGACAGAAGTGTCAAAATATTTTAGTTGAATAGATCATACACTGTTAACTATACATACGTAATTTCACAAAAATTCGTTCAGTAATTTTCGAGATATGTATCGTGTAAGCTGTACAATAAACTGAATAGCCACGTTAAAATATGCGGTGAGTTCCATTTTCAGTTCTCTCCCTCTATAATAATATTTATGCCGATTAGATTTTGAATTACGGAACTTTTTATTAGTGGAAACATTAATTTACTTTTTTAACGCCTTTTATAAGATTAATGTTAACGACGTTATCTTCTCCGATAGCCCATAATGTATGCTCAATACAACAGCACATAAAGAATTTTTTTTAAATGTTTGTAGATATTCAAAAACTTCTCTGCAGGTCTCATTTTTTCAAACAATACTAGTCTCTTATTTCATAAACGGTTTGTTTGAAATACCTATCAGTCTTAACAGATGAAGATAATTAAAATAACGAAGCTGATGCCTGGTCAACGAAAATCGAACACCATGGATAAGTCTACATATATTTGTGTAGCAATGCACTAAACCTAGGAAACAACTGGCAGAATTAGTTTGTAACATTTTAAATTCAGCTATAATCGACTAAATTCAGAACATCGACGCACGCTTTATTAAAAATGCTCAAAAGTGACTTTATTTTCTTGCATATTCTTTACGCTTTTTTTTTTCAAAGGAAAATAGCTTTGGCAACGTAACCCGTATAGCCATACCCTACAATTTAATTTGTATTTTTTTAAGAAATCACATTCAATGACGTATATGTTGCAGGACACATTCGGACTGGAAAAATGCATGGCACCAAGAAAAATATTCTAGATGCCGAGAAACACTCGTAAGACATCTGTACTGGGCTTGCGAAAAGGATATATATCGTTTAACAAGAAGGAGCGATCCAAGCTACAAAACGTACAATGACATTGATGAAGGTAAGTACTTTTTCGAATTATTAATATTAGAATAATTATAAATATTCAAAAGAATAGTTACAATACGCACTTGGTTTATTGTTTCATTAGTCTTGTTCAGGTTTCTCTGACATATGTTTCGGCCTTGCGACCATTATTAAAGAGTTTTAAAAACTAGTCAGTCAGTTTTTAAGACTCTTTGATAATGGTCGCAAGGCCGAAACATATTTCAGAGAAACCTGAACAAAACTAATGAAACAATAAACCAAGTGCTTATTGTAACTATTCTTTTGAATATTTATAATTATTCTATTGAATATGTTTCATCAAGAACCTACCGCAGATTCCATCCAATTAATATTAATATTAGTCTGCTGGTTGCTTGTTAGAATCTCTAAATAATATACATGAATTACCGCACTTAAAAAGTTGTAATGGAAATATATAAAAAAATTAATTAAACGTTTAAAATGAAACAACAAAAGTGCTTGGTACACTGGTGGAACAAGATTTACGGTCAAGGCATAACGCGGTATGTCTGTTTACTCCTAACTAGGTCTCCGCACTAAATTTTAAGCCCATAAACATCAAAAAGTATATTTTCCAAACTTGAGAGAAGAAAATTACTATTACCACAAAAATTTTTAAAAAAACGTTTATTTTTCTGGCCTTTCTCGCGGTAAATTCAGCCGCCGTCACAGACAAATTCAGTCGCAGACTTTTCGCGAGTTCATTTTCTATAGAGAAGAGGGCTAGAAACATTTTGTTTTCTTCACGGGAACGAGCCCTACATAGAGGTCTCTTACAAACCCGGGCCTCTAAACGTTATTGTATCCAACCAGTCATCCCATGTGAAGAACCCGTTCTGAACCTTTTCAAATGTTAAATATCTACATATCCTTTGCGATATTCAGTGCGGGCCCAATGAAATTTTGTACCCCAGGCCCCAAATAAAATCTCCCCCCCCCCCCTTTCCACCTCTTCAATACACATACATTTTCTTTTAAAATTGCGCAAAATTTGGTGATAGAAAATTTGTTTATGTACTGAAACATTTACAAATTTTCTTTCCTATTATTTGGGTTTTCTACCACATGTATTATTATCCTCTTCAAAACAAATCACCGAATCTACAAATTAATAGAATTATTGGAAAAAAAGGCCTCTGCGCCCGTGACGTTTACGCCAAAGGAAAAATCAGAGGTTATGTTTTGCAAATAATATAAATCGGAATAAACACAGAAATAATGTATTTAGCTGACGTTTCGGAAAGTAATCTCTTTAATTAAGTTTAAGTTACTTAAAATTATTGATCCATTATCTGGAAATACCGATTCACAAATTAAAAATAGTAAACATTTTATAGAAAAAATTTATGAAAACGATATTCATGAATCACACCTGATGGTTAGTTTTGATGTAGTTAGTCTTTTTACCAATGTTCCGGTAGATGAAATCTTAAAAATAGTTAAAGACAGGTTATTAAATGATAATAATTTGGAAACTAGAACTAAATTAAGTGTAAATAACATAATGGAACTCCTAACGCTGTGTATAAAAACAACCTATTTTCAATTGGACAATGAGTTCTATCAGCAGGATTTTGGAATGGCTATGAGGTCTGCATTATCACCAATTTTAAGCAACATATTTATGGAGAACTTTGAGAACACACATGTTCAAAATTGTATAAACAAACCGGTTGTCTGGTGGAGATATGTTGACGACAGTTTTGCAATTTGGCCTCATGGTGTCGATTTACTAGATAGTTTTTTGGAAAATCTAAATAGTAAGGAACCATCGATTAAATTCACATTAGAAGTAGAAAGTAGGAATGAACTACCGTTTTTAGATGTTTTAATTAGAAGGATAAATAATACAATTGAAACAAGCGTTTATAGAAAACCAACAAATACTAATAGATATCTAAATTTCAACTCAAATCAGTCGATAATAATACAGCTGTTTTGCATGGATCGATCAATTTTCTCAAAACCGACGGCTAATTTATCGTGGTTTGATATAATGAACTAGTCACATCAGATTCATAATGGTTTATTAAAACGCTTTTATTAGCTTCACCTGTATATATGTTTGTTTGTTTGTTTGCTTGTAATGGAATCTTTGAACGTGATTCTCACCTACTTCAAAACGTCAGATTAACCTGAAACTTTGCACACATCAAAAACCAATGACAATACAATAATTTGACAACTTTGTCCTAATGTCCTCACCAGGATCAAATAAAATTAAAAAAAAAAAGACCAACCTATTGTCGAGATTTTGGCGGAGGCGCCACTGTTAATAATATATATTCTATCTAATAACAAAAGCGTGTTAATTAAATGATTTTTAGTAAGTTTTAATAACTATAGTTTAAAAAAACTAAAACCCACCCCAAAAGGGGTGTAGTAAAATGTTTATACGATAGGGCCAAAATAATTTCATCTAATAATGAAATATTAAATAACGAGAAAAAATTTATCAAAGAGGTTCTAGCACAAAATCAATATCCTGAAGCTATTGTTGATAGAGTTTTCATAAATGTTGAAAATAGGGACAATCAGGTACGACAAAAACCTGAACGTCATTATACATCAATAATTCCTTATGTATACGGACTATCGGAAAAGCTAGGAATAGGTGACAAATTTGATGTTAGGACGGTATTTCAAACGGGGAACACTTTAAGATCTATTTTAACAAAAACAAAACCGATAAACAGGGAGCAGAATTCACAAAACTGTATTTACAATATCCCGTGTGAATGTGATAAATGTTATGTGGGTGAGTCATCCAGACCTTTCAGTGTGAGGTTGGATGAGCACAAGAATTACATCAGAAAGAATGAAATTCAGAAATCAAAAATTTGTGAACATGCTTGGGAAAATGGACATAGAATAAACTGGGACTCAGCAAAAATTTTAACAGAAGAAACAGATACCAAAAAAAGAAAAATTAAGGAAGCAGCAATAATCTTATTAAATGAAGATAAGTGCGTATCGAATTGTTCTGTAGATATTTGTACAACCTGGCTACCAATGTTAAAAGAAGAACTTAACAAACTCAACATTATATAAAAGAAAATATCATCAGTTTTATGTTCTGTGTACGTAGTAAGTATCTATGGAAATAACATAAACAGAATCTTAAAGCTGTGTATTTGACATACACAGCAAAATAAGAGTTCTTTCAAAAAAAAAAGCTTTGAAAACGGAAAGAGATTACTTTCCGAAACGTCAGCAAAATACATTATTTCTGTGTTTATTCCGATTATTTGCAAAACATAACCTCTGACTTTTCCTTTGGCGTAAACGTCACGGGCGCAGAGGCCTTTTTTCCAATAATTCTATTATTTTGTAGATTCGGTGATTTGTTTTGAAGAGGATAATAATACATGTAGTAGAAAACCCAAATAATAGGAAAGAATATTCGAAGAATGCCACAAATAACTTTCAGACAATATTTACAAATTTTGATATAATACCGAACTGGCCTCTCTCAGAACTGCCATTGTTCTTTTATGATTTTGTGCTTCCAATGATTTCAAGATTATTTTTATTTGCTACCATCAACAGTGACGGATTGACGAGCTGAATCTGATTATGGAATTAAATTCAAAAAAGGTTTCAAAAGTATTATATCTGCCGAGAATTCCAAAAAATTTGCAAATAACTCCATAAAACACCTTCACCATTTCTTTTGCTTAGATAATGCAATGGTTCTCGTGTGAAACTCAACTTAAAGTCAGTGCTCTTTCGCAACGTCTATTACCAGGTGTGGGTAATAAGAAAAATCAATGTACACAGGCTGACGAAAATTGCTGTAGATCCTGTAGCTTTATTGTACAGTAATCTAAAATAATCCATTTTAAAGAGAATTTCGGGTTTTCAACACCCAAACTAATTTTTGCATTATTTACCCAAATTATCGAATACTTCTGTATCATGTCTTTTCTGCTCAGATACCTTCGATATATAGGTACTTATAATACAAAATTTAATACGAGTTAAAGGTCGTAAATAAATCAAGTTTTGAATTGCATTGTAAAAAAATTTGCATGAAAATTTTTCGAGTTCCAATTAAACCAACCAACCAATTAAATTTCGTTATTTCTTGTCATGTGACACAAATCACCCAATCATTTTAACATTACACTGATAATTTTTTGACGAAATAGAAATCCAATAAAATCCGTCCATTTCTAGTCACATGTCAAAATTCATCCAATTATTAAAGGATTACACTGTAAACATCCCATGGGAGATTATTACTTATGTCGTTATGTTAATATGTAACGAAAAATTATTGACAGTTTTATAATTTATTTAAAATGTCACGTTCACAATTTGACATCTTATTAGAATTTCAAAAAATTATTTCACAGAATTTACCACGCGCACTGATAAATCCTTATATATTTTTTCCAATAATGAACCGAAAGCTTGTTGCTTAGTAATTACCCGACGCCGCTCACGAGCGGCACTAAAAGTACTTGAAGAAAAAATTGCATGCTTTATGAAGAGTAAAGTGATTTTTTGTGTCTTGGCTCCACACAAAAAATGCCACTTTTACTGCATATAAAACAATATACTATTTTCTTCAAACGTCAGGAAATCGTGACATTTCTTACTCATTTCATGACATTAAAGTTTGACATTTCAGACGGCCGTGCGTTCCCATTAGCAACGGCAGTAAAAATACTTTTTCTTCCGCTCGAGCGGACTTTTACTTCCGTTACTAATGGCAACACATAGCTAAATTTTGTATCTTTATTTTTTTATAGCTTAACGATCGCGGCGTTTGAAGAAAAAATTACATGTCTTATTCGGAGTAAAAGCCACTTTTCACTTCGTTCGTCCGGCAAACCTACAAACTCGACATAAATAAAACAATATACTATTATTGCAAATTTTCAGACTGGACAATTTTCATTTGAAACATTTTTTTAATTAGACGAAATATCGTTTTTCGATTTTTCTTCCTTGGATGACTGCTTCAATTGTCTTTGGACCTACAGTCTCGTCACAAAAGTATCACTTTTACTCCTCATAAAACAATATATTATCATTGCAACTTTTCATACTGGACAATTTTCATTTGAAACATTTTTTTGATTTGACGAAAATTATTTTTCGATATTCCTTCCTTGGATGACTGTTTGAATTGTTTTTGGCCTTTCCTGGGGCCGTCCCTGGTGCACCAATTTTAGTAATAAGTACTCAATAAGGTTCCACCAAGAACATGCCAGATCATGTATTTCAGCTTTCTATGTTGAGCAGAGTTCAAGAATATTGTATATCGTCCAGACAGAAGACTCATAGATATACAGAAGGTATACTGATTTCGCTATATTTGCTACTTTTGAGCCTCAAAACGTTCATTTTCGTCACAAATCTGGAATTTGATTTTTTTCACGACGCCAATACTATTTTTTCTATCTCTTTTACTTCATAAACGGTTGGTTTTAAATATATATTGCCGAGACGAGTAATTCGAAAAAGCGAAAAATATAAAAATAACGAAATTGATGTCCTGCCAACGAAAACGAAACACCCTCTATAATTTTGTACATTTTTGGGTTATACAGAATAAGAATCAAGAAAATAGTCTATAGAAAAAAAAATTCTGTCACTTCAAATTCAACCATAATCAATCAAATTCAGATCATTGGTTCCATCAATCTATATATTCATTTAGAGTGTTATAAGTTATTTTGAAAACTATTTAATTTATCACGTGGTTTATTATTTATCAAGTACTAAAAAAAATTGTTTGTTTTTTAGTAAGTTTTCCATGGCTAGCTCCAAGCAAAGCGAAGAGACTACTTCGTTTTAGACGAAATGTTAATCGCAGATCTGGATCTTCTATAACAAATGAATGCTGCAAATCTTCGGGATGTACATGGGAAGAATATGCTGAATATTGCCCTACCAATAAACGTTACACCTCCTATATTTAAATAATATATATACTATATGAATTTATAATAAACGATTATGATATAAAATATTCTTCAAGGGATGCTGAAGTTACTGTACTTAACACAATCTATCTATAATATTCTAAATTGTATGTGTAGAAGATATAAAGAAATAGTGCAAGCAACTTGAGCCCCATTTACTCACAAAAGGGATGTGCATTTTTCTTTGTATCTGGGATAAGCAATAAATGCTTTTATCAAGTCCTGTTACATAATTTTAAACAAATTTAGCAAATTAACGTGTATTTATAATGTAACTTAGAAAAATTTTGTATGATGACTTTTAAACTTTTCTTGTCAGATTTTAGCTATATGTCTTAAACATGTAGAAGATATGTTTTTTAAAATTATTTTCATTATGTTTTTGAAATGTATCAGTATCTGCAATGATATTTTATATCATATGAGCAAAAAATCTATATTTTTATTCTCAGATCCTTCAGAATCTACACTAGTCACTACTCAATAAAATATATAAAATATCACATATCATAATAATGTTATATTTGTTTTTACATAAAAATAGTAAGGCTGATCTATAACTATAATTTAATTTTAGCTAGCACAAATAGTAGGAATAGACACCATGTAATAATTAGTTATTATCAAATTAAAAACATATTAAATCGATGTTGCAATTAAAGTTACTTTCCTATTTTATTATATTTATTTTATGGGTCATACGAGAAACTTTTTATTTTTGGAAGTATTCTCTGAGAAGATTTTGGAAAGTTTTCTGGAAGCATTTCCTTAAAATTTTCAAACATTTTTAAATTTTTCGACAATAATTGACATTACTGATATCAGGGAGTCTATTCATGAATGTTCAGAGGTAAATGATGCATACTACTTTCTGAAAAAGTCCCAGAATAGAAAATCGGAAATTTTTCAGAAATGGGAAATTTCTTCTCTCCAACCCTAGTATTTAATAAAAATATAAATGATATGACGTCTAACAAAAAAAAATGAGAAGTTTTGAGTACTCATTTTCGTTAGAAATCATTTAAAAAATAGCCATAGAAAACAGAATGTCAGTAAGATCTATCGTTGATGAACATTTTTTATTTAATATAATTTTAAAAAAACAAAACCCACAACAAAATCAATACATAACAATAGACAGCTTGAAAGCATAGTGAAAGCATCTAATCACATTAAACAAACATATACACTATACATATATCTATTTATCAATTGAAATTTAAGCGATATTTACATACTAAATATCAAGTAGTCGACATGTAACTCATGTGTAACCAGTTGTATAATGGCTATACAATGTCATTTATTTTGCCGTCATCCACAGTAACAAATGCATGGATCAGTATCGTTTTATTTAATTATATCGGTAAGTATAGTTATTTTGGATAGTGTATTTCCAGGCCATCAACAACCAGGTAGATATGGAATTTTCCAAGTTGAAATTTCTCTAATATCGGTTTATTGCATTTTAAGTAGATAAGCATCGAATAATATTAATCTAGAAATCCCTATCTAGATGTTTATTTCCAAAACTGTTAATTCAAGTCTCAATGAATGTACGATAACATCTCGAGATCCAAACGTTGTACTTGTTTACCAGCAATGTTCATCGATTTATCTAAAGCATTTGACTGCATAAACCATATAGCATTCTTTTAAAAAAGATTGAATGCTATGGTTTACGTGGTCAGTGTAATTTGCTGTTAAAGTCCTATTTGTTGAACAGATCATAATTTTCAAATACTATGGTGTAATTTCCAGCAAGTTAAATACTGATATTGGAGTTCCGCAAGCCAGTATTAGGGCCGCTACTTTTTCTCTTCTATATTAATGATATAAGAAGCTATACCCATTTCTTATTGCGCATTTGTGGACGATATTTCTTGGCATCTTTTATCAAAACTCGAACAAAATCTGAATAGTAATGGTAATTATTTTAGATTCAAAGTAAAAATAAACCTGTTAGTAATAAAATTTCAGACCTCATTATTTTCATATATTTACAAATTTCTTACATATTTACATCGGTTTTGTAAGCCAAGCGCAGCTCCCTATATTTTTACACTAACAGGCTGATTTTTACACTATTCTTTAATTAATATTTTTGAAATTGAATGGTCAAATTGTCCTACAAATAATTTTCTGGCAGGTTTTCCAGTCCTATGCCATGAAAGTGTCAGTTCCACGATACATGTTTAGCGGCTGCGTAGAACTTTATCAACCTCTACCGTGAATTTTCGCAGAGAAAAAAGTTGGAAGACTCGTCAAAATGAAGCCACTCACGAAAATTCAGCCTGTTAGTAATCACTTTAAAAAAGGGGCGTGGGACCTCAGACTAATAAGTGCAGTACTGTATAACAAATTAGGCAGTTACATAAAGAATATATTTAGTGTTAATACATTTAAATCAGCTGATATAGACAATATCTTTTAAACAATGCATTTTATTCGGTTGATGAATTTTTGAAATCAGAATAAAGTCTGTAAACTATGTTTAACTTATATTTTATTTCTTTTAATTGTGTGGTAATATGATTTTTATAATCCTTTTATGTTTCTTTATACAGGGTGTCCCGTAATAACGTGCAAAAAATGTAATTGTACATTCCCTGTCGAAAATCAAGACGGGTTCTTCGTATAAAATTTTTCAAAATAACACCCTGTATATGTACTCTATTTTAGTATTGCATTTTATTAACTTGGCCTATTGTTGACCTCTTGGGTTAATAAAGTTATTATTATTATGTATTCTAATCAGAATATCCATAATAATATACAAATTATAATCAAACATTCATATATAGAATAGAATAATTTTGTTAATAAACACATCTATGCTTATAACAGTAAACTAAATACGATGATTGAAAAACTGAATAAAACGGTAGAAACAAGTATGATATACTATGAAATAAACAAAGAAAATTATGTTATTAAGAAAGGCATTATAAGTGAAGATTTGTACTTTGTAGCTTTGGCACATATCATAAATATTTTCCTGGAAACTGGTGTTGTTCCAACAATATGGAAAAAAGCAATTGTACTACCAATACCAAAAGTTCCAAAAGCTATTGAACTCAAAGAACTTCGTCCAATCAATATTCTCCCTACAATGTCAAAATTGCTCGAAAAAATTGTATAGCAAGAACTTATCTACCACCTAGAAGCAAACCATGTACTACCAGAAACTCAATCAGGATTTCGAAAACACCATAGTACTAGCTCTGCGTTAATGAAAATATCAAATGATTTAACTAAAGGTATTGATAACTCTCATGTAACATATCTCATTCTGTTGGATTTCAGTAAAGCATTTGATACCATTAACCATCCTCTTCTCTTGGCTAAATTGAATTACTATGGCATTAGCTCCACCTTCCTAAACTGGTTTAGAAATTATCTTAGTGACAGAGACCAGACTGTTAAATTAAACGGTAACTTATCAGATGAAATAAATGTTTGCTCTGGAGTACCACAAGGGAGCATACTGGGCCCCATACTCTTTATTATATTTACTGCAGATCTACCTCATATCATAGGACATGACTGGAACCTACACCTGTATGCAGATGACAGCCAGTTATACAAATCATGTCCTTCTGAAAACGTTAATCACCTCATAAGTGAGCTGAATATAAATTTGCAGTTACTAAGTGAATGATCGAGTGACAATGGATTAAAACTAAATGCATCCAAAACCATTGCAGTGTGCATTGGTACCAACACATTAACCAGTAGAGCAAAAAATTGCCAAACAACTGATATTGTTTTGAATAATGGTGTAATAAATTTAAGCAGTGAAGTAAACAACTTGGGTGTTATCTTTGATCAGAATCTCTCCTTCGAAAATCATGTTACAAAAAAGTTAAGTGTGTGCATGCTACATACTACAAGTTCAAATCTTTATGGAAGTATAAGTATGTTCTACCTGAGGAAACTAAATGGACTCTTTTGAATGCTGTAATATTAAGTTTTATGGATTATGGAAGCTCTGTGTACTACAATTATTTAAACGAAGCATATAAAAACGAAATTCAAAAACTCCAAAACTCCCGTCTAAGGTACTCATATACGTACATCAGCAAAAGAGAGCATATAACTCCTCTCTATAATGATATGAGTATACTCAAAATAAAAAATAGGTTTGAACTATATTATGCGTGTTTACTATATAAAATCATAGACTCTAAATCTCCTATTATACTCATTACTAGTTAAAAGATCCAGTGCCCATTCAGTGAACGTACGAAATGCCGAGTTATACTCAATGCCTCAACATAGAACAAGAAAATTCGATTGCTGTTTTGAATATCATGCATGTATATTAATAATATTAATTAACAAATTAATGGATGTGTTTAGAAAACCAAATTTTGATCCATTTCGTCTAAATTGTAAAAACCATTTTTTAAGTGAACAAAGACTAAGTTAAACCATATGAAAGAATACGTTAGTTAATATTTTAATGTGTTGTAGATTTAGCTTTAATTGTGCATACTCCTTTGTAAGTTAGTTATGACTTGGTATTTTGAAAATGTTTTGTATGTTTTTTAGGAAGAGTGAAAGAACGGCATCGCCGAACTCTTGACCTTTTGTGTAAATTCTATTGTACATTTTACGCAATAAATTTTATTCTATTCTATATATTACCCTAGAATAAATAAAAACACAAGACACAAGTGACATTTATTCAACTTTATTCATTTTATTCTTCGTACGTACATGAACACCATTATATTTTAAGAAATAAATGTAGTAACTAACCCACGAATATATAATGCCAATCGCACAATACACAGAAGTAATCATTAACGGTAAAAATGGCAACCGACTGTTAAGTCCCAACAAATGGTGTACCACATTTTCATACAAAAACACAGCCCCTAAGCCTAAAACATATACACTTTCTAATGGACTCAGCAACGGTAATGTATAGCTGCAAATTGACAGTGGATACATTTTATATAAACTATGGAATGCGTACACTGAATATAACAGAAGTAACAGAACTTTAACGAAGATCAAAGATACAGGGTAGAGTAATGGAAATAGAGAATAGTGGCCTACTGTAGATAGAAGCAAAAATATCCTGGCATCTGTGGATTCCATAATGGACAATATACTGAAAAAGGTAAATATGTAAATATAAAAGTGTCTAATACAGGTAAAACGCATAACTCAAACAAGCAAACACATAATTCAATTTACTAAATTTGCAATAAAAGTGTCTGAACTACATGATGTAAGGTTTGTGCTATTTATTACACATATTACTTATTCAACATGAACAAGTACTTGTTCTAAAATAGTTGTAAAAAGTTGACAGCAAAAAATTCCAATTAAGATAGAAATTATAGATAAATATTAGATTACACAATTAGCTTTAAATATAGTCAAGACCATTTAGAAATATTTGTTGGTATTATATATATAGTTGCGGTAGTTACCCCTACAGCTACACAATTTGAAGCTACTTATAAAACATGAATTCATTTCCAGATTACGAGGGCAGATACTGCTAATACTGTTGTATTACATGGAACCATAATTTTAAGATGTACAAGTATACATCATAGGTATACAGTTGTTAATAACAAAACGAAAATTAAAACTATTTTTTACTTGGATGACAGCCTTCTTTATTAATTCTTTTTGACAACTATCAATATAACAATACAATAATAATAACCACAGAAACACTCCCTCCCAGTAATGAAATAGTTTCATTACTCATTCTCGGTCACGTCAAGTATACAAAGTTTGATTACAGTCCTTCTGAAAGTCCCCGTGTTGGTTCTCACATCGATGACCCTGATCTGGCCATCTGCGCTAGGATGCAGAGTTGTTAATATCCCTTTTGGTCAAGAATATCTACTGAAAGATGAGTAAGTGATTATAACTGTTTCCAATTTTTATTTGTCGAGAAGACGATATGAACCATTTTATTCTTTTCGTTAAAACAGGCAGATATTTTCTCACCCACCTTCGCAAAAAATGTTCAGTTAGAGCCAGAGAGTTACGCCACTATTTCCATGTTATTAAATCTTTTTCGCTACACTATTTAATAAGAAGTGATTAGGGGTCAAAACATCGCTGTATGCGTGGTCTAAAGATACATGGACTAAGGGGCGACCGTTGACGATATGTTCAACCTCGTCAAAAAGGTTTGTAGTATTTCTTCTTGTGTGGCTCTTCCTTTCAAAACTTCGAGTAGTGTCGTCTTGATGGATTTCCGCTCCCAACTTCCCCTCATATGGGAAGTCGATGGAGGTACCATCTATGCCATTCTATGTTACGTGAGGTTATATCTGAAGTTATCTTGTTCTGATTTATTTCTTTTAATGCTCCTCATAGTTCTTTTTCTGCCCCTCTTAAATTGGTTCCATTGTCTGAACACACTTCTCTTTGCGTCCTACAATGACAAACATAGGTCCAAAATTATCCATGCCCACAATAGTGAAAGCCCTTTTCGATATCAGCACTAGCAAGATAATCATCAATATAGTGTTGTTCACATATAGCTTTGGTCACTTCTGGATACAGTTTTTCAAATCTTTCCTCATGACGAAAGTAGCTGAACCCAGAGAGATATTCATTGGGTTTATTGCTTTTGTTATTTCCTCTTCAAAGGGACCTTTGAGAAGATCAGTCTTCTTGCTTCACTTGTACTTGATGAAACATTTATTTTATATCGCTGCAAAATTCAATATTTTTCTGTTGAAATCTGAACAGAACTAGTAACAAAGAATTAAATAAGTCAGGTCCTTTCAACAAGGAATCTTTTAGACTTATTCAGTCGACTTTGGTTGCTGCATCAAAAACAAATCTTATTTTGCATGGCTTATTCGGATTTACCACAGCAAAATGAGGAAGAACACGGTTCTTTTATGATTTTTTGGCAATTCGCCTTCAGACAATTATCTGGCATAACCCTTGTCGAGATACTCTTGGATATTCTTCATGTATTCCTTAGTAAAAAGTGGATTACTTATTCCTTTTCCTTTCCATAGTTTTTGATCGGTTAAACGCAGCTGAATAACTATTTGATAGGGTCATATCGTCATTTTTCCAAATCAAACCAGTTTCCCATCTGTTTCCACTAACACGGCGCGTTGTCTCCTCCACAATTTGTATGGATTGTTGATCATCTTTTGAACAGTATTCTTAATTCTTACTGCCTAAATTATCAATTTGAAAGAATTGTTTTACCATATCATGCAAATTTTCATCTTGTTGATTTATGAAAAAGGAACATTTTTCATTGATACAGCCTCGATAAGCTGAAACATTTCTATGTATCACCCAACCCAATTTTGTGCGAGATAAGGCAGGAGCGTTATTTGCCCCATCAATAACTAATGAGAATTGTTGGCTTCGCATTCTACAGGGAGGCAACTGAAGCGAATAAGGGCAAATGCTTCCATTTCTTGGCTAGCTTCTTAAAATTGGCAGACTGCAAAGGCAAGGATAAATTTTCAACAGTCCATACATTTGTTATAATGTGTTCTTCTTGATTATCTTTAACCCTTATCTCATAGTAACTTTTCTTCATTCATCCAACGGATTTTTTTTAACATTTATTTAACGTCGGCCTATTTCCGCTACTGAGGCCTAACACCGATGCCTGTAGACAAGCTACCCCCAACCAGGAATTTTGCCGAACCTCTTCTCTTAAGAAGAGTAGGGATCTTCTACTTGCCTAACATTTAATAGACAAGGGACCGACGACTTTACATCCCCTCCGAAGGATGGTATATCCCCTATACAATCCTCGCCTAAGATTGTATAGCTTCCGCGCATGTACTGATATACAAGCCGCTGGAAGATGTGAGGCGAGGACAGTCTTCCTTGAAACGGTCACCCATCTAAGTACTAACCGCGCCTAACTTAACGTTGCTTTACATCGCACATCGAAATATGTACATAGTAAAGACCCACCTACGCTCGTCCACCCCCCCAACGGATTTTTAAGGTGTCAACTGGACCTATAGTACCAATTTTGTCTGCTACTTGCACATCTACCAAAGTTATAGCCGATGCTTCATCAAATAAGGCAAAAGTGTGAAACTTTCCTTTAGTGCCACTACAACTGGAACAATCCATAGAAGAACCTCATCTCGTATTATCAGATGGCTATTTACACGTTCTTCATCACTCCTCTAACGTTCTTTATACAGTATTATGGAGCAGATAATGATGCATTTTTGAACAATTATCAGTTCCACAAGTTTCTTCCTTCTGTAATATCTTTGTTAACCTAAAGATCCTCCCAAACATGAGAAATGTACCTTGTTCTTTTTTATTAATTCCTAATGTTCATCAATGTCTAAATTTTTAAAAAGGATACTGTTTATGTGGTGATCATCAATATCTTTTTTACAAAATATGCATTTAAGCTTTTCTTCGTTTTTTACTGTTGCTGTTAGAACACATTTTTTCTTCTTTTTCCGATCAAAATTGGGGACTGTCACGTAACTTGCAGCTTTGGAAATTCCTTTTATCCAACTGAGAAAATCGAGTATTATGACTTGTTTATTTTCGTACGTATTGGATGTACTTTGTTTGTCCCATTCAATCTTTAAAGCTGGCTTTATTTTTTGAATCATTCCGTTTAAAATTTGTGAATCAATGACACATGCATGGCACTTTACAATTTCTGCTGTCACCGAAAAATTTTGAACTGCATTTGCAAAATCTAAAATGCATTCCAGCTTTTCTTTTCTTCTTTAAAATTTCTCGGATTGACAACAACTATACAATTTTTAAGTAGGCCAAATTGACACGTTCAGGCACATACAGCATCGATATGGTGCTCATCAAGCTACATTGGCATTTTCAATTATCGTTTTAAAGTTTGCCATGTAATAAAATTAAATTTATCGGTAATCAAACCAAAGGGATGCCCTATATGTATCACACGTTTAAATTTTATTTTTCCACCTTGTATGGCTATCTACTGGCTTAATATACATATTTTACGTAAAATAAAAACAGATAGTTAACAAAACAAAAAAAATTACCGGTAATTAATAGTGCGAAAAATAAGTTTTAACATGGGCTCCAGGTCTACGTAGTACAGTTAAATTCCCATAATCTCATAGAGTAAAACAGTGGATTTTCCTATTTGACTCTTTTGCCTTACCTCAGTGGAATTATTGTCATTAATATCGCTTTTTCATGAACATGCCAACCAAATAAAAATGACGTTAAACCACACACAACCATACATCTGATGAAATTTGTTGCTTGTTTATTAAGGAAAAATAATTTTATCATGGCAGGAATCATGCATAAAACCGTCAATACCATCGTCACTATTGGAGGAATATTGGGAAGAAAAGAGTGAGAAAATTCCTGAACCAAACCTCCAGTCATTGAAGCAGTAGATTTATTTCCAAAATTTATACCAGATCTTGATCCTAAAGCAAACAGTTTTATTAAAACTAATGTTATTAATATATATGTACAGCATTACCAATGAAAAATCCAATCTTGTCAGCAGTATTGTAAATAGCCCAAACATTTGGAGCCCAATACGCATGGCACAGACCTCTTTTAAAGGGAAATAATCTAGAAAGTACCTAAAAATATCCAAAATACATATACAGGGTGTTTTTAAAATAGACACATATATTCGGATCTATGAATAGTCATCTCAACCTGAATATATGAGCTTGATTTCATTCTTTCTTTTCAATGTATGCCGATGATCTTTCCATGATTGTTTCAGGTTCTATGCATAATGCGATAAAAACTAAATGTAATAATATATAATGTTATTGAAAAGTATCTACATTTTTCAATCAACATCAACAGTATTTCAATACTGATAAAACTTAACCAGTTCCATAATAGGTAGAGAAACTGTGAGTCTATTTCTCCTAAAGTCAACGACTCTATTATAACAGGTACTCATAATAGTATAAAATATTTATTTTGGTTTACATATTGATGACTGTTTAAACTGAAAGTCATATTGTGAATGTATAATTTCCAAGCTTGCGTCAATTTAATTTCTATTTAACAATATTGAATCAGTACTTACTAAGGATCATTTAGTTAATTTATATTATGCTCAAGTGGATTCTAGAATTAGGTATGGTGTTTGTTTCTGGGGAAACTCCACTCTATCACAGAACGTTTTTTCATTGCTCAAAAACGTATATTACGCCCTATAGAGAATGTTTCTAGTACCCATTCTTGAAAAGAATTGTTTAGAGAGTATAAGATTTTAACCTTGCCATCTTCATACATTTTTTAAATGTGTGTTTATGTTTACCAAAACAAAAATATATTTATTGTGAATAAAAATATTCATAGCATAAATACGCAGAACAAGGAAGACTTTTGAGTACCATTTGCAAGACTCGATATAACTTGCAATTCCCAAAATTACATGGGTCCAAAATTATTTAATCATTTACCAACAGAGTGTAAAATTGCTAGAAATTTGATAGATTTTAAAATTAAGTTAAAACTGTTTTTGTTATCAACATATTTTTATTCTGTATGTGATTTTTTTACCTAGAATTTTAAAGTATGTATTTTATTTCTATTTTATTCTTTTTTGTGTAACTTGACTATTCCTATACAACTGTAATGTTATCATTATGGAAAATAAAATTATTAGTATTACTAAAATTATATTGATATAGATTCCCCTAGAGGAAAAAGTTAACTAATAATGTTTACTTACTTGTGGCAAGTGGTCGATGAAAGGTAGAAATGTAACAATGAATACACTTATAACTACGAAACCCAGCAAAAAAAAGTTTTTAAACGTATTTTTTGAGATAATACTTTTAATTGTAAGAGGACCCTTTATGCAATAGTGTCTCAATAAATAGACAAAATATGCTGGTGCTAAATATATGAATATATGTTTCATATTTAGTAATACGGTGAACCAAAATGCTGCCACCAGATGTTTCCCCTAGAAAAAAAAATCATGAAATACTGTAAATGTATACAAACAGTTATTCACCTGCAACATGTAGGCAATAGATATTAATAAAATACCATACATAATACCATTGTACTGGAAATGAATATGATCCACCATTATTAGGCCACAATTCGTTATTAGTAAAATTGGCAATACTACATCTTTGCGCCAACTTTTTTGTAACACCGCACAACATCTTAAAAAAAGAAATGGCTTGTTACACTTTTTAAAAGAATTTAAATAAATTATATAGCACATAAAATATTTATAAACTAAAACTAGCTTTATCAAAATAGGATTAAAATTAGGATGAACTTTCCTTCCATCACACAGTATTTCTGTATTGAAGCACAGGAATCACAAGCTGTGATTGTATGAAAAATATTTACTTTGTTGTATTAGAATTTTTTTTATACAGTAACTTTGTATCATTCTGTGCATCAATGATATTCTTTATGAAGACTTCTATCAAAAGGAAAACAAATAATGAGGATTATCTTCGGCTAATATTGATGGATTTTCCAGCTGAGAGGATTATTAACTATTCTGGAGTAAGTAGAAACATTTATTCTAATTAATATAATTGACAGTGTATAATTGACAAGCACATGAAGAAACGAAAGAGCTTCAATGCTCACAAATTGCGTATTATTATACCTATTTAACAATGTTATTACATATTTTATTTGCAAATTTTGTCTACAGGGTGATTCACATAAAGTTTCCCGGGCAGAATACTTCATTAAAATGATTTCAATTGCCCCAACAAATAATACAATAGCTTAACTATGATTGATTATGCACAAAATAAAACATTTCTAAGATGTCGAAATTAACAAAAGATCATAATTGCCAAATAACAAAACTCTGAGTGAATACGTTACTGACTACGTGATTTTCCCAATTCAATTGAGCATCTATATAGATACCGATAAATTTGACGTTATTATTTTGCGTTATAGTATACGATTATCAAATTTAACAACTATAATCAGCTTTCCTGGAAAAGAATAATGTTAAATCCGTTTATATTTTAAATTATTTAAAGCCAAACCCAATTAAAAATATTACGAGGAATATTAGTAAAAATTTATTATGTAAGATCAGGCTATAATATATGCTTTATCTCCCTACTCCCTAAATAGCGGCTGTAAAGATATTTAGTACTTTACCGCCCTAGAGAGCTAAAATGAATTTATATTAGTTTATGATACTTACTTATAAACACCAAAAGCATACACTAAGTCTGTAAAAATAACAGACAGTCTTTGAAATAAAACAGTCTTGTCAGAAGAGTAATTTATGTGATTTACATTCAACATTTTCTTATCGAAGAGAACTGCGACAAATGATAATAAATATTCAAACCATGCAAAAAGAGGTGGGTAATCTAATGTCCATTGAGATGTATTTTCAAAATACCATTTATTAATGGGTAAGCTGTGTGTAAGTGCCAACCAATTTCTGTGAACTTCGAAATCAGTAGATCGACTGAAAAGTGAAAATAAGGGGTATAATAGTTTTTTAAAATAGAGTAACATAGTGTACTTACTAGGCAGGGACAAGAAGTAATTTTACACATGACGTCAATATAGTCGTGGTAAGGATCATCTTAGATAGGTATTAGTAATATCTAAAAGTACAAAACTGAAATAAAGTCACTTCATAATCTTATCCACAATAAAAATACATATTTTGTATTTTGCTGGTTTATAAATTTTAGGTTAGCTTAAAATTTTTTTGGTTAATTTATGGATCAAAGGTAGGCAACTTCTTATACGAAGCAGTTCTATAGGTGGTATATTCAAATACTTTCCGAATGGTTAAAAATAAAGTGAGGTTTACATGATACCTCTATTGCAACTAACCAATCGTTTGGCAGTATAGTTGGGAAAAGATAATTTTAATTGGTTAAAATAATTATGTAAGTATTAAAAATAATTCAGTAGTACCTTAACCTGCTTTGAGCAGAAAAAGGATTTTAGTCAAGATGGCGAATAAATTAGGTACCAATATATTGTATTTTATTATTGTGTAGTATGAGTTATGAGTGTCATAACCGAATTAAAAAAGAGTATTAAAAAAAGAGAAAGAAAAGAAGACGAATGGAAAAGAAATAAGATAAAAATAGCTCGATTAAAAGGTGAAGAATATATTACATTAAAAGGAAAATTAGTTGGACCTAGACAAACAGGTCCTCCTTGTGGGTATGTGCGTATATCGTATTGTATGTATTTATTGACTAGAAAAATACCACTATAAAGAGGAACAATTTTTATTATTGAGAAACATTTCAAACTACCGTAAATCCACATCTCGATTTTTGAGTTTTTTTGTGAATACATTAATAAGAGAGTTATATAAAGCGTTTGTGACTAATGAAACATTGCGCAAATGTATAATAATCGAGGAAATTGACGAAAAAGTGGTGTGAATAGGGGTGCTGGGTGGATAAAAATGAGTGAAAATACGACGTTTTTAGGTCACTTTGAAACGATTGGCGTTGAAAAAGTCATTTTAGGGCAAGGGTAAATAAGATAAGTCATTACAGCATAATATATCTACTAACTACGTCTAACCTAATCTAACTTTTTCAGTTTGCAATGACCAATACGTAAACGACCCAAAAAGGAGTAAAATACGAGAATTTCAGGTCACTTTCACATGAAAAGCATTTAAACAGTCATTTCAGGGCAACGGAAAATAAGTATCATGACATTTGAATGTTTACTGTGGTACATATGCAACGGGACGGGACTCAATGAATTGCAGTAATAAGCAATCAAATGCCATGACTCTTGATTACCCTTGCCCTAAAATGACTTTTTTAATGCTAATCGTTTCAAAATGACCTAAAAACGTCGTATTTTCACTCGTTTTTACACACCCAGCACCAATAGTCACTCCATTTTCGTTGATTTCTTCGACTATTAAACATTTGCGCAATATTTCCTTAGTCACAAATGCTTCATATAACTCTTATTAATGTATCTACAAAAAAAATCAAAAATCGAGAAGTGGATACATTGCAAAATTACCCAAATTACCAACCATCATCGATACTGAATTGATTATAAATTAATAAATTGCTTTTTGGAAGCAAAGAATACAGTCAGGTTTATTACAGTAACTGTACGGAGCAAGTGAGGTGCACTCTTATAGTTATTAATTATTTTCAGTTAATTGGAAAATAGCAATGACATAAAAAGTTATTTTGGTGCATATATGCCTACTATATGCATCTCATTAGTTATTGTTACCTTAAGCTCGCCATATCCAAGAGAGGGATCTGATAGGGAAATATTTACTGTTTTTGACCATAACTTCTTATTCTAAAATAGATATTGCAAACAAACTATAAGACTACATAAGTAGAACTATGACAAAAGTAGTGTTATAAATTTTCACTCAATAATTTCGAACATATGCGAAATAGTTAGATTTAAATTTAGGAAATACGAAGATTGACATAATTTTTAAAATTAAATATAACTATTTTGCAAACAACTGAAATTATTGAGTGAAAATTCATATTATTACACCTGTCATAGGACTACGTAGTCCTATATTTTTTTTACCAATACACGTTTTATAAAAAATTATGGCCAAAACGATAAATAGGTACTTCCTAATCGGATCTCTCTCTTGGATAGATAGATAGATAGACATTACACCAATAATGGATACATTTTGCACATTTGGCATGTCAATATAAACAACAAACAAAGGAGCAATGTATATACATATAAAAAAAACGCACATATAAATATATAAATAAATAGGAAGGAAGAGGGGAAATCAGAAAAATCACTTAATAAAAACAAGTCTAATGATTGTTTTGCTTGTCTAAAAATTATTTCATTGAATAGAAACCATTTCTTAGTAAGATTGCAAATAGCACAGGGAAAGTTGCAGAAACTGCAACGCTTTGCCTGTATAGGGACTACAGGAGCAATGCACTCGTGTCCCACAGCAGCTATGGAGGCTATGCTTGACCTACTTCCCTTGCACTTGCATGTAAGGAAGGAAGCAGCACTCAGTGCTTTACGACTGCACCAGGCACATAAATTTAAACCAGGCGATCTGGTTGGTCACTTAAGGATTCTGGAGTTAATCCATTTGAAGTCCATGACCAAACCCACCGACTCAATGCCAATCAAACAAGACTTTGACTGCCCGTTTGACGTGCTAATTGAAAGCCGTCAGACGAGCAAGATAGAGGCACTGCGATTGGAACAAGGGTCACTCATCTGGTATACAGATGGATCTAAGATGGCTAAAGGGGTAGGAGTGGGCATAGCAAGGCCTAAATGTAGGCTATCCAAAGCCCTCGGTAACACCCCAACCATCTTCCAGGCAGAAATTTTCGCTATAGATCTGTGTGCCCAGGAATGCCTAAATAAAGGCATCCGAAGGGCAAAGATCTGTATATTATCTGATAGCCAGGCAGCACTAAAAGCTCTAAGATCCTATACCTTTGAGTCTAAAATTGCCTGGGAATGTAGACAATCCCTGAAGCAACTGGCTAACAACAACAAGGTTACCTTGATGTGGGTGCCAGAGCATGAGGGAGTACAAGGAAATGAACTTGCTGACAGCCTTGCAAAAAAAGGATCTAAAACACCATTCATTGGACCCGAACCGTTCTGTGGCCTGGCCAAGGGACACATAGCGGAGGAGATCCAAGAATGGGAAAAGGATCAGAAAAAGTCCTACTGGAGGAATACTCCAGGCCAAAGACAAGCGAAAAAGTTTAACTTATTCGACAAAGAATGCCACAAGGCTTCTCGAACTTGAAAAGTCCGAATTAAGGCTAATCACAGGCCTTCTAACTGGCCACTGTCCCTTGAGATATCATCTCAAGAATATGGGCAAGGCAGTAGACAACAAATGCAGATATTGCAATACTGCAATTGAAACTGCGGAACATATACTTTGTGAATGCAAGGTGTTAGCCCGCATTAGGCTAAAATTCCTAGAACAGGCGGAATTAACGCCTGAAGACATAGGGAAATTAGCCCCCAGGAAAATCACAAGCTTTGTGTCTTGAAATCCTGGGCAACAACTAGATGTAGGGTAAATCACAAAAGATCTTTTAGGTCAAAGTGAAGTAAGGCTGTTCGAAGCCAAACGACCCCATAAAACAATCTACAATCTAGTAAGATTGCTCTTATTTCCTTCTTAAATGTGTTTGATGGGAGGTCTCGTATGCTATGTGGCAGACTATTGAATAATATTATGCAGTTGTAATAAGGGGAATCTTTAAACGTTGTCGTTTTATGGCTAAAATATTCTAATTCCTCGTCACATCTTTTTACAAAAGCTTTTTCACAAACGCCTGTTATTTGAAAAATTCAGTAGCTCTTGGTCCATACCTATTGGATTTTTTTCTTCGATATTGGATATTTTCCAATACTGAGGATTAACTAGTAATAATAAGCCTGCTTATTTATAGCACAAAAAACTATTTAATTTTCAGTGACCTTTTTGTTTGTGTCAAAATACATGATATCCAGTTTACATTCTGAATTCTGTTTCATAAAAAATTTATTTTAGATGTAGAAATAGATGTACAGATAAGTTTACTGATGAGGAAAAGTCTAATATTATATCAGATTTGTATAACGGTCGCCCAAAAGATGAACAAGATGCCTATTTACAGTCACTTATAGAATGTGTACAGGTTAATAGAAGAAGACCAAGAAAGACTCAAGAGCAGGCGAGATTAAGAATTTCTAATTTCCATTACTATATGTGGAAGGGAGATGAACGTATTCATGTCTGTAAGCAGGCCTTTGTGAGCCTACATGGAACTAATTCCAAAGCCGTTCAACGTTTGTCAAATCTTTTACGATTAGGTTTACAACCAGAAGATCAGAGAGGAAAGCATTCGAGTCGCAAACTTTTACCTGATGAAGATTTGCAAAAGATAATGGACCATATAAAAATGATAAGGTCAAATCGTTACACTTTAGAGACTATAAATTATATGGAAGCACAGTCTGTTGTTAGCATGTATCATCTCTTTATAGAAAAGTATCCTGAACTCAAAGATAAAGTAAAATATGATTATTATCTAAAATTAGACACAAACTATTTGGAGGAACCTGCTAGTTGAATGAAGAATTATCATATACATTTTTTATTAAAAATTTGGGTAACGTTAAAAAAGGGACTTGTAGAGAAACTACTGAGGAAGCATTCATAAAAATTTTAACTTCTCATCTGGGATACTAGTTTGTAACTTTTGAATTACTTTTACTTGTTTTAAATTACCTACAAAATCATCAGTCTTTAAGTTGCAACTGGTAGCTAGGGCACATAATGCAGTAGTAAGCAAGTGTTGTGGTAGTGGCGTGGTAACTGGGTGCCAGGTGAATTATAAACAAATTAAATTTTTTAAGACGCAAAAATTTAAATATCTCGGCAAATATATATCACAGAAAAAACTTATTTTTTATACAGCATGTTGCATCATGAGAAGGACATACCTTAATAGGAAGTAGAGAACACCAGAACTACTGTTGTGAGCAGAAAAAATAGGACAGCTTTTTTTTTCTTAATGTAAATCTGTCTCTATTTGAATATGTAATGAGTAGCCGAAATAAAACAGATATCACTTTTAATTTATTTTTTATTTTAATGCTGTAGTCATTGCCATAGTAAATGATGGAAGGTTAATGAGACAAATTGCATTGTGTTATAACATTAAACAAAAATTTGGTGTGTAACATTTTAAGAAAGTGGAGAATAAGTGGCTTCACATTTCGTTTTTGGATACTTCTTACGAGTAGTCCCCATACTTCTTCCACAGGGTTAAGATCTGGGCTATGACTGGGCCAGTTAAGAACATTGCTGTTATCTTGAAACCAGTTAGTTACGGTATGAGCAGTATGAACGGAACAATTGTCTTGTTGAAATATGAACTCATTATTAGGAAATAATTGTGACACAGAAGGGAGCATAATATTGTCTAAAATCCTAATATACGTTTCACTATTAAATCGTTAGTCAATATGCCACAAAACACCAGGACCACGTGCCGATATTCAAGCCCACATATTGACGGAAAATCTACCGCTTTTATCATTGTTAGCTATATATTTCTCATTGAATCGAGTATTCGGAGGGTGGTAAACACGAATACGACCACTGTGTGTTGACTGGAAAGTTTTTTCGTCTGTAAAGATTACATTGTTCCAAAAATTTACATCATGCGCTAAAAATTCAAGCGCAAATCCTACTCGAGCTTCTTTATGTTCAGCTTTAAGTAAGTATTTCTGTGCTGCTGCATGACAGCGTAGCTCCAATTCTCTTACTCGCCGGCGACCAGTACTACTCGATCCAGGAAAATTCGTTTCCTCAGCAGCCTGAATAACTGAGTAAAATGAATTTTCTACTAAAGCATTTACCAATTGCAAATCTTGTTGAGTTGATATCCTTCGTCGCCCTAATCCAGGATTTCTACTAATCGTACCATTTATTCTCCACTTTCTTAAAATTTTAGACACCGAATTTTTGTCAATATTATAACGCAGTGCAATTTGTCTCATTGACCATCCATCTTCTGCTTTAGCAATATCTCCAGAATTAACTAAATCGCTTATATGAGGCATATTATTTTTTTGCACACTTGCAATAAATTATGACAACTAACTGACAATGTCACAAAAATTAAAGTTAGATGTACACAACTAGATTTTAGCAAAATACCGTTATAAGACGTCCTATTTTTTTGCTCACGACCGTACATGTTAAAATATGAAGAAAATCCAGGTCCGGAGTAACTAAAATTTATGTTCCTTCTGTACCTCTAAAAACATAACCCCGTTTATTTTTTTTTCGGAATTTCTGTACAATTTCCATAGATTGTCATTAGCAACGGCAATAATAGTACTTTTATTTCTTCCGCTCGAGCGGACTTTTACTTCCGTTGCTAATGGCAACGCACATCCAAATTTTCATCTTTATTTTTTTTATAGCTAATCGACGATGTTTGAATAAAAAATAACTGTCTTATTCGGTGTAAAAGCCACTTTTGTGACTCGTCTGTAACCTATATACTCGTCACAAAAGTATCACTTTTACTCCTAATAAAACAATATTCTATTGTAACTAAAATTTGCAAAAAAAACATTTGGCTAAATAGTTCGCTGAACCTAGATTGGGTGAAATATAAATTAAGTGTAAGCCACAATAGACCGAATGGTCGAAGTGAAGGGTCTCTTTGATACCACTGTGCCGCCATTCTACTGCCACACCACATTATTACCATTTGTAGGTCACACGCTATTCCTTTACCTCACCACTACCACACTATTTGGTGCGCACCCTACCTTATAGTGGAGTAAAATTGCTCCTCTAACTCGCTGCTTTCTGAGGGTAAGTGATTCCGAGGTATAACCAAATGAAACGTATACCATCTTGTAGAGGACATTTTGGGGCATAGGAAATGTGAATCTGAAACTTTTTTTTAGTAGGACCGAACTTTGAAAACGACGCTTAAACGCGACCGAGCTTAAATTTGAAAAACTACATTTTTCTCAACATTTACCGCTGTCTCAATTCTAGTTATACAAGCTATGATTCTGATTTTTTTGCAGCCTTATAAAATGTGAGCGCTTCCAATGGTGAGTTGGAAATTACAAAAATGTTCATAGTTTTTGAAAAAATAAATAAGGAATATAGAATTATCAAGATTGTTCAACAAGAACATCACCCTGCGACGAGTTGTGGAAATTATTGAAAATGTCTATACACATGTACCAAGTCAAATGTAGTCAAAACATTGAGAAAGTTTTCTAAAATTTAATTAAGTCACTAGCTGTCTTAGTTATAGAAATGTAATTTTTTATCGAAGGACTTTGGAATGCGCACCGCGCCGCGCCATTGAATGAATATTCAATCAACTAAACAATTACGCAGTGCACAAAAATTATAATATATCGGCTCGGTAGGCTAGTGTGTTTGCTGACTTGCTGTAATTTCATTGAAAGGCGATTTAGTTCTTAGTGTAGGTATTGCAGATATTTATTAGACTTTTTTCAATATTTTGTGCTGTTGACTATTTATCGACTAATTTGGCTGATGTAAGCGTAATAAGTTGCTTAATTTGCGGAGAACCATGTAATTCTCGAGGAAAAGACTTTGTTAATAAATTTACAAAAAAGGGTTTGTTGACAATATTGACAGTTGCTGAAAAAAGACAGGACGAATTCTCTAAGCACATTCTACCATGCAAGGGTTCGATTCTGTCGGGAAATACGAATTTCACATGGCATGTCGTAGTTCTTACATTAGCAATACGAATGTAATGGAAAAAGAAAAATCGTCCATTGACGATGCACAACCAAGTACTAGTACTGGTGATGTGCCGTGTACGAGAAAAAGCCAGCAATCTTTCGACATACGTAAAATTGCATTTTGCAAAAGAACAGGGAATAAGAAAAAATTTTAGATGTATATATCAATTTCGTATATGGTTGTGCAGTCATATACCTATAGTGCCTCTAGTTAACTGTATTAACTTTGGCTGGCCTAGGAATAAGGGAATTTTAGACCCTATTTTAATGACCGCTAATCCGATACCAATGGATATAAGGCAACTGGTGAACGTCTTTAGCAAAGATAAGTTATGTCAAAATAATAAATGTGTATGCTTGAAAGAGGGCTTAAAATGCTGCAGTGATTGTTCCTGCAAAAAGTGCCAGAACAACGTTCCTGATTTATACAAGGATGACGAAGAGGAAAACATTTAAAGTAAATTTTATACAAAATGCTTTACTTACCTATATATGCTCTGCATTTACAAATTGTCTTATTTTATTTCTAGATGTAACGCAAATGATTTCCAGACTGGTAGCCGTTCTCAGCATCAGCGTGCATTCCAAGACTCTTCGATAAAAAATCATATTTCTATAGCTAGTGCAGCTAGCAACTTAATTTTTTTTCAGAAGACTTTCTCAATGTTCTGACTACATTTGACTCGATACATGCGTATAGACATTTTCAATAATTCACGTAGCTCGCCGCAGGGTGAAATTCTCGATTCACGATTTTGATAATTCTATATTCCTTATTTATTTTTTCAAAACTATGAACATTTTTGTAATTTTCAACTCACCATTGGAAGCGCTCACATATTTTAGTTATAAGTCTGGAAAAAATCAGAATCATAGCTTGTATACTTGAATTAATACAGCGGTAAATGTTAAGAAAACGTAGTTTTTCGTATTCGAGCTCAGTCGCGTTTAAGCGTGGTTTTCAAAGTTCGGTCTTACTAAAAAAAGTTGTAGATTCTCATTTCCTCTGCCCCAAAACGTCCTCTACAAGATGGTATAGGTTTCATTTGGTTATACCTCGGAATCACTCAAACTCATAATTGCACTGTGATTTTACTCCACTATTAAATTTTATCCATAACTTTGATAAAAAGTATGTTATAAAACTTTCAGATCAGATTTGTAAAATTGTTTGCAATTTACACCAGATGTATTAAATTCATGGCAAGAGAAATATATTAATGTATGTTCTGATCTGTAATAAAAGTTGAGATTTGTTTTATTAAGTTTTACCTGTACTTACTCATTTTTGTTATTTTTTAAAGTAGACTTGCACTAAATATTTTTTATTATAATTTATGACGAAACAGCATATATGTATATTTGTTAATTATTGTTATATATTTGTTATTGTTATTATGTTAAATATTTTCTCTGAATAAATATTTTGCTATATTTTCTAGGATGTTCCATTTGATTGATTTAAATTTTGGTTTCGCCGTCCGCTGCCCTCTGTACAGCATGGCGTGCTAAAACCTTTGCCGTCCTGAGAGGGTTAAATTAGTAAGGATAAGGATACTAATATATTTTAAACACTATAAAATTATACAAGCAAGAAGTTTTATTAGCGTTCCAAGTGTCTTCTGGCTCGTTTGATATGCCCTTGAAATGGACGTAGCATTCTAACCGTTATTTTGGCAGAATTACCCAAGGATTGTTATTTTGTTTACAATCCTTGAGAATTACCTACATCTACCATCTTCGGGTTCTCATTAATAGCTGCCTACTCATCGCATATATGTAGTAGACAACCCGCAAATCCAAAACCAGCTTTGTCTGAAAGGGGTTACACATTTGAAAAACGTAAACAACCATTATATAGTGTATACGACCAGAATTGAAAACGTATAAAAACTAACAGTCGGCATCTCTTTATTGTTTTTCTTATGACAAGCTTTTCTATTTGCCTCCGCAAGCGATGCCGGCTTTTAGTTTTTATACGGTTTCAATTCTGGTCGTATACACTTTACCCACCGACATTGCCAGTGCTGAGGAGTGGGGATCGAACCCAAAACACAGTAAAGTTTGATTCAGCAGAGACAACCCTTGTCTCTGGATTAAGTGTATTTGTCATTGCAATGCGCTGTAGCCAACTGGACTACCGTGGTTGCACATACACAGTTCAGGTAGCTGCATCATCGACTTTATAAATATGACAGATGTGATTCCGCCATTTAGACAACCATGGCCTTTTTAGCAACCTATGGAAAACATTTTGAAGTTTAATAACATTTCATTGCCCAGTGTTCTGCAAAAAAAAAATATAAAAGGAAATAAGAAACCCCACACTAAAAAGGATCAGAGAAAAATTGGTTTTAAGTATTTCTGACCCAAAATATATCGCGTATCTAATCTACGTAAAGATTATTGAATGAATTAATCATTAGTTCTCAAGTTTCAAATGCATTTTACGTCACTGATCTTATATACACTGGATATCGCATAGGCCCGAAACGGCTGTGGGCTGATCGCGCCATATATTGTTTCAATTCAACATAACTTTATAATATTATAAGTACCTCCCCAGAACGCATCTCGGGACCGACCGTGCAACCACCGCGTTACGCGATGGCAGATTTGCAGGGTCAGGCGGAACGGGTCTGGTTCGGTTAAAAAACAATTAAAAACTTAAACCTAAACTCCTTCTGAGACATACAGATTATAAAGGTATTAAAATTACTTACATCTAACATAAAAGATTTAACAATACTTAAAACTATACATTTTTTAAAAACTTGTTCACTTATCGCTTTTTTAAAATTTCGCAGCTGACGCAGGCACCTCAATCCAAACGAGGACTACGAGGAACCTTCCGCGAGGTGTATAAATGCCGGGTTGCGCAAAGGCGGGCATAAACTTTGATTTTAGAAATTTTTATTTCACAAGGTTTTGATTTTGTAAAAATGTGCGATGAGAAATGAATTATTTAGAGACAAAAATGTACAAAAAGAAAGCAAGAAAAACAAACTCGACAAAAAGATTAGAAATAGAAAGGAAGAGGGGGACAGGAAAGATTTAAAGATATGAAAGGTATGAAATATTAGTAAAGGTGGATAGGGTAAGCTGAGATTATAGTTAATGAAGTTTGGCTACAGAGGGGTTGCCAGAAAATCGGCAAAGTCTGGTACGGTAAGGGGTGTTTAATCCGAAATGGGATATTATGCGCTGTCTAATTTGTGTTATGTGTCTTGTTAACGGACTATCGCCCAGCTTGAAAGAGTAGAAGTTTTGAGAAATCTGCTGGACGTAATCCGCTATCTGGGTTATGTCGCTGCAAAGTGCGTACAAGTATCTGAGAAAGGTGTACCTTCCAGAATTAGAGATGAGGCGCATAAATTTGTGCTCAAGCACTTTTAGTTTTTTTCATTGTCATGGTCGGTATGCTGCACCACACCGGCGCCGCGTATGTAGTGGACGGCCTGACCACCGTTATGTACAACAGTTTTTTATTATGTCGGTTAAGTCTGCTACCCCTGACCATGAGCGGATATAGACTCCTGGATAGGAAGTAGACCGTCTGTATTGTCTCATTGATGTGGGTATTAAACGCCAATCGTTGATCTAGTCTCACCCCCAAGTACTTCACGAACCTCTTGGTAGGAATTTTGTTTCCCCGGACCGAGATTGGTATTAGGATTTTATTTTCTTTGAATCGGCGCGTGAAGATTATTGCCTCCGATTTTTCAGCGTTCCCCCGAAACTTCCACCGGTCGTAATAAACCGTGGCACGAACCATGTGCGTCTTCAGCAGCATATTCGCCGCTTGTGCATTGTGGGAATGCGCATATATGATCGGGTCATCGGCGTACTTGGCCAGCTTCGTATTCCGGAACTCTGGGAAGTCGGAGACGTACCAGGTACAACTTTGGCGACAGGTACGATCCTTGCGGGACTCCCACGCGAATGTCCCGCCGGCACCGTGTTGAGAATTTGTTATTCACTCGAACCTGCAGAGATCTGCCCGTCAAGAACCAGTGAATGAGCTTGATGAAGTAAGTAGGGGAGTTATAGTGGTGTAGTTTGTAGAGTAACCCCGGGATCCAGACGGGGAATTATAGGACTGTCACAACAAATGCACTTATTTAAAAAATAAATAATATTTAACTATAGCTTTTAAATTTTATAAATTGTGCGCCTCTGTTTTACCGACAATCTGGAATTTTGGCACCGACAGCACGGAACAACATGGCCGCTTCACCGTATAGCGGAGAGAGCCTATGTGATATCCAACGTATATATAGATCAGTGTTTTATATGATATAAAATGCATATGAATCAAAGTAGATTTTTTTCTAATCGACCTATTTAGATTGATGTCCTGAAGAGTTTATAACATTGGCTTTATTGCACCACTCAACCAGCCTACAGACAATTATTAATTATATAACGACCATTCTCTAAAACATTCCGATTGCACGTAGAGCTGAGACTCGAACTCAGGAGTGGTACAGTAATTAGCGTCATTGGCTCTCACACAACTCCTCCTTATCCGCTACTATCAACTTATAAACACATAAAAAACACTACGTTAAACATCCATAGTCAGAATTGGAACTCGGGATTCCTTGTTCTCAAGACTAACATACGTCACGAATTAAGATAAGAATAGGAAATGCGATACACGAGTCACAAAAAAATTGTTATGTTGTTGTTATGAATCAAAGGTATTATATATTATATATTATTATTGCTTTCAAGTAATAAAGAGAACTAAAATTTGTAAATGAACTTTAGGAACAAAGTTCGAGTTAATAAAGTTAACAGAATCCGCAGAAGAAGAATATGACTGTTGTGTTTTAAATTTAGAATACAGATCACATCGCAGAACTCTCAACACCTAACACCTATACAAAGAGTAGTTTATCATCCTCTGGGTTATGTTGAATATCATACTCATCTTTCTCTTATTACTAGATCCTTGTTCACAATAAAAGTATTCTGTCGCAGAACTGGCAGAATGTAGAAGACGACATCCTTTGTTTTCTCAGCTGATTGGTGAATAATATTTACAAGTGTTAAGATTTTTCTTTCTTTACAAGACCACAGGAAGGACAAGATCCATTTTATTGAAAATGGATGCTGATCGACGAGTCTGCAATGTGAAGTTCAATCAAGATCAAGGTAAGAAAATCTGTTCAAATGTAATTTATTCTAGCATTGTTACTTTTTAGGTTGTTTTTCTTGCTGTTTGGAAAGCGGCATTAGAATATATAATGTAGAACCCTTGACGGAGTTGGTTAAATCATATTATGGTAGGAAGGTATATAATAGTAATTATTAAAAGTTTTATGCAGATCTATGTTGCAGATGGTGACAAGATAGGAAGTATCTCACAGTGTGAAATGTTGTTTCGAACAAATCTCATAGCAGTGGTGGCAGGTGGATCTCGTCCAAAATTTGCTGATAATGTTTTGTTAATATATGATGATTTAACGAAGAGTTTTATTTTGGAAATTACTTTTGCATCATCGATTCGAGCTATTCGTTTAAGGAGGGACAAGTAAGCATGCTTTTATGTATATGAGATAAATAATTGGAAAGACTTAGTATCATTGAACAAAAAATGCGATCAATATTGTGATGTTAGCAAAAATTTTATGTCAGCTGATATTACAGTGTTATAATGTGTTATTTATATAAGAATGTTATACTTAGTGTTAAACATTATTATTATTTTAATTCACTTCGAACAACTTTTGACAATTTTGACAGTTAACACTCCGTGGAAAATATTGCACTGTGCCTTTGTGCATTGCTAAAAGCGGACATGTGAATCAGAATCACATTGAGGCAGTTTCGGGTTGAGGCGGTCATAAATTGATTATGTATTTTATTTTAGGATTGTTGTCGCTTTAGTAAACCAGATACACGTATTTTCATTTCCATCACCCACTCAGAGGTTGTTTACGTTAGAAACTAGAGAAAATCACAAAGGATTATGTGAGATAAGTCCACTGGTGTCTGCAGAAAAACAGGTGCTAGTGTTTCCAGGACACAATTTAGGAAGTGTTCAGTTGATAGTAAGTAGTAAAATTTAATTATTATTCTCTGGTTGCCTAACCGGTATGGTCATATTGTCCGTGTCCCCTACATTCCATAAAAACTATAAAACAGTGAAAATTGGGTATTCAATAGCATCCAAATGAGACAAATACCTATAACTGTGGATGTAGATACATCTTCATTACATGTATAACTGTTTGAATCAGTTGGTGTAAAATTGTCGCAGTCAGCTGCATTTTCCATTTCTGGCATAATATTGAAGATGATTCTTTACTAAGAACAGTCTCGGATGTATAAATGGCATCATGAATACCCTCCAATTAATTTTCTTTCTCCTCATATCCTCAGTGGCGGCTCGTGGTTAATTTATAGGGGGGCACACATTTAACATTGTAAAATTGTACATTAAAATTAACTTACAAGAGAGAACCATTCACCATATTCTTTGTTCTCAAAATCGTGTGCTGCATAAAAAATTACAAATTTCAGAAATTACGAATGTGTCCTCCCACTTTAAGATTTAGTACATACGCATGCACACACAAACAAACACATTTTATTTATACATAAAATCCATTTTACGCTCTCTATTAGCTGCGAAAATGTCTATTACTGTATTGTCAAAGTCAGGAATTAACTGAATCATATTTTTTTCAATTGCTAACGTCAAAAGTGCAGTAAGCCTTTCTTGGCCCATAGTGTTCCTTAAAAGACATTTTATTCTTTTCAACATAGAAAAACCTCTTTCGCATTCTCACATTCTAGGTGTAGTACATATAATACTTAAAATTTTGTACGTCTCAGATAAGCCTTCCTCCAAATTATTTTTATTAATAAATGACAGAAGAGGTAAGACAACATTGCAGCAGCAGCACATATCATCCCTGCCATAAATAACTCAATTCAGTTCTTAATTTCTCTTTGTCTGTTAAAGCATTTAAGCTTCTACAGCCTCTGTTTTTTATTGACCTTTTCGTTATGAGCTCGTACATTTTTGAGATAAGCACTGTCTAACTGTTTACGAATATCACTTTTATGTAAAACTTCATAGTCCACTAAATTATATAAATGAGTTGAAAATGTTGTAAATCGTGTACGTCTTCCTGAATCCACGGTGAAGATTGCAAATTGTTGCTTAAAACAAAACAGAACAGCTTATTTCGCTCAGGACATTCACACATCCACGAAAACTTATCATATGTATTTTCTTTTTTAAAATATCTATTAAATTGTCTTATTTTACCCACAGTAGTTTTTTTATATTTAATAGGGGATAGGCCTTCCTAATTTTTTTATATTAACTGTATCCTCGTAGCTCAGCGGTCTGTTACTTAAAATATAAGACATGAATTCATTTTTAAATGTCTTATGTGTGTCTAAACGAAACGAAATAAACAAATAACAAAACACAGAACTCGCGATTCAAGCAGCGAGAGCAGGCAAACATAAATATCAGCTGATTAAGGATATAACAGAGATACGATTCTACGAGTGCATGCAGACTGAGCTGAAGTGAAATGTACACCGGTGAACTGTGCGCGCATTAGAGCATAAGGTGCGTATCATTGCCGTAGCAACGTCATAAACAAAATTAAGCCAGATACAGAAACATGGTGCGGTTGGGAAGCAGATATTGACAAACTCGAGTTGTAACATAGCGATAGCATCGGAAATTAGTTTTGGGGTTTATTATGTTGATGTTTATTGTAAAGGAATTTTACTGTGAACTATTAGCACCAATAACCCATCTTATAAACCTCTCGTTTGAATGTGGAACAGTCCCAGAAGGCCTGAAAGTTGCAAAAGTAATACCTATTCATAAAAAGAACTCCAAAGAATAATGTAGACAACTATAGACCGATTTCCCTGACGTCAGCAATATCAAAAACTTTTGAGTACTCTATGCTAGAAAGACTCAACTCCTTTATTGAGAGATACTGCTTAATACCTAAAGAACAGCATGGATTTAGAAAAAACAAATCGACAACAACAGCCACCACAGAATTTTACATGTATATCTTTAACGAATTAGACAAAAAGAGGTATCCAGTTGGTGTGTATTGTGATCTTAGTAAAGCATTCGACTGCGTCTTACACTCTCGGCTACTTCATAAGTTGTGGGTGCTGGGTATAAGAGGCAGTGCACACGACTGGTTTAAATCATATCTCTCTAATAGAAAACAATATGTGGATTTATCTCATAATGAAGGAAATGGAAGTAGCAGCAGTCATTGCTCTGATACAATGAATGTAGAGGTAGGAGTACCCCAGGGAAGTATTTTTGCACCTACACTATTCTCTCTCTATGTTGCCGATATTGCAAAACATATATCTGATTATAAAATAACAATGTACGTAGATGACTTGTCTATATTAATTTCCAGAGAATCCCATGAATCAAAGCTAGATGCTTGTAATATCTTAATGAAAAAATTAGAATAGTGGTTCTCTAAAAACGTATTATATCTTAATTCAAGCAAGACAGAATACTTATTGTTTCATACCAGACAAAAACAAGTACAAAACATAAATATAAGCATAGGTGAAACGAACATAGAGAGAAGTAGCACCGTGAAATTTTTAGGGGTAACAATAATGGACACTCTTGAGTGGAACAGTCATATAGAATGCATAATAAAAAAATTAAACACAAATTTATCAATTAAGGTGTATACTTAACATTGAAGTATTAAAAAACTTCTATTTCGCAGAGGTACAGTCTAGTCTCCTATACGGCATTATGCCGTGGGGAGCCTCTCCAGCAGCAAAAAAATTATTTCTAATTCAGAAAAGATGCATAAGAACTATGCTAAATAAAAGCCAAAGCGAGTCATGTAGGCAATTATTCGCATATCTTAATATTCTCCCGGTATGTTGTCTATATATCTTAGAAGTTGCATGCTATATATTTAAAAATAAACATAACCTTCAGTGTCATAGAAGAGACATACATAATCATGACACGAGAAACGGCGCCTCTCTTTGCACACCTCAGAATTCTCTAAACATAACCCTAAAAGGACCCCTAAATAGTGGCATTAGAATTTATAACAAAATCCCAGCAAACATTAAGGAGCAACCTACCTACTCCAGATTCAAAAAGACTTTAAAAAATCATTTAATGAATGGCCTATATTATAATCTAGACGAGTTCTTCCTATGAGAACTTTTCTGTACAATATCACAGTGGATAACTGAAATCACTATTTTATTATTTGGTCATTAGTGTAATCTAGTGTATCTATGTTTTTATTTTTTGTTTCTTGTAAATCTGTCTTATTTATCCATGTATTTTATTAAAATTATATATGACTTGTTTTAGGTTTCTAAAAACCAATAAACTTTTACTTATTTACTGACTTAAAAATGTTAAAATGTATAAAAATAAATAAAAATTAACTAGCTGGCTGAATTAGCTTTGGGGGGCACGTGCTCCTGTGCCCCTTAGGAGCATGTAAAATTTGTTAGATGGTCTTAATTAAAAAATGCCTATATGTTAGGGATTTTTTCATTATCCTTTGAATTTATGTTATATACATGTATTTCTTCCATAGTATTAATTTAGCCTACAAAACGGAGCTATGTAAAATTAAAGAATTATATAAACAATTTCATGTCGTCATGTACATCTGTATTTTTCTTGCTGAATTTTTCTTTACTATTTTAGGACCTTTCAAGCACAGAAGTTGGGATGTCGAGTGCACCAGTGTGGATTGCTGCTCATAAAACTGAGTTAGGGTGTATTGCAATAAATCAGCAAGGAACAAGACTGGCCACTGCTTCTAATAAAGGAACCTTAATTAGAGTTTGGGATACAACCACAAGAAATCAGCTGGTTGAGTTACGAAGGGGTTCAGATCCAGCAACCGTATATTGGTATATAAATAATCATATATAAACCGCAAGTACTTACTAATAATTTTATTTTTAGCATTAATTTCAGCAGGGATTCAGAATATATTTGCTGTTCTAGTGATAAAGGAACTGTACACATATTTGCTATTAAAAATACTACTTTAAATAAGAGAATGTCGTGAGTATATATATATTTTGTTTAATGTTGTTTCTTCTATACAGGGTTATTGGTAATTCGATACATTCCTTTGGGGATGTGATGGGGCATGATCTAAGAAGTAAATTTAGCCCTAACATATATTATGCAAAACTCAATAGTTTTTGAGATATTTAATTTTTTTGTTTTTCTCAAAAAGTAGATCTTAATGTCCTAAAAGTTAATTTTCGAAAAATCTATTTGACATTTTAAAATTTTTTTTACTGGATTACTTGTCCAATATTATAGATATCCGTTTGGAATGAAAAATATCTGGAAACATTTCGATCATGTGAACATCTGAAATAAAAACTTTAAAAAATTTTTTTTTTAAATCAGCAATGAAATTTACCTATTAGGTTTTTTCAAAAAAATATTAACGTAACACACGTATAAATTATTATAAAAACTGCCTTATTTCAATAGCTATCTAACAAGGTACAAATGTTCAATGTACCCTTAATAGTTCTAAGAAAATACTAGTAAAAATAACACAAGTAGTACGAATTTT
The DNA here is from genome assembly GCA_963675555.1 of Leptura quadrifasciata. Classification (NCBI taxonomy): domain Eukaryota; kingdom Metazoa; phylum Arthropoda; class Insecta; order Coleoptera; family Cerambycidae; genus Leptura; species Leptura quadrifasciata. The sequence goes on from OY776675.1 coordinate 7,047,896, forward strand.
ATTTTTAGATAAACAGTAAAAAACATTTTAAAAGTAGAGTTTAATTCTTCATTAATTTCAAAGTTGTACTTTATTTTTTATATGTCTTGCTCAAAATGGGAGCCCCTATTCCGTATACAGACACGGCAGCGTCTTCTTATTTCCGTCCTTGTTACTCTGGTTGTCAGATTATGCCTTATGTGTTGGGCAGCATCCTTTGTCTAAGGTTTTCTATAGTATTGATTGGTGTGGCATAGACCATCTCCTTCATATGACCCCATACGTAATAATCAAGGGGTGTTAAGTCAGGGCTTCGCGCTGGCCAAGGTATTGGGCCCGCTCTTCCAATCCAACGGTTAGGGAAACGTTGATCAAGTAACTGTCATACTGTCAGCCGATAATGTGCTGGACAACCGTCGTTATGAAACATCATTCGCTGTCTGACGGCGAGAGGAACATCTTCTAAAATCACTGCCAGATCATTTCTTAAAAAATTTTCATAGATTTCCCCGTTTAAATTTTGAGGAAGAAAGTGTGGCCCTATTAAATAGTGGCCATTGACTCCCATCCACACATTAATAGAAAACTTTATTTGGAAACTAGTTTCACGTGTTAACTTGGGATTTTCCTCTGCCCAATAATGTAGGTTGTGGAAATTTGTTATACCCTCGCGATTAAATTTCGGCTCGTCCGTCCATAAAATACTTGTTAAAAAAATTGCACTTTCTGCATCTGAATTTAACATAAAGCGGCAGAATTCCACTCTCCTTCCAGGATCACCTTCCTCCAAGCCTTGGACAGGGGTATAGTGGTAAGGATGACATCCAACTCTACGTATCGTAGACCAAACTTTCCATTGTGACGCTCCGGTTAGTCTTGCGACTTTATTAGTTGAAATAGTTGGGTCTTCCTCAATATTTCTTCCTCATCATCTGGTTCATCAAAGGGAGGAGCACCAGCGTCACTTCTTCTACATTTCACGGAGCCAGTTTCAGCGATATTTCGATATGCCGTACTGAATACACATGCATTTGGTAAGCGGCGGTTAGGGTACCAAAGACCATATTCTCGGCGAGCTTCAGCAGCGTTGCCGCCACAGTATCCATAGACAAACAAGATATCAGCGTATTCTGCGTTGGCATACGCGGCCATGGCATAGGAAATACAATAACAAAACTAATAACAACAACTACGAGCAAAATCAAAATCTTCGATAACAAATTTAACAAGACCAACAAACTTAAGGGACACGGAGATAAGAATGTCAGTTAATGACATATATGCACAAACGTCAAAGTCAAGGACTGACTGACTTAAATGAAAATGAACGATTAGTCGTTTAATAAATTCCGCCACCAGCATTATCTTTACTAATTTTTTATTAGAACTATCAAGGGTACATTAAATATTTCTACCTAGTTAGACAGCTATTGAAATAAGGAAGTTTTTATAATAATTTGTATGCGTGCTACATTAATATTTTTTTGAAAAAACCTAATAGGTAAATTTCATAACTGATAAAAAAAAAATTTTTACAAGTTTTTATTTCAAATGTTCACATGATCGAAATGTTTCCGGATATTTTTCATTCCAAACGGATATCTATAATATTGGACAAGTAATCCAGTAAAAAAAAATTTAAAAATGTCAAGTAGATTTTTCGGAAATTAACTTTTAAGACATTAAGATCTACTTTTTTGAGAAAACAAAAAAATTGAAATATCTCAAAAACTATTGAGTTTTACATAATGTATGTTAGGGCTAGATTTACTCCTTAGCTCATGCCCCATCACATCTCCAAAGGAATGTATCGAATTACCAGTAACCCTGTATAACAAATCGATAAAATTAATTATTGCATAAAAAATGTGATAGATTTTACCATCTGAAATAATATACAGTTCTTAGAAATTTAGTGGGAATAAAACGTCTCAAAAAAATACCTGTAATCTCATCGCTCGTTACTATATCTGCGTTCTGCCTATCGGTTTAAGTGAGCGACTAGGAGGGGCAAGTGGAGTCATACACATATATAATTTGAAAATTCTGATAGATCTTTAATTTCGTTGGTAAATATTATAGAATGGCTATATTATTGCTTAAAAAATAATTACATTGTACTATTTCATACAGCGAAAAAATGTATGAAAGGGGAAGACTTCATTTAACCTTCATAGAACTGACTATAAAAACTATACGTTTAAGACTATATATTGTTATATATATTGTTCGCCATGCTGAGACCTGCGTTGAACAGGAAAGAAGGCATTTTGAGGCATATCTTAATTCAGGTTGTTTTTTAAATCATAAATGTTCATTAAACTTTTGCACAATGTTTCTTTTACCACTGTTGCCAAATAATTGAAAATAGTTTCTTTAGGAAGTCATACACCATAACAGATAATCATATCGAGATACTCCTGTGAGGTGTACTCAGCCATTTCTGTTACTGTATGACATACGCCTACTTTGAAAAATAAATAATACGTATTTTTCAAACGAATACGCAATATTTCATTTAACCCGCTTTTACTCGAAAATAGCTTGCCATATGGCTAATTGTAAAGAGGGCCGTTTTTTTGCAGAATTAACCAGGGAATCATAATACTAAAAATTTCAAATGGAAAAATAAATATATAGAAACAAAGAACACCGACCCATTGTTTCTCCGCCCCTGGATAAAATTAATTTTGGCTAATACTGTTAAATCTTTAATAATCGAAAATAGTTAACCAAGTTTTATAAAGATGTCCCAAATCATTTCTGAGATAATTTAGTAAAAACACCTATTTTTGCGCCATCCTTAGAGGGCCATAGCTCCCTTAGGAAATTTTCTTACTATTTTTGCATGGAGAATTAGCACCTAAAGGGGAAGGCGGGAGTTTGGGGATACCCTGTATAGCTGATAACTGTATTTCTCTTGAAGTAATGCCTTGTGTTGAGCATTTTGGGTGTATTTAACAAAGTTACTAACTAGATTACCTATTTTTAGATTACCTAGTGGTGGCATGTTAGGAAAATATGGAGAATCACAATGGGCACTAACAAACTTCACAGTTCCTCCAGAATGTGCCTGTATTTGTGCTTTTGGACCAAATAGTTCTGTTATTGGTAAGATTACAATTTTAAATAGTCATATAAATGCTACCAACTAAATATTTTTAATTAACTGACAAATATTATCCCCGTTTTAATATTTAAAGAATAGGCCACTTAGTACTTAATGTACAACCATGTGAAAACAGCCACAGTTTTGTAGCAACGGTTTTGCGATATGGCAACACAAATTAAACTTGGCAGCTTGTAATAAGGGGTTCAAAAAATGTATAATTTTCAATAATTTGCTCCGAATTTATTAATTGCTGTCGATGATTTCTGCATATTAGTTGTTCGTTCAACTACTTTTGTCCCCAAAAGCCATTGTCGGGGTACAAAAAATTTTGTTTTTCTATAATCTATTACTATTGAATTAATCAATATCGATGAATTCTGCATATTTGAAAGTAACCATTGGTTCATCCTCGAACTATTCCCACATACAAAAGTTATTGTCGGGCAATAACATTTTCAATTTCAAAAAATTATTACTAATAGTTAATGCCGACGGCTTCTGTGGATTACAAAGTAACTACCGGTTGTAGATTGTTTCAGGGCTCCCTTGGCTCTGAGTGGTCTTACTTCACTTCGACCTAAAAGATCTTTTGTGAACTATCTTACAACTAGTTGTTGCCCAGGATTCCAAGACTTTTTACAAAGCTTGTGATGTTTCCGGGGGTTAATTTTCCTATGTCTTCAGGCGTTAATTCCGCCTGCTCTAGGAAATTTAGCTTAGTGCCACCGACTCTAATTACCGGTTGGTCGTTCAATTACTTGTCCCTAAAAGCCTTGGTAGGATTTTAATAAGGGGTACAAAAAATTATTCCGGGGATCCTGAGTTCCTTATTCCTGGAGTCTTGGACAGAGTTGGAAACTTTGACGTAACTTCCACAAACACCAACTGCAAACATTACATTTCAACACTGCACTACAATGAACACTACACTTAAACACATGACATGCGTTTATGTATATGTATATGTTAGTATAAGCCTTCTTATAGATGATTTTTTCTATGAGTGAAATGGAGTGTGTTATTTTGAATGGAGATTTAAATACTCAAATACTGGCCATGTACAGAAAAACAAATCGTTCTTTTGTAGAATATTTAAGTGAAATTAACAATATAAGACGGTAGCTAGCTGACTATTTGTAGAATTTAAAATTTGGTCAATTGGCAATATTTCTTTAAGAAGTCACATTTACATTAGAACTTTTAGGGGTTACTGCAAGGGGTATACTTTCGCCATTTCTATTTCTCATATTTTATAATGATATGAGAGAAAATGTTGTAAGCCTTTGTCAATTTGCAGATGACTCCTCCATGAGGATAAAAAGAAAAACATAAAATGAATGGTTCAAAAATTGCAATAAACCTATACCAAACATGAATGACTGGTGTAAAAATAATAATAATAATAATATTTATTGGTTTTCTTGATCCTAAACATGATATAAAACAAGTCAAACAATGGTGTAAACAATGATTACATAGTATAAAATGTAAAATATGATAAAAAAATATAAAAATTGTTTTATAGGACAAGATATGAAAGTTTGTGAATGTATAAATAAAATAAATAAATTACAGAGTTTTAGTATATGTAAGTATATAAAAGTTGTATAGTTAAAAACAGGACACAAAATACATCAGCATACATACATACTTAAAATTAGGAATTGAAAAATTCTTCGAGACTGTAGAAAGCATGTACAGCCAGGTAACTCTTAAGATTTTTTTTAAAATGAAGTTTATTTCTAATAATTTTTAGTTCGTCAGGTATCTTGTTATATATTTTTATAGAGGAGTACTGTGGTGATCTTTCAAACTTGCTACTGTGATGAAAAGGTATGCTTAGCTGGCTGGCATGTCTAGTACTGTAACTGTGCTGTTCGTTATTTTTACAAAAATATTGTGAATTCATGTGAACAAATACAGCACATTTTAGTATATATATACAACATACTGTTAATATTTCTTTGGTTTTAAAAATTTCTCGACAGGACTCTCTATGCGTTAGATTAAATATTAATCGTAATATGCGCTTTTGAGAAATGAATACCCGATTTATTTCTACTGCTTTGCCCCTTAACATTATGTTGTAAGAAATGTGTGAGTGAACCATTGCATAGTAAACCTCAAGCAGAGTAGGTGCTGGAACAATTTGTTTTAATTTGAGTAGAGCATAGAAAGAGCTATTTAGTATCGTACAAATGTGATCAATTTGGCAGCTCCACATGAGCTTAGAATCTAAGTAAGATCCCAGAAATTTTATATTTTTGGCAAGGCTATCTGGTGGTAAGTGTGTCACAGTGTTTTGAAATTCAACTTTAACCGTCTTATCCTTGTTTAAGATAAGACGGTTTGAATAACACCACTGATTCACTTCTTCATCTACTTGATTAATTGCTGTTAATAGGTCATTCGCTGTACTTGCCGACACTACAATAGAAGTGTCGTCAGCGAAGTTAATCATGTGTCCTGAGGTTGTTAGATCGTTGATATACAGAAGGAAAATCAGGGGTGCTAAAGTTGAACCCTGCGCTGCACCTATATTTATATATTTTTCTGAGTGCATGTTATTAATATTAACATAAAGTTGTCTGTGTGCTAAGAAAGATAAAATCCAATTTAATATGTTGCCTCTTTAGGCCTAACCTGTCTAATTTAAAGCTTATGAATTCGATATCAATGGTGTCGAATGCACGAGAGAGATCAAAGAATAGACCTGCCACACATTGGTTTCTATCTAGTTTAGTTTGAATATATTGGACAAAGTGATAAGAAGCTGACTCCGTTGATCTCCCTTCCCGGAAACCGTGCTGGCTGTTTGACAATAAACTAAATTTGTTGCAAAAATTCACAATCCTTTTGTACATAGCTTTTTCAAATATCTTGGAAAATATACTTAGAACAAAGATGAGTCTATAATTCTGAATGTCCATAAGTCACCTTTCTTATATATAGGTATGATTTTTGCCAGTTTTAATAGTGATGGAAAACTTCTTAGTTGAACTGACTTATTAATTAATAACACCAGGGGATTTACTATTGCACTGGACACATATTTTAGAATTTTTACACACACACCATCGTAACCACAAGATTTTTTATTTGGTAGGTTAGTAATAATTGATTCGATTTCAGTAGCATCTACCGGGATGAAAAACATAGAGTTGATTTTAGTTTCAGTTGTAGTGCATTGATTCGATATGTTGTTGCCAAAGTGATCAACTAATTTAGTTTGAGCTACTGTTGAAAAGTATTCACCAAATTTATTGCTGACTTCATTCCTGTTTTGGACGATTTTATTGTTTTCTCTAAGAGTAATGTTTTTTTGTTTTACATTTTTTCCTAACTCCGTATTTACAATTTGCCATACTTTTTTTGTTTTATTGTTGGTCTCTTCAATTAGTCTTGTATTAAAACTTTTTTTTGAATTATTAATTTTTTGTCTGTGTGAGTATTTCTTTGCCTTATAGGTTTCCATTAAACGTGTATCTTTGGTTTCCCTGGTCAACTCATAAAGATCTTTTAATTCTCTGCTAGAAGTTCTTATTTCATAGGTGAGCCAAGGGGCTCTTTTTTTATTACTATTTATCTTTAGAATTTGCTCCGGGCAGTGTGTATTTAAGTGCCAAAGAAAGGTTTCAAGACAAGAATTCATTGCAGTGTCGATGTTGGGGTGGTCTATTCCTTCCCACGATTCACTCTCTCGACTGGCCTTTAAATTTGACAGATTTTTATCATTTAGTTGTCTTCTCTTATAATCCTCTTTCTTGTGAGGTATTTTTCTATAATGTGAGTCGATTAATAGAACTTGTGCAAGGTGGTCCGAAATATGAGGGTTAAAGGTTTTACATGTAACTTTGTCATCAGGAAGATTAGCTGCCATATAATCAATCGAAGTTGCTGTGATGTATCCATTTTTGTTTAAAGTTAACCTTGTGGGTTGCCTACAAAATTTTTTAGGTCATATGAAGACAACAGATCTTGTAATAATTTGTGCCTGATAGAAGATTCTAGGCTATTGATATTTAAGTCGCCACATAAAACGACTACAGATGATACTTTGAATGCTTTGGTAAGAAGTTGAGACATCGATACTAGAAATATATCCATATCTCCATTTGGTGGACGGTATACATTAATAAATGTTGTTTTTTGTTGTTTGTTGTATAAGGTCAGTGCGCTGCACTCGATACGCATTTCTATGGAGTGTTCTTTAATAAATTGAAGCTCCTTGACATTCATAGACTCTTTGCAGAATATTGCGACACCACCATGTGCTCTTGTCGGCCTACAGAAATATGATATGAGGCTGTAATAACTTGATTCCATCAAAATCAGTGGTAATACAATTTAGTACCTCGGGTACATGGCTCAAAACGCCAAAAAGCTGCATTTTCTTATTGGAATGTGCCACTTTCTGTGGCCATCTGTAATGGCCGCCATTTTGATGTTCTACACGGATTTTCAAGTGGCTCCCTATCTGGAAAGTTACCTTTTGGCATCAAATGTGCCCACAGAAAGTGGCACATTCCAATCAAAAAGTGCAGCTTTTTTTGGTGTACCTAACGTACTCAATTATATGAAAATAGAAACAAATGAAAATAGGGCAAAAGCTAAATTGGAGCACTTATTCATCACACACTCATTTTATTTGGTTAAGAACTTTTTAAAAACAAAATTTTATACCATATGTTTAATATATACACACATTTTATTGAATGTTTGATATGATCAAAGAATGTAATGTTTTAAAAAGGATGAATAAACAAAGAAAAATCAGAAAACTTCATATTTTTGCCTATGGGAAAGTCCACTATGAGACATAGTATTAAATCCTGTATTATTACACAAACCTCTGAAATTTTTGTTTCACATGGTCCATATAGTTATTCTTAATAATTGGAAAATAAATTGGTATAGATTGTGCCCAACATTCGTTGTGTCACACAAACCTAACACTGTACCTATCGGAATGCAAACTGCCACAAGCTTACATGTGTCTTCAGATGCGATTTGTTATGTGGTGCGTGTCTGGCATATATCTGCTTATTTATTTATCTGAACTGTGACTTTAAGATTTATCAGTTTAGTGTACGGAGTGGTGATGCAATACCCATAACATTGTTATTAAAGAATTTTGTGGAAAATGCTGAAATCCGTCAATCTTATCTTTTAAAAGGACCATATTAAAGTAGTAATAATAATATACTGTGTATATAGACCTCCTAAAGGGGATGTCAATATATTTTTTAATAAATTGACATCTGCTTTAAATTATGCTATGAAAAATGGTGATAAGTATGACTATATTGTTTTGTGTGGCGACTTCAGTATTGATTTGCTGGATAAAGGACTATCCACTAGGGTGCTGTGACATTTTTGAGTCCTGTCAGTTAAATATCACAACAAATGAACCAACACGGATATTTCAAAATATTAATGATCAAATAAGTTCTTTCGCAATCGATTATGTAGTAACTAATATACCTTTCTCAAATTCTATTGTATAATGCATTGTTAGCAGACCACCTGGCACACTTATTCTTTTTCCTTGTTGCTGTTACAAATAATAAAAATAATTGCAGTGTTACTTTAAAAAGACTTATTACCGAAGAAAATCATGAATTAAATGTGCGATTATCAAGTAACAAGTGGGAATATACTTTAACTTAGAGCGTAATGATGCTTTTGATGCCTTTTACTTGATAGTTAATGGTGTTTTGATATAGCATGCCCTGTCAAATCCATAAATTATAAAAGCTATAGTAAAAAGGATAATAAAAGTCGTAAATATTGAAAAGTATATCATCTAATATATTGGTTCCTTTATTGTACCTTATTAATGTTTCTATCTTAAATGGCCACTTTCCTAAAGCACTTAAGATCTCATCTGTTATTCCGATTTTTTAAAAAGGGTGTGAAAGTGATATGGACAATTACCGGCAGATATCTTTATTAAGTGTTATTGCTAAAATTACAGATATTTTTATAAGAGAATAATATCATTTTTGGATAAATATAATATATTAAGTAATTGTCAGCATGGTTTCAGGTCCATTGAAAGTGCATCTGCAAGTTTCTCTGAACATCGTATATATAATACAAGTCATAAAAATAAGTTATCAATTCCTTTGCATAGAACATCTAAATTTAAAGTCAGTCCAATATAACTGTATATTATTTTACAATAAATTGTCTATAAATATACAGAACATGACCTTTTCAGAATACAGTCACTATAAAAAATATACTTCTCCAAAATGGCTATTACACCATTACGGAATTCCTAAATCATGATTTACTTCTTTTTTTTTCATTTGTGTGTTATTAGCTTTATTTATTTTATTTATTTATATCTTTTATTGACTTCTATTTTACATTTTTTGTTGTTTGTTATACTTATCTGTTAAATCGTTTTTATTGACTGTTAATTACTTCTAAATTAATACAATAGGGTTTTCCCACTAATTTTATTTTAACAATTTGTGTCGTGAAAATGATATAATAAAACATTTTATTAATTTACAACAATTTACTTTTCTAATAAGAATTATTTCTAAAAAAATATCGTTAAAACAACTTGCTGATAATTTCACTGCCTTTTAAAACGGGCATTTTACGCGCCAGAATTACGTATCTACCCGGAAAACCAATGAGATTATGGATATAATTAGTTTGTTAAAGAAAGCTTTCCTCTAAAACTTCTCAGAATTTAAATTTGTAATGCTTGTACTGTGATTCTCTACTGTGTTAATATTTTGTACTGTAGTTTAGGTTTAACCTTCACCGACATTGCACTTCAGATGACTAACCTAAAAGGTTAAATTTATATTTTTATGTTTGTATTGTTTGGAGTGAAAATATTATTTCATCAGTTTCTGGTTTATGTTTTATTAATTCTACAATCAAAATGGAATCAAGTGGAAGAGGGATATGTTAAAGGTGCCGCTGATAATTTATCTAAAGTAGAAAAGTGCTGAGTGCTGTCAATAAATAGAGGTTATGTTGTGTTAACAGAGACCAATATTTGAACAGAGACAACCTCTGTGATTGGATTTCAGGGTGTTGACATCACAACGCGCCAATTTATGGATGTTTAAAATGAACCCAATATTTTTCAAACTTCAAGTTTTTTTTTTGTTACTATTAGTAAAATTAATAAGATAATAAATATGCTATAAATCATTTTTTTACGTGAGTTAAGTATTTCAGCAATTTTTTTTTTCTGGGAAGACCCTATTGTAATTTATGTTATTGTTATATTTCTAACACTGACTTATCATATATACGCAATGTATCTACAGGTGGTGAATAAAATTACTATTATTATATTATTAAGTGTACGAAAACTAGAATTAATTAGAAATTTGTTAGAGGGATTGGGGGTGAATCATATAGGAACGCACTTATGTGAATTTGACCATGGAATAAAAAAGAAAGAAAACCTTCGGTTCGTGGTGCAAATACATCTATCTTTCTATTTTATGGACAGTTTTTTGGCTGACTTAATCGTTTAACTTAAAACCTTTACAGTTTTAAATATTGAGCTCTTTACATGTACTTCTACAATTTTATTGTGAATATCCATATTTTCTATATATTTTTTATTTTTAGCTGTCTGCCTTGATGGAACATTCCACAAGTACGTATTTAATTCAGAAGGAATTTGTAATCGGGAGGCTTTCGATGTCTATTTAGATGTATGCGATGATGATGATGAACATATATAATAATCAACTAATATATATGTTATATAATATAAACCAACGGCTATAGTACAAAAACGTGTTTAATTGTCCATAGTTTAGTTAATTTAAATAAAATGAATAAGATATTAAAATTATACTTTAGTTACTGTGATAGACTACATTTAATTAAAAATATCAGTTTAATTTACCCTTAATTTGTAATAATTTATGCAAATATCACGTTTATTTTTTACAGGCTTATCGTGTTGTAAATAAAAAAATGTGTGTCCTTTATTTTTTCATTAAGTATCTAAACATATGATCTAAACTCATGGGAATGCCCGATTAAGGGCATAAATGGAAAGTCAACAGCTGACGGCACCAGCCGAAGGTGAATGATATCACTACTTCTAATAAGATAGAAAAAAATATATTTAATTTTGCACAAAGGCCGTAGCCTGATAAGCATGAACGATGTGCATTTGCATTGGTTTGATTGAGATTTATTTTTAGAGATTCCTTTCTAAGTAACATTAAACCTAACCAAATAATAACTTTGAAATGTTCATGCTTTCCAAGAATTGTTTTTAAAGTAAAAAAAAAAATTCCTCGGACACCGTTGTCATAAATTGCGTCGTATTGAATTGTATTATAAAATATATAGGGTGTCCGTTAAATGATGGGCCATACCTCAACCGTAGATTCCTTGAGTAAAAATGAGTCGTTTTAGCTAAACGTACTTTGATACCATTTACTGATTTTTGTACTTTATCAGTGAATGTTGTAATAGTGCTATCAAATTATGTACCTTCGAAGTCTATGAATAAGAATACAAAATATTTTATACTGTTTTCTAATATGTAATAAATAAAATTAATTAAAAATATCAAGCAATTGTTTTTCTTATGACTAGCTGTATAGAGCCTAACAATACCGTCATCAAATGGAGACATATCTTCAACTCTTCTTCCTGTCAAATGGATCTGACCAGACTTTCATATCTAAAAAAAAAAGAAACCAAAAATGATTACAATTTACTTTTTATCTTACAATAACAGAAATAGGTTATTTTGTCGCTAAATAATAAACAATCTCGGTAAGGATAACATCAAACAAGTTACTGATATTGGACCCTTTAACATATGTGATTAAAGAAACCTTGCCACTTACTCTATATACGAATGTTTGTGTTTCGTTCAGAGTAATCAAAGCTTATTTTCAAATGCATTAAATGACATAGGGTTTCTGGCAGAACTGGATTTGAACCGATTGTAGATATTATCTACACACTCTTTCTAAGGACAAATCAAAGCGTTGATATGAATATCACCTGTTGTGGCAGATTTAAGGGGGCGGCAAATAAGCAGTTGTCTAAATTTTCGTCTGAAAGGCTCCCCCTAGGTATTATGTGATATAAAAATACGCATCACTCCGAGACTGAGGAAACAATTTTATGTCGGTAATATAAATGCATACATCTATGAAACATTTTGAATATTAGTGATTTTTGATAGATGGTAGGTATTTAAATACCGATACATACAAAATGGGTGTTAAGTTAAACTTACTTCCAGGTTGAACCTGCTCTTGATCAATGTGAGCTCTAGTTTGTGCTTGTATTTTTTCTAAAAGTAATTGTAGTTAGGTATACTTTATACGATTTGAGTAATCAGAGTACTTACTGTATTTCTCAGTATTAATCATAGGATCAATTACTATAGGATAAATAGCTAATCCTATAGCACCTACCATGCCACCTATTAATGCTGCATATCGCCATCCTTTCAAAATAGCCATATCTTATGTAATATTTTTTATTTTCCAAACATTTATTTGAACAAAAAAATAAGGTTATCTAAGGTTATGTATCTCACGATGCGTTTTCGATTCATTAACCTACTACCATTGAGTAGATACATTTGAACAGAGTGAATAGTACGAGATCAGGGTTGAGCTTTTGTTTTCTCATATTACTACCAGTGTAATATACAGAAGTCATAAAAGCTGTGACTTTTCAAGACGTCGATACGGCAAATATATAGGTATTTTTATTAATTAAATAGAAGATACAGGCCATAAAACGCGAAAGGAATGCTAAAATGCGTGTAGAGTATAGTAGTAATGCTTAAGTAACGAAATTAATAAATTTAGCAAATTTATTAATATAGTGCACGTCTAAAATACAAATTTATTTTAATGAAAATCTACGTATAGGGGCAAATAAATATTGGATATAAAAATTTCCATAGAATAATTTATTGACAAATTGACCGATTAATCAATTAATTTTACTGTGTAATTTTAAAATGAGGTGCAATCACGTTTTATTATTCCCACTGAAATAAAATTACCAAACAAATTTAGTTCAGCAGCGTAAAATTAGTAGATATTAATAGGAACGTACTAATGAACAAACCTAGTTGAAAAGCACTGTCATTCTTTTTGACATCACATTTCACATTGTAATTCTGTCAAAAAATATCTAAATATCATCGTTTAACGCTTAACAAAAGTGTAGTGCTTTGGTTGTTAAAGTTTTCCGAAATGTCTAGAGGAAGCAGTGCTGGTTTTGATCGCCACATTACTATATTTTCACCCGAGGGGCGATTATATCAGGTAGAATATGCATTTAAAGCCATTAACCAAGCCGGGCTAACCTCCGTAGCAGTAAAAGGGGTAGATACAGCAGTTTGTGTGACCCAAAGAAAAATTCCAGACAAATTGGTTGATGCTGGTACCATTACTCATATGTTCCAACTCACTGACTATATTGGCTGTGTAATGACAGGCATGATAGCTGATAGTAAGTCACAAGTACAGCGGGCTAGATATGAAGCAGCTCAGTTTAAATACAAGTTTAACTATGAAATGCCCATAGACGCTTTGTGTAGAAGAGTAGCTGATATTTCTCAAGTGTACACGCAAAATGCAGAGATGAGACCCTTGGGTAAGTTTTTGTTCTACATTAGTCTTTTTAGTTAACGTAGAGCTTGAAATTCAAACACGCTGCCAATAAGCATGAATCATTTACGTTGCTTAATACATTCAGTATAGTCGATACTGACTGGTTAAATAGTAAAGTTCTGTGAAATTTTTCCCTTCAAAAAATTATAACAAATACGGAATGCAGGGCCGTTGACAGCCAGCCGGGGTCGCGGGGTAAATGGCTATTGTCGCCACTCTCCCCTCCCCCCTTAGAAGGGAGTCTAGCAAAAATACACTCATACTGGTGTTGCGGGCCCCTTCACGATCCCGGGCTCTGGGGATTTACCCCCTGACTCCCTCTCGGCGACCCTGCCTATATGTTGAACATTAGATCAAGAAACCCGATTGGGTTTCACAGCTAATTTTCGAGCGAAATATAAGTATACAGCGAGCACCTAAAGGAAGTTATGACGTCATCGGTCATTTTTACTAATGTCATTTGAAAAAGCACATTTTTCTGCATACAGTAAATTCTATGGCATATTGTATGACGAAATTATCGCGAAAAAATCTTAACTACGTATATAACAATGTAATAAAAACAAAAATACAAGAATTTATAAATATAACAAAAAACAATTGAATTAAATGTTCAAATTGTTTACCATTTGCTTTTCGACAAAGTCCAAACAGAAATTTTTGCATAACATTAGTAATTGTTTCGGGTTCAATTCTTCCAATTTCGTAGCTAATTCTGTCTTTTAAATCCTCAACGTTGTTCGGTCTGTTAAAATAAACTTTGGATTTAAGGTAACCTCATAAAAAATAATCCGATGGGGTTAGGTCCGGAGATCTAGTTGGCTATTCTACTGATCCGCGTCTACCAATCCATCTCTATGTGGGAAAATTTCGTTTAAATTTAATTATGTATTATTTGGGTACAGTGCGAAAAGTCCTGGATTATGTTTTGTTGGAGCAGCTTCAATAATTTTTGACTATTTAATGAACCATCAATAAAATGTGGACCCAAAACTGTAGTCCAATAATTCCAGCCCACAGTACGTTAACTCTCTGTGGTGGCACATACTCAGTGCCTCCATCATCAGGTGTCGATTTTTATGTGACCAATATAAATAATTTTGCTTATTTACAGCGCCATTTACACAAAAGATGGCCTTAGAAAAGAAAAGTACTTAACTTAAGAAATGTGGATTGGTATTAAGTATAGTCATCCGCAATTTTACTCTGCAGATAAAAAAAGCTCATTATTAACGCTGTTGAACCATTCGGTATGGTGTCATGAAACAAAACCTATAAAGGTAAGTGACTCAATTTGCGGACTAAATAGTGCAGGGAGCAACGGTATTTTAATGAGGTCGTACACTTTTTCAGTTGCAGAGTAAAATTGCAGACGACAATGCATCTTTCAATCATGGTTTCGCAAAATTCTACTCTGCGGTTGAAATCACCTTCGTTAAAAGCTCTTAAACTAAAGGAGTATATTATGCATGAAATTGCAAGGCAACCTCTCGTGAAATAATTATATCTTACTTGACCACAATCTCGGCACTCCTTTTCTATTTGGCTAAAGTTGATTATGAAACAGGTTGGGTGGCGCTGAACACGATGGTGATATTTTTAAGGTTCCCACCCCTCAGCAACTACCCCTAAACTCGAGAAACCACCCCTATTTCGCATTTTTTTCCATCGTAGACATGCGTGCCGGTTTTTTGGGCAGGATTCGGTTAGGCCGTATGAAATTTAACCATACGACATCTTATCCACCCAGGGGGTTGAAACTGCCCCCTCCCCTTATACTAAAATATCCCCAAAAAAATAAAAATGCATGAAAATCTGTTTAACCCCGTTTTCTAGGGTCAACACGATTGTAATATTCATTTCTCCCCACCCTCCGCCAACCACCGCTAAAACCACCCTCTTTTCATATTTCTTGATACTGGTCAAATGGGGACTGGAAATATGCCCAGTTCCATAATAATCCTATCCAACAAGTGCTGGCGTGCTCAGTATCACTAAAAGTGAGAGGGGGGTGGTTTTGGAGATTTGGGGGTGGTTGATGGAGAGTGGGGTGTGAAATAGTATAGACATCGTGTTTAGCGATCTCGGAAACGGAAAAAATATTTTTCACTATTTTGTATTTTTCGGTGGATTTCAATGTTAGGGGTGGTGGTAGTTTCAACTGCGGGGGTGAATAATATGTTGAATGGTTAAATTTCATACGGCCTACCCGAATCCTGCAAAAAAAACCGATACGTATGCCTACAATGGAAAAAAACGCGAAATAAGGGTGGTTTTTCGAGTTTAGGGGTAGTTGCTGAGGGGTGAGAACCTTAAAAATATCACCATAGTGTTCAGCGCTCTCGAAAACGTGGGGATACCCATGTTTCATCCCTGTAACAGAACATCTGTGTTTTAAGCCTTTTCTTGCAACTTTTTCATGGAGTATACAGCCAGGTCCGCGTTGCTAAGTAAAGGAAAAAAATCATAAACACGAAAAAAGTATGTCATAAAAAGCCCCTCTACCAGTGTTCGACCATAAGAAATGCACGTGTGTGCTATTAATGTTATATTATTTTTTCTCGATAATGTCGTCACTGAATATGCCATAAAATTAAGCGTAATTTATAAAATGTGCTCTTTCAAATGAAATTCCTAAAAATGACGGTTGCCATTTAAGAACATTGTCAGTGACGTCATAACTTAAAGAAAAATGTTTGTAGATAATTTTTTGTTACATAAACAACTGAGAAATGCATTTAAAAGTCGACGTGTTTGAACGAATTTTTATTTGTTTTGTAACGATTTTAAGGAGTTTACGTGTTCACTGTATACTGCGTCCATCAAGTTAGCATTGCTATATCGAAATTTTGCAATGTCAATACATGGATTAGTTGTCGCTTTTTTCCTGTAAACTTGTGAAAAGAAAAAAAATTGTCACGCTTTATTTAAAAAAAAGACCATGGTACTTACTGCCCACTTGTTAGTCAAGTTGGCATTACCACATTCCGAAACGCTGAGTACAGTGAAAAATGTATTAATTCTCCTATTTCTGCGTAATGGAAATTCGCGACAAACTGTTTTCTGACACGACAAATTCGTAGGCCCCCTACGACAAATTCCTAAAAAAGAATGAGACCAAAACAACCACTCCTTGATGATTTACAGGGGTGGTAGTGCTGAGTACACAAAAAATGTATTAATTACCCTATTTCTGCGCAAATTGTTTTTTGGCACGACCAATTCCTGAAAATGAATCAGTCCAAAAAACCCACCCCTTGATGATTTACGGGGTGGTAGTGCTAAGCACGGAGAAAAGTGTATTAATTCTTCTATTTCGGTGTATAAAGCTAAGGATACACGTAGACACTTAAATTCGACACTTATGTCTAGATTATTCTATAGTGTGTTCACATTGTAAAACTAATTTTTACATAGAGAGATGGAGAGGGGGGTTTTATACTTAGGGGGTAGTTTCGAGAGGGCACAGTGAAAAAAAAATCACCATCGTGATTCTCGACCTCGAAAACTCGTGAGTGATTTCGGTGTTGCGAGTAGGGTAGTTTGAACCCCCGGGGGTTGCTTAGGTCAACTGTGGTTAAATAATGGTTAGTTTCACTGATATTCTCATAGAAACCCCGATCCGATGAATCCCCGCATGCCTAGGACCGACAGGGGGTTTTTTATACGTAGGGGGTAGTTTCGAGAGGGTAGAGTGGAAAAATATCACCATCATGATTGCCGCCATCGAAAATTCGTGAGAAGCCCGTTTTCCCGGTGTTCGAGGGATTTCGATGTTGCGGGCAGGGTAGTTTGAAGCCCCGGGGGTTGCTTAGGTCAACTGTGGTTGAGTAATGGTTAGTTTCCCTGATATTCTCATAGAAACTCCGATCCGACGAATCCCCGCATGCCTAGGACCGACAGCATAGAAAAGGGGGTTTTTTATACGTAGGGGGTAGTTTCGAGAGGGTAGAGTGGAAAAAATATCACCATCGTGATTGCCGCCCTCGAAAATCCGTGAGAAGCCCGTTTTCCCGTTTCTCGAGGGATTTCGATGTTGCGAGCAGGGTAGTTTCAACCCCGGGGGTTGTTTAGGTCAACTGTGGTTGAGTAATGGTTAGTTTCACTGATATTCTCATAGAAACTCCGATCCGACGAATCCCCGCATGCCTAGGACCGACAGCATAGAAAAGGGGTTTTTTAATACGTAGGGGGTAGTTTCGAGAGGGTAGAGTGGAAAAATATCACCATCATGATTGCCGCCATCGAAAATTCGTGAGAAGCCCGTTTTCCCGGTGTTCGAGGGATTTCGATGTTGTGGGCAGGGTAGTTTGAACCCCCGGGGGTTGCTTAGGTCAACTGTGGTTGAGTAATGGTTAGTTTCCCTGATATTCTCATAGAAACCCCGATCCGACGAATCCCCGCATGCCTAGGACCGACAGCATAGAAAAGGGGTTTTTTATACGTAGGGGGTAGTTTCGAGAGGGTAGAGTGGAAAAAATATCACCATCGTGATTGCCGCCCTCGAAAATCCGTGAGAAGCCCGTTTTCCCGTTTTTCGAGGGATTTCGATGTTGCGAGCAGGGTAGTTTCAACCCCCGGGGGTTGCTTAGGTCAACTGTGGTTGAGTTGGTTAGTTTCCCTGATATTCTCATAAAAACCCCGACCCGATCAATCCCCGCATGCCTAGGACCAACAGCATGGAAGCGGAGGTGGTTTTTATACGTTGGGGGCAGTTGCGGGAGGGTAGGGTGAAAAATAGCAGCACCATCGTGGTGCCTGCCCTCGAAAACCCATTAAAAGACTTCGTCGAGTCTGTATTTTCTTATTTTTTGGGGAAATTGCTATGACAAGCGGGGGTAGGTTCAACCCCCGGGGGTTGCTCTGGGGTACTCTAATGTAAACTAACTGATTTTATTATTATTCCCCCAAAAAGAACCAATCCGACGACCCCTCGCAAGCCCAAAACCGAGAAGCCGAAAATTGGGTTGGTTTTTCCTTGATAGGGGTAGTACGCAAGGGTTTCAGAACTCGAAACCACCACCATCGTTTTTCTCACCCTCGAAAACAGGCGGGGGAATGTATCCAAAGATCCTACAAACTTTTGATGTTCGGGACCTCGTTAAATGGACTATATCTCTCACCGTTTCCCCGGCGTTTGTGCTGAAAGTTAAGCCACATGAAATGTTGCCAATTAGTCCTTCAAGCTCTTCATTTTTATTCGAGAAGTGAGCATTGTCAGCAACACCGCATTTTTCGTTCAAAATTTGCAAATTTATCGGTGTATTGAAAATATCTCATTGTATTGCATTGGATTTGTTTCATCGTCTAACACAACCACACCACTGAAAACTGTGGTAGGCCGTGGAAAAATCTGAATGCGAATGACACTTCCAATTTCATCGTCGTAGATAGAACCTTTAGTTTTAATAAACAATCTGTTGCGAGTTGTTTGCGACAAGAATTAAACTATTATATAA
Organism: Leptura quadrifasciata; assembly: GCA_963675555.1. Taxonomy (NCBI): domain Eukaryota; kingdom Metazoa; phylum Arthropoda; class Insecta; order Coleoptera; family Cerambycidae; genus Leptura; species Leptura quadrifasciata. The sequence goes on from OY776675.1 coordinate 7,067,095, forward strand.
TATAAATATGTAAAGTTAAGTGTTTTTCCCATGCATGTTTTAATGAAAATTTGTAATCTGTGTTGTGTTGTGTGTACCGGTTTGATGACGCGAGATTAATTTATCCAAGGTAATAATTACTGTTTTTCCATCATGACCTGTGATTATTGTTAATTCTTATTTGTTTATTAAATTGTAAGTGCTTAGTGGAATCAGTTCATTCTAAAGTTTCGTAAAATCTCGATATCTGGATGACTTCTAAGAACTCGGTGGACAAAGTTAAATAATTTTTTGCTGTCGTTTGTCGCGCGAATTAAATTTTCATATAAGTCAAGTGACAGTTAATCACGTTTTAATGTGAATTTGTATAATCTTTGTGTTATTCGTATCGATTTGATGACCACTAAAAGCAATAATTATTTTGTCTTTCCAAACTGGCCTGTAATTATTGTTGTTAACTTTTATTTGTTAATCAATTGTAAATGCTAAAGTTGTAACTTTAACCCCAACAATGCTAATATCATAAAAAAAAGAGAATTCAATTTTACACAACTTGACGTGAAAAAATACAGGGTGTTCCATTTGACCTAAACAAGTTTTCGCGGTTTGAAGTTGACAAAATGTAACGCGAAAAACGGAACACTTGGTATGATATTATTGAATTTATTTTAGTTGTAGAACGTAGTTCTCATTGTGTTCTCTTTATGTGACAAGAAGCAAATGAGGATCTTTTACACGAAGAAAGTTATAACGGTTCTTGCAAACCGTTGCACCTGTCAAATTTTCTATAAAATGTCAAATATCTCTGAAACGGCTAGGTTTAGGTATAGGATATTTTCGACTCAGAATTTTATGCTATTTTCGAAAACCCTAAAATATATAGGGTATTCCATTTGAAATAAGCAAGTTGGTATCGACTTCCGGTATAAGCGGAAGTGCCAGCTGCTTGTAATTATTTTAGTTGGATTCTCTGATGCGTAATTTTCTCTATATCGATCGATTCAGTTCCCGGTGAGACACCCTGTATAAAGTATTTAAATAAGTATTTTTCTCACTTGACATCTTTTACTCAAAATTCACCCCCATCCCATCCCCTGAGTGCTCCCGGCCGGTTTCGGGGGCAGATCTGGACTCGACGCCCTCGAAAACCCCCGAAGAACGATTTCCGAATGATTTTTCCGGTTTTTAAATAAATTATTGTAATTTTGTAAATAATTATACAATATTAAATGCGCTTTTTACACCCCATATGCAATTTTATAAAAATGGCGCGTGCACTATATGTAGACTTTTTTCCGGATATTTATTTTTCCGAACATGATGCCGAAACCCACATCTCGATACGAGCCGTTTGCCAAAATTCTGGATTTTTTCTTATTTTTCTGGTCTACTAATAAAATAAATTACTTATAGAAAAAAACTTTCGACTTATGTACCTAGCTACCTATACTGTATTTTTCTACCATTACTCTAGAAATAAATTTTCAGTCTGCCGGTACACCTAGATCGTGTCTCGACACTCCTAAATATATGTATTCAGACTACGGTCTATGGTCTGTCAACTTGCTATAGCGGTGTCGTGACACGGAATACCCGATTTAGCGACACTGCTCTAGATGGTGTATAGACAGCGACATTCAATCTAGACACCTGATCTAGAAACTTAAATGTCTGCGTGTATACCATTAGAAATCCGCGACAAATTATTTTGTAGCAAAGGCATCGCTCACGCGGAGAAAAGGCAATGACAATAAAAAGTCTAGCAATTCACGTTACGCATGAAGTTTCCATTAACAGTTAATGATTAGCTGTTTTAAAATGTAATTTTTCGAAGGGTAATTTTAGTGCACCTCACCTGAAATCTCATTATCGTATGAAATTATCGTATTATATATGCATTTTTAACAAGTGCAGAGTTAGTCACACACACCAGAAAAATACTTTCGTCCATGGTGCATACGATATTTTTCGTAACAAATGCGAGGAGAAAACGGAAATTACCTCACGGCGCGGTGTTTTTCGTACACATAATGGAAACTTGATAAAAGTTCATGCGCAATATGAATTGCTAGACTTTTTAATAATATTAATAATTGCTTTTTTTCAGCATGAGCGCTGCTTTTGCTACAAAATAATTTGTTGCGAATTTCCAATACACAGAAAAGAAGACTTAATACACATTTCTCTGAGCTTAGTACTACCACCCCCTTAAATCATCACTCTTCGTTTTCAAGAATTATATTACGCAGAAACAGAAAACTTAATACACATTCCTCTGTACTCAGCATTACCACTCCCATAAATTATCAAGGGGTGGTTTTTCTGGACTGATTATTTTCAGAAACTTGTCGTAGGTGGCCTGCAAATTTGTCGTGCCAGAAAAAAGTTTGTTGCGAATTTCCATTACGCAGAAATAGGAGAATAATTAATATACATTTTTCTCTGTACTCGGCACTACCACAACCGTAAATCATCAAGGGGTGGTTTTCCGCATATTACTTGTTCACGACAAATTATCTTGATACTCAGATCCATTTTTTCCACCCCTTTTGCCCGTTTCGGAATGTGGTAATGCTAAATTGGCTATCAGGTTGTCATTACTATGGTTGTTTTTTTAAATAAGCCGCGACAAATTCTTTCTTTTCACGGCAAATTTAATCCATTTATTGACATGAAAAATTTCGATATGGTAATGTTTACTTACGACGTCTGTATACTTACGCTTTTCCATTTTGTGTTTTGAAAATAAATATTTGGTATAGAATTTTTCAAATTAATTTTCAGGTTGTTCTATGGTATTGATAGGATATGACAGTGAAATAGGACCATGCGTGTACAAGGCAGATCCTGCCGGATATTACTGTGGATATCGAGCAGTTAGTGTTGGTTCTAAACAAACTGAGGCCAACAGTTACTTGGAAAAGAAATTAAAGAAAAAGCAAGAATTGCAACATGATGATGTTATACAATTGGCTATTGGTTGCCTGTCTAGTGTTTTATCTGTAGATTTTAAACCCTCTGAAATCGAAGTGGGAGTTGTTTCAACTGAAGAACCTAAATTTAGGAAGCTTACAGAACAAGAAATTGATAAACATCTAACTGCAATTGCTGAAAAAGATTAACTTCTTATTTATGTCGCATTTTGTCATAATTCAAATATCTACCCAACTAATTACCTTACTGTAATTTATTGAATAGGGAATGGTACATTTACAATACTTTTATGTAATAAACTTTAAGTAAAGATTTAAGTTTATTTTCTGTTGATTTTGACTTGAATCCTGAACACGCACAAGCCTTTCCTTATTAGTTAAGTAGCTTTAAGTTGGGTGCTATGAACACGCACAAGAATAAGAGCTATGAGCTTAGTAGAGACTATTGAGGCTTGTCGTGCACTTAATTTATAGTTGAATGAGGTTTCGGGGATTGCACTTAAAAAGGTTGGAACAGGATAAATTGCTTCGCCCTGTATAAGCCCCTGTCGGGGCTTCGCTGTCTTCCGTTTGGTAATTCAGTTAGCATTTTTTAGATTTATTCTTGATGGCAGGGTCAATCCCTACACCCTGTATAATAAGCCTTTGATGCTTTCAATGTATTTAGCTTAAATTCAAAAGTTGACATTTAATCAAAATTTTGAGTTATTTGTCAGGTGATTTCTCAACGCCCTATATATACTTCTCAGAGTATAACACTTTTCAATTTAAGATTATTGTTGAAGCACTTTTGTTTAATTTAAAAATTTTAATTAAGATGTCCAGATATTTTGGAACACCCTGTATGCAGTTGTTGCAGATTAAAACACTTTGTTTTAAACGGTATTATAATATTTATTATTAGAACGAACACAAGTTTAAATAAAATTAAATTATTATTCTTTTAGAGTTACTAGTTGGTAACTTTTCGACAACAAATAAATTCCGGCTTGGGAGTTTTGATTCGATTTAAAATTAGTTTAAAAATGTCAAATATTCACTTAAAATTAGGTGCGCGATGGCAGATTGGATTATTTAGAATGTCTGAAAAAATTCATTTGAAAATTAAAACTCTTTTTTACTTGGTTGGGCCAAGGAAGCGCAGTGTGGGCACTTGATTTAGACTATCACGAGTTACACCGAAGAAAACTGACTAGCCTGAAGCGTGTTAAGCTCGGCCTTTTATACTATTTGCTTATTGTTTCGTTTGTAGTACCCCGTGAGTCTCGCACGATCGTTTTTACACCCATTTTATTCTAGAAAGTCGGCCCAGGCCATTCCGTGCGGGCGAGGATTGCATAATATTGCATCATCGTTGCAAAAAAGTTAAAATTTGAAACTGAAAACTACACGATTGTTTGGGCAATACAAATAGAAATCGTTCAGTGATCGAATGAAACTCGAATTGGTTTTGGTTTAGAAGATATTGAATAAAAAAGAAGTTGAATATTGATTCGTCCTCGTATCAATATTGTTTACGCACGCACGTAATATGGGCTTTGGGTTATCTCGGGTGTCGATGTTTGAAGGGGGCAAATATGGAGTTGAAATTAAATGAAAGTGTGCTGATGGGTTGGAATGAGAATAATTTGTGACGTTTATTTGGAAATGTGGACTGTTATGAAATAGATAAAATTGTTAGGGCGTGAAATTGAGGAAACGTTAAAATTGAACAGAACAGAAAATGTGTTGTAAAAAGATTATGAATTTGATGTTTATACCGGAGGTACGAAAAGTGGGTGGGACGTTGAATGATGTTATACTGGGCGGTATTTTTTAGGCGAGTAATTTGGAAAGTTTATTTCGTAAAATTGACAAATGGAATATTGTAACGTGTTTTTTGATTGTTTTTGGATATTTAATTATCGGAGTTTCGTGAATTTTTTCAGATTTTTTGTGACGTAATTGTGGTTTTTGCTTTAAATAAAAATGAACGATATTTTTTATCAAGGTTTGTCCTTTTGGACTAAAAGATTGAATATTTTGACTATTTTTGACATTTTTTGTTTTGCGTTTTCTTATAGAGGATGGAATGTACTACAACAATCCAAACTCAAATATTAAGGGGTGTTCTCTCAGTCTCAAGCAAACGTAGCAAAAATTATTAGTGTTTTCTGCAGTACTAAAACTTTTCTCAACTATCAGGTATCATGATAGATAGATATGAATTTTATTATTTGTAATTTTACGTATGGCGACTACTGCCTGACGTCTAGTTTACTTTGTTGATTTTTATTGAATTGTTGGCAACGTTTGTGTAAACAACTGTACTGAGGAAATCGTGAAAAACTCTATCATGTTGTTGGTGAGATTCACACCAAAATTAGTTCCGTTGATTTTTTCCTAATTTTGGTGATTTTTAGATTGACTGGGCTATGACGTTTAGCCAATGGCGGCTTGTGGTTAATTTTATAGGGGGGGCACATATTTCACATTGTGAAGTAATATATTAAAATTAACTTACCAGAGCACCATTCACCATATTCTTTGTTCTCAAAATCGTGTGCTGCATAAAAAATAAACCAGAAATTGATAATGTGTCCTCCCACTTTAAGATTTAGTACATACATATACACACTCAAACAAAAACATTTTATTTATACATAAAATCCATTCTACGTTGTTTACTAGCTGCGAAAATGTCTATCACTTTATTGTCAAAGTCAGGAATTAACTGAATCATTTTTTTCAATTGATAATATCGAAAGTGCATTAAGCCTTTCTTGGCCCATAGTGTTCCTTAGAAAACATTGTATTCTTTTTAACGTAGAAAAACCTCTTTCACATTCGCACGTCGTCATAGGTACAGTACATATAATACTTAAAATTTTGTACGTCTCAGATAAGTTTTCCTCCAAATTATTTTTATTAATAAATGTCGGAAGAGGTAAAACACCGTTGCAGCACATACCATACCTGTTATAAATAACTTTCAATTCAGTTTTTAATTTCTCTTTGTCTATTAAAGCATTATAAGCTTCTACAATCTCTGTTTTTTATTGGCCTTTTTATTGTGAGCTCGTATATTTTCGAGATATCTAACTGTTGTCACTTTTACCTAAAACTTCATATATAAATAAGTTGCACTCTTCGCATGTTTCATTGCTCTTTCCTGTAAATGTTGTAAATCGTGTACTCCTTTCTGAATCCATGGTGAAGACTGCAAATTATTGCTTAAAAGGCAAACAAAACAGAACAGCTTATTTCGCTCAGTTATATTAACTTTATCCTCGTAGCTCAGCGGTCTGCTACTTAAAATATAAGACACTGAATTAATTTTTAAATGGCTTATGTGTGCCCAAACGAAACAAAATAAACAAATAACAAAACACAGAACTCGCGAGGGCAGGCAAACAAATATCAGGTGATTAAGCAGCATATTAAGCAGATATGATTCTACGATAAGTGAAGTATACACAAGTCAAAGAGGTTACACAAGTGAACTGGGCCCGCATTAGAGCATAAGGCGCGTGTCGTTGCCATAACAACGTCGTAAACAAAATCTAGCCAGATCTGGCACATGCAGAAACATGACAACATGACGCGGTCTCCATACACAGCTGACGTGATGCACAGTAGATATTGTCAAACTCAAGTTGTAATAGTAGAATGCAGGTTTTCACGGTCGTTGTCTAATGAAGTAGATTCTTCCGGGTCTTGCCGTGGTCGTCGAACTTGACTTGACGTTTCGCTGATCACCCTGTCAGCTTCTTCAGAAGGATTCTAAAGACTGAATCCTTAGAATCCTTCTGAAGAAGCTGACAGGATGATCAGCGAAACGTCAAGTCAAGTTCGACGACCACGGCAAGACCCGGAAGAATCTACTTCATCAAGTTGTAATGTAGCGATAGCGTCGGAAATAAGTTTTGGGGTTTATGTTGATAAAAATGTTAAAATGGGTAAAAATAAATAGAAATTAACTAGCTAGTTGAATTAGCTTTGGGGGGCACGTGCTCCTGTGCCCCTTGGGAGCAGCCGCCTCTGCCTTTAGCTAAAGTAAAAAAACATTTTTAAAACTTCAAAACAATTTATTTCATACAAATATAGATTATTTAAAATACAAATACAAATTTACAGTTTTTACAACAAAACTTACTAGATAATTAATAGAATACATAACAATATAACTAGAATTAAAATCTATGTTTAAATTAACATAATATTAAAATCAAAATAGTCTACACATTTATCAACATTGATTAGATTTATCTTCGGAGTTTTGTGAATATCATCTTCATTGGGATATATTTCAAGTATTTCCTGAAAATCAAAATTTCAAGTAATACTAGTACTAATAGTACTAATACCTAATTTATTTAATCTATTACATACTGAGTTGCTAACCTCATTTACATAATTTATACTATACCACTTTAAGACTCTTTGATAATGGTCGCAAGGCCGAAACATATGTCAGAGAAATCTGAGAAAAAAAACTAATGAAACAATAAACCAAGCTCGTATTGTAACTATTCTTTTGAATATTTATAATTATTCTATCGAATATGTTTCATCAAGAATCTACCGCAGACGCCATTCAATTAATTAAAAATGATAAATATTTCCTTATCGGATCTCTCTCTCTCTCTCTCTCTCTCTTGGATATGCCCACCTTAACATGCTATTTTTCTTCAAATGTCGAATATGAATTAAATAAATATTGTTATATTTTCTTCAAATATTTCTAGTGCCACTCGTGAGCGGCTGTAAACGACTTTTATTGCCACTCAGAGTTCGTGAATGACAGTAAATAGTATATTAGCCCGAGAGATGAGCGACAAAAAAATGCTACCATTTTCGAAAGGGCGGTTTTTTAAATGTTATGTCACATTTGTGATGTAGAGAAATAGCCTGCCGTCAGTCTGCCAGTTTCGTTAGCGTTTGGCGCGGGGGGCTTTAACTGTAAAAAACTGTACAACGTGAAAATGTTTTTTAAAATATGAAATTTGGTATACGGTCGTGAGCAAAAAAAAATAGGACAAGTCTTATAACGGTATTTTGCTAAAATCTAGTTGTATACATCTAACTTTAATTTTTGTGACATTGTCAGTTAGTTGTCATAATTTATTGCAAGTGTGCAAAAAATTAACATGCCTCATATAAGCGATTTAGTTAAATCTGGAGTTATTGCTAAAGCAGAAGATGGATGGTCAATGAGACAAATTGCACTGCGTTATAATATTGACAAAAATTCGGTGTGTAACATTTTAGGAAAGTGGAGAGTAAGCGGTACAATTAGTAGAAATTCTGGATCAGGGCGACAAAGGATATCAACTCAACAACAAGATTTGCAATTGGTAAATACTTTAGTAGAAAATCCATGTTACTCAGTTATTCATGCTGCTGAAGAAACGAATTTTCCAGGATCGAGTAGTACTGGTCGCCAGCGAGTAAGAGAATCGGAGCTACGCTGTCATGCAGTAGCACAGAAATACTTACTTAAAGCTGAACATAAAGAAGCTCGAGTAGGATTTGCGCTTCAATTTTTAGCGCTTGATGTAAATTTTTGGAACAATGTAATTTTTACAAACGAAAAAACTTTTCAGTCAACACACAGCGGTCGTATTCGTGTTTACCGCCCTCCGAATACTCGATTCGATGAGAAATATAATCTAACAATGTTAAAAGTGGTAGATTTTCCCTCAATATCTGGACTTGGATATCGGCACGTGGTCCTGGTGTTTTGTGGCATATTGAGGAACGATTTAATAGTGAAACGTATATTAGGATTTTAGACAGTATTATGCTCCCTTCTGTGACAATTATTTCCTAATAATGAGTTCATATTTCAACAAGACAATTGTTCCGTTCATACTGCTCATACCGTAACTAATTGGTTTCAAGATAACAACATCAATGTTCTTAACTGACCCAGTTATGGTCCAGATCTTAACCCTGTGCAAGAAGTATGAGAACTACTCGTAAGAAGTATCCAAAAACGAAATATGAGACCACGGAATGCCGAAGAATTACTGGAAATAGTAAATAATGCATGGGAAAATATTATCACTAATGATTATTGTATAAGGTTATTTAATTGTATGCCAAACAGACTTATAGAAGTTATAAATAGAAATGATGCAATAACGAAATATTAATAGTTAGTTTGTTGTTAATTAGGATATCCTTTGTCCTTTGATCCAGAATTTCTACTAATCGTACCGTTTATTCTGCACTTTCTTAAAATGTTACACACCAAATTTTTGTTAATGTTATAGCGCAGTACGATTTGTCTCATTAACCATCCATCATTTACTATAGCAATAACTACAGCATTAAAATAAAAAATAAATTAAAAGTGATATATGTTGTATTTCAGCTACTCATTACATATTCAAATAGAGACAGATTCACATTAGAAAAAAATAGTTGTCCTATTTTTTTCTGCTCATGACAGTACAAGCAGAAAATATTATTACTATTATTAATAAAACATAGTTCGAATTTTACCATAACAGATGTCGTCAGCAGCCGATGGAAAAGCGCGCCGCGCGCCTCTTTATAGCGCGTTCAGTAGAGAGGGTTTATTATATTTAATAATCAAATTTATACAATTCATATAAAAATATGGAGAGAATATATTTCAAAAAATCTTTTTAACATTCCGCTTTTAAATAATTGTTTTAATCCGAATCGCTGCTACAATTGTAAATTTCGTCACGACTCGTAATATTTTTCGATATCAGTTAAATCTGACTCAGCATCTGCAAACTAATAGAAGTGCAATGTGTTTTATTTGTATAGTTGAGATTAGCAGTTCCCGGCGCATAAAAAACGCAACAAAAACTTTACTACCTCATTAAAATACCATCACTCTTTGTGCTGTCTCGACCACAAATTGACTCGCTTACCTTTATAGGTTTTTAATGTGCGTCGGGTTGTTTGATGACAAGCATGCCGCATGCGGCGATAATAATTATGTCGTAAAGGTTTTGTTGCGTTTTGTTAAGTACTGAGTGTATTAAATTAGAGGTTAAGAAAAATGTAAGAAAGAGAAACGTGGTGTATTTTATGTTAAAAAAGTTTGTTTAAAATAAATAGTCTAGTAGAAAAGCGTACTCTGTTATTTAAAAACTTATAACGTTTTTTGTGTGTCGGGAAGTAATTAAACGATTGTGATAAACGTGCTTGCCACGTATAATTTATTACCTAAAACATCATTTGCCTGAATGGTAACGTCTTTCACAAATGTTGGCAGTTGTTGCCCTTCAAACCAGTCGAACTCGTATCGCCCTTCTATTTCCTGTCAACCATTTTCCACAGCCACCTTTGCGGAAGATGTGATGCGTCGTAACTCTTCGCACGGACTTGAAAGGTTTCGTCGTTGTTTTTTCTTTCAATGAGTAATTCTTTGAGACGAAACGAGCTTCACTGATAGTCTTAATTTTTTTTGACTGTATAATCGGCAGACGATTTCCTCAATTTTTTACATCTGAACGATTATCGTCATTCAACGCACTTAAATTCGCAAAGGCTGTTTGGAAGTCATTGGACTGAACCAGCAAATTATATGGACGCTTCTAAAAATTTTATATTTTAGAGATCACTTTCACGATGATGTATAGATTTTTTACGAGTTAAATGCGCTGCTGACGCGTCCGGTTGCAAGGTTTTTAAGACTGGCCATGGTAAAACAGTTTTTTAAATAGTATACTGCTCGCAAATCAATTTTCAGAAAGTAGTTGCGCCGTATATAGTATTTTTAGAAAGTTTAAGCCCCCCTCCTCCCGCGCCTAATGCCAGAAACTGGCAGACTAACGGCAGGTTATTTTTCCTTCAAACGTCGATTAGCTATAAAAAAAATAAAGATAAAAAATTTAGCTGTGCGTTATCATTAGCATCAGAAGTAAAAGTCCGCTCGAGCGGAAGAAAAAGTATCTTTACTTCCGTTGCTAATGGCAATGCACAACCGTCTGAAATGTCAAATTTTAATGTCATGAAATGAGTGAGAAAAGTCATGATTTTCTGACGTTTGAAGAAATAGTATATTGTTTTATTAGGAGTAAAAGTGATACTTTTGTGACGAGTCTGTAGGTTTGCCGGACGAACAAAGCGAGTCTAGTAATTATAGACGAGTCATAAAAGTGGCTTTTACTCCGAATAAGACATGTTATTTTTTCTTCAAACGTCGAGATATAGAAAATATAAAGATAAAAAAATTTAGCTGTGCGTTGCCATTAACAACGGAAGTAAAAGTCCGCTCGAGCGGAAGAAAAAGTGTTTTTACTTAGCTGTCTAAAATGTCAAAGTTTAATGTCATGAAATGAGTAAATGTCATGATTTTCTGACGTTTGAAGAAAAAAACATTTGTTATTTACGCTGCACAGATGAAGTGCTAGGGAAATGATCCTTTACATTCACGAAATGTGTCATTAAAGTCATATTGTTTTGACGTTTAAAAGAAAATAGGCCTACCAAGATTCTGTAAAATCTAAGAAATGACAAACGTAGGAGAAGAGCTTGACAAATAATATTCATTTCCTGGATTTCTTGGAGATTATTTACAGTGGATCCAAATTTTTGCCGTACATGGAGTATATGGAAAGGTAAATTTTATTAATGAAATTATAGTTCGGGTAAATAGCATTTTTTTAAATATTTTTTTTTAATCACGTTCTTTGTCCCTTCTTGTTGATATTAACATTTCTCATAATCGAAATATTTTTTCCACAAATTTTACCCAATTTTTTTTTATTTCACTAATAAAAAATAAAATTTACCTTTCCAAATATTTCCATACCAAAATCTAGATAAATTATTCTATTTAAATAGTATATTTCAGAATTAATTCTTAATTTTGAGCTTTGCTTTTTCATATACCGGGTGTTAGAAAAGTATGGGAACGGTGGAAAATCTTGAACAGTTTGCATCAAATAGAAAAATAAAAAAGTACGTCAAAAATTTTTCAAAAAACTATCTACTGATACCAAAATGACCTCGCCACCCACCACTCTGTGGGTGGGGCGAGGGGCAACTTTAAAATTTCAAATGGAAACCCCTATTTTTTATTGCGGAATCGGATTCTATGGCAAAAAATACGTAAATTTTATTCCCGACATTTTTTTCGATTCTTGCATGGTGTCGCTGTAATCGCAAAAAATTGAGTGGAAGGATGAAAGTTTTGAACGCATACCTAAAAAAATTCGAAAAGTAAAATTACTGATCTCAGATTGAATGATTTCCCGAGCTGTTTTGAGAACAGTGATTTTACACGGTCGAGCGGAAATTACAACAACTATTAACATTCTGTAAATTTATTAGCAGCTAGTAATTTTCAATTTACATTTTTTACAGGGCAATAAAGAACTCAATTAAAAAAAAACCTAACAGTGATTTTACCTCTTAATTCAGCCACTTCAGACAACTTGATGATCCCAGCCAGTGAAGGCAAGGAGGTAACTCAGCCATTTAAGGCAAGGTGAGAATTTCGGCCAGTTGAGGCAATTAGTTTACAGCTTAACTGCTACGCTAGCAGGTTTTAATTTCAAGATTATAGCAGATGTTCAAAATGGTGCCCATTGACTTCTTGGCATTGTCCGAGACGAACGAAAAATTTTCAATAGCACTTCTTATCATTTGACGTGGTATTTCTGCAAAAATGTTTATTATGCGTTGCCTCAGCTCTTCCAAATCACGAGGTTTAGTGAAATAAACCTTACCCTTCACGTAGCCCTAAATAAAATAATCAAGTGGCGCGAGGTCGGGAGATCTTGCTGGCCATTCAATAGTTCCTCTTCGACCTATCCATCGATTTTCGAAAGTATCATTCATATAGTCCTTAACAATAGTGTGGAGGAGCCCCATCTTGCTGGAACCAAACATTATCGAACTCATCACCAGCAATCTCTTGTATTGCAGGAACTATTTATTTGTCAACATTTCCAGGTATTTTTCTCCATTCAAATTTCCATCTATGAAAAACGGTCCTATGATTCGATCCCTGAAAACTCTTGCCCAAACATTTAATATTTGTGGATACTGCGTGTGGGTTTCAAGCATCCAGTGAGGGTTTTCGTCACTCCAATATCTGAAATTATGGCGATTAACTTTTCCACTGAGATCGAAAGTTGCTTCATCTGAGAAGACAAGTAGAGATGACAAAAAATTTGGGTTTTGGTTACTCCTTTCCATCATTAATTCACTAAATTCAAGTCGCCGATCAAAATCATCTTCATTTAACTTTTGGTGAAGGTGAATTTTGTAAGGATGAAATTTCAAAAGTTTCAAATTCTTATGAATTGAAAATGCACTCATATCAAGCTGTTCACTGGCTTTTCTGATTGATAACCTTCGATTTTCAACAAATGCCTGGGCCACTTCCATTTGTCGAGCTTCCGATGTTTCAGATTTTGGTCTTCCAGATTTTGGGCGATTTTTATTTGTCCTTGTGTCTAGGAATCGTTTGATGGTACGGGACACAGTAGATTTCGAAATTCCCACTTGATCTACACGGAGAGTTTCGTTGAATAAAATCACAACTTCATCATAGGACCTTTCTTTATCGCCCCACCCTCGCATCATTAAAAGAGAAACTCTCTCTTTCTCTGTTAAAGTAGCCATTATGCAGAAAAAAACGCGAGAACTAATGAAAAATGAAATAACTTTTTCCGTACAAAAGTGCGCTCCTGCCTCTACAGAAGTTGGAAGGAACTGAACGTTCTCGTAGAAATTTCACAAAACAAAAATTGTTATTAAGAACACTTTAAAAAAAAACATTCATGAAAACAAAGATATCACAGATATTGTTTTTTAAACTGGATGTTTTTTTGTCAACACGAGTAGCTAGAGTTTGTAAATATTTACAAACTTATGGACGCTTAAGGTTTATTTCAATTTTGTGCGATTGCAGCGACACCTTGCGAGAAAGGAAAAAAATGCCCGATATAAAATTTACGTATTTTTGGCCGTAGAATCCGAGTCCGCTATAAAAAATAGGGATTTTCATTACAAATTTCAAAGTTGCCCCCACACCACCCACTGGGTTAGGGGTGGGAGAGTCGAATCCATTGTCATTGGATAGATTTCGTAAAAATAACAAATACGTGTTTTTCAGTTTTTGAATTGGACGTTTTTTTATGGGTACAAGACGCTACTCTTGAAACAGTCATGTTTTCTTTTCATTTTTTGCGATTACAGCGACACCATGCAAGAATCGAAACAAATGTCCGGAATAAAATTTACGTATTTTTTTGTCGTAGAATCCGATTCCGCAATAAAAAAAATAGGGGTTTCCATTTGAAATTTTAAAGTTGCCCCTGGCTCCACCCACAAGGTGCTAGGTGGGGAGGTCATTTTGGTATCAGTAGATAGTTTTTTGAAAAATTTTTAACACGTATTTTTTTATTTTTCGATTTGATGCAAACTGTTCGAGATTTTCCACCGTTCCCATACTTTTTTAACACCCGGTATAATACACAATTTTATTCCCAACATTTGTTATTTTTGACAATAAACAGTAAAATATTATATTTATAATGATTAATTATCAATTAATATTCTATATTTAGATCCATTTATACTCACTTGAGGCAGGTTAGTAGATAAGCATCTTTTTTTCCAATCAAAATATGCATTATAAAATGTGTTTTTGTTTTTGTTGCGCAAATATTTTCGTACAAACGCCGCCTTGCCATGTTCGTTGAATTTAATAAAACAGTGAACCAGTCCATGAGCATTATGATCATGCACAGTGATCTTTTCAATACCTGATTTTCCTTCGGTGATATCATTTATATCTTGTAACAATTCCCATAACAAATCACTGACACGAATAATTCTCCAATTAAAAGCTGCAAAGAACAATCATTTATTGGTTATGTTAATTATATCTATCCAGGTTTTAGGTTTGCCCCTGAGGAAGTTTTCTCACTTTGAGAATTAGGTAAATTTTGCACCGAGGGTTATTATTATAATCCTCGAGTTTCTACGGCTACTGAAGCGGACACAAGTAGATAAATTCGTCACGGATTTATCTTTTGAAGGATGTAGTCTGGGGTCCCACGCCCCTTTTTTTGAAATGATTACTAATAGGCTGAATTTTCGTAAGTGGCTTCGTTTTGGCGATTCTTCCAACTTTTTCCTCTGCGAAAATTCTCGGTAGAGGTAGATAAAGTTCTACGCAGACGCTAAATAGTCAAAGCAATGACGCGTAGATGTAGCTCTCGAGAGGAAACCGGATAGCTCTTGGTATTTGGGGTCCGGAATTGATTCAGAACCCTGCTGCATTACCTGATTTTGCGCGAAATGGAGAGGGGCGGAGATTGGGGTAGGAGTTAAAAAAATGATCACGTTGCATTCGTATAAAATTGCGGTTGCCTGAAAGTTCATACCCAGTTTATATGACAAAATTTTAATGTCATCCGATTGTTTCGCATACCCGAATTAAAAAAAAAGTTGTCAGGCAATCGCTTGAATATTTGAAAGCTTACTGATCTGTACCTCCACGCATTGTCAAGAGATTGCCATCCGTGTTTGCCGGGCAGTTTCCTAGAAATAACCGTTTTTTCGAAATTGAGAATTTTCGCAGAGGAAAAAGTTGGAAGACTCGTCAAAACGAAGCCACTCACGAAAATTCAGTCTGTTAGTAATCACTTTAAAAAAGGAGGCGTGGGACCCCGGACCAATAGTGGTTATCATCAAATTAGTTTATCATACTTATCAATTTAATATTTTAAAATTGCTGTATGTTATCTACTCATTCACAAAATATTTTAAGAAGTGTTTACGCGGTTTATTACGTAAGATGAAAACTTAATTTTGGCTAATACTAAAACCTGTTTTATTCATTCTTAAAATATCAAATTGGTAATAAACGTGATAAATATTTTTAATTTGAATCAAGAGTTAGTTTACTTACCAACAAAGATGATTCTACAGTCCGCATCGCTGATGGTACATTTGATAATTCTATTTTGAATTCGTATTTTATCAAATATGTAACAGGCTTTAATTGAAGATTCTTTCTCTCTAAAATCTATATAGCAAAAACCTCTGCAATCACCATTGAAATTCAACATAGTTCTTATTTTGCAAATGTCTTGGAAGTACGTTAGGAGAGGTAATATATCGATTTCTTTAAAGTCTTTTGGCAGCTTAGCTAAAATTAGAGAAATAAAAAAATTATCCACTTGTATCTAGTATTAAGGGTGGCAGCGTCGATTTTAAAAAGATGATTTCATAATTCGACAGGTTCTCCTACATCTCATCTGAACCGATACAAAAATATTTTCATAGGCTTTTAGAGAACACTCGAAAAAATGTACTGGTCTGTTGAAGCCAACAATTTTTTTTTTTTCACACGAGAAAAAAGTCCAGTACTTGTTTGCTTTTTACATAAGAAAAAATAGTCTAGTACTATTTTATCGAGTTTTCTGCAGAGTCAACTCTGCAACGCAACTAGACTGCAACCAACACTACTCTCCGGGCTATGTGCCCCGCCAAGCGCTGAATTACAAGTTACAAGTCTGACGCGTTAAGTGTAACAATCACATATTACCAACAGAACGCTAATGCTTCAATAACAACAAACACCAGCCGAAAGACTAATCCTACTTAAAGGAGCTCTCATACCAGTCGCCCCACACCACTTGCAGACTGCAGTTTCGAGCTGTTGGCTCTCGTCAGTGCAAGATAGGCATATGACGACCGGCACGAGGATCCTTTGACCATTTGGTACATCTCGGTATTTTTACGATGGCGACATGCAAAATAGTCAGCAGGCGCCATCTAGCGCTAACTATTTTGCATGTCGCTATCGTATTATCGTATTTCTAAGAACATTAGTGTTGGGCGTCGTAACACCAAACTCTTGTTTTTCTTGTGAACGCCATCCTTTTTAATTTTTTTTTAAATGACCATTTTGTGCGAAAAACCGTTTATAACTTATTTTGTCCCACTAATTTATGTCCTGCAAACCTGATTTATTGGTGTTATCGAATTCAATGGTACCCCTGCACCCGCCCTCTCACAATTTTCCGCAAATGACTATCTGATGAACAATTGTTCCTCACCAGTTTTGAGTGGTTCTCAGATACAGAAAATATTAAATTGGGTAAAATGGTATTAGTGAAATTAGAACATCACAAAAAATGTATGACAGGGGGCCATTTGATCGGTTATCCGGCACCCCAGTCCGACGTATGGACAAGAAGTAGAGGAAGTAGAAAACATTCCTGATTTATTGAAACAGAGTCCTAGTACTAGCTCACGAAGAATTGCCGCCTAACTTAAAATTCCTCATACCAAAGTGATCCGCGCACTATATCAGCAAGGCTTATACCCATATCACATACAGCGTATACAGAATCCACAACCAGGACAAGAAGCAAGACGTATGCAATTTTGCATTTACTTCTATTAATTTAAAATATTGTAGAATTTGGCGAATGCGCTGGGTATTCACAAGTAATAGGCGATTCATTTGGGAGTTCGGCATAATAATCTCGCATTATTTTCTTTCGGCGGTTCGTAACGTTAAGTCACAAATAAGTGACTTTACAAGCGTATTTAGAATATAATAAATAGTATTTCGGCGTTCAAAATATGCGATATTTCAGAAAAATGAAATGTTGACGGATTTCGCTTTTTTAATTGTAGTACTGTCGTGAGCAGAAAAAAATAGGACAACTTTTTTTTTCTAATGTAAATCTGTCTCTATTTGAATATGTAATGAGTAGCCGAGATAGAACAGATATCACTTTTAATTTATTTTTTATTTTAATGCTGTAGTTATTGCTATAGTAAATAAATGATGGATGCTTAATGAGACAAATTGCACTGCGTTATAACATTAACAAAAATTTGGTGTGAGAAAATGGAGAATAAACAGTACGATTAGTAGAAATCCTGGATCAAAGGACAAAGGATATCCTACTTAACAAGAAACTAACTGTTAATATTTCGTTATTGCACCATTTCTATTTATAACTTCTATAAATCTGTTTGGCATAGAATTAAATAACCTTATACAATAATCGTTAGTAATAATATTCTCCAATGCACTATTTACTTTTTCCAGTAATTCTTCGACATTCCGTGGTCTCACATTTCGTTTTTGGACACTTCTTACGAGTAGTCCCCATACTTCTTCCACAGGGTTAAGATCTGGACTATGACTGGGCCAGTTAAGAACATTGAGGTTGTTATCTTGAAACCAGTTAGTTACGGTATGAGCAGTATGAACGGAACAATTGTCTTGTTGAAATATGAACTCATTATTAGGAAATAATTGTGACACAGACGGGAGCATAATATTGTATAAAATCCTAATATACGTTTCACTATTAAATCGTTCCTCAATATGCCACAAAACACCAGGACCACGTGCCGATATCCAAGCCTACATATTGACGGAAGATCTACCACTTTTATCATTATTAGATATATATTTCTCATCGAGTCGAGTATTCGGAGGGCGGTAAACACGAATACGACCGCTGTGTGTTGACTTGAAAGTTTTTTTGTCTGTAAAGATTACATTGTTCCAAAAATTTACATCATGCGCTAAAAATTCAAGCGCAAATCCTACTCGAGCTTCCTTATGTTCAGCTTTAAGCAAGCATTTCTGTGCTACTGCATGATAGCGTAGCCCCGATTGTCTTACTCGTCGGCGACCAGTACTACTCGATCCAGGAAAATTCGTTTCTTCAGCAGCCTGAATAACTGAGTAAAATGGATTTTCTACTAAAGCATTTACCAATTGCAAATCTTGTTGTTGAGTTGATATCCTTCGTCGCCCTGATCCAGAATTTCTAATCGTACCGTTTATTCTCCACTTTCTTTAAATGTTACACATCGAATTTTTGTTAATATTATAACGCAGTCCAATTTGTCTCATTGACCATCCATCTTCTGCTTTAGCAATAACTCCAGATTTAACTAAATCGCTTATATGAGGCATATTAGTTTTTTGCACACTTGCAATAAATTATGACAACTAACTGACAATGTTACAAAAATTAAAGTTAGATGTACACAACTAGATTTTAGCAAAATACCTTTATAAGACTTGTCCTATTTTTTTGCTTACGACCGTACACATTATAAAGTATAATCTCATAAAAATTCACTTAATATATCCGAAGTTATATCCAAAAAACCAAAATTTTGCAGTTTTTCGGATTTTATTTTTTTGAGGTTATGTCTGCAGATAAAAATTTCATATTGTAACCACTGATAGCCTACATCATAACGAACAGCTTCAATTTTTTAAGCTTTTTTGGACCTATATTTAGAAAGAACGACCAGAATGGTCGATTTTTTTACAAAATGTATGTTATGTTTATAGTATTCGATGTAACTAACATGTTAAAAAATTGACCCTGGAAACAATTCCTTATGTTTTGCTTGTCTGACTCCACTATATTCAAGGGTTTGCTTTTCTCTAGGAGTTGTGAAACAAAAAAATAAATAACATTTAGAGAAATAATGCTAAGAACCAAAATAAGTGCTTATAAAATGACGATGAATTTGCTTTTTGCTTTATTATTACGGAGAATATTGTTAGGAAAAGATTCCTGGCGAAAAAATTAAAGTGTATGAATAATTTATTTATTTCTGATTAATAAAAAAAACAAAAAAAAGGACGGTCTCATTATGACATTTTGACCCCTACGGAAATGATAATAAAACTCCGTCTTGAGAGAAACGAAATTTCCAAATTTAAAAACAACAAAAAAATTGTTGGAGTACATTGACTAGTGACCACCTGGTATATCAACGAAAAGCAGTTTTTTGTTCAGAATTAATAAATTACCAAAATGGCGAAAGTTACAAAGAAAACAATATGCAATCGCATACATTTTCGGCTATAAATTATTAATATTTTATCGTAAAGGAACAACTATGGACTCATGTTAAAACATATTTCTTTGGCTTTCATTTTTGTCACTACCATTTTTGACGTAGGTGCCATTAATATTACATTTCATCGTCAAAATATTCGGATGGGATTTTGAAACATTTCTGCGCAACTACTAATTCTATATATAGTCCAGTCATTGAAGCTCTATACCTCAGAAATATTTTACTACGAACCGATTTACATGAAATTTTGGAATTAGACTTATCTTACCCTTAACTTCAAAAGTGATATTGACCCGACCTCCGTTCTTACCCTGGGGGTGGTTGCCACCCCTTCTCGTTAGTGGAAATTTTTTTGGTCAAAATAACCTCGGGGATCGATAGAAGACCCAATTCTAAGCAAAGAGTGTTCTATAAAGTTTTTTCAAAAACTCAATACTTTTCAAGTTATTGGCGATTGAAAACTCGGAATTTTTCCACCTTTTCAACGGTTTTTTGTAAATATCTCAAAAAATATGCGTTTTAACGATAATTTTATAATAAACAAAATTGTAGAAGGTATGAAAATGAACAAATTGGTTTTTTAAAGAGTGTTCTAAGTGCAATATTAAGCGAGATATTGAAGATAAAAGTCGTTTTTTTTTTTGTCTGAACTTTAATCGATGTATTCAATGCCATCTAGCGGACAACGGATACATTTTATCCATATGACAATGACAAACTTTTTTATAGTGCTTAAAATAATATTTAAAATGAGCAGTGTTAAAAGTCTTTTGCACGTAAAGTGAGTGAGTTGTAATGAAAAAAAGAGGGACATCTAATTTTTTTTTTAAATCGATGTGTTTCATAAGTACCATTTCCACCAAAATTAAAATTAATCGTATTCCGTCTAGATCTAACTTTAATATGAAGAGTTTATTGGATTCCAGCCGTGTGGCTGCTTTGGAATGCATACTTTTCAAAAAAATCACGATTTTAAGAAAAAAAAAAATTTTTCATTAAAAAAAAACACTTTTTTTTCATAATATTTCAACAATAATGAAAGATACGTAAAAAACTGTAATGATAAAAAATGTAGGTCTTTTTTTGACAAAAATTTTGTTTTTTTTTTTCTGTCAGACCAAAATTGACGGAGATATGACTGTTTAAAGAGCGCGCGGTAGCGCAATCACAGCCTCACTCGAGCCCTTTGACCCTTCACCGTTTCAAAATGAAGGGTTTTACGCTACATGTCATAATGAAAATGAGTTATGGTCCAAAAACCAAACGTTTTTTTTTCTATTTAGTTAAATGAAAATTTCGGAGCACAAAAATTTGGAGCAGAGTGAAAGTAAAGAATAATATGAACCCAAAACTATTGTCTGATATATATATGTCCATATATGGCATATATATATCGGAAACATACGCACGAATACATACAAACGTTCATATATGTTCATATTTGCAGTGGAGATAACTGCCAGTAGCCCTCCAATTGACCCAGAAGTAGATCTTGATTACGGCAGCAACTCCGATATTGAATCATGAACGATTGGTGTAATAGTTTTTTATGTATCGTAATGCTCTTGTTGCAGAATTTTTATAATTAATTACTAATTTAATCTAGTACATTTCCAGATAACTTGTAAGTTTATATTTTATTCAATAAAAAGTATCTGATTACTTACTCTATAATTAAATTATTTTTAATTGTATAAACATATATTTGAATGTTTTAATTTAGGGGTAATTTTAAGGGTTGAAAAGTTAAACATATGATAGTCATTTTCGAGAACGTGGAACAACATTTAAATCATTTTGAGTTCATCAAAAGAAATTTTTTTATACAATTTTTAATTGAGGGGTTATTTTTAAGGGTTGAAAAGGGGTTAAAAATATGATAATTAAGGTAGATAACGTAAAACAATATTTACTCTATATTTAAATCTTTTTAAGTTATACAAAAGTATTTTTTTGTAATTTTTTTCAATTTAGGGGTCGTTTGCAGGGGTTTTAAAGTTTTTAGGGGTTAAAAATGGGTTAAACATGAGATAATTGTGTTAGAGAACGCTTTACGATATCACTTCTTATTATTAAATACGTTTTCTAGCGATAAAATGGCTCAATGTCAATTTTTTCATTAAGGAGTCGTTTTCACCCCTTAAAAATAAAAAACGGAGGTCGGGTCAATATCACTTTTGAAGTTAAGGGTAAGATAAGCCTAATTCCAAAATTTCATGTAAATCGGTTCGTAGTAAAATATTTCGGAGGTAAGACTCTATTTTTCGCTTCAATGACTGAATTAATAGTACGAGATCCCACTGCAAGAAATCTACCCTCATCTATTTTTTCATCAAAATGCGGAAAAAATTAATGATCATGTATTGGTTAATGCATCGCGGTCAAGTTGCCTATCGAAATCCTGCTGCAGATAAGGTTAACAAATTACTTAACAATCAATTTTATTTTGGAAATTACCCTTATTTGTTCTTTCATTAATTCAAGCGCCGTTTAGAAGATAAATATCTGTGCTACTATAAAAGCAAGGGTTGCCAACCTTCAGCCTGCGAACAATATTTGTTAATTCGATGTGGCAAAACGCTACAGAAATAAGTTGCGCCAAATTGCGCCCCGAAGATTGCGGTTGGTTCTTTGATTTTTATTTGAAACCGACATGGTTTATTGAACACCCAACGCCGCTGCAAGTGGGGGACATACTAACAGTTTCAAAAAATGACAATTCAGAAAATGCGAGGGATTCGGAATCCGATGCGCAATCAAGTTCAGAGGAGGCTGATGATGATTGATAAATAAATAAATAAACACCATAGAAATTAGACAACCCCCAATTCCAGAAGCCAGGGCTTGTGCGGAAGGGGGTTACACATTGAAAAAAAACGCGGACATACAACCATTTCCTCCGACAGTGCCAGTGACTGAACCAGGATTCGAACCCGGTGGTGCGATGTCCGTGTGATTAATCGCGATTGCCACCTTTCGCCTTAACCCACTCGGCTATCGACCAGACATTTTTTATTTTCAAAATGCGCGTTTTCGTATGCATGGTAAACTCAACAGTGTTGTAATATAGCATTGTTTATTACTCAACAATTCTGTAATCTGTATTTAGTTTGTATATTCATGTAGAGGGGGTGCTGATGTGCGGCATGTCTGTGATGGTTATTTGGAGAGAAGTGTGTCGTAGATAAGTAATAATAGTAATAATGAAAGTTTTATGCAGTGTTAGTTAAGCCTTTGTATTTTAAGATTTTGAGAAGTGAATAAAGATATTAAAAACAATATATGTACATGTTGTTAAGCAGAGTAAACTAGAAACAGTGTACTGTAAATGGGAATGGTAGCTCAGTGTGTTAAAGCGACTGGCTAGCAAACTGAGTTGCCTAGCGAAGTGGGTTCGATTCCCGCAAGGCGAAACAATTTTCCATTAAAAAAATTGCCCCAAGAGTGATTCGGAGTCCACATTAAACTGTAGGGCCTCGTCTCTCTTTGCTTAGCACAAGATCCTTGAGATCTTCCAGGGGGTTACTTCGGTAACTTGAGAGGCGGTTAAGAAAACATTTAAATAAAATTGTCAAAGTAACACCAAAATTCATTGTTTCCTTGACGTCCTTGACCAGTCGTCACTGCCGCCACGCTGCGTCCTTGTCTGTTGTACGGAATTGCGCGCGCATTCCTTCTCACTCGCTCTCGATAGCAAGCGCGACAATGGAATAATAAATCGGCTAGCAACCTCTTATTTCACCTTGTAGGGAAAAATTCGTCGAGCTTCGTTTTGGCAAAAAATATTTGAAAAAACATTTGAGAGTAGATTGCTAATAAAAATTCCACTATTTCAAGCTGTGTGCCAAAGGGTTGCAGCAGGCTGAGGGTTGGCAGCCCTTGTTTTTATAGTAGCACAGACGTTTATCTTCGAAACGGCGCTTGAATTAATGAAAAAACAAATAAGGGTAATTTTCAAAATAAAATTAATTGTTAATTAATTTGTTAACCTTATCTGCACTAGGATTTGTTGCATGATCGTTCATTTTTTCCGCATTTTGATGAAGAAACAGATGATGGTAGATTTCTTGCACTGGGATCTTAGACTAATAGAAATAAGATGAACAAGCAAATTTATCGTCATTTTATAAGCATTCCTGTTTGTCATTACCATTTGTAACTAAATGTGATATTTTACTACATATTAACCAAAAAGCATTCGGTATGTTTCATTGCAACCTATAGGTCACTATACTTTAGTAAATATTGACTGGAAAATTGTATGAGACCACTTTCTCTTAAAATTTGGTTTTCTATCGAATCCAACAGTTATTTATTATCGTGGCGCCCCACCCCTAAAAAAATAGTAGAACTCACCCCCTAAAAAAACAAACCCTCCAATAGGATAGTAAAGAGTCTAACGCCCATTTACTGCCAATTTAATTATAAGAGAAAAAATCCTGCCAGTAGTTTTTAGTTAAGTCCCTGAGATATAGAATTTTAATGAAATAGAACCAGAGTTAGTTATACCTGACTGATTCTCATGAGGATTTTAAGATAAGTCTAAATTTAAGTTTACAGGGTGCTACGACCTCAACATTGTCCGATGTCTTTGAAAGAAGAATGCAATTTTCTTTTTGAAATACTTCGATTCCCGTTTGGCGAGAACAAATTAAAAAATAAAAAACTAAAAATCAGCACTTCTCGAGTTATCGAGCAAAATGCAAAATATTTGGGGGTTGGAAATGTTTTCACTGGGGGTGACACCTAGCGAAGGGATGTATAGTTTTACAATTGTAGAGCATGAAAAAATCTACAAAATCGTATACTTGCTTTTTTTAAAATATTAGTACCAAAAATTGTAGTGTGCTTCGAAGTGGCACCTGTACCCGCCTGAATTATGAAAAATCCATGTACGCATATATGCTTCATTGGAACACTTCTCCTCAATATTGAGGTAGAGTTCCAAACGCGTTTTATTTGACGTGGTCTCCCCCATGTGCCTATTCCACATTCTTCAATCATTTCATCATGTTAGTTGTTTTTTCTATTATTGCTTTTTTTCATCTTTTTTGATGGTCTGGACTGTTAGCTTCTTCTCGTTCTTCGACAAAAAAATCAGTCGATTTTGTCACTTCTGCATATTAATTCTCGTCGGTTTTTCGGTCGGGACAAGTTTCTTCTTTTTGAGTTATATTGTCGTTACTTAATTCGTCATCTTCAAAGAGATTATTATTATTGATGTCTGGGACGTCATCGCAATTTTCTCCAATACGTGGTTCGCAAATGTTCAAACAATTCATTTCTGCTCTTCGATAACCACATAGTTTTCTACATTTGGTCTTGCGTGTACACGAAATAAGTTAAAGCAGATCAACGGGTGCAAGTTTTGATCAGTGGTAATTGGTCTATATTCCTTTCGAGCCCATCCCCATTTTTCCGGATCCAAGTCTTTCCAAGCCAAGACTGTATTTGATGATAAGTCCTTTTGGTGTGTTGTTTCAAATCTGCAGATGTAGGTGGCAACGTATTATCGCCCCTCCCCACCCACCAGTCGCAGGTGCCATCATCACAGCGCGTCATTTTTCGGATCGTTTACTACTCAAAGAACAAATTGGCACAAGGCCCAATATTCTAGCACAAAATTGCGTATGGGTTTATAAAAACTAGCCATAAGAAAGCTCACTATATCAATGAGAATAAATTTAGAAAAATAACATTGATTTCAAGTTTTTGATTTATACCATGGAGTTGGTATAGAAAATTGGAGTAAGCAAGATAATTTATTTGCAGCATTTTTATCTATGTATACCAATTAAAAGAAGAAAGATGCAATTTGGATGTATATTGTATACGTATATTTTTCCTGTGCTTTCTAAGAATAATAAATTATATGTTATATTGTAAATATTTGTAGAAGTATAAAAAAAAAATGCTTACATAAAAATACTTCGTTGTAAGTTGGTGCATTTTCTGAACCTCTTGGTCCAATGATTCTCTGCCCGTTCTGTTGAACGACAATGAATTCGTAGGCACTTAAAAATGTAGTAAATAAATCCTCCTGAAAAAATACATGACGTAAATATTTACCATAAATAAAAATTAATCAAAATGATATAAAAAAAACAACTTTTTCTGGGATGTACTAAAACGGAAAAAGCAATTAATCGACCTATTAATTCGTCTTTGTCGTGAGTTTTTCCGAATAGACCTGGACCTGCGTTAGAAATTTTTCTCATAAGTAATTACCGATACGTTTATTAACGATCGATTAGGTTAATAAATAAATTTACATAACTTATCATAAGGACAGGTGACATTACCGGTAATCATGCGAACAAGTTCTAACGTGCACCCCAGATCTAGAAACTACTGGGCAGATTTCAATATTAAAGCCTAATCTACGGAGACACAAGTAATATTTTGAATGGAAATATCATTGTTCATCGACATGCATTATAAATTTATGAAATTGTATTCAACATCCATTGCTCTAACTACCTCAAATACATAATATGAAACTATTATCCCTCCTAATATTCCAGAAATTTTACACAACACCAAAATATGGAAAAATATGGAATCTATTAAGTGCATATAGAAATTTAACCTCCTACAAGCCTACCAGATTTCAGTTAACGAAGAATATCATCACGGAGATCAACGCCAACTCATGGATATTTATTATTTTTGTTGCAAAACAATGGGGAACATTCTCTTTTATTTTATCCGTCAGAGTGCACCAGCTGTACACGGTTGTTTGTCCGTCAATGTTAATACGAAAAAATATGTCTTTGTCACTCTTTAGTAGTCTTTAGGATAAAAAATGAAAACCTGTTGCTGTGTACTAAAGTGCTCTAACACAGTAGGACATTTATTTCCTAAAAATGACTGTTTCCGACAAACTATTTAAAGATTATATATGATACAAGTTGAGAATGGCAATAATGACATTAAACCTAGTACGCACGGCGCCATCTATTGGATATATCAGGAACTGGCTTGGATTGTTCCCCATTACAAAACAAAAATTCAGAGTTATTATTTAAAAGATTTTCATAGTCGAGGAATATTACGTAAATATCTAAATTAATAAATACATTCAAACTAGTGGGCATTGCTTCTTAACCAAGAGAAACAATATTATATCACTCACCATTCTAAGTCTAACACACTAACAACCGCTACTTTCCTTTCAGATAATGCCTTCATTTTTCCCAACTTAGCTTATATATATATATATATATATATATATATATATATATATATATATATATATATATATATATATATGTACATATTGAGCCGGTAAAGAAGATTCCTATATTATCGACATAAATAAATTTAGTATTATATATATATTTTTTTACATAAATCTGTAATATTTAATGATATTATGAATTTAAGTTAATAAATTTGCATCAAAATTGTACAGGGTGACCCCAATAATATTGCCGTATAATCTAGTACAGGTGCTATATCTTGATTTTCGAATTTATTTTCTCTCTTAAATTGAATCTGAAATGTTAAATAAACATTTGTAATTTCAAGAATTAAATGAGCTTAGGTCTTTTTAATTTGAAAGTATAACTAGATAACTAAATTAAATAATAATTATTTCGACTTATTATAAAATTTGTACTATGTCCTTGAATATAAATAACTAATTATTAGTTATTCTTCTGCGACTACCACCATTTGAATAAATTTTGTTATTTTAATATTGTCATGTACTGTCGTGAGCAGAAAAAAATAGGACAAATTTTTTTTCTAATGTAAATCTGTCTCTATTTGAATATGTAATAAGTAGCCGAAATAAAAGAGATATCACTTTTAATTCATTTTTTATTTTAATGCTGTAGTTATTGCTACAGTAAATGATGGATGGTTAATGAGACAAATTGCACTGCGGTGTAACATTAACAAAAAATTGGTGAGTAACATTTTAAGAAAGTGGAGAATAAACGGTAGGATTAGTAGAAATCCTAGATCAAAGGACAAAGGATATCCTACTTAACAAGAAACTATTAATATTTCGTTATTTCGCCATTTCTATTTATAACTTCTATGAGTGTGTTTGGCATAGAATTAAATAACCTTATACAATAATCACTAGTAATAATATTTTCCTATGCATTATTTACTATTCCAGTAATTCTTCGGCATTCCGTGGTCTCACATTTCGTTTTTGGATACTTCTTACGAGTAGTCTCCATACTTCCTCCACAGGGTTAAGATCTGGACTATGACTGAGCCAGTGAAGAATATTGAAACCAATTAGTTACGGTATGAGCAGTATGAACGGAACAATTGTCTTGTTGAAATATGAACTCATTATTAGGAAATAATTGTGACATAGAAGGGAGCATAATATTGTATAAAATCCTAATATACGTTTCACTATTAAATCGTTCTTCAATATGCCACAAAACACCAGGACCACGTGCCGATATCCAAGCCTACATATTGACGGAAAATCTACCACTTTTATCATTGTTAGATATATATTTCTCATCGAATCGAGTATTCGCAGGGCGGTAAACACGAATACGACCGCTGTGTGTTGACTGGAAAGTTTTTTCGTCTGTAAAGATTACATTGTTCCAAAAATTTACATCATGCGCTAAAAATTCAAGCGCAAATCCTACTCGAGCTTCTTTACTTCAGCTTTAAGGAAGTATTTCTGTGCTGCTGCATGACAGCGTAGCTCCGATTCTCTTACTCGCCGGCGACCAGTAATACTCGATCCAGGAAAATTCGTTTCTTCAGAAGCCTGAATAACTGAGTAAAATGGATTTTCTACTAAAGCATTTACCAATTGTAACTCTTGTTGTTGAGTTGATGTCCTTCGTCGCCCTGATCCAGGATTTCTACTAATCGTACCGTTTATTCTCCACTTTCTTTAAATGTTACACACCGAATTTTTGTCAATATTATAACGCAGTGCAATTTGTCTCATTGACCATCCATCTTTTGCTTTAACAATAACTCCAGATTTAACTAAATCGCTTACCTATATTAGGCATATTAGTTTTTTGCACACTTGCAATAAATTATCACAACTAACTGACATTGTCACAAAAATTAAAGTTAGATGTACACAACTAGATTTTAGCAAAATACCGTTATAAGACTTGTCCTATTTTTTTTTTGCTCAGGACCGTACAAGGTGTCCATGTTGATGGGCACCGAATTTTCCTTCATGTCGAATTCGATGGGAAGTAAAAGTTAGGTATGCGACGAGCGATCATAACTTATTTTTCCTATATATTTCTACAACTTGCACATTATGGACCAACTACACAGAAAAGTCCTATGATTTTATAGCTTTAACTTCTGGTTCAGCCTATAGATTCATTTCATTTTTAATGAAACCCTGTATATTCTCGCGAACTGAAACACCTCCTTTTCAGTAGTCTTTAACAGTATCTAATCAATATGTATTGAATAACTTACTCGAGTGCCAACTAATTGTAATTGAGAATCAGTAACAGCTCAGTGCAATTTGCAGAAATAATATTTAAATAATTTTTCACTCATTTTGTAGTTAATTCTCTAAGCTGATATACTTTCCTTTACTACTGAACCTACTACCATTAATTTATTTTACAATTCACAGAATAATATTTTGGAAAAATAATTTCTTGACCTTTATGCTTTGCATATTTAAAGTCTGATTTCCAATTGGATTCGAAATCTAAGACAAAATTGCATACTAAACAAATTAAAATGTTTCAGTATAAAAAGGCAGGAAATCCAGTGTCCACCTTATATGTATCACTCTATTCCTAACAATTCTATCTGCCTGAAATAAATAATAATATAATACCTATTATTAAGCTAATTATTAACGCCTGTGAACCATTCGGCATGATCTCATCACACACACCGACGTACATAAAAACCTATAAAGATAAGTGATTTAATTTGCAGGCGAGATAGTACAGAGTGTAACGGTATTTTAATGAGGTCGTAAAGTTTTTGTTGAATTTTTTGACTGCCCAGTAAATATACACGCGACTATACTTATTTAATTGTTAATTACCGTTTAGGACTTAATTCTTGCGAGAATATGATATTATTTACGTTCAGATAACGTCGCAATTTAAAATCCACTTTTGCCCGGCTATTTATGTAAGAAGAGTTATTTGGTACCAAAATAAACAAAACAATTGTCTAGATATCTATTGGCGTATTATTTTTTTTAAATAAGTTATAAACAGTAAAATCCATAAAGGGTCTTATCAACATATATTTTTGCAAAAAACTAATTAGCTGGCAAATAGGAAGTTCAGGACATTAGCTCTGAAAATTCTATTTTTCAAGAAAATAATTTTTTGCATAAATATATGTTACAAAACTAATTAATTAATTAAAGTTGTTGAAAATTATCCAAACACTTGAAGTCCAAAATTTTATCAAAACTAAAAAATTATTGAAATTTTGTTTAAATTTATATAACAAATTCGAAATCATGGGTAGCATTTTTTTAACAAAGAACAAAATTTCACTCACCATTTTAAGCACAACACGCTAACAACTGCTTCTTCCAGATGCACTTTACATAATGCCTTCCTTTTTCCCTATTTAGCCTATATATACATGCTGCCGGTAAAGAAGATTTCTGTATTACCGGCACAAATAAATTTTATATAATTTTGTAATTTCCTTTAACATGAATCTGTATTGTTTAATATTATGAATTAGGTATTAAATTTGTACCAAAGTTGTACAGGGTGGCCCCAATATAATGCACCTCAGGTACCACGTCCTGGTTTTGAAATTTACTTTATTTCTTAAATTGAGCTGAATATGTTAAATAAACAATGTCGGTTTCAAAAACTAAAGGACTTAAATGTGGATATTGTGAAAGTGAAACCACACAACCAGATAAAATAATTAATTATTCTGGCCTGTTAATTAACATCATACTATTCTTTTTACAACTTGTATAATTGTACTAAATTTCATGGATTTAATTTCCAGTTCAGCCTGAAACGAAACAGATTCACAAACCTTTTCAAGAAGACCTGTATAACACCTCTTTTTGATTTCTTTTTCAACAATCTTTGATAGGTTTCAAGACAGACTGCTGAAACTATTGTGAGACACGGATTCCAACCAAACGTTAATCAAAATCAGTACTAACTTAGTTAATTTAGAAAAATAAAATTTAAGTAATAAATTTTTTACCCATTTACCCAAGGCAGTTGCGTAGGCTGGTACATTTCCCATAACTGATAGTTGTATTTCCATCGATTTAAGTTACAATTCACGGAATAACAGCATTTTGAAACAGTATAGTTTGATCTTCCCTTGTATATTTTAAGTTTGATTTTAAATCTATTTTGAAGTCTATGGTAAAACTGGGTAATAAAAAGATTCATATATTTTAATAATAAAAAGGCAGGAAATCCAGTTTTCGCCTTACGGGTATTTATATGTAAAAACAATTGAAATTAAGCTACGATGTATCAATTATTACGAATTATGAAATATAAACTCATAATTTCAGAAATGACCGCCTAAATAATAGAAAAAATAGTACCAACCCCCATCAAAAACGAGATTTAATAAATGCATTAGGTGGTGTATTAAACTGATAACCGATAGCTTAGATGCAGAAGAAGTAAGAATACTTCGGGTAAAAATAGACAAAATTACAAAATATAAAAAAAAAATTATAAAGTCGAAAATGACACTATTTCATTTACTATGAAAGCAGAATAATATATTCTACAACAAGTTGTGTTTTAGACTATACTTTCTCTAACAAGACTTAAGAACTCATACAGAAAAGTTGCTTATTTTTATACAATAGTTTTATTCCAACACAATGTGTTGGAATGATATACTAACAAAGTGTGTTAGAATGATATATATTCTAACAGAATTTTTAGTTTTGGAATGTGTACTTTCCTACTTTCCTAAATAGTGTTATAGAAAATAATTTTAATGCTACTATTAAAGGGCTAACATGCGATTAATATTTATATTACTACGTAAGATTGATCAAATTGCGGATCATTTGATTGCAGAAGATTTTATGAGAGAAACACTATTTGCTATGCGTACAACTCTTATAAAAATTGTAAAATCTTTGATGAAGTAATACGAGCTTTAATAAACAACTACATATTTCGCAAAACTAAATTTCATGTATTCAAGCATTTTAACACCAACAGAATTAAAAAATGAATTAATCGAAATTCGCCCATTTCTATAACTAATCCAAATACATAATATGAAACTATTTTAGTAATGTTACACAACACCAAAATATTGTAACAATATGGAATCTGATGATCAAGCTACTAAGTGCATATAAAAATTTAACCTCCTACAAGCCTACCAGATTTCAGCTAACGAAGAGTATCCTCACGGAGATCAACGCCAACTCATGAATCTTTGTTGTTTTTATTGCAAAATAAAAACCGAAATTCAGACTCATTATTTAAACGATTTTCATAGTCAAAGAACATTACGTATATATCTAAATATATAAATAAATTCAAACTACCTAGTTGGTAGTGCTTCTTAAACAAAAGAAACAATATATTACGCACCATTTTAAGTCTAACACACTAACAACTACTACTTTCATACGCACAATGCCTTCATTTTTCCCAATTTAGCGTATATACATATAGAGCCGGTAAAGAAGATTTCCATATTATCGGCATAAATAAATTTGATATTATATACATTTTTTACATAAATCTGTATTATTTAATAATATCATGAATTTAAGTTAATAAATTTCTGCCAAAATTATACAGGGCGATCCCAATAAAATGCTGTATAATGTAGTATAGGTACTACATCTTGATTTGGGGATTTATTTTCTTTTATAAATTGAATCTGAAATGTTAAATAAACATTTGTAGTTTAAAAAATTAAAAGTCACATGAGTTTAGGTCTGGTTATTTTGATAGTATAGCCAAATTAAATAATAATTATTTAGAGTTATTAACTATTAAATTTGTACTCTATCCTTGAAAGTAAATAACTAATTATTAGTTACTTTTCTATTACGACCACCATTTGAATAAATTTCATTATTTTAAAATTGAAAACACACTGAATTTTCGTACATTTCGTACTCGATAAGAAATAAAAGTTAGATATACGAAGGGGGATCAAAACTCATTTTTGCTATATATTTTATATTTAATTTACGATTTACGGAATAAAATTTTGAAAAAATAATGTCTTGGATCTTCTCTTGTATATATAAAGTCTAATTTCCATTTGCAATCGAAATCTAAGACAAAATTGCATTATAAACAGTTCAAAATGTTTCGGTATTAAAAAGGCAGGAAATCTAGTGTAGTGTCCACCTTTACATGTATCACTATATTCCTAACAATTATATCTGCATGAAACAAATAATAATATAATACCTATTAAGTATAGTCGGGTGTATATTTACTGGGCAGTCAAAAATGCAATAAAAACTTTACGAGCTAATTATTAACGCCGGTGAACCATTCGGCATGGTCTCATCACACAAATCGATGCGTAAAAACCTATAAGGATAAGTGATTTAATGATGTAAAGTTTCTGTTGCGTTTTTTGACTGCCCAGTAAATATACACCCGACTATATAAGGACCTTATCTATATTTAATTGTTAATTACCGTTTAGGACTTAATTCTTGCGAGAATATGTTATTATTTACTTTCAATCAACATCACAATTTAACAAATCCATTTCCACTTGGCCCTTTAAGAAATGTAAAGAAAAGTTATTTGCTGCCAAAATGAACAAAGCAATTGTCATGATATCTATGGGTTTATTGTTTGTTTAAAATAAGTTATAAACTGCAAAATTCAAAAAGTAAATCCATAAAGGGTCTTAATAACATATATTTTTGCAAGAAATTAATTACCTAGGAAATAGGAAGTTCAGGAAATTTGCTCTGAAAATTCTATTTTTCGAGAAATTATTTTCTTGCTAAAATACATGTTAACAAAACTAATAATTAATTAAAATTGTTCAAAATTATACAAACACCTGAAGTTCAAAATTTTATAAAAATTAAAAAATTATTAAAATTTGTTTAAATTTATATAATAAATTCGAAATCATGGGTAGGTAGCACTTTTTTCAACAAAGAACAAAGTTTCACTCACCATTTTAAGCACAACACGCTAACAACTGTTACTTCCAGATGCACTTTACATAATGCCCTCCTTTTTCCCGATTTAGCTTATATATACATGAGGCCGGTAAAGAAGATTTCTGTATTACCGACACCAATAAATTTTATATTATTATATAATTTTCTTTAACATGTATCTGTATTGTTTAGTATTATGTATTAGGTATTAAATTTGTACCAAAATTGTACAGGGTGACCCCAATATAATGCACCTTAGGTACCACATCTTGATCTTTTTCTTAACTGAGGTGAACATGTTAAATAAACAATTTTAGTTTCAAAAACTAAATGTCATATGGACTTAAATGTAAATATTGTGAAATTAAAAAAAATAATTAATTATTCTGGCCTATTACTTAACATCATACTATTTTTCCTATATTTTACAACTTGTATATAATTGTACTAAATTTTGTGGATTTAATTTTCAGTTCAGCCTTGTATATAATGCCTCTTTTTGATTTCCTTTTCAACAATTTTTAATAGGGTTCGAGACATAGACTACTGAAACTATTGTGAGATGAATGCCAACCAAATGTAAATCAAAATCAGTATTAACTCAGTTAATTTAGAAAAATAATATTTAAATAATAAAGTATATGAACAAAATTTCTTTCTTTTTTTTTTAACTTGTGAACGTTTCGTTAAACTTATTAACTTCTTCAGAACAGGTTAAATTAAAAAAAAATTTGTCATTAACTTTTTAAAATCACGGGATATTAAGTATGTAATAGGTAATGTTTCTTGTACAGTACAACATAAATGTATAACTATATGCTGGTACACCTGGTTCTAGCGAATTGAAGAGCAATAATGTTAAAATTGCCCTTCAATTCACCAATTCTATATTTTTGATGGAAATAGGTTGAAATTATCCTTCAACATGTAAAAAATAACGGGTCATCTGGGTAATCACCTAATTAATAATAAATAAATAATAAATAAACACCACGGAAATTAGACAACCCCCAATTCCAGAAGCCAGGGCTTGTGCGGAAGGGGATTACACATTGAAAAAACGCAGACATACAACTATTTCCTCCGTCAGTGCCAGTGCCGAAACCAGGATTCGAACCCAGTGGTGCGATGTCCGTGTGATTAATCGCGATTGCCACCTCGCGCCATAATCCACTCGGCTATCGACCAGAATTGTCCGTTTACTATTTTTTGGTGTTGAAAAAATGAAAACGGAAATTTTTACTGCTGCGTCAAGATGTAAATGCTGAAAACTGGAGACAGGTGGAAATTCCTGTCGTCGCCTAATGTCCGTTCCGAACGGACAATTTTCAACTTGATATGTTGAAAAAAATAATTTTCCGTCGCAATTCTGTAATAAGAGCACAAAATTCCATATGGCAATACAGCTGAGTAAAACTGCTTTCTCTCCCTATGTTTTTTGGGGCGCTTAATCAAATGCGAGTAGTCTCAGTAACCCCCACCCACCGGACGCACCCCTACGGGCAAAAAAGCAGCTTTGAAACAAGAGTTTCATTAATGTCGAAGTATACAAACTGATTTTTCGATGTTAGTATAGAATGTATAATAATTTTTTCAACTAAAAAGAAACAGATTCGCGCTTTGATATTCATAAAAATCCCGGTTTATGAGACTTTTGCCAATAGAGGTGTCATCGGTTAGTTAAGGGAACTTTTGATCGGAAATTTTTTTATCATCTTTTGGGGTTCTACTCGTGTTATAAAACTGAAAAACGCCGTCAAAACGCGTAATGGTATACTACCTTGAACCTCCTAGGCGGCGATTGTCGGTTGTATATGCAAAAACGGCCGCTTGTTTCTGCTCCTGTTTTAATTGCAATAAGAAATTACAGGTTGAAGGTATACATGAGGAATAAATGAGAGCTTTTTCGTATAAAATATAAAAATTATCGGTTTCATTGATACAATCGAATTCATTTTAATCGTCCCTCTGTCATACAGCATCTCTATGAAGTACGCGCGTCACCGCGTCAAGATGCGAGCCCACATTCCGTGCAGCTATACAGCGTAGAAAATGTCCGTTCACTTTTCCTTCGATTATTTAATCCCACATTTTATAATTTAAAAAAAGGTTCAGCCATTAAGGATAAACTTTTTTAATACGATTTTGACTTTTATTATTGGAATTATCGGTTTTGTATTGTAATAAACAATGGCCTGGTGATCGAAATTAGCATTAGGTAATAACAGTTGATTTTGTTTACGGGCTGCTGTACTGTAATAACTAACCCAAATACTTATATAATATGAAACTATTATCCCTCCTAATATTGCAGCAATTTTACACGACATCAAAATATTGTGAAAATATGGGGTCTGAAAACTATTTACACAGAAAACCTATAATAGAATGGACTTTCAGCCTTCCCGCCAATATTGAATTTTTCTGAGACCGCCATCTTTTTGGTGGTATTATTGTCAACCTATAAATCTTTTACTGTATTTTGAGTTATTGTTATTGGTATTGTATTTTGAGTTATTGTTATCGTCACTGTGTTTGTGGTAGCGTAGAGCTGGAAGTTTGTTTACTTAATAATTATTCATTATTGTGTTGTGT
Organism: Leptura quadrifasciata; assembly: GCA_963675555.1. NCBI lineage: Eukaryota > Metazoa > Arthropoda > Insecta > Coleoptera > Cerambycidae > Leptura > Leptura quadrifasciata. The sequence goes on from OY776675.1 coordinate 7,103,545, forward strand.
TTTATGATGGGTGGAAAGGGGGGAACAGTGTGTCGTTCGCGGTTGCCCAAGCAGAACAACAAATAAAGACATTGCGCTGTTTAGATTCCCAAAGGATGCTGCGCGGTTGGTTATAAAATACGATTTTTAAATATTTTATGTAATTTCTTGTTGTTTATAGATGTAATGTATGGATAATAGCTTGTAACCCTGAGGTTCTAGCTGATAAGGACTCAAATCATTTATACAATAACTTTAGACTGTGTGCACTCCATTTCGAAGACAACAGGTTTTTGGACAGTCATTTCTTTAATTAGTTGTATGTGCATAAAACCTTCTAATAAGCCTTTAATTTTGGTGTAAATTTATAATTTATTGTAAGTTACAGGTGTAAATTTTTGTTGCATCAATAAATATAATTATGGGACATTTAAATTTCCCGCTTGATACCACCAAAAAGATGGCCGAAGGTCACCCCAATTTGCCAATGAAACATCAAACGCTCTGCCGAAAGTGTCTCTTCTGGTATAGGTCTTCTGTGCTATTTATGTGAAAATAGTAATCTATTACCCTTCAGTGAAGAACTACCTTATATGATCCAGCTACTAAGTGCATATAGCAACATGTCGCAATTTAAAAAATCGATTTTCACCGGGCTGTCTAAGAAATTTAACAAGAGTTAGTTGGTACCAAAATAAACAAAACAATTTCTAGATATCTATGGGTTTATTGTTTGTTTAAAATAAGTTCTTATTAACATATATTTTTGCAAAAAATTAATTACCTGGGAAATAGGAAGTTCAGGAAATTTGCTCTGAAAATTCTATTTTTCGAGAAATTATTTCCTTGCTAAAATACATGTTAACAAAACTAATTAATTAATTAAAATTGTTCAAAATTATACAAACACCTGAAGTTCAAAATTTTATAAAAATTAAAAAATTATTAAAATTTGTTTAAATTTATATAATAAATTCGAAGTCATAGGTAGGCAGCACTTATTTCAACAAAGAACAAAGTTTCACTCACCATTTTAAGCACAACACGCTAACAACTGTTACTTCCAGATGGACTTTACATAATGCCTTCCTTTTTCCCGATTTAGCGTATATATACATGAGGCCGGTAAAGAAGATTTCTGTATTACCGACATCAATAAATTTTATATTATTATATAATTTTCTTTAACATGAATCTGTATTGTTTATTATTATGAATTGGGTATTCAATTTGTACCAGAATTGTACAGGGTGGCTCCAATATAATGCACCTCAGGTATCATGTCTTGGTTTTGAAATTTATTTTATTTTTTAAATTGAGCTGAAGATGTTAAATAAACAATTTTAATTTCAAAAACTAAATATCATATGGACTTAAATGTGGATATTGTGAAAGCAAAACTACGTAACCAGATAAAATAATTAATTATTCTGGCCTATTAAATAACATCGTACTATTTTCCTATCTTTTTACAACTTGTTTAATTAAAACATAATATTTTTAGTAGCAAACTCCTCTATAAAATTCTTATTTTATAATAAGGAACGTAACCAGACTGTAACCAACAGCTACTCTCCGGGCTATGTGCCGCGCCGAGCGCTGAATTATAAGTTACAAGCCCGGCGCGTTAAGTGTAATAATTGCATATTACCATCAAAACGCTAATGCTTCGATTGCAATAAACACCAGCCGAAAGACTGAACCTACTTAAAGGAGCTCTCGTGCCAGTCGTCATATACCACTTGCAGACTGCAGTTTCGAGCTGTTGGCTCTCGTCAGTGCAAGGTAGGCATGTGACGACTGACACGAGGATCACTTGACTATTTAGTACATTTCGGTATCTTTGGGATAGCAACATGTAAAATAGTCAGCAGGCGCCATCTAGCGGGCCAATGTCTGTTGCAATCGAAAAATAAATAGCATGACTGGGCTTAGCATAGTTCAAATGTGCTTTTAGAGGGCGAAATATTAAAACATAATATTTTTAGACGCAAACTCCTCTATAAAATCCTTATTTTACTAAATCCTTATTTTACTATAAGGAATATAACCAGACTGTAACCAACAGCTACTCTCCGGGCTATGTGCCCCGCCGAGCGCTGAGCTGTTGGCTCGAAACTGCAGTCTGCAAGTGGTGTATGACGACTGGCACGAGAGCTCCTTTAAGTAGGATCAGTCTTTCGGCTGGTGTTTGTTGCAATCGAAGTATTAGCGTTTTGATGGTAATATGCAATTATTAAACGTAACGCGTCAGGTTTGTAACTTGTAATTCAGCGCTCGGCGGGGCACATAACCCCGAGAGTAGCTGTTGGTTGCAGTCTGGTTACGTTCTTTATAGTAAAATAAGGATTTTATAGAGCAGTTTGCGACTAAAAATATTATGTTTTAATATTCCACCCTTTAAAAGCACATTTGAACTTGTATAATTGTACTAAATTTTATGGATTTAATTTCCAGTTCAGCCTGAAGCAAAACAAATTCACTAACCTTTTCAAGAAGCTCTGTATGTAACACCTTTCTTTGATTTCTTTTTCAGCAATCTTTAATACGTTTCAAGATATATAGCCTACTGAAACTATTGTGAGATACGGATACTAACTAAACGTAAATCAAAATCAGTACTAACTCAGCTAATTTAGAAGAATAAAATTTAAATAACAGTGTTTTTTGCCCATTTACCCAAATTAATTGCGTATGGTATGTTTCCCATGACTGATTGTTGTATTTCCATTAAGTTAAATTACAGTTCACGGAATAACAGAATTTTGAAAACATATAGTTTGATCTTCCCTGGTATGACTGATGGTCGAGAGGCAAACGCACTTTCCTCTCACCCAAAAGTTCCTGGTTCGATCCCCGGCCGTGGCAGTGGAAAATACTGTGAGAGGGATTTTTTCACTATACACGGATATTGGATGTGTGTCCCTTGTCTCTAAATGTGTGGCCCTCTACCACACAAGGCTCTTCTAGAGCCTTCCGGGATAAAGGAGGTCGTCATTACTTGTGGTGTATTTATATGTTAAGTTTGATTTTTAACCGATTTCGAAATCTATGGCAAAACTGCATAATACAAAGGCTCATATATTTTAATAATAAAAGGCAGAATATCCAGTCTCCACCTTACGGGTATCTATGTGTAAAAATCGATTGGAATTAGACTACAATGTATCAATTATGAACCATAAAATATAAACTCATAATTGACCTAAATAATAGAGAAATTGATACCAACCCCATGAGATCCCCCTAGGGAGATTATCACTTATGTTGTTATGCAACGAAAAATTATTGACAGTTTTATAATTCATTTAAAATGTCACATTCACGATTTGACATATTATTAGAATTTCAAAAAATTATCTCACAGAATTTACCGCGTGCACTGATAAATCCCTATAATTTTCTCTAATAATGACCCTCAAGCTTGTTGCTTTAAGTAATTACCCTCCGCCGTACGGCGTCGGGTAATTATTAAGCAACAAGCTTTCGGTTCATTATTATAGAAAATTATCGCGTGATTATCAGCGCCCTTGGTAAATTACAGCTGATAACCGATAACCAAAAGTGTATTTCTCAACAAATTAAATGCAAAATTGGCCTATTTTGTTCATTTGCTTGGATTTAGAAATGTTTTCCCATTTTTCCCTTTCATGGAAATTTAATTTGTCAATAACTCCAATTTTTCGAATTGCTGGTCCAGTCTAAAGCCTGGTTTTTCCCGATTAAAAATTGAATATGAATTAAAATAAATATTAAGTTTTTTGTAGAAGCGTTTCAAATTATGTGTCCATATCTTGCAGTAAGCCATGAAAAACAGATGAGTTGTTTGTAATTAGAGAAAATTTATTTTGGTAATTATAACAAAAATGTTGATGAATCATTAGCAGAAATACAAAAATTCACATAACCAAAACCAATTTATAAATTATGATACCTATTTGGACAGCAACTTACTAAATTTATAAATATTATAATTAGAACAATACACACAACTAAATACCATACTTATAACAGGTGCTCAACCCATTTCGGAACACTTGTTCACTCTTAGAATAGTTTCTCTCATAACAATTTATAACCTTACTGGAGTTATGGATTCAAAGACATTTAAAATTTTATTATGAATTTCTTCTAATGTTGCAGACGGCGTTAAGTATAGTTTGTCTCTCAGATAACTCCAAAGAAATAATCAAGTGGAGTTAGGTCTGGCGATCTAGCAGGCCACCTAATAGTTCCATTAGTATATATTGCCAGGTTGTCAAACTTTGCACTAAGGTAATTTCCCACATAACCGGCATTATGCGGCGGTGCTACATCTTGTTGGAAGTACATATTTCTGAAATTTTCCAAGAAAAGTTCATCCAGTTCGTTTTCTATTTCATTTTGCAAAAAGCTTAAGTAACTCGCGCCGGTTAGTGATCCTTGAAATAGTATGGGACCAGTAATTTTTGTACCGAATATTCCTTCCCCCACATTCATTCCAAATCTATTCTGATGGTTTACCTTCAAACATTTCGGGTAAATTTTCGTTAGACCAATAATGTAGATTGTCTATTATATATGCCATCATTCGTAAAACGAGATTCATCACTAAATAAAATTCTATTGTTTAAGTATACGTGTTGAGTAAACCAATTACGAAAGATCAATCTTCTGTTTCCGTCGTTTTCATATAATTCTTGATGCAATTGGTATTTGTAGCAATTAAAACCATGTTTTTTTATATATGTTTTACTGCTTCACGACCAATATCTATCTCTTTTGCCAGCTCTCTTGTAGAAACATTTGGTTACACATGTGTGTAAGTCAATATATTTGTCTCAATTTCTTCGCTGTCCTCTGCCACTTCAATATTTTCTGCATTTCGGAATGACTTCGACGATCGGGATATCTTTGATAATATAAACGTGCGGCCGCATGGGCATTTTTCTGACATTCGCCGTAAATTAAAAGTAAATCTACCTTTTTATTTTGTGTATATTGCATCGTGAATCGTATCTTATTTTGCATAAAGCACGTAATTATAAATTTAGAAAAAACAAATACGCCTCTATTTCACTCAACGATAACGTTTTGACAGATGCTGTGTGCAATTTTGTTTTTCATAGTATGCTGCAAGAAATTTTTAATCGAGAAAAATTAGTCTAAAGCAAATTTACCACTCCATCTGATAAAAAAATAAAACATAGGTATATTAACATAAGGTACTATTTGAAAAATTGGAGTTATGAAAAATTTAATTTCCATGAAATGAAAAAATGGAAAAAATATTTCTAAATCCAAGCAAATGGGCAAAATAGGCCAATTTTACATTTAATGTGCTGAGAAACACCCTCTCATTCAAATTCAAAGTCTACTTCGAAATTTTTTAACTTTGTTCCTGTATTCCAAAGCCAATTAGAAATAGCAAATAAATGCCATTTCCAAGGTTATTTGAGGTTTTATGATATGGCAATTTTCGGCCATACCGGAAGTAATTCTTTTTACCACCGAATGGTCAAAATGGGGCCATTGATACTTAAATTTGATTTTCCAAATTTCAGAATTTTATTTTTAAAACTGTAGAAAAAAGTAGGGGGGGGGGGGGGGGTATGTACTTTCTGGGTGACCCGGTACATTACTACGTAGGGTTAATCAAATTACGGATCATTGGAATGCAGAGGACTTTATGAGAGAAAGACTATTTAATATGCGCACAACTCTTATAAAAATTGTGAATTCTTTGAATAAAATAATACGAACTTTAATAAATTTACAGAGAGCTACATATATCGCAAAACTAAATTTCATGCATTTAAGCATTTTAACACATATAAATTTAGCCTCCTACAAGTCTACCAAATTTCAGCTAACGAAGAATATCCTCATGGATATTTATTATTTTTATTACTATATCAATAATCCAGACTCATTGTTTAAACGATTTTCATAATTATGGAACATTGTGTGAATATCTAAATAAATAAATAAATTCAAACTAGTGGGCAGTGCTTCTTAAAGAATAGAAACAATATATTACTCACTATTTTTCTAAGTCTAAGACATTAACTACTTTCATATGTACTTCAGATAATGCCTTCATTTTTCCCGGTTTAGCTTATGTGTACATATGGAGCCGGTAAAGAAGATTCCCATATTATCAACATAAATAAATTTGGGATTATATACTTTTTTTAAATAAATCTGTATTATTTAATGATTTTATGAATTTAAGTTAATGAATTTGTGCCAAAATTGTAGAGTGATCCCATTAATACTGTCGTATAATGTAGTACAGGTACTAGGTATTATTATTATTATTAGCCGTTACTCGAGTCCGAGTATAAAAATGTTACAGTCGATGGATTGTGTACAATAAAAAACAAGTAAAAGGTGTAGTCTATTGTAATTCCCATTCATCCACGGTGCACACGACTATGGCTATAGAGGCCAATTCGGGAGAGCACATGTCGACCGCAGTCAGGACAAACATAGACCTGGTTAGGTCTTGGATTCGGCCTTCTTGCAGCAACATTTCCTTGATAGCTGGACACAACCCCTCGCCATTCGGTTCTGTCCGCTGCAAGTTGTTCCCATTGCTCGTCTGCAATACCGCAGGATTTTAGATTTTCATGGAGAGCGTCTTTGAACCTCTTTCGTTGACCGCCACGCCTTCTTCTACCGCTTAGCAATTCACCATAAAGTGTACATTTAGGAAGGCGGTTATCATGCATACGATGAACGTGACCTGCCCATCTTAGGCGTGCTCTTGAAATAAGCACCTCAATTGGAAGGCTGTTTGCTCTCCTGAGTACTTCCACGTTTGATATGTGATGGAACCAACGGATTTTCATCATACTTCTGAGGTGTCTTTGCTGAAAACGTTCTAATTCTTTCACATGACGACGGTAAGTGACCCAGCTTTCACATCCATATAGCAGTGTTGGAATGACAACTGCTCTGTAGACAGCCATTTTCGTTGACAAAGCAAGGTCGTGGTTGTCAAATACTCTCTCTCTAAGTCCCCAGAGTGCTCTAGATGCAGCGTTAATTCTATTGCGAATCTCGCTGTCCATGTTTGCTTTGTCATTAACAACGTTGCCTAAGTAATTGAACTGATCCACCACTTCAAGATAATTTCCGTTAAGTGTAACTAGGTATAACTTGGTTTTGGAATTCATTTTTTTACTTAAACTGAATCTGAAATGTTTAATAAACATTTGTAATTTCAATAATTAAAAGTCACATGAACTTAGGTCTGGTTATTTTGAAAGGATAACCAGATTAAATAATTAAATTATTTCGACTTATTATTAAATTTGTACTGCTTATATCTTTGAATATAAATAACTAATTATTAGTTACTTTTCTGCTACGACTATCATTTGAATAAATTTCATTATTTTAAAATTGTCATGTACAAGGTGTACATGTTAATATGGACACTGAATTTCCATACATTCGATGAGAAATAAACGTTGGATATACGAAAGGAGATAAAAAGTTATTATTCATATACAGGGTTACTGGTAATTTGCTACATTCCTTTGGAGTTGTGATGGGGCATGAGCTAAAGAGTAAATCTAGCCCTAACATACATTATGCAAAACTCAATAGTTTTTGAGATATTTCAATTTTTTGGTTTTTCTCAAAAAAGTAGATCTTAATACCTTAAAAGTTAATTTCCGAAAAATCTACTTGATATTTAAAAAAATTTTTTTACTGGATTACTTGTCCAATATTATAGATATCCGTTTGGAATGAAAAATATCCGGAAACATTTCGATCATGTGAACATTTAAAATAAAAACTTGTAAATTTTTTTTTTAAAATCAGTTATGAAATTTACCTATTAGGTTTTTTCAAAAAAATATTAATGTAGCACGCGTACAAATTATTATAAAAACTTCCTTATTTCAATAGCTATCTAATTAAGTAGAAATGTTTAATGTACCCTTGATAGTTCTAATAAAAAATTAGTAAAGATAATGCTGGTGGCGGAATTTATTAAACGACTAATCGTTCATTTTCATTTAAGTCAGTCAGTCCTTGACTTTGACGTTTTTGCATATAGTCATTAACTGACATTCTTATCTCCGTGTCCCTTAAGTTTGTTGGTCTTGTTAAATTAGTTATCGAAGATTTTGATTTTGCTCGTAGTTGTTGTTATTAGTTGTTGTTATTGTATTTTCTGTGCTATGGCCGCGTATGCCAACGCAGAATACGCTGATATCTTGTTTGTCTATGGATACTGTGGCGGCAACGCTGCTGAAGCTCGCCGAGAATATGGTCTTTGGTACCCTAACCGCCGCTTATTCAGTACGGCATATCGAAATATCGCTGAAACTGGCTCCGTGAAATGTAAAAGAAGTGACGCTGGTGCTCCTCCCGTTTATGAACCAGATGATCAGGAAGAAATATTGAGGTATTTTGAGTAAAACCCAACTATTTCAACTAATAAAGTCGCAAGACTAACCGGAGCGTCATCCTTACCACTATACCCCTGTCCAAGGCTTGGAGGAAGGTGATCCTGGAAGGAGAGTGGAATTCTGCCGCTTTATGTTAAATTCAGATACAGAAAGTGCAAATTTTTTAACAAGTATTTTATGGACGGACGAGTCGAAATTTAATCGCGAGAGTATAACAAATTTCCACAACTTACATTATTGGGCAGAGGAAAATCCCAAGTTAACACGTGAAACTAGTTTCCAAATGAAGTTTTCTATTAATGTGTGGATGGGTGTCATTGGCCACTATTTAATAGGGCCACACTTTCTTCCTCAAAATTTAAATGGGGAAATCTATGAAATTTTTTAAGAAATGATCTGGCGGTGATTTTAGAAGATATTCCTCTCGCCGTCAGATAGCGAATGATGTTTCAGAACGACGGTTGTCCAGCACATTATCGGCTGACAGTACGACAGTTACTTGATCAACGTTTCCCTAACCGTTGGATTGGAAGAGCGGGCCCAATACCTTGGCCAGCGCGAAGCCCTGACTTAACACCCCTTGATTATTACGTATGGGGTCATATGAAGGAGATGGTCTATGCCACACCAGTCAATACTAAAGAAAACCTTAGACAAAGGATAGTCGATGCTGCCCAACACATAAGGCATAATCTGACAACCAGAATAACAAGGACGGAAATAATAAGACGCTGCCGTGTCTGTATACGGAATAGGGGCTCCCATTTTGAGCAAGACATATAAAAAATAAAGTACAACTTTGAAATTAATGAAGAATTAAACTCTACTTTTAAAATGTTTTTTACTGTTTATCTAAAAATAAAATTCGTACTACTTGTGTTATTTTTACTAGTATTTTCTTAGAACTATTAAGGGTACATTGAACATTTGTACCTTGTTAGATAGCTATTGAAATAAGGCAGTTTTTATAATAATTTATACGCGTGTTACGTTAATATTTTTTTGAAAAAATCTAATAGGTAAATTTCATAGCTGATTTAAAAAAAAAAATTTTAAAGTTTTTATTTCAGATGTTCACATGATCGACATGTTTCCAGATATTTTTCAATCCAAACGGATATCTATAATGTTGGACAAGTAATCCAGTAAAAAAAAATTTAAAAATGTCAAATAGATTTTTCGAAAATTAACTTTTAGGACATTAAGATCTACTTTTTGAGAAAAACAAAAAAATTAAATATCTCAAAAACTATTGAGTTTTGCATAATATATGTTAGGGCTAAATTTACTTCTTAGATCATGCCCCATCATATCTCCAAAGGAATTTATCGAATTACCAGTAACCCTGTATATTTTATATTTCATTTACAACTCATGGAATAAAATTTTGGAAAAATAATTTCTTGATCATTCTTTGTATATTATATTTCCAAATGGAATCTAAATCTAAGACAAAAATGCAGTAATAAGACGGCAGGAAATCTAATATCCACCTTACATGTATCACTCTATTCCTAACAGGCATCAACAATCAACAACAATCATGAAATAAATAATAATATAAAACCCATTATGTATGTGTATATTTACTGGGCAGTCAAAAACGCAACAAAAACTTTACGAGCTAATTATTAACGCCGGTGAACCATTCGGCATGACCTCATCACACACACCGACGTACATAAAAACCTATGAAGATAAGTGATTTAATTTGCAGGCGAGATAGTACAGAGAGTAACGGTATTTTAATGAGGTCGTAAACTTTTTGTTGTGTTTTTTGACTGCCAGTAAATATACACCCAACTATATACTAGGGACTATATGTGCCTATATTTAATTGTTAATTACCGTTTAGGACTTAATTCTTGCGAGAATATGTTATTATTTACGTTCACACAACCTCACAATTGAACAAATCCACTTTCCCCTGGCTTTTTAAGAAATTTAGACAAAGTTATTTGCTACCAAAATGGACAAAACAATTATCTAGATATCTATGGGTTTATTGTTTTATTTTAAAAATAAGTGATACTAATATTCGAAAAGTAAATCTATAAAAGGGTCTTATTAACATATATTTTTGCAAAAAATTAATTACCAGGGAAAGAGGAAGTTTAAGAAATTAGCTCTGAAAAGTCTATTTTTTAAGAAATTAGTTTTTGCTAAAGTATATGTTAACAAAACTAATTAATTAATTAAAGTTATTCATAATTATCCAAATATTTCAATTATTGAAATTTTGTTTAAATTTATATAATAAATTCGAAATCATGGGTAGCACTTTTTGCAAAGAACAAAGTTCCACTCACCATTTTAAACACAACGCGCTAACAACTGCTACTTCCAAATGCACTTTACATAATGTCTTCCTTTTTCCCGATTTAGCTTATATATACATGAGGCCGGTAAAGAAGATTTCTGTATTACCGGCACAAATAAATTTTATATTATTATATATTTTCCTTTAACATGACCCTGTATTATTTAATATTATGAATAAGGTATTAAATTTGTACCAAAATTGTACAGGGTGACCCAAATATAATGCATCTCAGGTATTGTTAAAGAACGCTATAACCCCGATATACTTTTCGACGTTGTAACAAAATCCGACTTAGGAAATATTTCGTAAGAAAAGCGTGCTTCACGTAAAAACGCCGTGGAGGAGGTTTTTAATTCTTGGAAATATATTTTTGCTCTTCGGAGCGTTTTTTATGCCAAATTTTCGCTAACTCTTCGAGGAGCGTTAATTTGGTAAGTGTAGTAAATGTCGCTGCACAGGGACGTAATGTCGCCCCGACCACCCAATTTTGGAAAGTATTCTAAAATTGGACTTGAACTTCCAAATTTCCAAGATTAAAAACCCTTTTACGAATCCACGTTGTCAAGCACTGCAACTCTTACGAAGTGTTGAATATGAGGACAAGTTAGTCCAACGACTATTCAAAGTATATCGGCAGTTATAGCGAAAATAGCCCTTAGCGACATGGGACCCCCATCATTTCCTAGCAGTCGGATTTGACGGGGAAATGATGTGTTTTGACGGGGTTTGCCCTAAACCGGTTCCTCAGTGATTCGGAGTCAAAAAAGTATCTATACCATGTACTCACACGTGCATGGGATTTGCCTTGCCTGAACGTAAAATTTGTTATTGCATAATACAAACGAAGTAGATACGCTTCAAGCAATTTTAAGCTCCGAGGAGCGACCAAAATTTATGTGGATTAATAAAATACGTTTATAAGACAGGCAAGCATAAGCCCACCAAAATTTCAGTTACATGAACTGTTCCTTGAATCTTTTTGTGCATCGTTAGCTTTTCAAACTGCATATTGGATGGTAGTTGGTACCGTATGAATCGTCCCGTTCCTCACCATGTGTTGTACACGGGTCAGACCATTGTTTGTTAACATTTTCTCTGAAGAAGTTGTGTTGTAAAAACATAAATTTTTTAAAGATTTAATATACATTTTTTGAACTTTATATTGTCTTTTACTTGTGTTTTCTAACAAAATTTCCCTTTCAGATTTAATTTTAAGAGAGTGTTAAACAGACAGTGTTAGATTTATAGTGTTACGACGTCTTCCAATTGATACCATCAGAGCCGCAGTTAAGCATAAACGACAGTAAGTATGATTTATCCATTAATCTCCGTCTGAAACAGTCCCTTTGAACCCTAAAAATTTTGTGAACGTAATATTTTTATTTAGTATTAGAAAAGGTTGAGGAAAAAGAAAATTAATTTTTTCTTTTTCCTATTTTTTTCAATTTTTCTAAGTTTTTTCGAACAGAAAACACGTCCTTCAGACTTCCATCAAAGCATGGATCGTTCACATGGCGCCCGAACAGGGACCATGCCGTCCCCAAACCCAACAAATCCTTTCTCATTCATGGCGGAAGACTCCGAGGGGTCGACCCCAAGAGAATTTTACGAGCGAGTCACCGCACCGCTCGTCGACGACGGTTCTAGAGGGATAGAACCACAGCGACTGTTTCCGGAGGGAGATAATGTTAATTTATCAGCTTCACAGCCACAGACTGCTTCGATGGAAAGTATGTTTCTGAAAATGGCAGAGGGCTTCGTGCAGGCGATACAGAACGTGTCGACCTGTACGCCCCATGAGAGACAAAGATGTCCGAACGTGACGTTCCATGGGCTTGATCATGAAGATCCAGAAGCATTTCTGAAAATTATGGAGGAATATTTCGACAGAGCTCGCATAAGCCACGACTATGATCGCCTCCATAACGTAACCGGCCAACTCAAGGGCGAAGCTCAACGATGGTCCGAACAATTTAGGACGTTGACTACTTCGTATGCCTTATTCAAGGAAAGATTCCTTACGAGATTTAATTCTCCCGACATACAGTCACGAGCTATTGCTCAACTGTATGCCGTCAAGCAAACGTCTTTAGACGACACGGCAGTGTTTATCACAAGGAAAACCTGTCTTTTCGATCGTATTGATCCCTTTAAATCCGAAGCCATCAGAGCTCGGGTCATCATGGACCAACTGCGTCCAGAAATTAGGTCACGCTTGAGAAGCAACCTAATTTCAAACACAGAGATGTTAATAGCAGCGGCTACTAACGTCGAGCGGGATTCAGCTGACGAACAGACGTCGCTAATCCAGCTTATTGATCAACGTCTGTCCCGCGCGTCTTACTATCGAGAGCCGGGACATATAAGTCAACAAAATTCAAGTATAAGGAGCAATGGAAGCCCAACTCCGACAGCACCGAGGGTGCATTTCCGAGAGGACGTATCTCGACAGGACGGTCCAGGCAGAGCGCCTGGTCGTCCTTTTTTTATGCCTAATTTATCAAGCGGATCAGTGAACCCTGACCGCAGGCAAACCAATTTTAATGGCGGATCGGGGAAATTCCGAGTACCCGACCGACCGGCAACCCCGTGCCGATACTGTACAGACACAGTGCAGTGGCACTTCCATAGCCAATGCCCGAATAACCCGCATCTCAGCAGGAGACCGGGAAACTTTCGAGGGGCCAGAGACCCAGGCCAGGGTCCATCTGCAAGATCCCCGGCACAACGGCCGAACCAAGGCGGCAGCAATGTCCAGTAATTTTTTCCGATACTCATGACCACTACGACGCTCCTCTGCACAAGACAAGGGAGTCAATAAATTATATGAGCGAAGCGTTCCCTTTGCCTCGTATAAAAGTTCAAATTAATGAACATGCGGTCGATGCACTGATCGATTCAGGCTCGACGCGAAACGTTATCCATCCGAGGATGTTGGATAATTTTAAAAATCTCACGACACGTCGATCATTTGCTATGGCGTGCGGAGATCGAATGGTGGACTCTCTTGGAACGACAAAATTACAAGTAATAATTTCAGGCACCTCTTTTGAAATTGATTTTCAAGTAATCGAAAATTTGAATGAAACAGTAATATTAGGATCACCATTCTTATATATGAACAATGTCGCATATGATTATGGCCGAAAATGCCTATATGCCGGCACGGAAGAGCGTATTACCGTCTTCTGGAATCAAGCTTCTCAGAGGGAGAGACAGCAGGCAAAGCTTCCTGAAGAGCTTGTTATAAATGACAAATTTCTACGGCCGCTGTTCGAGGAATTTGTCGATCTGTTCACTGCGGAACCGACTCAAGCAACCACAGTGACTGTGAAACACAAAATTATAGTAAAAGACACGAAACCATTTAATATCAGACCATATCCGATGTCTCCGAGTACTAAGAAAATTATGTACGACCAAATCGAAGAGATGTTAAAAGCTGGCGTCATCGAACCTAGCACTGCCCAATATAGTTCACCACCAGTGATAATAAAACGCTCCGACAAGAAACCACGATTTTGCATCGATTATCGCCATTTGAACGAAATGACTGAAGACGAGGCTTCCGTCTTACCCAAAATACACGAAAGTATTAAAGATTTAGGAAATTCGAAGATTTTTTCTGTGTTGGATTTAAAAAGTGGATATTGGCAAATACCACTAGATGAAGCATCAAAAGATTTTTCGACTTTTACCACTCCTGATGGGGCAGCTTACAGATTTAATGTCATGCCTTTCGGACTCAAGACAGCTCCCTGTACCTTTCAGAAATTCATGGCAAAGGACGTTTTAACGGGTTACCTGCACCATTTCTGTAAAGTGTATTTAGATGATATAATCGTTTACAGCGTAAACGTGAAGGAGCATATGTCCCACTTGAGATTAGTCTTTGAAAGACTACGTCTACACAATCTGAAAGTGTCACCGGAAAAGTGTGTAATAGCGACAAATGAAATACAATATTTAGGCCATACCATTAGAACTGATACTTCCCAACCATTAGAAAAACATGTTTTACAAATTCAAAATTATCCCGTTCCAGCTACAAAAAAGCAGCTACAAAGTTTCCTAGGGCTTTGCAACTGGGTACGAGAATATCTACCAAATGTGGCGATGATCACGAAGCCACTAACGAAACTTCTTTCGAAGGAAAATCGTTTTCACTGGAACCATACATGCGATGAAGCATTTAGAAAATTAAAAGAATTATTATCCGGACCGCTGGAACTCCATCGGCCGGATTTTTCACGTCAATTCATTTTGCAAACAGATGCATCCCTCCAAGGCCTTTCGGCCGTATTATATCAATTAGGCGACAACGGCGAAAAATACATAATCTCGTATGCAAGCAACACGTTATCTCCAGCGGAGAGACGTTACCACATAAATGAGCTAGAATGCTTGGCGGTGGTGAACTATATTAAAAAGTACAAGATGTACTTAACAGACAAACCGTTCTTGGTGAAGACGGACAACAGGGCGTTACTTTGGTTAAACAAACATAAGGACGACAAGACAAAATTTACTCGATGGTCATTACTATTGCAAGAATATGCTTTCAAAATTGAACACTGTCCAGGAAAGGAGAATTTATTAGCAGATTTTCTAAGTCGTAACCCACAAAATCAGTATGTCGAGACAGACGATGAAGAGGAAAGAATGTTCCTACCAAATTATAAGTGTCCAGAACGTATTTCTGTTTTAACGCATTCAGAAATATATGAAGATATCGTGCAGGCTCAATCGAGTTCACGAGATATTCAGACAAGATCCGCCGTTGGAATGATCTATTTCAACAGGAACAACGTTCCGATGCGGATCTTATTTTTATGAAAAATTTTCACGTACAAGACGATGTACTTTTTAAAGATTGCGATCGAAATTTCAAATTAATAGTTCCAAAGAGGAAAATAAAGGAATTGATTTACCATTATCATGACCGAGATGAAGCATGTCATCCAGGAAGAGACGAGACTCTCAGGAAAATAGCAAAACGCTACTATTTCAATAACATGGCCAGGATCGTAGGCAAATACATAAACGACTGTCTGATATGCCAGTCTGTAAAGACAAGACAAGCCCAACCCAATGCTCCACTTAGAAGTCATGCACCACAAAATGCATTTGAAACCTTGAGCGTCGACGTAATTGGCCCGCTGCAGAGGACTAAAGACGCCGAAAACAGATACATGATTATCGTCGAAGACGTTTTCAGTAAATGGATAGAGGCAAAGGCATACATTCAGGTCGACGGCAGAACGATAGCCAAATATATCGACGAAGAAATAGTGGCAAGATTCGGAGTCCCTCGAGTCATAATATCAGACAACGGTGGTCATTTCAATTCCGAATGGTACATCACATTTTGCGAAAGGAATGGTATCGAGCGATACTTAATTCCGGCATATCACCAACAGTCCAACCCCGTGGAACGACGGGTGCAGGAATGCAAGAAAATTTTAAAGACTCTTTTATTCAAAAAGCCAAACGACACTTGGGATCGCTACGTGCATCAAATGACATACATATTAAGAAATCGTAGGAACGCCGCTACAAATCAAACACCTAGCATGATCGTGTTAGGATATGATCCAGCCGAAAGAGGCGAATGGGATTTGTATGCCTGGAGGCAAGAAAGAGCCAAGCAACAAACGCTTCCACGATACGAGCGAATCAAGGAAGCCCGTCAGGCCCAACAAAATTATAAACAGAAATATGCGCCGAAAGAGGCCGTCACTCCGATCGTTTACAAAGTAGGAGACAGAGTCATGAGTAAGAGAAAAAAGAAGGTACATACCTTCACGCCGTCTTGGTCAGGCCCAACCAGAATTCTGAAGAAGTTTTCAGACGAAGTGTATCTCGTGCAAAAGGGAAATGTAACGACAAGAGTACATGTCGATGATTTGAGACCAGCCCCGCCAGAGGAGCACAACTTGGAAATCGAATCTTCCGATGAAGAAAATGCTAGTCCAGGCGGAACATCACTCGATGGAAATGATTCCCCGTTCTCAGACGATTCCACAGAACCTCTACCGCCGGAGCAAACGGTTGTACAAATCCATGCACCGCCACGAGATGCTTCCACTTCTGATTCAGAATCAAGTTCTGGAGATTCAATCATATTTTTATAACGTTTTTCAACCTAGGCTAAGTTTTAACTTAGTGCTAGGTTTATTTTATATCAAAATTTCCATACCAACTTCTTGTCGTGTCAGGCAAGAGTTGGTATTTTTTATGCATTTTTTACAAGTTATTTTCATTGGGGATATTGTATCGTCCATACAAATCTTCAAAATTCACTGCAGCAACTCTGACCGTGTCCGGCAGAGTTGGTATTTTTTATAATTTTTCTAAGTCCACATATGTTTAAAACATATACATCTGTAAGCAGAGTCCGACCCAAAGGGTCCAAACAAATGTTCCATTGGCACGGCATGGAAAGACGACAACTCTGACGCAGAGCGCGATTCAGACGAGTCTAGCAACTCAAGAGCGAGATGCCGCCACGTCTGCTGGAGGGGCAGATGCAACGATCCGACGGAGGCAGATTCTGTCGCAGATTTCTCCCAAGAAGAGATTTTACTAAAAACTATTTCAATCAATATAAGTCAACAAAATTCAATGTTCCTATTCTCAAAGACGACGATGTGATATCGGTCGCAGATTTCTCCCAAGAAGAGAATTTTTAACTACTCGGAAACCATTTCAACCAATATAAGTCAACAAAATTCAGTGTTCCTATTCTCAAAGACGACGATATGTTATCGGTCGCAGATCCCCAGACGGGATGTAAACAAACATTTTACTAAAATTTTGTTTTATTGTTTCATATAAACCGAGCAGAACCAATGTATAGCTGGAGCAAGCAGTCCGAGGACCACCTAAGCTGTTCCAGAAGGCAGTTCGACACCGAAGGTGATCGACGAGGCATAGACACGAGGAGGAGCAGACGCAAGCCCGCATTAGTGGAAGAACACTAAGAAAGATAAGTGCGTCGAAAGTGTTTGTGTTGTGTCATCGAGAATCCGAGGATTCTCGATTTTTTCTTTTTTTTATGCCATTTTTGAAACACAATGTTCAATAATTCAATCGAATGCTATGCATCGATATATGTTCAAATTATCACCATTTTTTAGATTTGCATCTATGTTTTGTTCAGATAGGCCGGTCTGAACGATAACCGAATACAACACATGGGAGACTACATCCAATGATCCATTTTATTTTCAAACAAACAATTTACCAAACGTTACACAAAAAGATTCACGGAAAGGAGGGGAGTGTTAAAGAACGCTATAACCCCGATATACTTTTCGACGTTGTAACAAAATCCGACTTAGGAAATATTTCGTAAGAAAAGCGTGCTTCACGTAAAAACGCCGTGGAGGAGGTTTTTAATTCTTGGAAATATATTTTTGCTCTTCGGAGCGTTTTTTATGCCAAATTTTCGCTAACTCTTCGAGGAGCGTTAATTTGGTAAGTGTAGTAAATGTCGCTGCACAGGGACGTAATGTCGCCCCGACCACCCAATTTTGGAAAGTATTCTAAAATTGGACTTGAACTTCCAAATTTCCAAGATTAAAAACCCTTTTACGAATCCACGTTGTCAAGCACTGCAACTCTTACGAAGTGTTGAATATGAGGACAAGTTAGTCCAACGACTATTCAAAGTATATCGGCAGTTATAGCGAAAATAGCCCTTAGCGACATGGGACCCCCATCATTTCCTAGCAGTCGGATTTGACGGGGAAATGATGTGTTTTGACGGGGTTTGCCCTAAACCGGTTCCTCAGTGATTCGGAGTCAAAAAAGTATCTATACCATGTACTCACACGTGCATGGGATTTGCCTTGCCTGAACGTAAAATTTGTTATTGCATAATACAAACGAAGTAGATACGCTTCAAGCAATTTTAAGCTCCGAGGAGCGACCAAAATTTATGTGGATTAATAAAATACGTTTATAAGACAGGCAAGCATAAGCCCACCAAAATTTCAGTTACATGAACTGTTCCTTGAATCTTTTTGTGCATCGTTAGCTTTTCAAACTGCATATTGGATGGTAGTTGGTACCGTATGAATCGTCCCGTTCCTCACCATGTGTTGTACACGGGTCAGACCATTGTTTGTTAACATTTTCTCTGAAGAAGTTGTGTTGTAAAAACATAAATTTTTTAAAGATTTAATATACATTTTTTGAACTTTATATTGTCTTTTACTTGTGTTTTCTAACAAAATTTCCCTTTCAGATTTAATTTTAAGAGAGTGTTAAACAGACAGTGTTAGATTTATAGTGTTACGACGTCTTCCAATTGATACCATCAGAGCCGCAGTTAAGCATAAACGACAGTAAGTATGATTTATCCATTAATCTCCGTCTGAAACAGTCCCTTTGAACCCTAAAAATTTTGTGAACGTAATATTTTTATTTAGTATTAGAAAAGGTTGAGGAAAAAGAAAATTAATTTTTTCTTTTTCCTATTTTTTTCAATTTTTCTAAGTTTTTTCGAACAGAAAACACGTCCTTCAGACTTCCATCAAAGCATGGATCGTTCACAGTATCACGTCTTGATTTTGGAATTTATTTTATTTCACTAATTGAGCTGAAAATGTTGAATAAACAATTTTAGTTTAAAAACTGAATGGTCATATTTACTTAAATCTGAATATTGTGAAAGTAGAACCACATAGCCAGATTAAATAATTAATTATTCTGGCCTATTAATTAACATCGTATTATTACTACCACGCCCAATGGAAGTATAGTAACGTTTTTTTGAAATAGGCTTAAAATGTCATGAAACGTCGAGATTTTCTGTCTGTCTGTCGGTCTGTCTGTAATTTTTTTTGTGCGCTCGGGTACTCTGGAACCGTTTTATGATACTGATTTGAAATTTGGTACATTTATGTGTTATAACAAGATCTGGAAGTAGATTATATTTTGATCTCATTCCGTTGAAGGGTTCGGGGGTAAATGGGATAAATAAGGGTTAATAGGAAAGCAAGCAGGTAAAAGTCCATAAAATTGCAATTTAGGGGCATGTATGAAAAATCAAGGCCTCAAATTTTTTTTGGCATCAGCCACCCTCCCTCCCTCTATCGTCCCCAATACCATCCTCACGCTAGTATGAAAGGGAGTAAAAAAATTAAAATGTGATTTGCTGTGTATGCAAGAACGAAACGTCTCAACAAATTTTTTTGGCGTGCCCCTCTGCCACCCCCACCCTAGTATTAAAGGGCGTAAAAAATTAAATTGGGATTTGGTGTGTATAAGAGAACCAAGGGCCTCTAAATTTTTTTTGGCATTAGCCACCCCCATTGCTACTCCCATTCTATTATTAAAGGGAGTAAAAAATTAAAATTTTGATTTAGTGTGTGTACGAGAACCAAGGGCTTTTAAAACTTATTTTGACATTAGAGATATGGATGCCAACCAAACGTAAATTAAAATCTGTACCTGCTAACTCAGTTAATTTAGAAAAATGTAGTTAATAATATTTTTTTTTACCCATTTACCCAAGTCAGTTGCATAGGCTGGTACTTTCCCATAACTGATAGTTGTATTTCCACCAATTTAAGTCACAATTCACGGAATAACAGCATTTTGAAAAAAAAAATAGTTTGAACTTCCCCTGTACATTTGAGGCTTGATTTTCAACCGATTTCGGAATCTATGGCAAAAGTGCATAATAACAAGGCAGGAAATCCAGTTTCCACCTTAACAATTACGGACGTATGACAAATAATAATATAATATGCAGTAAGTATTTTGACTTCTTCCGCCTATGAGGAATATTTGGAAAAATATTTTATATTCATTTGCAATATTTTGAAGAAAATTTTATTCTACAATTTATCTCTAAAACAAACAGCTACCGAATTCTACGGAATTTTATTGTACATGAGCGTACATGTGTCTATGGATTTTCCACCTTTGCAGAAGATTGGGTGAAAATTTTCAACAACTATTTTTGTTACGTTGACTAGCGAAAAATCGGTGAAATTCACTTATTCTGGTCTCCTTTTGATGGAAGTTCAATTTCTAACAACTTTCTTTTTTCCAATTTTTAACCTCTCCACAATAAAATTGTGAGAGGTTACTAAAATTGGTTCAAAAACAAAAATTGAGATAACATCAAATCTTTACGTTTTGAGGTCCTAGGAACCTAGGTTTTTGAAAAATGTCTGTGTGTGTGTATGTGTGTAGTGCGTATGTGTGTTAGCACGATAGCGCCGAAACTACTGAACGGATTTGAATGAAACTTTGCATGTGCGTTCCTTTAGTGCCCCAGAAGAACTGAAAAGGTTTTGGTTGAGATCGGGTTACGTTTAGTGCCATTTTGGAGCAACAAGTTGTTTATTTTATAATTACTTTCAATTTGCAATGGAACCATTGAAAGCAGTTAAAATTCTGATTTCAACGATATATCACACTTCCACCCTTTCGATTTGGTTTCCGTGAAAAAAATTAAAAACAAAGCAAATATGAAGCATAGATCGCATTTCGCATGACATGATCGATGCGCGTAACCGTTACGTCGTGAAACTCATCACATCACGTGTCAATTCACGTGTGAGGGTTTCTTCACTGCTCTAGAAGTAGAGCGGATTACATTTAGTGCCGTTTTTAAATATATATGCAGACAAATCGAAGAATTAAACTACAAATATTCCTCTAAAATCTAGTAAAATTACTGAAATGCTACTGTTTCACTTAACAAAGACAGCCGCGAGCGATCGGATTGCAATGAGCAAATTTTGACGATTGTCATTGTCATCGTTTGTCATCCGATAACGTTGGTGTCATGTTATGTTATTAAGATTTCCGCATATTTGTAACTTTTAGTGGATTGTCACAAACTTTAAAGGTAGATGTAACAATATCAAAATCATATTCTTTCTGTACCTTCGTTGGTGAATTTTTTATAGGATTATCACTTTACCAATTTTCAGTTTGTTGCTTTACAAATCTGTAGTATTTAGGATAACTAGACTTTCTTAGTCGTTCAAGTGATGTTAAAGTTGTTAATATCCTAATAGTATATTATTCAACGAGCGATAATGTAGGTAATAACTCGCATAGATGATTGTAAATTCATTAAGTTGAGGGGTTTTTTAGTGCCCAGAAGATCTGAAAACGTTTTGGATGAGATCGGATTACGTTTAGTGCCGTTTTGTCACACAATTTAATGCTCTTTTCGGCTTCAAAGATCCACCGAGTGGGGAGGTTCCAGCCGCTTCCAGTAGCTGCCGATTTTTTATTTGTGTTTTGTTTAGTTTTTAAAAAATACCTATTTCTTTAATTTAACACGTGTTTTCATTCGAATTACCAATTATTGAAATAATTTCATAATGAGCTCCTTTTGTAATAAAATATCAATATATTTTTTTTAAAGTAAAACAAAAAATTTTATACCATTTAAAAACTACACTTAATGAGCAATTTTTTAAAATAACTTGCCAGGTTAGTGTGGTAAGTTTTTTACAGTATGAAGAGTCTAAGTTGGCTAAAAAAATATTAACTCATGGATCAGGCAAAAATGTTTCTTTTTCCAAAGGTATGACACTATTATTTTTATTCTGGACTGCGAGCAATAGCAGAGTTATTCAGGGTTGCGTAACAAAAATTAGAAAGTTAAAATAAGAATTTTGTAGCTGTGACACTCGCAAAATTCATCTAAGATAGCGATTTTCACGAAATTCATAAAAGTGCCAATATATCAAAAACTAACAAGTTTCTACTAAACGTAATATTTTTAGCCGCAAACTCCTCTATAAACTCCTTATTTTACTATGAGGAACGTAACCAGACTGCAATCAACAGCTGCTCTCCGGGCTATGTGCCCCGCCGAGCGCTGAATTACAAGTTACAAGTCTGGCGCGTTAAGTGTAATAACTGCATATTACCATCAAAACGCTAATGCTTCAATTGCAACAAACACCAGCCGAAAGACTGATCCTACTTAAAGGAGCTCTCTTAACTTGTAATTCAGCGCTCGGCGGGGCACATAGCCCGGAGAGTAGCTGTTGGCTGCAGTTTAGTTACGTTCCTTATAGTAAAATAAGGATTTTATAGACGAGTTTGCGACTAAAAATATTATGTTTAATATTCCGCCCTCTAAAAGCACATTTGAACTAAGTTTCTACTAAGGTCATAGTTTGATATTCTGGTCAGTCATGAGTTGGTCTATCAGCTTGTGAACGATCCATCTTTTCGCGTCAAAGGACTTCTTTATATTTTACAAAAAATGAATACTAAACGTTCACAAAAAGAGTTCAAAACGACTGTTTCAGACGGAAAATAATACAAAATTTATACTTACTGTTCGTTTATGCTTAACTGCTTCTCTAATGGTACCAATTGGATGTCGTAAAACTATAAATCTAACACAGTAAGTACTAAACACTTTCTTAAAATTAAACCTGAAAGGGAATTTTGAAAACACAAGAAAAAGACAATATAAAGTTCAAATATGTATATTAAATCTCTTTTAAAAAATCATGTTTTACAAAACTTCAAGAAAAATGTATTGACAAACTATAGTCTGGCCCGTGTACAACACATGGTGAGGAACGGACGACTTATAATGTATCAACTATCATCCAATATGCGGTTTATAGCTAACGATTACACAAAAAGATTCAAGAAAAGTTCAGTGTTTAAAAATTTTTGGTGGGCTTTTGCTTGCCTATCTATTTACATATTATCAGTTCGATTATAATTTGGTTCGCTCCTCAGAGCTTAAAAATGCTTGAATCGCAACGACTTTGGATTATATTATAGCAATTATAAATTCATAAGTTCAGGCAAGGCGGTCCCATGCACATATAAGTACATGGTAACTATACTTTTCTGACACCGAATCACTGAGGAACCGGTTTAGGGCAAATCCCGTTAAAACCCATCATTTTCCCGTCAAAATCGACTGCTAGAAAGTGATAGGGGACCCCTGTCGCTAAAGGCTATTTTGGCTAAAACTTTCGATATACTTTGACTGGAGACTGGATTAACTTGTCCTCATATTTAACACAACGCATGAGTTGCAGTGCTGCACAACGTGGATTCGTAAAAGGGTTTTTAATTTTGAAATTTTCGATTTTAGTTACACTTTCTAAATTTTGGTGGCCGGAGCGACATTACGTCACCGTGCAGCGACATTTACTACACTTTCTAAAATTACCGTCCTTGATGAGTTTCTGAAATTTTTGCATAAAAAACGAGCGAAAATATGATTTAAAATATAAAACCTCTTCCAAGGGCATTTTTACGTGAAGCGCGCTTTTCATGCGAAATGTTTCGTCGGATTTTGTTACAGTTTCGAAAAGTTTATCGAGGGTTTTTGGCGTGTTCTTTAACAAGTTCTCCAAGGGATGACGTTGTCTTTTGGGACATTCTGTATAGTTGAAATTACGAATGTTGTCATTCACGTCATCAATTTATGTACTTATCAAGAACGCTGAACAAAACCCGAAAACCCTTTATTAAAATTTCTTTTTAAACGTTTTTCAATGTTATTCAAAAGTGAGTATTGGAGGGGATAATAAGCGGGTGTAATCATTACGCCCAGTCTTTTTGGCCCTAGAGTATAATGGCCTTGTTTATATATCTCGTATTCAAGCAATAAAAAACACATTATAAGCAAGTGAAATATAAAAATAATTATTTCACTGTTTAATGTGGGTTTCAAAAATATACATTAAAAGTTCTATTCCACAAAATCTCACAATTCTGCTTATGTGTGAATTATGTACATCTAATAACATTGAATATTTACGAGACCATAATTAGTGCAAATTGCGCTTAACTTCCTATGATCCAAGAATCCTTACGTTGTCTGTATCTAGGAGAAAATAAAATTTTTAGAAACTCATAGAAATATTTGAGAACTTTTATAACAGCGTTTTATTAATCTATTTTTATATCCTATACATAATTATATGTCATAACATTTTGTTAAATGATTTAAAAAAATTTATAAATAACAACATTTAATGCACAGATTATCTTCGTGTTCTTGTTCTGTAAATCTAGATAACACAAAGATACACTTAACACTGCTTCACTGTGAATAGGCCAATAATAAAAAACATTTTTTCAGTCTATTATGAAAATCAGTTCGTTACGGATATTGTTTGGATGTTGAGGGCATTTCTTCGTGGAAACTGGAAGTAGACTCTTCCTTCATGGCTAGTGGAGGAATCTGAAAAATATTTCACAACTTCATTTTGTAATACGTTAAGTTAAATATAGGCAAAGGTGCGAAAATCGATGCTATAAAACATTCTAAGAGAACTTCAACATATTTGATTAATACTAAGTGAATACAACAATAATCATTTCAGCAAAATCAGTAGGTTATCTGATCTTATCTTTGGCTTTTGTCCATCATTTTCATGTAATAGGTAATCGATTAGCATTCGGAGTAGTAATTGTTACTTTCGTGCCTTATGTTTTATGAATTGTCAATATGTTTTAACAATTACAATGAAAACTAATATTATTTCTTCAAAATTCATATCTTATCAATCGAAAAACACTCAAATTAAATTTTATATGGACTGTTCATTTTATTAGGCTCAGAACAGATTCCAGACTAGTTTTGTAGAAGGTGCTTATTAAATCATATAAAGCCATTATCAATTAGTGGATATAAACAGCATCACTACATCAACAAAAATTCACTACGGTTCACAGACGATGATTTCTTTAATTAGCTTGACAAAAATCAGAGTTCCAACACGAGTCTTATTACAAATGAATTACATATTAACTTTCCAGGCGCGGATCGAGGGAGATCGCACATATGGTTCACTTATAATAAGCAGAGAACGAAATATCTTGTGTTCTTTCAGCCCTTAAAAATAAAAGAGAAGCTGCTTCGGAATACTTCAGTGCTATATTGACGGAAACTCAAAATATGTTGAAAGAACTTGATGTTGAATTAACTTTACCTAGACTTACCAACAAAATGAGAAATCGTCCCAACCGCAACTTATCCTCAAATTCTCCCGAAGACTATTACAGAATTTTCCTATTTACCCCACTGATGGATTATGCCATACAAGATCTGGAAAGCAGATTTCCAGTGGAAACACTCAATCTATTTAGCTTAAATATTTGTTTGCCAACAAATGTAATGAAAGCAACTGAAACAGAAATTATGACAGTTGGGAAGATGCTGACAGATATGTACACAGTTATTTTTGGAAAAGAAGATCCAAAAATAGTTTTGGGCAAATTTAAAGGAGAATTTGATATTTGGAAGTTGAAATGGAGCGCGTACTCAATAAAGACTTACTTGCTGATGGTTTGGAAACCTTAATTACCCTTATTTTTACTTAAATTACCATTGGTTATCCTTACCATTCGGCCATGGGGAACTTGAAAGACTGATGTGGGTTGGGAAACACTGTACATTGCAATTTAGACATTTCTGGTCCAAGAAAACTTTTCTTTTTAATATTTTCGGATATAGGATCAGCTTCTAATAAGAACACCAATATAATAAGACGTTGTTTTGTATAGTAAATAAAACATATCCCAGTTTAATGTACTACATATATATTTCATTACATATAATATATACGCGTCAATCATAACATCCTCTTACAACGCTCTGGTCCTGAAGAATTCTTTAATATGTTTACTAACCAAGCAATATTAATTAATAGTGGTCCTAGATGTTAAGGATGGCACTATCTCGACTTTATCAAAATGCAATTAAGACCTATCAATGTGGTTTAATTATTGTTAGAACTGTATACAAGGATATAATGAACTACAGTATCTATAATGGAATAAAATGACCCACCTAGCCTTAAATCATAGAACGTGCTAAAATGTCTTGAACTTTATCAAAGCATACAGGTCTACACTTACGACTCTACGGCCGGATGGATCCAAAAGTCCTAAGATGACGAAGTGACGTACTGTGACCGGACTTTCGGGACGAATAACTAATTTTCCTTAATTTTCGAAAACAGATTACAAGTTCGTATAAACATCAATAAATTTCCTATTTTATTTCTGATAGTCATATAATTCTCATGTTCGAATTTCAGTTTTTGCACTTTCTGATGCAATATTGCACAATGAGTTGCGCAATCAGTCCCAAGTAACTGGCGGAGGACATCTTTCCAGACCTTTCCAGACTTCTGCACAGCCAGTCCCCAACGAACCAAATCAGATTGCAGCAACTCAGATATCAGCAAGTAAGATTTTAACGTGTTGCCAGTGCTCAAGTTTTAGTAATTATTTCAAAGTGATTTAATTTGTAAAAAGTGTAGTAAATCTCTCGGTTTATAAATAAAAGTCTAGCTCCGTTTGTCTAGTTGTCGTATACTACCCGTTCTTTTGGTTCGCAGAATAAATAATTTATTGCTAACTGACTAGTTAGGCTTTCCTACGTTGACAAACGCGAGTTTTCGGTTACCAGACTGCTCTGTCTACTTCCTTGGCCGAACCAAGTAAAAGAGAGTTTTTTTTTTATAAATTACAATTTGCCCTCGCGCATCAAACAAGAAAGTGAATTTTTCAGAAAGCTAATACGCTTAATAAATTTAAATAAAATATAAATTAAATGCCATAACTCGAAATTCCGAAATAACTAAATAATCTAATTTCGTTCTAAATTAAAGTGTCATTATTTCCAGAAGAAGCATGTAGTCTTTGACTGCCAGACAGTAAATTAAATTAAAATGCTAAATATACTTTTTTAAATAAATACAAGTGCAACAAAGCTCTGGGCTATATACAGGGTGTAATGTTTTACCCTGTCCAACATTTTAAGAGCAACCCTCCGAACATTCTCTCAAATCAAAAAATAAAATGCACATACGGCCTCAGGAGTCTCAAGTTATTCAAACAATAATATATTATTTTTTCAAACAAAAGAGACTTGGAGGTGTTCAGGAGACGCCATTTTTTTTTAATGTCGATTACTCCAATTAGCCGAAATTTAACAAACTTCGAGTGCGCTTTACGCTGTTTCCAGTTGATTATGATTTGATATCTCATGTTAGACAAAAAAAGCAAGCCTGGAAAATATATCGATCGTCACATTCTGACGACGATTACAAGATCAAAG
Source organism: Leptura quadrifasciata (assembly GCA_963675555.1). Taxonomy (NCBI): domain Eukaryota; kingdom Metazoa; phylum Arthropoda; class Insecta; order Coleoptera; family Cerambycidae; genus Leptura; species Leptura quadrifasciata. The sequence goes on from OY776675.1 coordinate 7,131,344, forward strand.
CCTTAAGATCAACGGTAAAAACTAAAGCAAATGATTAGATGATCCCCAATCAATTGTAAACAGTTTTGCCGATTTCTTTTCCAGCGCTTACACTAATTCGTCTGAAGTCGATCCCAACAATTTATCGTTTGCAAACAATCATTTATTTCACATACAAAATATCACCATTGAGGAAGTACAGAAATCTATAAGACTAATTAAGCCTAAAATGACCAGTGGGCCTGACCTTATACCAGCGTTCCTAATTAGGGACTGCGACATCATTTTCTCACAACCGCTGTGTATAATATTTAATTTAATTCTACATACCTGTACCTTTCCCGACATCTGGAAAATTTCCAGAATATCTCCTCTTTATAAGAAGGGTTCAAAGAATGAAATCGCTAATCACAGACCAATTGCTATCCTGTGCAATTTCTCCAAAGTCTTTGAAATATTAATTCATACTTTTATGCCAGATCATCTGAAAAATATTATTTTACCAGAACAGCACGGTTTTATTGAAGGACGCTCCACTGTCACTAATTTAATATGTAAGACGCAATTTATTAACGAAATCCTTGATCGAAGAAGTCAGGTAGATGTTATCTACACTGACTTCTCCAAAGCATTTGACAGACTTGACCATGGTTTACTGTTGAGCAGGCTGGAGAATATCGGTCTCAGTGGTGGCCTGACTGCCATATTTAGGTCCTACTTGACCGGTAGAACCCAGTTTGTTCAATGCCATGGTCATCGCTCTGCTGATTTTGCCTAGACATCTGGAGTTCCCCAGGGTTCGATTTTGGGGCCTCTTTTGTTTGTAATATTTATTAACGATATTGCTACCAAATTGGAAGTGAGATTTCTTCTATATGCAGATGATTTAAAGATACTTTGTGAGATAAATTCGTTCCACGATTGTGTTAGGTTGCAAAGAAATTTAAATTTAATAAACTTCTGGTGTATTGATAATCATCTCCCTCTCAACATCAACAAATGCAATGTAATGTCGTACTGTCGTAAGAAAGACTTGCTTATACACGATTATGCTCTTGATGGTTCCATCCTTAGTCGGCCAGACTTAATAGTCGACCTTGGTGTTACCTTTGACTCCAAACTATCTTTTAATTACCATATTGGTACCACTTTAGCTGCTGCATATAAGAGTCTCGGTTTTATAATTCGCAATATGAAGGATTTTGAATCTATCCACATATTGCGCCTGTTGTTTGTAACATTTGTAAGGTCCAAGCTGGAATATGCATCGGTAGTATGGAGTCCAGTATACTCTGTACACGTCGCCTCCATCGAGAAAGTTCAACGACGTTTTTTTAAGTCAGCCACGTTCGTCCTAGACAGTTCCTATCCTCTCAGAGGCACTCCACAAGAGGTATTTTATGAGCGGTTTCAAATGAGTAGCTTAATTAGCCGGCGAGCTATGCACTCGGTCATCATATTGTATAAAGTACTCCATAATAAACTGGACTGCGACTTTATAGTTTCACGACTTGATTTTCATGTCCCTAGAACTAATGCTAGAAGCAACCACCTGTTTTATATCCACACCCACAGAACAAACATCAACAAATGCTCTCCATTGTATCAGATGGTACGTAACTACTCGGATATTGAGCTCCAGCTTGATATACTTTGCTGTAATAGAAAGGATATTAAGCGATTATTTATATAGCCACTTTATTATTTTTTAAAATTTTATGTTATAGTTACATTTATATTTATATTTTTTTTCCTCTCTTTTATTTGTCATTAGATTAAATTATTCCTTTCGTGTCACTTTTTCACTTGTTTATTGGTGTCTTGTTATTCTATTTATGCTGTTTATTTAGTTTTACGTTCATCGTGTATTTTACACCTCTTTGTTTTACTTTACAGTTTGCTGTTATACTTATCCTGTAATTTAGGTTGATACCCGCTGGATATTTTATAGAAATAAATAAATAAATAAATTATTACCGTCGCCGCTAGAGGGCGTTATTTGACATGTCAACAAATATCGCGCTTTTTCTTAAAAAAAATTAACTGAAATGGAATGTTTATGTTTATACGGTAAAATAGATGATTAGGAGCTTCAGATGCCAGTGAAAATACCAACTCGATTACTTTTTTATAACAATAGATACAGCAAACAAAGTTGAAATTATGAATGTTATCAGATGTTGGCGCCTTAATATTCAAGTAAAAAAGACAATGGGCCATCAAATAACAACTTCTATTAATTTTTATACCTTTACAGTTTCTTATAAATTCTGTACGTTGTTGAAGATCAAAGTAAAAACTGTCAAAGAAAATGAGAAGAAAAATCGATAACGTAATATTTTTTTAATATGGAAGTATTTTTCTAAATTTGTAGAATTAGGTCTGAGTGTTTTTAACAAATACATTTAACAACTCCGTTGAATTATTTCCATACTTCTTCTACTTGGGCACTTACAAGATAAAATAGTTGAATTTATAATATTCTTCATCTTCAATAATTCTACTTCCATTTTGCTTATGATTATTGTTATATTTCTTAATTATTCTAGGTTAATTGATTCTAAGGCGATTATAAGCGTGTTAATTGTTTAAAAGGCAATTGCGATGTAAAAAAGTAAAATAAAAATATTTTTCATATTAAACCTTTTTATCTACGTGAAGGTGGTATTCGTAATACCAATCCGGGAAGATAGCTCTGTCTGTAAAAGAATTTTTAAAATTATGAATTACGTTTAAAATCAATGCAATGAAGATGACAGGTAAAGTTAATTATGCAGCAGGAATTTGAAAGCATAAAATCTGAGTAAGTAGTATTAGGTAGATATTTAGAAGAAATATCTTTCCTTTTAACATTAATTATGTTTTGTGAAATTTAGTGTATGTGTATGTAAATGTGCTGTGCACTGTAAATATCTTTTTATTTAATTTTATAAATTTTATTATAAAGGGACATAGAACAAGAATATATCTTTATTTCTGTTCAGAAAGCAGTTTCATTGACAGCATAGTTAATCTAATAACTTCATAATTCTATACTTCTTCATAGGTACAAAGTATACTGTGATCGTGCAAAGTATAATAATAATTTTTTGCTGGATTTACACGTTTTCAAGCGTGAGGAACAAATTATAAAAAACAGTAGGGGCTGCTAGTATTTTTATCTAGTTAACAAGCTTGTAAAGTAAATGGAAATGTTACTATTAAAAACAAAATGTTCGTACATGGCATGGTAGTGCAGTCGGCCAGAATAACCTATGTGACTATAGTCATCGTCTATTACTCCTAAGTTTAAATCCCAGCTCTGGCAGATGAAAATGCCGGAGAATGCTTGTTATTAGCGTTTTTTCAATAATACAACACCCGTTCAGAAAACTGGAACTGGATAGTATAATGTTTGTGGTGTATTTTCAGCTAGTTTTTTTTAAATCGACTTATAGTAACGTAATATACAGACAATTACACAACGATTATTCACTATGGCATCGTCATCTGCCGCAGCTGAGACTCGAACTCAGGAGTGGCACAGCGACTTGCTGTGTTTCCTCTCACACAACCCGGTCCAGTCCGCTGCCATCAACTCGGTAACACATCTGTTCTTCAAAGAGTAAGTAAAATAGGCATATATTATGTAGCTTTTCTTTGATTCTTTATTGTTTTCCTTTAGATTCTCTATTTTTATCAAAATATTTAGTGGAGGAAAAATAAAGCTAAAAATTGAATTAAAGAAATTGTCGAGACAGGGGAATTTTCTTGATGAAATATGAAAGAAACATATAAACATGTATGACTGAAAGTTCTTAACTTCAGGTCAAGTAGGTAGGTATATATCCCCTTAAGCAATTGAATTTAAATAACAGTATTTTATCTGTTTTTGCAAATATCTCCGGACATATTGCTCGTATTGCAAAAAAAAAAACAAAAAAGGGGATTGTTCATAATAAAACTTCGAACAAATCAAGATAATTTTAAGATTTCTAATGGATATGTAGTTAATGTCAGAACAATATATGTAGATAAGCAAATAGAACACTTTTTAAACAATGGAAAATATCATTAATAAGAATTCATCGATTTAGATAAAGTTCTGGGAAAGTATACTACTCTTGGATGTTAACTATTACAGGAAATTTCAAGATAATGTATTTGTCTAAACAATCAAGGAATCATAGTTCGCTCTCTCTAATCTACTAGTGTGGAAGACTGTATAAACTAGTGATGGGTTGTGAAATCGCAATCTATCTGCTACTTTGTCACTGCTACTGGACCGTCACTGCGAGTAACTGCTACCAACCCTTGTTTTACCTTATGACTATCTGTCACTGTTACTTACGATGAATATATAACGAAAACATACTCAGCGGTGCTGACCGCTGAGTAATGAGTAACAAGTAGTAGCAGATACTTTTAACTGTGACAAGATAGCAGCAGTCGCAGCTTATCACAGTAACAGAAACGTAGTAGATTGGCCCATCACTAGTACAAACTGAGTATGTAATTAACATTAAATTTAAAATGTCCTCAATTGGCCATTTGACGAAATTGTACATACAGTCGTGACTAGTGAATATGAGACAGCACTTGAATTCAATTTTTGTTATATTTTAGTGTTGTAATAAGGCCTGTACTTTGGTGGCATAGAGCGTTGACGCCAAGTTGTCACCAGGTTGACGTTAATAAAAGCCCATCTTAAATTGTACAAATTTTGGTGTCTCATATTCACTGGCCACAACCGTACTATAACAAAACAAAAAATCAAACAAAATTACTTAAGAAAGCTTATAAATTCCCTCGTTTCATGTAGTCAAAATTTGTTTAAGCGATAGTCGTGTTCCTGAGCTGCTTAACGTACTGGACAATCAGGCACAGCCAGAGTCGGATTTAAGGGCGAGGAGACCCTGGGGCAACGACGATGATGAGGCCCCCTAATTATTAAAAAAAATTTATTTAATATTTGTTATTTAGCCAATAAATAATTTATTGACAAACTAAAAGTTCGCATCCAACAACATAAATGGTAAAAAATAAATAAATGAAATGCTTTTCGCTTAGCAAAAAGTACTTTGTGGGCTTTTTTGATGAAAAATCATCAATGATTTCGGTGAGATCCAGTTCCTGCAGTCATCACTTGCGATGCTGATCAGATTTGTGGAGGCTCCAGGGCTCAGTCCCGGTTGCTCTCCCCTAAATCCAGACCTGACCACAGTACATATTATATATCTTCCAATAGAACCCTTTTAAAGTAGATTTTCTTTTTAGTCTATCTACAATGGGAAGAAAATCAAATCTACGACTTGTTAATTAACTAATTAGAAAAGGAGTGCCCTAGCCAAATAAGATTAAAACATACATTTACCCAAACTTGCTAGTGTTGGTAATCCTACTTTGACTTGCCAAGATATTTCGGGTCTTGTCGTCAAAACAAAGAAAAATCCAGGTAAAGCATCCAGAAAACGACAACATAAAAGAAACACACTCAGACACAATTTCCTCATAAAGATCATATATTTATTATTATTATTATTTATCATTTATCTGGTGTATTTTGATCTGCTAGAATTTTACAACTTTAATTTGAAATATATTAATTGAGCGATAAATTAGCGTATTAGGATATTAATCATATAATAGTAAGCGCCGTATTTAGTTAATCGATACCCCCACCACTCTAATTACCCCCTCCCCTCTCATTACCCGCGTCCCTGGCCTCGCCTACTGTGATGTCATAAAGGTGATGCGGGGAGTACCAGCCACGGTTCAAACACTCTACTTGTACGAGTTTATGTAAACATTGCAACCGAAATATGATTGGAGTTATTTGCAGGAAACCAATGAAAAACATTGTGTTTCAAAATCGATTGTTTAAACGAAGATGTCCCCGACTACGCTCGAAGCCCAAAATTTCCAGTCATACTTTCTTACCTATACCTATACATGTACTTCACATTCCATAAAAAAAAATCCCATAATTAGACACTTTTTAAAAAATTTCTGTTGGTCTAATAGGGTTAAATGACATTGTTCTATGTCCCGGTAAAATTTAATTTAATTGTCATGAATTAAATAATTATTACCTATTTATTTATAAAACTTACTTGCTTATCTTCCTCTAGAGTAGGAAGTAGATCATCAGTTGAATGAGGACTGGGTGTAGGCGCAACGCGAGTTGAGGAGTTCGCTCCAGTCATCTTCGAATAACGACGGTCCATCTCCCTTTCTTCCTTTTGCTGCCTCTCCCTTTCGTACCTCCTGGTACTATAACTTCTTATAGAACTCGAGCTGTGTACCGACGCGATACTAGGTCTCCTTGAACCTAAGAATGGGGTGGTTGAATTGAAACATGTAACGTTATTTGCCACTGTGCTAAATCATAATAATTATGCAGTAGCTTAGTTGAATCTAAAACAAGATTTAAGCGCATGTTTTATTTGGCATAGAGGCATGTAACCCAACTGGAGCGAAGTGTGAGCTAATATTTACATAATCGTTTAAACAGTTTGGCTAATTAATGAGCTGTTTAATAACCAAATTAATTTATTAAAGTTTCCACAGAATAAAGGAGACACATCATTAATAGGCTGGGGCCGTTACCATTTTGAGATGAAAAAATTAATAGCAGGCAACGGCCGGCTGGAATATATAGTTGAGGTCATAAAAAATGAAGAAAAAAAAACTTTAGAACTTGAGATGAAGGGAAGTAGTGAAATGGGGTGCTATTTAAGGGATGAAAACCGTTTTTCGTGATTTGTGGCGAAACGTGACCTCCTAGAGAAAAGTGTTTCATACAAAAGTTGTAGATAATAAAAAAATCTAAAACTTTTATCGTATATATTTTTCGACATAACCTCAAAGTTTGCGAGAAAATGACGAAAAACCGATTTTTCTGTTTTTATTTTTTTTTCTCGCGTGAAAATTATTTAATTTAAATGAAACTTTGTTAAGATACGTAATTGTTTGCATGTAATAAGCATGAATTTTTTCAATTATAGAAAATAAATATTTTTCGAGTTTTTACCATTTTTTCGAAAAAACACCCCTATCTTCGGCGAACAACTTTATTGTTTTTTTTTGGATTTTGATGTTCTACTAGTGCTCATTTTTTTCGTGGAGATGTCTACTTTTAAATGGTATATCGATGTTAGTCATTTAGCAGCTTAAAATTAAAAAAAACGGAATATTTTTTTTTCGAATCTCGAATTTCTCGATTTTTTTCATTATTTTCAATTTTTTAGCATATTTATGTTAATAATTCATAATATTTTAATGAAAAAACTTACTTTGGTATAAAATAAATAAAGTTGAATGAATTTCATCACGGAAAGGTAGGGAAAACTTCATGAAACTTAACATTTACCTGGAAATCAATAGTACTTTATTAATTTTCATAAGCTACAGTTAAGTTTCGAAAACTTTATATGCATATTAAATTATTCTAAATACATATGATAAAATACAACATACAATTTATTTATATTGGCTACGAATTCTTTACTTTATTTACAAATATTTACTTTATTAATATTGGTTGTGTATAGCTTATAAAAAGAAAAATCAATAAAATGATTGTTAAAATCTAATCAATTTTAGGCCTTTTTGTTGTGGTTTGTTTTCTTCATGGATCAAACTCTCAAATTCTATATTATCTTCAAAATCATTGGAATTTTCAGGCTCTTCAATTTCGATGTCATTATTCTTTGCTGGCTCTTCATCAATATCTTCAGAATCACTTAAATCTACAAATACTTCTCTGTCTCTATTTGAACAGTTCTCAGTGCATGTATTGCATAGATTCGTACATTTTAAGCCGTGTTTTCGGCAGCCACTTTCACAAGTACAGCTAACGCTTTTTAACAACTTTCCGGGAATCAAGTCGGAACTGTCAGAGATGTATTTCGGCACGAGTCTTCCTACATTTTCGTTTCAGCCCCAGTCCTTTGCTTTTTTGTTGTCCTGATCGTTGTCAAAATTACCCAACCAAGTTTGCAATTGGCAATAGACTCTGTAGGAATGTTGTGCAGCTGCTTCTTCAGTTGGAGGGAGTTTTTCCAATTTAAAAGTGGATTTGTTTGTAGTTTGCTGATACAGCTCAAATTTTCTTACTTTTGTAAATACTAGCTGTAAGTTGAGATCCATTTTTTGCTATGGTTATGTGGTCTGCGTCTTTTTGATAATAAAAACTGGCTAGGTTTAATAAATTTTTATTGTCCAATAAAGATCTTACTATTGTTTTTTTCCCTTTTCCAGCAAAACTTGAAGTTGTATCACACCCAGAGAAAGCATGAAGAAACGCTATTACACTTGTGTATGTTTCGTGTTTAAAACAATGGGATGTATAAAATGAATCTTTGACGTTGCTTGAGCCTGGTTTGAGAAAATAAATATCCTGCCCATTCGAATTTAATTGGTGTAAAAGAACTAGTAAATCGATGTCTTGACCCACGATTATTACAGTTTTACCATCTTGTTTAGCTAATTGGATCGCAGTATTAACAATTAGTGCGTCGGCGTCTTCGGGAGCTCGCTTACACAAAAAGCCCTCGGACTGTAATTTATTTGATATTGTGATAATTAAATTGTTTTTATTATTTTGATTTGATAAAAAATTTTCTTGTGAAAAGGGTAATCGTTTAATTTTAATCGAGAACTCAATCACCACGTGCGTTTACAAAGGACGCATCACAAACTGAAAAAATACTTTTACACAACTAGACGAAAAAAGATTTACCACTACAACAGAACGCGCTCTGCTGCTCTTGTGCAGGCTCACTTTGTCCTACCCCTCTCTACCCCCAACCTTCAGTCGTTTTGGGCGGGCATTTCAAATACCTGTATGCTGAGAAATTTCAAATTTTGTAAATTTTTTTTTGTTTGAATACGTAACAGTATTTTTTTTTGTTTGTATTCAATTTTAGCATGGTTTCCAATAACTAAATTCATTCAACTTTAGCCATCTTATACCAAAGTAAGTTTTTTCATTAAAATATTATGAATTATTAACATAAATATGCTAAAAAATTTAAAATAATGAAAAAATCGACAAATTCGAGATTCGAAAATTTTTTTTTTCGGTTTTTCTTAATTTTATGCCGCTAAATGGCAATAAATCACTAATATAGACATACCATTTGAAAGCAGACATCTCGACGAAAAAAATGAGCACTAGTAGAATATCAAAATCCAAAAAAAAATCAATAAAGTTGTTCGCCGAAGATAGGGGTGTTTTTTTGGAAAAATGGTAAAATCTCGAAAAATATTTATTTCTCATAATTGAAAAAATTCATGCTTATTATATGCAAATAATTACGTTCTTTCAAAAAGTTTCATTTAAATTAAATAATTTTCACGCGAGAAAAAAAATAAAAACAGAAAAATCGGTTTTTCGTCATTTTCTTGAAAACTTTGAGGTTATGTCGAAAAATATATAAAATAAAAGTTTTAGATTTTTTCATTATCTACAACTTTTGTATAAAACACTTTTCTCTAGGAGGTCACGTTTCGCCACAAATCACGAAAAACGGTTTTCATCCCTTAAATAGCACCCGATTTCACTACTTCCTTTCATCTCAAGTTCCAAAGTTTTTTTTTCATTGTTTATGACCTCAACAATATATTCCAGCCGGCCGTTGCCGTTTCTTTTCAGAATTAAAAATCCGTAACGGCCCCAGCTTATAATTACATCAATTGAATTTAACGCATCTTGCATCAAATATTTGACTTACTACGTAAATAATAGGGATACTACATACAGTCTGTTCTATGTTTTTACTATCGTTGTATTTGTTAAAGTAAAATAATAATAATGATAATTTATCACTTATTTATTTATATCTAATTCGAGGGCAACAATTTTGATATCTATTTTGTTGAAACCTATTTCATCAAAATTGGTTAATTTATTTATGAGTCATTGCAAGAGAACATGCTGAAATGGCTGTTTTTCTAAATTGTTAGTAAACAACAGAAAAACATGTTTCACATACTTTTGACCACAGGAAAAGAAGGCTATTGTAGCATAGAAAAGGCACGCGAAATCGGGAGCCATATGGTCGAATAATTTTTGCACAATCAATTTGTTAATAACTTTTTGACTTTTTTTAACGCTTATTTCTCAGAGATATGACGGTTCTACAGCAATCTGCTGTGCGTAAATTAAAATTCACGATTTATACTATCAATACCAAAAAAGAACCAAATGAAGTATTGGTTTTAAATTGTTGAAAACAATTATCAAAGTTAGCTTTAATTTTTTCGTTATAAACAAATAGAATGTCTCTTCGGCCATGCATGGTATCGAAATGCCGATAAAAGCATCTGATAGCTGACATTTTTTCACGAATTAAAAAAAAGTCTTTACAGCCAATAAAATCCGAGATAGATTGTTTATTATTATTAAAGAATGATTTTAGCTGGAATATTCAAAGAATCCAATGCAAAAGTTTTCGTGTCGATTATTTAAAAACTGTTGATGTGGCAATTTTTTAAAGTTACCGTTGTTCCGATAGTCACCATGAAAGTAAATTCTTTAAATAAACAAGAAAGATGAGAAGACAACAACATTTAAACGGTGATATTTAAATATGATCAATTGGAACGCTTAAAATGGGCTAGGTTCAAAGATAAGTTTCTGAAGGCCGCGACACATCAACAAATGTTATAAATCGAGACAGAGTCCATTACAAGAGGTACAATAGCCCTAATACGACTGTTTTCTTGGGTTGCAAGTACTTGGAGATCAAAATGTTACAGTGCCTCAGTCGGCAATGAAGCAAAAGCGTATATAACATTGCTATATGAGTGATCAAACCATCATACTATATTAGGTTGGTCTCCATACCTGTAAAATCAATATTAAAAAGAAACAATTGTTTAACCATCAACACTGATGGAGGCAAGAATGAGATCCTGTAAACGTTGAGGTGTATGGAAATCAGCGGCGTCAGACTTAGGCCCAACTCTATGGAATATCTTATACAATGAACTCCTGGAAATTGAACTACCCTATGGATCTACTTTAATAATAGGTTTTGCTGACGACGTGGTACAGGTAGTGGTTGAAATGGACGAACAGCTCCTAGTTACCAAGGTAAATATGCAGCATTACAAAAACCCTAAATTGGATGGAACAGAGATAACTACGATTGGCACCAGAGAAAACGGAGGCTGTACTTCTCACTACCAAGATTAAGATGTGCCCAATATAATTTAATATCCAAGGAGTGTCAATTATATCCCAACCTGTGAGTATGGCTAGACATCAAGCTCACCTACGCGGCATTCAGGGGCGGATCCAGCCATATTTCTTGGGAGCAGGGTAATCACTTGCCCCAAGTAAAAGTAGATATAACGATATTATTAGAACAAGTATGGGCTACGGGGATTCGGATATTAAAAAAGAGCTTTTTTTTAATATTGGAAACTGTTTTTGTGTAATATGTCAAAACAGACAAATTGAAAACTGTAAAACAAACATTTATTTCTCAGATCACATCATTACGCCTACGTACTGCGCGTTTGCTGTTTTAGCCTTGCTAGAATTAGATTGGTCTATAGAGAAGAGTTTATAATACGTCGTATGTGAACATTCGTAAATTTATTAATCTTTCTATTTCGACGCACATTTTGATTTTGTATTTGGATGATGTTTAAATAGTCTTTGGTCTGGAAAAGGGTAATTACCCCCATTAACCCCTCACAGATCCGCTGTTGGTGGCATGGTAGAAAAAATTGAGAAAACTGTAACAGCTCTGTCCAGCGTCATGCCTATTGTGGGTGCGCCCAGAGCATAAAAAAAAAGAATAATAGCTAAACTGATTCAGTCCCAGATACTGTATGCTACTCCTGCCTGTCATGCGATAACAAATAATAAGAAACTGGGTAACCAGGGCATAGAGATTATATAGTAACGATTATAGTGTATAGTGTCCATAGAACAATCTCTGTTGAGGGAGCGTTAACAATTGTTGGAATTCCCACTAGAGATCTACAAATAGAGATCATAGAGAAATTGCAAGAGAAAACATAATTAATAAATGGCAGCAAAGATGGAAGAATGAGTCCAATGGACGCTGGGCATGGATTCTAATAGCGAATATTCAAAGGAGGATCAACAGGCCATACGCAGAAATCGATTATTACCTTACACAGATCCTTCCGGAGCCCTACAGTTTATGGCGGGATCCTAGCCACTTTGTGTGGATAATTTATAATTCAAAACTATTTCGCAGGTGATACTACTTGTTAGGTATGCTTAGAAAACAGTTGGGCTAACCACTGAGATATCGCCCCCCATATGTAGTTCTTCCATAATTATGCTCTAAGGATAGTATCGGAACTAAGCACAATAAAATGGGTTGTGTATGAGTACTTGCGAAACTACAAAATTACTATTTACTGTGACCTCCGTCTTCAGACCTAAATCCTATAGAACTATAGAACATACGTGAGATATTATAGCAAAGAGGCTATTGAACAAATAAAGAGTATTCTAAATTAGACAGCAAGCGTTTTATTGGCATTCAGAGCTTTGGGATGCTAGAGACTAGAGGGAGATAGACATCCTCAGTTGCAGCAAACAGATGTAGAGTTGTGCTTGATAACCAGTAAGGCCATACAACCCATTAACATTTTCTCATTTATGTACCAAATTGTTGAAAAATTGACAATTTAGATTTTATATTTTTTTAAATTTGGGAAATGTACTTTCAATCATATAAATCTTGTTAATTCTGATTATAGAGTTATTCCACAGATCATTTTGTTGTAAGTAATTCTATGTGGGAGATTCCCAGTACTGGTAGCCTACTAAAAGACTTCAATTAATTATCCTGTATGCCAAAATTGTGCCTTCTCTTGTAGAAGTTTAGCTGGAAAGTTTTGAAATGCAACTGGTTGTGAGGTTGCTATTAAGATCATTTGCTGATACGGTTCGATATAAAAAGCAGCCACCCTGTATGTCTAATGGCAAATGTATTGGCGTTGTATATTATTTATATCATATATTATACTACATTACACAACATAAAATAAATTCATTTGTTAAGGTATAAATTCTAAATTACAGTTACGACAGTATCATGCATGCATGCAAACATTACCTCTATTATTCCTACACATCTACATGCAGTGTGTGATGTGCTTGTGTGTATTGTACATCAGTTTATTATCCTTTTTATACATGTAATTTATTATTTCTCAGTGAATTGTAGTTGTAGTGTAAACATATGCAAGAAAAAATTAAATTATCATGAAAGCCGACTTCACCCCTGCCATCTTGCGTTCTCCATGCTGCTGTTTGATGATCAATGGAACTATGATGATTGATACAATTTTCAGACTCCTCTTTTGTTTAAAAGATATACTAACTAAAAGAAGTATAGCAGAAGAAAAAATAATATCAGCAATAAAACGAAAATGTTAGTAATTATTTAGGTATGAGCGATAGCCGCACTGGTTAAGGCGTGATTAATCACACGGGTATTGCGCCACCGGGTTCGAATCCCGGCTTCGGCACTGTCGGAGGAAATGGTTGTATGTCCGCGTTTTTTCAATATGTAACCCCCTTCCGCACAAGCCTCTGGCTTCTAGAATTGGGGGTTGTCTAATTTCTGTGGTGTTTATTACTATTATTTAGTAAATACATTTTAAAGAACCGAATCGTTGGCAATACGTCCAATATTTAAGTTGACTAAAAATACAACGCCACAAACTTTCCTGATGTCATATGCCGGATGATTCAGTTTGGTATCTTATTTATTTCAACAATAAACTACAGCAAACCATATTTGTAAATCGCTTGTCAAGCTCTATCAAATGACATCCTTGAATCATCTCTGTGATCACATATGTCAAAGTAGCAATAGTCAACTTTTTTTTTTTCAAATGGTATGCTATATTTTTTTTTGTCGATTATTGCAGAGATTTTATTTCTGCAAGCAACTGTGTAAAAAAAGTATGCACTTCCATAAGAAAAATTTCGAGAAAATTAATAAAATATGATAAAACTACATTCATTTCAAAGGTTTTGTTTCTGAATCAGCACAGTTGGTCATGGAATCATAGAAACAATTCAATTTTGACATTGTCAGTAACGCCAAATTGAAAATACAGTTATTTATGCTGTTCACTAGTAATTGTGTTATCCGTTTTTGTTTTATGCTATACTTCTAAATAAATTTATACAATGATATCTTACACTAATGAAGAAAAATTGGACATGATATTGATTTATGGAGAGTGCGAAAGGGACAGTAAAGCAGCCACACGTTTATATCGTGAACGCTTTTGAAATAGGCCAACACCATCAAAGAAAATGTTTGCAAAATTGGCGAAAGTGGAAGTTTTGAGAAAAAAAAAAGAAACGTTTTTAAACCCAGAACCGCATGAGATGAAGAATATACAGTTGCAGTTTTAGCCTGTGTTTTTGTAAGCCCACATACTTCTATTGAAAGATAATAAACTGCTCCCATATAAAATACGTTTACATCAGAATTTGGTTCTTGGAGATTACGAGAGACGTCTAAATTTTGTAGCATGGTTGGCAGTTGATGAAGAAAACACTATCTTCCCGTTTCCATAATAATGGAATAGTCAACCGACATTACTGCCATTATTGCTCTCAGAATAATCCTCATTGGTTTAGAGAAACTAATTTCCAAAATATCTGGGGAATTAATGTACGGTGGGAATTCTTAACGGACAAATTATAGGACCCAAGTTTTACGAAGGCACACTTACTGGAGAAAGATATCTACAGTTTTTAAAAGAAGAATTAATTTCATAGAAGACGTTCCATTGCATATTAGGCTTAACATGATATTGCAGCAAGATGGGGTAACGCCACGTAATGCTATAATTGTAACAAATTAGTTAAATATAGCTTATCCAGGTAGGTGGATCGGAAATCATAGTGAGGGAGTTAAGTGGCCTGCCAGATCTCCGGATCTTACACCGTTGGATTTTTTCCTATGGGCCTATCTAAAAGCAAGAGTTTACTTTACACCTCTAAATGACGTCGAAGATCTTAAAAATAGAGTACCTACGAGCTGAATGTCGCAGATAAAATGTTGAACTTCTTCATGTACCTATGTATCCATGGCGTTATAAACAGAGGACAATCATGTTTAGAAGCCAACGGAGGTCACTTCGAACTGTAAGTATTAGTAATTGTTTATTGGTAATTGTTATTTATTTTTAATTGTTATTTAAATATTATTGTTGAGTATTATAAATATCATTCATGAAATAAAATACGATTTAATTGTTCGTTTTAATAAAAATGAATTACATAGTTATTTAAAAACAAAACTTTCTTTAGTTAAAACATCAACCTGTTTCGAAATGTTTACTTTTCATCAGATTCTCGATGAAATCCCTCTCCTTCGAGTAGGATTCGCCTAGGTGGTACTAGTTACATTACTTACAATGTCAAATTTCAGTTGTTTCCATGGCCAATTATGCTAATTCAGAAAAAAACCTTTGAATGTAATTTTATCATATTTTATTAATTTTCTCGAAATTTTTCTTATGGAAGTGTGTACTTTTTAACACAGTTGCATACAAAAATAAAATCTCTACAATAATCGGCAAAAAAAGTATAGCATACCGTTTGAAAAAAAAGTTCACTAACGCTATTTTGGAATATGTGATTGTTAAATAACACGATAAAACCCTCGATATACTTTTCGAAACTGTAACAAAATCCGACTTTCGCATGAAAAGCGTGCTTCACGTAAAAATATCGTGGAAGAGGTTTTTATATTCTTAATCATATTTTCGCTCTATAGAGCGTTTTTTTATGCAAAAATTTCAATAACTCCTCAAGGAGCGTCATTTTAGAAAGTGTAGTAAATGTCGCTGCACCAAAATTTAGAAACAGTAACAAAATTTGACATTTGACAAAAACCCTTTTACGAATCCACGTTGTTAAGCACTGCAACTCATGCGTTGTGTTAAATATGATGACAAATTAATCCAGTCTCTATTCAAAGTATATCGAGAGTTTTAGCGAAAATAGCCCTTAGCGACATGGGACCCCCATCATTTCCTAGCAGTCGATTTTGACGGGAAAATGGTGAGTTTTAATGGGATTTGCCCTAAACCGGTTCCTCAGTGATTCGGTGTCAGAAAAGTATCTTTACCATGTACTCATATGTGCATGGGACCGCCTTGCCTGAACGTATGAAATTGTAATTGCAAAATATAATTCAATGTCATTGCGATTCAAGCATTTTTAAGCTCCGAGGAGCGACCAAAATTGATATTGAACTGGGAATACGTAAATAGGCAGGCAAGCAAAAGCCCACCAAAAATTTATAAACATTGAACTTTTTTTGACTCTTTTTGTGGAATCGTTAGCTCAAAAACCGCATATTGGATGGTACATTATATATCGTTCCGTTCCTCACCATGTGTTGTACACGGGCCAGACTATAGTTTGTCAAAACATATTTCCTGAAGTTGTAAAACATAAATTTTTGAAGAGATTTAATAGATATTTTTGAACTTTATATTGTCTTTTACTTGTGTTTTCAAAATTCCTTTTCAGGCATAATTTTAAGAAAGTGTTAGTACCTACTGTGTTAGATTTATAGTGTTACGACGTCCAATAGATAGCATCAGAGCAGCAGTTAAGCAAAAACGAATAGTAGGTATAAATTTTATATTATTCTCTGTCTGAAACAGTCGTTTTAAACCCTTATTTTGTGAACGTTAACATTCATTTTTGATAAATATAGTAATAGCCCTTCAGACGCAAAAGATGGATCGTTCACATGATCACAGAGATGATTCAAGGACGTAATTGAATAGAGCTTGACAAATGGTTTACAAATATATATGGTCTGCTGTAGTTTATTGTTGAAATAAAAAGATACAGGGGCGCGAATACCAAACTGAATCATGCACTATAGTGAGTTTACAATGAAAGAAATAAATAATGAATAAAATTTTACCTACTTTTCTTCTGAAAAATTGCTTGGACTCGCAGATTTGCGTCTGGGAAGTGACATTTTTTTGACCTGCATTATCATTCAATATCACTTGCGGAAGTGACACCAACTTTGTTATTCTAAATACAACACCCTGTATACTTCTACAGATTTAGATGCAAGCTAAAACGACGTTTTCATTAAACCCCCAAACATAATAATATATTTATTATGAATAGTTTCTGACATGCGACAGTAATGCATATTTACATATATCGTAAAAGCATGTACAAGTTAAATTTACTCTTGTCTGGGATTCCTCTACTGGTCAATCGATTCATTATCTTGTCAGTACGTGTGTGTGTTCTCTTAACAAAAAAAAATAATTTCTACATTCAAAAATATTGTAAATTATGACAGAAAATGAAAATACATGCATATTAATAGGAATCGTAGTGAGCATTTTCGAGGTCTTCAATTTGTCAAGACGAATTAGTGAGTTATTGGAAGATGACTTTGACCGACAACTCAAATTTTGAGAGGAGATAACTAGGAGATGTGAACAAAATTTAAATTTCATTCGATAAAATATTTTTTCCTATAAAGCGACAAAGCGACTTTTGTCTAAATATTAGCGTTAGTGGACAAAATGTGGATATTAAGCAACAAAAAACCCTCTGTGGATGCAGGAAGTACACACTCAACATTCTCAGGGAAATGCTTTGTGTGCAGGAGTTGTCAGTACTGGAATTGTGGGATCTCTGAACTTCACTGAATGAACACGAATAAGAGATGGGGGTAAGACTCGACGAGAGACTGACGTTCAATACCCATATAAATGAGACAATACGGACGGTCTACTCCCTGTCCAGGAATCTGTATCCACTCATGGTCAGGGGTAGCAGACTTAACCGACAAAATAAAAAATTGTTGTACACGATGGTGATTAGGCCGTCCATCACATACGCGGCGCCGGTGTGGTGCAGCATGCCTGCCACGACAATGAAAAAACTTCAAGTGTTTGAACACAAATTTATGCGCCTCATTTCAAATTTTGGAAGGTACACCTCCCTCAGAGATCTCTATGCGCGTTGCAACGACATAACCCCGATAGCGGATTACGTCCAATGCATATCTTAAAACTTCTATTCATTCAAGCTGGGCGATAGTCCGCTAACAAGACACATAACACAAATTAGACAGCATAATGCCCCATTTCGGATTAAACACCCCTTACCATACCAGACGTTACCGATTTTCCGGCAACCTCTGTAGCCAAGCTTCACCAACTATAACTTCCGCTTACCCTCTCCACCTTTACTAATATTTCATACCTTTTGACTATCTTTAAATCTTTCCCGTCCCCCTCTTCCTTTCTGTTTGTGTCCCTTTTGTTTGTTGTTTTTCTTGTTTTCTGTTTGTACATTTTTGTTTTTCTAAATTCACTTCTCATCACGAATATCAAATAAATTAAACATTCTGAAAATCAAAATTATTAAAGCCAAAAGTTTAGGCCAGCCATGTGCAGCTCAGCGTTCATGAATTTCGCAGAAGGTGCCTCGTTTAGATTAAGGTATCTGCGTCAACTACAAAATTTTAAAAAAAGTGTTACAGTGAGTCAGTTATTAAAAATATGTGTAGTTTTAAGTTGTTTTTAAAAATCTTTATTGTTTTATGTTGAAATAGTATTACCTAATTTTATTTGCTTGTTGCAAAAGGTGCTTAGGTTAGTTATTCATTTTTGTTTTCGCCGACCCAGATCTGTTCCGGCCGGCCTGCAATTCGCGACCGCGTGAGCGCGGTAGTTGCATGGTCGGTCCCGGGGCAGGCTCTGGTTAGGCAACTGTTTGTATGTTTTAATTTTAATAAATCTTTGTTGAATTGAATTGAATTAAAGGAACACGAATAGGAGAACGCTACTTACACTTCCTTAATTCCAACTCATCCCCAATTTACATGAGTTCTCTTTTCAAATGCGCAAGGTGACGATACATTGAATAATTAAATTTGGTTTTAATGCGATGGCGCTCACCCTCATAATGCAATCATCATTTGAGAGTTTTTAGATGTAACATTCCCCAACAAATGGATCCAGAGAGGCATTAAGAATCCACCTAAGTATCGGATTTAACATCTTTAGACCTCCTTTTAGGGGTATTTAAGATCGTCTAAAGTATATTTCAATAGACCAAAGAAGATTGGGGACATAAAAGACAGAATATGCAAGGAATCCGTTTCATTTTGCCAGATAATCTTCAAAATTGTTCGATTTCCTAAATAGTTTGAAGTAAACGGGCAACAGTTTGAACATTTATTTTGAAACGTAGTTAAGTTACAGTTTATCCATCATCTTTAACTGTTTTAATGTTTTTTTGTAAATATTTCAGAAACTATTCATAATACCCATGTACGTGTAAACGTTTAATGAATACGTTTTTATAACGTCCATCCAAATCTGTAGAAATATACAGTGTATTGTATTTAAAATAATAAAAGGCCAAAAAATGCCACCTCACTAATCAACTGAACGTCAACTGAAAGAAAATATATATTTTATTGATCATAAACTCACTTTAAAAACATTTCTGAAAAAGCAAAATAAATAAGCTTATGCTTATTTTCCTAACTGCCAAGATTTCAAATTTTGAAATCAGTTTGTCTGCCAAACCAAAACCTCCCCAAAAACTGAATATCATTAAATTTAAAGAAATGATTTCACATTATTTGTGTTTTTTAGGATAACGGAAATATAAAAAAAAATTGCAATTTAAAATGTAATGCGTCTAAAAAACCGATACAAACGAGTGACAAATATCGTCAGATATGTTGATTTTTAAATATATTTCTCTATTTTCTTGTACCAAAAACGTTTTTAAAAGATTCATATTAAAATTATCATGCCATCGAGAATTTTTTTAATTTGCAACCCTCATTGTTAATAGCCTCATTTATGAAGAGCACATTTTTTAAAACGCAGTAACAGAGACTACGGTATGTTACATATCAATATTTTCAGAAAACAAAAGACGTGTAGGGTCTCTTCTTTGGACAGGACATGTCCTCAGTAGTTCATTGCGTACGTTTTTATCGTTTTTGTAATTGTTTCCCCTTCTATTAAAGTTGACGTTTTCTGTCGTTCCTGGCCTTATTGTCTTTTTGAGCAGTTCCCATGATGTCCCCGTCTTGTATTGGCTCTTGCCGATGTCGCGTATATGCTCTGGTTGACAGCATGTTGACTGTGTATATCATCTTGGTCGCGCTTCCTGTTGATTTATATTCTTGATGAAAGGTAAAATTGCCTACGCATTTCTCTTCCTTTTGGTGGTATGCATACGATCGTCTATTAGTCATCCTTTAGTGAATGCTGTGTGGAATGATGTCATTTAACTGTTCGAGTAGGAATTGTGCGCAGTATTTGTGTCCCACATTTCAGAGCGTTATTCTTTGTGATGGGTTGACTTTAGGGAGGCTTTTTGCATTGCCCTCTTCTATTCCGTGGGTAGGGGTATGTTGTTCATCTATGCTCTTGCGAAAATTTTTAAAATTCACTATTTTGGTCTTTCTGGCCCATAGCGCATTAATTCGTTGTTGATTTTGTCTATTTCAGTACAGTATTTTCTCAAGTTTCCTGTATTAATTCTGTTTGTTCTTTCTTTGCAGTCATTTCTTTCAGATTTTTGGTCAAGTGTTGCGGTGGTATGTATCTTATTGGGTGCGTGTTGTAGTTTCGTCTCTATTTTTCCGAAGACAGTGGGTTTGGTTTAGCTTTTGTCTTGCAGCTAGGATTTCTATATTTCCAAAGAATAATGACCTTGAATTTTCTTTATAAGAAAAAATTATTAAATTCAATCGAAACAGAAAATATCTGGTTGATCAGAATTTTAATTGATTGGACTGAATTTTAGCAAAATTTAAAACGATGCGGTTTTTGTTTTAGGGTATATTAAAACAAAAAAATTTCAATGCAAAACTATATACACTATTGCTTCGTTTACATTGTAATGGATTAACAAATTTTCTTTGAAGGTTCACAGTGGTAACAGGTGACTGATCTGATGAACTTCCCGCCAAATGTTCAAATCTTGTAAAGCTGATCTATTTATGATGAGTTAGTTTATAGTATACTCAGAAGCATCTGGCATTCGGAAGGTAAAATCAACCTTATAACTCATGTAGTAGGTAAACTTTAAACATACGATATTTTTCTTATAAATTATTTTTATCATGCTTGATCCTGATAATTATCTAACCATAGAAGGAGGGTGGCTTTCCACCGACAGCACATGTTCTTAGCAACTACATTTACTGACTGGTAAACTTCCGACATGGCCATTCACTCAGCTAGTCA
The DNA here is from genome assembly GCA_963675555.1 of Leptura quadrifasciata. NCBI lineage: Eukaryota > Metazoa > Arthropoda > Insecta > Coleoptera > Cerambycidae > Leptura > Leptura quadrifasciata. Next base: position 7,152,593 of record OY776675.1, read on the forward strand.
TAATTCGAGAAATTGGTGAATGTATACGTTTCATTAAATGGAAAATATTCTGGTTCTTTCGGTTGAGGTTTTATTTATTTTGGATTTATATTCCAGAGAAAAAAACAAGAAGAAAATACTGTCAATATATGTCAGTTCGTTAGGACTGGTTCAATTTCGGGACTTCAATCTGCTTACGATAGAAGCATGGTCCGTCTTTAGGGTCACAATCTGTCTAATAATTGTAGAGAGAACTTATATATATCTACTACTTCCTATTGAGAATAGATTCTGCTTCCCAATTCGATTCTTGTGAATATGTGTTTGAAATTTCTAATTTTCGTTATATTTTTTAGTTCTCTTTGGTTTGATTTATCAACGTATAGTAGGTATTGATGGCACTTCCAGAAGACGTATCGTCAGGTCGGCTGGACCATTTTACTGTCAGCAGCAAAAAACATAGCGCATCTTACTGTCGTGAGCAGAAAAAAATAGGACAACTTTTTTTTTTTCTAATGTAAATCTGTCTCTATTTGAATATGTAATGAGTAGCCCAAATAAAATAGATATCACTTTTAATTTATTTTTTATTTGAATGCTGTAGTTATTGCTATAGTAAATGATGGATGGTTAATGAGACAAATTGCATTGCGTTATAACATTAACAAAAATTTAGTGAGAATAAACGGTACAAGAAATCTTGGATCAAAGGACAAAGGATATCCTATTTAACAAGAAACTAACTAATAATATTTCGCTATTGCACCATTTCTATTTATAACTTCTATAAGTCTGTTTGGCATAGAATTAAATAACCTTATACAATAATTATTAGTAATAATATTTTCCCATGCATTATTTACTATTTCCAGTAATCCTTCGGCATTCCGTGGTCTCACATTTAGTTTTTGGTTACTTCTTACGAGTAGTCCCCATACTTCTTCCACAGGGTTAAGATCTGGACTATGACTGGGCCAGAACATTGATGTTGTTATCTTGAAACCAGTTAGTTACAATATGAGCAGTATAAACGAAACAATTGTCTTGTTGAAATATGAATTCATTATAAGGAAATAATTGTGACACAGAAAGGAGCATAATAATTGTCTAAAATCCTCAATATGCCACAAAACACCAGGACGACGTGCCGATATCCAAGCCCACATATTGACGGAAAATCTACCACTTTTATCATTGTTAGATATATATTTCTCATCGAATCGACTAATGGGAGGGCGGTAAACACGAATACGACCGCTGTGTGTTGACTGGAAAGTTTTTTCATCTGTAAAGATTACATTGTTCCAAAAATTTACATCATGCGCTAAAAATTCAAGCGCAAATCCTACTCGAGCTTCTTTATATTCAGCTGTAAGTAAGCATTTCTGTGCTGCTGCATGACAGCGTAGCTTCGATTCTCTTACTCGCCGGCGATCAGTACTGCTCGATCCAGGAAAATTCGTTTCTTCAGCAGCCTGAATAACTGAGTAAAATGGATTTTCTACTAAAGCAGTTACCAATTGCAAATCTTGTTGCTGAGTTGATATCCTTCGTCGCCCTGATCCAGGATTTCTACTAATCGTACCGTTTACTCTCCACTTTCTTAAAATGTTAGACACCGAATTTTTGTCAATATTATAACGCAGTGTAATTTGTCTCATTGACCATCCATCTTCTGCTTTAGCAATAACTCCAGATTTTACTAAACAGCTTATATGAGGAATATTAGTTTTTTGCACACTTGCAATAAATTATGACAACTAACTGACAATGTCACAAAAATTAAAGTTAGATGTACACAACTAGACTTTAGCAAAATACCGTTATAAGATTTGTCCTATTTTTTTTTGCTCACGACCGTACAGGAATACAGGAGAGGAAGTATTTGTGAAATACGTTGATACGAAGTGTTTATGCTTCTCTTTTGGTCTTTTTCTTCTACAGCAGCTCCTCAGTTTTCAATCGTTTCTAATTTTCGCAGCGCATGTGTTATTGCCATTTATTTACGAGGTTAATTTTTTCTTGTTGTACGTTTTCAGTGTGCTTGGTTCTTACCTAGTTTCTTCATGCTCCTCTCGATTGTTGTTAGTCACTTGTAGCATAATCTTCCTATTCTTAGTTAGTTGCTATTCGGCATTAGCGCTTCCTTCAGTAAATGTGTTGAATTCCTTCTTTGGACATATCCCCAGTACTTCATTTTTTTTAAACTGTTGTTCACTCTGTAAGTGTTAAAGTTTCCTGTCCTTTTTCAGAGTTATTGGTTTTTAAACTTTTTTTTATTGGATTATCTTATTTCCGCGTTTTAACTCATCATATTATCATTGGCAATATGATACTGAGATGTCTTAGACTTCATTTTGATTGCTCCTGTAAATCTGTACGCAGTTTTAATTATTTGCTTTACAGATTCACCCTTCCTCTCAGTTAGAATTCTTTTGATGCATATACCATTGACTGGAGCCTTGTGACCAGCTGATGATATCAAATGCCTTCTGGAATCTGTCTTGAGTATGTGTAGTGTGTAGTCTTATCTCATTTCTCCATTTTCCTTCCAGGATCCTTCTGATGCTATACAACATGTGATTGTCTTTGATGAATGCTATCTAGTAGTAAGGTGGTCTCTCTATGTGTATTTTGGGCTGTGAAGCATTATTAGCCAGTAATCATCTATACTCTGTGGTGATTTGATTTTGGGGAGTGGCACTTGTATGACTATGATCGTGTTTCATTATGTACATAGGTAGAGGTTCATAGGTACATAGAGAGATTCTTAGAAATGAAAGTTATCATTTTAAAATAAATGTCTATGACAACATAACAAATGTTTTTAAAAAACATTTTTTGTATATGGAAAATTAGACAAATATATTTTAAAACTGATTTTATGTGAGCGATTCTTTGTTATTTGTTTTCTAACAATTTTATTGAATTTCCGCGTCATATTTTGGAGGCAGTATAGTGTATACATATGTACCGAAAAACAGTTTCCTGTTAATACCTTTCTAAATTAATTGTCTTCGAAATCGAATTTGTGGTGTTTTTAAAAATATAATAGCAACAAGAGTGAAAAATACAAACTCTAATATTTTCGTGATATTAATCGTTTCTACATATTACACAAACGATATGTTCACGCAAAAGTCTCAATTCTCACTCTATTTTGATTGAATATTATTCATTCAATTAAATAAAATAAAATAGATACATTACTTTAAACAAAAGAGGAGAAAATAAAATACTATTTCTTTTTATAATAATCAATAATATAAATTATCTTCATTTTCGCTCATTAGAAGATGGGATAAATATAAAAAGCTAATTGAATAATTCTGACTGACTGTTTATATAAATGAAGTTATGAAATACAATAAGGCAGTAAAACAACACTGATAAATTATAAAAATGAAATAAAAAACAATGAATTTGTTGATACTTTCGCTTCCTATACATTGTCAGAATATTATGCACACCTTTAATTTTTGGAGACTTTCATCAAAACCGACAAACCTATTTAGTTACAGTTTTTCTGTTAAAGTGTTTAATATCTTATATATTTACTGATGGATTTTTTAAAAAAATCAAAACTTATCATCTAAACGATAAGAATTTTAGGGTACTGATTACCTATATTTCTCCCACCAGTTGCGTGATATAATCACAGCTTAAGGTATCCTATCTAAGTGTACAACATCGATAACTTTTTGAAAATTTCTGCGCCCTGAATCTCAAAAACAAAGTGTTTTTTAATTGAATAAGAAATGCTACCCTGAAATATTTTAACGTTCTTACCTTACACCTTATTACGATTTTTGTTAGTTTCTGTGCGTATTTCTGCTTATAAACTTTCCCTTTGAGTGCGTGAATCTTTGGAGAAATAACTGATCATCAAATAATTGATAATTTCGGGTATAAATTTTAGAATTTATTTATTAATGGAGAGGGATACAAGGGACATGCATACTGTTATGTGCACGCCTACGCCATTGCCTCATAGAAAATACTAGAAGAGCTGGAAAGATCTCGGATGATAGACTGGAACATTCTAGAATAATCGAGTACATTCGACGCGAGTGTATATAGAGTGGATCCAAGCGCACTGAGGAGAGTTCTATATTAGACGAACAAGTGAACAGACAAAAATAAGAACAGTAACTGGTTGTGAATTATAGTAGTGAGACTATAGTTGAATAAACTTGTAAGTAGTGTGTATTAATGTGTAATTGTAAAGACTAGTTATTGTAATTAAGTGATTAATAAGGTAGTGGTTAGTGAAAAGTCTTGTTGCAATTATTTGAACCCACATACAGGGTGTTTACTGGAGATTGTAAATACGGAAGCGGAATTGCAACAGGATTTCTGAAGAATTCGAGGAAGTCCGAGTTCTATTCTGAAACCACTGCAGATATTGAAATGCTATGAACTGGAAAGTAATTGACATTAGACTAGATTTATTTGTGCTAGTGTGAGGAAATTTTCAGAATATTTTATTTGGAAACAAATGCAGTTAGCTAAACTCTGACAACTGGAAAGTGATATAGACATCAAATAAGACCTATTTGCGACATTTCGAGAAAACTTCCAGAACATTACATTTCGGAATTTGTAGAAATATTTGAATTAGACCTAATATAGACCTTAAAGAAGGCTTCTTATTGATGTTTCAAGAACTTTTTGGATGGAAACAAGAAACATGGCTGCCGAAAAGCAAATGCAAGATATGTTCGCGGAATTAAAATGATGCTGGACCAAAAAGAAGAACAAGAGAGACGTGAAAAGGAAAATGGAAGACAACGTCAAAAAAAAAAAAGAACTCGCGAAAGAAGAACAAGAAAGACGACGTCAGGCAGAAAAATAAGAACAAGCAAGACGACGTCAGGAAAGAAATAGCAAGAGAAACGATGTCAAGAAGAAAAAAGAAGAAGAAGAAAGAAAACGTCATGAAGAAAAGTAGGAATTGAGGAAAATATTCAGGCTCAACAAGACACTCTATCTTGTCAGCCACTGATAAAATCAAAAAATGAAATTAGGGAGGATATTGGGATTATAAACGCTAAAGTTAATGACGTTGAAAGCAAAGTAGATAAGGTTGAACAAAAAGTTGGTACAGTCGAAGAAGAAGTAAGTGAAGTCAAAAGGAAGGTAAATATGATCGAAGAAGAAGTAGAGAGACTTAAAAGGCAGTTGAGGGAAAAAGGAGGCCAGCTAATAGTATCATCAGGCCCTTGATTACATCCATCCTTTGATGGACAAACTTCTTGGTCAACATATAAAAGACAGTTTGAGGCAGCTGCATCCGCAAACAACTGGAGTAGTGAGGATAAGACTACGGCATTAGTGTTAGCATTGAAAGGACGAGCATTAGAATTGCTGCAGATGATTCCAGTGGCGCAACAAAAGCATTTTAAAGTTTTAGAAGCTGCGTTCGACTTAAGATATGGCGTCCAAGACTTCTCTCAAGTATATCGGACCCAGCTGAAATCACGTATAAAAAATCTGGGGAGAGTTTACAAGAATTTGAAGCTGCGGTAGAGAGACTAACACACTTGGCTTACCCGGATGCACCAATTCAGTTCCAGAAGCAATTGGCAGTTGACGCGTGTATTGATAGTATAAAAGACGAGCAGATCAGGCGGATCTTTAGACTAACTAGGCATAAGACTAGTAGTGAAGCATTGATCCATACAATTGAGATAGAGGCCGCCTATATGGATACCTCAGGGCACAGATCATAGATTCAGCAGATTTTATCCAACAATTAAAGAATTAAGTTATTTCAAATGTAGCACGCAAATACACAGTAAAATATTTATTCGGTTCAAAATGCCCAGATGGCGAATATATTAATATTTGCAATTTATTGCACACTATCTTTCGGTTTTTACTTGCCATTGTTAGAGAGTAGGGGAAGCCGGCAATGTTTTAATCGCCAGTTTTTCGAATACGATAGGTCGATTCTAAAATAATTTACATATTTTTGTTTATCTAAAGAATAAGGGTCAAGTTATAGAATTTTCCATTTTCACTATGGACCTGCCTTAGCTAAAAAAGTACTGACCATCTACAAACAAAATGTTACAATACAGTCCGAATTAAAATAAAATAATTAATAGTAACGTCTGATAACTATTGATTTTTAAATCAACTGAAACATTATTTAGAAAACTAAGTTTGACCTTTCGAAAATATTTTAATTTTGATATTATTTCAATTTACGTAAAAGTTATGATATAATTATTTTGTTCCTTCTGATTAAATGGGAAGCGAAATTGCCAACAAAAAATTAAAAAAGATATAAAAAGAGACAGTACAGAGCCTGGCACACTGAGAGTGCAGTGCAGCCTAGATGCATCTATACCGAATTTGGTATCAGCTCTCTCATGACACGAGACTTCATAGGGGGCCACGTGACAGTAGGAGAGCAGCAAGATGGCGGCGGCACGGGCCGCACCTGCACGGGAGGCGGACACTGAGATGCCGCGGCACCCAGGGGCACTGCTGGGCCGTCGCGACGGCATGGACGCGAAGGTTCGATGGCTCGACGCTCGGGACGTCAGACTACGGTCGATGATAGGCAATGGTAAGGATCCTGGAACAGTCCTTACCAGTTATTTACTAGCATGTTAAGGAAAATATTAATTTAAAATGTAACTAATAAAGTGATTGTCTACCAATAACAGCCATGGATTTAACTAGTGCAGGTAATAAAAAATATATTTTTTAAATTAATGAAATTACTAATAAGGGTATTCATTTTCATAAGTTATATGCTTAGCATCAAAATGATTCGATTTTAGAATAAGTAAACAACATTCTCATGAAAACATATTTCGGATAGAGAATGGATATTTTTTTATTAATATGAGGGTAGATATCTTAAAACTGGAGCTGCCTTATTAGTTCAGGCAATGGGGGGGTTTGACTTGCAAGAGGTCAGGGGGGTGGAAAACGCCGCCCTCTTTGAGGAATAGCGCCGTTATATGGAGTGGTATCGAGAAAATGTATCTTACATTTTCTATCCGCGACAAATAGTTTCCGAGATACAGTGCGCCAAAACCGGAGGTTGGTTTGCAATTTTCAACAAAATCACATTTTCATCGCGGGTTAGTACGAAGATCGACTGTAAATAATTCCCCAATTTTTTTTTTTGAAAGCAATATTTCGTGAGTCTGATGATGACTGATTTGTAAGATTTGATTGTATACAACAAAAGATATTATTTTTAAGCATGCCGCGACCTACCCAAATATGTGGATTTTTAAATTATCTATATATCTGAGGTTGATATATGTTTATAGTTTTTTGTATAATGGACAAATGTATCATATTTTTGCATACATAATATAAAATATATTATTTTCAACTCGTTTCCACAGCGTTTTTTATGCGGTTTCCCCAATATGCCTAATTCACAGTCGAAATCGAGGTTTATTCACCTTGCGTCGCTTACGATGATGCAAACCAGACTTGCTTTCATTCTTATCAAATTCAGGTATCAATTCAGAAGTAGGATCGGCAAAAAAAGATGTTTTGCAGCGTCGTATTCGTCATTTTCGTCGTCCAAAAGTTAGTCTGGAATATTCTCACAGGGCGTCCCATTGCAGTGCAAGCACAGTACCGAGCATTTTAATCCTGCTTTACGGGAAGGACCTCTGGAGCCAGTTCCCTTGTATTGAAGCAGTCGATCTTCGTACTAATCCGTGATGAAACTGTAACTTTGTTGAAAATTCCACATCAACCCCCCAACTATGGCGCGCTGTATTTTGGAAACTATTGATCGCAGACAAAATATAAATAAGTCAAGAAGATGCAGAATTTTATAGCCTACATTTTTTATTTGAATATTATTTCGATATCACCAAATAACGGTGCTATTTCTCAAAAAGTTCGACGATGCACAGTTTTCCACCCCGCACCCCTCGAGCGCCACGACCCCGGGGTGGCAAACTTAGATGTACTATTAATAGACCTATGTCTACGATCCTATCAAATTTCATTTCTGTCTGACCTTTTTCAAGTCAACCCCCTTTTTTTGTACCCATTGTTTGGATTATACATACAGGGTGTCTCACCGGGAACTGAATCGATCGATATAGAGAAAAGTACGCATCAGAAAATTTTGAAAATTTAGATAATTACTAATGTCGGTGTGGCCAATCCAACTAAAATAATTACAAGCAGCTGGCACTTCCGCTTATACCGGAAGTCGATACCAAATTGCTTATTTCAAATGGAACACCCTATATATTGCAGGGTTTTCGAAAAGAGCATAAAACTCGTCGAAAATATGTAGCATATCCTATACATAAACCTAGCCGTTTCAGACATATTTGACATTTTATAGAAAATTTGACAGGTGCAACGGTTTGCAAGAACCGTTCTAACTTTCTCCGTGTAATAGATCCTCATTTGGTTCTTGTCACGTAAAAATAAAACAAGGAGAACTACGTTCTACAACTGAAATAAATTCAAGAATATCATACCAAGTGTTCCGTTTTCGCGTTACATTTTGTCAACTTCAAACCGCGAAAACTTGTTTAGATCAAATGGAATACCCTGTATTTTTTTACGTCAAGATGTGTAAAATTGAATTCCCTTTTTTCTGATATTAGCATTGTGGGAGTTAAAGTTACAACTTTTTGAAATATTTGCGATTTTATTAGAAATTCATGAATTGTAATCATTTCATCAAAATAGCCATGATTAGAAACAATCAGTCATTATCTTATGTCAAAAAATGTCAGCACGTTTAAATTACACCCACGAAGACTTTAAATTTGTTTATGATTTATGGAGAATGTGATAAAGTAATATCAAGAACTTGCAGCACATTTGCTACTCGATATCCAGAAAAACGGAAACCGTTACCAAAGACTGTAAAACGTATACTGGAAAATTTTAAAAATTATGGCTCTGTCAAGGCAAAAATGTAAAGAAGAAAGCCTATTGTTGATGACGAAAACATTAAAATAGTCATTCTGGGATATTTTCATGCATTTCCAAGGATGTCATTAAGACAAGTTGCTCTGGAATCGGGACTATGCAAGGATTCAATTCACAGAATCTTATTAAAATATAAGTTTCACCCGTTTTCATTCCATATGGTTCAAGGATTAAAAGAAACAGATTTCCTAAGAAGACAGAATATTTGTGAGTTTATTCTAATAGGGGTCACGATTCTTATTTGGATAGATGAAGCAAAATTGATTAAAAATGGACTTTTTAATAGACACAATTCGCATTATTGGAGTGACTCAAATCCTCATATGTTCAGAGAGGGAAACTTTCAGGAAAGTTGGCAGTTCAATGTTTACTGTGCCATAAGAAACGATAGAGTGGTGGCATTACAATTTTATCAGAAAAATTTAAATGGTAAATTAAAGTTTCTCTTCTGCTAATATATATACGTACATTTTTTTTTTTAATGTGAAAGATCTGAATATCTTACAAAATTTGAATAATAACTATTTAGAAAATTTACCTCTCGCCGAACGTAGAAACATTTTTTATCAACACGACGGTGTTCCCCCACACAACGCATATTTAATTAATAATTATTTACAAGAAACTTTTTATGATCAATGGATTGCCAATAATAGACCTTTCTTATGGCCTCCTCGCTCGCCCGATTGATCAGTTCTGGATTATTTCATTTGGGGAACTATCAAAAATAAAGTTTTTGAGAGCCCATTAACAACCATTGAAGATTGTATGCAAAGAGTAAGAAATGCATTTCTAAACATCACAGGATTCAATTAGAAGAGCTACCCATGAGGAACTAATCCGAAGGTGCGAAAAATGTGTCGATGTTCGAGGGCGGAATTTTGAGCAATTATTAAATTAAAGTGAAATCATATTTTAAATTGATCTTATCCCTGCTATTTTAGTTCATGCCATATCTTCAATTGGATTAATACGCATGTTACAGTGTTAGTGTTATTTTGCGTTTTTGTGGATATCGGGTAGCAAATGTGCTGCAAGTTCTTGATATTACTTGATCACATTCTCCATAAATAATAAACAAATTTAAAAAGTTTTGGTTGGTATAATTTAAACATGCTGGCATTTTTTGACATAAGATAATGACTGATTGTTTCTAATCATGGCTATTTTGATGAAATGATTACAACAATTCATGAATTTCTAATAAAATCGCAAATATTTTTAAAAATTTTAACTTTAACTGCCACAATGCTAATATCAGAAAGAAGGGAATTCAATTTTACACAACTTGACGTAAAAAAATACAGGGTGTTCCATTTGACCTAAACAAGTTTTCGCGGTTTGAAGTTGACAAAATGTAACGGTATGATATTATTGAATTTATTTCAGTTGTGGAACGTAGTTCTCCTTGTGTTCTTTTTACGTGACAAGAAGCAAATGAGGATCTTTTACACGAAGAAAGTTATAACGGTTCTTGCAAACCGTTGCACCTGTCAACTATTTCTATAAAATATCAAATATCTCTGAGACGGCTAGGTTTAGGTATAGGATATGTTACATATTTTCGACTCCGAATTTTATGCTCTTTTCGAAAACCCTAAAATATATAGGTTGTTCCATTTGAAATAAGCAAGTTGGTATCGACTTCCGGTATAAGCGGCAAGTGCCAGCAAAATATTCTGATGCGTACTTTTCTCTATATCGATCGAGTCAGTTCTCGGTGAGACACCCTGTATATATACATATAAATGTATTTTAAAATCATTATTTTGGTTTATTATTACTGATAAAATCATATAATATACTCATAAATATGTAAAAAACGTATTTAGATAACCATATTTATCAACTGTACTGTATTTAAACATCATGACCTAAGTATCGTCTAAAAGAAGAAATTAATATCGTGGTCTAATTTAATAAATAAATTGAATATAGGCGCTATTTAGGCGTTACTTTAAAGGATACATGAACTAAAACGGAAAATCTTAAACAAATTTAGTCGCGCTCACCTGCAAAAATTAGAAAAATGTACAAAAAACAGTTATAGCAAATCTTAAAAGAAATACTACTTAAATGTGCCCCGTCCATGTATAGAAATATAGTTGCACTTCGAACCACTAATTTTGAGCTTCCTAGAAGGGTATGTCAATGGGCAACTATCTACTGCACTGCAATTTATGGAATTTTTTTATATCGAGTAGATTGCAATAAAAAAAAAATTATTATACTTCTATTATTAACAGATATACTCCACACAATTATAATAATTTGATACAAATGAGATTGTGCTTTTTGAACTGCAGAAAAGCTTAGGTCCTTGTCAAAGCTTATAATATGGTTATCTAAATATGTGTATCTGATTGTGCTACAGACATGTAGATAATAAACTTATTGGTTCGGTTTGGAATTACACCATGGCTTTATTGGTTCATCACAGTACGTGAAAGTTTCACGATTTCGCTTTTTTCTAATATTTTCCTTCCCTTTTGCTCTAATTTTAGTTATAATTAAGCTGTTTTTTATTTGTATGTCTTCTATCATTGTTTATATTGTAAACATCTAGAAGTGTTCACATCAAATAGACACATTGACACATAGTTTGTAACAGTAATACTTTACAAGATTTGAATAATGTATAAATATACGGTGTTTTGTGGAATATAAAAAGTAATGACATAATTTTACTCAAAGTAAAGTATGTATGTACATCTAAAGTTCTATTAGTTCTATTTAGTATGATCTATATCTTTATAAGTTAATATTAATTTTAATCAAGCATTTAATTAACTATGTTAAGTCTAATAATAGTTCTTAGTACCAATCCTAATGGTATATAGGCAATTATTATGCATTCAGTATTTTTTAGTTATTTTATTATTTATATTATTTTAATGAAAGAATAAAGATTTCGAGTTATCAAATTAAATCTCTAAAGTTCTACTGTTACTTATATTTTATCACGTAGTATCAGGCAATTTTTCATTTTCAAATACTTGTACACTCGAAAATTAGTATTGAATACAGTAATATTAAGTCAGTATTCTAATTTAATTTAATATTGCTACCACATGTGTAGTAGGCAATTCTTTTTAATATAAGTATTCTTATGATTCAAGAGTGTATCAGTATAATAAACTACCTTCAATAACTGATTCAAAAGTCATGTTTGCATTTCACTAGGTTTTTTACTGGATATGCAGCATAAACTGCTACAATGCTTGGTTAATTGGAGCAGAGACATAGGTACATTTTTTGCTACATTACGTGTTTATAAATATAAATTTATCTGAATACTACTGAAGAATAATAATTTGAAATATTCATATGAAATTTAATTTTAACTTCCATTTTCCAAATATATGTTTTTATAAATGGAACACCCTATATATTATTATATTTTCGAAAAACCCCTTCTCCTCTGATTTCAAATATATAATATTGTATAGGTTTATTTTAAATACTACAAAAACTCAAACCTTTTGTACCCGATGAGGTAACTTATTTGCCCCTTGGCCGTAGGTCTACTAGTTTAAACACATTTTTGAATGTTTATCGTCATGTAAATATGACCGATAGGTTTTCAAGAAAACGACGTAATATTACAGCAAACGAGGAAGAAGCTGTAGATATATTGTTATATTTTGAAGGTAAAAAATTAATTTATTATAAAAATAGATCGATACCTTATTTTAATATTTGTTTTAGAAAATTCAGTTAATAATTTATTAAATGCTTGTCGTGAAATGTAAACAAGTTATTCCAACATTCAAAGAACATTGAAAAAACATCAATATAGGCCTTACAAAATATTACCCCTCCAGAAACTGAATGAAGACCAAACACGTAGAAGATTGGAGTTTTGTCAGATCATGAATTAGACAAAAATCCTAAAGAAATTATGTGGACAGACGAGTCAAGTTTTTCCACGGCGGGAGTTTTTAATAGAAAAATCAGACGTTCCTGGGAGAATAAAAACCAAAGACAGAGAAAGACCAAGCAAATAAAAAAATCGGGCAGAAAATCAATCCACGTTTGGTGCGGAATTTTTCAAAGCAAAGTAGTTGGGCCTATATTTTATGATTTTACTTTGACACGACAAACATATCTGGAAATAATTTTACCAGAGATAGATCGTCGAATTCAAGAATTCCCTATGGACGTATGTTCTAGAATGATTTGGCATCAGGACGGAGCGACTCCACATAACGTTTTAGAAGTTCCATAACATTTAAATAATCAATTTTCCATTTGGGTAGGCAATGCTGGAATCATTCGATGGCCACCAAATAGCTTTGATTTGATGCCATTAAATAGCTTTTTATGGGGGGGTTTTAAAAGGCAAAGCCAATTTTAATCATAACCACAATCTTCAGGCTATTAAGGCAAAAAGTCAAGAAGAATTTAACAACTTAAACAGTGACCATAATAACGCTATTTGCAATATTTTCCTAAACATAAGAAGATGCCATGAGCTTTGCATTGAAAATAATGGTGGCCACTTTGAACAATTTCTTTGATTACTTATGTAGTATTATTTTATTATAAAGACTTTCCTCTTGCTTTGTTAAGTCTGTTTTTTAATAAATTAAATATGAAGTTAATTCTAATATGATATTAGTTATTTACACGTGATTATAGTTATAGTTAAAGTGCCCGTCGGGAAAAATTTTGCTGATACATACACTCTCCAAACTTCGTGTATGGCTTCATTGGACCTAGTCTGACAGCATTTTCTTCTATAATTTTTTTTTTGTTTTTGGGGCGTTTTCCCGCTAGATTTTCCGAAACATGTCATTTTGACGGCATATAAAAAATGCGTATTTTTCCAAGTAGAATAACGTGAATTGAAACGTGAAAAAATAATTGTCTGACAATAAATGTGGGTCATTGGGCGTGTCCGCTGTCTCGAATATGTCGGAAAAACGACTATAAGAAAATTTATTAATAACCAGCTGATTTTTGCTGTATTAATTTATTAAAACATACAAAAACAAGTTTTCGTATTGTCTGACGAAAATTATTTTCCGATTTCCCAGTCTGATGCGTCAAAGTTGTCGGTTTCATGACAGCAAAAAATTTATTCATAACCTTCAGACATTGGAAAATTATACGCAGAAAATAGGTATTTAATTTGTGGTATAAGTGTCTGACAAATACAGTGGGGCATAATGAGAGTCTGACGAAAAAACATAATTTTCCAATAGCGGCCGTCGAAGTTAGGGCGATAAAAAAATGAAATTTCGTTTAGTCGAGAAGGCGGTTAAAAAAGATACGGTATTTCAACTTACTTATTTTATAATCTTTATTTTGAATTTTTTGAACTCTTTTAGACTATCTGAATTCGACTTACCCGAGTTTTAAGTTCGATAATATTGAAAAATACGTAAAACTATGAAGTATGCAGGGAATAAAAAAAAATAAACATTATGCACCAAAAATTTTTTTAGGGCGATGCTAAAAATTATCCTATTACATGAAAAACGAATTTCTGCAGCAGAAAAACGACATATTTCCAAAGTTGAAAAACTAATTTTCCTGTTATCGCCCTAAAAATTTTGTTCAGTCCGCACTTTATTAAATTATACGATTTATTTTATTGTAAAAAAAAGATATAAAATAAAATAATTTCAAGTACTATAAAACAATGATTATAAAATAATTATTATAAAAAATTATTTTCTTATTCTTATTGACACTGTAAATATGATTTTTCAATGATTAGTATGAGATAATCATGACAATTTGAAGGAAATTACAACATTAAAAAATTGTATTTTTCAGGCGTCAGACTGAAAAACTGGAAAACACCTTTTGTCAGACAGTTAAAAAATTGGATTTGATTTATTTTTATTAAGCTATATTGAAAAAATCAGCTTGTTATTTATAAATATAGCCTCAATATATACATATGAATGTAACATCCAAGCGTAGCTTGACAACCACATAGAAAAACCTTTTATTTAACATTTCCAGCTAAAAGGCTTTATTTCACCGTCAGACAATTTTTTAATCGTATTATAAATTTTATTTAAAAATCAAAAAAATTTGTAAAAAAATGTTATGAATAAATTTTTTGCTGTCATGAAACCGACAACTTTGACGCGTCAGACTGGGAAATCGGAAAATAATTTTCGTCAGACAATACGAAAACTTGTTTTTGTATGTTTTAATAAATTAATACAGCGAAAATCAGCTGGTTATTAATAAATTTTCTTATAGTCGTTTTTCGTTCGAGATAGCGGACACGCCCAATGACCCACATTTATTGTCAGACAATTCTTTTTTCATGTTTCAATTCACGTTTTTAAGCTATTCTACTTGGAAAAATAACAGTATTTATACATCTTTTACATGCCGTCAAAATGACATGTTTCGGAAAATCTAGCGGGAAAACGCCCTAAAAACAAAAAAAAATGATAGAGGAAAATGCTGTCAGACTAAGTCCAATGAAGCCATACACGAAGTTTGGAGAGAGTATGTATCAGCAAAATTTTTCCCGACGGGCACCTTAACCATTAGGTCATATATGATTTACATGTTTACTTTTCATACGTGAAAGCGTTTTCACATACTGTTAGCGTGTGTTGGAGATTTATCACACGCTATGTAAAATAGTTTTCAAGCGTAATTAGTAGGGCGTAGTTAGTAGCACTTTTCAAAGCAGTAGTAGAAAAAAACTTTTTATTTTACTAGTGAATAAACAACTATTTACGGTTAATAATGACGGTTTGAAATATCAAAATTGAATGAAACAATAAAACAATTATTTTCGTGGCTTACCTTGTTGTTTTTGTTTCACTTGTGTTTTGACATGCATGGCTCACTTTTCTTGCAATGAAGCAGCTCATTTGCATTTTGAATGTCAAATATGTCAGGAAGTATTTAAGATAGACCTATATAATATTACATATTTGAAATCAGAGGAAAAGGGGCTTCTCGAAAATATAATAATATTCAGGATGTTTCATTTAAAAAAAAAAACATATTTATTTCGTATCACGTGATCTTATACATGATGTTGTTTTTTAATTACGTTTCAATAAAATATAGGTAAGATCTTATAACTTTTATACTAAACTTTTGCCAATTTTCAATAATAACAGAAATAAAGAGGGGTCAATATATAGTGAATAACCCGGTATTTCAGAAAGGTAACACAGTATCTTTATTTGAGCCCGCACGCGCTTATTTTACTAAACAAACTTCCTTTTAAAATAAGACCCAAGGCAGAATCAATTACTACAGTTATTATTATAGATATATGATATATAGATAGATGTATGTTAACTACTGATTTAATTTGAGATCTAATTTATTCTAAAACGACCTGGCCATTAATACATGTTTTATCCAATTTGGCATACTATAATAATTTAAACTTTTTAACGTAAGAATATTTAATACCTACTATTTTACAAAGTGTTATATTACATAGAAAAGTAATATACATTTATGTGTTTAATGATTTACAATTAAGCAACATGAATCTGAAGTTCTGTGTTTTCCATCATCATAGCCATTAGAACACCGAGTTAATTATAACTATTACTGATAATGAAGTATTAATATACGTATAGATTTAAATCAGAAGGCTTTTTGTTCATGTACTACATCTAAATGAATCGATTTTCTTAATTCTTCAGCCCTGTTACTCAACAGATGTGTGTGCTCTTATCCGACAGCTGTAAATTCACATATATGTTTCGCTATTATACATTTTGTTTTAATTGATTTTAACCACAAAAAAATATATATAACAACTAATTCGGTCTGTGGTTCTTTACTTGCAGCTCCATCTACATCTCCTTAATGGATATATTTTGAAATACAATGTGGTATCTGTAATTTATTCGTTGCGGGAAGTAGTTGTTTGCTGTGAGTTCCAGCTATGATATATTCATTTCTTTGAAAAAATAATGGGTGTATTTGATTTTTAGTATTATTTTACTTTATATACCGATCGAAAATTCATTAACAGCATCAAATATAGTAAGACACGTTAGTGATAAGATGTTGATGTTTCCTTGAAATTAAATAATAATGGTAACAAATTTTTATTGTTAGTTAAAGATAGAACAGAAATAAATTAAAATTAACAAAATAAAATTGCCAAAGGACAGAGCTTGGCACATAGTCCTTACACTCAACACAAAATTTCTCTTTGTATTATAAAATTTTTATAGTTCTCATTGTTTTAAATCAGGCCTAATTCCAACATTTATTTAATGGAGTCTGGTGCTTCTTCATCGCTTGAATCTGAATCAATACTACTAGTGGAATGACAAAATGAAACAAATCTTCAACAGATGTTTGTTTGATTTGCCGTACCTTACTAGATTTTCACAAAGATCACGACAATTCTTCCATGTCTCAACATTACATTGGCGCAAAGAAGACATAAATCTCCGGCCTGCTTCAAAGAATAAGATTCGGTGTTTATGTGTTTGCTGCAACAGCCTTTCGTTACATGCCATGCGATTTGAATTAAGTTAATTAACAACACAATACAGGGGTTAATGAAAATTATACTTTAAAAAATTTAAAAATAGGAAATATTAGATAATTTGAAAGACATGGGCCTTTTTAAAAATATGTGTCATTACAAAATTATATGTAGATTATTTGGTTCCTTATCGTGTATGCTATGTTCTTATATTAATGAACCCATGCAATAGATTGGAAGACCATTTTGAATTTGAGCACACAACACACAGATTTGGAAATGTTGGCGAATGTTTCATGCGAATAACATCAAAATGTGTGCATAGAATTGCCTGCCATGTTGTTTGTGAAAAAAAAGGACATTCAAATGAAAAATGTCCACCAAGTTTGGTCAAGGAGCTCGCTAATTTTTTTTGGCCCTTTTTTCTCCATTCCATTTATTTTTTTGCTCTGTCAAATACGTGTAGTAAGTGCTACCGAGTATTTCGATTGGAAGTTATTAAAAAATTTGCCCGCTGCCCTACTCCATGACCCTCTGCCCGCAGGGTTAAGGGCCTAATAAAAAAAGTGCTTATTTTGCCTATACTTTCAGGTTACCGAGAAGACGGGAGCTCACTAACAGCTCTTAGATTATATTTGATTATTCAAAATATCTGTACCTAACGTCACGTTAGAAAAATATTCTGACTATAATGACGTAACGTTTTCTCTAAAATATGCTGCACGTTATAAAGTTTTACAAATACATCTATTCAAAGACACGATTACTTCATCTTACACTATTTCATGCTGTCAATGACTGAAACTTCACGAAAAACCATATCCACTTTTTATATATTTTTGAAACTGAATAGATTGTATATAATATATGCATTTTGTATATAATATATGCATTTATAGTGCTACCAATAAAAAATTATGTTACGCCGTGGTTATATTTGTTTGAGTTCTGATAAAACTCCAAGTAAAGACAATTATTGGTATAATTATTGTAATATTAGTCTTAAATTTGATCATTACAAGTTTTAACTCTCGATCAGGTTATCACAATTAACTCCTATTGTAGAATTTTTAAACAGCAATAAAAATAGGAAACAGTTAAATTCATGTGCCTATTTTATAAATCTGTGTTTACCAGTAAAAAATATAGGATTTTGATTTATCGATATTAAATCAGCTCTTGAAAGTAGTCTTGACACAAACATTTTAGTTTCACATCATATACACACAAAGCTCAAAAATATATATTTTTCTCTCACCTGGATCACTGGAAAATAAAATAGGTGGCGCCAAATTGGCGTTACCGAATCTATGTCGATGATGACGAGATCCATATAAATTCTGATTGAATAAGTGAAGCACAAAACAAATAAGCCCAGATAATATAGCTATTCCAGATAGAACTCCAGCAAATGTGGAGAAATCTGATGTTATGACGACAACATCTGAAAAGAAAGTATAAATTTTATACAAACTACAATTTAGTACCTACAAATATTTTTCCTCGGTTCTTAATTATAATCTATGTTAACTTATAATGTACTTAATGTAGTATAAAACGAAAATTGTTGTAGAATAAAGAGATGATTCACCATTTTACGAACATTAATACAATAGTCTAATAATCAAGTATCTGCGCGATTTACTTCATGCTCTTTAGGATTATCAACCCCCCATAAATGAGATCTTAATCCGGAGCTAACGGAGCATGATCCTTGATACCGTCAACTCGTTTTATATCGTTTCCTCAGCTGATTGTGTAAGGCAAAGGTATTATTTTGTACAATAGTTGCCTCGCGATCCAATAAGAATTGACAAAAATAATTCCAACCTTAAGTACATATATAGTTTTAGTAGTTAGTATATAATTTTATAACACTCCTTTCACTCGAAATAACTGAGACATTGAACTAGTTATATTAGCAAGTAGCTCTTACAATAAAAATGATGAAATTAACCAATTAAAAAAATATGTGTAAATCTATTCGGTATATTAAATATCGATTTTTCGACTTTTAATGTTATATTATGATAGTACGTTTAGTGTTAAGTATAGTGGTAGCCTTGTTACTTTATAGGGGTTGTTTTTGATGGGGATAGGCCAGCAATTTATGGAAATTTAATTTCTCATA
The DNA here is from genome assembly GCA_963675555.1 of Leptura quadrifasciata. Taxonomy (NCBI): domain Eukaryota; kingdom Metazoa; phylum Arthropoda; class Insecta; order Coleoptera; family Cerambycidae; genus Leptura; species Leptura quadrifasciata. The sequence goes on from OY776675.1 coordinate 7,172,089, forward strand.
TAGTCGATGTTACGATTTATTTTAAATCATCCTCAGGACTCTGTGAACACAACAATACACAATACCATAATTGATGTAACCTATGGGCTATACATATTGAAAATCTACCTAAATATCTTTAAAATCCACTACTATTATTATTGCTATATTATTATATACTATCACTACTACCATTTGGTTGCATTTATTTTTAAAAAATGTTTATTATTTAATGTTTTACATTTTCTTTTTAAAGATTCCTTATTTTACAAATTTTCTATAATTGTGTACTGTGTTTGTTGGGGAATTATTTTTAGTTAAGAGTTATTTTATTAAGTTTAAATTGTTTTCCCAAAAAATCTTGTTGCGAATGATACTTAAAGAATCTTTCAAAAAAGGTGGGCTTGTGATTCCAACCAGTGATTATTATTTTCTATGATTATTGTGTCTAAGAATGGTAGTTTGTTATTTTCCTCTATTTCAATTGTAAATTGTAACCTATTGTGAAATAAAATTTCATTCATATTATTTTCAAGTACAGCTGTAATAATTATGCTATCGACATATCTCTTAAAAAAGGGTATATTGAAATTTAGTTTTTTAATTCATGTTGTATGGGAGACAAACAATTCCCCATACCAAGTCCAAAAATTTGTTGATAAAACGTCATTTTAGAATTCAAAATAGTTCTTATCAACACAACAATTAAATATTTTTTGGAATATTAGTGTGATTTTCTATTGAGCTGCATCTCTTTTAATTAGTTGTGTGGTTATATCTAAATGTATATTTAAAGATATATGAATGTAATTATCTGGCAAACTTATATTATTTATATCCTCAGCAAATTCAACAGAACTTAAACATAACATTTAAATGGGGCTGCAGGCTACCTATGAAACTTACAATGAATCTCAAAGGAGTATTTTCTTTATGAATCTTCGGTGAAAAATATATATTGGGAAATATGCCATTGTTACATTTAAAAGTGTTTCACATATACTTTCATCAATGTATTTGTTTTTTATTGGATCTTGTACTAATTTGTTACACTGAGTTTGTACTGTATTAGTTTGAGTTGTGTGTACCAAAGAAATCGGCCTCGCGGAATAATAAGTACCCCCCTTGGTTTAATGGTAGTATTATAAAAAAAATTAGGCTTAAGGAACGTCTCAGAAAAATGTGTTCGGAAACCGATGATCTTTTTGAGGAGTTTAAAAAGATCAAACAGGAATTAAAGAGGGATATTAATACTGCCTACAAGAACTTTGTACAAAACACCGAAAATAATATAAAAAGCGATCCTAACAAATTCTGGGCGTTCATAAATGACAAGAAAGGGTCAACCGGTGTTTCAGATGAAATGTTCTTTGACGGTGCTTCATTTAATAGTCCGCATGATATTTTAGATGCATTTGCCAGATTTTTTAGCCAGTCATATTCTGATTCCTCTACTCCATACCAGCATTTTAATTGAAAGACTGTGCTATTATTTTTGCATATCCTCTAACCCTAATTTTTAACCTTATTTTAAAAAAATTGTCAATTTCCGGATTTATGGAAACTTTCCAAAGTCTGTCCTATCTATAAAAAGAGGAATAAATTATATATTCAAAACTTCAGGCCCATTTCTGTAATCTGTAATTTTTGCAAAGTTTTAGAAATCCTACTTCACGACAGTATTTATTGTTCAATTAAGTCTAAGATATCTATTCACCAACATGGATTCATGAAGGGGCGTTCAACGACGACTAACTTATTCTGTACAACTCAGTATATTTCTGAATCCTTAGATGAACATCGCCAGACTGATGTCATATATATAGATTTCTCCAAAGCATTTGACAGGTTTGATCATCAGTTACTGTTAATCAAATTAGAGAAAATTGGCCTTTCATACTCATTAATTCTCTTATTCAAGTCTTATTTAACAAATAGGTTTCAGTATGTTACTCTTAACGGATTCAAGTCAATTGAATTTGTTGCTACCTCTGGTGTTCCCCAGGGATCCATCTTGGGGCCCTTATTTTTTAATATATTTATCAATGACATAACGTACTAAATTGATTTGCCTTGCCTGTTATATGCTGATGACCTTAAATTTTTCTCAGTTATAAACCATATTAGTAATTGTTTTCAACTTCAAGCTTGTCTTAGTAAAGTAAACAACTGGTGCTTAGTAAATAAACTACCCTTGATTGCTAATAAATGCAACGTAATGTCATTCTCATTGAAAACATCTCCGATTATTTTTGACTATCATTTGGTTAATGATACTCTTCAGAGACCTACAACTTTTCGTGACCTAGGCGTAATCTTTGATAGCAAATTATCTTTTACCAACCACATTTTGGTACCGTAGCCTCTGAAGCCTTTAGGGCTCTTGGATTCATAGCTCGCACCAGTCGTGAATTTACTAATACGGATACATTGAAAATCCTTTACCAATCATTTGTGAGGTCGAAACTTGAATATGCATCACTTATTTGGTGTCCCAGTTATGATGTTCATAAGAGCAACCTGGAAGCAGTTCAACGCCGGTTTGTTAAACTACTTTGGTTTAAGTCCGATGGTATCTATCCAGCTATTGGCTTTCCGCAGAGTCAATTGCTTAAAAGGTTCTCGTTGTCTACTCTGGAAGACAGGCGAATATGCGTCTCTCAAGTACTTATTTAAAACGCTACACAATGATCTTGATATTCCTGGAAAAATTTGCAAATAAATCTTCACGTCGCTAGATTAAATTCTCGTAATGACCAAGTTTTTTATTTACCGCCTCCACATACAAACTTATATTAAAAAATTCGCCTTTGTTCACTATCTGTAACAATTTTAATGAACTGTGTAGCAACCTCGATATTTTTAATTGCAGCCTTAATGATATCAAAGCTGAAGTTTTTAATTAATTTAAATACTTTCAAATTATTTTGTTTTTCTTACACTGAATTTTAATCTTTATTTCCTTCTGTCTTTTTCTTGTTAATACTGCACATGTACCTCATTAAACTTGTTTTTAATTATCTGTAATTTACACTTTGTATTTATTGATGTTTTTGTTAGTTTGTATTATTCTCTATGCTTTTTTTTGTTTGTTTGTATTATTCTCTATGCTTTTTTTTTGTTTGTTTGTTTTTGTCTTATATCGATTTTTAATGTTTTATATTGTACTCTACTTTTATGATTTGTTTTAATAACTTTCTATTCCTATTTTATAATTGGGTATTTTACCTGTTGAGTAGTGTATGCAATAAATAAATAAATAAAAATAAATAAATTAGTAGGGTCAGATGTTATTTTTTTTTAAATTTGTTAGGCCTTTCTTGTTGATACATGGCTACTGTGTTATTACCTTTATCAGCTTTATGTTCTTTTGGGACAGTGGACGTTTCTATAGAATTATTTATAATTTCAGTCTTTATCTTCCATTGCGTTACGTTTGTTAAAAGTATTTATTATTTTATTTCTTGTTTCTATTTTAGAGTTTTCATCATCTATGTTAGAGATTATAATATACTTAAAATCAATTATTAATTGTTTTGAATATGACAAATTGAATTTTTCGTCTAGAATTAACAAATTTTGGACTTTTGTGAGAAATTGTACTTGTAATCCGGCAAAGTAGAAATTTTAATTTACTATAATTCGCATAGAGCTGAATATTGGTACAGGTCTTAGGTACACTTTTACAAATAAAATATCAAAAATTCCCATCGATCCTACGATGCTAAAACATTTCCTGTACCAATATTCAGCTCTATGCGAATTATTGTACACTTGCCACTATTTTTTTGTCTACTTTGACCGAATTTTATTGACGCAAATTTCATTGTTGTTAATTCTAGTACTTACCATTGATTTTTGATTTTCTATTACTTTCTGAAGGTTTTTAATTTGTTTTATTTCGACAAATAAACGAATTCAATAAGATCAAAATGAGAAGCGCAACGTGGACTATATAAGAAATTGAATTTCCATAAGTTCCTGGCCTATTCCCATCAAACACAACCCCTATAGTGCGTTTAATGTTAATTATTTTAATTTTTAAAACCCAATATATGAATCTAACATTTACCGGAATGTGAAAAATGTAATTTATTTATTACTCCCAAGCGAAGTATTCAGAAAATCTAATATTTAGTTACAGTATTTTGCTTCCAATAAAATAAAGGAGAAAGATGCGTACCTTCTGCACAGAATACTCTTTTCGAAGGTTTCTGAATAGATACGGAATGGTATCCATTTTGACATTGGCAAATGGCGTTGTGGTGCACTTGAATGCATGAAGAATGTTGGTCGGTGTATTGGCAAGTTTCCTTGTAGTAACATTGATCGCCCAGTCGTTTGGCTGAAACAAAACAGCCAGATATATAAAGACGTTAAACAGTGACGCATATGCGTTTTGTTTTTATCTTACAAAAAAATAGGACAAGCCTTTTAAGTATGATAGATAGAGAAGCAAGGTAAAAATTTGTTATTACTATTGTATATTTTTTACATATAACAATTTTATTGTCTCATAAAATTATTGTAAAGAGATCATATGACATAAGAATACTCAGCCCTCCACCTCCACATTCAGAAAAAATAATATAGTGTGTATAGTCTATTTGTAAATGAGAGAGAGTAATAAAAAATCAATATAGGTGCAAATCATCTGTCCATTTTAACAGGACCCACGAGAATATCTCACTTAATATCGGTCGTACAAAAAAAAAATATTTTTACGAAAATTGTGCCGATTTATATAACCTACAAAATGGTTTAAAGATATTTGAAATCCATGGCCTACTTTAAGAGTTATGGCAGAAAATATCGAATATGCGGAAAACGTCTAGGCCAAATATCTCCGTTATTTGAAGAGATACGAGAAAAATTCTAAGGCGAACATTTTTTGCAAAACAGGGTGTTTTAACGAGGTTTTATCTAATTTTTATCAAAAGCGCCGTATTTTGAGATTTACTCTTCAGGCTGTTAAAAAAAATATTTTGAAACGAGCGGGAAATGGCGCCATTAAATAGAGTAATTTCCTCCCTTTTCAACGATATATCACATGCCATATTTATTCATTGGTACTACGTTAGTAATTATAAAAACATTTTTTAAAACAAATAAAATTTTTTTTAACAAGCATTATACTTGCCGTGGAGAAGTATGATTAAATAAAACGATAAAATAATTCAATAAGTTGTTCAAATCTTTGCTATAATAAAACATTAACACAATTAAGAAGAATAAAATAAAATTCAGGTAACAAAAACAAATTAATAATAAAAAGAATATAGCACACAGAACATTAATATTTATCTAATCCTCAAAATAATTTTTAAGATATCATATCAAGTGTTCAAAGTGTCCACCGTGATTTCTCATGCACAATCGAGCGCGGCGAGGCACTGCATTTAAAACATTACTCAGCATTTCGGGAGTAACTGTAATACATGCCTGTTGAATTCGAGCTTTTAGGTCCTCTACATTTTGCGGTGTTGTTGAAAACACCTTATCTTTAATATACCCGATAGAAAAAATCCATTGGGGTTATATCTGGAGAACGAGGGGGCCATCGAATAAATTCATTGGTACCTATCCAATGTTGAGGCAAAATTTCGTCTAAATAATCTAGGCAAATCTGGGAATTGTGGGGAGGAGCTCCATCTTGTTAAAAATATTGAAAGTTGTGTCGATTGTCTAAAGGTAGGTCATCTAAGAATTCATTAAATCCATTTCTCAAAAAGTTTAGGTACCTTTGACCACTGAGGTGACCATCATAAAAATAAGGACCTATTAAATTGGTGCCTAAAATGCCTATCCACACATTTATTGAAAAACGATTTTGAAACCCAGTCGGTCTATGTCAGTGTGTATTTTCAGAAGTCCATTTGTAATGAATATTGCGATTAAAAAATCCATTATTGGAATAATTTGCCTCGTCGGACCAAAGTATTTTACTACATATTAATGGATCGGCACGCTTCTTTTCCAACAGTCACCTACTTGGTTACTTGGTTTATCCCCCGCTTGTAAATTGTGAACTTTTTTGGCTTTATAACACCGGTAACCATTTTTCTTTAAAATTTTTCTAGCACTTGTTTTATTTATATGACAAGCAATTTGAATTTCTCTTAATGATGTTTCCAAATTTTCTGTATTTTTATTTCTTACATAATTAATAACTCGGTTTACCTTATTTACATTATCAGTAAAACTGTTCAACCTTGTCTTCTTCTTTAAAAATGAACCATTATTTTTCAGTTTCGTAGATAATTTTCTGAACAGAGTTTTATTCGGCTGTAGTGCTTGTGGAAATCTGTTTCTATATTCTACTTGAGCTAATCCAGAGTTAAAATTGCATTGGCAATATGTAACGAACATATAACGATCAATGTCAGTGAAAATCATTTTTGAACATTCTAAATTCTTAAACGAGTGTGATTGAGTGAGAGTTTAAGTATTAACTGAGATGATCTGTCAAAAATTTAAATTGTCAAGTTTGTTCATAGCCAACTATTTTAAAATAATTGAAATAATAGTGAAATCATGAAATACAAACAAATGGATATCATACTTAAATTAATTGGTAAAGACATTTTAACTTTCTGAGCAAGGAGTGACGCTTTTATGGAGGACCTCTATACATTGGCATAACTGCGAATACTCTGTCCATAATTGCTCCATATTGCTTTCCTGATTATTATTTTGTTTTTGTTACCTGAATTTACTTTATTCTTCTTAATTGTGTTAATGTTTTATTATAGCAAAGATTTGAACAACTTATTGAATTATTTTATCATTTTATTTAATCATACTTCTCCACGACAAGTATAATGCCTGTTAAAAAAAAATTATTGGTTTTAAAAAAATGTTTTTATAATTACTAACGTAGTACCAATGAATAAATATGGCATGTGATATATCGTTGAAAAGGGAGGAAAATGCTCTATTTAATGGCGCCATTTCTCGCCCGTTTCAAAATAGTTTTTTTAACACTCTGTTCAATTTTTCTCGTATCTCTTCAAATAACGGAGATATTTGGCCTAGACGTTTTCCGCATTTTCGATATTTTCCGCCATAACTCTTAAAGTAGGCCATGGATTTCAAATGTCTTTAAACCATATTGTAGGTTATATAAATCGGAACAATTTTCGTAAAAATATTTTTTTTTGTACGACCGATATTAAGTGAGATATTCTCGAGTGCCCTGATAAAATGGACAGCCTGTATAATCCAGTAATTAGGTGTTTTTTTGGTTGAGGCGTTTTGAAATTTAGCAGGTTTGTAGACTTGATAACCGTAAGTATGACGGTAAGTTTGCAACTTAGATCTTGAAAGAATTTCCTCCAAAAACAGTGTTTAGCGTTTAACTTCATTCCTATAGGTTTTAAAGAAAGAGTTTTTCATTGAAAGTTGGAGAAAATTATTTCTATACGTCAAATGGAAAAATTAGTAATTGTACATTGTACAATTTTATGAATTTTCGACTGTTTTTCATGCAATTTTCCAAGATAAAGCCCGAGCCGACTAGTCTGTTTCTCACAATGGGTCTCTCAGTGATGGCCGATTTTGTGACATTACGTGAATTATAAGATAGCCTGTTTCTTCTGGCCTAGTAAATTAAGTTCCAAATGAATATTTTCGTTTCACTGAGCCCTTTGTATTCTGCTGGGATTCAAGTTTCAGCAAATATTTGGGAGTCGACAAGCGTACGATTTTCATTGAAATTCATCGAAGTTCTCAGTAATGTCAAGTAACGGCTAGAAATGGGAAAGTTCTGATTTAGATTATATAGGGCGAGGGAAAAATAAGCGTCCGGGTAAATTTATATATTAACATGTCATGATGAAGTAAAACTAAAAAGAATTACATCATTACTCCTGTGATTTTATTCAAACGGAAATATTGATAAAAGGTACGTGGATTTTTTGTTATTTATTATTAGAGAATAATATCTTTCATTTCTGTTTAGCTTATGGAGACAATAGATGCAACGTATCAAAAGTTGCCTGCATTTTTATTGCAAAATTAGTTAATATAAAACTACAAGATATGAAGATTGGCACTATTTTTTAATTTAAATTGACTAATTTTGCAAACAACTGAAATTATTGAGTGAAAATTCATAGTTCTACTTAAGTAGTCTTATACTTTTTTTTACGAATGTATGTATTAAGAAAAGTTATGGCCAAAAATTTTCTCTATTCCTTGGATATGCCCATCTTAAAATTATGTTTTATTAGCATTACAGTTTGTACGGTAAATAAAAGCTGACCTTAACCAATTCATCTTTTTACTGACCTCACTGCAGATATCTTCTGCTTGGCACAGAGCCATTAATACCTTTATTGATGGAGAATGATATACTTACGTTTGCTGCAACCTGCATATGGATTGTTAAGTTTGACTGGATATTTCTTCTCACATTCACACGTTCCGCTATCAGGATTGCAGTAGGCGTGCACGAGTTTAGGGCTGCAGGTAAACTCACATGGGGCTCCAACGTACAGGCCTTTTTCGTCTGGAAAAATGTTATATTTTAAATTATTCACAAAAAATATTGAAGATATAGTATTTAGTAGTGGTTGATTCTAAATCTAATTTAGTTATTTGAAACAGTTTTAATGGATTTCATTTTATTTTTAATTTGGTATTGTAAAAATAGTATATTGTTTATTAGGAGTAGAAGTGATACTTTTGTGACGAGTCTGTAGGTTTGTCGGATTCGCTTCGTTCGTCCGGTAATTACAGATGAGTCACAAAGTTGGCTTTTACTCCGAATAAGTCATGTTATTTTCACTTCAAACGGCGATTAGCTAAAAAAAAAAATTAATGATAAAACATTTTTCCTCAAACGTCAGAAAATTATGAAATTTCTTACTCATTTCATGGCAATAAAATTTGACATTTCAGTCGGCTGTGCGTTGCCATTAGCAACGGAAATAAAAGTACTTTTTCTTCCGCTCGAGCGGACTTTTACTTCCGTTGTTAATGGCAACGCACAGCTAAATTTTTTATCTTTATTTTTTTTTACAGCTAATCGACGTTTGAAGAAAAAGTAACATGTCTTATTCGGAGCAAAAGCCGCTTTTGTGACTAATCTGTAATTACCGGACTCACTTCGTTTATCCGGCAAACCTACGGACTCGTCACAAAAGTATCATTTTTACTCATAATAAAACAATATACTATTAGCTGTGCGTTGCCATTAGCAACGGAAGTAAAAGTCCGCTCGAGCGGAAGAAAAAGCACTTTTACTTCCGTTGCTAATAGCAACGCACAGCCGTTTGAAATGGCAAACTTTAATGTCATAAGATGAGTAAGAAATGTCATGATTTTCTGACGTTCGAAGAAAATAGTTACTTGTGTATCAAGGTTGTAAAGTTGATCGTTCTCGGTTGAATCCGAAGTTTGTGGCCGGGGCAAAGCCTACCTTGTTTTCATATTTACCTATTGATGCTGGGCACGTGGGAATCGCGGAATCGGGGTTTTTAAGGGTGTCGAGTGACCAAACGTGCCATCAACCCCGAAGTTGAACCTACCAAGACCACCACCCCACCCCCACATTGAAAAACACCGAAAAATGCAAAATAGAGGAAAATGTTTTCTTCCCATTTTCGAGGGTGCTAAACACGATGTGAATACTATTTCATCTCGTACTCTCCATCTACCACTCTCAAATTAGGGGCGGTTGGTGGAGGGTGGGGAAAAAATGAATATTACTTACCATCGTGTTGAGCATCCTGAAAAACGGAGATAAACAAAATTTCATGCATTTTGATTTTTGGGATATCTTAGTATTAGGGGAGGGGGTAGTTTCAACCACCGGGGGTGGAAGATGTTGTATCGTTAAATTTCATACCGCTTATCCGAATCTTGCCCAAAACACTGATCCGCATGCCTACGATGAAAAAAATGCAAAATAGGGGTGGCCTTTCAAGTTTAGGGGAGGTTTTTGAGCGGTGGGAACCTTCAAAATATCACCATCGCGTTCAAGAGTCCTCGAGATCGGGGGTAATATCCATGTTTCATCCCTCTCGCAGAACTTTTCGGGTTTTTTCAACTTTTTCATTCGGAAGATTATTATATATTTTTAGACATACGTATTTTAGGGATCTTTCTATAATGTTGGTATGTGGAGTGCTTAATCCATTTCCATTTACCGCGCAGGTTGCCACTGGTTGCTTAATATAGTGATAGTTTACATACAAAGTAAACCCAGACTCAAAGTTGATCTGAAGAAATTACATAAATTCTAATTCATGGACGCCCTTCAAAGGCCGCCCTTAGGACGCATTTACGATAGTATGAAACTTTCGAATACCCTGTGTAATATTACACACCCATAGACATACACAAAAAGAGTAACGATATTTGAGTTCAGTTTGTTGTGAAACGAATTCCTAAACAATTTTTTTCTGCGATGATTATATAAAAAAAATAAGGTTGTAATAAACATATTTGATTAACATATGAGTATTCTATAAAATGTATTGCGTTTTAATTTTATTCTGTATTAAAATGAACCAATTAACTGGCCTTAAAAGTTGGCAGCACGAAATTTTTGAAATCGATAATCCGTCAACCTAGATTTAATGACGATATTAGTTGACAGGATTCGTAGTAAAGGGGAACATATTGCGTGATAGTAGTAATTTTATCAACGTTGCATGCCAAGATTTTGAATGAGTTAGAAACGTTTATGAATCACTTACTAATGATTTGAGACTATCTAACAATACAATCCGTGGATATATAGCAATTTTTTCTGTCAATAGTTAATTTAATCCTGAATATTTTATTTTATTTCACTATTCAAGAGGTCGTGCGAACCAATTATAGAATAGGAGAAATACACACAAAAAATTACACTTTTAAATGTAAATGAACAAACAAATGAGAAATGTATGAATAACCAGCAGTAAAGAAGCGACGAAATATATCAACCATAAATCCATCTTTTTTAATTGACGCTATATTGCCAGTGAGCAATTTAAGTTACAATTGTTACAGATATTGTGAAAATGGGAATACTCTTTTATATTTGTTCGTGCAGTTTGTAAATAAAATAGATTTTTCTGTCAACAGTTTGGGTTACTATGAATTATCTTGGTAATAAGATCAGATAAGCTTTTGTTAGTTCAGATTCTGGAAATCCTATAAGAGGATATTCCCCTTGTGTTCTAAAATAAGCATATCTACGCTGTATTCCTTCCAAATTACCAATATATGTTAGGCAGTTAGGACACAAAATAAGAGAAGCATAGGTATTCTAAATTAGGGCGAACAAAGGTGGAATAAAATACTTTCAGTGGTCAATATTCTGAAAGTTGCGGGTGTTTCCGATAATAAATCCTAAAGCTTTGTAAGTCTTCGTGGCAATGTACGTGATAGAATTGTTAAAAGACAGTTATAGGTGTTATCAAAGATAACACCTATATCACGAAATGTTCCGTGTTATTATCAATAAAGTAACCAAAGTGGATAAATGATTTTTTTTGTTGGAATAAGACACTGCGTTTCTGTATATTTAAAGGTAAGTTATTTATTAAGCACCAATCCTTAACGTGAATTAAATTTTGTTGAAGTCAAGACAGTCGTCAATACTTGCAATATTGCAAAACGTACTGTCAGGCTGTCAACAATATCATTAATGAATAGGATAAAGAAGAGAGGTTCTAGAACTGATCCCTGCGGGGTACACCCGACGTAGCAGATATTTGACTAGAATTGCAGCCGCGATATACAACATGCTGGATCCTATATGAGAAGTAGGATCTTAAAAACTTCAAAAAGTCTACAGAGAAACCAAAATTAGTCAGCTTATTCAACAGAATACCTTGATCGAAAAATCAATAGATCACGTCTGCTTGGAGTCCCTCATCGATTGCATCAGTTAAGAATTCTATCATACAAAATAAGCTGGTAACAGTGAATCTGGCTTTAACAAAACCATGTTGAAACTGAAGCTATCTTAGATAATTTCCATTGGGAGGAAAATATATTGGACTTTAAGGATACATTGAACAGTTTAGAAAGTGGTTGTGCGAATATTGGGAGGCAATCACGTAGTGGGAATTTCATCGATTAGACCTAAACTTCTTTAAACAAGTTATAACATCATTAATTTAAATTAAAAATGATTTAAATAATTAATAAATTATTACAATGATTGTAAAAAAACACGATTCTCATTTTTTCTTTTTTATATTTTTGTATTTTTTCTATATATATATATACATGTCAGATAGTGGATTACTTGATTAACTTTTTAAAAAGATTTATTTAGTTTAACACTGGAGTCTACGTTGACTCTTTAGAAAAATACAATAATAATTTAGATGAGGTTTATTCGAAAGTGAGTATAAGACTGATTACAAAAAGGTTGTTGGTAATATTTATAATGTTTTGAGAACAAAGGAAACAGTGTTGCTAATTCAGCACAATCAGGATTACTTAGAATTGAAATACAATGCTCATGCAGCGTGAGCGGTTATTGAGAAGAGCTGTTACGCAGTATGTAATACGATATGTTTGAGAAGGTTAAGCCTGTCTCGATAATATTATATATCATAGTATATTTCTAATATAACAGCTTCCCCCTTATAAAAAAGTTGGTGTTTTATGCAGCAACTTTTGAAATGAATATAAAATGTATATAAAAGGTAATGGTACAATTTGGAAAAATATAAAAGATACAAAAATGTTAAATTGTAAGGTTTAAAACACAGAATATAACCTTAGCGTCTAGAATATGAGATGCAAGCACAATAAGCTTGATTCATAAAATAAAATAACATAAAAATGTTAGAGTTAAAATATAGCTTTGGCAAGAAAGCGTAAAATACAAACATACTAGGTTTGAATTGTAAAATAGGATAAAATATTCCTAAGGTTAAAATATAGCTTTACTGTGAAAGCATAAAATATAAGCATGATGGGTTTGAATGAAAATGACGTAAAAATGTTAATAAAATTGAAATTAACAAATAATAGAAAAATAATGAAATATAATGATTAAACAAATGAAATAAAATTCACTGAAGAGTCCAGCACTGAAAGTCAGTAAAAAGGCACAAAACAGTTTGTCTTTATGTAAGTTCTATGTCTCCGGCTTCGTTGTCTTCTCTTCTTAAGGTAGGTCGTCTTCGTGAAGGAAATAGGTTAGCAAATGTCCTGTAGGGTTTGCTAGGCCTCGGTGGAGATGGGGGTGATGCAGAAACTTCGATGGCTAGTCTTCGTCTTTTTGTTCTGCACTTACAAAATAGGTACAGAAATAACAGTCCAATTATTAGCACAATGATAAAATAGGTGAACCAGGATATGTGTTTTGTTATAAAGGGTTCGTTGATCAAATCATCTAAATCTCTGGAGTATTGGTCCAACTTGTGTTTGGCAACTTCGAGGTCTTCCGTATTGAGATTGTTTAATTTTAGTGGTTTAAGATTTGGAGCTCGGATTTTGTCTGGAATATGTTTACAACATTCAAATGGAATTTGGATTGGATGAGTGTCGTCTTTTACATCGGTTACTTCATTGGTACTAGCTTGAATTTTTGTGATGCCTATGAAGGCGTAACAATTTGGTTGTAATTTTACTATTGAATTTTTGTAGATGACTTCAGTTTTTGAATTTCTTTCTGGACAGTTGATGGTTGTTTGTATAGGTTCTGCGTTAATAACTAACCATGTGTTTTCGTCTATTTTTTGGACGTTGTAGCCTTGGCTGATGATAAATGACGTCTGGCAGTTTTCTGGCAGAGTTTTGAGGTTCTTGAAGAGACGGGCTTCGCATATGGCATTGTTGTCAATAGGATATGCAAATAAATTTGGACATAATTTGGTGTTGAAATAAAGTGGTTTGCATTCTTCAAGGTTCGAGATAGGTATGTACATTAATGAATCATCATCTCTCGCGATATATTTTTGAGAAGTTGATAATACATGATATAAACCAGTTCTATTATCCAAAATAGGAATAGGGTATAATTGAAATACTGAATATGTTTGAGGGTCTATTAAAGGTATGTCTAACACAAATATTAGATCCGAATTTGTTTGAAAAGCTTTTAGTTCTATAATGTCTAAGTACTGTGCAACCTTTGATAGTTTGATTGGAAGCGGTAAATTGTTCCTTTGTAGGTTTTGCGAAATTTCCTGTAGAGAATTTACTAAGTCTTTTGGATTTATAATTGACGTGTGAATTATTTTAAGCCTCGCGAAAGTGATGGAATTTTGGATGTCATTTAGGTTATCCTCGATAAATAAATAACTTGCCATAAGTTGTTCGCAGATTTCGATAAATTTCAGTTTTGCATGGACGTTTTCTATGTCTTTAGTCATGTCTAAAATTGAGGTTTCGATTTCTTTAATATCCTTATTGAAAGTTTCTTCGTCAACTTGCAATTTTTGAATAGTTGCGTTGAAATTTTTGATTACTGAAGTTGTAACGGATATTTGGTTTTTAATTAGGTTTTCGAGTTGGTGTTCGTCATTATTCAATTTGTTGATACAATCAGAATAATACTGACTGTCTTCTGCGTCTAAATTTCCGGTTATTGATTTGAAAATCGTTCCGATGCCATTTAGTATTCCTCGTTTGTATCGTTTCGTGTCAAGGTAAATTTCGTCAAATTTTGATTGTATTGATTGGGAAATTTGCGTCAATAAGCTAAGATGAGTTTTTACATCTCCTGAAAAGACGTTCATGTAATGATATGCTGGGTCGAGTGTGTTGTATAGTGTCTGTAAGATCTTGTCGTTTTTGTCGAAAGCTGTCTTAAAGGTAGATATGTTTTTGTGTACCAGTAAAGTCCATTTCTTGTGAGAAATCACAATGTCCGTGTCTTGGTGATAATATACTCCGATCGTATTGTTAATAGGTGTTATTTTAAATTGAGCAAGTGCTGATCCGATCAGCAGGAGAAACCTGAAAATAAATTTAATCTTCAGTATATGGTTTCATTCGATCAAAATTTACTTTGGTTGTTTGGTTTGTTTCGAGATTTAGTAATGTAGCGGAATTTTGAAAGATTTCTGTAATTTCAAAGGGACCGTTGAATTTATTTTGTAGTTTATTTTTTATTTGTGATTCTTTGACGTACACTTTGTCGCCAATATTATATGTGTGTCTATTTTCGGGAATGTTCTTGTCGAATCGAACTTTGGCTTTTTGTTTTTGTGCTTCTGTTCGACTTCGCGCAATTTTGTAATAATGGGATATTCGATTATTTAGGTCTCTAACGTATTTGGTGATCAGGTCTTTTTGGTTGTAAAGAGTTTCAGGTGGTCGGTTAGCTGTATGTCCGAAAATAAGCTCGTATGGCGTAAAGCCATGAGTTTTGTTTACCGAGTTATTGTAACATATCACCGCATAGGGTAATATAGTAAAGGGATGTTCGTTGGGATTTTCGGTTTTGTGTATTCTTATCATTTCTGCTAGGGTGGCATGGAATCGTTCGATAGATCCGTTGGATTGAGGATGTCCTACGCTTGAGTATGTTAGTTTTATGTCGTAAAGGGTGCAAAGGTCTTTTAATAAATTATTATCAAATTCACCGCCATAATCGCAATGAATTCTTAGTGGGGTACCATAATGCTGAAAATAAAGCAACAGGGTATTTACGACTGATTTTGCGCTCTTGTCTGGGACTGCGTAAGCTTGAGTAAATTTGGTTAACTCGTCGCGGATAGTTAATGCATAGTTTCGCGTGGGAAATTCGAATAGATCAATATTAACTCTCTCAAATGGAGTTTTAGGGGTTTCGGTAATCACTAAGGGATTGTTGAGGTTCTTGCGACAGACTTTTGTTCTTTGACATGTTTCACAATTTTTTATAAAATTTTCGACGTCTTTTGTTAAGCCTTGCCAATTATATTTATTTTTGATTCTACGTATCGTTTCATTTATTCCACGATGTAAATTATTTTTTCCGGTGTGATGCTGGTCGAGAATGATCGGACGTTGGTCTTCATCGGGAGTTCGTACTAAATTTTGACAAATAATTAGTTTTAAGTCTTTTTCTGCAAAAATAAATGATAGGATTTCGAGAATTGGAAAGTCTAAGTTATTTTCAACATGATAAGTTTTGGAAAGGTCTAATTTGTTTCGATGTTTGTACAGTGTTAGAAATAGGTGTTCTACCACAGACTCTGGGTCGAAGGGTAGAGCGATAATGTAATAGTTTCTTTGTCGGGTTGATTTACTGGAAACGATATTAATTGTGTTGTTATAAAACTCTGGGTTTTCCTCGAAAATATCTTCGATAATTTGATGGTGAAGATCTGTCAAGTTGTTTTGTTGGAAGAACGTTATGATATTTTTATTTTCTCGATCTAATAGTTGTTTATTTGTAATTTGAATTTTGGAATAATCTATTAGAGATTTGGTTTTGTAAAGTCGGGAAAATGTGTCAAATTCTCGGGCGATTTGTTCGTCGGTAATTTCGTCGTCATTGTCTGAAATTTCGTCTTCATCTGAGTCTTCGTTTGCGGCTAGAATTTTTGAATAAAATTTGGAACATTCTGAAAAGTGATTAATTTTTATTCTGGACAACGCGTCCGCGTTTTTATTGATCTTTCCGGGTTTGTATATTATTTCGTAATCGTATTCTTCGAGTTTTAAGCGCCAACGCGCTAGTCTACTACCTGGGTCTTTTATGGAAAATAACCAAGTGAGTGGTCGGTGGTCGGTGACGAGTTTGAACTTCCTTCCGAATAGATATGGCCTAAAATGCTTTACACTCCAGACCAAAGATAAAAGTTCACGCTCAATGGTTGAATACTTGGTTTCCGCGCCGCATAAAGTTCGAGATGCGTATGTGATCGGCAAATCTTTTCCTATACTTCCTTGTGAAAGTACAGAACCTATTGCAAATGCACTAGCGTCTGTAGTTAGGACAAAAGGTTCATCAAAGTTAGGGTAGATCAATATCGGGGTAGTTGTCAAAGTTTGTTTTAGGGTTTCGAATGAGTTTGTACAGTCATTGTCGAAATTAAAAGGTGTATCTTTTTGTAGCAATTTAGTCAAGGGTTTTGAAATTTTGGAAAAATTAGGAATGAAGCGTCTATAGTAGCCTGCTAGACCTAGAAAAGATTTAATTTCTTTCTGATTTTTGGGTTGAGGAAAATTTAGAATTGCTTCGACTTTGGCAGGGTTCGGTTTTACACCATCCTTTGTAATAAGATGTCCTAAATAGGCGACTTCTTTGCGAAGGAATTCGCATTTGTCTGGCTGAATTTTGAGATTGGCTTTTTGTAAACGTTTGAAGACTTCTGTTAATCGAGAAATATGTTCATGGATAGTAGGGGAGTAGATAATGATATCGTCCATATAGACGAGACAGCGTTCATTTTGGATGCCTAATAGAATATTGTCCATGACCCTCTGGAAAGTGGATGGAGCATTTTTTAGACCGAATGGCATACGTACAAATTCGTAGTGGCCATTCTCTACCGTGAAAGCTGTTTTTTGGATGTCCTTAGGATCGATTTCAATTTGGTGGAAGCCAGAGGCCAAGTCTAAAGTTGTGAAATATTGACATCTGCCTAATTGGTCTAGAAGATCAGAAATGTTGGGCAAAGGATACTTATCACCTATCGTTACTTCGTTTAATTTTCGGTAGTCAACTACGACGCGCCATTTCTGTTTACCAGAAGCGTCTAGTTTTTTGGGGACTACCCAAACTGGGGAGGACCAGGGAGAAATTGAAGGCTGGATAATGCCTTGGTCGAGCATTTTGGAAACTTGTGATTTTACTTCTTGTTTGTGAATTTGGGGGTAACGATAAGATTTAGTGAAAATTGGTTTAGAATCGTTAGTGTCTATTGAATGCTTGATTTCGTTGGTAAATGTCAAGTTGTCACCTTCTAGATAAAATATGTCTGAAAAGTCTAAACAGAGTTGAGTAATTAATTCACTCTCCTCATCGTTCAAGTGATCTAAGCGTAATTGGTTTCTTATTTCGTAATTTCTGTCTATGTATTGGGAATCCGGATTTTGAAGATTTACATTAAATATTGACCTAAATTTTTGGACGGGTTCAAGTTTAAGATTTGAAAATTTTATTGTTTTTGGAATCGCGTTAGCGTTTATTATCGTTGTCAAAAATTCACCATTGTTGTCTATTTTGACAATGGCGTTCGGTAAACGTACCTTTTCGTTTTCCTGGGCTATTAGTATAGCTTCGGTATTTTGTAAATCGCATTTAAGTTTAAAAATCTTTTCTGTGCGCGGTTCGATAGAAATTACATTTTGGTTTTTGACATTTAAATTTGGGTTTGAAATTCTAATACCTGGATTATTGTTTTCGTTAGAATTATTGTGGTTCCTGATTGATGTTACCTCAGTCACCTCGAATAGTGGTACGGTTTTAAAATTGGTAATAAGTTGATTATTTTCAAAGTCCACATGACACTTATAATATTTTAAAAAGTCTGCACCTAATAGTCCATCGAATTCTATATCTAGGTCGTGAACATAAACCTTGTATGGGTCATTTATATTGAATGGTATTAGTACAGATTCGGTGATATTAATTTTTTCATCTGTTATACCCTGTATAATTACGTTTTCAGGATATCTTTGTTTGTACCTTTCCGCTGTTTTGGTTTTAAATACAGAAATACCTGCACCTGAGTCGACAAGAATTTTGAAACGATTTGTGAAGTCTTTTATGTAAAATAGATTTTTGGAATTTACGACATTTAGTTTGTAGCGGGGTGTTTTTACATGAATTGGTTTTCCGGGAAGTTCAGGTTTGGGTCGAAACTGTCCTGGAGGTTTATCGCTTGGACTTGGCGAGAAATTTGGTCTAGTTCGTCCGTTTGCTGTGTTGGAGTACTCGTGGAATACTCCGGGCCTATGCAAAAATCCGGAGGATTAGCAGTATAATCCTCGTGCTGTTGAGATTGAGAATTAGCAGTATAATTGTCACATTGTTGGGTTCCAAAATCGTAATCATAATTGTTTTCATTAATTTCGAAATTATTTTGGTATTGGTAATTGGGAGAATAACTTGCGGAATAGTCTTCATATTGATTTGAGCTATCGTAAAATTCTTGGTTCAAATGATGCGTTTTTTGTTGATTGAACCTGTTGAAATTTGGGTTTGGCTGAATGGCAGAAGGTCTCTGCTGGTTGAAGTTTGGATTTGGCCTGATAGCTGAGGGCCTGTTCTGTTGAGAATAATTTTGTTGCTGGTTAGAGAAGTTTTGTGGTCTATGATTATATGTACTTTGGAAATGTGGCCTTGGAGGCTGTGCTTGATTAGAATAAGCATTTGTTGTGAAATTGGGAGATGGGGACTGATAATTTTGCCTTGTGCGGCATTCGTTAACATGGTGCCCATTTCTTCTGCAGAATGTGCAGAATTGATGAGAATTTGGGCGTCTTTGAACATTTTGGACAGGGTTTTTGATTGGGCCCTTAATGGAAAATTTTTGTGATTCGAAATATGACAACTGTAGTTCTCGTTTGATCCTGTTTATGGCATCTAGCATGTTGCTAGGATTACCAGCCCTAATGATTTGGCCTAATTTGGGTTCTAACCCGGTCAATAGAGTGGTCAATGTCATGTTTTCAATCAAATTTGATTGAGCCGTTTTTTCTTCAAGGGTTAGAGTTTGTTTTTGTATAGCGGCGTGCATTTTCGCGTTGTGTGTCTGCAACCTAGATACAAATACCAATGCAGTTTCGTTAGAGGATTGGCGAATCCTCTGTAGATCCTGAATTAGTGCTGTCAGGTCACGAGAATCACCAAAATGAGCTTCAAGTAAGCTTTTGATTTCTGCCCATGTAGTAGGGTTTCGGGAATTTATTAATTCTGCGGCTTTTCCGCGTAATTTATTTTTTATGTGAAGCGTTAATAAGACGCGCTGATCATCAACAGCGATACCCTGAGCGGTTATGCAAGCTGAAATAAATGTTTGCAAGAATATGGGGTTGCCGTCAAATTCGGGCACTATGGAAAATATTTCGCTTAACCTATAAGGTTCAATATTTATTGTTTCGTTCGCCGTGATTGAATTGTTTGCATTGGAATTGCTTACGTTTGTAGCCATTTTATTTATATTATTTAGATAATCGAATAACTTAAAACACCTTTTCAATTTGAGCTAGTACGCTACTGATAATTGGCAATTTTTTATTATATGTAAAACAATGTACTGTTTATTTTATAATATTTCAAAATTTAATTACAAGGATAATTGGATTAATTTAAAAAGTGTTTTTAGTTGGGAATAATGTCACTGAAATTTTATATACTAATGTGCATTTAAACAGTATAGAACATGTGGGTTTTATTTTATTTCACAGTCAAGTAAGGCGTAAACTTAACCTTTATATGATATATGATATTATGATAAAAATAATGTTAAGATAAAATTGGTATGTGATTGTAGTTAATTAGATAAATTCGCACTTGAGGAGTATATGATATTACCATAAAATAATGTTACGATAGGAACAGTGTATGATTACGGTTATTTATATAGGTCACACAAATTATAATCAAGATATTTTGTTTCAAGTTTAAATAAAATTACTATTTTAGATATTAGAACTGTATGTAGCAATGCAATGTATTTTAATAAAATATAATGTAAAATTATGTCGTTGAAAATCAATAATTGCGAGACGATTCAAAAATGACTTACCCTAAATTTTTCATTCCTCGTGGTCCAGTTGAATGCGACTTCGTGAGCTTAGCTTCACCAAAGGTCTCTCTCTGCCAGGGGAGTCACTGGGTGTTCCTTCCACAGGGTTGCCTTTGATGCCGAAGACACCAACGATGGGACGGGATGAAATTCTTACTTGCTAATTGTTGAATCGTGTTGATTTGAAATGTTGCTTTGTTGCTTGTATTTCTTGATAATTATTATTGTTTCGCTTCTGTGCGTTTGAGAATAATGTAGGTTCTTCTGAACAAAGGATTGGGATCCACCACTACAGCTAAGAAGTTCTCCTTGTTCCAGAAGCTCTTTTCGTCCGGTTAGGCACCTTTTTCAGATGGACTCCTTGTTCCCTCGGATATGTTTGCTACTGGTTAGGCTCCCGAACTGTGCGTGTTTTCAGATCCTACCGACTGCGCCAATGTTAGATAGTGGATTACTTGATTAACTTTTTAAAAAGATATATTTAGTTTAACACTGGAGTCTACGTTGACTCTTTAGAAAAATACAATAATAATTTAGATGAGGTTTATTCGAAAGTGAGTATAAGACTGATTACAAAAAGGTTGTTGGTAATATTTATAATGTTTTGAGAACAAAGGAAACAGTGTTGCTAATTCAGCACAATCAGGATTACTTAGAATTGAAATACAATGCTCATGCAGCGTGAGCGGTTATTGAGAAGAGCTGTTACGCAGTATGTAATACGATATGTTTGAGAAGGTTAAGCCTGTCTCGATAATATTATATATCATAGTATATTTCTAATATAACATACATACATACAGGGTGTCTCACCGGGAACTGAATTGATCGATATAGAGGAAAGTACGCATCAGGAAATTTTGAAAATTTAGATAATTACTAATGTCGGTGTGGCCAATCCAACTAAAATAATTACAAGCAGCTGGCACTTCCGCTTATACCGGAAGACGATACCAACTTGCTTATTTCAAACGGAACACCCTATATATTTTAGGGTTTTCGAAAAGAGCATTCTGAATTGAGAATATGTAGCATATCTTATACCTGAACCTAGCCGTTTCAGAGATATTTGACATTTTATAGAAAATTTGACAGGTGCAACAGTTTGCAAGAACCGTTATAACTTGCTTTGTGTAAAAGATCCTCATTTGCTTCTTGTCACGTAAAAAGAACACAAGGAGAACTACGTTCTACAACTGAAATAAATTCAATAGTATCATACCAAGTGTTCCGTTTTTCGCGTTACATTTTGTCAACTTCAAACCGCGAAAACTTGTTTAGGTCAAATGAAACACCCTGTATTTTTTAAATCAAGTTGTGTAAAATTGAATTCCCTTTTTTCTGATATTAGCATTATGGGAGTTAAAGTTACAACTTATTGAAATATTTGCAATTTTATGAATAGTTGTAATCATTTTATCAAAATAGCCATGATTAGAAACAATCAATCATTATCTTATATCAAAAAATGCCAGCACGTTTAAATTATACCAACGAAAACTTTTTAAATTTATTTATTATTTATGGAGGATATGATAAAGTAATATCAAGAACTTGCAGCAAGCACATTTGCTACTCGATATCCACAAAAACGCAAAATAACACTAACACTGTAACATGCGTATTAATCTAATTGAAGATATGGTAGGAACTAAGATAAGATCAATTTAAAATATGATTTCATTTTAATTTAATAATTGCTCAAAATTCCGCCATCGAACCTCGACACATTTTTCGCACCTTCGGATTAGTTCCTCATGGGTAGCTGTTCTAATTGAATCCTGTGATATGTTTTGAAATGCATTTCTTACTCTTTGCATACAATCACAGTCACAATTAACATACGGTATCCTGGGATGGGGAGGAGTAAGCGATTATTACTTAAAAAATTTAAAAGTTTTACAGAAGTGGGTACTGAAAATAATCTACAGTAAAGACATACTTTACCCTAGCAATGAGCTATTTAAACTAAGTAAGGTACTGGACATTCGTCAATTATTTTGCATGAATATACTAACAAACATATTTAAAGGAAAAATTAAAACAGAACCGAAATCACACGTCCATCAAACCAGGCAAAGAGAAAATAAAATATAAATACCACGATGTCGAAAAACTGTAGGTCAAAGGAACTGTTATTACCTAGCTCCTAGCATCTATAATATGCTTCCTGATAAATTTAAAAAAATAGAAAAATACAAAAAATTTAAAAGTGAAATTAAACAATGGCTACTAGATACACCGATACATACAATAAACAATTTAATTAACCAAAAATAGATTTACAAATACAAGCTTGAATAGACAAAGTGTTAAAATATTGGTAAACGTATATAAGTATGTATGTATATGTAATGTGTTCGTGTAATGTGTAAGTGTATAGATATATGTAGAAAACAAAACTGGAGTTACCTGATTAGTTATATTTGTTAAAGTCAACTCTAATGTAATATATGTGTGTATGTGTATCTATACATGTATATATATATATATATATATATATATATATATATGTGTGTGTGTATTTACCATATGTATAATATAACAGCACTTAAATTTAGTTTAACTCAATATAATGCTCATAGACTGGATAAAATATATTGTCAATCACGCAGAAGCATTTTTGTAAATGCTTCAGTGATTTCTCTTCTAGTTTATTTGTAAAAAATCTTCAATGGTTGTTAACTTTATTTTTAATAGTTCCCCAAATGAAATAATCCAGAACTGAAAAATCGGGCGAGCGAGGAGGCCATAAGAAAGGTCCATTATTGGCAATCCATTGATCATAAAAAGTTTCTTGTAAATAATTATTAATTAAATATGCGTTATGTAGGGGTGCACCGTCGTGCTGATAAAAAATGTTTCTATGTTCGGCGAAAGGTAAATTTTCTAAATAGTTATTATTTAAATTTTATAAGATATTCTGATATCTTTCACATAAAAAAAACAATAATTTACCTATACATATTAGCGGAAGAGAAAATTTAATTTAGCGTTTAAATTTTCCTGATAAAATTGTAATGCCGCCACTCTATCGTTTCTTATGGCACAGTAAACATTGAACTGCCAACTTTCCTGAAAGTTTCGCTCTCTGAACATATGAGGATTTAAGTCACTCCAATAATGCGAATTGTGCCTATTAAAAAGTCCATTTTTAGTAAATTTTGCTTCATCTGTCCATATAATATTTCCCAAATAAGAATCGTGACTCTCAGACCTTATTAGAATAAACTCACAAAAATTCTGTCTTCTTAGGAAATCTGTTTCTTTTAATCCTTGAACCATATGGAATGAAAATGGGTGAAACTTATGTTTTAATAAGATTCTGTGAATTGAATCCTTACATAGTCTCGATTCCAGAGCAGCTTGTCTTAATGACATCCTTGGAAATGCATGAAAATATCCTAGAATGACTATTTCAATGTTTTCGTCATCAACAATAGGCTTTCTTCTTTGCATTTTTGCCTTGACAGCCATAATTTTTAAAATTTTCTAGTATGCGTTTTACAGTGTTTGGTATCAGCGGAAGTGTCAGCTGCTTGTAATTATTTTAGTTGGATTGGCCACACCGACTTTAGTAATTATCTAAATTTTCAAAATTTTCTGATGCGTACTTTTCTCTATATCGATCGATTCAGTTCCCGGTGAGACAACCGGTATATAAACCATTTTAAAGTAGATTTCAACAGTTAAAGTGAGCCCGGATAGAATATTTAAATAACAAAAAAACACCAATAAAGCTCTCCGTGGAAGATTTTGTTTGTTTTTTTCCGAAAAATGTAAATATCTCGGACACTACTTGTTTCTCAGATTTAAAAAAAAACCATGCTTATTCAATGCAAAGAAGGTATACTTTAATATAATTTCATAAAACTGGTCATTAAAATTACAAACAAAAATTATTTAGTAAAATTATACTGTAGTTTCAATCTAGAAGAACGCGCAGGATGTTCCACACATTCTCTTCTATGTAATTGCCAATATTTTTAATTGTCCTTGTAAATTTATTACGTTTCTTGTATTTATCGGCCTTTGACTAGAATTTTATATGCTAGGACATGTACAAACATGAAGAAAACGACACTTAATGTATACAGAGATCTTTGACACGACACGTTTAACTATGACGTAATCAGAAAAACAACATGCTAAAAATATTGATCAAAACAGATAATTAGACGCCCTACCCATATCCTGCAGGATATTATGGTCGAAAGGGTTTGCGTGAACAATAAAGTAGGTGTTTTGTTGTTTGGTAATAGTTAACATCCTACTGTTTGCATATGGGGTAGATGCGCGTGAAAGCAAATTAGGTCATGTATTATTGCTGAATCAATGTAGAACTGCAATACGGCGGAAAATAATTTTAAACCGCAATGGCCGACAAACACACCGTAAATTATAAACAAAGTTGAAACAAATGTATGCAAATAATAGGCATTGCTACCTTTGTGCTTCATCGCAAACAACAGATGGAGAGAGTCGTTCTATAATCTACATCAGCTCATATCGACTGACTCTAGCTATAGTGATTTACAAACTAAAATGCGAAAGTTTATTTAAATTTATCTGAAATAACTGTATTAAAAATACATATTATACAGTATGGAAGAGTATCTCAATTATTGTGCATATTTATAAAAAATCTCGAGACACGTCGATTTTGAATTCTGAAATGACATGCTGCAACGTTTAAATTTCAACCCTAAATTGAACCCCCTTCGAGTGGCAGTTGAAACCTCTAAATTTTTAAATGGGAAGTAGGGACTTGTGATACCTCATTTGAAAGGTTTTTTTCATTCTCTGTTCAAAAATGCCATGGTTTTAATATTTATTGCAAAGATTAACGGTCTGCTTGACGAAACAACAACAACAAACGCTACAACAAACGAATAACGTAAAAACTTCCAAGTGTTTTGTTCTTGCAGGCTAGCAAAAACAATTTCAGTATTCTTTTTCAATATATCAAATAAAAAGGAGACAAAAAAATTCACATATCTTACATCATACGCAAGTGTCTTAAGCGCATTGAAAGTACCAGACACAACTTTTTGTTTACTGTAGTACAGTGCTTGATTAGTTAGAAATGATAAAAAAAGAGAAACGTAGTACATTTTCTCTCTCTATTTTTGAATTCTTTGATATTTTAAAAACCTATCTAATTGTGCAAAATATAAATATCTTCGCTGTATCTGAAACTTGGCTTAATCCCAGTATTAATGATTATAATGTATCTATTCTGGGTTACACTCTGGAACGCGCGGATAGGGATGGCAGAGGCGAGGGATTGGGATGATTTATAAAAAATGATATTAAATATTCTGTAGTCGTCAAGGACATTAATAATGTTCTTGAGCAGCTGTGGATTGCCACTAAAATTTTAGGTAAAAACTATGCTTTTAGTGTACTTTACCGCCCTCCAAAATCAAATGCTATGGATGCTCTTGAACAATTAGAAAATATCTTGTCAAGTGTTTTGCCCGCCTGTGATTCCATACTGTTTGCCGGAGACATTAACATTGACTTACTTTCGAATAGTCATTCTGTCCAACTATTTAATCGTCTTTTAACACATCTCGTAAATGAGCCGGCAAGAGTAGCTGACCAAACGCAAACTCTTATTGATATTATCTGCACATCAGATCCTGACATTGTTAAGAACTGTAAAGTGCTTGATTTACCTGGAATTTCTGATCATTTTGTCATTACTTGTGATATCACTAAAATTAGATATAAATCTGTTACTAAATATGTTATATATCGATTTTGACTTAGATACTTTTTGCAATGACCTAAATACGATTAACTGGGATCACATATATTCCCTGCAAGACGTCAACAGGCAAGTCAATTTCTTCAACTCTAATTTGTTATACTTATTTAATGTTCATGCACCATTACATAGAGTTAGGGTTATTAAGCCCCATTCTCCTTGGCTTACTGAGACCATAAAAGATATGATCAAACTTAAAAATAATTATTTTAAAAAATTGCAACGTTCCAAATCTCTTAATGAACTATTATAAGGAAATTCGTAATTATATCACAAGTGCTATTAAGAGAGAAAAGAAAGCTTACATTCAATATGTTATACGTCAAAAAAACAACAAAATTGTATGGAACACTTTAAGGTCCCTAAATGTTATAAACAATAGAGAAATAACATATTTACCACATAATATCAATGATGCTAATTTAATAAATATACATTTCAATAGTATTACTCATGTTAGCAAACTTCAATATCAATTAAATTTACTTGATAAATATTCCAGACCCAGTGTCAGTAACAACATCTTTAAATTCTTTAATGTAGAATCACATGAGGTATCCAAAACAATTAATCGACTAAAAAGCAACTCCGTAGGAACTGACAATATCTCGTTAAAAATGATAAAACTAATATCTAAATATTTACTTAACCACATCACATTTATTCTTAACACTGCGATCGATACGAATGTTTTTCCTTTCTCTTGGAAACATGCTTATATTTTGGCCCTTGCCAAAATTTCTTCTCCCACTGAAGTCTCACATCTTAGGCCTACTAGTATCCTGCCCACTATGTCTAAAATACTTGAATATCTTATGAAGGAGCAAATTTCCGCCTATGTTTTCGCTAACAAAATTTTACCTAGCATTCAGTCAGGGTTTCGTGACCTACACAGCACAGTACATTTTAAAAAGCTAATGCCATAATTATAATTAAACAGAGTAAATTATATTTTATACATACCTGTGGTATTATTTCGTATAAATTCTTCGTCATCGACATCATCAGTGTAGTCGGCATGGTCGTCTTCGTCTTCTGAATGGTATTTCCTTGGGGGCACTAGTCGTTGTCCTCGTGAAGGTAAAGGAGTGTATAAGATTAGCATTAAACAAACAATGGAGAGTTTCATCTCCAGAGGCTGTAATAATCCTCCAAGTCGGCGTCGTCATCAGCTAACATTGTATTTCTGAGAAAGAAAAAATAGTTCATTTGGATTTGACAAAATAAGTAGACTTTAGACACATAATGTGTTTTATAAATTGGCATGGAAAACGTAGCAGCATATACAACAAGTCAAATGATGACAAAAACCTCCTCCCCAAAGAGAGATACAGCCTTTTAATGGCTGAGAATGTTTGTATTAAACATTTCGATACCGTTTAAAATAAAATAACGAAGCTTTGTACGGCCACAAAACCTTTTAGGCTTAATAATATTATGGTCGCAATCATAAAACTGAGAACGCGGGGGAGTAAATATGATCCCAACTTTTTTGTTGTATTTCTTTTTAGTTATTGATACAAAATCATAAAATTTTAGAATTTTTTACGAGGAAATTATATCCATATGCTACAGGCGCTTTAGCTGTAAAATTAACCTCTGTGTGTAGTAGAAGAGTACAGTTCTAACAGTATGGACACTATTATATTAGGCGATTTTAATATAGATATGTCAATTGATACATTTTACTCAAAACAGTTAGCAAAAATCTTGATAGAAACTTGATGAACTTACACAAATAATAAATGAACCAACCAGAATTACAAAAACCAGTGCAACAAAAATTGATCTATTAATAACCAATCAGGACAATATATCATTTAAGGTAAACCATATTCCAAAAATAACAGACCATGCCTATATAATAATAAATTTGCAAGTGTCAGATATTGAAATAGGCAACACTAAACGATTATTGAGAAGTTTTAAAAACTATGATCAAAAGATATTTCAGAACAAACTATTGAGTACTGAATGGAATAATAATATCATAGATTCCAATAGGTTAGCAGAAAATTTAATTAACAATATTACAACCTGGTTAGATGAAGTTTGCCCCATTAAAGAAATAATAGTACCAACGAAATATGGAGACAAAAAATTGATTACAGAAAAAATTATACTGGCAATGAAAGAACGAGACAACAAATATGAAGCAGCTAGAATAACAAATAGTGAAGAGGACTGGAATACATTTATAGAGAAAATAGGAACAAAGTTACATCGATGATAAAAAAGCAAAAGCAAAATTATTATGAACAAAAAATAGATGAATGTAAAAATAATGCAAAGATAATGTGGAAAACATTAAATCAAATTTGCAAGACGAAGGGTCATAGCACATCACAATATATTAAATTTAATGAGTTAGAGATAGCTGAAAATTTTAATGCGTATTTTAGTGATAGTATATCAGATGTTATTCAAAATATACCAAAATATAACATGTATGAAACACCAGAACACAAAAGACAGGATAGATTTGAAGAATTTAAAAAAATAGAAATGAGTGATCTAGGAAAAATTATTTCTTCACTGCCTAATAAAATAGGCAGTGATGGAATATCAGCAAAAATTATTAAAACATCATTTGAAGTTATCGGTAACAGATTTTTTGATGTAATGAACAACTCTTTGCAAACGGGAGTTTTTCCTAATAAATGGAAGAGTTCTCTTGTAACGCCAATTCCTAAAGTGGTTAATACGGTATTAAGTGAACAACACAGGCCCATAAACTCATTACCAGTATGTGAAAAAATCTTGGAATTGAACTAATGAGCTATTGTCAAAAAAATAGTATAATAATACCAGTACAGTCAGGATTCAGAGAGGGACACTCATGTGAGTGTGCACTACAAAGCATATTAGAAGATTGGGTAAATGCAATTGATGCCGATAATATTATAGTGGCTGTATTTTTAGATTTTAAAAGGGCCTTCGAGACAATAGATCGAGGTCTACTCCTATTAAAATTAAAAGAAATTGGGATTTGCGGAACAGTGCATCATTGGTTTTCATCCTATTTAAATGAACGAAGACAAAGAACAAAGTTTGGTGTAAGTGTATCTAGTGAAAAAGAGACAGAACATGGAATACCGCAGGGATCTGTTCTAGGACCAATATTATTTATCATTTTTATAAATGATACTATGCGATCAATAACGAATCTATCTAAGTAAATGTACATTACATTACATACATTAAGTCGAGAATAGTGAACTACCTAGAAAAGTACAAATTATTATCCCGTTCCCAATTTGGTTTCAGAAAAGGTAAAAACACTCAAGATGCTATCGCTTTCCTAGTAAGTAAAATATACCAGGCTTTAGATAATAATAATAAAAACTTAGCTGTATTTATTGATCTAGCTAAGGCCTTCGACACAGTAAGCCAGACTGAATTATTGTCGACACTTGAAAATCTGGGTGTCAGAAATAATAGTAAACAACTCTTAAAATCATATTTAACAGACAGAATACAATACACGGAAATAAATTCCGCGAGAAGTAGTCCTGAAACAGTTGAGTATGGAGTGCCACAAGGAACAGTTTTGGGACCCATATTATTTATAGTATATATCAACTCTCTATTTGATTTACAAACTTCTGGCTCGACAGTAAGCTATGCTGATGACATCGCAATCTTTTATACAGCGCCTAACTGGAAAGATCTGAAAATTAAAGCGGAAAATGATTTGAAGAGCATAAAACAATACTTCGGCAGCAAGCTATTAACACTAAACTCAACCAAAACAAAATACTTACCTTTTTATTTATATGAAACATCCGCCCCGACATATAATGAACTTAGTATCGACGATAATTTCAAGGTAGCATCTACAACTGAAATAAAATATCTGGGGATAATGATTGACTCAAAACTAAAATGGGATGCACAGGTGAATTATGTATCAAATAAATTAAGAAAACTTACGTACAGATTTAAATGTTTAAGTGAAATTCTAGATTATAAGCAAATAAAAATATTGTACCATTCACTTGTCGAGTCTCATTTAAAATACGGAATTCTTGGTTGGGGAGGAGTACTGGACACACACTTAAAAAATTTAGAAGTTTTACAAAAAAGAATATTAAAAATTATGTTAGATAAAGAACGTACTTATCCCTCAGATATCCTTTTCAAAAACACCAATGTAATGGACATTAGGCCTTTAAACCTTTAAGATAGAGAATCTATAGATGTACAATTTTTATAATAGGTGTTGTTACCGTTTTGGGCCATAAAAACTTAGTTAATCGCGAATCCGCGATTTCCGCGACCTTCCGAAGCGATTTTCATGAATTCCTCCAGGTGTATCGTGGCGTAACTACTAACTGTTATTCAGGACGTCCAAATAAAGACAATAAAAAAAATCATTTCGTAGAGCACGAATTTGGTAGCAAAAGTCTAAAACGCCTGGATTAATAACCTAATCAGCAATTTCGAAAATGCTAGGTTAATATTTGTCGCTATTGTGGACTAAAACGGGGAGGAGCACAGAGGAAATCTTTTCCTTCATGGGGATAACTTGAAGGAATTCAAAGAATTTCGTGGATGAGAACTACTGATATGTTTTCCAATTCCAATTGCCAAGAAAGATGAAAACCTAGTCGCTACGATTATTTTGAACGAATGTTCATAATAAGGTAATAAGTTACATATCTCGTCAGAGTTTTCATTGTGCATATTAAAAACCCTACTTCTTATAAACGTAGCTTCATTTCTGAAGATAATTACTGACAAAAATGTGAGGTTCTGAGTATACACGACTAAAAGTTGTTCACAAAATTAAATACTAAAGGGCTTCTCTTCTGGATAAATGTCCTGGATTTGTCGACAATGGTAGGATATAACTAATGTCGTTTTTGCAATTTTTCTAATTTCTGAATACGATGTGGGTTTGCATCGCCAGTCGCTTGTACTGATTGTTGAGCTTTGACTGAGAATATTCGAAATTTTTTGTAATTTTTACTATTTTATCCGTTCTTCGTCTATAGTTCTGGATTGAAAACCGCTACACTTACGTGAATCTCGGTCACTACAAATAAATAAGTTGTAACTTGGCAAGTTCCTTTGAGGATATTTTTTTGTTAATTTTTTCTTATTACAGCAACTTATGTGCTTCCATGGCAGCATCCATGTAAACTTAACGTAAACATCAACGTACTCAGAAGACATATACAATCGCATTCTTAGTAATACTTTTACACTCTGTATAATGCAACTTAAAGTTTTAACAAAATTTGACACGTCTATGAATTATTCTGGAAGTTCAAACATTTCATAGCACACTTTATATTTCACTAAATATTGTAGTAATATTATGTATTTTTTTTATTTGTTATTCGAGTATAGTTGCTTAGGAAACAGTTTAAAGAAGAACTTAACATTTTCCATCTACTCCAACTACTCCATCTTTGCTGGCGCCGCATTGAATTGTTATCTCTTTTGCTGGATCATAGTAAACCAAAATAAGTGTTAGGTTAACTAGTATTTTGACAGTTCTGAATGCTTCTTCTCGCTCTTCTTTCCAAGACCAGTTTGCATTGTTTTTTGTTAATTTTTACTTTTACCTCTTGCTTGTTTTTAGGTGGTTGCATGCTTTCAATTCCTTGTACTTTCATTGGGTCAATTTTAAGTTCATCTGATGAGAAAATGTATCCTAAGTATCTAACTTCTTTTAATCTTAGTTTCATTGTTTTCCTGTTAAATATGAAGATTTGTTCTCTGGTTCTTATTAAAAGTTTTTCTAAATTTTCATCATGATTCTTGATAGCTTCTTCTTCCGTTTTACCTTTTCCAATAATCAATATGTCGTCTGCTATTATTTCAATCCCATTTAAGTCATAAAATATTTCGTGTAATCTTCTTTGGAATTCTTCTGTTGCTGTGCAAATTCCAAATGGTAACCTTAACCATCGATATCTTTCAAAATCTGCCCAGAATATTGTAATTTTGGAACTTTTTCTTCTAATTTTATGTTCCAAAGTCCTTCTTTTGTGTGTAGCAGAGAAAATATTTTTGCATCGACGAGGTTTGGTGCAATCTCTTCTACAGTTGGTATTTGACATTCTAGTTCTTTCAACTTCTCTTTCAGTTCTTCTCTGTAGCAAATTGGTATTGGTATTGATATTGCTTGACTGGTGTAATTTGCTTGTTCATTTCTAACTTGTATTCCCGTTTTAAACATCCTATGCCATTAAATACATCGTCATATTTTGTGATAATGTCGCTTCTTTTTTGATCAACGTTCAGTATATCGGCTTTAATTTCTATAAGTTCAAGTTTTTGACACGCTTCTGCTGATATTAGTGCATGGCCTTCTGCTTGAGCAATTTGAAATGTTAGATCTTGTGCTTTTCCTTTGTATTGACACTTAAATTTTGTTTGTCCAAGATGTGTGATTATTTCGTTTCCATAGTATTTTAATTTTACATTAGTACGTTTTAGTTTGGGTTTGCTTGCTACAATTTATTTTAAATGTTTTAGGCTCATTACATTTACTGATGCTCCGATATCCAAATTACATTTAAGTACTTTTTTTGCAGTACGCTTCTTCTGATTCTGTTTCAGATTTAAATGTATAATCTTCTTCTACTTCATTTATTGACTTAATGTTTTGTTTGCAGACTCTTGCGAAATGGTTCATCATTCCACATTTCGAACATTTTTCACCCCATTCAGGAAAGTATTGCTTATGATGCTTATGAAATGTTCCACAGTATTTACATTTTTCATTTGTTCTTTTTTTATTCATTGCTTTTAGTTTGCCATTGCCTTTTGAAGTGCTTGGCTTATTTATGTAACTTTCTTTTGCTTTTATATGCTTGTTTTGTTTACGACTGCTTGAATATTGCTTTATTTTGTATACATCGCTTTCTCTTATGTCCTTTTCATTGTTTTCTAAGTCATTTAATGGCTTTTCTGACAATTCTTTTGCTTTACACTTTTCTATTATGTTGCTTGCTCTATATTAAGCAGCGATATTACGAACTGTCTTTATGATGTAATATAAATAAGTAAAACAGTGTTTACAAAAATGACTTACCTAATTATTCAATAAAAAAATAATGATCTACAAAACTGTATATGTGCGATCAACAGTGACAGCACAAAAGTACAACTTTTTTTTTCAAGATGTTTTTAGACGAACGCATGATATTGATGGAGAATATTTCCATGATATTAAGGAATATAACACTATTGATTCGTGAAGCTTTTATAACCATGATTTAATTTTATTGACTTAATTGCTGAACCGGCTAAATCCTTAGCCTCTGTTATGAGGCGGTCTGGCGAACTTCCAAGTGGAATAATTACCGGCTACAAAATTAGCCGACAGAATCGACTAAGTCGCGCCACTGTACTCTCTCTCCACCGCCATATATGTAGAGAAACCTTTTTCAGAAAACCGACAATCTAAAACCATCCTCATTTTATAAGCTACATTTTTTTCACCAAAATCAATATTTATGTCGATTTCTTAAAATAGTAACAAATTTTTGTTTTTTGAAAAGTTCTAAATAACTTAGAAACCAAATTTCTGCAACGCAAGTACTTTAAACGGCAAAAAAAATGTTGCACATAGGTAGAGATATATGATAACGAAAAACAGTATTTAACATTTTTTTGGTTATAATTAGCAAATAACGATAATAAAACAGGGGCATTAAAAAAATTATTCGATTTCTAATTTTTTATCCTAGAGGAACAATACTTAAGGCTTATTTCCTTAACTTAATTTGGACGTCAAAATACATAAGAATCAGTAATAAAATAATTAATTCACATCAATTCTACTGTGCCATGTCTATTAAAAAATTAGGAAAATTTGGAATGCAATGAATAAAAAGCATAACTTTTTAATCTTGGACATCTAAAAATCATGCAGAAGCATGTACAGGAAAAAAAATGTGGGGAAGGATTTAAGCGCGATTTTTATAATATTTTTATCTTCTTGTACATAAAATATAATCTCTAGCTCATGCCCAAATATTAAAGCAAGAATTAGTTTAATTAAATTATGTCGATTAATTCATCATTTGTGTCATGCTAATCATTCTTATTTATTTGTAAAATTTCTAGTTTAGATTTATTTTCACTTAAAGGTGAATATCTGAATGTTATTTCGTTTATATAAAGCAGCTATATAAGAACAGATAACGAGCAACACTGGAACAAATTTAAAGTAAATAGGAACATGGTAGTAATGTTCATTAGACAACAAAAACAAACATATTATCAGAGAAAAATTGATGAAGTTAAAAGAAGCTCAAATGAAATGTGGAAGACATTAAAACTGCTTTTAAATGAAAAAAGAAATGATAACGATAATGGAATAATTTTTAATAACGTACTAATAACAGAAAATAAAATAATCGCTGAGAAATTTAATAGGTTCTTTCTCTAAAGTGTAGAACAAATTACTGTAAATTTAAATCCAAATAACTATTAAGACACAATATTGAATAACATGGAGAAGACCAATTGTAAACTGAAACAGTTCAAATTACTTGAAATAAAAAATGTATAAAACATCATGAAACACATAGAAAATAAACCCAGTAGTATAGATGGAATAAATGTACACATTTTGAAATTATCATTTGAAGCAATAGGCAACCAATTTTTACAAGTTATAAACACCATCTTAGAAATAGGTACATTCCCAGATACTTGGAAGACATGAACAGTAATATCTACAGAAAATAAAAATAAAACAATTCAGTGTGAGGAGCATAGACCCATAAATACGATACCAGTTTATGAAAGACTACTGAAATTATCTGCTAATGAAATAGTAGAATATATAAAAACCAACAACCTACTATCGAAATATCAAGCTAGATTTAGAAAAATAAATTCGTGCGACACTGCCTTACAAACAGCATTGTAAGTTGGCATGATGCCTTAAATGAGAAACAGATCATTGTGGCAGTTTTCTTAGACTTCCGTGGAGCTTTTGAGACAATAGAGACAATTATTACTATTAAAGTTAAAAAAATACAGATTAAGACATAATATTATGAAATGGGTGACCAGTTATTTAAAAAGTACAACATAAACTACCGAGTATAAAAATGATACAATATTCGGTGTATCGCAAGGAACCGTTGTGGGCCCTAATTTATATGTTCTGTACATAAATGACATCATGAAGTACGTTAAAAAATGCAGCATACAACTATTCGCTGACGACATATTGATATACTTGACTGAGAATGTAGACTCGATTATAAACATAATAGCGAGCTTAGAGAAATAGAAAAATGGTTGGACCTGAATAGCCTTAGCTGAAATACAGATAAAACCAAGTTTATGACAATTAATAGTAAATACAGCAGTGTAATCACAGTTAATAA
Organism: Leptura quadrifasciata; assembly: GCA_963675555.1. Lineage (NCBI taxonomy): Eukaryota > Metazoa > Arthropoda > Insecta > Coleoptera > Cerambycidae > Leptura > Leptura quadrifasciata. The sequence continues at coordinate 7,207,848 of OY776675.1, forward strand.
CCAAGCAGTAACAATGGTACAAAAATTGAGCAAGTCAACGAATTCAAGTCTGGCCAATGGCGTGGGTTAAGGCGCGAGGTGGCAATCGCGATTAATCACACGGGTATTGCGCCACCGGGTTCGAATCCCGGCTCCGGCACTGTCAGAGGAAATGGTTATATGTCCGCGTTTTTTCAATGTGTAACCCCCATCCGCACAAGCCTCTGGCTTCTGGAATTGGGGGGTTGTCTAATTTATGTGGTGTTTATTTATATATTTAGTTATTAAATATTTAGGTGTAATTATTGAGGGTCATTTAACGTTCTTCGGACATGCTCTTTATATTACCAAAAAATATCTAAAAAAGTTAATTTGATGGGACGTATAGGATAAGATCTGAGTACATGGATGAAAATAACTATATATAAAACAATAATTTTACCTCATTTCAACTTCTGCTCAACAACACTTTTTCTACTTAGTAATGCTGAAATAAGTATGCTACAGAAAAAACAAAACTAAGCATTACAGATTATTTTAAACAGTAACAAATATACAAACATAAAACTAATACTTGATGCTACGAAGTTACTGGGAACGAAGCAAATCATAACTTTAAATACAATGAGTTTTATTTACAAAATGTTACGTGAGTTAGTGCCAAAACATTTAACAGAAAATTTACCTTCATAAGGAACGTTCCTGAATACGATACAAGATCAAGAGAAAATATATATATTATATCCCAATAGTAGAGGATATAGCCATTCTACAATGGATTTTAGCAATATAACGAACTATCAACTTCTGTAAGAAATTGTGGAAACATGTTATTTAAAAATGCTTGTTACAAGTATGTTGAATCAAATGTCACTATTTATTATGTAAGTTTATACACATAATTAATTTCATTGATATAATTAATTTCATTAATATAAAATAATGTAAAAAAACGTATGAATCTAGCTTATGCTATTAATAAAGTATTTTATTTAAATGTTCTAATATCTCTAACCAATCTTACGTCTTGGAGGCATCTGATGACAAACGGTAATGTCAGCGGTTTATCTCATTAGATTGCTCTATTTTATATGGGAGGTATAATTTAAATATATATATATCATTAAAAATGTATATATCATTAAAAAATTAATAGACTAATCCCTGGATTATTGTATGACTGATGGTCGAGAGGTGAGCGCACTTGCACATTCCACAGAGAATATAACATCCCTATGATTAGGGATTATATAATAGAAACAGCCCAAAAATTTTTTAAATTTAAAATCCACAAATCTCCACTTACCACACACATGGTAGATACAAGGGCACATCATAATGTTGAACATACGCACAAGTTCATACATGAAAATCTACCGATTTATTCGGAAAGATGACAATAATTTTTAAACGTATAATTTGGCGAAGTAGTGCAACATCATTATGACAAATAGAAAACTTGTAAATAAATCAAAAATTTGTATATAATGTATGTATATATTGCAAATAAAACCTCGCCTATTTTCAAATTTGAATTGAAATTTAACTAAAAATTGATTTTCACACACACAATCGGTGTGTTTTTAAAATGTAAATAGTTATTTCGTTTAACAGGTTTATTCTTTCTTTAAGTTTCCTGTAAATTATCCTTAAAAAAAATACTCTCAGTTAAAATATTAAATAATTTTCATTTTTAAAACCCTCTGGGTAAATTCGAGTTTAATTTGCTTGAACATTGTTTGAAGAGCAATAAAATAATATTTATTTTAATTTATATTGTAATATCGTATTTTGGCACAACATCGGCCCCCCGTCCCGATTCAGATTCATTGCATTTATGCAATTTGTAACGCGTCGGGTGTTTATATATAATTGTAAAAACTGAATGATATAAATGATATAAATACAATATAAAAAATGACATGTACATAAAAGTTAATAAAGATTTTTAAATTGTAAATTGTATTGCCTCTCACCCAAAAGTTCCGGGTTCGATCCCCGGTCGTGGCAGTGGAAAATACTGTGAGAGGGATTTTCCACTATACACGGATATTGGGTGTGTGTCTCTTGTCTCTAAATGTGTAGCCCCCTCCCACACAAGGCTCTTCATAGCCTTCCGGGATAAAGGGGGTTGTTATTACCTGTGGTGTACTATTATTATTATCATTCAGGAGCTTAATGATATAGGTCAAGTTCTTGTTTTGAACGTTTTAGTCTCATTTAAACTCCTATTTAATAATGAATTCTTTTGACACGAAAATAATAAGTATGTGTAACATTTTATATTTTAGATCTCCTATGTAATGGCATGGTTGAGAGATTCCATAGAAACTTGATGACTACATTATTAGCCAGCGCTAATGCAATTCACTGTTATGACAAATTGCCAATTATTTTATTGGGTTTTGCCTAAAGAGGGCTTACTTTGTCCATCTATAGTGCTTGTTTACGGCCAGACCTTGCATCTCCGTGGCAATTATTTTATCAAATCACAGATCAACACTGAGGTGTCGCGCTTCATCACTAAATTACAAACTTATTTCGATAATTTACATTTTAGATACCCTAGACCAAATTTCGCTAACAAAAATTGCGTTAGTCCTGACATCTCATCTTGTAAATGTAATTTCATACGCCAGGATAGATTTTTTCATAGTTTCGCATACAACAAAATTACTACAGTCCTTAAACGTGAGAAGCGCTTCACCACCAAGGATTTCGTAGTGAATATATAATCCTTCGGAGGGGATGTAAAGCAATCGATCTCTTGTCAATTAAATGTTAGGCAAGTAAAAGATATCTGTTCCTCGACTGAGAAAAGGTTAGGCAAAATTCCTGGTCGGGGGTAGCTCATCTCTAGACATCGGTGATAGGCCTTAGTAGTGGAAATAGACCGACGTTAAATAAATGTATAAAAGAAATTTAAAGAAAACAATAATCTTTCATTTCTTTCCCTTCGTGCGGTAGATAGTGCAAGCTTTCTCTCATTAAGGCAATAAACTGTTAAGTTTCAAGTATCTAGGTCGTCTGAAATGGCCAGAATTTTTGTATATACATAGATACATTTAATTTTATAATTAGTATAGATAGATAAACACTCTATACAAAATAAATAGTCCTTTACAATCCTTGCAGAAAATGGCCCTTTGATAAATTAGGTGATACTATTGTAATAATTCTTTTCGTATAGATTAAAAGTCCCAATGACAATTTGACAGGTGCAACGGTTTGCAAGAACCGTTATAACATTCTTCGTGTAAAAGATCCTCATTTGCTTCTTGTCACGTAAAAAGAACACAAGGAGAACTACGTTCTGCAACTGAAATAAATTCAATAATGTCATACCAAGTGTTCCGTTTTTCGCGTTACATTTTGTCAACTTCAAACCGCGAAAACTTGTTTAGGTCAAACGGAACACCCTGTATTTTTTTACGTCAAGTTGTGTAAAATTGAATTCCCTTTTTTCTGATATTAGCATTGTGGGGGTTAAAGTTACAACTTTGTGAAATATTTGCGATTTTATTAGAAATTCATGAATTGTTGTAATCATTTTATCAAAATAGCCATGATTAGAAACAATCAGTCATTATCTTATGTCAAAAAATGCCAGCACGTTTAAATTGTACCAACGAAAACTTTTTAAATTTGTTTATTATTTATGGAGAATGTGATAAAGTAATATCAAGAACTTGCAGCACATTTGCTACTCAAATGTTCTATAAAATGTCAAACGGCTAGGTTTAGGTATAGGATATGTTACATATTTTCGACTCAGAATTTTATGCCCTTGTCGAAACCCCTAAAATATATAGGGTGTTCCATTTGAAATAAGCAAGTTGGTATCGACTTCCGGTATAAGCGGAAGTGCCAGCTGCTTGTAATTATTTTAGTTGGATTGGCCACACCGACGTTAGTAATTATCTAAATTTTCAAAATTTCCTGATGCTTACTTTTCTCTATATCGATCGATTCAGTTCCCGGTGAGACACCCTGTATGTATTCTATTGAAATCTGAAAATTAATAAAACAATCTGAAAGAATACTCATAGCTTAATCGAATTCTAATAAATATTTTTTCACTGTCGCACTTTTTCTTTTCATCTTAAGAATTGTCCGTTTCTGAGTTTCCTGACTTGCCGCCTATATCACAAGGTACAATTAGCAAAATTGAACAGCAGCTTAGCGAAAATGGACATGTACGGCAGATAAAAAAAGAAACTTCCAATGCAATGAGTAATGATGCCAAATTAAATATACTGCTTGAGTTTAGAGAAAACCCAGTATAATTGGAAACCATGTCATTGGAAACCAATTTGAATGGAGATAATTATTTAGCTCTACTCCAAAATAATTTAGTGCCAACTTTGGCAAAACTATGTCCTACTCAAGCAGACCCACAAATTTCAGCGGATATAATATGGTTCCACCAGGATGGAGCACCACCACATTACCGAATCGATCGATGTTCGGCAATACTTCGATTTAACATTTCCAAATCGGTGGATAGGGAGGCGAAGATCGCTAGAATGGCCAGCACGTTCCTCTGATCTTACACCCTTAGCTTTCTTTCTATGGGGATATGTGAAAAGTATGGTATACAAAACTAAGCCACGCGATATAGCTGACTTAAGAAGAAGAATAACGAATGTGGTTAGGTCGGTCACGCCTCGGATGCTGGAAAACGTTAGAAGGCATTTTTATTTACAATTAGGATGCTGCCAAGACATTCAAGGAACTCATCTTGAACATTTACCATATTGAAATTAAGTGTTTTTTTAGTTTACTGTTGTAAATTATGTATGAGTTATTTATTTTACCGTTAATTATATACACAATAATAATTGAAATACAGAATTTATTCCATTTAGATGTAGCTGTATCACATGCTACAATTCCAGTCAGTTTGGCACAGGACCATTTTTCTTTAAGATTGTACAGGGTCATTCGTAATCTTGTATCATATAATCGAATAATATAGATCATTTAGGCATTTATAATATGGTTAGGCGTACTTCCTTTTGTTTTAAAAGCATAATGAAACTGCTGCATACTAGACTTTCCATGTTAGCAAAATAATATAGTAAGAAAAAAGATTTTTATGTCTTTAATAATAACCTCATAATATATTTTATGTACCACAAGAAAATATTAACCAGGTATTCATTAGTATACGAATTAGTTTTTTAAGTAATGATCATGTGTTAGTATAATTAGATACTGGAGTTTGATAAACACAATTAGGAAACCTGCTGTTTCTTGTTGAAAATGTCAAAATAAGAAAGTAATAAGACAATTAAAACAATGGAAAAAAGAAATTAGAGAAATTCTCGATTTAATTTATTCATAATTTGCTCATTATATACTAATAATTTAATAATAATAAATAAACTTTTGTGTTTTACGACATGCAGTGAGGCTACATAGCATGACAATTATTAAACCGTGTTTTTTGTTTTGTGGATGGTGTGCCGCCTTGTTTACTAGATTTTTATGAGTGACATAGTAACTTATTACATTTCAATAAATAATATTTTTTTAGTTAATTGTAGAAATATCTTAACAAATTAGTCATTTCCTAAAATAATCATATATGTATAAAAATATTCCTTTTTTATTCAAGACATCAAATAAGATTGTAGTTCATTACAATAATACACTGATCTTATTCTCCGGCAACGATCGATATAACTCCAGGTTATAATACGTCAAATTACATGAAAATTTTTCTGTTCACCGATTCATTCACAGCTGAGGTTAAGATCAATAAATGAGATTAAATACTTACTTTACTTTTATGAATAGTAAATTAATATTAACAACACGATATCACTAACACAAAAACATATAAACACGAAGGCGACGTATATTATACGGCGTCGCGACGACTTAGGTTGCGTGGCGCCGCCGTTGGACGCCCTCAGCTTCATCGGGTCATCACGCAATCGCCTACAGAAGATAGACCGAATTGGGGTATAATAATATTTTGCGGTCGGTTTTGCTAAGTGAATTTTTTAAGCAAAAATTAACCACTTTTTTCAATTATTTTCTTAAAACGCGTACTACTTTGACATAACTGATAATGTTGCATGTCAACAAAATATACTATAATTATTAACGATATGTTAATAGGTGTGTTCAATAGAAAATATTCCTGTCTAATAACGAATTCGATTATAAATATATAAAATTAATCGCGTAAATCAGACAACACCCAACCCCAAATTTAAATTTGCCAGGAAGGAAATTTACATTTTTGAAAAAAGGGGAAAGACAATTGCATGCAACATTGTCATCTGCAAAAATTGGCGTTTGAGTCCAGGATAGTAAAGATCTGCCGTACTGAATAACACAAGTACTTAAAATTTGTAATTAATTGCAGAAAGTATGTAAGTCCCAACAAAACTCCACTCGTACTGGTACTTAAACTTTTAAATATTGCTCTTGGTACTTGTACTTAAATGTTTAATTTTTATTTTAAGTATTTTTTATAATAAGTGTATAAATTCATGTATGTTTTCTTGCCAACTATTTTAATTACATGCTAAATATTATTATATCGTCATATTTTTCCACTTTATAAATTTTTCACACGGGGCGAGAGTAGGTGCGTCTTTACTATGTACATACTTCGGTATGCGATGTAAAGCAACGACAGGCGCAGTTAGTACTTGGATGGGTGACCATTCCAACGGAAACCGCGTCCTCGCCTCACACATCTTCCAGCGGCTTGTAGATCAGTGTATGCGCGGAAGCTATACAACCTTAGGCGAGGGTTGTATAGGAGATATACCATCCTTCGGAGGGGATGTAAAGCCGTCGGTCCCTTGTCTATTAAATGTTAGGCAAGTAAAAGATCCCTACTCTTCTTAAGGGAAGAGGTTGGGGGTAGCTCGTCTACAGGCGTCGGTGTTAGGCCTCAGAAGCGGAAATAGGCCGACGTTAAATAAATGTATATATATATAAAAAAAAAAATTTCACTATATTTTTTTCAATTTCTACCTTAGAAATATCGCAATTGTCTGCCGAATATATTTCTTGATACTTGCGGACTCTATGTCAGTATTGAAGGTTCTATAAAGTTGCTCCCCTAAATTTTATAATAACAAAATTATGTGCGAGATTATAAAAAAATGCAATTTCCTGTCTTCTAGAAACAAAATTCTGAACTTTTTATGGATCAAGTACGGAAGCGCTGAGGGGCCAAAATAAACTACTTTTTTTAAAGTGACTTGTTAGACGCGTATAATTCGACTAACAGAAGCAATACTCTTAGGCGAGTTTAATGCGACTAACAAATGCGCGACCCTTAGGCGCGATTATCTCGGCTATTAGACGTGTTTAAATCGACTAACAGATGCGTTACTGTTAGGTGAGTTTAAATTCGATTATTAAGCATCACTCCATACTTGAATCTATATTCACCATAATATGTCTAGCGCCTGCGCAGTAAACACGGACGTGTTACTTTGATGGGTACCCCCATATCAAGGATATACAGTGTAGTTGCCACACGCTTTAGCGGCTTATATATAAATGTATGCGCAGAAGCTATAAAATCTTAGGCGAGGATTGCGTTGCAATATACCATTTTTCGGAGGGGATGTAAAGCTGTCGATCCTTTATCTACCAAATGTTATGCAAGTAAAAGAACCCTATACTCTTCGAAAGAGAAGAGTTTGGCACAATTTCTGGTTGGGGGTAACTCGGCTACAGGCGTCGGTGATAGGCCTTAGTAGTGGAAATAGGCCGTCGTTAAATAATGTATAAAACCACAGAACAATGAACACGCCTAATAGCCGAGATAAACGCGCCTAAGAGTTGCGCACCTGTTAGTTGAATTAAACACGTCTAACAGTTGAGATAAACATGCCTAAGAGATTAATCTCGCCTAATAGTAACGCTTCTGTTAGTCGAATTAAACGCGTCTAACAGGTGACTTAAAAAAGTAGTTTATCTTGGCCCCTCAGCGCTTCCGTAGTCAAGGCTCATTATGGTATACATGGGAATAACAAAGCCGAAGCAACAGATATGAATGTGGCTACGGGATTAGAAATAGAATCATATAAGGATTTGCTAATTGTCTCTAAAAAGAGGATGCATGAAAAGTGGCAAAGTCACTGGATCAGTATTCTTACAACGGAAAAATATAAATTTGGGTTGATTTACCCTTATGTTAAAAACGATCATTACATAAAACTATTAAGTTATCCTGGGAGGCTTATATTCTTAGCAGGATTAGCATTTAATCATGGAAACTGTACATAACAACTTTAAAAAATGCATTTCGTTGATACTCTTATGTACATGCGACAATAAATCGACATACCGTTTTAAATCATATATTCTTTGGATGTCATAGCGACATTGTAGAAATTAATCCGTTACTTAGAAAAATTGTAGACTCGTCTCAAATACTTCCAACGAACATATCAAACATGATAGCTCTATTTACTGAAAAATATTCATTATTTGGTTTGAACTTCCCATATTCAATAAGAATACGGTTGTAGATTAGCATAGGCTGAGAACAGTTTCCCTTTTGTCTAATCCTTTGTACTATATACCTACCAAACGTAGTCTACATTACTTGTGTGTGTTTATATTAAGTCTCCTTGAAAGACTTTTTGGCATGAAACACGAATCCTTGTTTATTCCTTTGGTTCTTTTGCAATTTTCATTTATGTATTATTTTTTAACTGTTTTGTATAGATTAGAGTAGACACTATTGTGCTATTGTAGAGCTATTGCTCTTTGTATCAAACTTTGTCATGGTTATGGGGCTATGTTGTCAAAGTCATTTTTCTTGGGAAAAAATATATTTCCCATATTGTTTTAGATATAGCGTCAACAGACAGACAGACAGATAAACAGACTGATGAAGTTCAAGACTTTAGATTTCTCAGCCTTCATAATCTGAAAAGTGAGAATTCAAAGAAACCTCGAGAAGTCACTTTTCAGAAATACAATATGTTCGTAAACAAGAGAAGTAAAAATATAATTTCTTATTTGCCGATTTTCAAATTTCGAACGATGTACTAGGTATTGCCTCAGAAGAACATCCACTAAGCTGTTGGCCGATGCATGGACAGATATTTTAACGTTAAAACGATGTAGAGGTCAAAATGTTAAAAAATTAATGACAGTGTCACGAGGTCTTGTTAAAAAACACGATAAAACTCGCGATATACTTTTCGAAACTGTAACAAAATCCGACTTGGAAGAGGTTTTTATATTTTTAATCATATTTTCGCTCTACGGAGCGTTTTTTATGCAAAAATTTCAATAACTCATCAAGGAGTGTCATTTTAGAAAGTGTAGTAAATGTCGCTGCACAGGGACGTAATGTCGCCCCGACCACCAAAATTTAGAAACAGTAACAAAATTTGACTTTAATTTCGGAAATTTCAAAATTAAAAACACTTTTACGAATCCACGTTGTTAAGCACTGCAACTCATGCATTGTGTTAAATATGAGGACAAGTTAATCCAGTCTCTGTTCAAAGTATATCGAGAGTTTTAGCGAAAATAGCCTTTAACGACAAGGGTCCTCTATCATTTCCTAGCAGTCGATTTTGACGGGAAAATGATGGGTTTTAACGGGATTTGCCTTAAACCGGTTCCTCAGTGATTCGGTGTCAGAAAAGTATAGTTACCATGTACTCATATGTGCTTGAGACCGCCTTGCCTGAACGTATGAAATTGCAATTGCAAAATATAATTCAAAGTCGTTGCGATTCAAGCATTTTTAAGCTCCGAGGAGCGATCAAAATTGATATTGAACTGAAAATACGTAAATAGACAGGCAAGCAAAAGCCCACCAAAAATTTATAAACATTGAACTTTTCTTGAATCTTTTTGTGTAATCGTTAGCTCAAAAACCGCATGTTGGATGGTAGTTGGTGCATTATAAGTCGTTCCATTCCTCACCATGTGTTGTACACGGGCCAGACTATAGTTTGTCAAAAACATTTTTCTTGAAGTTGCTGTAAAATATATTTTTGAACTTTATATTGTCTTTCTCTTGTGTTTTCAAAATTCCCTTTCAGGTTTAATTTTAAGAAAGTGTTAGTACTTACTGTGTTAGATTTATAGTGTTACGACGTCCAATTGGTACCATCAGTGAAACAGTTAAGCATAAACGAACAGTAAGTATAAATATTGTATTATTCTCCGCCTGAAACAGTCGTTTTGAACCCTTATTTGTGAACGTTAATATTCATTTTTGGAAAATATAATAGAAGTCCTTCAGACACAAAAGATGGACCGTTCACAGTCTCTTCGATTAACTTCTGGCAAAGGGGCGAGCGTGGGTGCATCTTTACTATGTACATATTTCGATATGCGATGTAAAGCAACGCCAGGCGCAGTTAGTAGTTGGATGGGTGACCGTTCCAACGAAGACCGCGTCCTCGCCTCAAACATCTTCCAGCGGTTTGTATATCAGTGTATGCGCGGAAGCTATACAACCTTAGGTGAGGGTTGTATAGGGGATATACCATCCTTTGGAGGGGATGTAAAGCCGTCGGTCCCTTGTCTATTAAATGTTAGGCAAGTAAAAGATCCCTACTCTTCTTAAGGGAAGAGGTTCGGCAAAATTCCTGGTTGGAGGTAGCTCGTCTACAGGCGTCGGTGTTAGGCTTCAGTAGCGGAAATAGGCCGACGTTAAATAAATGTATAAAAAAAACTTCTGGCAAACTTCATTTTCTTACTCAAAATGGTCAAACCATTTTCTCACATTTCAGTAGAAACAAGTTTATTTCATTTGTCCATCAGCGTTTATTTTCGACCCCAGTCACTACATTATTAAATCAATTTATATATCTGTGTTAATATTAGCAATATATTAATTATTATATAGGCATATTATTATATCCTACCGATGTTCACAGATTCAAACATAAAATACAAACTCTTGAGAAAATAAAAAAATGGAATAGTTTTTGTCTGCTAAATAATCATAATGTTATAAAATATAATTAAGAGAACATTAATTATATATTACATTAAGAATTGCTCTGTTTTGCCTTATATATCTCCTGAAATTAGTTCCAATAGTCTATTATAGATCTCTTAAATCTTCTTGCTACACATACATTGCTTCCTTTGGCTACCTTGACGTATCCTGGATTGCAAATACAAAAGTTTGGAGCAGCGCAAGTTCCATTTGGACAACCTTCAGGGCAATAAGCAACGCATTTCTTTATGCTACTTTCATATGAAGGAGCCGGAACATAACCTAAAAATTACACATTTATTATTAACGAAACGATATATTTTGTTTTGATTAAGTTACCTATTTTACAAGTACAAATTTCTGGGCCAGTGCAATCGCCATTTAAACATTGGGTACAGTGGGGTATGCAAACTGATGCAGTTGCTTTATCGAGAGTCCAACCACTCTTACAGGTACATCTACAATGATGAAAACAATAAATTAATAAACTGGTCAATAACTGAAACTCAAAATTGGAAAAATGTTCAGTTCAAGTAAAAATCTTCTTAATTTTGAACCGAATTTATATGGATTTTCCTCTTGGAATGGACATGGATTTATTTTAAGTTTTTTAAAGTTTTATTTATTTTACTGCCGCGTCCGGTGGAAGTATAGTAAAGGAAAAAAATTATAATTTTTTTGTCGAAATAGGCTTAAAATGTCATGAAACGTCGAGATTTTAAATTTGAGCGAAAAATTTTCTATCTGTCTGTCTGTAACTTTCTTTGTGCGCACGTTTACTCTGGAACCGTTTATGATATTGACTTGAACTTTGGTACATTTATGTATTGTAACGAGATCTGGAACTAGATTATATTTTGATCTAATTCCGTTGAAGAGTTCAGGATAAATGGGGTAAATAAGGATAAATAGGCAAAGCAAGCAGGTAAGAGTCAAACATTTTTTTGGCATCAGCCACCCCCCACTATCACCGCCAATACCAACCCTGCACTATTATGAAAGGGAGTAAAAACAATTAAAATATAATTTAGTGTGTATAGGAGAACGAAACGTCTCAAAAAAATTTTTTGGCATTAGCGTATACAAAATCTGAATGTGGAAGTAGTGATTCCTTGGGCAGCGGTTTTTATTTTAATATAACTAGCACCATCTCTCGGTAGTGTCGAAACAATCCAAATCGAAAATAAAACTTAACAGTGTCTATGAATGCGAGCCAGGTTCATCGAAGGTATGCAGTTAGTGACATCCTGAGAGGAAGGAGGCTTCGCATCTTCCTCGTAGCATTCGAGCAATCCAAATTGTGTTATAAATTGTTGCTTCTTAAACTTTAAATAAACAGCTTTGTTGTTTTAATAAATAATTCATTCGGATAATATTTTTTGATCTTCGTCGAATCATCTTCTGTAATACAAACGAGGTTGATTTTCTACTCGGGTAAATTTTTTTTAAGTGACTCAAACCTGTTTTCCATGAAAATTTTGCTCAAATTACGGGACCCTTAATTCTCGAATAATTTTCATGGGAAAACCAGTTTTTGTCCAACAAAAATTTACCTGGTAAATAATCGACCTCTTTTATACCCGATAGATTTATGGAAACAATTGCTTATACTATTTACCTGTTAGGTGCTGTACACACTCCGTTTAGGCAACCCCTGGGACAATCAGGTACACAGGAGTCGGCTAAAGTTTTATATCCGGGTTTACAAGAACATTGATTAGGTCCAATACAGGTCCCTCCACCACAACCACCATGACAGTAGAAGCCACATTTATTTGTATTCCGGTTCAAGGCGAAACTGAAAGGTAATTTATTTATTTAGCACATTTTAGTATAAACTGATAGATCTGTATCATACGTGGTACACTTGATAACCCTCTAAGAACCATTTTTAATTCTAGATTCGAGAATGAAATGAAGGGAGGTGAGCAAAAAAATTACTCAACAATGCAAGAGGCTCTTGCAATCCTAAAATTAATAATGGTTTAGATATTTTAGGAATTTTCTTTGAACAACTTTAATCACAACACACTTTGCATTGTGAGAGTTTCAGACATAACTACAATATTTCAACTTACTTCTGAGAAGTGTGAAATAAAGCGTGCAAGTAGCTTCATTCGAGGTAAATTCTCTGCTGCCACGTATAATAGTAAAGCCCAAAATTTTTAAAGCGTGTTTCCTAATTTATTCAATATGAGTGTTGAAGATTAATTTCATATTAACAGTGACACCTATGTCAGTAGTTTCAGATACCAATTCAATTCAAAACAGATTTATTTAAATTATAATATAACAAGTACCGCCCTAGAACCCGCCCCGAGACCGGCCGTGCAATCACCGCACTGGTCCTGCGTTGACACGTGCTAATGGATGGACGGTGCTTACGGACGCTCAAAAAGCTAACGACCTAGCTACCATTTCGAACAAATACATAACAATGACATACCTAACAACCCGGAGCATGTCCGCTCTCAAAACACCATAAACGAGACTATTGGCCATGACAAACAAATGACAATGAATTTCTGAAAGTCATGGGCAAGCCCTCGGAAATAGTAGAAATTGTCAATACATTACCAAATAACAAAGCCCCAGGTAAGGATGATATTGAATGCAAGCTGCTCAAATATTTCCCGAGGAAAGGTATTGTTTAACTAATATATATCGCTAATGCGAACCTGCGATTACAACATTGGCCAAGTCAATGGAAGTGTGCTGTGGTTGCGCCCATCCTGAAACCGAACAAAAACGCGAAGCTCGTGAATAACAAACAAACTATCAACACAGCGAGACATTAGCGCGGGAGTCCCTCAGGGGTCGTGTCTGCCTCCTAAGCTGTACAACATATACGTCTCCGACTTTCCGGACTTCCCGAATACCAAGATAGTCAAGTATGCCGACGACACGACCATGTATATGCTGCTGAAAGCACACATGACTTGTGCCGCGGCGTACTACGACCGGTGGAAGATTCCAGTAAATGTCGAGAAGTCGGAAGCGATAGTCTCTACGCGCCGGTTCACTGAGAAAAGGATTCCAACACCAATCACGATCCGGGGAAACCAAATTCCAATCAAAAGGTGCGTGAAGTACTTGGGGGTTAGACTGGACCAGAGACTGACGTTTAATATGCACGTAAATGAGACAGTACGGACGGTCTACTCCCTTTCCAGGAGTTTGTATCTGCTCATGGTCAGGAGTAGCAGACTTAACAGACAAAATAAAAAAATATTGTACACCATGGTGATCAGGTCGGCGCCGATGTGGTGCAGTACGTCGGCCACGACAATCAACAAACTGAAAGTGTTAGAACAGAAATTTATTCGCCTCATTTCGAATTCTGACAGGTACACCTCCGTTACAGATCTCTACGCATGCTGCCATGACATAACGTCAATAGCGGACTACATCCAGAATATATTTCAAAAATTCTACACCTTCAGACTGGGCGATAGTCCGCTAACCCAAAATATAACACAAACTAGACAGCATAATGCCCCTTTTCGAATAAAACACATCTTATCTTACCAGACACTGCCCATATTCCGGCAACCTCTATAACCAAACCTTCGCCAACTATAACTTCTTCTTCCCTTACCTGCCTGTACTGATATTTCATAACTGTTAAATGTTTGCATCTTTTCTGGCCCCTCTCGTCCATGTTTGTTTCATTTTGTATTGTTTGTTTGCTGCGTGTTATTCGTCCGTTCTAAACTCTTCCTCTGTAATCCCATATCATTTAAGCCCAACATTAGAAAATAAAAGATTAGGCAGCTTCAACGCAGCCCGCTGTTGGAATTCCTATAACGGGTTCTCATTTGGATTGGAGTACCCTCACCAGCAGCCAAATTTTATTAGTGTTTCATGCCATTAGTTATTAGAGTGTTTTAATCGTTTTTAATCATTTGCTACGAGTTACACGTACATGAGCAAACAAATACGTTGGATATTAATGATTATCAGATATTACGTAACGAAATCACTTGGGCTACTGTAGCGTAGCAGATATCGTAGGCAAACTTGACCCGGAAAGTGATGTATGTGCCTACGATAAAATTTCTCTAGCTCAGACTATCTCAGGGCGTTAAGCCCAAGCTTACATAAACTATGATAAATTATTAGTTTACTTACTTAACAAACACTGAGTTTTTTCCATATGTAGTGGTCGCAGACGAAATAATGACACTTTCTTTAAAAATGAAATGCACTATTTTATTCAATTTACAGATATTGGTTCTCCAGCATGTAACCTGGCGATGTTCACAGGTGTGGCCAATTTCACGATTAATCAGTTACAACATTCATAAAATGCCTCGTGTAGCTACACATCGGTTTACAATTTGATCATAAAATTGTCATAGATTCTGCCACAAAGGTTTGATTTAAAGAACCTCCTTAAGTATATGTAAATATATGCATAAAATCTCTAAATATGTACAGGTTAAAATGCCAAAAGTATGAATTGATGTCCAGCGGAACCACTGAAGGTGGTCCCCGGTAAGTAAAAATAATAAACAACACAAAACAACACACTTATTCAGGGTGGTACGATACCGAGTCCGGACGTGGAAGAACTGAAGCCCTACAGAGATGCCTTCGGGACACAAGAAATTGACCCAAGGATGGGGCTGATCGTAGCCTCACCAGCCCTGGAACCTTCTACTGTGTGTGGATGCCCCGTCCGTGGAACTCTCACTGACGTGTGTAGAAGCCCCGTCCGTAGAACCCTAAAGATATCACGATTTAATTCACAGTCAGAAATGCACGTGAAGCGTGCTTAATGTGAGTAATTCTGACATAACCTACAAATGAAACATAATTTACCTCACTGATGAGGGAACAATCCACCAAAACTCCTGGAAGCCACAGTCGGATAAATGGGGTCGAGTCCGCCTTTTAAGTTGACACTGTATTTCCCAAAGGAGAGCCTGCAAATTTGCGAAACACGTGGGTAGAGAACGGGCAAGATGGCGTGAAGAGGTTAGCTTACCTTGTGTAATTTAATATCCTGCTTCCGCAGATAAAATTTACTCACAAACACAAAATATTCCGCTAAACGGAACAACAACAGATTGAGGAAATTTTCTTGAGTTGATTATTCTAAAATCCACGAGGATGCCTTGGATAAAACCGAGGTTGGAAGAATTACCAACTAATTAACACGCCGGCGCAAATGGTTGCCTACCCGGTTTCCGTTTCTCTTTGCTGTTCACGTGTCGCCCTCCCGTGGAGAATAGCGAAATGTGTTTCGGACGTGTAGCAGTTGTTATAATGCGGCCCACAAAACGCTAAAGCGTATGGTGGGTCGCATACGCTAGAGGTCCGTAACACATTGTTGGCATTCATGGATTTTATTATTACCTATTTTAATTTGTTTTTAGACAAAAGATGTGTAGATTAAGTTTTTTTTTTTTTTGACGAACCAGCCTTGCCCCGCCTGGTCCTGCAACCACCATAACGTATCGCGTGTTGGGTGCAGGGTCGATCCATATGGTCGATCCCGAGGTGAGATTTGGGGAGGTCATATGTATTTTGTAGTATTTAATAAATCTGTTGGAATGGAATGGTCGCGGTGAGGGTTTGCAAGGTCTTTTGAAAGAATACTTTCATCAATAATTCAATTCCCCCAAACTAATCAAAATGAATATACTGTAAATAATATAAATAATATAGTTTAAATTCAGCGTTCTATAATTTCATTTATTTATTTCGTTTTATTATGTATATTATAATTCATAAAGGAATTTTAATTCAATTCAGAATGTTCAATTAATTTCGAACCTTCTCAACCAGAATAAATCTTTAATTTTTTCAAAAAATAATCATTTATAAAGCAGGTTTTTATTGTTATTTTCCTGCATAATAATACAGACAACCAGTAACACATTGAAACCTAGAATATTATATAAAACTGCTCTGCAGTATAGAAAACACATAAATAGCATAAACCTATGGGAAATGCTAGAAGAGGACAATCCAAAAAAAAATTTCGAGGAGTGTGTCATCTCGGCATCCATCGCCGACCTACCCTAAAGAATGTTTACACATTAACTAGAGTAGGGAATAAGCATTATACGCACGATGTGCAGGTTTATAATGTAATTTAAACAGGGAAAAATGGCATAAATGAAATTAAATTGTAAATAGCTAACAAAAATAAAATTCTTTTAATTGGTAATTGGTTTGCAAGGTCGGGCGGACCGAGTCTGGGTTGGTTAAAAACAGATTTTATAACTTAACCTAAACACCTTTTAACGTTTTCAAATACCAGAGTTAAGAGGATGGAATTAATTGCATCATCATAAGTAATAACATTTGTTTTACGGTGATACGTCATTATTTTACACTTGCTAATATTTAGAGATAACATATTATGCTCACATAAGTTATTTAGAGTTACCAAATCATTCTGCAGAAGATGAGTGTCCGATGTATCTCTTATTTCTCTAAAAATTTTCATGTCGTAATCAAAAAATAGTTTTGAGGAAGTTATTTTATGATAAATTTCCGAAATGAACAATAGGGGACCTAAATTTGA
The DNA here is from genome assembly GCA_963675555.1 of Leptura quadrifasciata. Lineage (NCBI taxonomy): Eukaryota > Metazoa > Arthropoda > Insecta > Coleoptera > Cerambycidae > Leptura > Leptura quadrifasciata. Next base: position 7,225,319 of record OY776675.1, read on the forward strand.
ATCCTGAGGTACTCCAGGGATAACAACAAAAGCATTAGATTTGACACCTTCAATTTCTACAAATAGTTTCCAATTGAATAAATATGATTTATACTTATGAATATAGATTTATAACGTGACTGGATAATCGGAAAATAGATAATTTCTCCAACAAAATATTATGAACGACCCAATCAAATGCTTTGCTAAAATCAGTGTGAACGATGTCTAGTTGATGCATCGCATCAACCGAGTTGCTGCTGTTCTGGTAAAGTATATTTTACTTGTGAACATATCAAATCACGCAATATAATTTCCAACAATTTTGAAAAAAACCGAAATAAATACAATAGGTCTGCAATTAGTAATGTCGGAGATTGAACCGGATTTGTAAACAGGACAATAATGATAATGATAATTTCCAATTATTGGGAACAGTACCTGTTTTTACTATCAAATTAAAAATGTAATATAAAGGGATTAAAAAACATTGAATACAATCTTTAATAATTATAGGAGGGATACTATCGGGTCCAGCCGTTAATTTATTTTCAATGTCTTGCTGGCGTTAACGATTTGGTCGATGGTTACGTGATCAATGTTTAAATAATATAGTCTTCATTCGTAATACCATTATTTATTGTTAGATATGATTGATCAGAGGGTAAGTATACACTTTGAAAATGTTCGGCGAGTCCATCAGCAATCCTGTTTGGAGAAGACAGATATTCAGCGCTAAATCTGCATTTTACAAGGTATGCCGATATCTATATTTTTTTAATTAACAAATGCCCAGAATTGCTTAGGATTTCGTTTTATTTCAGTCTAAGTTTTTCCTATGTAGTTCTTATACGCGTTCCTTATATTATACTTGATTTCTTGACTGAGAATCTTTACCCGCTAAATGATAAAAATGAAGTTTATATTTTTTAAACGATTTACGATAGTGATTTTTAGCTTTAATTGTATCAATTATTGTCTTGTTGTACCAAACAGGATACTTAAACGAATTACAATTTTGTATCGGGACACATTCAACAAGAATTCTTTGGAGAATGTTATTAAAATATTCACATGCCACCTTTACATCATCAAATAAAGATAGACAATACCAATCCACATCATTTAACATTGTGTGCAGTTTGACATAATCTGCTTTTCTGAAGTTAAACCTGGGTGCAACCGATGCAAAGTTGTAGGTTTCTTCAATTATAATATCACATTTGATTCACAGCACTGGATGATGATCATCAGTAGGTACTAGAGACTCTTCCTCACGATACACTTTGCCTTTAATATAATTACAACGTATCACTAGATTTAACAGGAGATTGTTTATGTTTGTTACAGAGTTGATTTATATTATTGTTTGTACATAAAAATCGTCTCTGGAATTTAGAACCCAATGTCTAGAGATAAATTTGGTCGAGTCCTAACCGCGTTGCCGAATTTACGCATAGTTCTCCACTGACAGTGAAAATTTAAGTTTCAATGGAGTTTGAATAAATAATCTGCAGATCGATGTAATTTTTCACAAATATATAGATTGAAAAGAAAAGGAACATTATCATAGGATGATAGAGTTTCTACAATCATTTTATTAATGTAAGCGAAATGCTATCGCTCTTGGCATCAATATAATATAGTAAATTGTACCTTAATTTACGGTCTACGATCTACCTTACTCACCCTTTAGCACACGTACAAGTTTCGGGTCCAGTACACTCTCCTCCAGTACCACATCCACCAGCGCAATGGGGAGAACAATACTTGCGATCTCTACTCAAAACGTAACCAGCATTACATGAACAAAGTCCATTATTTGTACAAACTCCATTAAGACAGCCAACTGGACACGTAGGTATGCAGATGTTATTTCCAAGTTTAGCAAAACCTCGCCTACATTCACAGACATTTGGAGCCGTGCAGTTACCTGGTAATTATAATGGTATCAATAATATCATTTTAAAATAACATGTTTAAATCTGTTCATCAATGAAGATTTTACTTTAAAATTGCGTTACTTATTTACCAGAGAGAATTTTTGTCTGATGCTTATATTTTAGGAAGATAGAATCGTCAACGACTAACATAATTTGTAGGTACTAAAATACACGCTATAATTATGAGTCGTTCCACACTACCTGCAGGCTGCAGTTTCGAGCTGTTGGCTCTCATCAGTGCAAGGTAGGCTGTAATGACCCATACGAAGATCCCCGACTATATGCTAGGTCATGAAATCTTTAAGATTGCGAAATGCAACACGGTCGCTAGGCGTCAGCCTGACTGAACTTATCATGAGTGTGCTTCTAGAGGGCAGGATATTAAAAAGACGTAAAATTTCAATCGCAAGATCCTTTATAAACTCTCATTTTTACTATAAGGAATAACCAGACTGCAACCAACAGCTATTCCCCCGGCTATGTGCCCCGCCGATCTCTGAATTATGAATTGCAAAGCCTGGCACATAATAATCACATGTTACCAACAAAAGGTTTAAGCTTCGATTGCAACAAACACCCGCCGAAAGACTAATTTCTACTTAAATACAAGATACCTAAATTGAATAATATATAGCATGCCTCTCAAGTTCAATCTAACTTTAGGTTGATTAGTTATATCAGTTTTATTTTAAAAATTATTTGAATAAGACTATTACAAAACGGTTGCAAGATGCAGATGGGCGTTGCCGCATTGTAGTGTATATTTTTACCTCGTAACAATTTTGTATGTTTTTTATTTACCGATATTTTAGACGACCTATTTAGTAAATGCCAGTTTTCGTAAAATAATATATGCAAGTCAATTAAAGTTATTCTGTATTCAAACCTAATGCTACTAGTTGAAAATGTAATATTACCGTTTTCGCATCCATATTCGCATATGGGTTCACATCCGAAATGACTGTGTGATTTTCGAGCCCATCCAGAGCAACATACCTCTATTTTGCTATAGCCATGCTTTGTCTAGAAAAAATAATTATTATTAATTCAATTTTTTTCATTATTTTGCTTCAATATACAAAATGGGTTATTCAAAAATTTGTATCTATAATAAAATTCACTAATAAAGAAAATCTTCACCTTACACGGAATAGCTGCCATAAATAATTAAATTCAAAACGTATAGTCCCCAGTACAGCGTCCTTTTTTGAAAATTATTTCAAAAGTCAAAAAATGTAAAAGTTGTTATGAACAAAATCAAGTCTGATCATTTTTCATAATTTTTTTTCACAAAAAAAACTAATTTTATTTATTAGTTAATTTATTAGTACTTGTTTATTTACAATACATTGCACAATTATCCTCTATCAGAGTATAAATTAAATAAAATCATAGTGGAACATATCAACATTAATTTGCATAACATTTGCAGTTAATTATACACGAGAATAAAAATTCGATTAAGGATGCATCGTATTAACCTTTTTTTTCGTCAGACTGGTAATATGATCCACTATTTTTGTCGGACAGTGCTATATTTAATTGAAAAACGTACCAATCTATCACATGTGATTTTTGTCCGAAATTTTGCAATCGCAAAATATAACCTGCCATAACTTACATATTCAGGTTGTCGGACCGAAAAAACGAGACAGAAAATTTGTCGGACAAGTTATGGACTATCTTTTTTAGGCAATTATGAGCAATTGCAATTGAAAATTAGGTGTTGTGTAATAAAACAGTACCGCGCTAGAGTAACATGTTGCAGGTGTCGGACTCGACAATCGTGCCCTCTGTTTTTTCGGATAAAAAATATTTTCTTTTGATTTGACGCATAATCTTTCAATTAAAATAAAAAATTTGAGTTTTGTAATGAGAAATCGTAGCCATGCTAGAACGACAGGTTTAGGTGCTGAGCGTGCGGAAAAGCGCCAATCCTGTACTCTGAAAATTTTACAGTTTGGTAGACTCGTTAAAATTAAGCCGCTAAGACCACTTTTACCACTTTTGTAATAATTTTCAAAAAAGGACGCTGTACTGGGGACTAGTAACTTTTAGTAGAGTTTAGCAGCCAACTTTCGCTTATTGAAAATCTAATGTTTATCATGAAGAGCAAAAACTACCTATTCTACATTTATACCATTGGTTTAAATTCTGATTATTCTCAAAATACAATATGTCATTGTCTGAAAAAGATTATTTTACGATTAATCATTATTGATCTCAAAAAAATTCTACAACCTTGTATCGAAAATATTATTCATTAGTGGCTAGAGATAGTAGAAGTATTTTCAGTTATACTGACATGAAATGAATATATTTCGGTTTGTTATGCCACTTCCACCTTTTGTCAGAAAGGAAACAAGAAGTGTTGGGAATCTTCAAATTCTTTTTAGGATATCACCGCCACTTAGAGATTCTTCGATAATAGGAGTATTTTCATTTATACTGACGTGAAGTGAACATATTTCGGTTTGTGATACCACTTCTACTAAAAGTAAAGAAGAAGTGTTGGGAAGCTGCGAATTACTTCTCGGATGTCCACTCGGTCGCCACTTTCATAGATTCGGTTAAAGATCCATAGCAGCCAAATCAGGATTATTTTGGGGTAGCTGCGCCAGTCAATCATAGAATCCGTTCATATCGGGACGGATTTTGGACAATGTTAAATGTCGCTGTGACTATGCCCAAAACTGAGAAATTTTTATCGAATGTGTTATCAACGCATATATGCATAATTTGTGGGCCAAAATGTGATTGTCTTTTTAAAAATTTAATATACAAAATTGCACTGGTGTGTAGAATGATGCTGTTAGATTATTTACTTTGAAATTTATTTTCATTAAGTAGGAACTATAGTTTCGTTATATTATTTTCTGTAAATATTTTCGTTAATTTTACTATTATTTATATATAATTTTGTTAATGCTTTATAGAATATAAAAGTAGTGAAAATGATGGGCTTTCAATATACTATTATTAAAAATAGATTCTATGCATGCCATGGGTGGCTTTATTACATTTAATATTTATTAATTTTATTTATTTATAATAGTACACTGTTCTACAGGTAAATAGAACCCAATTACAGAACAGGAAGATAAGAAAAAAACAAAAACACTAATAAATAAGCTCTATACAATAAGAAAGATAAAAGATAAAATATTAAACATGTTAAAATATCAACTATGCACTAATAGAACAAGAACATAGATTAAGTACGATTATATACAACATAAAGACGGTTAAAATAAATACAAAAACTATACAGGACTCTGCAAAATAGTAAGAAAAAACAAAGTAAAAGAACAAAGCTCATTTTAAATAATACATTCTAATATCATTGAGACTGCAACTAAATATATCAAGACGGCTACCATTAGCATTACAGATAATACACACTGTATAAAGCGGGGAGTGTTTAAGAACATTAGTACGAGATGTTGACAGATAAAAAGTTAGGCTATTCCTTGAGTTTACCCTGGGCACCATAAAATTTAATTTAGCCAATAATTCTTGGCAATCAATAATATTATGTATTATTTTAAAAAGGAATGCCTGAGAAAAATATTTACGCCTACTCTCAAGACTTGTCATGCCATGTTTATGAAGCAGCTCCTCTTGCGGAACACCTAAGGGTGGGTAAACACCGTCCGATTTAAAACTAAGGAATTTTAAAAATCGACGTTGGACTGATTCCAAATTATTGATATAAGTGATGTAATATGGGGATCATACAAGAGAAGCGTACTCGAGCTTAGATCTAATAAAAGTAAAATAGACAGGTTTAATTGCGTCTAACCGAGTAAAATCACGACAATTTCGCACCAAAAACCCATACGTCTTACTGACTTCTAAGGTAATGGTGTCAACGTGAGCGGCAAAAGAAAGCTTGGTATCAAAAATTACGCCAAGATCGCGAAAGGTGGAGGGGCGGTTCAGATTGACATTATCTAGGTTGTAATCAAAACTTATATACATGGATTTTGTAGAAAAACACATGACATTGCATTTGCTGACATTTAATGACAACTTGTTTTCCTGACACTAAACTTTTACACTATCTAAGTTCCATGAAGACGCAGACAATCATTGAGGCTGTTAACGTTATCATAAATCTTTAAATCATCCGCATAAATAAGACAATTCACATCCAACACATCTACAATATCATTTATAAAAATAATAAACAACAGGGGGCCAAGGATGGACCCCTGTGGAACTCCAGATATTACGGTATATTCAGCACACTTAGAACCATTGGATACAACATATTGAGTCCTGTCATATAGGTATGACCTAAAAAAGTTTAATAGGGAATCAGATAAGCCGAATAAATGCAGTTTGTGAAATAGCATGCTAAAATCGAGTCTATCGAATGCTTTCGAAAAATCTGTGTAAATAACATCAGTTTGTGTCTGCGAGTCTATAGATTCAGCTATAAATTGAGTAACACAGATCAGATTAGTTGCAGTGGATCGGCCCTTCATAAAGCCGTGTTGATAAACTGAGATTTTGTTGGAAACATGATGGTATAGAAAATCATGTAGCAAGATTTCCAAAACTTTACAACAATTGCAGATAATGGATATGGATATAGGTCTAAAATTGCTAATATCAAACTTATCATCTTTTTTATATATAGGACATACCTTCGACCGTTTCCATAATACAGGCAACTCACAATTACGAATGCACGTATTGAATATGACTTTTAGAGGGAACGCCAGAATGTGAGCACAGTCCTTCAGCAGTAAAGCAGGTATTCCGTCAGGACCAGTAGTCAATTTGGGTTTGAGTCTTTTTAAGGCAGCCGCAATTTCACTCTCATCAAATTCTTGTAGGTGAATAGTCGAGTCTACGATTTGCTCATTCAGGGATTGGTTAGTAGACATAGATGATGGTAAAAATGATTTACCGAAAAAATCGGCGAAAGCGTTTGAAACTTCGTTGGTATCCACAAGCTATCTCCCGTTGTAAGACACTTGAGAAGGTATGCTAGGCGATCTCTTTCTACCATTAATAAAAGACAAAAAGCCGTTTGGAGAATGCAAAATATAAGTTGCACATGTAACTGTTAGTCCGGGCGAAATCAGTGATCGACTGGGAAAATTAATTCGGATGGAATATTTTTGTGCCATCTTGTTCAAAATGTGCTCCTTTATAAGAAAGTACTGTTTGCTAGTTAGAAATGTGGGCAGGAATTGTTTAAACAAAGTTTTTTTAAACAAATTAGAAAAATTTAACTTTTCGTTTCGGAAAAAATATTTTCATATTTTTCACATCAAAACAAACAAAAAATGATCTTAGACATTTTTCTCTAAAGTTGATAGATTTAGAGAGAAAAATCTTGAAATCTCAAAAAACGCCAAATTTGCGATTTTCAGGGCTCAAAAACTATATGAAAATTAATGTTTTCTATTATAAGAAAAAATTCTATCTATTTTTTGAAGCTTATACCACAATATATTGTAGATATATTCTTTGGCTTAAGTGCTTGTTTTTTAATTGTTAAGATATAACTTTTGAGAAATATGTCTAAGAACATTTTTTGTTTGCTTTAGTGTGAAAAATACTAAAATATTTTTTCCGAAACGAGAAAGTCAATTTTCTAGTTTCTTTAAACAATTTCTGACCACATTTCCATCTGGCAAACTGTACCTACTTTCTCATAAAGGAGCACATTTTGAACAAGATGGCACAAAAATATTCCATCTGAATTAATTTTCCTGGTCGATGACAGATTTCGCTCGGACTAACAGTTACATGTGCAACGAAGAAAGCGTGGCGGTCAACGAAAGAGGTTCAAAGACATTCTCCATGAAAATCTAAAATCCTGCGGTATTCCAGACGAGCAATGGGAACAACTTGCAGCGGACAGAACCGAATGGCGAGGGGTTGTTGCCAGCTATCAAGGAAATGTTGCTGCAAGAAGACCGAATGCAAGACCTAACCAGGTCTATGTTTGTCCTGAGTGCGGTCGACATGTGCTCTCCCGAATTGGCCTCTATAGCCATAGTCGTGTGCACCGTAGATGAATGGGAATTACAATACACTACACCTTTTACTTGTTTTTTATTACACATAATCTATCGACTGTAACATTTTTTTATACTCGGACTCGAGTAAACGCTAATAATAATAGCCACAGCATTTCTTTTAGATTTTTCAACGTTTCAACAATAATGACATGACGTCGTCGGGTGCGAATGACGTCACTCGACACGTTCCAATGATTTTAAATTTTCAGCCAAAATAAATAATTTTTTTCACCCTCAATTTTAACAAAAAAAAAAAGATACGATGAAGTATATGTTTCTGTCGTCTATCTATCTGTGATATAAACAAAAATCGTGCAACTTCCTCATTGTACATCAATCTATAAAAAAAATGTGCGTGAGGTCTAGAAATTCTTAAGGGAATGTTATTTAAGACCTCGTTCATCGTTAGGTTTAGCTTATATACTAATGAACAATATTTCGAATTAAGTACATAATAAAAAAGAACTTACACCATTTCCTGGAGGAATGACTCCACGTCTAGCTTCTGGGGATAAAAGTTCGATGGTCCTAAAATAGATTTGCCGTTTTATAAATCCATTATTTCATAATTTTTGGTAATGTAATTACTGCCTGATTAGAAATGTTTCTAATAAGCGATTTTGTTTGAAAAATGCTAGATGTGTAATTCTCCTTCCGTAGAAAAATCCAGACAAAACTTTCAGTAACTACTTCGGAAAATATGTATTTTAATTGAAATTATAAGGTTAAAAAAATGTTAAGAAAACTTCATTCTTCTCGGCCAATTTATTAAGATTTTTAGAAACCTTTTTTATGCCGCGTTTTTCCTCTCAAAGTTTTTTCAATTTTTATAGGTTTTTCCGAGAAAACTTCGCAGGTTTGCGTTTGTTGGAAAACTCGATGAGGGAAAAAGGTTTGTATTTAAATAATGAACATACCTGCATTAAAAAAAATTACAAACAATTTTCCTTCCCCATCCCTCCTTTTTAGAAAAGTTCATGCTGTATCTCGGAAAATACGAATCCTCAAAAATTTCACAAGAGTAAATTGTTGTTATTTTTTGACAGAATATATAAACACTTTATTTCATTTAATTTTAACTTGAATTTAACGAATTAACAAATCATTACCAACAAAATCATTGTTTATAGCAATTTGTGATCAATAATAAAGATTGAGAAGTTATGCCCTTTGATTGAGACAACAAAATAAATAAGTTGCAAACATTTTCATGAAAGCTCATTCATTATGATAAAAGCGTTCAAAGAAAACCTAAATCGAGTGTACCAGTAATGGAATCGTCTCATTTATTACTTCATGATTTATGGAATACTAGTTATGGATCACCCATTAAAGAGTGTCTAAAATACGGTTTACTTTCTTTCTGATAAAATTAAGATTCGATGCAATCAAATAGTAAGTTGGCTGTTATTTCTGAACTATGGGATGAATTTGTGAAAAACTGTGAAAATGCGCACTCTACGACTATGCCACTACAGGTGAAATTCTACCCCACAAGAGGCAGATGCATTTTCATTCAATACATAGATACCTAACAATTCAGCGAAGCATGATGGTGTTTTGGGATAACTTGCGTAAACACTTTATGTTTCTTGACAAAGAAGGTGGGGAGAGAGCAAATAACAGTACAGAATGTGGTTATGCAATTGACAAAACTAATGTACAATATAGGTAGAAATGTGATGATTGACGATTGGCATACTTCAGCACCATTAGGAGAAAGGCTTCTTGAGAAAAAAATCAAATTAGTGAGTCATCTAAACAAAAACAAGGCTGAAATTCCACCCGAGTTTTTCCACACACGCTTATTGTACCACATAACCTAAAAAAATCAAAAGCGGTCATACTACTGACCACATTTCATGATTGTCTATTGTTTAGATATTTGGGTGAAGCTTTAGCGATAGCCCATATTTCTGGAGAAGCCTAGATGCAATACGATGCTTGTAAAAATCACTCTATATCTTAGTTGCTGTAACTCCTTTATTCCAAAATAAACTGACGTGTTAACGTATGGCTGTTTAAAATGTGAAAATACTTTTTTCCCTTTTATTGTGATTAATTTAATTTCATGGTGACCCCACAATACACAGTTGTTATCAGAAAATACCTATGCACTTAAAAGGTTAAGTTAATTACCATAGATATATAATATTCATTACACAGATAGATTTTAAGAAATAACGTTATAAGGATTTATTGCCTGTAGCCTGTAGCGCTTTAAAAAATGTACATATTTTGGGAACTAGATTTGTAATTGGAACGTAAGTGCGCAGTTGTTATTAGATTACCATAGACGCTTGATAGGTGGCGTTACGATTGTTATACTATTATTTATATACGTCATCGGACAACGTCAAATAACAATATTGGCTTTTGGCTTACTTGTTCGGGGAAACTCTTTGGTTGCAAACGAAAACTACAATATATAAACAATGTCAATTGCAGTTCTTCGCAATATTGAATGTATATCATCATCATCAAAAATATTTGTCTATATTATTTTACTTTACAAAATTATTAATTAGAATTTTATTTGTATAATTATCTTCAATTATTAGATATGACTGAAGGGTGTACAACGTGAATTAATTTGTTGATTAATTAATGAGAAATACATTTTTAAAAATAAAAACAATTTTGTTAAATGTTTTGCTTAGGAAGATAAATACATTCCTTGAATGACCTGATAAACTATTTCGGTTAAATAAATAATTATTTGTAGTAGTATTCAATAAAATTATAATTTACTATTAAAACAGCTGCTACAGTAACGTGCTTATTTTGATGGCTCTAAATATAAATCATTGAATAGAAGCATGAATTTGATTATAACATTATTTAGAAATTCACTAGTTATCTGCATTGCTTGGACTCGACTCTAGCTTTGGTTTTTTCGTTGGAGTAGAAAATAATATATCAAATACATAGCATAGCATCTGAATATATATCCACAACTATAGTTAATATAGTTATTGTGTTGACTTTATTTTGTAAAGTACTAATTATTGTTTATCAATATAGAAATAAGTCGCATTTTACTTAATACTAATACTCCAGTCAATCTGTCGATCTTTAGCTCCTGAAATATTAAATATTGGAGAAAATTTTATTTCTTTAGTATTGGGAGGACCTCGGTATGAATTCAAAGTTTTTGTCCTCCGCCCAGGGGGGGCATCTAAATCGTTATTCTGTCATAAAGGGGAGGAAAAACAATTTTTTCGAATTAATTATTTTCTACTTGATCCTACAGAAAAAATAGTTATTATAAATTTTGCGTAAAGGACAAAATTTTCGACAACTTTTGTACCAAATTTATTTTTCTATGATATATAGTTTAGTTGTAGACTCTCGAAAATATAACAATTTATTTTATTCCAAAAACGTATTGCTCGAGATTTGAAATATTCACAAGAGTGGGTGACAATAAATTGCACAGGCTCACACAAAGAAATAAAAATGGCTGAGGTCAGAATTTGCTAATTGGCCAATACTTTTAAAATAACTTAAAAAAACCGATGCTCAAGGAATCACTACTTCCACATCCAGATTTTGTATCCAAGTCTTATACACACTAAATCCCAACGTAATATTTTATTCCCTTTAATAATAGAGTGGGGGTGATAGAGGGGGTGGCTAATGTAAAAATAAATTTAGAGGCCCTTGGTTCTCGTATACACACGAAATCCCAATTTAATTTTTTATTCTCTTAAACATTAGGGTGGCAATGGCGGTGGTAGTGGGGGTAACTAATGTCAAAGTATATTTTAGAGGCCCTTGGTTCTCGCACACACACTAAATCCCAATTTATTTTTTTACTCCCTTTAATAATAGGGTGGGGTGGCAATGGGGGTGGTAGGGGAGGTGGCTAATGCCAAAATAATTTTTTGAGACAATTCGTTTTTGTATACACACTAAATCACATTTTATTTTTTTTCCTTCACTATCACCCCCAATAACGGGGGTGATAGTGGTGATAGGGGGGTGCTGATGCTAGAAAAATTTTTGAGACCTTGACTTTTCATACATGCCTTAAATTGCAATATTATGGAGTCTTACCTGCTTGCTTTGCCTATTTAATAATAAACAAAACAGAAATTAGACAACCTCCAATTCCAGAAGCCAGGGCTTGTGCGGAAGGGAGTTATGCATTGAAAAAACGCGGATATACAACCCTTTTTTACCGCATTTACCCTCGAACCCTTAACGGAATTAGATAAAAATATAATATAGTTTCAAATCTCGTTCCAATACATAAGTGTACCAAATTTCAAGTCAATATCATAAATGGTTCCAGAGTAAACGTGCCCACAAAAGAAGTTACAGACAGACAGACAGACCGACAGACAGGAATTTTTTCCGGTCAAATTTAAAATCTCGATGTTTCATGCCTATTTCAACAAAAAAAAATATATATATTTTTTTTGCGTTACTATACTTCCATTGGACGTGGAAGTAATAGCTAAAAAATAGGAATAACAGGCATTATTGTGTATTGCAAAAGCATTATTGTGTATTGCAAGGTGTCTCCCAGAATAAAACAATGGAAAGCATTTGACCATCTGCCTTTTTACCAACTATATATAACATTTCACCCCAGAATTTTTTATATGTAGATTTCAGGTCATCCATAACCTCAAAAAAATGCTTAAAAATTCCGCAAATATGAAATTTTCATATATCGTACCCCGGATTTCCGAAATAAAAAAATCAAAACAATTTTTTTCTCATGCTTATTGAGGAAGTAATTTTCAATTGAATTCCAGAATTTGATTGGTACGTATCGATTGATTCCTAACCTCAAAGAAATGCTCTTCAACAATAAAATTTTCATATATGGTACACTAGATTTGTGAAACAAAAGAATAAAAACAATTTGTTCGCTTGTCTATTGAGGAAGTGAACCACAATTCACTGCCGGAATCTGTTCATTACGTATCGTCGAGGACTAAGAAAATTGCTTCAATTAGGATCTCCCTAAAAGTACTCTGGAAAAGCGATGAGAAATTTCTTTTCTTAAGTTCTTCAATAAACTGAATCTAAAATCAACTCCACAATGAGTCAGTTCTCCTATTTAATCCTAGAGAATGGTTACAAATTCTAATGAATCTGACTGATAGCATCTCGTTCTTTTAAGTAAGCTTTATGTTGAGAGGAAAATCCGTATTCTTTCTTTCTACGGTATCGCACTCTTTTACATTCAATAGTTCGATGCAAAGGCTGCCTTTTGCGTTTTATTCCTTTTAAATTCACGTCCCTTTTTAACGACTAACAGAAATCAGCCATCATATTTTCATCCCACCTTCCTTGATATCGACGTTCCATTTCTTTGGTATCATGATGGAATCGTTCTCCATGCTCTAGTCTACAAGTGAATCTAAGAAATACAACTTCAAATTCAATAGGCTTTGCATAATTTTCAACCATTTCCGTTGCTATTTCTTTGTATTTTGGACTCTTATTATTCCTAGAAAGTTCTCCACTATATTCTTCAAACTGAAGCAGGCGGCTTTTCAGTTTAATTCATTTCTGTAATAAAAGTTTCGTCCCTTAATATCTTTCTAATTCGTGGTCCATAAAAAATTCCCTCCTTCAATTTTGCATCTGGAATATTTGGAAACATTCGCTGAACATGCTGGAAGTAATCACCATATTTTACCATCTTTTGCTTTCGGTGTATTTATACTCTACAAAATTCATAATAACTACTTTTTTGGTAAGATCAACAGGAAACGAGTTAATTCGAAAAAAGTTCTTTGTAACGAGAATGTAGATCTCCAAGAGGTCGAAAACTTGAATTCTTAAGGAGAGGGTCTTCCAACCTGCAATATCATAAAATGAAGAAGAAGTTCTCCTATGTTTTCCCAAATGTATATATTGACTGGGCTAAAAAGCCAATTCTAGATATTCGTATTCGAGTTATCGGTGCGTATTTATTCATTAAAAAGATAAAAACACTGTCTAAAAAGTATACATTTTACTTTCTATTATAAGTATCTAGCGACACGTTTTTTATGTATCTCTGATGTTAGCTGCAGGCTGCAAAATTGAAGATACAATGTAACACGTGTGAGAACCTCAATTATTAAGAAATATATATTTGAAATGAAATAGTATATTCCTCACAATCAATTCTTCCAAATCCAAACATGTGTAAACAAACAAACAAACAAACAAACAAACACATCGGAAATATATAAATGTTAAAATGATACTCTATATCATCAGAGAAATCGAATCCGTTATCGAAAACGAGAAATGTGGAATTTATTAAAATGATTTGTTACCGACCGCCAGGTTAAATAATTCGAATAAGACAGTCATCTTGACAATTAGTGCACTTGGTACAGCTTAAACTACATTCTGAATTAAAGATCATGCGAACCTGTCAAAATTTAATTCAATGCTTATCAGATCAAATGAAGAAGAAAGTCATTCGGGGGTCGAAATATGAAGAGTGATTGCAATTAATATGCTGGCTCTTCTCTGGTGGACACTGAACAGCCGTCCAACACCGCGTATGCACAACAAGAATCCCAGAAAGAACAGAATGCCAAGGAGTACCAAATTGAGCACAGGAATGAGCATGGAGATACTTGCTCGTTAATAAATGTTTAATCCTCTGTTTAAATGGAGACGAGAGGTGCACATTGAATTTTCAAAAAGACATCTCGAACTGTACGTCACCGAACAGAATCTTATCGACAGAAAGAATGCCATCAACATAACTCGAATTAAATACCCTGTGTAGGAGCCAACGACCAAAATCCACAATGAACAAATCCGAAAACTAAGAAGGACACCCAATGGCATGTAAAAGCCATAAATGCTAATTTAAGTAAATACAACTTTTCACGCAGAAGCCGCCATTGTAAATGCTTCTCGTAAGATAAATAGAGCTACTGATATTTGAGGTCGTGGACACAGTGCCGGTTTTAGATATAAATTGCCGCTCCACCCCGGAATAGAAACAACATTGTTAGTGTAATACACTTTCATTTTGTATGACTATGACAGATTATGTCTTGTATTATAATCTATATGCTTTATAGCAGTTTATGAGCACTAACCATTAAGATTAAACGCAAATAGTAGTGCCCTAGGCCCGGGCCTATGAGACCTAGTCGGAAAACCGGCCCTGCGTGTACAACACAAACATGTTCTGTAATTCTCATTAGAGACAATTTATAGTGTATATTCTTTTGTAAAAACCAGTGTTAACTATTAATCATAATAATGTAAAATGTATGCAATTTATGTTATGTTATAGCGTGTAAAATATTAGTTTGAAATAAATACAATAAAAAATAGCATCGTTTTAAATGGAGTAAAAGTGACATGTTCTGTGTTAAGGATGTACCTGACTGACGAGCCAGAACGAGTTCGGCAAGGATAACCGAGACACAAAAAATTACTTTATTCCACATGTAACATGCCATTTTTTCTTCAATCACCGAATAGGAATTAAATAAATACTGTTAATTTTTGTTCGAATACTAAAAGTATTTGAGTGCCGCTCATGTGTGCAGTAAAAGTCTTTTACTGTCAATTGGATGACATAAGTGATAATAATTATCCTAGGAAGATTATTGTATGTAATATCACTAGTGCTTGGAATTTTATTGGTAAAATTTTTTCGAGAGCGTGGTTGACTAGTAATATAAAGAGTGTAAATTGACAGTTTTTCATCTGATTAAATCCCGAGCATAAACTGTCAATTTACACGAATTACATTACTCTTGGCAACGTAGCTCGAGGAACAATTTATAGATAAAATTTAAAAGCACGAGTGGTATTTGGGAAGAATACTTCACGAATCAGTTAATCAAATATATAAAATGGACTTTTAATATTTAATTTTTTTTAGAATAGTAAAGAAAATTAACATTATTTCATTGTGTTAACGGATATTTGGACATGACTGTTGCTATGAAAACTAAGAAAAACGCGATTTGCTCCGTTTTTATTGATTTTAATGAAAAATGCCTAGAGTAAAAAAGTGTTTAGAATCGATTTTGCATAAGAGAGATTTTCCCCCATCAGTTTGTAGTAAAAATTTAGGAAAAATCGTATTTACTGGGAGGTCACTCTATGTTCACCCCAGTAAGGGATTGAAACGATTAAGGTTAATTTTTTTTTTGTTATTTCAACTTTATTAGTCCAATGTTAACAAACTATGACGAACAAATTTTTAAAAATGGGGGAAAAGTGAAAGGGTTGAATAATGTGGTTATCAAAGCGGCGCAAATCAGGAATTAGTTCTTAAAGTCAGCTATTTTAGGTCTACCATTTTGAATTTTCCAATTTTCAATTTAGACTCTCTTAGTTATTGAATTGGGGGAGTAAAATGGGGGCTGCAACCCCCCCGGGGTGATGCACTAATTTTCAAAGGTATACGTTTCATATGTTGCCGAAACTTAACACAGTTCAAAAGGTCTCAAGTCTTTACATTGAAATAGTAACGATTAAGAATTTACACCTTTTTTGCATTCTTTTTCTTTACTATATGTATATAAACGGCCATATACTACGAAATCTTTTTAATTGTGACTATTTTTTATGCGTATCATATATCTTGTTTCCTACATTATTCATAATTTAATTTTGGATTTAATATTTTTATAATTAGACATCTGGATTATTATGTTAAATGGTTGAAACTTTTTGTCACTCATGTTTATAATAAATAAATAATAAAATAAAGGTACTAAATCTCTAATCGCAGATTTTTTGGTATAAATTAAAATTGATGTTTTTTGTAAGACTAAATATTTTTAAAATTAAGGTACCAAATATATATTCAGCAATTTTATTCCTATTATTGTATTCCTGTGTAATTATTTTATAAGAAATAAAAATACTTACGGTACTTCTAAGCTACAAATTCCTCGCCGGGAATGATTTGCATTGGCATATCGTTGAGCCGAAGTTTCTAAGAACACTACAGAAAGACACAAAAATATACCAAGGACTAGATATTTGCTTTTAAACATTGTTGCTTTCAATTACGTTGTTATTGGTCGAACATAGACTTATATTTAACACAGAAAACGAGTGATCCAATTCAGTGTAGCTGACGAATTGATAATGAATATATGTTTACTAAGAATTTCCTATAAAATGTACCCAGATGTCAATGAAATAAATATCTAATTAAAAAATATGTATAAAAACATAAAGTGATGACACGATATCGAAATGTGATTCAGTAATATTATATATAAAAAAAGTAAGGTATTATATAAATTTAGATTTCAATGACTGCAGTAGAAGGTTCTGTAATTCACATAAAATCATCTACTACACCTAGGTATTTTATTGTTCCCTTAAAAATGCGTTATCCAACTGAAAATGGAAATTATTTAATCACTGGGTGAAAGGCTAAGGTACTATTTTTTGTCTTTGTGCAGAAAAAGTGCCAGGAATAAACATCAAACAATCCAAATCCATAGTTTATTACATTCTAACGCATCCTTTGTTCATGTTATAAACAAAATTAAGTTTTTTATTAGATCAATTAATGCCATTTCCTACTGCGGAGATCTTATAATGTTGGTGTTGTAACTGACGAATACTGAAATCATAGTAATTAATTAAATTATTTGAATAATATAACTAAATTATAACAAATTTGATTTATTGTCTATAAAGATATTGATTGGGTATAATGACTGTAGATAATCTGCCTTTAGTAAGGTCTCAGTCTCTGCTTATACTTTACCATCACTACACAGTATCTGACGTAGTTTCCAGAAACACCAACACACTAGACTACTACACTCCATCATTTGACTCGACACGGGTTTCGTCAACCATCTGAAGATGATTAATTTTTCATTCATACATTTTCTAATTATCTCCAAATGATGCCGGTAACCTAGTA
The DNA here is from genome assembly GCA_963675555.1 of Leptura quadrifasciata. Taxonomy (NCBI): domain Eukaryota; kingdom Metazoa; phylum Arthropoda; class Insecta; order Coleoptera; family Cerambycidae; genus Leptura; species Leptura quadrifasciata. The sequence continues at coordinate 7,243,165 of OY776675.1, forward strand.
TAAAAATTTAGCCTAAGTTTGTCTGCATATCTGTTTGTATGAACGCAATATTCTAGAGAACCTGCGAACTAATTCACTCCGTTAGCTTATTTCTTGAAATAAATTTAGGTATAAAATTTCGCACTGTCTTTCAGGATCGAGCAGTGAATATAAGTGGATATTAAGAAAAACTGCTGTCGATACGCAAAAAACTCGAAGAGGTATCAAAATGGTACGATATGTAGCGAGGTATGAAAGATAGGTATGTTGTTCCTGATAGTAGATACTCCAAAAGAATCTGCGGCGGTATAAAAGTACTTTAAGATTGTCACAGAAAAATAATACCGTATGCAATTATTTGGGTCACATTGTATATGGCCATTTATAACTACCACGGCACCATTCGTACTTATCAGCAATCACAAATTAAATTATTTGTAGGAATTAATTCGTGATATAAATAAATGTTTTAAGATTACGTAACTACACTCCAATAAATATGTATTTATGTATATTTTTATCGAACACTTTATGTGTATCCATTATAGATGAAATTTTAGATATACAAAGTAACTCTTACCTCACTAGTGAGGTAAAGTAATGAGTTAAAATATATTTTAATCACTAGTGATGTAAATTGACATACAGTACTAACTCCTCTTCTTTCCTTTTCCTTGAAATTATTTACTATAGGATATCTTGGACTTCTTTGGAATTAAATTGGGTGTAGATTCTTCGGCTTCTTATAAAATATGGAATTTCAGAATTTTTTCTTTTTATGCTAATTTTTTATTTTGTTATTGAATATTATTTATTGACCACTATTTCGTGTACTTTGATAACTCTTCAATGTTGAAAAGTTTACAATACCGCTATATTAAATTTGACTTCTCACCTATCTCAGAGCACAAATCTAACTTCTCTCCGCATCGAAATGCAAATATTCTGATATGTACTGACTATAGTTCAAATGTGCTTTTAGAGGACGGAATATTAAAACATCGTATTTTTAGTCGCAAACTCCTCTATAAAATCCTTATTTTATTATAAGGAACATAAACAGACTGCAACCAACAGCTACTCACCGGGCTATGTGCCCCGCCGATCGCTGAATTACAAGCCTGGCACCTCTTCGATTGCAACAAACACCAGCCGAAGGACTGATCCTACTTAAAAGAGTTCTCGTGCCAGTCGTCACACACTACTTGCAGATTGCAGTTTCGAGCTGTTGGCTCTCGTCAGTGCAAGGTAGGCATGTGACGACCGACACGAAGATCACTTGACCATTTAGTACATTTAGGTCTCTTTGGGATAGCGACATGTAAAATAGTCAGCAGGCGCCATCTAGCGGTCCAGTGTCTATTGCAATCGAAAAACTAGAGCGAGGATAGTAAAATAATTCTTGGTCAAAAATAAAGTTTATTTATAGGTACAACATAACATCGCCATTACTACTTAAAAATAAGTAAAAAAAAAACTAAAGTGATATAAAAATACTACATTCACTCAAACGCAAAATAATATTTCTGTGTCTTTTATGTAAGATTACATAAGATGATTCGATTCTCTCTAAATCATAAGTATTTACCACATAATAATCATTTTTGTTACTAGTGTTGGTGCGTATTCTCTTTATACGTTGCAAAAGTTCACTATACGGCCATTCATTAATTTCCAATTCTGCGACTTTTGCTCGTAAACTTCAAAAAGTAGGTTTTCAAATTGTTGCTGTTGATTCATTCATCATTCAGTCATCCATTTATAATAAATACTCCCATATTTCTCATATTATGTTATTTCTCAATTTTTTTTTAATGACGACAATTCAGGAGCGTGCTGATCTTGCCTTGAACTGGGAGATAGGCGATATTTTAAACATTATGATAAGACGTATAACAGAAAACAAAATTAAAACGAATACACTGGTTTCGCACTATTTTTGAAATTACGAAGAGACTCAGTCTATACAAACTTAAATAGTGGAGTAAAAGAACAGAAAAATTTTACATGGAGCAATGCGACGTAAAAAAATAAGTTTGTTTTGGTGAAACTAAGAATACCCTGAGTTTTCCGGTTCAAGTAGGTGGGGAACCCTTTTTTTCGCAAAAAGGGGTAAATTGGTCATTTTTAAGGGTGTTTTTCAGTTTTAATTTATTTTGGACCCTTTAAAATGCCATTTAAGGAACGAGAATGGTACCCTTTTATTCTCGATGATCAAGCAACCTTCAGTTCAAATTTTGTGAAAATCGGTTCACCGCCACCCACGATGTGTATATAAATATACTGAAAAAAAGTCAAGAATTAGATTACGGCTAACTTGGCCAAAATTAAACCGAATTTGATGAAATTTTAGACGAAAGTAACCTATATAACCAAGATATAGCCTGCCAAATTTTAGCAAAAAATATCCCACAGTTTGACCACAATTCCATTTTTAGTTCAAATTCCACAACATTTTCAAAACTTCCCCAATTTGCCCAAATGGTCGAACGAAATTTTGTCATTTTTTTTATATATATTGATTATTATTTAATTTTATTCATGTTTTCTTTTTCTAGTAGTCGTGCTAGATGTGCTACTACAAGAAGTGTCTACTTCCGAATCGGTGTGACGCTCTTTTTCTCGTACGGTGCGAGAACTAAGGCTGTCACTTTGACACTCGAGCTTTATTCAGTACTCGGGCGCCAGTTCAAGTTTGAAGTGTTTGAACAACACTACTCACAAGTCGAATGAGCGAGACTAAGCAGCTCAGTGAAGAATCAGTTAATTCCAGTGGGTCAATAAGGGAAAATAGACTTTCACAAACACAACAGTAAAACGCAGAAGTTCCAATAATATTTAAGTATATATTACAGTAAACCTGTGGTTACAGTCCTAGATAAACAGAAAAATCACAATTAACACAAATTCATGTACAGAGATATATATAAACAATAATAGTAGAGGGAGAGTAGCAAGCAATGTGGTAACGTTAGCGGCAAAAGCGTAGAAGCGGTTAATCGGGCAGTGAAAGCGTGCAAACGAGGGAATTAGCGAGTTTATGATAAAACGATCGTTAAGCAGACAGTGTACGGATTCCAGAAAATGCGAAGCAAGCAGAATTATTTATAGTAATAAAAACAGTTTATAAAACAGACCGAAAATTTGGCTAAGTATAAAATTGTCAATAAGTCAATACTAAATAAATACCAAGAATATTCAGACAGGGTAAAAATTTCAATCAGAATAAAGGCAGTAAAATTTCGGTGACTAAGTTAAAAATTATCAGTCAGTAAATATGGAATAAATACCACGAATATTCAAACAGGATAAAAATTTCAATCAGTAAATACGGAATAATAAATGCACTAGCCAAATATATATATATATATATATATATATAAGTTTTCTTACTCTTTACAGTATCAGCGGTGGACCCTGGGCACTGGTAGACGTCTGGTTACTTCGAGAATTGGAACACATTCTCATTTTACAGATCTTTACAGTCAGTTTTATAGCCAGATTCCCACTCAGGGTATCACGAGGAATCCCACGTGCCTTAGTATCGCGCATGGCCCACTGTATTGAATACAAGCCAGCGAGGACGGCTATATTAAGTTATTAAACGTACTGGTAAATTATTATTACGTGCGTTGGTTAGTATAAATAAAGTATTTTGACTTTTGTAACGTATGAATTCGTTTTCAAATAATTATTCTAACCAACTACGAAAAAGAAACGGATTTAATCGGCCACAGATAACTAATTATTGAATTAATTAGTCAAATAATAAACAATAATTCTGTTTACAAATATTTACCGCTTTAGATAAATATTCAGGTATTCAAATAGTGAATATTTTCGAATAATATACAGTAAATCGCTTAAGGCGGTACAGAAAACAAGGAACATAATTATATAGAGTACAATTAAATATAAATTTTATGCAGATTTCCGTAACGAAAAATGCTTCGTTACATCGGTAATTGGAGTTTGGAATATTTCTTCAACCCCGTCGTCGCTAAAATCATATACATCTGAGATATTCTCTGAAGTACCAAAAATTGACAGTATTTTGGATGGCGGCAAAACAACAGATAATGAACTGATGCCGATAAGAACTGATAAAGCTCCTCTTCCTAATGAATCTCAATTAATTGCTTGCGATTGTAAGGTCGGTTGCAGAACTAAACGTTGCTCATGCAAAACCATTGGCGTCACATGCAACAATTTATGCCACAATGGAAGGAATACTTTTTGTCAAAATGCAGATAATATTGTTGACGAAGCTGTGGTGGATGAAGAGCCTGAGCAATTAGAAATTAGTCCTGATATTTACGATATTGAAGAATTATATGATAAAAAAGAAAGTGGTAATTATGAAGAAGATGCTTGTACTTCATATCATATCTCAGATGCATACGATTTTTGCGACGACGGGGGTGAAGAAATATTCCAAACTCCAGTTACCGATCCGGAAGTAGACACTTCTTGTAGTAGTACATCTAGTACGACTACTAGAAAAAGAAAACATGAATAAAATAAAATAATAATCAATATATGTAAAAGGTTTGTTAAAAATCAAGTGAATTCTCGAAAAAAAAGTTATATCTTACCTTCGAGAGTTTGTTCTTTTGTGTAAATATTTGAAACCCGCTCTCAATCACTTTTTATTATTAATATTGAAATTTTTATAATGAATAATTACAGGTATGCTTGTACGCGCATACGTATAATACCGAAAATGACGGAAAATCGCCGCGCGCATGCATATACCAATAATGACAAAAAAATCGGCTAAATTAATAAAAGTTATTTTTAAGTTACATCACGTGAAAGTACATAAGAATACCTTCGACCATTTGGGCAAATTGGGGAAGTTTTGAAAATATTATGAAACTTGGACTAACAATGGAATTGTGTCCAAACTGTTGGATATTTTTTGCTATAATTTGGCAGGCTATTTATAGATTTTATATGTTACTTTCATTTAAAATTTCATCAAATTCGGTTTAATTTTGGCCAAGTTAGGCTTAATTAAATTTTTGACGTTTTTTCAGTATATTTATATACACATCGTGGGTGGCGGTTAACCAATTTTCACGAAATTTGAACTGAAGGTTCCTTGACCATCGACAATAAAAAGGCACCAATCTCGTTTCTTAGCTAGCATTTTAAAGGGTCCAAAATAAACTAAAACTGAAAACGCGAAAAAAAAGGGTTCCCACCTACTCGAACCGGAAAACTCAGGGTATTCTTAGTTTCACCAAAACAAACTTATTTTATTATGTCGCGTTGCTCCATGCAAAATTTTCTCTATCGCCCTATTTTGAGCTATTTTTACTCCACTATAAAGTGAACTAAAAATTTCTAAGTATTTACATAAAACCTTACCCACAATTTGATAGAAAAGCATTACAACATATTTTGAGCCAGTTAGTCGTCATTCATAGGTATTTTACCAGTTGCTTGGACAGCTAATCATGCACAAAAGTTTTGTGCAAGTATTGTTCCATGGTTTGAACGGACCTGACCATTGAATGACGAGCCGCATTTTTTCTTGCTAGAGAATATTTTGAACTAGATACAAAATTTTACGATAAAATATATTTTACAAAAATTGCTTATCTATGCATATTTTGATTTACTTTGGTAAACGATTTTTTTCATTTTATAATTGAATTAAAAATAGCTGACATTTTGGTATAATTATATTGCCATTATCGCAATTTTTTTTATCACATCCATCGAAATTACCGTATTAATATTTGTACATATTATCTATTTAAATATCACTATGTTTATTATGCCCTCTTCATTTAATCTGAAAATTACTTGGTCTAGATTTGTTTCAGTAAGGGAGAGGAAGTCCTCCAATTTACAGTGGAATTTTGTCTTGGTTGGTGGAGATATTTGGAAAGTGTATGTCAATTCTTTGGCTTAGATCGGAAGGGGTATGTCCGGTCTCAGTTTTTTTAATAACTCTATGCAAGTTGGATTGTGCCTGGTACAAGTAATTCCGGAGTCCTTCAATCTGGACATTGCATAGTATTACTGCGTCCACGATGCCTCTTCCGCCTTGTTCCCTAGGGAGTGACATTTGCTCTTTTGAATCTTTAGAGTAGGATGACATATCTATTAATAGTTTTTGTTACGTGTTCCTCGAACTCAAATAAAAAAGATAAAGAAACTAATTAAAAAAAAATCATAAAATAAAAACCCACCCTGAAAATGATGATTTTAATTTAGTTTTGAGGTTATTCTGAACGTATTATATTATTATGGAATTATTATATTATTATGGAATTACTATTATTATTATGTATTATTATATTATTGTATATCCTCATTATCAATACATCAGTTCAATAAAACCTGAAAGCTAATCCATCGGATGTCTCACAATTAAATTTATCGATTTAATTGGAATCTATTTTGGTTAAACACCATAGACTTTTTCATGTACCTTAAGTAGAAATTTTGAAATTTTGGTGGCATCCGATGCCATTTGATGGTTCATCTGGTGGAGTGCGAAACTCTCTACAATAAAGTTTAGAAATAGTTTCTCTGTTATCAAATGGATTGAATTTTTTGAAGTTTAATCTCTTATGATTATGAATAGATGAATTGGATACCGTGATAAGTGTTGCTTGTATATCGGTTATATTAGACAAGTCGAAGAAAAGGATTAATCTATTATAATCTTTTAAACAAATTGGCGTGTTATATTCACTTAGAATTACGGAGAGTAAGTAAATATTACATCCCTCTAATTCAATCAATCAGTAAATGAATTGTAAGTCGACTTACTCAACCATGTCTTGGATAAAACGGTAAAAAGATTATTGCAATAATGGTTGGATTTTAAACCAAGTGCAACTAAATTCTGGTCGATCCATTTTTATACAACTGGCCCAACAAAAGAAATCATAATGTTCAATTTATTGTACAGATTTATTTATATTTCAAAGTCTTCCTCTCTTATGGGTTGAATTCAGAAAGCAATTTCGGACTATTCCCAAACAGCGCTCTCAAGTATTGACTTATAATCGAGGTTTACATTTACGGAAGAAAACTAAGAGAAAGTAAGAAAAAGTAAGTTTTTTCCTCCACTAAAATAAATTTATATCAAATGTTTTGATCAAGCAGGCTGAGTGATAATTTAATTTCGAATTTTTGGTACGGTTTTTTAAGCCATAGCTTCATCATCGAAATAAATTTTCATGTGAGTCGGTATCCACGTCGGTCCATAACTTTGTTCGGAATCTTCTTTTCTATCATTGATCAACTGTTCTGTCGAGCATTAATTTTCTAGCTATCTCACTTTCATCAATTATCGTAATAACATGACCCCCCCCCCCATGTCATACGTTCAGCTTTTGCGATGGTTGGGTTCTTAACAATCTGAGAAGAATATAATGAAGGAAACAAAACAAATATGAAAATAATCCTAACTTGCTACAAAAAAATTACACGTCAATGTAATATATTTTGGTTACTGAAGAATACCTGTACCTCATCATAATGTTATAACTCTTTAAAATTTAACCACATAAATAATTTTTACCAGCCTACGTTGTGCAAAGGATGATGCTTCTTCAAAAATGATACTTTTATTAATTGACGTCTTTCAGATAAACAAACGGAAGTGCGATATCGAGTCATTGGAAATGAAGTGTGCTTCTATTGCTCATGCCATTATTTCGACAAGAACGTGCTCCTTTTAGTGCTTGTACTACCAGGGACAAAAGATTGGGGCTGATCAATGACGTCTCGTGGCTTGGAATCAGTTGCGAAGACTGATGCTCCTGCACCATCAAGCCTTCTGCAGCAAATTTCGTGCAATTGTACAAAGGGCTGCACAGCTGCGTACGGAAGCCGAAAAGCTGAACTAAAATGCTCGCTCATATGCGGGCATTGCTCACGAATGAATTGTTTCAACTCCCTCTAACTCTACGACGAGGACTACCAATTGGATTATGTTGATGAGGAAATCTATTCTCAAAAAGAACAGTTTGACAGAACAGAGTTACCCGCAGATGACACGGATTTCTGAGCAGCTAACTCATTTTATTACGTAAGTAATACATATTTATAGACAAATGTTAATATTTTAATCATTTATTTGACTATAAAATGAGAATGTGGGTTTACTGCGAGCTAACATGTATGATCTCTTCTGAAGCGATCTTTATATTCACACTCACATATTTCAAAAACTAGCAAAATTGGGGTTAGAAGCTTTAATTTTTATAATAACCACCATATCGATAAATTAAGTACTTTACATAAAGATTACGAAAACTATCGCTAAAGCGCTCGGAATTTAATCAGATAATAAACTGTCAAATTAGACTCTTTATATTCGTAACTACGCGTTCGAAAAAAATTTACCAATAAAATTCTAAGCACTAGTGATTACGTACGACAATTGCACGCATAAACGTGATGTCATTGTTAATAATAATCGATGGATGAGACTTATATTTATTTTGTTTGCCAGTCAATTAATTCAGAATAGTCTTATGATTCAAAATACAATATTACAGTTTACCTTTGTAATTCGACAATGCCTTAAATATTTAATTTCTACTTTTGAATCAGCAATCATAGCAAGGAGTATGTTTTCGGTATGCCTCTAAAAAGCATTACGTTGAACCAGTGGATCAATTACACATATTAAATAAATATTTAAGTAGTTATAGTAAAATACTGAATCTTCAGTTCTTCTGAAGGTATTTCTGTGGCAAGATAAAATCTTAAGATTCTATTTGCCATTGTCAATCATATAAAATCAATATGTTTTCTCGGGTCTCAAAGAGTAAAATTTTTTGAACATCTTCCATTCTGGTTTTTCAATTTTTCATTGTTATCTACAACGAAACAAAGTAATTCTGTACACCAGTTGTGACATTCTCTTAAAATATTCTTTTTTCTTTTTTAGTTTTCTAGCAAATACATTTTCTAAAAATAATCATGGAATCTACAAAATAACAGGATTATCCGGTATATCACTGGAAAATAAACTCTACGCCTGTGTTGTTTACGTCAAAAGAATAGTCAGAGAATACTTTTTGCCAAATAATACAAATTAGAACAATAAGAATAATGTATTTTTAACTATTTGGGATATATTTGATTGGTGCTTAAATGTTCATTTTTTACTCGAGTTCACTTTGAATATTCTCAAAGGTTATTATTATTCACTTAATCCAGTCAATGAATACATAAAAACAGGGTTTGTTTGCAAAAGGTCGGGAAGGTTTGAAACTTGGCACATAGCTAGATCTTGAAGTCCTTAATGACTACCTGATTACCACCGCATGAAATTAGAGAATTAGCCATATCTTTCTTACCGTACGTTTTATTGGAAAAATACATCTATTCAAAACTATTCCTTATAAAATTCTCTACAATTTATCTCTAGCTTTACTATTCTTTTGTACGATCAATATTTACAGAGATATATCTTGTCAAATTCGGAAAAAAAGAGTTTTCCCGTCGTGTAATAAATATAAAGCAATTGTTTCACCAACTATTGGCAATATTTGCACGATGTTAACGAGACAATGTTTTATCAGCTATAGCGACGCAATGTGAAAAAAAAATTGTAGGATGTGAAATTTTTTTCGTTTCCACGCCACCTGGTAGGGAAATTGGCGCATTTTTTAAAATCTGGTATCTCCAGTATGCCTAATCCATAGTTCCGACTCTAAATCAAGGACCCGACGAACCGGCGCAATCATCATCCGACATCTCTGCATCTTCTATGACATCCTCAGCAACACTGTTTATGTTCTGGAGCACGTCAAGTTCGTCATCATGGTCATCATCCAGACATATGACGGCTACATTGCTGCATGCATTTCCGTTGCAAACAGCACACATTTTGGAGCATTTCAAACCTGCTTTGCGGAAGCTGCACGTGGAACCACAACCTTTTTACATTTGCAAGAAATGTAATTGAGAAGGTTAGCTGGAGCAGGTTCTTTCTGCGTAGTTATGGCAATCATGCTATCTCTGGATTTTTCCACCCCCAATCGAGTGGATTTTTCAGCACATCAAGCCACTGTTGAATTTGATGGTAAGTTCTATATGAATGGTGTCGGGCGGCCTCGCTTCTTGGTGGTAGAGAAGCAAGATGGAATGTACGTTTTACAGCATACTTGTCAAAAAGTTAGTTGACGGTGGAATTGATTTCGAAATTTTTCGCTATAATGCAATTTAAAAAAAATCCACCAGCCGCAGCTATGCTGGCGGGATCAGCATCACGATTTTTGAAAATTCCAATAATGTCACTGAGAGACCGATAGTTTCCGAGTGTTTTAAAAAATTTCACTTTTCCCTGATTGTAGATAGACGATATGATATCGCAACCACTGAATGGGTGAAGAAACAGAATATTCTGTACTACAGTTTCATTGTATTGTAAGCTGCGTGAGGTGTATATTTTCTCGGAGACTTTTCATTTTCCTAGTTTTCGGAAATAAATGTTGCCATAATCGCGCCCGAGAGCTGTTAGGAGGACAAGCAGACCTATATCTTCTCCTACAATGTAAACAGAGTTACACAAAGAGGACATTTCCAACACTGTAGTGACAATAAGGGTGTCTGCAACTGTGGCCTGTTCGAGCCTCTTCGAATTTTGTCTTAAGCATGGCGATTAAACGAGCTTTATTTGACTCATTCGATAAGAAACGCTCTTGAGATGAAGGCGCCTTCATGGTTTCATCAAAAACTATTTCAAGGGACTTGTGGACCCGTGAACGCCGTAATCGCTCAGCGGTTTTGGTGCTATTAACCATTTCTGCAGCCGGATATCCATCAAAAACTATGATTGTGTTTGAGCCGTAATGGTTTTCAACATACTGGAGGTATTTGCTACAGATGGATGCCAAATGGTCATTGATATGCCAACGGACTTTATGGAGCAGATGTCCTTATTTGAATTGGACAAAGTGTGCTTAATGGGCTCAAAGACAGCATACAACAAGGATTTTATTCCCTTTTGCATACCTTGTTCCGTAAATAATGACACAGGAAATGGTGCCAGTTCGTAATGAAGGTATTCTTGCAACTGTTCTTCATTAAGACACAATATTATTTTTTTTCCGAATATTAGAAGCTATATCTCTATAAATATTGATCGTACAAAACTTAACTTATAACTTTATAAGCAATAATTTTGAATAGAAGTATTTTTCCAATAAAACTTACGGTAAGGAAGATATGGCTATCTCTAATTTCATGCGCCATTTTTCCAAGATGGCGACACGAGTGGCGCGACGCCGTGTTCGCAAAGTCAGGTTGTCATTAAGGACTAGGTATCTGCCAAGTTTCAAAACTTCTCGATCTTTTGCTAGATTAATTGTATTTATTGACCGGAGTAATTGGTGGTCTGTGAGCGTAATTTCATCAATATCAGGAATTAGAAGGTTGTTCAATTCTCTCCATCAAATGGAAGGATTTGAAAAGAGGATTGCACATAAATGTTAAATTGAGGGTTGTTAACCCTTAATAAAAGCCAAAAATTAAAAATTAGCACGCAACTTATTTATTGTTCAAAGTTCGCAGAGTTGTTCTCAGTTTTATAGTCAGGGGTCTACTGTCGCTCGACTCCCAACTCCTTAACTTCGCGCATGATCCACTTAATATCTGACTCTGCTATACTGTGACTTGCACGCACGATCCATTAGAGGGGAGTCAAGAGGGGTTCGCTAACACGGCCATCCTGCGATCGGGGCGTCCTCGCACCGAGATGTCGCTTACATCTGAAATGAGAAAACCGGAACAGAAACCTTTCTCCACATTATTTTGTTTTTGGTTTGTTATTATTTTTTCCTTCTTTGTACTAGGTGGTATTGCCACCTACATTATAGGCATAGTGGGGTTGCCACTATCCTTTCTTTTTTGCATCAAGTGGTATTGACACCTATTTTAGACAAACTGGAGTGCGAATCCCACTTCTGATGTTAAATTGAGGGTAGTTAACCCTTAATAAAAGCCAAAAATTAGCACACAACTTATTTATTGTTCAAAGTTCGCACAGTTGTTTTCAGTTTTATAGTTACGGGTCTACTGTCGCTCGACTCCCAACTCCTTGACTTCGCGCATGATCTACTTAATACCTGACTCGGCTATCCTGTGATTTGCACGCATGTTGCATTACAGGGGAGCCAAGCGGGGTTCGCTAACATATATACATATTACAGGTTTTCGTAAAAATATGACAATACACTTATAATTAAAATGATGGTTAAAATACTTTTCGATCACGATAGTCTACTAAATTTCTACGAACGCCAGTATATTAGTTGAGAGTGGAATGGGAAATATATCGACTGTCGTATATTTCTAAAAGGTTCAGTCACGCAAAATCATCTATTTATTTGCGGGAGTAATGGCGCGATACTTGATACGTGCCAATGGGACTCCAGTTACCAAACACTCAATTTTTATTGTAACGGTAATCTGGTTTAGTTATTTTTAATTAGAATTTCCCTTTTCACAATAGGGATTTTTGTTTTTAAATTTGTTAATCTATTCGCTGAAAATAAACACAAATAAGTTATTATTATTATTATTATTTTTATCAATAATATTATTATTAAGACAAATATTTACAAACCAATCGCTTTGGTTTAAATGATTTGAGTTTACTTATATCATTGAAGTAAAATTATGTTATAGTTTATAACCTAAAGTCATTATTCTACTTAATTTTTAATATCAATATTTTAATTGATTTCGATAAAAAAAAATTATTGCCCTTTCAAAACGTCTTCGGGAATCAGTTCGAAATGCATTATAGATCTCTTCGTTCTTCTAACACATACATTGCTTCCTTTGGCAACTTTAATATATCCTGGATTACAAATACAAAAGTTCGGAGCTGAACAAACTCCATTGGGACAACCATCAGGGCAAGAAGCAACACACTTGTTACTATTTTCGCTTCCAGGAGCAGCCGTGTAACCTAAAAATTACATAAATATGAAGGTGTAAATTTAAATTTCTTTTAACTATGGGCAAGTGGCTGCTTACCATTTTTACAAGCACAGGTATTTGGAGCAACACAGTCTCCATTCAAACATGGCTGGGAGCAGTATGGTGTACAAACTGATGCGGTTTCCTTATCTAAGGTCCAACCAGGTTTACAAGTACATCTGTGAAGTAATAATATGTATCAATAGTTGTTATTTACGAATATATAAAAATATAAATCATAACGGCAGCACAACCGATAATAGACAAAGGTGTATATTTTCAATTTAACCACAGATTAACCCAGACTGGCAACTTCCCTGAGAAATTTGTCCGGTCAAGGTCGAGCATAACAGAAGCCAAATTCAGATGTCGCCGTTGGCGCAAATATCATTTGTCACGTACTCAACGTGTATTTTTAATACTTATGTTTTCTTTTACTATGTACTTTTTCCCTTGCCATAATTTTTATTATATGTTTATTTATATCTGATAAAATAAAGTTGTATGTTAATGTATTACAAATTTGACTTTTAATTTTCCTATAGTGTACATATAATATAGCGTATTTGCCATTAAAATTTGTGATCAAAGTTTTAGCATGAAACAGCATTGCATTTTAATCACAAATTTTAAACGGCAAATATATTCAAAAAGTAAGTTAAATTAAACAATTGGTCAAATCTCCCGCGTCTGCAACTGTGACGCCCTCTGAATTTGGCTTTCGAAAATCGGAGAGAAAGAGCGATAGATTTCAGGACAAAAATTTAACATTAAGTTGCCAGTCTGGTAAGTAGTCTGTGGTTTAACTGTATTTTGTCATTTGACAGAAATTATTTTAAGCTATATTTTTGCGCATTAGATGCGTTAAACGGTGCCATTCGAGAGAATAAGTCATGACGTCACGCTTAAAGGCACTTGCAGCGGCTTGTTCACTGATTAGCTTACGTGACTTTTGCGAAATGCAAAATGTACAGTATGGCTTGCTTGAACTTATTTATCCATATTTCTCTTATTATATCATTTTCTGATAACTAATTTCCTTATCAATAATAATAATAATACACTTACATCCCAACATCTACTCAGATAGTTCTCTCACAACGAGGGGCAAGTGCGTTTTTGTGACGTGAAAAGTGAAAAAAATCACAGAAATTTTGCATTTCCAAATATTAGCTTGGCATTGGTGTTATGAAACTGAAATATTCCAAGAACGATCTAAAAATTTATTTGATCCATTTTCTTGGTAAACAAAATAGTTGTGACTTGGTAAACTATTATTAGTCAATTTTGGGGGTGCACTTGCCCCACCTAGGTATGGTAGGAGTAACATATGGTATATTTTTGAAATCAGAAAAAAAGGATGATTCCAAAAATTAATAATATATAGGGTATCCCATTTAAAAAAATACACTACTGTATTTTTGATAGCATTTTAACAGAATTCACACACATAACATTTATTTAAAACTTTCTTATCTATAGGCAATAATAACGATGCTAAGGGGTGAGTAATTTATTATAAATAATCCTGTACCACAGAAATAAACTATTTTCCTGTCGTACGAGGATATTCGTTAATTATGTGTTTCCAAATTAAAATTACCTGTTTGGAGCTGTACATTCTCCGTTTTTGCAACCCTTGGGACAGTCTGCCACGCAGGTGTTAGCCAAGATTTTGAATCCTGGTTTACAAGAACACTTATTCGGTCCAATACAAGTGCCTTCACCACATCCGCCTTCACAATGATACTCACATTTCTTTGTTTCACGGTGCACGGAAAAACTGAAAAGTAACAATTTTGTTTATTACTGTTGATTTTTAATCGTATTTGCGATATCCTCTGTCATTAACATTTTAAGGTGAGCATATCCAAGAGAAAGAGACCCAATAAGGAAGTATTTATTATTTTTGGCCATAACTTTTTAGCCTTTCCACAATAAAATTGTGAGAGGTTACTAAAATTGGTTCAAAAATGAAAATTGAAATAACATCAAATCTTTACGTTTTGAGGTCCTAGGAACCCAAAAAAGTGGTTTTTGAAAAATGTCTGTGTGTGTGTGTGTGTGTGTATGTGCGTTAGCACGATAGCGCCGAAACTACTGAACGGATTTGAATGAAACTTTGCATGTGCGTTTCGAAAGTGCCCCAGAAGATCTGAAAAGGTTTTGGTTGAGATTACATTTAGTGCCATTTTGACGCAATAAGTTGTCTATTTTATAATTACTTTCAATTTGCAATGGAACTATTAAAGAAAAAAACAAAAACAAAGCATATATGAAGCATAAATCGCATTTCGCATGACATGATCGATGCGCGTAGCCGTTATGTCGTGAAACTCGTCACATCACGTGTCAATTCACGTGTGAGGGTTTCTTCACTGCTCTAGAAGTAGAGCGGATTACGTTTAGTGCCGTTTTTAAATATATATACAGACAAATCGAAGAATTAAACTACAAATATTCCTCCAAAATCTAGTAAAATTACCGAAATGCTAATGTTTCATTTAATAAAGACAGCCGCGAGCGATCGGATTGCAATGAGCAAATTTTGACGATTGTCATTGTCATCGTTTGTCATCCGATATCGTTGGTGTCATGTCATGTTAATAAGATTTCGGTATATTTGTAACTTTTAGTGGATTGTTACAAACTTTAAAGGTAGATGTAACAATATCAATATCATATGCTTTCTGTACCTTCGTTGGTGAATTTATTACAGATTATCACTTTACCAATTTTCAGTTTGTTGCTTTACAAATCTGTAGTATTTAGGATAACTAGACTTTCTTAGACGTTCAAGTGATGTTAAAGTTGTTAATATCTTAATTGTATATTATTCAACGAGCGATAATGTAGGTAATAACTCGCATAGATGATTGTAAATTCATTAAGTTGAGGTTTTTTTTTAGAGCCCCAGAAGATCTGAAAAGGTTTCGGATGAGATCATTACGGTTAGTGCCAGTTTGTCACACAATTTAATACTCTTTTCGGCTTCAAAGATCCACCGAGTGGGGAGGTTCTAGCCGCTTCCAATAGCTGCCGATCTTTTTTTAAATGCATGTATTTGTAAAAAAAATATAAGACTATCTATGTGGAACTATGACAGGTGTATTGATATGAATTTTCACTCAATAATTTCAGTTGTTTGCAAAATTAGTTAATTTAAATTAAAAAATGGGGCCAATCTTCATATCTTGCAGTTTTAAGTGAAAATTCATATCAATACACCTGTCATAGTTCCACATAGATAGTCTTATACTTTTTTACCAATATATGTATTAAAAAAAAGTTATGGCAAAAAATATTTCCCTATCGGATATCTCTCTCTCCCTCTCTGTCTATCTCTCTCTCTCTCTCTCGGATATGCCCATCTTAAGTTAGTCAATTTCGTCATCTATATACGATATAAATCTGTTCGACAGAACAAGTGTCGGATTAGTATTTGTTTTAAATTAATACACCTAACAAACACTAACTTAATTTTGCAGTAATAGAATCTTTATTTAGAGGTCCTTGAGAAGTTTCAATAGAAAAAAAGGAAACTGACGAATTGATCTTAAAGCCTCTACTACATACACTATGAAATCCGTGCATGATGAAATTCAATGAAGAAATTATCACTGAACAAGGGCATAGACACCTATTAGTGAAGTACGGTAATCGCAGTGTTACACAATTTTTCGTAGAGATTCCAAACTTTGGGTACTTGTTAGTTGTCTTGTCTATTATTCTCTGCCACAAGATTTTATACTCTCGACATATGGCGTTCTTATTATAGAAATCATGAAGGACGTCCTAGATCAGCTCTGGATACTTGAAAAATGTGTTTTAATGTTTTATATGGAACATGAGTTATATTTACCTATACAAATAGTTATATGTACCTTGCGCAACAGAAAATCACTGCGCGCAAGTAGATGTATGCCTTAAATGGCCGAAAATGAATCAAATTTTTATATTAAAGATTTTTTAAGTCATATCACCCAAAAGTATATAAAAAAACCTACATTTTGACGGGTAGAAAATTGTCGTACGATAAACGGCCATAAAGTTACAGCGTTTTAAAAATTTCGTAAAATTTTCGAGAAAATGGCATTGTAGTCAAACTAATGAAGGTTTTGACTAGAAATGTGGTAGGCTATTTATAGATATTATGAGTCACCTTCACCCAAAATTTCATCTGATTCGGGCAAGATTTGCCCAAGTTATCCCAAAATTAATTTTTGGTTAAAGAAACGTACATACATATGAATTACACGATGGGGGGGGAAGTAAACATCACGAAGGAGGTTCCTTGAACATTGACAATGAAAGGACCACAATTTTTATTGCTTAATTTACAGTTAAGGGGTCCAAAAAAATTACAATCGAAAATTGCTCCAAAGGGGGGTTAATTTACTCCTTTTTTCGACACTTGCAGAAGGTATATATATCCTAGAAATATCTTATTTTTAAGACAACTAATAACTACCCAAAGTTTGGAATCTGCGAAAAATTGTATTTTTCTCAGCTATTTTTAGTTTGCCATACTCCATTATGTATATTGTGTCAGATACGACCGACCTGTATCCGTGCATGGTGATAGCGTTGACATTCTAGATTTCTTTTATGCAACGTGAAGCAAATCTGGAAAAACCAACATGTAAACAAGCTGAAGCCACCTACATCACCCCGATGTCCCACAATAGGTTATCTAACCGATACCCCAACGACCCTAGATGTTATTGTGCAGTACGCTACACTTAACAGTATCAGTTGCTTCGCCGAATCGTGAGTGCCATGAAGTTCGCTATTTTTTATATCGTATCAGTACCACTGATTTTCTTAAGTTCAATTTATTCTATGGATCAACAACCGTCGTGTTCTAACTTCAGACCAAAATCCAAGTAAGTGTATATGCTTAGTACATAAAGATAAGGCATTAATGAGAAATATTTAGTTACAGCGAAAATCAAGATGATGCGGTACCGGATGAAATTTGTAGTCAAGAAATTACAAGAAATCGACCCAGGTCAGATTTCAATCAAAGGGCAGGTTACTTGGGAAATACTCCCCTATCAAGACATCACGTAATTCCATTAACTACCTTGAGAGATTTTTACAATACAGTGATAAACATATTGATCGAGCAACGCACAGATGCACGAGAATTCAGATCGACTTTCACCTCGATACTCTATCATATGATGTCCCATCGCTTGGACCTGTGGTCACATACGTCCATTGAAACAGAAATCGCTTCAAATCATCTGCGACGGGAAGATGTTGATAGACTCAGATTGGTGAATAACGAGGGCTTATTATTTGCCATTGCGATGCGTGACAATGAAGATATTTTCAGTGCTAGATACGCTGGAGCTGCTGGTGTTGCCCTGAGAGATTATACTACTTCCAAATACAAGTACTGTACTGGCATAAATTATCCGGGACTATGTGTGATTGTTACTGCTTATTTATGGATGCCCTGGAATATAGTTATCGGTCCACAGTTCCGAACTGATGACCCAGGTAATCAATTAGACACTCCGTTATTGGAACTATTAGATGTGAATCACGCTCTACAGATCACTTCCTTGAACAGAAGACTGAATGATTTTATTAATCATGCAGAGAACCGCACAATTGAAAATTTGCGTTTGATTCGTGACGCATTTTTGTATTTAATTAATAATTTTATCAATCCACATCCATTCAGTCCTAATGATTGGCAAATGACGGGCACATTTAGACAAGGGAACACCACCGTCACTACCTACAGGGCGCGGAATAGAACAGAAAGACAGTATCCAATAAACATGAGGCGCAAGAGGCAGTTCATTTACTACCCAGAACCGTGTTCCGCTTGGATGACTAAGAACGCCAACGTAACGAGATATCTGTATGATGCGTCAGTGGCAAATCGTTTATTCTTCCCGGCCTTTGAACTAGAAAAAACAAACAGATGTGCATACGGCGATGGAACCGATAACAAGACAGTGGACGAATTTCGTGGATATCACAACACAGAATTGAAATGAAGTGTTTTTTTTATTAAATGGATTATGCACGACGCTTTAGAGTTATATAGTATAGGCTCGCTTATAATGTACCTCTGTATACGATTATTAACATTAAAAATTCAATAAATCCTTATACGCTAATTATTAAATAGGGAGCTTTTTTCATAAGCAATTTTATGTTTGAATCCTGTTGGGGAGGTGCTAAGTAACACCCAAAAAATTTTTGTACTTCAATTGCTTTGCTTCAGTTATTAACAATTTAATTTTTTTAACCGCGTTTTTCAACCTAAAAATCTTTGTAATTAAATTTTCTATAAATCTACGTTTAGTGTAGGTCTTAGGAGCGCAACCATAACCTACAAAAGCGAAAAAACTGGCCAAAAATCGTTGTTTTTTTTTTCATTTTGCTGTCCAGAGACGCTGGGTGAACCGATCAGTTTCAAACTTTTAGAAAATCTGTCTTTTGCTCTAACAAAAACACCCTAAAAATATTAAACCCACTGTGAGCAATTGAATTTGTCATTTAAAATTTGAATTGGCCGCTATTTCAAGCCATTAAGTCCAAAACGGATCATTTTTTTCAAAAGTTAAGTCTCGATGTCAGGTTTTTAATTACGCACATTGGATTTAACATTTTTGCACCAAATTTTCAGGATGTTTTTGATGGAGCAAAAGGCAGATTTTCTGAAAGCTTGAAGCTGATCGATTCGCCCAGTAGCTCTGGGCAGCAAAAGGAAGGAAAAACGATATTTGGCCAGTTTTTTTCACTTTTGTAGGTTATGGTTGCGCTCATAAGACTTACAGTAATCAAACATTTATAGAAAATTTAATTACAAAGATCTTGGTTTTTCTTTTGTCCCAATCGGACTTATATATCTCGAGTTATTCACATTTTTAGGTTGAAAGGCGCGGGGTAAAAAAATTTAATTGTTAATAACAATTAGAACGCAAGGTCTTTGAAGTACAAAAATTGTTTGGGTACTCCTGAGCACCTCCTCGACAGGATCCAACTAAAATTGTTTATGGACAAAGTTCCTTTATATTGATTTTTTGTATTATTTTGACGGCCGGCGCTGCGACTGCAAATTTAATGAAACAAAGTGCATTTATTGAAAAAAGTACCAAACGTAAAGAAAACAAAATCGTAACAACTCTTTCTCATTTTCTTATGAACTAATGGATTAATTTCATGGTACCTATTGAAATAAATACATAAATCAAAAGATTGTCTAAAATAAGGATCTAATCTTATTAGAAGATCAAAAAATAACGTAAAAGTTGAATTGATGACATAAACTTTTTGCCCATGCAAAAACCCCATTGCTGCAACTTAGAGTAAATGTTCGATAAGGTCTCCACCTACTTCTATACCTTTTCTAATTCTATTGATAAAAGATTTTCTTACATTGAAAAATATATTTTCCTGTCCTCTAATAAAATTCGCTACGTTTCGTATTTTGTCCCACAGTTCTTCTCTTGAGTTGATAGTATTTGCATAGATTAAGGACTTCATATGTCCCCACATACAATAATCCAAAGGATTATAATCAGGACTCCTTGGTGGCCAAGCAAACTCACTTCCTCGACCGATCCATCTGCGTGAGAAAGTCTCATCAAGATAATTCCTGACTTCAATGGAGAAATGAGGGGGAGCTCCATCTTGCATGAACCAAATTCTGTTTCGTATGTCTAGCATGAAAGCATGTAATATATCGGCAAGAGTATTTGGAAGAAAAAATAAATAAGACTGTCCATTTAAATTTGGAGGAAGGGCAAATGGTCGTAATAATTGATCACCGATGATATCACACCAAACGTTAATCTTAAATTCCTGCTGAAAATGCCTTTAACGGCATGAGGATTTTCTACTGCCAGTAATGGGTATTTCTCCAGTTAAAAACGCCTCGACCAGTAAAAGTAGCTTCGTCATTAAATAAAGTGTTATTAAGAAAATTTCGATCCCTGTTGTGTTTATTTCGAACAAATTGACAAAATGGTAGCCTTTGTTTCAAGATACTTTCGAAGTAAGTTTTGTGCAGGAGTGAGATGATATGGGTAGAAGAGTTCTTTACGTAAGACTCTTAGGACAGATTGTTTACTCACCCCCGTTGCCGCTGCTAAACGACTTTGAGCTGACTTGAGGATCTTCATCCACCCGAACTAAAATTTCTAGTTCTTGATCTGGAGTAATTATTTTCGGTCGTCCTACATCGTTTTTATGGCGAAATGAACCCGTTTCTCCCAAACGCCGAAACAGATCTTTGAAAATCTTATGGTCTGGCTGTATTCTATTTGGATATTGCAATGAGCATCTCCTCGCTGCAGCTCGTCCTCTAAAATTATTTTGTGCGTAAACACATATTATATCCCTCATTTCCCTATTTGGTAAAACGTAACCAAAGCACACTTTTCAATAAATACACTTTGTCTCATTAAATTTGAATTTGTCTTTCAAAAAATTATTGAAATGTTTAACGGCATTTTCCTCGAAAACGGTTGGAGTTAACAAGTTCTACCAAGTATACCTTTTATATGTGGAAATGACGCCCTCATCAGATTTTCTGGTCAGAAGTACCACAACGTTTCGTCAAAAAAATATATGAAAACATTTATCATCAGATACAGTTCCTGCGGCGCCCTCTATGATCTAAGCTGATGTAATATATAAAATTGGTAAAGACCAACTTACCCTTTTTCACAAGTGCAAGTTTCAGGTCCAGTACACTGTCCTCCAATACCACATCCGCCAGTACAATGAGGATTACAATATTTACCATCTCTGTTCAAAGTGTAACCAGAATTACAAGAGCATATACCTGTGTTTGTACAAACTCCATTATAACAACCAATTGGACACGTAGGTACGCAGGTATTATTTTGAAGTTTAATAAAGCCTCTTCTGCATTCACAAACGTTGGGAGATGTGCAGTTACCTGGCAATTACAAATGTATAAGTAAGCATAATCTAAATCTAAAAATAATTATTGGCTAAGTAATTAATCAGGAAGTTCTTAATACCATCCGACATTTTCCATGCAAATTTGAACTTATTTTTAATTACGTTTCTTATATTTTTCTCTTAAAACAAAAATAATGGTGCCGAGCTTTTTTTGAGCCACTCTTTAAGTTTTCAGCTACCCCTTGAAATTGAATTGAAGCCGAACTTTTCTTAAGCAATTACTTTTCTTTGAAAAATTGATAATGTAAAAGTTTACAAGTATTAGATACTCCATTCGTGGTAATAAAAGTTGATGAAGACTCTAACATATCTTCTTTATTATTGCTAAACTCCTTGATACTATTTTCATAGCATTATGGCTAAACATTAATAAATACATTTTTAGCTTTGCATCTTTTCCACAAAGTTAAAAGTTTAAGAGCAATAAATTCCTGAATGTTTAAAACTATGAATTATCTAGTTTCGACAAACTATATCAAAGATAATGAAGTAGTTTCTTCTGAGTCTTGCCGTGGTCGTCGAACTTGACTTGACGTTTCACTGATCATCCTGTCAACTTCTTCAGAAGGATTCCAAAGACTAAATTTGTTGTGTTATACTCCTCGTTATATACCTAGGTGCCGCTTCGCTTCGCTGGTCATTGGTCGCGTATTCTTGTCTAATATATTGACGTCCTCGTAGTCGATTTTATGGTTCTCGTTATTATGGACATGTTCTGCTATCGCCGACCTATCCGTGTATCCAAATCTGGTATTTCTCTGGTGTTCTTTGATTCTGCACTGGATACTCCATCTTGTTTGTCCGATGTAGCTCTTACCACATGTGCACTTCAACTGGTAAACACTTTTTGATAACAGTTTGGGGATAGGGTCTTTGATCTGCTACGAGGACGTCAATATATTAGACAGGAATACGCGCTATTATCCGCGAATCATTAGGGAATCACTGGAAATTATGAAAAACGTAAACAACTTTAATAGACAGGATGGGTATCGACTTAGTAACACGTGGAGACTGGTATTGCCAAGTACCAGCACCGTAGTAAGTCACGGTCAACCAAACACGACGAATGAGCAGCGAAGCGAACCAAGCGCGATCAATGACCAGCGAAGCGAAGTGGCGCGAGGAGTGTAACACAACAAATTCAGTTTTAGAATCCTTCTGAAGAAACTGACAGGATGTTCAGCGAAACGTCAAGTCAAGTTCGACGACCACGGCAAGACCCGGAAAAAATTACATCATTAGACAACAATCTTCACATCACGTCAGCAAAGTTGGTGTAATCGCTCTTTTTTCAGATCGATATGTAAAACCAAGTTATACACTTCATATTTTATTTTACATCAGTTTGATTAAATAATTTATCTTGCAATTAGTC
Source organism: Leptura quadrifasciata (assembly GCA_963675555.1). NCBI lineage: Eukaryota > Metazoa > Arthropoda > Insecta > Coleoptera > Cerambycidae > Leptura > Leptura quadrifasciata. Next base: position 7,266,446 of record OY776675.1, read on the forward strand.
TGGAGTTTTACAAAAGTATTAAACAGTTTGGGCTGAATCTCTTTTATGTGCATTAGTACATTAAAAAATCATGCATTGGTAATAAAATATGACTTGGGAACTACGGACAAAAATCAGGTGCTCATTGTCATGGAAACTACATGGCAGGAAATTGTTCCGCGCCAAAACCAACGAATATAATAATCAGTCATATAATAGTAATTTGGGTTGAATAATAAGACATTAGAACTGATCAAGAAAGTAGAAGATATTCAGATCCAAGATCCAGTGAAGATTAGAATGCCTTTGCTGAGGTCGGTAATTGATTTGATTTACAATACTCTTCATACAAGAGTTCGAACATTTCAAAGGGCAGTATAGAAAATCTTTGATTTTGTGCATGAAGAACAAGAGAGACCAATTCGTTGAAGTATAATATTTTTTTTTAATTAACACTGTTACTGTTAAGTTTTGTTAGTTATTATTATCAAAATTGGTTGTACATCATTTTTACAGTAATTTACAAGAAGTGATGTATAGATCTACCTACACTTTTAATACTAAAATAGTTTCAGCGTGCTAGAACGCAAAGCTTGTCAACAAAGGACCGTGCCCATTAAATTGTTATATAGAGTATCCCAATACAACTAATTTAAACCTAACCCTAAATTAAATTAATACTTTAAAAAGTCCGTAGTCTCAAAGATAGCAAGACAAACCAATTTCTTGGTGCATCCAAAACATAATGTTCAAAACAAGTAAAACTTTGAGATTTAAAATTATTTGAAGTAGCTGGCCTATAGGTTATGTAATTTTAAAAATTATAATTATATGAATATAGAAAAATCAATATCATGTACCCTTTAAACATTAATTCTCATTGAACTGAATTGAATTGGTGTAACGGATCTCGTTCACAATGAGACTATATGAAGGTACGATTTGAGAACATGCAAAAACCTGAACTTCGCTTTAGCCTTTTTAAGATGACTTAGCTGCATTAATGGTCAAACTACTAAATAAAAGAATCAATAAAAATCTGTATACATTTATAATGATTTATAAATCGTTTTGTTTTACAAAACGATCAGTCTTTTATAATATTTGTGCCTTCAGGGTTATGAAGTTACATTACTATAATCGCTAATCGTTTTTCGTGAAGCCCAAGGACCTTTTGGCTAGACAGAAAGAAATTCTGAACATATTGTTATGGAATAAAATAAACGAAATTGAACTTACTCTATAACTGATAATGTATTTAATAAGAAAATTACCATTTTCACATCCATGTTCACATATAGGTTCACATTCGTAACGACTGTGTGGTTTTCGCTCCCATCCAGAGCAGCATATTTCTATTTTACTGTAACCTTCTCTTGACTAAAACAATAAGAAAATAGTTAATTATGTAATAATGCTACTTACATGATCGTAGACAAAAAATGAGAATCAATTCAGTGCTAGGTAAAGAAATAGTTGTTGAATATGGTGTACCCCAAGGTACTGTCTGGGACTATTATAAGCTTTGCTGACAACACTGCGATATTTTAAAAAGGAAGCAATTGGACCGATTTAAAACATAAAGTAGGAGCTGACCTGGAGAATTGACTGGTTTACATAGGATTCTTTACCATAAATTTCGACAATAGTTATTTGTTTAACTAGGCAGCAAAATGGTAGATTGACAGTCAATCTATTTTGCTGCTAAGTTGAACATATATTTTTTTTTCGTCGATTGTTTATATTTATATTTTAAAATAATGAAATTATTACAATTCTCCATCTCTCCATCTTTTTGTTGTAATAAATTCAATAAAAAAATCATTAAAAATCGCAGTTGTTACCATGGAAACTAAGTGTCGCTTTCCCTGCCTAGGCAGGGAAAATGAGCAATTTCCTGCCTAGGCAGGGAAAGTGACACTTTGCTGATTGATATTAGTCAGCAAAGTTAGTACTTTGCTGTTAATCGGCGAAAAAATGATGTTTTTGCCAATATCTTGCAACAATACCACATTACCAATATATAAAAACTTAGTAATCAACAGTTATGGTAAATTACCAGAAATAAAATCTACAATTATGGCAAGATTTTCGAAAGGAGTCGAAATAAGTCTTGTAGTTTCTTTCTCACAATCTTTATTAATGGATTACCGGTTTCGAAGTGCCTCGCACTTCCTCATCAGATCCTAAAGCTAACAATTAAGTGGATAAGTACAAGGACAACGAAATTTAAAAAATTTGTTGGATTAATTGAAATTTATAAAAATTACTATATAAAGTAAGTTTAAGACAATGATAATTTAATAAAAATAGTACAATTTTAAAAATAAAGCTAAGTGCACATATTTTATATCTAATTACAATTTTCTCACGATTTGTCGTAATTTTTAGCATAATTTTCCAAAATATATATACCCTAGCTTCTTACTTACTATTACTTTAAAAAGCCTACTGTATAAATTTAAATTCTACAAAAACGTTTGAGATATATCTCACATAAAGATATTGTACTATGCACTAGTAGAGTCACGACTAGTATGGAATTTTAAAGTGGGGAGGAATTTCACGTACACATTTACGAAAATTAGAAGTTTTACAAAAATATTTTTTGAAAATTTATAAGAAGCAAAACTGTTCGACATTAGACAAATATTCTTCCTAAAAATATGCATTACACAGTACGAAAATAAAAGTTCATATTTGACACGAAATAAATCTAAAACACATTTCAAAGTACCTTTCTGTGGAAAGACTGTAGGTCAAAGATCATTTGCATATCTTGCACCTAAAATATTTAATTCACTCTCAGCAAAAATTAAAATTATCTACTCTATGCGCAAACTTAAAAAAGAAGTAAGGAAATACATACTAAGCAGTAAACGATCTGAAATTGGTATACTAGTTGACATGAAAAGTAGAATATTGAAGCAACAAAATTTAATCTAATATGCATTACTTTCTATTGGTTAACAGCTGTAACTTTAATTCTCTTTTACTAGCGTATGGATCTAGTATATGATTTTTCCTTTCTCCCAACTGGCAAAAACATAGATTCAATTCATTTCTGAACATAATGTAAATCATTTCTAAACGAACAATATAAATGTAATTGCTTTCTTTTCAATTATTCTCAGAATATTAGATCATGATAATTTAAACATCAGTAAAAGAAACATTTGTTAAACTAGCAAAGTATGTACGGCCGTGAGCAAAAAAATAGGACAAGTCTTATAACGGTATTTTGCTAAAATCTAGTTGTGTAGATCTAACTGTAATTTTTGTGACATTGTCAGTTAGTTGTCATAATTTATTGCAAGTGTGCAAAAAACTAATATGCCTCATATAAGCGATTTAGTTAAATCTGGAGTTATTGCTAAAGCAGAAGATGGATGGTCAACGAGACAAATTGCACTGCGTTGTGTAGCATTTTAAGAAAGTGGAGAATAAACGGTACGACTAATAGAAATCCTGGATCAGCGCGACGAAGGACATCAACTCAACAACAAGATTTGCAATTGGTAAATGCTTTAGTAGAAAATCCATTTTACTCGGTTATTCAGGCTGCTGAAGAAACGAATTTTCCTGGATCGAGTAGTTCTGGTCGCCGGCGAGTAAGAGAATCGGAGTTACGCTGTCATGCAGCAGCACAGAAATATTTACTTAAAGCTGAACATAAAGAAGTTCGAGTAGGGTTTGCGCTTGAATTTTTAACGCACGATGTAAATTTTTGGAACAATGTAATCTTTACAGACGAAAAAACTTTCCAGTCAACACACAGCGATCGTATTAGTGTTTACCGCCCTCCGTATACTCGATTCGATGAGAAATATATATCTAACAATGATAAAAGTGGTAGATTTTCCGTCAATATGTGGGCTTGGATATCGGCACGTGGTCCTGGTGTTTTGTGGCATATATATTGAGGAACGATTTAATAGTGAAACGTATATTAGGATTTTAGACAATATTATGCACCCTTCTGTGTCACAATTATTTCCTAATAATGAGTTCATATTTCAACAAGACAATTGTTCCATTCATACTGCTTATACCGTAACCAACTGGTTTCAAGATAACAACATCAATGTTCTTAACTGGCCCAGTCATAGTCCAGATCTTAACCCTGTGGAAGAAGCATGGGGACTACTCGTAAGAAGTATCTAAAAACGAAGTCTGAGACCACGGAATGCCGAAGAATTACTGGTAATAGTAAATAATGCAAGGGAAAATATTATTACTAATGATTATTGTATAAGGTTATTTAATTCTATGCCAAACAGACTTATAGAAGTTATAAATAGAAATGTGCAATAATGAAATATTAATAGTTAGTTTCTTGTTAAGTAGGATATCCTTTGTCCTTGGATCCAGGATTTCTACTAATCGTACCGTTTATTCTCCATTTTCTTAAAATGTTACACACCAAATTTTTGTTAATGTTATAACGCAGTGCAATTTGTCTCATTAACCATCCATCATTTACTATAGCAATAAGTACATCATTAAAATAAAAAATAAAAAAGTGATATCTGTTTTATTTCGGCTGCTCATTATATATTCAAATAGAGACAGATTTACATTAGAAAAAAAAGTTGTCCTATTTTTTTCTACTCACGACAGTATAACACGAATAAATCATTTTGTTAGTGAAATTTGGATGTTACTCAATGGGTATTGCATTTCAATGCAGAATTAAAAGATGTAAAACAATGAATATCTAAACGATATATTTCTTTAACTTACACCATTTCCTCGAAGATTCGCACCATGTCTGTCTTCGGGGCTTAACAAATCGGCGGTCCTGGAATAGAATAAAAAATTGTAATTATTTAGTATATATAAATAAGTATGTTAGGATTTCGGCTTACTGAAACGTGAGGTATATTATATAAATTTTAATGAGGCATTTATTTTTTATTTAATAATCCTAGAAAATATATACTGACGTGTTATATAATAGTAATGAAATATTTTTAAATTAACAGTTGACATTTACATAAAATATCTCTTTGTTTATAACAACAGATCTACTGCTATTATATATTTAGAAATGAGTACAATTTGAGCAAAACAGAATAAAAATATTGTATATTTATAATTCGTTTTAATAATGTAAAAATAAGCTTAAACTATTGAACTCTTTAAATTAAAAATATGTCAGTTTAGGATTGTAAGTTTTTGTGTTACTTAGTAGAAATTGTTTTTTTTTATTTTCAATTATTTTACTAGGACCATAAGTATCAATTATTGTGGCGAGTTTATAGCTTCCTACAAAGTGCAAATTCTTATGTTATTCCTAACAAAAATACAAACTTTTTCATCGAATGTCGATTATTTTAATTACGGAACCACCGATGAATTCAGCTAATTTTCACGTTTAGAAAAGGTGACATTAATGAACCCTAAGCTTGGCAATGGTGACGTATAAGCTTTGTTGCTAAAATCTTTATTTCAAATTATTACAAATCTGCCAAACTAACATATCCTGTGGCCCACATTCAATTTTCATGTCCTCAAGTCTCCATCATTTTTTTTTTATCTTGATGAAATATTAAACGTATAAAAGGTTTTATTAAGTTTTATTTTTGAACCTTCTTTTACAGTTTTTTTCCTAAAAAAAATCGTTACGTATATATTTTCAACTTTCTTTCTTTTTGGTAAAACGTAAAATTAAGCTAAAAGCAATTTTTCTTTGCAACTTTTATTCTGACGAGAAATTTGCAAAGGACGTTTGTTTGAAATATTTTTGAGTATTAGATAAATTTTTTGAAGGCAAGGACAACCTACGTTCGGGGTGTTTACTACAAATTATTGTATTTTCTCATTAAGAAAATTAGCTTGAAAATTAATCATCAATCTATTTTTTTATGGAGAGGTATTTCAGGTTCATTGACAATATGCTTTTAATTTTTCAGTATATTTACTTTTTTTTGGGAGGGGAAATCTTCAAGACTTCCTGCCTGATGAAAACCCCTCCTTTCTTCTTTCCGTGTCCCCACAGCCCTGAAACCGCTCTCGCATTACTTCAGAAACCTGGTTCACTCGTTAGTAGTAGGGGTTAAGTGGCATCCCCCTCAACTCCTCTTCCTTCCTCTGCATTACGATAACCATAAAGTCTATCATCTTCTTCTAATTCCAGCATGATAGCAATCATGTTCTCCACCGTGACAGACTGCCCTGTGCCTCTCTCACATCCGTCTCTTTCCTCGCTCCACCTTCCGCAGTGGAAAATCGTGTGCTCCGCGCACTATCCCTACCCCCACAATACGCATACTCATAATTCTCCACCTTCCCTATATCGTAAAAATATTCCCTAAAACATCCGTGCCCCGATATTATTTGCGTTACAAAATAATTTACCTCTCCATGATCCCTTTCCATCCATAGTCTGATACGGGGTATTAGCCTCCTCGTCCATCCTCCCTTGTTGGCTGACTCCCATAATATTTGCCATCTCTCTAGCAGTCTTTCCCTGGCTTCCCTCCTATCCATCCCATCATAGACCTCCGCCCTCTCCTTCACTAAGAGCTCCATCGGAGGTACCTTAGCGATAACATTCGCCGCTTCTTGTGACACCGTCCTGTAGGCACTAGCTATCCTTCGTGTCATATTCCTCTGGACTCTACTCAACACCGCCCTTGTTGTTTGGATGTCCATCATATTTCTCTACACTGGGGCTGCATATAGCATTGTAGACTGCGCGGCGCTCCTTTTGCCCTCCTTCGGACCTCCCACATTTGTCATCAACCTACAAAGTGCTGACGTTAACCTCCCTGCCTTCTCCGGTGCTCTATTAACGTGCTCCCCGAATCTAAGCCTTTGGTCGATTCAAACCCCTAAGTGCTTGATAGCCTTCTTACGGGCGATTCTGTGGCCTTCCACCTCAATTTCCATCCTCGGAAGCTTTCTTTTGTTGGAAGTCAGGACCATTTCGGTTTTCTCGGGAGCAAGTTCCAGCATCCTCCTCCTTAGCCAACTTCCTACCTACCCGATAGTCTTGTTAGCATTATTATTCAGCTTCCAAGGTATTCTCCCCGTTACCACCACGGCTAAATTGTCTGCGTGTCCCAACATGGTTAAATGATACTTAATAAACAATATGGCATACCTCGGAGAACTTGCTGGCAATGCTGTCAACTGTGAATTTGGGATTCGAGGGAGGATACTTATAGTCAGATTGAAATGGAAATATCACAGCCATAGAGGAGACAGTATAAAGACTAATAGTTCGGAGAAAATTAGATTGCAAGGGATGAAGAGAATGTTTTCTAAAACGTCGGCCTAATACCGTCAAAGAATTGATGGAAAAAATATTTGGCAAGACAGGTAACCGCAGTAGATGGTGTGATGCTATCAGAAATACCATACAAAGGAAAGTCAGATAGAAGATAGAATAACGTATAAGCCAAAAAACGTATTACAATGTGAAAAAAAGGTACAGGCAATACTTACAGATACATGGAATATAATTGAAAATAATAATAAAAAAGAGTAATGCAAATACAAAAAGTTAAATATTAATGTCTTTCATATTTAGTGATCATAAAAGTACTGCATAACAATTAAAAGAAACAAAACATATATTTTGTTATTAAGATTTGACTGCATCGCGTACCATATAAACAAACTCTTTTAACTTAAATAAAATTTTGTAAATAAAACTAATCTTGTTTTGATGTCTTATAATGCAGATAAAATACATTCTTGGAAATATTTTATTTTATAAATACACGATAATTACTTTAAGTAAGACAATATACTTATTATATTTCAAGTAAATATCACAATAATACTTTTTTGAGAAACTATAAATTATTATGTGCGAAAATTATTTAAGAAATTTTCGGCATCCAAACCATCAGAGGCAAATGATCAAAAAAACACCTAAAGCAGCTTTTTCTTGGAATTAACACGAAATTTAAAAATAGATGTCACTTGCAGCATCGATTAACGCTATTGAAAGTCGAAAACAAACTAAAATTTGACTTGTAATGGAAACGTATACTAGGGGACGTAAGGACACATTTTAAACAGAAAATACAGTAGAAGTTGACTTAGCAGACGAGACATTGTCGTGAAGAAGCTAAAGAATTTAGGAGGAAAGTTTTCCGGAACTACAACAAAAATTACTTATCATCTTATCATTATTTCGAAAATTTTTAACGTTTCCTTTTCCGGATGCAGTTCTTCGTCTAAGTGAACAATACTCAGTTTCTGCTGAATCGATGGACGTATTAGTTTCCTTTTGAACTCAATTCATCGGGAATATGTCTTACAGCGGGACATAATTAGAAACTGTAACGGAAATTAACGATTTTTGAACTTGACATCTTTTCAGTGTTACCGCGTTGTAGGGCGGACCTAACACGAATGATCCATTGCATGCTACTTCGAGTTTGACGATATAGTCATTCTAATAATTTTAAAATAAATTTATTAACGTCAAAACCTCCAGTGAGTAAAAATACAAATATTGCAAGTGTTTATGGCGGAAAAGGTAGAGGTCATAGGTTACGGTTGCCCAAGGTCCCCTAGTAAATGACCCATGGATGATAAAACCTTTCATATTTATGTCACCAGTATGCTTCACCGGTGAAAACTCACATGTAACATATCATATGGCTGGGCGTTCCCACTCTCTGCAGTTTCTATGTTGCAGGTAGTTTCAAATGCATCAGTTTTAGTGAATAGAATTCAACAAACTTTAAATTCGCTACTAGAAACTTTAAAACTTCTTTTAATTCAAGGACGCGATAAATAATTATAATTTGTTCTTCGAAGAATTTGCTTATAATTATTCGTTATCTGTAATACTGGACTTTTCGCAATTACTCAAATGCGTTCATAATGAAGTAAAGTTATTTATTCTTAGAAATAGCTAATAATATTAATGAAATAATTTTTTTTTTATACATTTATTTAACGTCGGCCTATTTCCGCTACTGAGGATGGTATATCCCCTATACAACCCTCGCCTAAGGTTGTATAGCTTCCGCGCATACACTGATATACAAGCCGCTGGAAGATGTGTGAGGCGAGAACGCGGTCTTCGTTGGGACGGTCACCCATCCAACTACTAACTGCGCCTAACGTTGCTTTACATCGCATATCGAAATATGTACATAGTAAAGACGCACCTACGCTCGCCCCTGAAATTAGTTGATATATATTTATGTATACCTACTAAGAACGAACAAAAAGGAGTAATATTTATATATGTATGGTGTTTTTATAAAAACTGATCATACAGAACGCAAAATACTTAAATTAAATTTAAGGATAATTTGTAAGTGTGCATTTTATAGAATTTTAAATATTTTGTATTGCGAAAAAAATCTAAAATTTTTTAGTTTTTATTACCACTCAAAGCAAAACACATGATTTCTATTAAACTTCATCAATTTTATTGTATATCGGGTACAGTTTTGCGGGGCAGTCAAAAACGCAACAAGAACTTTACGATCTCATTAATATACCGTCACTCTCTGTACTATCCCACCTGCAAATCGAATCACGTATAGGTTTCTAATGTATGTCGGCTTGTTTGATGATACCATCCCGAATGGTTCACCGGCGTTAATAATTAGCGCGTAAAGTTTTTGTTGCATCTTTTGACTGCCCAGCAAAACTGTACCCGACTATAACCGTTAACACGAATCGATTAACTATTACATAAATAATTGCGACTCTTGGATAATTGGTACGAAAGAAGCAGCATTATCGTTTCGTAAAATAGCATATAGTCGCTGCGATAATAGTACAACGACTGTAATTTACAGAGTTAGAAATAAAAATATTCAAAGAATAGTGCTCCAGTGTCAGTAACAAACGTTGTTGGGAGCTTTTAAAGACGAGACCATTCAAATCAATGCAATTTTGGGTGATGGTTTCCAACCAAGGCCAAAAAATTGGAGAAAAAAAATCAATGCAATACTATTGTATGTTATTAGAAATTACAATATATGTTAAACTATAATTACTATACAAAAATCAAAGTACACGTAATGTGAGTGAAGGATAGCACTCACTAAATTCAACAAACTTTCTCATTTAATGGTAGATTATACAAACGCCCCCTTAATGTTACCAGCACATATCTTCTATCTAGTTACTTTAGTTTCGTAGGTACCAAGGGTATAAAATACATGACGACTGGATTATTAAGGAAGGCTTAATATGCATAATGATTAAATATTGGGAAAAAATTATGCCCTCTCCTTGCTCCTACTTCAAATTGCGCACAATTAACGACGTTTTTCATACAACAGCTCCCGGCGGTGGGTACAGCGAAGCCAGCGCTGCTATTGAGTTTAAATAAATATTCACCACCACGGTAGCTCATTCATCTGGAACGAGTTATGTGGCAAATTAGCTTTGGTCAGATTTTGCTGTCTTTTGGGTTCAAATCCCGGCACCAAAATTGGTAATGTCAGTGTGTAATGGATGTTCTCTGCGTTTATTCAAATGTGTACCCCCTTTCGGACAACCCTTGGCTTTGGATTTGGGGGTTGTCTATTATATGTGATGGGTTTATGTTATGTTCATGTAGTACTGAAGTTTCTATATATGAAGCCCAGTCTGTATCGACATAACCAATTAGTTGGTTCCCTGAATCACGAGGACTTTCGAATTTCAATTCATGTTCTCCTGTGCCTTTAATTTTAGTGTTTTTGCACTTTATTCCAATCATACGTGGCTAGCTCTTCCACTCGTTGGCCAAATATTGACGCACTTGCTGAATGTATGTGAAAGTATATTGGTGCCTAATGCCATTTAAAAAATGTGTTTGGTTGACACATATAAGAGAGCTCCAATAGCCTCACGGTACTGCTTGTTGTTGTTCATCAACTCCATCATCTACCGTTCTTTACAAATATTCAGTATTACGGATTAAGATTTAGCATCTTGCACGGTATGTTTCTCCAAAAATTGCTAGATATATATTTTTTTTAATTAAGCAGAAAAAATTCTTCTTCACATCTTCGTACTAGACGTTATCGACGGATACTAATAGATAAATTCGTCTACTTGGACCTTGTGTTATGTATAGGCAAGGATCAGAGATACTCTGTATAAAATTACTTCTCTTCAGCATGTTTTCAGGTGTGTCATGTCATACTGTAGCTGTTTATTTAAGTCTATAAATACTTCTCTTTAGCTTACGTACTTTCTTTCCCCTCTGAACTAAATGCCACATCGGTTGGTACATGTAAATCATTTCTCTCAAATTTCTATTTAAGAAAGCTGTTTTTACATCGTTATAGTGAACAGCTTTTCCTTTCCAGCAATAACAAGTAGTGCCTGAATGTTGTTTGCCTGGCTACTGTAGTAAAGAATTTAAAATTTGTATTTCTTTGAGAAAAATTTTGTGCTACAAGTTTGGCTTTATACTTAAGTACTTATCCTGTGTCATCCCTCTTGATTTTATGTAATTATTTACAGCCAACATTAGAGTATCAATTCTCAAGTCGTATTCGTATTGCAGCTTCTCAGTGATCAGCTTCATGATTTGTTATTGCTTTTTTGATGAATTTATGTTATATAATAATTTCCCGTTCCATTCTTGCCGTATGATCGAATCCCTGTAGAGAAATCCTCCTGTTGATCCCATTAATTTTTTTCTATCAAAATTATCAATATATCCAACCACTATATGCAGGTATTCTGAATCAATGGCATTGTTGTTTCTTATAAATTTTATTGACTGGTCTACAATATCATCGAAACTGTCATTTTTCAGGTCAAGGATATGTACATCAGGTACTAGAAGAATCATATATCTTTTTCATGATGTGAACGTTCAAAGTCAATGAAGTACTAATCATCATAGTTTCCATTGTCCCTAGTTAGCCTCTAAAGAACATAAAACTATAATAAAAAATGCATTTACCAACTAACTTAAAGAGAAAGGTTTGAATTGAAATTGGTTGGGAGGGTGGTCAATGAAAATTGTTGAACCACAGCACTTAGGCCCCATTTGGCCCCTTGTAGATCCTTGCTTTAGGTAGATCCTTGCCTAGGCCTCCAGCCAACCTAATCTTGCGAAATAGGTGGTGATGCTGCCTAGGGGCATCTCCCTTATATCGGCTAGGGTAGACCAATTTTCTCCCAAAATGGATTCTCTGGTTGATGAGACAGCAGAACAGTTACAGAGTACATGTTGAACCGTCTCATCTTCTTGTTTACAACCTCTACACAGAGGGGTTTTACTTAATTTCATATTATGTAGATTTCCTTAATGGACAGCGTCCAGTCTGGATTCCCGTTATAAAACGTAGGTTCCTTCTGGACATTGCCAGGTAGTATATTGCTGTACTCTTGTTGGGATATTTTAGTAGTTCCCTAGCAAGCTGACAGCTGTTTGTTTCATTCAACAGCTTCTTAAATTCATTGTGGGTGTTCTCTTTAATTATTTGTGTTATCACCGTGATCAGCCGGGCCTGGTCCAAAGATACTTTGGCCTGCTGCCTTCTTGGCCAGTCTGTCGGCTACTTTGTTGCAATTACACTGTGCACGTCCTTTCATTCAGAATACCAGTATGTTATTCATGCTGGAGGCACCCACAAGTGCTTGGTGACATTCCCGTACTGCTCCTATGATAATTTTTTAACTTCTCAGGGCTAGTAATGATTGTCTGCAAACTGTATATATATTGATTGTTTTGCCCGTAGTTTGGAGTATATTCCACATCTTACCCCATCCTTCCTTTTTGATCCGTCTGTGAAGACGTTGATCACAACTTCGCCAGAAGCCTAGTTCTCACTATTCGTCAGTAGGATCTGTCAAAGACAAAACGGGGAGTAATCCCATCTGTGCGCGCCTGTAGAAGAGGCGTCTTACTGACAGCCTCATTCCTAAGGCGACTTCTGGCCAATGGATTTGAGGCATACCATTATTGTCAGAGCCACTTCTCCTAGATATATAATAATATCTAGTGGTGACAGATACAGCATTACCTCCATAGCTCTCGTTGGCGTTGTACGCATAGCTTCGGTTATGCTTAGGCTGACAACTCTCTGCACTTGGCTGAGCTTGACCTTAGCTGTTTGCTCTTAGGTCACCAAACCACAGCTCCATAGGTTATCATTGGTCTTATGACACCAGTGTATATCCACATAACCACTTTTAGTTTCATTCCCTAGGTTTTCCCCACGGTCCTGCGACACTGCTCATAAGAAATGTAGAGAAAGGTTAGATAACACAGGAGATCTTTTTCAGTACATTAAATAAACCAAGAGAGGTCATGTTAAAAATATTCACTGATGCTTCCAACATCGGATGGGGATGGGCCGCGTGTAAGAAACACTAACAATGCGTAATATTAATTAACTAGAATTATTAGTGGCTTGAAATGGTAGAATTAGAAATAATAGAATATAATCTACAAAATAATAATTTTATTATTATTAGATAATAAAATTGCAATAGCTTGTAAAAATAATAATTGGAGCATACAGTTAAAAGGTTATCACGGATTCCAGTAATTAAGAATCTTAATAGGGAATACACTATCATCAGAAGTAATCATGAAAACAAATTTTCTTTTAGAATTTAATTTAAATCGGGAGATTATAATGATCAGCGCTGTTTTCACAAATATAATATCTGTGGAAGTATTATTTATCATAAATTCTTGCGTTGCAATATGAGTAAGTTTAAAATTTAGAGGAGCATTCCTGTGTCAGCGTAAAAGTGAGAACGAGAATAAAATTAAAGATACTACAGGAAATTGGAATAAAAATTGCCATGTAGAAACTATATAATAAAAGTAATGAAATAAATACCTTAACATGATATGAGAGCCCATTGTTATAACACAACCCAAATGCTGATCTTTAAGGAAAAAATTCAGAAGACATTAATACGAAAGCAGTAGCAATGTTTTGACTTTCGCAAGAACTACTGCTATTGTTCAGTTAATGTCAAACTGGTGAGACATAGTTAAATATTGAAATACAGAATGTTGTGAAGCATTAATACAACTTCTGTATTGCAAAGCTTTGCTCAATTTCTTATTTTTAATTTTAGTAAACACGATAGTTTAAATTTAACCTGATATAATGATAGAATCAGTCGCATTCACCATAATGTCCATATTTTCTTTTTTGTCACGTTCCAATAATCATTAAAGATTTCTAACTTGACATAGAACCACAAAACCAGTCGATGTTATATAGTTTCGCTAGATATTACGCTAATTACCAATAGACTCCAAGGTAGACTTTATCTAGATAAATGCATACCGAAATATGACAAGTAAAATTATAGTAATAAATTAATAGGTAAAAATTGTCTATAACTGAATAATATATGATGAATAAAATTGTTCATATTACATATTTTTTTTTAATCTTAGGTTTGTACTGGCCTATGACACATTGTCAAACTGTGATTAAGGCTCATCCACCGTCGAATTATTTTTTTTCTAACTAAAATTGAAATACTACTCGAATGTGAACAGCATTCTTGTTTTTTCCATCAAGAAAATGAAATAAATATTGTTAAGTGTTAATTTGATCAAAAATGATATGATATCTATTCTATATTAGATTTAATTAGCGAGTTACTGACCAGAAGTTGTGAGTACATTCTAAATTTATTTATTTATTTATTTAATTACAAAATCTAACAGGCAAAGCGCAGTTATAGGATTAGGTACAAAAAAGTATAATATCTACACAAATATATATATATGTTATATGAAAATATACCCTGTATCTCTGAGACATTGGCCTCACCACTCTCAGCGGTATTATATTACATAGATATCAAATAACGACTCCTCTCAGCATCCGCTCTCCCGAGAATTAGATAAGATTGTATTCTTGCAAAACTGCATAATTGCAGTTCCTTTGTTCCCAAAGGTTATAAATGGGAGTAGTGTACTTTCAGACGGCAGTCTTAAACTCATGTTGGAATAAACAAGTCAAAATTATTATTGTTCTAATTTATAAAGAGTCAACGTTGACTCCATTAATAAATAAATAAAGTTTTTAAAAAGTGATTTCAACAATCGATTATCTAACATTGGCGCAGTCGTACGGATCTGAAAAACACCCTGTAACCCAGAGGTGGTGGATTTCAATCCTTCAATCAGAAAAGAATCTACGAGAAACAAGAAAAATACAATTTCAAGCAGACAAGCAACGTCTCAACAAGCTCACAAGAAGCATCATATACACATCGAGAAATAATTAGCAAGTAAGAAACATTCCTGGCCCCTGAAAGTCGGTGTCTTCGGCACTTGGAACACGTCACCGTGGATAGGAACACCTAGTGATACCCCTGACGGTACATCCCAGTGTAGCAACGCTTACGAAACCGCATTCGACCTTCCATCTGGACCCCAGGCATGAAGATAGTAATGTAAGTAATTTAAGAATCATCTCGATTTATTTTCTATTTCAAACTGCACTAAACATTTATATTTTATCATTCGTACATTGCATTCACATTTGCATTAAACCCACGACAGTTCTGCAATCTAATTTAGTTGAATATATTATCTAAATATCGTATTACTTTAGCCGATATTTTATTTTATTTTAACACATAAATATTTTCATTGCAATCAATATATTAATTTGACATATATCAAGTTTAATCTTTATCTTGTAACGTTTTTATTGCAATTTAATACTACTACTACTAATAAAGGTTAACGTATTGTTTATACCATATGACTATAATATCTGAATAAGTGCAAATACCATCGCAAAAATAATTTGTTACATACTTTATACAGAAAAGAATACAATTTCGTTTCCTTTTATTCATTATTATTGCCAGTGGCGTACTCTTGCACCTTTTACAATTAATTTTTATTATTTTTGTGTGTACCAAATTAATTTTTGTTTGTTTATCTGAAATTTATATACAAATCTTAATAATACAAAATGGCGAACCAACCAAATACTACAGCAAATAATACCAATAACGCTGACGAAACCCTTACCATAGAACCCTACAGGTTAAGTGAGATTTTCTCAATAGTTCCAGAGTTCGACGGGAACCCCATTTTCCTACAAACCTTTATTTCCGCGTGTGTTTTCGCGAACGGAATGTCTATAGAGGACCAGCGTATTTTACTTACTCTACACATAAAAAATAAACTTCGGGGAAAAGCTGCCGAATTAATAAATTCGAGGAACCCTGCCACTTGGGCAGAAATTAAAAGCCTACTTGAGTCCCACTTCGGTGATTCACGCGACTTGACAGCCCTTATACAGGACTTACAACGGATTCACCAACTACCTAATGAAACTGCCCTGACATTCGTATCTCGTTTACAAACACATAATGCCAAAATGCACGCTGCTGTGCAAAAACAGACTTTGACGTTGGAAGAAAAGACAGCCCAATCATCCCTAATTGAAACCATGACTCTAACAACACTACTTACCGGACTAGAACCCAAACTTGGACAAATAATCCGTGCCGGAAATCCCAGCGACATGCTAGAAGCAATCAATAGAATCAAACGCGAACTCCAACTGTCCTACTTCGAGTCACAAAAATTCCCAAAACAAACTATCAACAAAAACCCCATCCAGAACCAACAGAGGCGTCCCAACTCCCAACAATTCTGTAATTTTTGCAAACGTAACGGGCACAATTTTAATGAGTGCCGTACAAGACTACAATTCTCACAACAAAATCAGAACTTTAGACAAAACAATTTTGCCAGTCCTCCACAATTTTCTAGACCGAATTTCCAAAATTCTCCCAACCATCAATATCAAAGAAATTTCACGCCGCAACAAGATTTTCAACAGAATAGACCTTCTGTAATAAGACCTAATCCGAACTTTCAGAGATCCCCAAATCAACAAAATTCAAATTTCAATCCTAACTTTAACAGACAAAACCCGCAGAGAACACATCACGTTAATTTTGACAATCATTTCGACTCTCAAAATTATGATACTAATTTTTACCACGAAACTGATAATTTCAGCGACCCACAATTCCATAACTTCGGAAATTATCAAACTAATTCTAGCCTTGATAATATGGCAAACATGCCACAAGTAAATTATGACGATTACCCCCATTTCCCGCAAAATAACGACGATAACATGCCATACCAAAATGAGAATTATACAGCCAATTCTCAGATGTCGCAGGATTATACTGCTACTCCTCAGGATTTTCCATTAGGCCCGGAGTATTCAATGAATACTCCAACCCGAGAAATAAATTTCGAAGTGGACCAAATGTCCAACCAAATTCAAACATTAAACCTGAAAGACAATTCCAACCCACATTCGAATCCCCAAGAACAGTGTTTCATGTAAAATCACCATCTAACCCTCCGTTTCAAATAAGTTCGAAAAACCTGTATTTCATGAAAGACCCAACAAATAAATTTAATATTCTAATCAATTTAGGTGCAGATATTTCCATTTTCAAACCCAAAGCAACAGAAAATTATAACCTAAGACACCCCGAAAATTTAAATATACAAGTAACAGGTCAAAAAATTAAAATCACTGAATCTGTTCTTATACCGTTCAATTTTAACGATCCACACAAAGTTTATGTATACGATTTAGATACAGACTTCGATGGCTTTGTAGGTAACGACTTTCTAGAATATTACGAATGCATTATAGATTTCAAAAACAATCAACTAATTACCAATTTTGAAAATATACCATTATTTAAAGTTAACGATTATTTACCTTTACAACCAGTTACAAATTCAAACGAAAATATTAACAATCACCTTTCAGATAACACCATTAATCAAAATCTTATTTTTTTCGAACCAGACACTGAAGAAATATTTGAATTTTATTGTGACACTGACGCTATACCGCTAGCTCAGGAACAAGAAAAAATACACTTACCTAACACCTTTGCAAAGACAAACATACAAAGCGAATTTTTCGAGACAACGTCTGATGAAAACTATCAAAATTCAGACTCCCATCAAATAGACAAAAGTTCTAAACTTTCAGACATCTCCTGTAAAGACAAAGACCAAAATTCCATCTTTGCCGAATCTCGTATCAAAGGAATAATTAAACATAAGGTACAAGAAACAAAAACAATTTCAAATGTAACCCCTACGGTTAACCAACAAAAAATGAACCTTTCAGAAACAAAATCATCTCCTACAGGCAAATTTAAATTGACAACCTTAAATCCAAACATGTCCAATAACAATTCGAAACAAACCATAACATTAAACAGAAAAATGTTTATTTCGCAAACAGTATTCAAAATTAATAATAAAATATTCAGGAAATCGAAAATTCGAAAAACAAATAAAGTAAAGAATAATCCAGGAAACACGCATACGATCTTGCGTAATCAAAACAAAAGAAAAATTTATATACCCCACACAATCAGGAAAATATACCAACGAAATTCATTTTTATCCCCGGAAAAAACAATACCGAAAATAGTAGAATTTTCTAATTTAATATTTGAACCAGTTCAAAAATTCAAATCTATATTTAAACCTAATTAATAACGATAATACCGATTTCAGTCTCAACTATATGCCGACCCTGCAAATAAAACAGTTACAAAAATTCGCAACCCAAAATTACTTTCAAAATTATCTCACAAATATTTTTTTTAGTCACCTAAACTAAATCTTTTAGAATATTATCAAAAATTAACAGTTTACATTAAAAGTATTTTCCATTTTCTTAGACCTTTCTAAATTAATACTACCAGAAAATTTGACAAAAAAAACCATTGTATAACAAATTAATTAACTATCAAAACACTTCTCATGTAAATAATTTTATTTCTTCTCTCTATTACTAGGAAACTTCTCCTGTAGTAAATTCTACTTTATGAAACAAAACCTTAATTATAACGAAATATTTTTGTTCATTTAAATAAATGCACATAAAGTAATTACATTTAATTCAAGGAACTCATAATAGTAGTACTACTTTGATAACAGTACCTTGAACTTTTGCACAGAGGCACATCCTGTATATTTACGGACTTAAACATTTTAATAAGAATTGCATGATATCCAGCACCATAGTATCGCATTGCACTCATTATGATTTCTCCCTACACCAATATAAACGCTTTACAAGCACAAGTAATAACAGCTGTTAACTATATAATAATTAATACCAAGGGCAGAAAAATTAAATAATATGCAGTAAGAACTTTTCAGAATTTAATTAAAACTTAAAATCAGGACATACCTTTTCCAAATTAAATAATTGAACTACTCGTAAACCCTGAAAGAAACTCACAAACGTTCAGAAGAAATTTCAGAAACTGAAAATCAAACATTCTTCAAAATATTCGAAAAATATATATTTTTTTATTTGAGAGGCCCTAAGTAAAAACAAATGAATATATTTCGGACAAGATCACAAACGAACAAACTTCTCAGAAATTTAACACATTTTCTAGACTTTACAAAACTAGATATTCAATAGATTACTCTAAAATTCAAATCTCGAACAAACAACTATTGGACCGAGAAAACAAACACATTATAACTTTCTTTCAACAAAATAACTTAAGAGATTTTCATCACCAGATTATTAACGACATTTTCGAGGAAAACCCCGAATTTTACGACGACAAAATAAATATCCTCTCCAGTAGATCGGTTAGACATAGGAAATACTATATCATTCCTCTACCCTTTGACCCTGAATCTGTAGTAGAACATTTGTTCCTAGCAATATACAAAAATCAACATGAACTAGATCTTTCTAATACTTACCATGTCGAAAATAACTTAGACCTCCCCATACTCGAAATTCTGTCATTTATCTTCGCAGAAAAGGACCTAAAGCTCATTATCTGTCAAAACTTAGTACAAATACCTGACGAAGACCAAAGACCGATAATTCTTGACCAAAACCATACCGGCAAAAACAACCTACATCGCGGAATAAACGAGACTATGCGTAGGATCAAAAATAAATACAATTGGCAAGGACTAACCAAAGATGTTGAAAATTTCATAAAAAATTGCGAAATTTGTCAACGGACTAAAGTTTGCCGAAAAAATCTTAACAACCCTCTAGTAATCACTGAAACTCCGAGGACGCCTTTCGAAAGAATTAACATCGACCTATTCGAATTTCCTACACGAAATTACGCTCTAACTATCCGCGACGAACTTACAAAATTCACACAAGCCTATGCAGTACCGGATAAAAGCGCAAAATCTGTGGTAAATACCCTATTGTTATATTTTCAACATTACGGTACCCCACTGAGGATTCACTGTGATTACGGCGGTGAATTCGACAACAACTTACTAAAAGACCTCTGTACCCTCTACGATATAAAATTGACATATTCTAGCGTAGGACATCCCCAATCTAACGGTTCTATAGAACGCTTTCATGCTACCTTAGCCGAAATGATCAGAATTCACAAAACCGAAAACCCAAATGAACATCCTTTTACCATATTGCCGTATGCAGTAATATGCTACAATAATTCGGTTAATAAAACGCATGGTTTTACGCCATACGAACTGATCTTTGGACACACAGCTAATAGACCACCAGAGACCCTGTACAACCAAAAAGACCTAATAACTAAATATGTTAGGGACTTAAATAATAGGATATCCCACTATTACCAAATTGCACGCAGTCGGACTGAAGCGCAAAAACAAAAAGCTAAAGTCAGATTCGACAGAAATATCCCAGAAAATCGCCCCACGTATAACGTTGGAGACGAAGTATATGTAAAGGAATCCCAAATCAAAAGTAAGTCACAAAATAAATTCAACGGCCCTTTCGAGATCAAAGAAATTTTCCAAAATTCTGCCACTTTGTTAAATCCCGAGACAAATCAAACAAGTAAAGTAAATTTTGATAGAATGAAACCATATACTGAAGATTAAAATTTATTTTCAGGTTTCTACTGCTGTTCGGATCAGCATTTTCTCAATACGAAATAACACCAATAAACAATACTATCGGTGTTTACTATCACAAAGACACGGACATTGTCATCTCACACAAGAAATGGACGTTACTCGTACATAAAAATATATCGACCTTTAAGACAGCTCTTGACAGAAACGACAAAATTTTACAGACAATCCTTACCACCCTTGACCCAGCATACAAAAACATGAACGAATTCGCGAGTGAGGTTAAAACGCATTTAAGCCTCCTAGGACAAATCTCAAAATCCATACAAACTAAATTTGACGAAATACATCTCGACACGAAACGCTACAAACGCGGAATCATAAACGGAATTGGTTCAATATTCAAAGCAATTACCGGAAATTTAGACGCAGAAGACGGTAAATACTACTCTGACTGTATCAATAAACTAAACCAAGACGAACGTCAGATAGAAAATTTGATGAAAAATCAAATATCAGTTACAAATTCAGTTATTAAAAATTTTAACACGACAATTCAAAAACTACTAATAGACGAGGAGACATTCAACAAAGACATAAAAGAAATCGAATACGCAATCTTAGACATTACGTATAACGTACGAGCAGTTGAAACAAAATTAAAATTCTTGGAAATTTGTGAACAACTCATGGCGAGCTACCTATTTATAGAGGACAACCTCAACGATATTTTAAATTCGATCACTTTCGCGAGACTCAAAGTAATTCATACGTCTATCATTAATCCCCAGGATTTGGTAAACTCATTGCAGGAAATTTCACAAAACCTACAAAAGGACAATTTGCCACTCCCAATTAAACTTTCAAATATTGCACAGTATTTAGATATTATTGAATTAAAAGCTTTCCAAATGAACTCAGAATTAGTATTTGTATTAGATATACCCCTAGTAAACCCTCAAACGTACTCTGTTTTCCAATTATACCCCATTCCTATCTTAGATAGTAGAACTGGTCTGTATCATATTTTGTCAACTTCTCAAAGATATATCGCGAGAGATGATGATTCTTTGATGTACATACCCGTTGCTGACCTCAGAGAATGCAAGCCACTCCATACCAATACTAAATTATGTCCAAATTTGTTTGCATATCCAATTGACAACAACGCCATATGCGAAGCCCGCCTTTTCAAGGATCTACAAACCCTACCAGAAAACTGTCAAACGTCAACTATCATCGGCCAAGGACACAACATCCAAAAACTAGATGAAAACGTGTGGATGATCATCAATACAGAGCCACTACAAATGAATATTAATTGTCCGAAGGAGACTTCAAAAACCGACACCATCTTCAAAAACTCTATAATTAAATTACAACCAAATTGCTACGCCTTCATAGGCATCACGAAGATCCAAGCTAGCACAGACGAAACGACAGACGTGAAGAACGACGCTCACCCCATACAAATCCCTTTCGAGTGTTGCAACCAGGTTCCGGACAAAGTTCGAGTGCCCAATCTGAAACCACTAAAACTAAGTGATCTGAACACCGAAGACCTCGATATCGCCAGACACCAATTAGACCAGTATTCAAAAGACTTAGACGACCTAATCAAGGAACCCTTCATCACGAGACACATTTCTTGGTTTACCTACCTTACCATAGTGCTAATTTTCGGACTCTTATTCTTGTATCTATTCTGTAAGTGTAAAGCAAGAAGACGAAGACTAGCCATCAACGTTTCCACGACTCCTTCATCTCCACCAAGGCCTAGTGAACCCCTCAGGACATTTACTAGCCTATTTCATCAACGAAGACGACCCCCACTAAGAAGAGAGGACGAAGAAGGTGAAGACATCGAACTTAATTAAACCAGACTGTTTGTGCCTTTTACTGACTTTTTGTACCAAGACTCTTCAGTGAATTTTTACTTCATTTCATTGTTTATTTAGTGTATTTTATTATTCCTATTTTTTTTGTTAGTTTCAAATGACTAACATTTTAACATGCTTTTCGTAACACAAACAAGCTAATACGCTTGCGTCTTACGCCTAGCATTTTTTTTACATTTTATGCTTTTACATTTTACGCTTTTTGTATTTTTACATTTTATATTTTACATTTTATATTTTTATATTCTTCAATCTTACAATTTTACCATTTTACATTACTTTATATTTTTGAATTCTTGTTAAATCACAAATTTTGTTCAACTTAAAAGTTGCTGTATAAACAACAACTTTTTTTATAAGGGGGAAGTTGTTATATGAAAATATACCCTGTATCTCTGAGACATTGGCCTCACCACTCTCAGCGGTATTATATTACATAGATATCAAATAACGACTCCTCTCAGCATCCGCTCTCCCGAGAATTAGATAAGATTGTATTCTTGCAAAACTGCATAATTGCAGTTCCTTTGTTCCCAAAGGTTATAAATGGGAGTAGTGTACTTTCAGACGGCAGTCTTAAACTCATGTTGGAATAAACAAGTCAAAATTATTATTGTTCTAATTTATAAAGAGTCAACGTTGACTCCATTAATAAATAAATAAAGTTTTTAAAAAGTGATTTCAACAATCGATTATCTAACATATATATATATATATATATATATATATATATTGCGATGTATTTGCATACTGAACGATTACGAAGATTGCATGTTTGTGTTATTTGCTGAATCAGGGTTTGAATTTGTTTGTTTCCTTTAGATGGGATATATATATATATATATATATATACGCTGATGAGGAGCAATAACTCCGAAATACGTGTCCGCAGCTGCTTTGTTGTTTCTCTTGAGGTATAAGGCAATAACTTCTTTCTTTATTTAATTATTTAGCCTCATAAACCTGCATTATATTCTTTATTATGTTGTTTCTGCATTACAATAGAGTTTTTTCCTTTTTATATGTATTTTGGCCATAATTTCTTTATGATGAGTAAAATTTAAAAAATCAGTATGACTGACAAGCCTCCAGAACCACAGCGGGCCGCCATATAAGTTAGATCTGGTCGACAGCCGAGTGGGTTAAGGCGCGAGGTGGCAATCGCGGTTAATTACACGGACATCGCACCACCGGGTTCGAATCCTGGCTCCGGCACTGGCACTGTCGGAGGAAATGGTTATATGTCGACGTTTTTTCAATGTGTAACCACATCCACATAAGCCCTGGCTTCTGAAATTAGGGGTTGTCTAATTTCTGTGGTGTTTATTTATTTATTAGCGGTCCTCTGGCGTATACGACGATATATGCAATTTTGCTGACTAGCGGTCTGTAGGGCCTGTCTTGGCATTCTGGGCCATCTAGGTAGAGGTCCCTGGGGACCGCCCAGGTGCGGAATGTGTTAAGAATCTACCCTGAATCTTCTCTAGTTGTAGAATATTGGAATTTTAATTTGGATTCCACACAATAGAAGCGTATTCAAGGCGAGATGTAACGAAAGTTACATAAAGTAGCCGATGGGTGAAAATATTTTAAAAACTTTTACAGTTACGGATCACGAAATCAAGACTTTTAAAAGCTGAATAAGTTGTCATTTCTATATGTTTATTGAAAGATAATTGTCATTGTACCAAATATTAATGATATTTAAGTAGTTAAGATTAACACAGTCATCAATTGAGTCATATACAGTACATCGAGTACAGAAGCAAATGGGTGTTATTATCGAAGCCCTCCAAAATATAGTTAATAAACAACAACAAAGAAAAGTGGACCAAGTATCGGCCCATGTGGCACACCGGATTTTTGTAAGAAACTGTCAGATTTATAACTTCGGTACTGAACAAATTGATATCGATCCTGCAGATATGATTCAATTAATTGTACTAACGAAAAAGATATGCCGAAGGTGTCCAGTTTACTAATCAAAGTACTATGATCTAGCTTGTCAAAAGCCTTGGAGAAATCCGTGTAGATAATATTAACTTGACCACCTCTATCCAGACTTTCACAAAGAAATAGTGTTTTACACACAAGGTTTGTGACATTTGACCTATCCTTCATGAAATCATGTTGATCGATAGATATTGTACCAGAGACATGAGAATATATGGAGGAGCGAAGAATTGCTTCAAAAATTTTTCCAAAGTTACAAATGATTGTAATTTGTCTATAGTTATAGATAGATTGATATCTTTATTTGACCACTTTACATAAAGGTTACATTTGTGGCAAGTCAGAGATAGTAGCTTACAGATAAAATAAAATATAAATATTATAAAAACATGGAATAAACTTAAAGCTAATAAGTTACGTAATACATACATTCATAAACGTGTATCAAAAATATATAACATACATATATAGACAGTAATGATACCAAACAAGATACACAAAAATAGATTCAGGTGTTCAAATTTAAAAATAAAGACATTGTAACCCTACATTAACCGCGTTCTCGCCTCACACATCTTCCAGCGGCTTGTATATCAGTGTATGCGCGGAAGCTATACAACCTTAGGTGAGGGTTGTATAGGAGATATACCATCCTTCGGAGGGGATGTAAAGCCGTCGGTCCCTTGTCTATTAAATGTTAGGCAAGTAAAAGATCCCTACTCTTCTTAAGGGAAGAGGTTCGGCAAAATTCCTGGTTGGGGGTAGCTCGTCTACAGGCGTCGGTGTTAGGCCTCAGTAGCGGAAATAGGCCGACGTTAAATAAATGTATTAAAAAAAAACCTACATTAACGCGCACTTCAACACAGGCTCATATTAACATAACAAAGTTTAAAAAACAATTAACACTACAGCATTATATTACATTTGTGTTAAAAAACTCATCTACATTATAAAGAAGTTATTTAATAAAAATGATTTAGCTTTAGTTTTAAACTGTATTTTATTGAGGGATTGCCAGTCACTAGGTAGTTTGTTATATAAACTGAGGTCCAATGAATTCATTTTAGACTTCGACAATCTGTACCTGGGAATGTATAGATTGTTTTTGTACCTGGTATTATGTGAATGCATATCGGAGTGAGTTTGTAGTTGACTTTTTTTACTATGTATTTCTAATATGCTATTGTAAATATACAGGTTGGGCAGTGACATTATTTTTAATTTAATGAACAAAGGCTTACGATGCTCTAAATAAGGGGCATCCTCAAGAATTCTTATAATTCTTTTTTGTAGCATAAAGACTCTTTGGGAATAACCAGAGTTACCCCAAAGTATTACTCCGTAATTTAAGCAAGAATGAAATAGGCCAAAATAAACTGTTACCAAAGTAGTAGTATGAGTAGTAGTATATAGGCTATAGGCTTGGTGGTGGGATGGACAGTGGCGAGTTCTTCCACCCAGACGGCCCGGGTTCAAAACCGGGTAACAGCAAGTCGATGAGATATAGTGGATGAGCGGATCTGCTTGCGTCACCATCTTTCGAAAGAGATGTAAAACTGTGGGTTCCGTGTATCTACGATGTGAGCACGTTAAAAATTCCTACCCCACAACAAACTGTGGGGGTTCTGTAAAATTTCCAGGTTAGGGGTCCCAGTGCCTACACTGATGAGCTTATCCCCTGGCGTCGGTGATTGGCCTTGGTAGCGGAAATAGGCCGACGTTAAATAAATGATTAAAAAAAAAATCTCGTTCAAGTCACCTTTTTTGAATAAAGGGCACGCGCGTGAAGATTTCCACTTCTGAGGAAAACTCGTACTTCTTAATATTAGTTATAGGTAATTAATAGTGCCTTGGCAAATACAGTCGCACAATCTTTTATAAGAAATGCAGGAATTAGATCTGGACCATGGCCATAGTGGCTTTAGTTTTTTTAATGGTCTTAATTATTTCTGCCTCAGTGATAATAGACATATTTAAGACAATTAATAATTAATAGTAAAGAGGTATACAATATAGAAATGGTTGGTTTTCTCTTGTGATTTGGAAATTTTGGATTTTGGTACGAGAATTAGATTTGACGTAAATATCTTCACATATTGTATGAATTTTTATTATTATTATTAGCCGTTACTCGAGTCCGAGTATAAAAATTTTACAGTCGACAAATTGTGTACAATAAAAAACAAGTAAAAGGTGTAGTCTATTGTAATTCCCATTCATCTACGGTGCACACGACTATGGCTATAGAGGCCAATTCGGGAGAGCACATGTCGACCGCAGTCAGGACAAACATAGACCTGGTTAGGTCTTGGATTCGGCCTTCTTGCAGCAACATTTCCTTGATAGCTGGCCACAACCCCTCGCCATTCGGTTCTGTCCGCTGCAAGTTGTTCCCATTGCTCGTCTGCAATACCGCAGGATTTTAGATTTTCATGGAGAGCGTCCTTGAACCTCTTTCGTTGACCGCCACGCCTTCTTCTACCGCTTAGCAATTCACCATAAAGTGTACATTTAGGAAGGCGGTTATCATGCATACGATGAACGTGACCTGCCCATCTTAGGCGTGCTCTTGAAATAAGCACCTCAATTGGAAGGCTGTTTGCTCTCCTGAGTACTTCCACGTTTGATATGTGATGGAACCAACGGATTTTCATCATACTTCTGAGGTGTCTTTGCTGAAAACGTTCTAATTCTTTCACATGACGACGGTAAGTGACCCAGCTTTCACATCCATATAGCAGTGTTGGAATGACAACTGCTCTGTAGACAGCCATTTTCGTTGATAAAGCAAGGTCGTGGTTGTCAAATACTCTCTCTCTAAGTCCCCAGAGTGCTCTAGATGCAGCGTTAATTCTATTGCGAATCTCACTGTTCATGTTTGCTTTGTCATTAACAACGTTGCCTAAGTAATTGAACTGATCCACCACTTCAAGAGAATTTCCGTTAAGTGTAATGTCTATTTGGTTCACTTGATGAGGAGTTGACATAATCTTAGTCTTTCCAATGTTGATTTTAAGTCCCAAGGAATCATAGCTCTGGGCATATACATCTAAAAGTTCTTGAAGCTCTTCCGGCGTAGAGGCTAAAAGTGCACAGTCATCCGCATACTGGAGATCACAAATGAATCGTGTGCGTGTCTTCGTGAAAGCTCTAAAGCGCCCTATGTTAAAGAGACCGCCATCAAAACGGTATCTGAGACCTATTCCTCTGACTGTCAGTTTGTTGTCAACAATAATTGTTAGAGCAGTGGTAAACAAATTAAAGAGTAAGGGTGCCAGGACACATCCCTGCCTAACTCCAGTGAGGGTTTGGAAAGGTTCGGTTGCCTCATTATTATACATAACCTGGGCGTTGTTGTTTGTATGTAGACTGCGACATACTTCCACAAATTTTCTAGGGATACCTAAGCGGAACATAATTTTCCAGAGCACTTCCCTGTCCACCGAGTCAAACGCCTTGGTTAAATCAATGAAGGCCATGTGAATTTCTCCTTGATGTTCGAGTGCTTTTTCTTGAAGCTGTTTAAGTGTGAAGATTAAATCCGATGTGCCTCGGTTTGGTCTAAAGCCACTCTGTGTTTCAGGAAGTAACTTTTCCATAACAGGTGTTAGCCTATTTGCCATCGCTTTAGTGAGTATCTTCCCTCCAACAGCCAGGAGAGCTATACCCCTGTAATTTCCACAGTCCGCAGCGCTCCCTTTGTTTTTGAAGAGGTTGATTAAAAGTGTATCACGAAACTCCTGCGGAGCTTGACCACTTTCCCACACGATATCAAACAGTTTTTTGAGGTAGGGTATGAGCTCTGACGACACAGCTTTAAAGATCTCAGCTGGGAGTGAGTCGGCGCCGGGAGATTTGTTATTTTTTAGCTGCCCAATGGCGGTTAAGATCTCTTCCGTTGTTAGTGGTTTATCTAAGTCTTCGAAGGTGTCATATTGAGGGATAAGATTTATAATATCGTGATCGGCTTGGCTTTGCTGGTTAAGAATGTTAGAGTAGTGTTCTTTCCATCGGGCTCTTATTTCCTGGTCTTCTTTGAGGAGATTTCCATTTAAATCTTTAATAGGGCACATATTTTTCCGACTGGGGCCGTACACTGCTTTTACTCCTTGAAAGAAATTCCTGTAGTCGTGTGAATCGGCGTACCTTTGAATTTCTCTGGCCTTGCTTGCCCACCACTCGTTCTTTATTCTTCTGATTTCGCGTTGCGTTTCATTCTTAGATTGGGTAAAAGCTTCTGCTTTTGATGAGTCGTTGGGGTGGTTGATAGCGTTTTGGAAGGCAATATGTTTGCGGTCAAGAAGTTCTTGTATAAGAGCTTCATTATCATTGAACCAGTCCTCCTGTTTTTTACTTGCTGCAGTGCCAAGAATTTCCTCACTCGCACTTTTTAAACTGTCTTTAATTTGTGACCAGGTAGTAGCGACATCTACAGAATTGGTTTCTTCTAGTGCACTCAAATTCTCTTGAACTTTTTGCTTTAGCTGTTCGACGGTTTGTTGGTCGGTTGGTTTGTTGTATGAATTTTAATTATATAGCAAAGACCCGTAATTTATGAGATTTTTGAATTTTTTCTGTCGCCCACAAAGAAGTTTCCAGGTATAATCCTTAACCTGCAAGAAATGAGTCTTGAAGTGTGAGCTCAGTTTAAGTTTTTGTTATTTAAAAATATAAGTTTCCTTCCCATTCTTCATTCTTTTCCCATTTTTATATTTTGTTCAGATTAATATACAATGTGAAGCATTTCAAATTTTAATCAAAGTGCTCAACCTTGATTAAACTAATTAATTCTAATTATTCTAATTAAGAGTTTATTTAAAAAAAGATAGTTTACAATATGCAATAATGCTTTACAAGTAGAATGTTTAAATTATGCAAAAAATTGCTTCATGGCACGTAAGTGAATTAAGTGCCATTCATTAATCGAATTCAACCGG
This sequence comes from Leptura quadrifasciata, assembly GCA_963675555.1. Taxonomy (NCBI): domain Eukaryota; kingdom Metazoa; phylum Arthropoda; class Insecta; order Coleoptera; family Cerambycidae; genus Leptura; species Leptura quadrifasciata. The sequence continues at coordinate 7,296,040 of OY776675.1, forward strand.
TTTTTTAAACACCTAAAATTAAAATAAAATGTCATATTTTATTTACAGAAATTAAGGCTAAGTTTGATTTTCTTGGGGGGTACTCAAATTTTTTTATAAAAAAATCTGGATACACTTCTGCAGTATCAAATCTCATTCATTCATATCAATCCAAAAAACAATTTTTTTACGTGTATAGGTAATTAAGAATAGCGATATTATTATGAATTTATGATTACAAAGTAAGCCATGAAAAAAATGTAAATTAACTTACAATACTAGTATCATTAATTAATAAAAATATAAAGAGCCCGTTGACATTACGTACAGTAACCTTAAAGGATTTAAGGAAGTAAAAATTAATGATAGAGGAGAATCAATTTTCTTTAAAAAATGGATAATATTTTATAAGAAATGAAGAAAATCTCGAACCTCCGTTCATTCGAACACATTTCTCATACCTTTCTCGAATATTATTTGACATTTTTCCTAATTATATCTGCGCGTGCATTTCTTATCATACTGAGGAATTCCTCAATCGTGTTTGTAAACTCTTGATTTATACACTTTTTCCTTAATAGCACCTCAAGAAGCCGAAAGGTGCTGAATCCGAGGGCCTAGGCGGCCATTCAGTTAGAAGTTTCTTGGGACGTATCTTCAAAATTATTATTTACCTACTTATACTACTAATGCGTTATCTTTAGAACACCCATCTAATTGAAATTATAAATTGAAAAGATTACGAATGAGTAAATTGTCTAGTGTTTCCGACAACTAATCCCTTAAGAAATTGGGATGAATTTACTTCGTTAGTGGTGAATCTATTACGTCGATGAATAGAATTTAAGAAAAATTGGTATTGTTGAGGTCCATGAACAAGGCTTGATTCATTTTTCTTCATTTCTTGGTTCCAAAGTAGTCAAAATTTTAAATAATTTCCTATAGTTTTACAAGACAAGACATCTATTAATACTCATTTTTCGAATATTTAAATATATCTACTATCTAGTTCATTTACAAAATTATTGAACGTGAGAAATTTTAATAAATTTCACGTTTTTATTCGAGTGAAACAAGTATTTGCAAATATTACTCAGAACCCCCAGAACCACGGGGCTTCCGCAATGGCAGGTTCTGCAGGCTTGTACTTAAGCCTCCGTTTTGTTCTCTCGTTGCACAGCGTTAGGGGAATTACTTACTTTTATTAGTATATTGTGGTCATTGTGAAGTCGGGCCTCTATCGACATTGTGATTTTTGTGAAACAAGTACTGTTTTAATGACAACAATGATCTAGTAGTTAAATTAAGTATACAGAGCCAATACTAAATAATGATCAGAGGTTTGACATTTTAAAAAATTTTTGAGCTAGAATGATGCTTGTGATAAATGATTCATTAAACTATTTCAATAACCTTCCCTGCAATCGATTATTTCGATGGTTTTCATTTGTTTATGCTCATCACTAAAAATAACTGACATGTACAAAAATAAAAATTTGTATTTTTTAAAATTTGCACAACTGCAATTTTTGCAATTTTAATCCAAATTTTACATTTCAAACAACTTTGTTTTTTACAAACTTCAATTAACTGCGAAGGATGACTATATTGGGCAATAAATAAGATTAATTATGTTAAATTCAATTTGTACATATGAAGGTTAAATAAGTAAACACCTCAAGATCATTCCTAGAATATCGCTATGAATAATGCAAAGTTTTTAATAACAAACAATTTTGTAATATAATAAGTAGATATAATTACTTACGGAACTTCTAGGTGACAAATTCCTCTTCGGGTATTATTCACATGGCCCTGACCGTATTGCAATCCTGCTGCATCCAAAAAAACCACAGAAATACATAAAACAACACCAAAAACTGTTAGATCTCTGCTCCTACACATTGTTATATTTAATAGTATACGTGGTCACTTAGATCGACAACGATTTTGTTTAAAGCAGAGAATGAGAAAGTGAATTCAGTGGACGGACGCGGACGCTGACGTGATGATATTGTGTACTTATCAAGAACTACCTACTTATAATCTTGTACAAGGAGGCCAAAAACGTGTCATTAAGTTTATAAATATTTACTGAAATAGGCATACAGTATAAGAAGGATTGAATATAGTTTCGGAAAATAGCCATAACGGGGTAGCTTAAAGGAACTTGAGGGCTCAATCTAAAAATATAATAATGTAGGTATAATATAATGTAATATATGTTGGATTTTTTAATTTAGTTATGGAATAATATTCGCTAATATTTGATATAGGTATGTTTTAAATATATACACTTTTTAGAGAAATCGAAGAAATATTGCTATTAAATTTTTATAATATACAGGATGTTCCAAATTTGAAATTTCAAATAGAAACTTGTAATTGGGCATATAAGTAATATTTATCCAAATAGGTGTATATATTAAATACATCTATGAAATATTTCAAAATAAGAAAATTTGCAAAATTGACATTGAATAACATGAAATACAGTGCAGTGACGGCCCCTCACCAAGCTAGCCGGCCAGCGCCCCCTCGTATGGCTTGCAGCAGTGTGCATTCCATGCGCGAGACCACCGGCCAACAGACACAATGGAGAAACCGCCAACGTTAAAACGGTCGCCGCCTTCTCACCGAAGGTTAAAAAGATATTTTTTTACGTGAAATTTAAAGTTAGGTATAATATACCTTTAGCGATAAGTCCTATATTTCGGAGTATTTAATAAATCTTTAAATCTTACGTTAGCCGGGTGTAATGTCTTTCTGGAAATTTAATTTGTTTTTAAGGTAACTAGGAGTATCGGATTTCAATATAGAATGTGTGAAGCATAATAAATGTAATTTCCTACGGTTCTCAATAGAAAGCCACTTAGATTCTTTTATTTTTTTGGAAACATGGTCATATTTTCTCAAATTATATAAAAATCTGCAACACCATTTTGTATTTTTTGGACTCTACCTCTATCAGCAGAATCCAAGCAGGGACCGTAGAAAAAATCACAGTAATTTAAAACTGATAAAACAAGCGAATCCATTAATATTTTCTTGAGCTTAAAATTTAAGATTTGTCTATTGCTATATAATAATTTTAATGTGTAATAAGATCTTTGAATAAGCTTGTTTACATGTAATGAGAATTTCAAATGTGACTCGAATAATACACCAAGTTTTTTGCGGAAGATTTAGTTATTAATTTTTACCTCTATATTATTTTTCACATAATCCACTTTTTTTTTATTCCCAAAAATCAAAACGCACCGTTTATTTGATTTAACGTCAGGTTGCGACTGAGGGACAATTGTAAGACATTTCTTAGATATTCGCTAATTATATTTTGAGCACTCACAACATCCTTAGCTAAGAAACTTCCTTGGATCTGCGTATCATCAGCATAAACATGCTTTTTGATGATAATTGAATTTAAAATATCAGTTGTATACAGGGGAAAGAAAAGCGGACCTAAAATAGATCCCTGACGGACTCCAGTATCTAAGTGACAAGGCTCAGAAAATTTGTCGTGTATTTTGCGCTGCATACGACCAGTCAGGTAAGATCTCACAAGATTTTCACCAATTTCATTGAACCCGTAATATTTTAATTTTGCACATAGTAAAAGATGATTTATTGTGTCGAATGCTTTTGAATAATCGAGTAGTATCATAGCTAACAGTTAATGATATGTGTTATACACTTATCTATGTATCTATGAACGGACTACAATATTTTAGCATTGAGGCACTAATTGCATCACTACACCGGGCATTTGACTTTAAAGTATGCAATATTGTGTTAATTTGTTGAATATTAGCTGGCTTAAATTCAAAATTAACAGTATTATATCTATTGGAGTTGTAGAATGCTATTTGTTCTTTGCCGTCATCTTTCAGAACAAAAACTGAGGAAGAGTACTTATTTACTTCGTCAGGATTTACTAAATTTTTAGGAACTTCTCTAGAAGGTTTGTTCTGAATATTCATATTTTTGTAAGTTTTAAAAATTTCTTTAGCATCATTTCTCATATGAATACTGGTTAAATATGCTTTATTCTCATTCCCAATAGCTGTTAAGGTTAAATTACGTAACGTTTCATAGTTTGACCAATCCGAATCTAGGTTAGAAGTTTTATATTTATTTAATGCTTTCTTCCTCTCACGTATCGTTATTTTGATAGTATCTGTAAACCAAAGGGCTCTGCTCTTTGTTACACGAACTGTCCTCAGTGGAGCATGCTTATTAAAAATTTCAGTAATAAAATTTGATAGGAGCTGTATTTTATGTTAAATATTATTTTCATATAAAATCAAATCCCAAGGTATCAATTGCAAATCATTGTCAAAATCTTGATATTTAAAATTTTTAAAGTTTCTAAATGTGATATATTTCGGTTTACGTTTTGATACGAATAATGATAACCAACAAAAACTAAACTGTAATCAAATATCAAGTCAGCATTTACAAACCCCTGTTGTAACAACTATACCGTTACAATTTAAAAAAAATTTATCCAATAAACTGCTGGACTATTGTGTAGTTCTGATAGGCTAGTTAATAATTTGTTTTAATTCCTATGCATCTAAAGCATTTGTGATTGGGTTTATAAAATTTAAGGAATTTACATTTAGGTCACCTACACAGATCATTTTATGAGAGGATGGTGTAAGAAAAGAAAAAATATTATCCAACTGGTCAACACAGCCCGTCAAATCACGTGAAGGAGGCCTATAACAAACACAAAGTGCAATATTTTCTTTATTAATTTTTGATTAATTGACCAGAATATATTTCAGATTAACCTTTTCAGGTAAGTCAGTAGAAATTAAGTTACACTGTATTTTATTACTCACATATACCCCAACTCTACCAGCTCTAGTAACTCGATCGTGTCTAAAAAAACTGAAATCCTTCAATTGCAACGGCCTCTGATGGAATATCTACCGACAACCACGTTTCGGAAATTTACCTTAGTTAAAAGATGCATTCCCTAGGAACCACAGGAGGGAGACGGGTACTTCCCATCAAATTTCCTCATGCCTGAGGATCGATTTTCACACACAATAGATACTCATATGAAGCATAATTGTATTACTGCGAGTAATATTTTTTTAAACAAAACTGTGCTATTTTACTATAAATAATTGCTATAAAATTGTAAGTAAATGGTAAACACAGTCAACATACGAGCATTTCTTCTACTTACATTAATGGTACAAAAATTTCCAAGATGTCAATGTCTGTAAAAATATTTAATTTTTACGTACTTTTGCAAGGCGAGTAAAATGTTACAGTTAGTCAAATGTTAAGTATTATAAAAAAATGCTCGGAAAGAAATATATTTGATTAATTTCACACCGTATACGTATACTCATAAAGGCAGCTCTTATCAAAATTTGAAAATGATATGTTCTACGTAATATAAGTTACTGGAAAAATGGGTTTTCTTCTATCTCGCTTTGAGAGGATGTAGTTCCTCAAGGATACATTTTTGGATTGAGATAAGCTGGATTATATGGGTGCCATATTAAACTCGGAAATCAAAATTTCCCATTTGGAACTCCATTCTGGAACACTGGTATAAAAAAAAAGAAAATGATTGGCATTACTACTACTTACGGTCAACACTCCACCGGCAAGGCAGATGCTTCTAAGCAGGGTTAGACTGAGATGATAATTACTTGTTGGTTGTAAGCAGAGAGAGCCACATGACGCATGGTACAGGAATAAACGATAGAAAATGTAAGTGTTTGTCAAATACGTTTCCACATTGCGCGATGATATAAAATATTTATGTTCCTCTTTCTTTTTTCTTTAATAATTCTTCGTCTTCTGAATGTTCTGTTTCCTTCATTTCCAATTCCGACAGCACGTATTTTTTTCTGTGTTGTTTCGCTTCCAGTGTGTTTGGTCTTTCCTAGTTAGTTCATAAATCCGCTCAATTATTTTTAGCTACGTGTAGCATCTTTAGTTTTTTGCTGTTCAACATTAGCGCTTTCTTCATTAGATCTGTAGGCTCCGTTCTTTGGACACCTGGTATTTCGCTGCGTGTATTTCTATCTTGCTTGTAATTGTTTTTCTTCCAAAACAAATATTGTTGACGATATTCTTTAGTCCTACTATTTTTGCAAGTAAATGTACGATATCTCTTTCAGCTTTTTTCAGATTTCTTCCATTTTCTTTCATCTCTCCCACGTTTTTAGCAAAGTATATCATTGTGCGCAGTATGAGACTGTGTATATTCTCTTGGTCAGGCTTCATATTGATTTATTTTTCTCAATGAAAGATTGAATCGCCATCATAATTCTGTATGACGTTTCAGCCTTCCTTTTACAGTTTTTCTCTTTTTCAGTTGATCTGTCAGATACGTTTCTAGGTATTTAAGTTTGTTTATCATTCTTACGGTATAGTCATCTATTTCATATTCTTCTCCGCTGATCTGCCTTTCTTTTGTGGCTGAAACTTACTTTCAATTTATGTGTTTAGGAGCTACTCAATATTTTCTAGGAAGTAGCTCCACGAGTAGCTTGACGATTAAAAGATTATCGGCGAATGTTAGCACGATCAGGCTTCAATGTCTCTATGTTTTCAATGAAATTTTTCGTTTCCTTTAGTGTGCTTTGCATTACTTTGTCCAAGACATATTGTTGGGGGATAGTGGCACACTTGTCTTGCTCCTATAAATCTTTTGTTTGACTTCTGTCATCTGTCTGAGTAATCAAATTGCAGTGCTTTTGTGGAGGCAGGCTGTCATTATTATGTTTATTAGATTACCGCGTAGGGCATTGATTATTGCTTCACAAGTAATGGTATCAAATGCCTTGTGGAGGTCTATCGCAACTATACATAGTTTTGTCCCCTCACTCCATTTTGTTCCAGAGTCCTTCTGATGATGTATAGTAAATGCTTGGCACTTCGGTGGCTTTCCTAAGTGCTTCTCTAGTTTGAACAGCGTCATTCTCCTATATTAATCTATGCTCTGTGGTGAGTTAATTTTGGGAGGGGTATTTATGTGGTCATGTTCCATTCCATATATAAGTAACATTTATTAATTTCACTTTAAAATATAATATCTCAAATATTAACAGTTAAATTAATACACCCACATTTCTTTAAAATTATTATTAATTATAAATTATTCTTAGGAAGTAATAGGGCGGATTCCACTATAAATTGTAAGATCCCGTATCTTTTATTAAAGCAAATCTAGGCTTCCTAGATGTAAATGGTTTGTTGGAAAGCAGCCAAATGCAATTTTTCTCACTACTACTAAAAATTTAAGACAAGAGAACTCTCTGATACGGTCAATTATTTTTGAAATTATACGATTTATCAGTCATAAGAAACGTATGTAATGGAAGCATGTGCCTCGTTTACTAGTCAAATAAACCGATCAGCGTGTAGTAAAAACCCATGTAGCTGATGTGTTTACTGAGCGAAAGATTTATTCAGTTCACGGCAACTCCAAGTGAAACGTAATTAATATTTATGCATATACGTTGGGCATATTTAGCAAGGCTATCGATATTCCATGTAAAAATATAAAATTAGAAGCCGTTTCTGATGGCGAATCTCTGATACTCATCTTTACTTCATATCTGTATTATTTTTATAAGTAGTTTTTTTTAAATTAATACTTTTTTATTAGAAAGAAATACATTGAATTGGTAAAATTAGATTAGATTTATGCCTACTATTCCTGACTTATATGCATATCAAATCAAAAGTTTTTATTGTTTTCGATTTGTTACAGAAATTGTGCGAAACATATTATTTTGTACCAGGCCAGTAGATATTTTTATTTTATACTGTGAGGAATACTAAACTCATCAAGAAATACGATTAAAGTTTTTAAAATATAGGAAAAAGCGATTTGGTTTTTAAGTTTTTAAAATGAATTTGATCCGAAGAAAAAAATGGCATTGACACGTATTCATCTAATTTATAGGCGTCCCAGAGAAATATTAATATTTACCTTTATAGAAAAACCTGTGCCTTAGATGTTCCAGAGGGTGGTGATTATACTGTACTTCCAATAGAAACAAAATGTAATGTAACCCTGATATACAGTGAATTAAAGAGTAAAAACTGATTTGTTACGCCTCATTGATTTTAATTCGGTTAAGAATTGAAAAAACGCATGAAATATTAATAACAAAATTACATAAGAAATTATAAGACTCTACTATAAAATTGAGTAGTTTTTAAATCGACTCTTCGAAAATCTATTATTTTAAATAATCGTTACGATGCCAAGTGCTTAGAATAAAAAAGCATACTGAGAGTTCTGCTTCTGATTTTTTTAATTTACTTTTTTATTTACAAATAGTACTGACTTTTTCAATAAATAGTATATTGTTTTAACTGGTTATAACCGGTTATATGTCCTCGCCTTACATCTTCCAACGGCCTGTATATCAGTGTATGTGCGGGAGCTATGCAATCTTAGGCGAGGACTGTGTAGTGGATATACCATCTTCGGAGGAGATGTAAAGCCGTCGGTCCTTTATGTATTAAATGCCAGATAAAGTAACGATCATTTCCATAGAATTTATAAAATTATTTCTTTGTTTTTCTGAAAAAATAAGATTTTCATGAATTTCCAGTAATTGTCATTCAGTTCTAGTATTTGGAAAAATAACTATAGTTAAAATTAGTTATTAGTGTTATTCAGTTCGGAAATCATTAATTTAGAAATTATTCCTCTTTTTTATAACAAAAACGAAAACAATCAACTGTAATGTAACAATATTTGAAATGTGTGTGATAATTTCTAATTAGTAATTAAAGCATATTTTTGATATATCCAATGTTGTCAGACGAATTCGTACAACATTTTACTAATTCCTTGGGACGCCCTATATTTGACATAATTAACTATGACCGAACATCATTTATGTTTATCAGTACACAGAAATTTCAATTATATTTGTGGTATAGTTTTGGTGATAATGGTGTTACAGTCGGTTAGTTGATAGTTTTCATAAATTTTTGTTTTTGTCGACAGTGAGATTAATGTTTACGTTTAGGATTTACATTTCGATAATTATTCCTTAATAACTCTACGTACATACAAATAACATTCGCAGAAAAGTAAGAAATATCTGTTTCATTTATTAGTCTAGGATATTATCCTTATTTCTCTTATTTTTACGCCAACTGCATCTACAACAGAAATGTTTAAGCTATATTATTAATAACAATATACACCATACGAACTGTAGCTCAGTGGTTAGATAATGCAATTTTCAAATTGGGTAAACCTATTGCAAGGAGTTCTAGTCTCGCTTATTAATAAATAATTATAAACCGATCTCACAGGATAGAGGTGACCAAGGCTTATTTAAGGCCACAAAATCACTTTCCATCTTTAAATGCAAGGCCATCTATGATGCTAAATTATATGAAAAAAAATTGAAAAACCATAGTAGGCATTTTTTAATCAAATTTTTTTAAAATAAAACTTGTTTGAAATATTGTCTGAAAGTTATTTGTGGCTTTCTACGAATATTCTTTCCTTTTACTTGGGTTTTCTACCACATGTATTATCCTCTTCAAAAACAAATCACCGAATCTGCAAAATAATAGAATTATTGAAAAAAGCCTCTGCGCCTGTGACGTTTACGTCAAAGGAACAGTTATTCTTTACAAATAATATAAATCGGAATAAACACAGAAATAATGTATTTTGCTGACGTTTCCTAAAGTAGTCTCTTTCCGTTTTCAAAGCTTTTTTCGAAGAACTCTTATTTGTTGTGTATGTTAAGCTTTAAGATTCTGTTTATGTTATTTCCATACTTACACAGAACTGATGATATTTTCTTTTAGATAATGTTGAGTTTGCTAAGTTCTTCTTTTATTATTGGTTGCCAGGTTGTACAAATATCTACAGAACAATTCGATACCCATTTATCTTCATTTAATAAGATTATTGCTGATTCTTTCATTTTTCTTATTTGTTATCTGTCTCTTTTGTTAAAATTTTTGCCGAGTCCCAGTTTATTCTATCTCCGTTTTCCCAAGCATGTTCACAAATCTTTGATTTCTAAATTTCATTCTTTCTAATGTAATTCTTGTGCTCTTCCAACTTCACACTGAAAGGTCTGGATGACTCACCCACATAACATTTATCACATTCGTACAGGATATTGTAAATACAGTTTTTTGAGTTCTGCTCCCGGTTTATCGGTTTTGTTTTATTAAAATGGATCTCAAAGTGTTCCCCGTTTGAAATACCGTCCTAACGTCAAATTTGTCACCTATACGGCGTAGCGATAGTCCGTACATAAGGAATTCTTGCTGTATAATGATGTTCAGGTTTTTGTCGTACCTGATTGTCAGTATTTTAAACATTTATGAAAATTCTATCAACAAAAGCTTCAGGGTATTGATTTTGTACTAGAACCTCTTTGATTTTTTCTCGTTATTTGATATTTCATTATTAGTTGAAATTATTTTGGCCCTATCGTATAAACATTTTACAACACCCATTTTAACGTTTATTGATTGATTTGAGTTAAAATTTAGATATCTATTAGTATGTGTTGGTTTTCTATAAACGATTGTTTCAACTGTATTATTTACCTTTTAATTAAAACATCTAAAAACGGCAGTTCATTCCTATTTTCTACTTCTAATGTAAATTTAATAGACGGTTCCTTACTATTCATGTTTTCTAAAAAATTGCCTAGTAAATCAACACCATGATGCCAAATTGCAAAGATGTCAACATCTCCCTCCACCAGACAACCGGTTTGTTTATACAACATGTGTGTTCTCAAAGTTCTCCATAAATATGTTGCGTAAAAATTCAAATTAAACTCCAATATAATTTCTTGCCGCGCTAATATTTTTTATTGGTTGGTATTTCAAAACCCTACCTCGACTCCTGAGGAAAAATGCCGCGGCCAGATAGGAGCCATATTAAGGTGGGCATATCCAAGAGAGAGAGAGAGAGAGAGATCCGATAAGGAAATATTTAATATTTTTGGCTATAATATTGATAAAATAAAGTATAAGCCTACCTAAGCGGAACTATGACAGGTGTAATGACATGAATTTTCACTCAATAATTTCAGTTGTTTGCAAAATCAGTAAATTTAAATTAAAAATTAGTGCCAATCTTCTTGATTTGTAGTTTTAAATGAACAAATTTTACAAATGACTGAAATTATTGAGTGGAGATTCATATCACTACACTTATCAAAGTTCTACTTAGGTAAGCTTATACTTTTGTTAACAATATATGTATTAATAAAAAAAGTTATGGCCAAAAATAAGAAATATTTCTTTATCGGACCTCTCTCTCTTGGATATGCCCACCTTAAGGTTTGATATACATGTTCCTGTTGTTCGCTCAAAGCGCTCTCTCGTTCTCTTGCCCTATTACTCAATTATTAAACACTATTCGAGTTCACTATACCTTGTGCTTACTACACTTTGTGAATTTTCTAACTTTTGTGTTTGGTCACCAATCTACAGTCCACCTCAGATCAAGATCCAAGAAATCCCGAGGCCACCAACATTGAACCATCAGGTAGGAATTGTCTTACCAAGCTATTTTGGATTTTCTTACATTTTAAAAAATTTAGTACCAGAGTGTTTTTGAACAACCCTAATTTTTTAAAATATTCTATTCTCAGATCAAGCGACATTTACAATTAATGGCACAGTTAACTCTCAAAGTACTAGATAAGTATTGTTAATAAAAATTTGTGATTAAAACATGATTTGATTTTTTCATATAATTTAGGCATCGTAAATGGCCATGTATTTAAAGAAGGAAAGTGATTTTGTGGTCTTAAATAGACCTTGGTGACCTCTATCTTTTGAGACCAGTTTGATTTAAATCGGACAAAAAATAGAATTATTACGCTGTTACACAGAGAGAGTATATTTTCATACTTAGTGACATAGACGATACAGCATCTAAAAATTGGAGTCACTACATATAGACCAGGGCCAAGCCGTTTAAAATATCGTAATAGACGATAAATTCTTAGCAGTATACGAATGGTCGGAAAATGTAGTTAATGGTGTAAATAATTAAGGAAAAATCGTCCAGACCGAGTAAAAGTTCGGGAAGGGGGGTGGGGGTGGTAATATATACATTTTTAGGGGTTGGTACTAGTTTTTGCGATTTGCGGCTAAACTATGCATCCTATCGAATAATGTTGAATATAAAAGTTGTAGATAATGAAAAAATCTAAAACTTTCTAATTGATCATTATTGACCATAACCTCAAAATTATCGAGAAAAATGCAAAAAGCCGTTTTATCGGTTTTTAATTTATAACTATCGCAAAAATGATTATATTTTCATGAAAATTGGTGAAAATGTGTCAAACAAGCCCAAATTTTTTCAAAGCAAAATATTTAATTTTCGATGTTTTATGAAGAAATAGGCCTAATTTTCAATCGAAAAATTTGGTTAGCTACTTTTCGATTAATGAACTTTACTAGTGCTCATTTTTTTTCGTTAAAATCCCAACTTTAATATAGAATTAAAATATAATATTGTTTATATACAAAAATATCGTTAAAAAAGCGAAAAACTGAAAAACTACTTTTTAAAAATCGAGTTTTCGTTGAAAATCATGAATTTCTTTTTCTTTATTGTAAATAAACATTTACATTCATAAAAAGCGTTAATTCTCATACAATACTATGTTATACAAGCAATGTACATGTACATAACTGAGGCGAAACTGTTACAATTGATCCATTACTATTATTTCAGAGAATTTCGCGAAATATCAGCAGCACAGATGATATGAAAAATTATTTACAGTACGGGCTTGCTCCATTTCCTGTGCCGTTTACAGAGAATGGTTTCAGAAAAATGTTAAGTCATATTTATATACAGAATTTGCGAGCATCGAAGAAAAAAAGATTTCAATAAAATTACTTTACTTTTAATTTTTGTATTTTATAATCAAATATAAGACTTTGACGTGCTAATTTGTAAATACTTACGAATCACAAGAAATAATTAACAAATTTTCTCAGTTCACAGGCTTTGTGTTTCTTGAATTTTTACCTATTTAATTGCAGTTTAAATAATGTTTTCGGGACTTTGAAAGCCGAGAATAGTTAGGTACATGTACATTACTTGTATAACATAGTATTGTATGAAAATTAACGCTTTTTATGAATGTAAATGTTTATTTACAATAAAGAAAAAGAAATTCATGATTTTTACCGCAAACTCGATTTTCAAAAAGTAGTTTTTCAGTTTTTCGCTTTTTTAACGATATTTTTGTATATAAACAATATTATATTTTAATTCTATATTAAATTTGAGATTTCAACGAAAAAAATGAGCACTAGTAAAGTTCATTAATCGAAAATTTGCTAACCAAATTTTTAGATTGAAAATTAGGTCTTTTTTTTAATTTTCTTCATAAAACATCGAAAATTAAATATTTCGCTTTGAAAAAATTTGGGCTTGTTTGAAACACAAAAGAGAACATTTTCACCAATTTTCATGAAAATATAAACATTTTTGCGATAGTTAGAAATTAAAAACTGATAAAACGGTTTTTTGCATTTTTCTCGATAATTTTGAGGTTATGGTCAACAATGATTAATTAGAAAGTTTTAGATTTTTTCATTATCTACAACATTTTTCGATAGGATGCATAGTTTAGCCGCAAATCGCAAAAAATTAGTACCAACCCCTAAAAATGTATATATTACCACTCCAACCCCCCTTCCCGAACTTTTACTCAGTCTGGACGATTTTTCCTTAATTATTTACACCATTAACTACATTTTCCGACCATTCGTATACTGCTAAGATTTTTTATTGCCTTAAACAGGATTGGCCCTGCTCTAATAGCATCACTATGACTGTCCGGTGTTTCACTCTGTCCCTATGAACGCAACTACTTGAGTATCATTGAAGCAATTTTGATCCATTAGTCGCGTAAATGGGGTTATTTTAATTATTCTTTTGAAATTATATGCAAATGAGCTTTGCCCACCTTTTCATTTTTATTGTTATGTTTATCCACGTATTTTTGCTTGTTTACCGATCTATTGACCTTGCCAGGTAGTAGCAATTATAAATAGTAAGTAGAGATTAGTCGCTTCAATTCATCTCAGTAATTTAATTCATTCATCTTATCTCCAAATTAGCAGTAAGAAACATCGTCTCTGTAAGTTGTTGTACATATGTGACATTAGAATAAGTGAAACAGGTTTCATTAACCGACGAAGTATCCATCACACGAGGAATCCGGTGAATTTAACCTGTTCCTTATGGGAAAGTTTGTCCCTGTTGTTAAGGACCATTTATTCTATGCTCTGACCGCTGGATTATATATAAAATTATTAATTCCAAACTATTAATTTGAATACGGCCTTTCAGTTTAACAATCCGTCGCATAAATTCTCATATCGAATTCATCCTATACCTTTTGCCCTAATATCTGCTAATTGGTTTTCACTGTCTATGTATACTAGTTTGATTAAATTCTAATCCATTTTACTACAACAAAATGATATCCCACGTCGATATGTTTCAATTCAGTAAATGTCTAGTCTCACATGCTAACTTGATATAGGATTATCTTCAAGTATGTGTTCAGAGGTATCCATAATTATACCTAAATTAAGTAGGAGATTCTTTTAAGGATCCAGAGTTGCAAATTGTAATAGCCAGAGTGAGGGAGAGAGGAAGGGGGGCATGATACATAAACAATTTTTGTTTTTAGAACTTCAACCAAAAATTAAGATAGCCTGCTGTTGATTTGTTGAGAGCGGGGCATGTTAGTTCGGAAGATTTACAAAATAGTTGAATATACAAATGTTGATTTCTTTACTTTTATTTCTATTTTATGTTTATTTTGTATTAATTAAGTAAATAAATCAAGAATGCGAAAATTTGAAATATGAAAAAGAATAAAAGTCAGAATACAGCATAAAAAAAGATTTATAAAATAACTTTTATTTAAACAAAGTAAAATGTAACAAAAATTAAATTACAATGTAAATCGTATGACTTAATGCTAGATTACGTATAAAATTACAACAAATATGGCAGGGAGCAAAAAATCTTAAACTATTAAAATCGACTTTGTTGATGTCGTTTAAGGACGACTATAATTAAATTACATTCTATTTACATTACATTAAAATGATGTTTTACCACATGTATTTATGTAAAGAGACAATGGTTGATTATAATAAGGGGTTGCGTCGATACCTCGACAAGGAATCTCATCGTAGACTGGTTCAATTTGCGGTTCAATAGGAGGCTTGTGGTCTATATCCAGGGGCTCTATTATAGAGGCAGCTCTGTAACTTCCTGTGGAAGGCGGGTGGTCGTATATACTATCTCTGCAATCTGCAAGAAGGCATTTCATCATTAATTTGGGGTTACTGTTTTGGCATATATTATTATTCTCCATTATATTGAAATTCGATAAACTTATTTCAATATTTTTTAAATTTATTTTTAAACAATAAACACCGAGCAATTGAACGCTATTGCTTTACACTATAGTACTATTATCAGTTTCCCTAGAAAAGAATAATATTAAATCCGTTTTTAAATTATTTAAAGCTAAACCCATAGATGTACAATAATTTTGCATCGTTTTGACAGTTACGTTGGCGTTACAGCCCATCTCTTCAATGGAGTATGTGGAGAATGAGTAACAACGGTGGTATCATCTTTGAAAAGCGATAAAAATGCATTTCCTAAGTTACACCCAATATTATTTATAAATATAATAAATAATAACGGTCCTAAACCACTTCCCTGGGGGACGCCTGTGGATACAGCAAGAGGACTAGATGTTGATATTTCACCAGGACTTTTTAATGCAACAAACTGAGGTCTTCCATGCTCTATTCAATTAAGGGCTGTGTCGTGATTTCCACAATATTCCAGTGTACCTAATAATGATATATGATCAATCGTGTCGAATGTACGGCTTAAATCAAAGAACAGACATCCAGTTTTCTTTCAAAGTTATCTATCTCTTGTTGATAGATCTTTAGAGGAGCCAAACTTAAGGTTATGTATCGTTACAAAGTCAGTCAATCTTAGGTGAGACGATTTTTCAAAAGCCTTAGAAAAGGCCGAAAGAAGTGCAATACCTCTGTAATTAGAAATAATAGCTTCATTTTACCTTTTATGTATTGGTATGATTAACGATTGTTTTAAAACAGAAGGAAACGTGCCCTCTTTAAAAGATAAACTAATGATGTGTCAGTAGTCTGACAATAAATTTTGCTACATTTAGTAAAAGAGAAAAGGTAGGTACCCCATCTTCTCCGGATGAATTTTTTGTAGAGATAGAACTTAATCGAAAGCATTTAAGTTTCGGTTAATGGATTCAAGAAGATTGAATTATGGTTATTAATTTTTTTAATATTATCTGTTAAATGTTTGATAGAATTAATGAAAAAAATGTGATGAGCATTTGCACCTTTTTCCGAGGTATTTAGATTGTTTGACGGATCGCTAGTGTCCAAGTAGTATTTTTAACAATTTTCCAAGTAGTTTTTGATTTATTATTTCAACTTAAAAATTTTAATTCGTTACATTTTAGCATGATTAATTATGTATCGATGCTTTTTCTAAGTATAATTATTATAACGTAAATAAATGTGCTCGTTGTTTGTGAATTTGAAAGTTTTGTCTTAGACACCTTACCTTCATCAATAATATCATTAGTTAGCCACGGTTTGCTCTTTATTGACTTTTGTTTTATAACGTTCCAATGAAAACGCTTTATCCATTAGGTAAGTTAGGAAGGCGAAATAGAAGTTGGAAAACCATTCTTCTCAATTTTGGTATTGATTTTCTGCCAAGAAATTCCATTTTTCTTTTGAAAGTAAATATCTAAAATAGTTTATATTTTCTACGCTATTGAAAAACCTTTTTAACTGATGGATATCGTTGTTGTCCATTTTATCAAAAGTGCATCGATATGAAATAATCTGCAGAAAATGATCGGAAAAGTCAATTATATAATTCTTGGAGTTGAAAAGTTAACATTTATGTTTGAAAAAATATTATCAATAACAGTTTTTGAGATATCCTGAATAATTTAGTTAAATTCATAATAATTTAGTTACATTCAACTTAGTCTTAATTAAAATTTGCAATGTACATAAATCGTGTACCAAATTCAAACCTTCAGATAGTTTCTAAAATATTAAATATTTTCGATATCATAGCAGTGATTTTGCAGCAATCTCTCTGTCTCTCTCAGGATACAAATTCATACAGAGATACTTGGTTAAATTCTCATAACTTGGCCTGATCTAAACTCATTTGTTCCATGTCTACTTGTTCAAAAGACACCTTGTATATTATCACTGCAAGGTCATGACACGGTTGCCATAGCCGCATAAAATGTAAATATTATCTTGTTTACTTGATTAGCAAAGATAATTAATATTTATATGGTGTATTCAACCCTCATGTTTATATTTATATACAAGATGATTCAAAGCAACTATCGGTAATGATATCTAATGGTCTAAAATTTACATATTTATGTGGTGTTGGTAAATCCATTACCGACTCCATAAAACGTACTTATTTTTTATTTTGTACATTTGTATGTATTTGTTTATTTCAAAAACGATTATAGTTAGAAATATGAAATTTCACATTTAGTTAGTCTGATATTCCACATATACTTATGCACAAAAATATTTTTTAGGCAACTGTCACAAAAAGTGACGTTTACCGGATCTTCCTAAAGTATCATCTCTTTGTACTCGTCAATCTTTTTGTTATGTCCATGACTACGCCACTGGAATCATAGAAAATTCGACAACGACGCCAGAAAAGTCGCGAATGTTAGACAGGAATATTCTGGAATGTTCTACTACATTCGACGCGGGTATATACAGGGACTGAATCGGCGCACTGGAACAGTTTGATATGAGACAAGCAGGTGATAAGATGAAATAAGAAACAGTATCAAGTTGTGAATTATATTAGAGAGACTATAGCAGATGGAATTAGTATGTACTAATGTGTGTAAGGACTTAATCATTGTAATTAAATGATTAATAAATCAGTGGTTTGTGAAGATCCTTGTTGTAATTATTGAACCTACATACAGGGTGTTTGCTGAAGATTTTAAACACGTAACATTATTTTTTGGCTGCTTTTACTTCACGGCCTCATGTATTAATGTATCATCATTAATATTTGAAATGGATTTAGGTTTAAAGAAAAACTAGTAAGCAGTAGTGTCAAAGCTTTATTATGTATATTAAAATTAATAAACTGGGATACAGGAAATTAACATATATCAAACTTTATAACTGTTATTTACTAATGACGGAAATGGCACTGTTTGTCAATAAACTATCTGGTGACGTTTTCATTTATTTTCGTTGTTAACTTGAAAACGAAGCAAACTTGTCAGCCTAGTAGGTTTCTTGCAAAATTTTGTCCCCATATTCATTTGTACAAAATAATTTAAAAAATATTTTACTTAATTTTTAAGACAGTTGCCTAAAAAATGTTGTGTCAGCTATGCCTCGGCCGCAAACTTCGGATTCAGCCGAAAAAGATCAACTTTACGGCCTTGATACATAAATAACTATTATGACGTCATTTTGTGTGTCAAAATGTGAGAAAGAAACAATACTCTTGAATAAAGCAAATGAGGAATTTCTTGAAAAGTATAAATACCCAGATTTCATATTTTTTCATTTGTTTTTACCATATTCATTAAAAACATTCATTTATACTATGTCCTCCCTTCTTTCCAAAAATATTGTGCGAAAAATTCTGGAAAGAATTTGAACTGTGAAGAAAAATGGAGGAATTTTAAGGAAAACTATAGCGAACTTTCTATATTATTAATAGAATAGAATTATTAATCTACATAAAGGTGCAAGTTAAAATTTTTAAGACAGTTTGCAATTCAAATTGTTGCTTCCTACCGATATAGATATACTGTATATTGTGAAATTGAACGACGCGAAAATGATTGGACCAATAACGCTATTAAACACCAAAATGAGTATGTTTCTTTTCTGGCGACAAAGAGGTCTTTATTTTCACTTAAACAAGCACGAATACTAGGATTCTACCTTGTATTTTGCAACGTAAAATAAGAGAAAAATATAAATCAGCCCGTACTTATAACCACCTTATAACTGTCAACAAAACGGCCCCATTGTTTCTTTAATTCAAATTTGCTGTGTTATTGGCTAATAACATTTTTGTGAATACAGTGTCGTGTTTCACTATTGGAATCTTCCAGTATGTATAGTCGCGGCAAACAGTATGCAGAATGCGATCGCGGTGAAACGGGATGTCGAGAAGCTTGTTACGCCTCCCAACGCAGACCCGGATTTAACTGTGCTTGTGTTCTGTACTGTAAATGCTGAGTAATATCAAAAAATCCTTGAGGGTTCGTTGTCAAGAACTAGAAAATTGTATCGAAATAGTGATTGTATTCCGATATATAAAACGATTGTTTTATAGGTATGATAACGCCAAAGTTTTGTCACATTCGTCCAGCAGTCCGATTCTTAACGTAATGGAACACTATGATACACAATAAAACAATATTTAAGAAACGCAATAACTAGGTGCACTCCAGAGTGCACACTATTTTCAGCATTGGGTGCACTCCGATCCTACTACGTAGAGAATAGGGAAATAAATGCGGGGCTACGATTGGTGGGAGCCCACAGAGCGCGGGCACTCCACACTGCATCAAATAATATTTAACCTAACGAACTAACCTAAAGAAATATTCGTATTACGTATTTTAGTTGTTAACAAAATGTCAAGGGCAAGGGGAATTATCTATCATAAGCAACTATATTACATCAAATAATATTAACACATTTAACCTAACGAACTAACCTAAAGAAATATTAGTATTACGTATCTCAGTTGTTAACAAAATGTAGTAAAAAAAAAACCGAAAAAAGTTTATTCGAACCCTCGACGTCACGTATGGGACTCGGGCAAGCAAGCAAGCAAGCAAGCAAGCAAACAGACTTTATTAAAATTGAGACATTCGGGCAACCTAACCACTACACCACGAATTGCTGATGACAAACCTACATACTTCTTACTATATCAATACGTTTTAACGTCAATGACGTCACATCCAAGGCGTTCGAAATTGAAAATAATTTTACACTAGAATTTTATCAATCTCTTGTCAACACTATTCCTGTTCAGGCAGCCGTTAAAACTAAGGGTTTCGATAGCAATGTTAACATCATCGGGAGATGATTAAGGGTAAATTGTGTACAATTGTGTTCGATCGTTTCACTGCGTGTATATTATAACATTACATTCACGATATATATTTCACAACTCAACTCGCACAAATCTGCAACTAGACAAGTCTTATTCTGTATGTTAGTATCATCAAGAGTTGGTTAAAACCGAAACCAGTGTTATTCGTCTCCCGATGATTTTGACATGGTCAGCGAAACGCGCGTTGAGTAGTATATTCCAGTGTAGTACCTGGACCCGTTACCTCTTTAATGAGGACTACGTATCATAAAAGTTTAGTTGAAAAATTCAGTAGTTCTTGGTCTATATCGACAAATCAATTATAAACACTTTAAATTTCACCGAGCATATATAAAAAGCAGAAAACACTGATACGTCACCGTAACACTGGTTATTCCCTATTATTTCGTTATTTTACTTTTCAAGGGGATGTTTATTTAAGTCAATCAAATATCATATAATAAAGTAATAAAACAATTGATCCCAGAAAATAACAACATTTAATTGTTACAGTCAAATATCACTATATTCACTATTAGTTTCGTTGTTGAGTGCCCAACGCAGCTGTTAAATAGATAGAAAAGCGGGAAATCCAAAATTATATTTGACTTATTTGAATGTTTTTAATTTGGCAGATTTCTTTACAGTTTCTACATTTGCTATAAAACTCTTATATCTTGAAAAGATTGGTAGATAAGTGTAAAACTTAATAAGAAGATACCAAAGACGTACATTTTTACTATGCTAAGGATGTCCTCTGTCCTCTGCTCGCGAAACCTTGAGGACATAGATATTAGATCCTAAGACATTCAGATCAAAACTGGACCTCTCTGGGATGTCGTGTGCTATTAGTTGGGAAGCAAATAAGTGGAAAATCGACTTTAAGTTCTCTATCATTTTTCGAAGAGAATTAAAATTTAGTTAGCTATTGCTCTGTGAATTTTAAATTTCAAGTAAATTCCCTATAAATTTCATTTATTTACTTTCTTTGAAGTATAGTAATTACAAAAATATGTAAAATATATAAATATTAAACGTACTCACCTATTTTTGGAGGTATATTACAAACAACATGAGTTTCGAAAGTTCTTGGTTCGTTTAAGCCATTTTGATACTCCATTGGTGAAAGATAGGAGGGATTTTCGAATGTTGGCGGATCTATAAAAATACAAACAAATACCATAAACAGATTCATAAACATGGTCATAAAAATTGCTATTCAATTTAAAACATATTAGTTCAAATAAATCGTTTTAATTATTATAATTTTATAACCAATTTTTATATTTCAAATTCTAGACATCCTGATAATTTAATTGCCAAACTAAAATATTTAAAGATTATTTTTCAGTATTATAAAAGAACAGACTTTAAAATTTTAAAGTGCTCTAAAGTTTTAATACATGGACTTACAAAATACCTACTGTTGAGTGTTCGGGAGTTCAATGATAAAGTTAAAGAAAATAATATTTAAATTTAAAAACGGATAAAAACCAATAAAACTAGTGGCACACTGACATTATATTGATCAAAATTTATTTAATAGAAAAAAGATTGACCCCGACGTGATTTGAACACGCAACCTTCTGATCTGGAGTCAGACGCGCTACCGTTGCGCCACGGAGTCTTGTATATATTTGTCTAGTTACTAGTATATAAATTTCGCGCGCATTATCTATTTTATTTCAATAAAAATTAAGTATTAATATGCTATACGCATAACCATTATTTTAATATATTTATTAGTAAAATTATTAAAAATTTTTGTTGGAACTTTAAAATATTAACTGAAGTACTTAACTTTTACTGCCATCTATCGTCATTTTATCATTATAAATATAAAAAGCCATGAGGAAAACAATTTATTTTATAATTGAGCAGTTTTACTAGTGTGGTATTATAATTTGACAATAGATGTCAACCAAAGTCATTTCGAATTATTTTTGAAGTGGCTATCCTTGAAGGAACGTTTTTAAACAATTTGTTACATTTATTAGCATCAACACTAACATGATGTTTGCTTTATGATTTAATGGATTTCCATTTAATTTATTTAGAGTCAGCTTTTTGCCAAAATGTACATAGTTGATAGGTCTTGCTCGCGAGCGATCTAAATATAGGAATATTTAATTTTCAACTATTTTTTTTACACAATTTAGAAGGTGCTTTTGCGTTCATTTCGATTTAAGACACTTTAAAGCTGTTATAATAGGTATAGCCATATATCTAATTTTTTAATAGGCTTTTAATACACGTTGAATTGGTCCTACAGTTGGCTCCTTGTGAAACATTCAATATTTTAAGTACAAGTACAATTATATAATAATAGTATGCTTTTTAAATGCTTCATAAAGTTTTATTTTCGGTTTTTTAAGGATTTAGGCCTATAGTATCTTCTAACTCTTGATAGAGACCTAAAATAAATAAATAAATAACACCTCAGAGGCTTGTACAGAAGGGAGTTCCACATTGAAAAACGCGGATACACAACCAACCATATCCTACGACAGTGCCAGTGCCGGGGCTCGAACCCGGCAGCGCCATACCCTTTCTATTAAACACGATTGCCACTTTTCGCCCTAACCAACGCAGCTGAAGCATTTAAAAAGCATACTTTAATTGTTCTTACACCTAAAACATTTTAATATATTCTGAAGAAGGGGTTTTAACAAACCCTAAACAAGTTAAATTAAAAAAACACTAGTTTTACATAATTAATAATTACAGCACAAGGCAACACATTGCATGGACTTTTGGATCATTTAGGCTTCTGACCTGGCTCGAAGAAAGGAACAAAGGACCCGTTCAGGTATTGTACGTCGATGACACGGCGTTTATGGCCAGAACGTAGCATGAGGGTATTCCACATACTACCACCGGTAGGCGCAATTTCTGCAGGAAGAATGGTGTAACAGGTGAAATGAGAAAATCCGGCGGAAGCTTACACATTACCATGAACGGTGAGGATATTCAGTGGAGAAACAATACGTGATATCTAGGGTTAACACTAGATAAAGCAAAGCATTGTAATGGAAGTCGAATACCGCGACTGCACGGTAAGACAAACGACGATAAAGAGAATTCTACTCGATGGTGAATTGAGCGAGCTAACTCGACCTGAGGAAGCTCATGTTCATCAAGCCGATACTCAGCTCACAGCTGGGGCATACACCTGAGGTCAAATACTCATTTAAGGCAAATCGAAGCCATGAAGAATGTTGTACTTACGAATACTGTGAACGCACCATGGTTTGTGAGAAGCGTTAATATCTTCAGAGATTTTAACTACACCCCAATTCCGATGATCATCATCCAGGATCGGGTCACAAAGCTTTAGCCATGCTAACTCAACACGCTAAAGGAAATTGTGCAAATCCCTGAACTACACATTTCATCCCACCAATCCAATTTGTCGACAGTGATACGAAATTTTTCGCTTCTTGCGCCAACTATCATCCCAAATCCCCATTTTACTGCATCTGGAATCGGTGCCAGATGCAGCCTCCACAACTTATGACGCTCCCGGAATCAGACAGCTAAAGAAGAAAAATAACTCCAGACTAGAAGAACATTAGGAAAAAATAGTCCTTGCCCATAAGATCTAACAAACCAAGGCCGGACGAGGTCTATCAAAACGTCCACGCCATCGGCATTTCCGAATGGAGTTGATGGTGGAGCAGGCCACAACTCTCTCGAAGCTAGTCTATGTTTACAGCGATAATATATGGATATATAGTGATTAAATTAACTCGATCCCTGTCATCCAAAGCTACCGTCAAAATCAAGAATACACTGGGCATGGCGAACTGCCCTCTAGTCCTTCATTCCACGTTATCCGCGCCCCGATATTACGGATATTCAGCTGGATCAGGATGTAAATTTCCGAGTAAACGATCAATTCATTAGATTAGAAAACACATAAATAGCAACAATTTGCCTATTACTTTAACTTATTAAAGATATAAATCAAGAAATTTTAGTTACCTGGTAATGGCGTATGAAAAATACTGGTTGCATATATAGATACAGTGGAAACTTCAACATTTTTCTTTGTGTTCGTGTTTTCCTCCTTTTTCTTAGTCCTTCTACTGTGATCGATGGTTAATAGTACTACAGCTAATACAATCAAACATATGGTAGTAGCAACGGATACTGCTACGCTTTTGATTAAATTATTATCTTGTGACGAATTATGTCGATCATTAAGTTTATTATCTACAACTAAGAAGTTTCTTTCTTCAGAAGTGGGAGATTGTGTAGTTATTTTTGTATCCCTTTGCGACAAAGGTCTCGTGATTGGATCGTATTTAATTTCGACAGGTATCAGGAATTCTTTATTTCCATTTAAGAAGTTGTCTTCAATATTCGTTTGAAGTATACGCTTTGAAGTTGTTGTTTCTTGATATTCTATGTTACTCATCATTACATCTGTTGTGTTTGAAAATAATACATCGACTTTTTTATTTGTAATTTGATTTGATGATCCGGTTTCCGCAATTAATGTTGTTACATCTTTCGATGACGGCTTATTCGTAGCGTGTGTTGAGGTAATGATGCTGTTATCTGTAGTTATGTCATTGGTCATAAAAGAATTAATATAATTATTATTAACTTGATAAATTTCTTTATCAGTTTTTACAGTGTCGGTTGTGGGGTTGTAATTAGTATTAAATATCGGTGAAATGATTTCAATTTCCGTAGTTGCAACTCCATCTAAATATGATTTTATTGTAGTTTTATCGTCATTGAAAGGCTTACAACTCCCATTCACAGGGCTACACGATTGATATTCACAATTACATTGATTTGTGCAATTGGGGCCCCAGAAACCAGATTGGCAAACTGGAAAATAATACCTGTAATTAGATAAATATGGAAAGATGAGAAAGAAAAATATTAATAGGTTAAAATTCCATTTAATTTTTTTCTAGCCCTTATACATCTATAGGGTATTATATTTTATTAAAAAATGCCAATCAGAGGGCAGTGAATGTTTTGCTTGTGATGGAAAAGTTGGAAGAACGGGTTTTGTATGAAATGTGTGAATAAGGTTGATTATTCTTTCCTATTATTTGGGTTTTCTACCACATGTATTATTATCCTCTTCAAAAACAAATCACCGAATCTACAAAATAATAGAATTATTAGAAAAAGGCCTCTGCGCCCGTGACGTTTACATCAAAGGAATAGTCAGAGGTTATGTTTTGCCCAAATAATAGGAAAGAATATTCGTAGAATGCCACAAATAACTTTCAGACAATATTAAGGTTGATTATTGTTTATAACGTCATTACTTGGTCTAAATCTAAGATGAAGTTCAAGTAGAATACGTGTTTATAGTAAATTTACCATATGTAGCAAATGTACATGATAACCCAATAAAATAAAGCAAAGAAAGGATCAATCTCGGGAAAATCCTACCCGACTGAATTTTTATATACGGCTAAATATTGTCATTTCGAACTATCTCACAATAGTCTTCGTCGATGCCTCATGCGCAAAATTGTGTGCGAAAAACAGTTTCTTGCAAATATATCGTAAAATATTGATGTTTCTGTAAAAATGGTTCAGATACAATTTGTAGCTTATGAAAATTGCTACAGGAAAGATCAAGTTACTGTCAGCTGTTAAATTGATTTTATGTTTATTCTTCTACTGGAGTCTCCTAAAACTGCATGTCTTCTGTGCCCCTTTCTGCCATTTCTATAGCTTCCGCTAAGAAATCTATTGGATCGGTATCTTCATCGTTGTCATGATAGATGTCTTTGGTTTGTTTTTCTCAATTGTAGTTAAAGCCGCATCCTTTAGAGCAATTGCAGAAAATAGTTTTCAGTAGTATGTCTACAGCAGGGACAAAAATGTTTGAATCGGTGCCAAAATTGCATTCAGTCATGCATCCACAGTTTGTGAAACTGAGTTTTTCCCCAAGTCTTTTTGTACTTGACAGTACACGAGGTATACATGTTGTTGTGTAGCACGAGATGAAGTCTTGATAATTTGACAGCCTTATTGAGTCTGGTAGGATTTAGAAAAGAGAAATATATGAAATCATTAATCAGTACTTCGTGATGTGAGCATTGTACACTGTCAAAATGAAGCATTTCCTACAATTGAAAATGTGCTGTGGATGACACTGCACCATTTAGAAATCTGTGTACAATAGTTCACGGGCTAGCACATTCATCTTGCCTCCTTTTCATAGCGAGAAAGCTACTCTTGCTAATATTTTGATGGAATTTGCGCGACTTAAATGATCTATTTTTCTATCATTCTCTCAACATTCGTGTCTGACTCGCAATGATTGTAAACCGCACTCCATAATAATAGTTTTTTCACTCGATAGTGGCATGTAAACTCCTTGCATTAGCGCAGAATTCGTTGAAATTTAATACTGAAATACACAAAAATGTTAGGGACGCCTGCTCAGAACCAAAAACAGTTTAAACTATTACTGTTTCTCTAGAAAGAATAGAGGAAGTACACAGAGAATCACATGCACAAACAAAAGAATGACATCTGTTTTTCAAGGTCATATCATCAGGGTATTTTAAGACAGTACACTTCATTCTTATGTAATACAGTACTCTACAGTAGGTTTTTCTGGTAATATTCTATACACCCACGCATAATAATACAGGGTGGACCATTTATAACAGGTCATAGATCAGGGGTAGAGTCTTTGGTATTAATGGTCCAAACTGTATATACTACTATATGCCCTGTAGCCCTGTGTATTCTCAGTTGTATATTCATAAGCAAATATTTCCGAATCGGTTTGTGTTGCTGAGGAAAGTAACTTGACTTCTTCCATAGCAAATTTTATAGTTATCAAACTACATCAGAACTATTTTTACAGAAAAATCTAATCTAAAAATTTCACAGAAATATTTTGCCAGATATTTGCAAATAACTAATCCTCTATCTTTGTAAATACAAAGCGTATAGGATGTAAATAACAGAAAGTCATGTCTGTTGAGGCCACGTCAGAAGTTCTAAGCGTATCGATGCGTTTTACAAATGAATAATACAACCGCTAGTTGTATCCGCAACCAACGTTCAGTATTCTGTCAGTTCTTTGTCAGTTCAGTAACGTGCAGTCAAGAAAAGACTGAACGCAGTATCCAGAGGCATGGTGACTTCTGGAATTTTGTTTAGTGAAAACAGCCCTTCAAATAAAATTTACCCTCAAGAAAATGAGTATTTTGCGTCATATTATAAAAAAACGTCCTAAATTAGGTTCTGTTTTAGTTCAAATTCTACTCTATCGGTCTGTTTGTTACTCCGCCCGTCCTCCCGTTCGTCAGTTGGTTTGTCTGTTGCCTACTTGGCTGTCTGTCGTCTGTCTATTAGCGTTATGTCCAAAGGACTCTTTGACTAAGAAAAATATGTTTAGCAGATAATTATCGATATTGCCACGAAAGGAACTTGATATTATTTTAGTGACAAATACACAGAGCAGTCAAATAATATTAGAATGTAGTTGACGTCATAGCCAGGTAAGAAAACCTGTGTATCTTTAGCGAATACGGAATGGCCACTAAATAGGGAAAACAATAAACAAACAAAAGGTGCCAAATAATGAGGAAGCTTTATGTAAATACATTTAGAGTGTTATATTGCTATATACTTGCGTAATACTGCAAGTATACTGTAATTTAACACAAATCACCCCAAGTAGGCGAAATAGTATAAGATCGATGATTATAAACTATGTACAAGCATTTAAACTACATTTAGTAACGTTATATGGTAGTCAAGTGGGTACTTATAAGGAGGGCCAGTGTAGTCTATTAGGTGGTCCGACACACGGCACTTGCCATGTTAATCGACGGCTTCATACGTGCTTGGTTTCTATTTAATTCAGTAGATGGCGCCCGAAATATACCCCTGCAATTACCTAGGTGTAGATCATGGCATAGATAGACGGATTTCCTTTGATGCATATAGTGTTGCATATATACACAAATAAACGGCAAGACTAAGACAAAAAGAACGAAATAAAAGGACTCTTTAAATATAAATAAAACAAATATACAGAGCATTTACTATTGTATGTGTGTAAACTGTATTTCTAATATTTCTATGCGTAAGTAACGACGAGACTTTATTTGTCCTGCCATCTAGTGCATTACACACAACTAAGCACTTACGAAGCCATTCGTACGGGTATCGTCGCATCATCGGGGTTGCGACCGAGAGATTGGTGGTTTGGGTACGCATGAAACTGCCCTAGTAGCGTGGCAGAGAATTTTTATATTTCAATTCGTTAGATGAACTGGTAATTTTGCTAATATATCATATAATCTACTACCAAACTCTTTATGTGCGTTAGTTCGACTTGCACATGACGCTGGATCTGCAATTTCAATTTCTGTTTTATTTAATGAATAATATAATACTATATATACCAAGTTATCGTATGCTTTAGAAAGCGAAGAGCGGGGGGGAGTCCGAAAAATATTAATCGCACATTGTCAACACTGTTGCTTTATCATTTTCAACAGAGAGGATTGCCAAGTTTGACAATCTTTCTTAAGACATTGTTTATCTTTCTTTTTTCCTCATTTGCGGCCCCCCAACATACCGCCCGGGGCGCTTGCCCCTTTTTGCCCCCCATACATGTGGCCCTTTACTTTAAAGACGATCTATAGGTATACCTACTATTATCACAGTTTTTTCCAGTATATCCAGGTGAACACCGGCATGTATCCTTATAACAAATTCCATTTATGCAGTTCTCGCAGTATGAAACACATTCATTGTGCTTTTCGTAAAAACCTTCGCAGCATTTTTCCACTGTTCTTCTTTGAGATTTTTCCTAGAAAATAATTGAAATATTATCTAGGCAGTAAAATATGTGAATATTAAAATACAGAAAGACCATAGTGAAACAAATATGGTATTGTATGGCACATAATAATAATAATATAACTTGCACATATTTATAAAGTGGAGAATAATTTTCAAATTTAATTTTAGATCTTGAATAGTAAAAAAGCATTTTTCTACTACCGGGCATAAAATACTCACTTTACGCACGCTGTGTAGTGCGTAAAGTTAAACTTTACGCACTAGTGCATAAAGTAAAAAAAGTAAAAAATCTAAGAAAATATCGGAGCGTCTGTAACAATCATATTTTATTTTAAAATTACAATAAATCAGTTATTTAATTTTATGTAATCCGTTTATTTATTATCACTGGGTATATTATTATAAAATATATCTATTTTCTGTGTTCTGTAACAGTCCTGCTTGCATTATATATTTATAATTTTGAACTGTCATGTACATTTTTGAGAATGTCATTTATTTAAAATTAAGTTGGCCAAGGCGACATTGTGATTTTTATATGATTAAGTAAATTTGACACTTTTAGGCGAATACAGAGGTATTTTTAAAAGCTTTTATATAACTTGCAATGTTTGTTACTTTTTTTAGGTCAAATCTTGCGATTATAATTTCGAATAGTTCTAATTAGGCTAGAGCTTTGAAATTTTGCACATGTGTATAAGTCCGGTGACAATATACTTTAACATTTTCATATAAGAAAAAAATAAGATGACGGCTTCAAAATGGCGGATGACTTTACCGTTTATGATCCGATTCGACTCAAAATCGATATCTGGAGGTTTTCGAGACCGCCAATTATGAATTCTTGGTCAGAATTTAGAAATTCAAAATGGCGGGCGCCAATATGGCATACGACTTTCGTCATTTATGGTCCAAATTGATATCTTGGGGTTTTCGGGTTCGCCGATTACGAATTTCTAGTCAAAAATTTATTTCAGGATGGCGACTTAAAGGTGGGAGACGACTTTACCGTTTAAGATCCGATATCTGGGCGTTTTCTAGATCGCAGATTATGAATTTTTAGTAAAAATTCAGAAATTCAAAATGGTGGCGCCAATATCGCTGACGAATTTTGTCATTTAGGTCCAAATCGATCAAAATCGATATCTGGGGGTTTTCGGGTTCGCGGATTACGAATTTCTAGTCAAAAATTTTGTTCAAGATGGCGGACGACTTTACCGTTTATGATTCGATTCGTCTCAAAATCGATATCTGGGGATTACAGCATATCAAAAGACTAAAAAGTAAAAAATAAAATTATATAAAAGAATATTTTTTAAAAAAGCTTTTATTTAAATGCTCTAAAAAGTAGAAAATAAACTTTGAAGTACATCAGACCCATCATTTTGGTACGTTATATAATTTCTTTTATTATATAAAAGCTTGTCGTGAGCAATCTCCTTTACACAGGGAAACCTTGCGACAAGCTTTTATATCATAAAAAAATTATATAATGTAACAAAATGATGGGTTTGTTTGATTTGCTTCAAAGTTTATTTTTTACTTTTAGGGCATTTAAATAAAAAGCTTTTTTTTTTAATATTTTTTTATGTAATTTTTTTAATTTATTTTCGGAAACCTGATTATATATTTACAATTTTAGAAGTATGTCAAATACTCCAGTTAAATAACGATAAACAACAACAAAATTAATATATCAAGTAAAATTCATTCAATTACTTATATCCTTCATACATTTATAATATTCTATCTCTCGAGCAATTGCACAACATAACAGCCGGCCGACCTTGTCTATGCTATTTGTCGGCTTTCATTCATCATTTTTTGTTTTTGTCATATATTTTCGTCCTACTGTAAGTTTTTAAAATTGCAGTGAGTGATTTGCAACAGACATAAAATGAATACATATTTTTTTTTCATTTTTTAATCTGTTTTTTAAGATATTCGTGTACTTAAAATGAGGGGCATTTGATTCAACAGTAGGCGTAATATGCATGTCCTCCGATGCTAAAAAATTTGTATAACATAAGCGTAACATATGCAATAAATACATTAAATTATGAAATTACATTGGTTCGAACTGATAATGACTGATTGTTACAAGTAAATTGTTTGATTAGGATAATGTACTTGTTGTAGAAATGTAAGTGCAAAAATGTTTTATATACACCGAAACCAATGAATAATTTTGGTATATTTGACAATTTAAGGTCGGTTTATCAGTGCTGGGTTAAGTTACTTTATCTGATTGATAGCGCCGATCTAGAGATTAATCTGTTTATCAATGTCTAAAGTGGTAGTCAAAGTGCTGTATAAAATAACCTTAACTTGGAAATAACGGATAAAGGCTGTGGTCCACCGGATGCGGTGCTGTGCTGTACGGCGCTATGCTAAGCTGACGGAAGCGGTGGCTTGACCGTCCACTGGTGCTGTGTGCAAGTATTATTTCGCAGTACAGCACACACAGCAGCACAGTACAGCACAGCACAGCACAGCTGGCTTCATACCGCTTCGCATGGCACAGAACAGCACCGCACCTGGTGGACTACAGCCTTAATGGAATGACCAAAGGGTAAATCAACAACACAAGCGCAAATATCAAAATAACAGACTTCTGTCCAGGGTTGCCGATTGGTGGGGAATTCCCCGATATCAGGGAATTTCAAGTTATCGTGGGTAAAAATTGGGGATTAATTCCCAGTGAGGAGAATCGGGGATATGTAGGGTTCGTTTTCATATTTATAGAGAATTAAAAAAGAAAAAAAATCTATTTCGGGAAAATTCCCCAACCCTCCCCTCCCTCTCGACATATTGTATTGGTATCAGTTTTAACTTAATTTCACTAAACATAAATTTTCAGCACGTGGGGGTTTCGGGGAATTGACGGTGCACAATCAGGTATTTTCAACAAATTTAATCGACAACACTGCAACGGCAAAAGTTATTTTATCAAATCATACCAAAGGTAGCCAACCAATCACAAAGATTCGCTGAATTATTAGTGCAGTAAACTTACGAATAAATTGTTGAAACTAAAAGGTAGGTCTTGACAAGCGCTACCAACTTTAACTACCACTTTATTTGCTGGATATTCTTAACTACGAAATAGTTATCCAACACTTTTAACCGTGCATTAATAAACCGGCCCTAAGGTCCGATTTATCAATATAGGGTTAACACTTAACTATAGGATAAACGTCAAACGAAACAATGAGTATCTATTGTATAAAGTCGAGGCAAGAATTCAAGCGATGCACGTCACGACTGATCTCATTAAAGAAATTTTAATATTAATCATTAATTACGTTAAAAAGAGTAATTCTTGACACCCAGTTATTAAGCTTTTTTCAGAAATAGGCAAAGTTCAGAAATAGTATAATGGGGCTTCATGATTCTTAGCAGTATTGTCTAATTTATAGAATCGATCTGTGACGTGCATCGCTTGAATTCTTGCCTCGACTATACGCGTATTGGGCAACCATACTTAAGGTGGGCATATCCAAAAGTGAGAGAGATCCGATAAGGAAATATTCATTATTTTAGGCCATAACTTTTTTAAATACATATATTGGTAAAAAAAAAAGTATAAGACTACCTAAGTAGAACTATGACAGGGGTAGTGATATCAATACAACCTCGGGAAGAACACCGCTATGGTGCTCCTCGATATTGAGAAGGCGTTCGACACCGCCTGGATCCCGGGGTTACTCTACAAGCTGCGCCACTACAACTTTCCGACCTACTTCATTAAGCTCATTCACTCGTTCTTGACGGGCAGATCTCTGCAGGTTCGAGTGAATAACAAACTCTCAACACGGCGGAACATTCGCGCGGGAGTCCCGCAAGGATCGTGCCTGTCACCAAAGTTGTACAACCTGTATGTCTCCGATTTTCCAGAGTTCCCGAATACGAAGCTGGCCAAGTACGCCGATGACACAGCCATGTATGCGCATTCACACAACGCCCAAGCAGCGAATATGCTGCTGAAGGCGCACATGGCTCGTGCCACGGCTTATTACGACCAGTGGAAGGTTCACGTGAACGCTGAGAAATCTGAGGCGATAGTCTTCACGCGTCGGTTTACAGAGAATAAAATCATAACACCCATTTCGATCAGGGGAAACAAAATTCCAACTAAAAGATGCGTGAAGTACTTGGGGATTAGACTGGACCAACGACTGACGTTTAACACCCACATAAATGAGACTATACGGACGGTCTATCCTCTGTCCAGGAGTCTGTATCCGCTTATGGTCAGGTGTAGCAGACTCAACAGACAAAATAAAAAATTGTTGTACACAATGGTGATTAGGCCGTCCATCACATATGCGGCACCGGTGTGGTGCAGCATACCGGCCACGACAATGAAAAAACTAAAAGTGCTCGAGCACAAATTTATGCGCCTCATTTCTAATTCTGGAAGGTACACCTCCCTCAGAGACCTATATGCACGTTGCAACGACATAACCCCGATAGTGGATTACGTCCAGCAGATCTCCCAAAATTTCTACTCCTTCAAGCTGGGCGATAGTCCGCTAACAAGAAACATAACACAAATTAGACAGCATAATGCCCCATTTCGGATAAAACACACCCTACCATACCAGACGTTACCAATTTTCCGGCAACCCCTGTAGCCAATCTTCAACAACTATAACTTCCGCTTACCCTATCCACCTTTACTGACATTTCATACCTTTTGTACCTTTAAATCTTTCCTGTCCCCCTCTTCCTTTCTGTTTGTAATCTTTTTGTTGCGTTTGTTTTTTTTTGTTTTCTTTTTGTCTCTAAATTCATTTCGCTTCACAATTTTTTAGAAAATCAAAACATATACACCCCAAATTTCTTAAAATCAAAGTTTAGGCCAGCCATGCGCAGCCCAGCATTGACTTATCTCGCGGAAGGCGCCTCGTTCAAATTGAGGTGCTAGCGTCAGATACGAAATTAAAAGTGATCAGTGCGCAAGTGTTTTAATTTAGTATGTAGTTTTTATTCAGTTTTGTTAAGTTTGTTCTTTAAACATGTTCCTAATTTTAACACCTTTTATAATCCGTCTGCGACGGAAGGAGCCTAGGTTTAGTTGTTTTAATTTTCTTTTTAGCCGAACCAGTCCCACTCCGCCCGGCCATGCAATCTGCCACCACATTAGCGCGGTGGTTGCACGGTCGGGCCCGGTGTGGGTTCTGGGGAGGTACTGTTTTATATTAGAATAAGAAATAAAGTCTTATTGATTGATTGATTGGTAGTGATATGAATTTTCACTCAATAATTTCAGTTGTTTGCAAAATTAGTTAATTTAAATTAAAAAAATAGTGCCACTGTTCATATCTTGTAGTTTTAAATTAATTAATTTTGCAAATAACTGAAATTATTGAGTGAAAATTCGTATTACTACACCTGTCATGGTTCTACTTAGGTAGTCTTA
Source organism: Leptura quadrifasciata (assembly GCA_963675555.1). NCBI lineage: Eukaryota > Metazoa > Arthropoda > Insecta > Coleoptera > Cerambycidae > Leptura > Leptura quadrifasciata. The sequence goes on from OY776675.1 coordinate 7,330,491, forward strand.
TACTTTTCTTTACCAATATATGTATTAAAAAAAGTTATGGCCAAATATAATAAATATTTCCTTATCGAATCGCACTCTCTTGAATATGCCCACCTTAACTCACTTGTTTCGCTGTGATAGTAACGTAATACTCAAAGTAATATACCTATAAAATTATTAATTTTCTCCAGTTGCATATTTGTAAAAGTATTCCTTGTGAAATAAGTTTCATAAAATATTACGAAAAGACGATACACTTACTCCAAATGTTTTCTTTATTACTCAATGCTCATTGGTATATTAAAATTATATCACTTTCAGTTTATTCACGGGCGAATATAAATATTACAACGGAACACGGAGAGATTGGTCGGAATGTTTCTGAAATTCATTTATAAGTTATTTTTTTCTTGTCTTGTTTGACTGATGCTTTCACTTGTTATATGAAATTATTAGACCGAATCAAATAAATGTTCAAGTTTAGATGTCGTACATGTTGTTATGTAATCAAATTGCATCTGCTTCTTAGATTACATTTATATTAACGCACGATATTAACCGCCTTTAGAGAGTTTTAAGGAACACGACTTTAATTAAGTGTTATGAATAGTGTGTGATAAATGCGATAATTATTTTTAACATACTTCTATTGTACGGGGCCATCAAAATACATTATATACTTTAAAATTAATTTCCAATCTTATTATATTTAATATGTATGTTGATATTTTTTTTACCTACGTAAATCTTTCGTTCATTTACTGACATTAAATTGTCTTACAAATGTCACGTTGATGGTAACCAGTGACGTTACTATTGAAAATGGCTAGACATCTAACAAATAGTCAAAAGCTTCGAATTGGTTAGTCCAAGAAGACTGCTGAATACAATTTAAGTAAAATTACGATAATGAATGTTTGGAAACAACGGGAAACCAACCAAACGGTATCCTGTAAAGTTGGTTACAGAAAGAGCAATAAGATAAATTACTTAAGAGAAAACACTTTTCAGATTGTAAATGCAATTTCAGAGACAAATTTTCCTGCCTCGGTATCTATTATAGAGAAAAAACACAGAATAATTTTTTCCTCAAATGTCAATATCACTGAAGGTAGTAGTGTAAAATTACTGGGGGTCACTTTGGATGACAAGCTGACTTGGTTTTCTCACGTGGATCAGTTGGGCAGGAAGCTATCCAGTGTGATCTTTCGCTCCGTCAAATGAAAATTATTTTTAGTCCTGAAATTCTGAAAACTACCTATTTTTCCATGTTCCACATTCATATCTGCTATGCAACTACTCTGTATGGTAACTCAATTCATGTGCATAAAATTTTTGCACTACAAAAAAGGTTCTCGCATAATAGCAGCTACAGGAATGACTCACAATTGCCAACCTTTGCTTATTAAAATAAGCGTAATGCCCGTTCCTTCATTATTTATTTATTATACCTTATTAGAAGTTTGTAACATATTAGTTACATCAACAGCTAATCTGATATAGATCAATATCCCACTAGATCTAGTAATTTATTAAGGACTCTTTGTTTTACATTAACTAAAGCACAAAAAATCCACTTAATTTAAATATATGTAATAAATTGCCGGAGAATATTAAACATTGAATTACAGTTCTTTCAAACGCAAAATAAAATATCTTATTTTAAGAAACTGTTTTTATTCCGTGGCTGAGGTCTTTTCTTAATTAACAACCTTTTTCATTATGATATTTATATTGCTGTAGAATAGTAGGTATATTCTACAAGTTGTGGAAAAGCCCATATTCCACATGCACGAAAAGTTTACGGTTCGCGAGTGTGGAATATATCATTCCAGAAGTGTTTTAGACCATACTTTCTCTAACAAGATTTCGATTGTACTATTAGTGCATTCTGTAAGTCGGAAAAAACGTCGAAAAATGTTCATTTTTCAGAGCCTACCGAGACTATGTCCCCCCCCCCGTTTTCGAGGATGCTGAACACGATAGCGGTGGTTAAAACTCACCCCACCCTCCCAATGCCAAAAACCACCCCCGACAGGGGTAAACCGTGTATCCGCCGTCTCCTACCGGTCAAACCCGTGTTACCTCCTCTTTTGGATGCTGAGCACGATGGTGATATCGAAACCTCCCCTCGACACCGCCAACTCCCCAAACGCTTAAAAACCTCCCACGAAAGGGGTGCAACGCTGAGAGGCCGTCTTCCCCTGGCGAAACCCGCGTTACCCCCCGTTTTCGAGGATGCTAAACACGATGGTGATGTCGAGACCTCTCCTCGACCATCGAGAACCCCCCAAACGGCCAAAACCGCCCCCGAAAAGGGTGAAATGCGGATAGGCCGTCTTCGGGGGATATTTTATAAAAATCATTTTTTTGGTTTATGGGGACTTAGCACATGTAAATTCACCAAAAAATATTTTTTGCATGATCACGATATTTTCCTGTATATTACGTACATGGAAAAGTAAAAAGAGATAAAAATGTGGGACGTTCCTATTGACTTAACTATAGAGTTGACTGTAAGAACTTTAAAATAGTTTTTAGTGCTTTACGTCTTCAGATAAAAAATATGTGTTCCAATTTTGAAGACAGATAATAAATATCTTTTGCTAATCATTATAGCAAAGACGTTGAACGTTGAACATTTAGTAATATTTAGAATTAACCTTCGTGCGTTTCTTGAACATAAATATTTGATATTTCGGACGTTGAATTGATTGTGCATTAAAAAAGATTTTGGGTAACTGAATATGTGAAACGGAAAAAATAAAAAAAAATAAAAAAAATATTAATATAAAATTTGATAAAATTTTGTTAAAAATCAATTATTTCAAGTTTATTGTGAACAAAATTTAGGAAAATGGAAGATTGAATTATTTACTTTTACTAAAGTTATTGTAGCAGATATGTATAGCATATGTGTCAGTTAATTATATATTTTAAGTCTAAAAAAATGCCGTCGTTTCAAAATATGGATAAGTTTTTTTGAAAGTTTTAGTTCAGGTTAATATAAGATGGATCTCTCCATAGAATTTTATTACTTGCTTTTCTTCAACTCACAATGTAGTCATGCACGATGTTTGTCTTCAAATCTTGCATCCTTTATTTAACACACTTCCTGATATAACCAATTGATGAAATTTTGCATAGTTACTAAGATCGGATGACAGTACAGTATTCCACCGATACTTTTGCAAATATCCGCACGTAGGGGGCGCAGGGGTGAAAATGGATTAAATATGTTATCCAACCGGCACCTTCGGCAAAACGTAGAATACAAAAGGTTTTTCGCCTGATCAGAGACTTCTACGTCCGGTTTTCCCGTACAAGTGGTACGGTATTAGTTCCGGTGAAATAATGGAATGCCCTTAGGTTTATACCTCGGAACCCAGATCCAATAAATGAATTCATGTAAATTGGTTCTATACGTTATAAATAATTAAAGTATGACTAAAAATTACAAAATAAAAAATATATTTTTTTTAATTTCTTTTTCTTGGTCGTACTAAAAAGTAAAAAATAATTGCAAGAAAATCAAGGCGTGCGCATCATGCGTACAATCATGCAAAGTGCGCACGCCTTGCTTTTCTTGCAATTATTTTTTACTTTTTGGTACGACGAAAAGCAAGTTTTTAAAAGTTAAAAAACATTTTTTTTTATCTAACATTTTTCGTTTTTAAAATATGATGTTTATCTCAAATAAGTATATTTTAACTGATTATTTTTGATAACATGTTTTTGTTAAGGCCAGGGGCACGCCGATGTCCAATAAAGGTGGCAGGACATAATTTTTTATCATCCTGTGATAACATTAAATAACACAAAAACCTTTAGTTTAAACACCTATAGCATTTCACATGATTCAGACGTTACTGTCAAGTGTTGTCCCGCTGGAACGAACGCAGGAGCCAATTTTGTGAAAACACATATACATAACACAGAAGATAAGAAAATAATTTTAAGATTTTTCATAAAAGAATGTCGCTGGCTCTCGTACTATGAGTTTTCCGACTATGAGAGTAATATTTTAAAGCCGTTATTTAGGACATTAACAACAGATTTCGTAATTGTTAATCCAGTGGCAAATTACCGAATAATTTAATCCATAGAGTGTTTTTTGTTTTCATATTATATATGCAGAAACGGTGCCATGAACTAGATTTGGTCAGAAGCATATATACATATGGCAAAGTCTTTCACCGTCTTGTTCTGTTTGAGTTAAAATTTAATCATGTTTTAATCTTGTTTTAAAGTAATATTTAAACTTAATAGATATGTTAATGAATAATTTAATAGATATTATTTGTTAACTCTGTCATTATAATAAGTAATAGTTGATGATGGAATGCGATAAAAAACGTTAAATATACTTAAATCTACAAGTACCTTTACTAATGTAATGTCACATACAGTGTGCCTTCGGATGGGGTACCGCATTCTTGTACTTTGTTATTTTTGATTTTCCGAGAAAAGTCATTCTTTATAAGAAAATTGACAGAATCAATGCTAAACTTGAGAGAAGAACAATGCAGGAAATATATACTACTGAAGTCAATTAAAAAGATCAACATACCCTGCGGGAATCTCCAAAAAAGAATACTACACGAGCAGGAAAAGAAACACATAGGAATACGTGGTCAATTAAGAAATCTATCGGCAGATTATTGAAGTTGGCAGTCAGGTCAACAAAAATAGGTCAATTAGACTAGTCAACAGGTCTCAAAACGTTTATCGAGACGTTGTGAATAAGGAGAATGAAATAGACAAAGTAGTTGTTGCCTAATGCTATTATTACTAAAATAATTTATTTAAAATGCCTATTAAATTTTGTCAGCTACAAAGAATAACCTTGATATGAATTGTTAATGAGGTGTAAAATCAGGTTAAATTATATTATAGTAAAAAATTATTTATTAGTTAATATAATACTTTGTCAGACTCTTAAACATATTCTTCGAATCACTCGAAATCTAATACATTGTTTGTTTCGTTTATTATTTCAGTTATATGTGGGGTGTTAAAGTACAGTAACTGTCTGTTTTTAAAATTATCCTTTAATTAATTTTCTAAGCGAATCCCACAAGTCAAAATAAATCAATTTATACAGGGTGTCAAGTAAATTTCAAAGTAAATTAATATCGAGACTAGAAGTATTACACATCAAATTGTTTTGGGCTTTGCTGATGTAAGTAAAACAATATTGTTATCATTTAAAAGGTTTTAATAAAATACATTTGCTTTTATGTGTTCTCGAAAAAATGTATTTTAAAAACGGCGATCTTGCTCGAAGTAAATTTCTATTGAAATGCGACAATAAAATTGAAGGTAATATATCAAATTCAAGGCCAACTAAATTATTTGAAAACAGTCTTGTAGTAGTCAACTTAATTTCTTCACGTTTTAGAATTTATGACGCCATTTTGAAAACAAATACCTACTTAAACATAATATTTTTAGTCGCAAACTCCTCTATAAATCCTTATTTTACTATAAGGAACCTAACCAGACTGCAACCAACAGCTACTATCCGGGCTATGTGCCCCGCCGAGCGCTGAATTACAAGTTACAAGCCTGGCGCGTTAAGTGTAATAATTGCATATTACCATCAAAACCCTAATGCTTCGATTGCAACAAACACCAGCCGAAAGACTGATCCTACTTAAAGGAGCTCCCTTGCCAGTCGTCACACACCACTTGCAGACTGCAGTTTCGAGCTGTTGGCTCTCGTCAGTGCAAGGTAGGTATGCGACGACCGACATGAGAATCCTTTGACTATAGTACATCCCGGTATTTTTACAATAGCGACATGTAAAACAGCCAGCAGGCGCCATCCAGCGGTCCAGTGTCTGTTGCAATCGAAAAATAAATAGCCTGACTTGGCTTAGCATAGTTCAAATGTGCTTTTAGAGGGCGGAATATTAAACATAATATTTTTAGTCGCAAACTCCTCTATAAATCCTTATTTTACTATAAGGAACCTAACCAGACTGCAACCAACAGCTACTCTCCGGGCTATGTGCCCCGCCGAGCGCTGAATTACAAGTTACAAGTCTGGCGCGTTAAGTGTAATAATTGCATATTACAATCAAAACGCTAATGCTTCGATTGCATTCGATTGATGGTAATATGCAATTATTACACTTTATTTTTTTTATTATAAATTTACTGGAGCTATGCACCGTAGTATGCCCACTAATAATATAAAAAGTTTGTTTAGGTTTGCACATTTTAATGTACGATCTCTATGTATTGGATTTGATTTGTTTTCTGATGTGATTACTGATGAGTCATATTTTGTCATAGGACTTTCTGAAACATGGTTAGATTCCACTATAAAAGATAATGTTTTTGCTATAGCTGATATAAGTTAATTAGGAAGGATAGAGAAACCAGAGGTGGGGGCGTCGCATTTTATATTAACAAGGCTGTCAAATTTTAGATATTCAAGTAATGGATGCTTGATTGGCCAACTATCTTATAGGTAAAGGCCATAAACGTGGAAGAAGAAGAAGAAGAAGATGGATGCTTGTCCTTTGGAGTTTCTTTGGATAAGTGCGAGGGTCTCAGGTAAGCAGTTGTGTTTAGGGGCCTTATATAGGCCACCTAATACAAATTTTGATAGATGTCTTGAATGTTTAGAAAACATGATATGCAAATTTTTATTATTCTCTTTGGTGGGGACCTTAATGTGGATTTTATGAGTGATAATGTTAATTGTAATTGGTTGAGTAATTTATTAAAGAAATATGAGTTAAATCAATTAATTTCACAGCCCACGCGTATTACGGAAAATTCAAGTACCTTAATCGATTTAATTATAACTTCAAATAAAGATTTAGTAAAAGACCAGAATATTTTAAGAATGGATGGTATAGTAACTATAAGAAAGATCGTTCTGAGGCTGCCTGGAACTATTACAAAGATATTAGAAACACTGTAAATATGGCAGTGAAGTCTGAGAAAAAAGCATATCTGAGGTTTAAGTCAAAGTCGAACTCCAAAGATTTTTGGAAAGCTTAAATTACTTAAATATTACTTCTAAGTATAATAATGCCAACAATATTTTTACTGACCCTAACGTTTTTAATGATTATTTTGTTAATAACATACCTCAAGTTATTGACGATTTTGTGAATAATTTAATTTTGGAAAATTATTCAAATAGAGTATTTGGGGAAAATGTAAAATTTAATTTTTCTACAGTCACCGTAGAAGAGGTAGAAAAAATTGTTCGACTTTTTAAATCTAATGCTAAGGGAGTTGACGGTATTGACTTAAATATGTTAACGTTGGTGTTACCACATTTAAGTGAATATTTAACATTCATTATTAACACTTGTTTAATAAATAATATCTTTACTGATACTTGGAAATATTCAAATATAATTCCAGTCCCCAAATATAACAATCCTACTGACATCTCTCACTTCAGGCCGATTAATATGTTACCAACCATTTCTAAAATTATTGAGAAAATTATCTCAAATCAGTTAAATGCTTTTTTTGCTGAAAATAAAATTTTGCCCGCGATACAGTCTGGTCTCCGCAGATGTCACAGTACCACTACCGCACTTCTACATGTGACTGATGACATATTTAGAGCTAGTAACAATAAGAAAAACACTTGCCTGATCCTCCTAGATTTTAGCAAGGCATTCGACACCCTAAATCATGCCACTCTGTGCACAAAGCTAAAATATTTTGGTCTCAGTGAAGAATCAACCTCTCTTATTCATAGCTATTTGACTAATAGATATCAGCGTGTAATTTTAAATGGTAATTCTTCAAACAATAAACTTATTAAACGAGGGGTTCCTCAGGATAGCATATTAGGGCCACTTTTGTTTTCAGTTTATACAGCAGATTTCTATCAAAATTTAAAATTCTGCAAAATGCATCAGTATTTTTCTTTTTATTTAAATGAATTGTATTCTGCAGTCAGCAAAATTAATTTATATCTTCAACTTATATTAGAAATCTCAAAAGCTAATGATTTAGTTTTAAACGAAGCCAAAACGGAGAGTATTTGGATATAACAAGAGGGATTTTAAAATTGTCATTAATAATGAAGTTCTGTCATCGTCTACCTATTGTAAAAATCTAGGATTATATTTGGATGTAGATCTAAGATTTTCCGAGCATGTAAATAATCTAATTAGAAAATCTTATAGAAAATAAAAAATGTTATATATTCACAAAGATATTTTGAATACTGATTTAAAACTTAGAATATGCGACTCTTTAATTTTGTCTGGACTTTCTTACTGTCATATTGTGTACTGGCCTGCACTTTCAAATATTGATAAAATTAGTCTACAAAAAATCCAAAATTCATGTATCAAGTACAGCTTTAATCTTAGAAAATATTATCATATCAGTGATAGTTTCTGAGAATCAAAATGGCTTAACTTAAATGAAAGATTTCTGCTTCAAATGTCATGCCTTGTTTTTAAAATTATCTGATATCCAATCTCCCTCGACGCGCGCCTGTGACTTATATGTGGTCCCCAGGCATAGCTCAGCTCTATTCGAAAGATCTTTCACTTATAATTCGATAAAAAATTTTAACAACCTGCCTCCTATAATAAAGTCTTTGCCATCAGTTTCCACATTCAAAAAACATGTCAACATCGAAATTAACATTTTTCTTTTAGTAGAGATCTATTAATTGTCAATCTGTTGGTAATACAGAGGTGGTTACGTGGAAGAGCAACAATGTTGAACGTCGCCACCTCCATAAAATTGTTGTAAATTTGTATATACATAGATACTTTTCTTTACACCATCAAAGATCAAAGTCAGCAGACGGAATCTTGGTGGAACCGAAATTGAAGAAAACCATTTTTTTTTAGAATACTGTCGGTGTTATCCAAAACCTCCTATACACGTTTGATATCATAACTGTTCTAGAATATTCACCAAAAAACAGAATGAAAAATTCTTACTTTGTCGCAGTGGCATGCAAAATACTATCCTCGAGAGAAATTGTCAAAATTTTAAAAGGTGCCCATATTTCTAAACCCGTAGGGTTTTCCGTAAGATCAAGTTGTGCTATTCTGATCGGTCTTGTCCTGGCCTATTGCGATTTTCAGGATTATCCATTATTTACGGGACGCCCTGTACATTACATAAAATTTCACAAATTTAAAAAGAAGTTTATCTACTTCAATAAACTCTTCCGTCTAAAATCATTAATGTGTAAGTCTTAAGTATAAATTTATATTTCTGTATTCTAATAACCCTAAAGAAAATTTCGCAGTATTATTCTTAGTTTGAGACTGTCATTTTGCTGCAAACAACGCAAACATTTACTTAACATTTTGATGAATGCATCCTACGTATACATTAATACATTTTGATATTGTTAGGTAGTTAGTAAAAGATAAATGAGCAAAACGTAGGACTTTTAATGACTACTAAAATCCTATTCAAAAAATTATTTTGATTACAACATATTTGGTATTGACTAGTCCAGTGAGTGTTGGTCGTGATCTACATTCAGTCATTAATCGCTCGAAATAGCCTTCGAAAATAACTAGGGACTGTTGCAATTAAAGCGAGATATATTACTGCACTTATTTGCATTGGTTCAACTGAAAGTAAATAATATTTTTAAGTAGCTCCCAGTTGGTGAACCAGGTCAGGTTTTTACTTAATGATTTCGAAGCGATATATAGTTAATGGTGCTTTGTTATATTATTTACTAGAAGTCAGCTGGCGCTTTTATTAACATACTTTTTCAATGGTATAACTATGCTAACAATTTCTACCATGAACTTGAATGTAAGTTGGTTATGTTGTATTGTTTGTAAATAACTTTATCCTTAAGATACAACTAAACAGCGCCAAATTATTCTGGTATGTCAGAAAAATACGCTGAAACGCACATGGACAGTTCAGTTCTGATATAGGGAGATCGGATAAGATAAAGAACAGTAACAAGTGAATTAGTATGGTAGTGAGACTATAGTAGATGAAACTTGTAATCAGTGTGTACTAATGTGTATAAGGACTATTTATTGTAATTTAAGGTGGGCATATCCAAGAGAGAGAGAGAGAGATCCGATAAGAAAATATCTATTATTTTTGGTCATAACTTTTTTTAATACATATATTGGTAAAAAAAAGTCTAGGACTACTTAAGTAGTACTGTGACAGGCGTAGTGATATGAATTTTCACTTAATAATTTCAACTGTTTACAAAATAGTTAGATTTAATTTTAAAAATTATGTCAATTTTCGTATTTCCAAAATTTAAATCTAACTATTTCGCATATGTTTGAAATTATTGAGTGAAAATTTATAACATTACTCTTGTTATAGTTCTACTTAGGTAGTCTTATAGTTTGTTTGCAATATGTGTTTTAGAATAATAAGTTATGGTCAAAAACAGTAAATATTTCCCTATCGGACCCATTTCTCTTGAATATTCTCACATTAAGTGATTAATGAAACTTCTTGTTGCAATTATTTGCACCTACGTACAGGGTGCTTACTGGAGATTGTAAACACGTAACACCACTTTTTAACAACAACCGAAGAATAATTTATAAAAGTTTTAAAATAATTTTTAAATGTGTGCAACTTCACTGAACAAGTTACTAACAATTTATTATTTTCAAACTTTCCTGTACTTCTTGCTATAGAAATCAACCAGTGCGACAGAATCGTCTTACCACACTGAGTGCAGTAAAGTAGGACCTACTGCATTTCAAATTTTGTAACAAATTTCACATTACTGCACAGTTGTAGATGAAAAATAATGTTAATAGCAGGTAAATTTGACTTTTCAAACAATTCTTTCTGATAAAGCCATTGATTTGTGTTGATACCAGATAACTATACGGTCCCTATTAAGCATAAGAGATCATAATTGTAAATTATATAAAAACATTATACTACTCTTCGTTTCTATACCGGGTGGGCTATTGAAAACGAAACACGCCAGTTTTGGGACACTTAGACCAGCTTCTTGATTTTTGGGAGACAACTTTTGATATCAAACTTGAGATTGACACATCAACCCTCTAGCCCCAGAAACCTCTAACTCAAGAATTTAAATAGGAAAAGGAGGTCGAGCGACTCCTCGTTTGAAGCGTCTTCTAATTCTCTATGCGAAGCATGGTCGAAATTGGTTTTTTTCAATTTTTTTTCGTCCCCATGAAAACCACCCTCTAGATTAATTAAGGTGGGGCTGTTGTTTGGGAAAAATCTTGAAATACGTAACCTTTTATATTTTTAACGGCACATTTTAATGCCAAATTTTACGTTGCCAGGTCAACCCCCTAGCCTCAACAACCCCCAACAAAAACAAAAATTACGGTAAGGTGGTTGAGTGACCCCTCATTTTAAAAGTCTTTTGATTCTCTATGCGAGTGCATGATTCTTTTTAGGTTTATAAAAATGGAAAAAGTGTAGAAAAAAATATATCATCAAAATTCAACGTCAGAAGAATTTTTTTTTTAGTTCAACAAATGCTCAAATTGTGCGCCACCAACTTCCACACAATAATACAAATTCTGCTCGAAACGTTTCCTTACATTTTGGAGGATTTGTGGCGTAATTTGGCGGCACTCTTCAACAATGCGTCGACGCAACTCTTCCAGAGACCCTGGTTCCGTTGTAAATTTTACTTTTCAGATAACCACACAAGAAAAAGTCCATCCAATGTCCCAGGAACACTCTGTCCAGATACTCTCAAACAGCAAGCACATAATGAGGTGGAGCTTCATCTTGTTGAAAAGTCAAATGGTTTTCTAGATAACGATCATCATTTTCAACGATATCTAAAAGCAATGATTGGATGAGATCTTCCAACACTTCGAGGTAACGTTTTCCCGTCAGATTGCCATCAAGAAAAATGGGACCAATCATGCGGTCTCCAAAAATACCGGCTCAAACATTTAGTTTTAGTGGATGTTGAGTATGCACTTCGTGGAAAATTCTTGGATTCACGTCCGATCAAAACCGACAGTTATGTCGATTTACAATAGACTTTAAGAGAAAAGTACACTAGTTAGGAAACAAATGTTGAAAAGAAAATTCGCATCCGCAATTCTCTCCGTCATAACTTCGCAAAACTGCTGTCGTCTATTGAAATCATCCTCATTCAGCTCATGTACAAAATGAATTTTGTAAAGATGAAATTTATGCTGCTTCAGGATTCGTCGAATAGTAGCTCTAGGGATGTTGGTTACAGTGGCCAATTTCCTCGTACTTAAAGTTGGGTCTACAGCCCAAAAGTCCAACCACAGTAGCCTCATTTGTCACCGGGAGTTCACGTTGAGAGTCTCGTTTTTTATTGGCTACTGAACCTATTTCTTTAAACTTCGTGTTCAATCCCAACACGTATTTTCTTTCTACGTGTTTATCAGATGCTCGTTTGCCGCACTCATCATTTTTGAAAAAGGAACCCCTTTCTACAATAGAGTAAGCCATTTTTGCACAACCAATGTTTATTTTGAATCACAATGGCAATGCCAATTGACAAACCAGGTTAAACTAAAAACAAGAATGTTAGGTGGTATAGGAAGCTAATAAAAAGTAGAATAAAAAATCATCTAATAAAAAGTAGAATAAGAAATTATCTGCGTATTCCGGTAACAGAACCAAACCTATTTCTAAAAAAAAAATGTGTACTACAGGCTTCTTAAAAAGGAACAATTTGAGCATTTCTGGAACTAATAAAAATTTCTTCTGACGTTCAATTTTGATGTTTCAATATTTTTTCTACACTTTTCCCATTTTTGTAAGGGCAGATTGAACAACTGAATTTCCTTTTAACGACAAAGGAATAACGAGTTCATAATTTGAAATTAAATAATCCCGAAGACAAATCGATAAATTTGAAAAAGTTTAACCGTTTAGTATTCAGGGCAGAAAGGGCTTTCAAATCACTGTGTCTGAGTCTCGGGAGGTCTTTATAAACACCTAAGGTAAATAAAAATGTATTGCATACTTCTTCAAAATTTAAATTAATAAACATATCGTATGACTGATGGTCGAGAGGTGAGCGCACTTGCCTCTCACCCAAAAGTTCCGGGTTCGATCCCCGGTCGTGGCAGTGGAAAATACTGTGAGAGGGATTTTTCTACTATACACGGATATTGGGTGTGTGTCCCTTGTCTCTAAATGTGTAGCCCCCTCCCACACAAGGCTCTTCTAGAGCCTTCCGGGATACAGAGGGTCGTCATTACCTGTGGTGTATATTATCAGTTATTTAAAACAAAACATGAGCAAACCTAAAAATAATCATGCATTCGCATAGAGAATTTAAAGACGCTTCAAATGAGGGGTTGCTCGACCCCCTTTCCACCACACCATGATGCAATGTTTTTATTATTCATCATAAAAGCAAACGATTTATCAATCACTGCTGTTGACGCATTAGCTTCATGATTGTTTCTTTTGTTACGTTTTTCTTGCCCCTTTAAACTTTGTTTATAAAAATAGCAATCACGAGAGTTCTATATCTTTCCAAATTTCCATTACTGTCCACGTCTTATTTCTTAATGATGCTAACTCATCATATATTGCTTTTTCACATTTTGTTCTGAACGCATTTTTAATTACGTCTTGATAACATTTGGGAATTTTATTTTCAAACATTTGATTACCTATCAAATAATTATTTATATCAAAATCATCGTCTTTATCTGATATTATTGGTTTTTTTTATACATTTTTTTAACGTCGGCCTATTTTTGCTACTGAGGCCTAACACCGACGCCTATAGATGAGCTATCCCCAACTAGGAATTTTGCCGAACCTCTTCATTTAAGAAGAGTAGGGATCTTTTACTTGCCTAACATTTAATAGACAAGGGACCGACGGCTTTACATCCCCTCCGAAGGATGGTATATCTCCTATACAACCCTCGCCTAAGGTTGTATAGCTTCCGCGCATAAACTGATATACAAGCCGCTGGAAGATGTGTGAGGCGAGAACGCGGTTTCCGTTGGAATGGTCACCATCCAAGTACTAACTGCGCCTGTCGTTGCTTTACATCGCATACCGAAGTATGTACATAGTAAAGACGCACCTACGCTCGCCCCATATTATTGGTCCATTTTTCAATCTTTTATTCCTCCTCACATCCTGTACACTATTTAATTTCCTAAACTTTTTAGTAGAGGTACACGGTCTTTCATTTTCACTCTCCGAGCTCATATTGGTTGGTTCAGACACGTCCTTTATTGAGGATGTTTGACCTTGAGTGCAATTTTCAGGGACACTTTTTTCAATAAAGGTTTGTTTGCACGTTTTATCGTCCGTTTGGCCAGGTGTGATATTACCTACAGATTTACTATCAGCAGCACTGTATTTATTTCGCTACCAATTTTAACAATGTCATCAAGTTCTTGTCTTGAAGTTTTATATGTGATTCCACAAAAAAAGTTGCATCACGTGCAACTATGAATTTTTCTGATTCTGGATTTAAATTTTTTATACATTTGGCACATAACCCACGAGAATCCCTTTATACGATTTATTATCGTATTTACTTTTTCTCCTTTTTTTGTGCATACGCCGTATAACCGAATATTTTTAAGTGACCCAATTTTGGCTTTTTATCGCATCGCGTATGGTGTCTTATCGAACTTTACCGCTTTTGTTGGTGATCTGTTCACCAAATAGGTGGCAGCTAAGGTTGCCTCGCCCCAGAAGCGTTTATCTAGACCCGCACTGTGCACCATTGCACGCGCCTTCTCTGTTAAAGTTCGATTCAGCAACTGAATTTTGTCGTCGTGTGATCCATGTTATCGTATAATTTTCAAATGGTTTAAATAAACAACCTGTTGTACTTCGACGATCTAATTCATTATTTGCCCACTCCGCATCAACATACACTGTTAATTTTTTCCGTGATTGGTGTCGGTGGATCTTCACTTAGCACTTTACTAGCACCTTCTTGCCCAATAATTTCTTATTGCCTGAATTTCCACATTAAATAATTTTCACCATTGAACAATTTTAAATTGCACTCTAATGCAGTTGATGTACCGTGCCACTCGCTATAGTTATTTATGCTTTATTTGCACTGTCTCAAATTATACATAAAGATGCTACAATTTTCTAAATTTTCTCCAGCACTGTATTTTAAGTTTTAGAAAAAATATTTCGAATAAGTCCAGACATTTTTAAATCCATATTTTTTCAATATTTCTTTAAACGATGCAGAGTTAAATCCTCTTTGCTGACTGACACATCCGGCTCCCTTGAGTGTCACAATTTTATCACAATTTAATTTAAATGATGTGAAGAAATTGTGCTCAATAGTTATTTTATACAAGACGAAATTGTTTTGTCATTAGACAGACAGGAAGCATCTGGCATTATAAAGATTGGATTATTAACATGTTTATAATAATACACTTCAACTTGAATCATTGTGTTGTGTCACTTTTATTTATATTAATAATGCTATTATCGATATGTAACATTCGAAATACCAACATAACATTGAACTGAATAAAATAGAAAATAAAAATAGTTATAATAATGTCAAGATCTCAATGTCATATTGTAATAATTAATTTGCCATTCTAATTAGCAAACGATCGTGTACGTCAGAGATTTCAGGCACATAATAATCCCAATATCCAAAATTTCATATTTTTTGGGTAAGTAGTTCTTTTCTACAAAACATAACACCAGTTAAACATTATTTTCTTCTCAAAAATAAAAAGTTTAGGGAAAATTAACCCTTTTGAGATTTACAGCAATCAAGTAGATTGACACTGAAAATGGTAATGGTAATAATTCCTTTTATTAGAAAACGGAAAGAAAATAGTTATATATTACTCTTCTTTTTTCAAAAAGACTATTATTGCATTATCCAAAGAAGTTAAATATCTATGCTAAGATGACTTCGACCTTACACATCGAAAGATTCACAATGAAATGAAAATCTTTAAAGCAATTCAAAAAAAACTAAATTACAAAGTTATACCAAGAATTCTACATACAATAGTTATATATTACCTTCTTTTTTCGAAAAGACTATTACTGCATTATCCAAAGAAGTTAAATATCTATGCTAAGATGACTTCGACCTTACACATCGAAAGATTCACAATGAAATGAAAATCTTTAAAGCAATTCAAAAAAAACTAAATTACAAAGTTATACCAAGAATTCTACATTCTCTATATGTTACTATTACTCTATTAGTTCACTGATGGCCACATCAGATATTTCATATATCTAAGAGTAAATAACTTTTTCTGACTTCTGAACATTTCAAAAATGGAGGAGATTCTCAATTCTAACTGTATATTTATTTATTTTAGTTTTAAATATTTGTTCGCTCAGTTTAAATTAACTATGATTTTTGTGAAATATTTGGGATCTTAGGTATGATTAGACGGTGGTTCCATTGAAGTTTTATTGAGTTTACCTTTCGAAAACCATTTATAATACTTCCCCATCTATGTTCAAATAACCTATCGCATCCCAGTTTTTTTTTGCACCTCAAACCTTTGCTTTAAAATTTTTAGCAAATTTCTATTTTGATGGCCGGTGACAATTCTTAAAATATCTCATTCAAAACTACCTCGCATTACAATTAATTTTCACAGAAGTGTCTAATTAAGAATTTATACATTTAAATGAATTTGTAACTCTCCATTGGAAATGAACTAATACAATATTATTTAATGTTCAATCTACGTCATAAATACACTCTATCACGTATTGCATTGGCCTTAATTTGCGAATCCTCCTCCCTATTTAGTGCATACGTAGTAAGTACTTACTGGTATGTTGTAATATGTAGGTATAACAATCAGTTTCTGTTAACGCTGACGCAATTCTACTACCTACTATCATGCTTTTAAAGATAATGAACAGTAAACATTTCTATGTATATTCTTTATTGATGAGAACAATATAATATAATCGTTAAAATTTATATTAGACGACACTAAAATACAGAAATGGCTCTAGATTTTTGCCGCCTTTGGCGAATTTGCAATGTTACAAAATGTCGGTTCTATGGGAGTGCAAAATAATACAAAATAAAAAATCGCTAGAGGCATCCAGCTTTCCCGCATTATACGTATTTTTGGTTTGTAGATTGTACAGATAATTCCTCTAAGCAGTAGTCGAATATTTCTAAATTATTCCCCAGTAAAGATTACCAGATATAGATGTAGTTCGTTTAATACATTCTGTTATTACTATAAAATGTTATAAGCAACCCACAATAATGCGAATCGCAAGTGGTGTCTAATTCATATTCAAAACAAACTGAAAGTCTAATCAATATACAAATACATTGCCGCCATTTTCTTTGGAAGTTCCAGATGATCGAGCTCATGAACTATTGCTAAAAATCATTGTTTAGTGTAATGTGAATATTAATATTAGAAATCGGCAGGACACATGTTATTATTACTATTGGATAAACCCAGGGGCGGTTGCTCGGGTTGCTGTCTCAGAGGGAAATCAAACTGATGGAAAAAATACATTGCGTTTTTTTTTAAATGCGCCTAATTTTAATTATTCAAAAGAGTAACAAAGTCAAAGATAATCAGTTAATCCCTAATCCAGAAGAAACTGCAAGTACTTTTGCACAGCATTTTAACAGTGTAGCAAAGGGGGCAAGCGTAGGTGCGTCTTTACTATGTACATACTTCGGTATGCGATGTAAAGCAACGACAGGCGCAGTTAGTACTTGGATGGTGACCATGCCAACGGAAACCGCGTTCTCGCCTCACACATCTTCCAGCGGCTTGTATATCAGTGTATGCGCGGAAGATATACAACTTTAGGCGAGGGTTGTATAGGAGATATACCATCCTTCGGAGGGGATGTAAAGCCGTCGGTCCCTTGTCTATTAAATGTTAGGCAAGTAAAAGATCCCTACTCTTCTTAAGGGAAGAGGTTCGGCAAAATTCCTGGTTGGGGGTAGCTCGTCTACAGGCGTCGGTATTAGGCCTCAGTAGCGGAAAGACGTTAAAAAAAATGTATAAAAAAAACAGTGTAGCAAATTTAAGCGTAAATAACATTTTAGAGAAAACCTAACCTTACCATGCACAACAACAAAAACACAAAGTAATACTTCGCTCTTTGTTGCACATATAGATGAAGTTGATGTTAAAAGAAAAATTAGTCGTCTAAAGATTAAAAAAAAAGATCTACAGGGGTAGATGAAATTAGTGTTAAACTATTAAAATCTATTAGCGATGTTATTTGTGAGCCTCTAGCTTATTAAATAAATAGATCATTACGTTCTGGATTATTTCCTCATATTCTAAAATATACCTTTATATATACCTTAAATACCTAAATACCTAAAATATACCTTTATGAAAGAAGAAAACTACCGACTTTTACTGCTCAGTATTTTATTAAAACTTTTAGAAAGACTAGTATACAATGTAATAATAAAGAACTTAAATAAACTAGATATTAAAACATTCTGCCAACATGGTTTTAGAGAAGATATGTCAACAGAAACAGCTTCATACCAATTTCGTTTATAAAGAACTTGATGAAGGCAAATATGTTATATTATTAATACCGGATCTATCTAGAGCTTTTGACACTGTTGATATTGAATTTTTATGAGATAAATTATTTTTTATGAGAATAATAGTGAATTTGTTAAGGTGGATACGGTCATACCTGAAAAATAGGAAAATGATGTCAAATCTTCTATAAAAAATGTAGACCTTGGAGTATCACGAAGTCTTGGGTCCCCTCCTTTTCATGATATGCATAAATGATCTTCCACAATATTTATCCACTAGTCAAGTTATCATGTTCGCAGATGATACCTCAATAAGCGTATCAGCGCCAACACCACAGGAGATCGCTTTGAAGGTGAATTGAGTATGTGATGAATTCAATGCATGGTCACAACGCAATATGCTTATTTTAAATAGCATTAAAATCATGTATTTAAATTTCTGTATTCAAAAACCCGTCCCCAAATTTTGAATCAGAAAACAAAATAATATTTTCTAAAGCTATTTAATTTTTAGGTACCCAATTAGACGCCAACTAAGGTAGGAAATCCATATTAATTTTGTTTATGCCAAACTGAACTGAACAATGACACAAAAGAACCGTGTGATTACGTAATCACGTAACATGAACATGAACTAAACTATAGTATATTTTTTCTAGTAACAGTTTGGAATATTTTGTCCTTTCTTCTTTTTATAGTGTCTTTCATTGGTTCTTAGTCCACGTTAACTGATGGTATTGGCTAATTTAAATTGGAAGGAATAAAACAGCAAAAGTAGAAAACAAAAGGTAGCAGCCGGCACCGATACTTTATCGGCGACACTCGGCGGCAGACCTCTAAAGTTTTTACGTCAATTAGGGAAATGTTAAGCCGGCAAAGCACGCAATAGAGTTGAACTTGACCTTGGTTGAACTTTCACTTCTATTCTAGAATACTTTGCCTACCTCAATATTCCAGAAGTTCTCAACCAATTTTATTAACGATTAATTAATTTTTTAAAGATTTTTTTCCCTCAAAACTATGGAATTTAGACACTATGTGTTATATAAGAGTTTTTGTTTGTCCGGTCGTTCTCCATTACCAGTTTTTTTTAATGACATGAAACTTATTATACCCTGTATACGGCGAACAGTCTATTTCTTAAACAGTAAATATTTTTTCTGAATAAATAGTTTCACAATTATTATAGAGCAGGAAGTAATAAGAAGTACTAGTGTATAAGGTGTAACTTATACATTTTCAAGGTACGACGGATTATAACAACAGTCATAATAATTTATTGGCATTCCAAAGCACGTGACAAACCAAATTACAGAATAAACTTAAAAATTATATTTAATAATCCATATCGTTCCTCAAAATAGCTGATGTCACTAAATATATTCTGAAGGAAAACATGTTGCTAAAAATCCTATTTTGGGTACACGTTTATTTTATCAGAAACGTAAATATTTATATTTATAATGACATTTTTACTTCCTTTGTTTTCATTTGCGTCTTATTATTTATTATATAATTAATTATTTAGTGCAGTTTACCGCTTTGTTAGAGTATATTTTCAAAATCAGTCTTTGCAAAATGTTGATTAAAAAATATATATTGTTTCATCAAGCTCTTCATTGTTTCCTAAGTAAATAATAGAGGTGTGACTTTTCTGTTATATAGATGATTCTAACCAGCGCCGGCTCAATGAAATTTCGTAGCCCATGCCACAAGTATTATTTGCGCCCCCTTCCACCTCCACTCCACAAATAACCCCTCGGTGTACCCCGCCAGTTCAAATTCACATTTTGTCTTAAATTCACAAAAAGAATAATTTCTTTCTGCAAATATTGAGCACGAAACGCCCATGGTAATGGGTTGTAACGCAGTTTTTACCCTTTTTCTTACCCTCTTATTCCCAAAATAAGTGCCATATTCAAATGGGAAAGTTATTCCCTGTTCAATTTGTATAAAATTTTTGTATAAAAAAACGTTCCCAAGCGGTTAGCCGTTTTCGCTATTTTCTCTTATGTTTCAATGTAAACTCTTTTGGTGGCGAACCTGCTTTGTACGCAATCTTTTATAGAAATAAGTTTATATTTCTCTTGTAAAGTTAAAAATCTCATGGGCGTAAAAAAGGGTTAAGTAATTATCATAAGTATTTTAATATGTCTTTTTGTTCCATAGCATGTGCGTCAGAAAACATGAATTTAATGATTTTGAACGAAGGAAACTTACACCACATCATAGTAAGCCTCCTCATTTTTATGGCTTACCAAAGACACATAAACAAAATATTCCTTTAAGATCAATTGTTAGTTCTATTAATTCACCATGTCATAATTTGGCAAAATTTTACTTAAAATTATTGATCCATTATCTGGAAATATCGATTCATATATTAAAAATAGTAAACATTTTAAAGAAAAAATTTATGAAAACGATATTCATGAATAACACCTGATGGTTAGTTTTGATGTAGTTTAGTCTTTTTACCAATGTTCCGGTAGATGAAACCTTAAAAGTAGTTAAAGACAGGTTATTAAATGATAATAATTTGGAAACTAGAACTAAATTAAGTGTAAATAGCATAATGGAACTCCTAACACTGTGTATAAAAACAACCTATTTTCAATTGGACAATGAGTTCTATCAGCAGGATTTTGGTATGGCTATGGGGTCTGCATTATCACCAATTTTAAGCAACATATTTATGGAGAACTTTGAGAACACACATGTTCAAAATTGTATAAACGAACCGGTTGGCTGGTGGAGATATGTTGACATCTTTGCAATTTGGCCTCATGGTGTCGATTTACTGGATAGTTTTTTGGAAAATATAAATAGTAAGGAACCGTCTATTAAATTCACATTAGTAGTAGAAAGTAGGAATGAACTACCGTTTTTAGATATTTTAATTAGAAGGGTAAATAATACAATTGAAACAAGCGTTTTTAGAAAACAAACACATACTAATAGATATCTAAATTTTAACTCAAATCAGTCAATAAATGTTAAAAGGGGTGTTGTAAAATGTGTATACTATAGGGCCAAAATAATTTCATCTAATAATGAAATATTAAATAACGAGAAAAAATTTATCAAAGAGGTTCTAGTACAAAATCAATATCCTGAAGCCTTTATTGATAGAGTTTTCATAAATGTTGAAAATAGGGATAATCAGGTACGACAAAAACCTGAACGTCATTATACAGCAATAATTCCTTATGTATACGGATTATCGGAAAAGCTACGCCGTATAGGTGACAAATTTGATGTTAAGACGATATTTCAAACGGGGAACACTTTAAGATCTATTTTAACAAAAACAAAACCGATAAACAGGGAGCAGAATTAAAAAAAAATGTATTTACAATATATACATAAAATCCAAAAAAAAGCTTTGAAACGGAAAAAGATTACTTTCTGAAACGTCAGCAAAATACATTATTTCTGTGTTTATTCCGATTTATATTATTTGCAAAACATAACCTCTGACTATCCCCTTTAAACGTCACGGGCGCAGAGACTTTTTTCCAATAATTCTATTATTTTGTAGATTCGGTGATTTGTTTTTGAAGAGGATAATAATACATGTGGTAGAAAACCCAAATAATAGGAAAGAATATTTGATGGTGGTATTGTATCAATTTGGTAAATAAATATAATGACTTTTTACAAATTTCGTTTTTTTCCAGGATTAAAGCCAATTCTCACCATTGTCCCACCGGCAACTAGTGCTTGCATAGAAATCGTCTCTTACTCATGCAAAAGTAGTCTCTGTTCCAACAGACTATGCAAATATCGCAAATCTAATTTAAGATATTTCAGTATGTTTCATGTTCGTCCGGATGCACGAATTTAGATGAGATAAGTTGATTCGTGATTCCAGCCACACATTCTTTTTTATTAAACATTTAACTTAAAACCGTCTTATTTATTTAATGTTTTCAATTTCTAGCTCTTTCTTGGTCTCCACCTTGACCAATGAACCAGAATATTTGAAATCCGTAGAGTAAAATTACTCTCAAAATAAGTTGTAAAAAAACTAATATGAGTTGTTTCTAGGAGTGATTTCAGAAGGCGTTCCTAAAAATCAAGCCAAGACTACAACCCCTTATTTACGTCCATGACATTTATAACGTTACAAGGAAAGAAAATTTGAATATATCTTACACATAATGTGAAATAATATCCTTCTGGACAACTAGGACCAACAATTTTGTTCATTTTTAAAAAACTTTCTCATTTTGACCCCATTGCATGAAAATGAGCTAACACATTTATATACATCGTTTAAATCAAAATTTTATAAGCTTCATTTTAACTCTCTTCACATTTTTCTCTTAATCCACCCCTTACCGAGACATTCCCGATAAATTGATAGCCGACATTTTCGAAATCAGGGAAGCGGACTTACCCTAAAAACATAGATTGGGTTTGCTTCTAAAAGTGATTTACGAAGGCTTTTTAGGAAATTGAACCCAGTAAAATATGAATTCTATGAAGAAATGTGCTGCACCTCGAACAATGCAGGAAGAGAAAAAACTTTGCGGACATACCTGCCACAGTTTACTGGGCAGTATTTTAGTTTTGTATGTTGCAATACTATATTTTTCCCTTAAAATGTTTTAAAACCTAAAACCAATTTTACATTTGCGTTGAGAAATTAATCTAAAACCCCACAGAAAGAGTGTAAAAACCTACAGGGTACTGTTTTAAAAAAGTGAATTTTGTCAGTTTGTATAAAGTATTTATTTAATAAAGACAAAAGAAAATTGCCGTACATTAAATCGATTGATTATCTATTGTGCTTTCAGTGAAAAGTATTTAAAAATAGCTTTTGGTTAAATGTTGTGGGTATTACATACAATTCCATTCTTCAAGGTCATTTCTGATTTGGTTTTGTATTTAAGAAAATCATTGTGAAGGTAATTCAAACCCCTACGAGATAAGTTTAAAAAATATACAAGGCGTTGTTTAAAATAAGAAAGTTAGTTAAACCGAAAGTGTATCTAGCCTAGTTCTCTTGCGCGCACTAATATTTCTGTAAAGGTTTTGAAGGAAACGTCAAGAATCGTGTGACCAATATATTATTTTTGTTTAATTTTGTAAATAAATAATTCTGATACTGACCGAGTAAAAAGTAAATTCATTAAAGCAGAAAAGGCAATGTACGTTTCATAATCATGTATATACTATAACACTAAATTGCAATTTAAGATAACTACTTCAAACATATTTATTATTTACGTAATATATTTATTGTTTCACTTAGATAAAAAGGTAACCGGAAGAAACTTAAATTTATTGCCTGTGTTACTGATTGTAAAGATACCACTTTCTAGAATGCTTATGGCATACTCGACATACTACGGTTTGAAAGTGATATTTTTAATGAAAATTTATTTTTTTGAGAAATATATCCGTAACAGTCTGCATCGAGTGTGGTCATTCTAACGTCTGATTACATATATTGTAAGAACAATGTTTACATAAATATTTCTATATTTTAGTTACAAAAACAATTATTAGTAAATACATACTTATGAATTAATGAACAAACAGCATTCAAAATATTGTTTTACATTTATAATATACAGAATTCCAAAAAATAAACACGCCTCACTTCCTGTACCATACATATCTAAAAAGAGCTTGTGAAAGACATTAGATTTGATGACAACTTACACTACCTATATCAAATAAACAATATGTTTTTAGTTTCTAATATACGGAGATAAATATGTCGTGTGGCGATTTGGTTCAATGCAATATTCATATACATTGTTGTTAAATGTTTTTCTCTTAAAAAAGCGTCATTTTTATTTTTAAAAAGACACTGACTGATGTAATGCTTTCTTCTGATTTTGTTTTTAAGTTGTGACGTCATCATTATTTTTTAAATGCAACCCTCCCTTTTTCTTAACAAAAATCAATAATTTTCTTCACTACACAGTGACGCACAGCATATTGGGGATTAGACGGTGAAATTTAATTCTTATTGAATTTAATGTTTATCCCCCCACCCCACAACACTGCCAATTTATACTACAAGCTAATTTTCTATGTGGCTTCCCCGCACCCTCTGACAATCCATCATCTCTTTGTCGTATCCTACTCTCAGGGCCGGATCAAGGTAAATTTTACTTGCAGGCGAAAATATTTTTGCCCCCCCCCTTCCTTCTTACCGCATAATTTAGAAAATATGTTGCTTTTTCGATTTTGTCGCCCTTTAATTTTTTTCGCTACTTCAATTATATGACTCTTTTAATTTGTTCGCTCTTTTTAATTTTCCCCCTAAGATTTGTTTGCTCTTTTCATTTTTCATTCTTCCAATTTTGACGACTCTCCAAGTTTAGCGCCATAGGCAACCGCCTGCTTCGCCTGCATCTTAATCCGGTCCTGCCTACTTCTCTCTCTCCCTTAACACCTTTTTCTCGTGCCTCCTTACCACCCTCATTCCTTGATTACAGATTAAAAATCCTAATCCAAACTGTTCTCATGTTTACCTTTTTGGCTATATACTTCATGATGAGCAACATAATCTTTGCTTAAACCAAACTGGAAGACAATAACAAAAAGCGTTTTACTGTTATCGTAGTCCCCTGCACCTTCTGACCAACTTTACTTTCGTGCCTTGGCCTCCCGCGGATCAGTCTTGTTGCGAGGTCCCGGGTGCGCTCGAAAGGGCTTCCGGGTGTCCTTGTCGGCCGCCATTCAACGCATATCAATAGAATTTATTACAAATAAAATAATGCCTTAATCCAGTCAACACGTACAGGGAAAAAATGAGTAGCGCTGATTTTCTCTATTACATGTGGAATGTGTTTTGTGCTGCTGCTTTTCTTGCATAATTCAATGAGTATCCTAGCCAGCAAGAAAGGTACTCCTACTACGGTTGTACTACTAGAAGTAAAGACAAAACAGAAATTCAAGTAAAGTAATCAATTATTTACCTACGTTTGGAAAAGAGTTTTTCTCCAACAAGTCCTGTGTTAGACTCCAACTGTGGAATCCAGCTTCAGATTTTTTGTTGTATTGTTATGAAAACAATGTTAAAACATTAACTGTACATGATTTCAACAATTTATAACCTGCAATATTTTGCTTTTGGCTATCATTATGTATTAAAAAACGTATTTCACAATAAATCAGGTTTAAAATAAACTCTACACGATTTTAGAAATTTCTTATCGGTAATATTTTATTCCTTATTACTCATGAATTCTATCTCAGTGTTCTTTCGGATTCAGGTGGATTCAATTTACTAACCCTCAATCCGCCTGAGTACGATCTCGTTTGTTGGGCGGTAAACAAACGAGAATTCATTTTATATGACAAGGTATTTTTTAATATTCTTAAATTTTCGTTTTTAATATTAATACACACCTCGACTCTAGTATAAAATTTCTGGCGAAATGCTTTTCTTGTATCGAAAATTTTCTTCGATCACGATGCTTCAGCTACAAAATACCACTAATGGATATTAAATGGACCTAGTACAGTGCAGATAATTGAAATTCCAACTCTCTGGTACAGAGAGAATGCCAGATGTTAAAATTCAAACATCAACAGCAATGCCAAGTTCACCTCAAACAGGTTTTCATTTTTTTTGTTACTTTTTAAGCGGCCGGGCGCCAGCTTAATGCTCTCAACACTGGCATCCACCGCTCTCCTGCGTCCTGTTGGTTCGTTTCTTTAGTTTTTGTCTAACAACTATAGGCCTGTCTAGGCTGGCGGTACTTCCATCTGCTTCACTTTCTGTATGTTGGTTGGCTAGGAACAGCCTTGCCGGCACCAGAACCCCCCCGATACGCTCGTGTGACTTTCCCGCATCTTTATTTGTTGCATCCTTGTTGCGATGCGCAACACCCTCCGCGGGCGACAACATCCCGGTCTGCCTTTGCGCAATACTTTGCGTGGATAATATTCTGGCCTGTTTGATCACAACACTATCCATAGATAATGTCCCGACCTGTACTCGGAGGACGCTAACCATCTTTCTCTAAAAATTGTTGTAAACCTCTTTGAGGTTAATACTCCCGACCGGTTTCGACTAGCGGGAGGGGCGGTGCTTGCGAAAAATTCTACTGAAATGTTCGATTTTTAGGTTAGAAAACCCACTCGCGCCTAACTTCACCATGTCTTTTAAAAATTTTAGGTTATGTTTACAATAGTTTGTTTATGTCTATATTCACGTTATTTATAAATGTCACTGTCAGAGGATTAAATTAAGCGACTTAACGTCCGTATCCGTCGATGTCATATTTCCGTTTTTGAAGACGTACTGCCGTCTAGTACACAAATATAACCGGAATGACAGATCTCAAAATTCAAACGTCAATAGTAATGCCGTAATAAGATGACACGTTAAAAGGAAAAGGTATTTATTTGGAAGATGAAACGATAAACAACTCATTTCGAATGTAATTATCAATGTTAAATGATTATGTTCTTTGTATAAAAGAAAAGAAATATCCAGATGGCGCAGAAAGTAACACCTTGCTGTATATGAATCCCGGTACCATTTCGCTTTCGCATGAGAGAGAGAGAGAGAGAGAGAGAGAGAGAGAGAATTAGATGCGAAACGACCGGGTTTATTGATTGCAAATGCAGATTGGAGAAATAAGGTAAAATAACTTTATTTCAACCTGAAATATTTTGAACCATCCACCATATTGTAATGAAGCTATTTTCGAATAGAAAATATCACTATTAGTTTTATTTTGATTTTCTTGAAAACCAGAATTCCATTTCTTTTTAAGCACACCCGGTATACTTTCATAATTAGAATATCCGTATTTTGTTTGAAGTAAAGTATTTCAAGGAAAAGTCAAGTTTAAAATTTCATTTGGGAACGAATTAATAATAAATTATTTAGATTAATAATTATTAATATTGGGACTATTAAATTCATTCTTTTCCGAAATAATATAAGTAAGTTATTTGCAAGCGATTCCGAACATCTAAATTATCAGAAAATTATTATTTATATCAATTAACGCTACTAGTTATAAACATTCTGCCTCGCCGTCGACTGAAGACTGATTGGCTGAGATGTGCCCGCGCATTCTGTGCTAAACGTTCTGATTTCTAGCTCAACACGGGGAGATCCTGAATCGGCCTCCTGCTAAGGCTCTCTTTGGTTTTCCCCGCTCGATCTGACCAGTCGACTTTTGGTAGGGATTTGCTATTTTAAAGTCATATCCAATTTGTGGTAATTTTTGACTTAGAATATTTGCCGTAATCATTTGAATACCGTTAATTTGTCTTTGTTACATTTCGATAATTTGCGCTTTCAGCGACTTGTAGTAATTCTTTTCCAAACTTCATTTTTGCAAATTAACCAAGTGACTGCGAAGTCCTCAGTCGGGGACATTGCCTTTAAGTGAGACACTCCACCTGAGTCGCACCGTCACTTTCCCAGAAAAGATACACCGTTAACGAAATAAGTCATTTTGCATTCACGATCGCAAATAACAGAGACCAATTAATTCCTGATAAACTTGATGTCCGAACCTGTTTGCTTAGTAGCTTATTTTCTTTGAGGCTCTTTAGGGGACGCTGCCTTTAAGTGGGACACTCCAACTAAGCCATACCATTGAAAGTATTTGTCCCTTTCTGCGGGGGCACGTCGGCTATTCACCCGAAGGTGCTTGCCGCAGGATGAGAGTGTTGAGCCATACCGACTTGTTTCATTCTATAAAAATCCGATAACCAGGCTCGCAACGTCAAGTAGTAAATTCTAGCTTCTTCGAAATATTCTAGATTAATTCATTTTGTTAAAATCCATAGAGATTTAGTAACTTGTCTGTCTGTCGTGGAGTCAGTCCTAAATTACTCACATTCGAACGTGTCGAGCCACCGTTTTGCTTTGCTAGTCATACCCGTTATTTTGCTTTCACCTTTCTGTTTGCCCTGTATATGCCGCGTCTATTTACTTAATATCATTTTGTAGTAAATCTAGTCAGAGAGTAAAAATAGAAATTTTGCATAAAATTAGGGTTACAAAACTTGGGTAATTGAAAATTTCTTTTCATTTTCACGAATGTCAACTACCTGTATTAATTATTTTTATGTAGATAAATGTACCAGAAGTTTTAAATATATTTCTATATGATATATCTTAAGATTTTCCTTCTTGACATGTACAAAGTTTCAATATATCATTAAAACGTTTTGTGTGTCTTATTTTGAGTCACTCCTCTAAGTTAGACTGTCTTGAAAAGTAAAAGTGTCACAAATATAACAATCTTTACAGCTGTCCATTCCTTGAGAAAGACGGCCTATGTTTCGACCCCTGGTAATAAACCGTCTTCCCTGATTCTATTTGGGGCCTCTATTATACCGCTAATAGAGAAAGTGGTGTTTCTACACTTAAAATCAGAAACTGGCGCTCGAGGCAAAAACCGCTTGCACTAGTTTGAAAGTGCAAGTTGCAGAACCGACAAAGAGGCGTCACAATATGAAATATTAATGACTCTGGAATAGGCGTGTGATCATTATGTAGTATGGCCTAGTGAGACAATGCTACCGACACAATATGAAATTGCAAAGTTAACATTTAAGAGGTGACACACACTTTCTAGTAGCGTGCACTATGACGTTGGGTCTTTATTAATAGTAATAAATATTATCTAAAAGTTCCATACCCCTAAAAAATAATGAAGGATCCCAGGCCACTGTAGCAACTATAAAGCTACTCGAAGAGGATTACAACTTTGAAGTAGTTTTTCAATGACATGGGATAGCTGCTGCTACCATCGTTTGTAATCTTCATGTTCTGAATACTTTGCGCTCATCTCATTGGTAACTATGATTTCCCTAATACCTGGAAATCTACCTACAAGTCACATATAACTATAAAATAAAGTAACAAGCTACGTAGTAACTACGGGACAGCGACTGTAGATTTGCCAAATGAATGTATACACCAAAGTTCAAAATTTAATGGCAGTTACGTAATAGTTACTTATTTAAGGTTCCCGTCTCAGTTACTGTTACTTTGGTGCTAGTTGGATCGTAATATGTTTAAAACTATGAACGCTGCAAATACCAATTTATATACGGAGGTTAATGAATGTATGACGATGATAATATTGGTTAAAATATAGATTGTGTGCTTTTTGACAGTTAAATTATGTGGTATATTTTTTTATAAAACATTCAATTGTTTTTGTGCTTGTTGATTTGAAATTACAGTATACATATTTTTTATATTCTATACCTTAAAACCCATGCCGAGAATAAAGCGACCTATTGAATGGTTCACCCTGCACTATATAACATATCATAATATGTTTTTCTGCTTTTAATCTTTAGATGCAACAAGTGAATTCATGTAAAAGTTGAACTTAGGTTTTTTAAATGCAGCGTTACATGATTATTAAATAATATTCAAATACCATTTTTTCGCGAAATAAAATATCATAACTGAAAACGTTGCAAAATATACAATTCCTTATATTGAACAAACTTTTACTTATGCAGAAGAAAATGCAGATTAATCTCTTGTGCAACTAAAATACTATGTAAATAAGTTTATGGCGAAACAGTTTTACATAAAATGTTCATTAAAGTTGCATTTTATATGATTATATTTTATTCAGAAAAAAACTGATAATTTTGAAATTTACGTCGTCCGCTTCAAGACAGGACAATACATATAGTAAAACAATGGACATGCAATGTTTATAGTGCAACGTTATGAATAATAGCCCCAACTTACAATTTCTTCCTTTCTATGATACTTATGAATGAATTATCAGAATCATGATACTATAAATATTTTCATATATCATGTTATAGTTAGTTTATGTATGTTAGGGCAATGTCTAATTGTCTAATATTATTGTAGTTAGAATATTGTTTTACAATCCTATAGGGAATATATTTTACTACCTCATCATCTCTGTTGAAAATTCAAGAAAGACATTTTCCTAAACCTACTGTCGGTGTCTTAAATTAGAGTTATAGGCCATAAAGAAGTTTTAAGAAACCCAAAAGTTCTGTGAGAGGAATGAAATATGAAACTCACCCGTTATCGAGGACGCTGAACAAGTTGGTGATATTTTTAAGATCCCCACACCTCAGCAATTACCCTTAAACTCGAAAAACCACCCCTATTTCGTGTTTTTTTTCCATCGTTCCATCGTAGGCATGCGAATCGGTTTTTTGAGCATGATTCGGGTAGGCCGTATGAAATTTGTGTCAACACGATGGTAATATTCATTTCTCCCCACCCTCCACCAAATGTTAGGGGTGGTGGTTTAAAATTATAAATATATTATATATAACCTAAAAAGTTCACTTTAATAATAATACAACCATCTGTAATATCTATTACTACATCTAGCTGATTTGGAACCAAAGCCACTCGAATGTTTAGTAACCGTGCAAGTTGACTATCATTTCTTTGACTATAGTGATTTCAGTGATTTTTACTTGCTTTTCTTTAACGCACAAAGTAGTATTTTTCAGTTTTCATCCACAATGTTGTCTTTAAATTTTGCATCCTTTATTTAACACACTTCCTGACTTAATCAATTGATGAAATTTTGCAAATCGCTAAGATCGGATGATAATATAGTATACCACTGTTACTTTTACAAATATCCACACATAGGGGGCGCCGGGGTGAAAATTAATTAAATGTACTATCCAACCGGCACCTCCGGCAAAACGTAGAATACAAAAGATTTTCACCTGATTAGACTTCCAATTCCAATTTTTTTCAATTTGTTTGCAATAAATGGAATATGCACTCGGTAGATAAAGAAATAAACTCAATATACATATTCCTTTGCATCTAATTCCTCATGGACTAAGTCTGTTGCTGTCGTTTCTATAGAATAGCAATATAATTTGTCAGTATGATATTTTTCCAAATATGTTATTATTCGTTTCGCCATTGTCTTTTCTATCATTTCAGAGAATACGCTTACCAATGAAATTTTTACTGTCGGTAATTAAGACTGTTTTTAATTTCTGAGGAAAAACACCGAACTCAACAGACCTGTTAATTTTTAGAGCAAAACATCGACGCATTCCTTAATTAATTTAACCGGAACTTCATCTATACCAGTAGATTTTTTATTTGCAAGTTCTAGTATAACATCTTTTACTTCCTGTACAGTGACTGGATAAAAAAATATCGTGTTCACATTGTCACATTTAGTAGTAGTGCAATTATTTCATAATTCAGTAAAATGAGATTTCAGATTAATTTTTATATTACTTGAATAATGATTTGCAAAAACATTTGCAACTTTTTTGTTATTCCTGACAACATGTTTGCATATAGTATATACAACACACACATATTTGCGATCGTCTTTCCAAGTCATTTCGTTTGATATCCGATTTGATAGGTTTCGGTAACTTTGAGCTTTATCTATTAAGAAATGAGAAGATAGTTTAGATAGAATGTTAATAACAAAATTGACTCACTTGTTCATGGCCCGCACTAATACAACAAGATTGTGAGTAGATAAGTTTAATTAGTTACAAATTCGTATGACATATGCAAATTTAAATAAATAATGTGATTATTAGAGTGGAATAATTAAATGTGATAATAAGAATGGAATAGTCTATTTAAATTTTATGACCTTTTATTATTCAAACAGAAAGAAATAAAAAGGACAATTTATTACTGGCCAGTAGATTACATCAATAAATTCTTTATAGTGATGAAATTCATGCAAATATTTATTTAAATGGTACTTACGACTATCCGTGTATCGTTTACTTTTTTAATGGTGTAGAAAGAGCACCGAGGAGGGACATTCAGGCACCACTGGTAGTTTCTCACGGTAGCGTTTCTTACATAGTATTCAGTAACATTCACGGTGTAACTGGAACACATATCAAAAACTTATTTAGATTCATACAGTTACACACTTTGTATTAATATTACAAGAATAGCCCGAACATTTCGAGAAAATTAGGGGCGAGTATTTCAGAAAGTATATGACACCCAGAGGAACATAAAAATCAGAAAATTCAGATTATTTAGAGATAAAAAACTGATTGAATATTGTTTTTGCGTGCCTGAAAATTGGGCACCACCCCATAAATTGTTTATATTGAGAGCACATAAACTGTGCAAAATATCTCGCTTTAATCCAGCAGGTCACGATTCTGGCTAATATTTGCTTTAAGCCACCACATTCTTACGTGGTATCGAAACATAGCAGAAATATATTATTTCTTACTGTATAAACATCACAGCTTCCATTAAAAGCAATTTGGGAACCCCACATCTTCATTTGATTTCATAGCAGGAATTTGTTACAACCCTATAACCTAGAGCAGGCTTTCTTCTTAGTTTTAATGTGATCAAGATTAAGTGGCGCTCCTAACACATTATTTTCTTTTAAGTATAATGTTATATAACAATCCTTACCCACTCCCAATGCCTCTGACACAAGAGCTCCGTTTAACAGAGTATAAGTTCCTAAGGGACGTTATAACCGGTTTTTTAAATGTGAAAATGAGCATTTACCCCGTTTCGTTTCCTGTTTTTCAAAATTATAATATTGAACTTTTAAATATTTTTCGTTTGCAGTAAAAAACAAACAATTTTCGGAGCAATGGTTTTATTAATATTTTGTGTAGCTACCGTGAATCTTCAGGTAAGTCAATTTTCCAATTTTTACCATTAAAATATGTAAAGCAAAGAAGGTATAACTAAGCTAATGTTGTAATTACTGTATCAAATCTCAGACCAAATATGTATCCCGAGTGTCAAATCACAACTAAAAAACTTTTATTTTAGTTGCGCAAAAATTAACTTTCAAGAACGTTTTAAAGTAATTAAACCATGATCATGTTAACGACTTAATTTGGTTCTACTTGATGATTTAATTTACTGACAAAATTGGTGACTAATAAATATAAATTAAGATTATTATTACATAAATATTCAGAGAACCAGTTTATTTGTGAATGTTTCCGTGTAAACAGAGAAATTTATATAAAATTCTGCTTTGCGAATTTTTTTTGCTTAAGAAAAAAACCGAAGTACTTTTTAAATATGCTTAAACCGGAATATATGAATATGTAATATGGATCCTTTCTATCATCAGACATAATTATTACTAAAAACAAGTTCATTTCGTGTAATCACTTTCACAGTCGTTAAAAAAATGTCACGCGAAACACAACAACTCGACGCAAAGGACCCCGCACTTTTTCTTATATAAAATGGTTCTCGGCTAAATGTTCTGAATTTTTAGTATGTTATAGATCTCGATCTCCTGATTAAAAGTAACATGGGCCCACTCTATCCTATGACTAGCTGAGATACAGGGTGTTAAAGTTAAGAAGTGGCTATTTTTATAAAATGTATTCATGACAATTGAAGGATTCGATTAATTTTTTTTCGCGAATATCATTCCTCTAACGTCAAATAATATATTGTGGTCTTATACAGGGTTACTGGTAATTCGATACATTCCTTTGGAGATGTGATGGGGCATGAGCTAATTAGTAAATCTAGCGCTAACATACATTATGCAAAACTCAATAGTTTTTGAGATATTTTTTGTTTTTCTCAAAAAAGTAGATCTTAATGTCTTAAAAGTTAATTTCCGAAAAATCTACTTGACATTTAAAATTTTTTTTTTTTACTGGATTACTTGTCCAATATTATAGATATCCGTTTGGAATGAAAAATATCCGGAAACATTTCGATCATATGAACATTTAAAATAAAAACTTGTAAAAATTTTTATTTTAAAATCAGTTATGAAATTTATCTATTAGGTTTTTTCAAAAAAATATTGATGTAGCACGCGTACAAATTATTATAAAAACTTCCTTATTTCATAGCTATCTAACTAGGTAGAAATGTTTAATGTACCCTTGATAGTTCTAATAAAAAATTAGTAAAGATAATGCTGGTGGCGGAATTTATTAAACGACTAATCGTTCATTTTCATTTAAGTCAGTCAGTCCTTGACTTTGACGTTTGTGCATATATGTCATTAACTGACATTCTTATCACCGTGTCCCTTAAGTTTGATGGTCTTGTTAAATTAGTTATCGAAGATTTTGATTTTGCTCGTAGTTGTTGTTATTAGTTGTTGTTATTGTATTTTCTGTGCCATGGCCGCGTATGCCAACGCAGAA
Organism: Leptura quadrifasciata; assembly: GCA_963675555.1. NCBI lineage: Eukaryota > Metazoa > Arthropoda > Insecta > Coleoptera > Cerambycidae > Leptura > Leptura quadrifasciata. The sequence goes on from OY776675.1 coordinate 7,365,061, forward strand.
TACGCTGATATCTTGTTTGTCTATGGATACTGTGGCGGCAACGCTGCTGAAGCTCGCCGAGAATATGGTCTTTGGTACCCTAACCGCCGCTTACCAAATGCACGTGTATTCAGTACGGCATATCGAAATATCGCTGAAACTGGCTCCGTGAAATGTAGAAGAAGTAACGCTGGTGCTCCTTCCGTTTATGAACCAGATGATGAGGAAGAAATATTGAGGTATTTTGAGGAAGACCCAACTATTTCAACTAATAAAGTCGCAAGACTAACCGGAGCGTCACAATGGAAAGTTTGGTCTACGATACGTAGAGTTGGATGTCATCCTTACCACTATACCCCTGTCCAAGGCTTGGAGGAAGGTGATCCTGGAAGGAGAGTGGAATTCTGCCGCTTTATGTTAAATTCAGATGCAGAAAGTGCAAATTTTTTAATAAGTGTTTTATGGACGGACGAGTCGAAATTTAATCGCGAGGGTATAACAAATTTCCACAACCTACATTATTGGGCAGAGGAAAATCCCAAGTTAACACGTGAAACTAGTTTCCAAATGAAGTTTTCTATTAATGTGTCGATGGGAGTCATTGGCCACTATTTAATAGGGCCACACTTTCTTCCTCAAAATTTAAACGGGGAAATCTGTGAAAATTTTTTAAGAAATGATCTGGCGGTGATTTTAGAAGATGTTCCTCTCGCCGTCAGACAGCGAATGATGTTTCAGAACGACGGTTGTCCAGCACATTATCGGCTGACAGTACGACAGTTACTTGATCAACGTTTCCCTAACCGTTGGATTGGAAGAGCGGGTCCAATACCTTGGCCAGCGCGAAGCCCTGACTTAACACCCCTTGATTATTACGTATGGGGTCATATGAAGGAGATGGTCTATGCCACACCAGTCAATACTATAGAAAACCTTAGACAAAGGATAGTCGATGCTGCCCAACACATAAGGCATAATCTGACAACCAGAGTAACAAGGACGGAAATAAGAAGACGCTGCCGTGTCTGTATACGGAATAGGGGCTTCCATTTTGAGCAAGACATATAAAAAATAAAGTACAACTTTGAAATTAATGAAGAATTAAACTCTACTTTTAAAATGTTTTTTACTGTTTATCTAAAAATAAAATTCGTACTACTTGTGTTATTTTTACTAGTATTTTCTTAGAACTATTAAGGGTACATTGAACATTTGTACCTTGTTAGATAGCTATTGAAATAAGGCAGTTTTTATAATAATTTATACGCGTGTTACGTTAATATTTTTTTGAAAAACCTAATAGGTAAATTTCATAGCTGATTTAAAAAAAAATTTAAGTTTTTATTTCAGATGTTCACATGATCGAAATGTTTCCAGATATTTTTCATTCCAAACGGATATCTATAATATTGGACAAGTAATCCAGTAAAAAAAAAATTTAAAAATATCAAATAGATTTTTCGAAAATTAACGTTTAGGACCTTAAGATCTACTTTTTGAGAAAAACAAAAAAAATTAAATATCTCAAAAACTATTGAGTTTTTCATAATATATGTTAGGGCTAAATTTACTTCTTAGATCATGCTCCATCACATCTCCAAAGGAATGTATCGAATTACCAGTAACCCTGTATACCAATAACAGGAAGTGAATTTTTAAAATCGATGTGTTTATGCTGAAACAACAAAATTTTTAGAAAATTATTATTAAAATGAAATGTACTGTTTCATAATTAGCGAAATTCCCAATTGTATTATTTTATACAGTGCGAGTCAAAAATATGGAAACACGTGTGGCTCATTGTAATAAGACGCCCTGTATATTTTAATATATGTATATTGATTGTCCATTGACAGCTGATTCCAAATATATATAATTTTAGAGGGGTCCACAGGGTGATATAAAAGATAAAACAAAAGAAAAATGCCGAAAACTTGTTTTTTAAATCGTCCTGTAATTTAGAATTTCGTCGGTTAATTTCTGTAATTCTTTCAAATTGTGTTTACTGTATATACGTTAATAGAGTACCAAAAATTCAAAATCTTTCTATGACTAGTTCTCAAGACGAAGTACCATTGCTGACTTACGCTCCGGGGGATATTGAGTCCATTGTGGGGAATGAGAAGTGTCTAATTTATTGGAAGTACTCGTTTCCCACCGTCAGGCAAATACAAGCCTGACATAGTACTCCTCGATCACCAACTCAAGATAATATATGTCGTGGAATTCTCAGCCCCCGCTGAGAGCAACATTGTCTTGAAAGAGGAGGAAAACCGGACAAAATATCGAGATTTGCTCTTCAAACTCCGCAGGCTTTTTCCAGATCATTCTGTTAAAATAGTGGTACTGATAGGAGCCCTCGGTGGAATGAGACAGACGCTGCTTTTAGAACTAAAGATCATACCGGCATGCCGAGATTCGGCAGAGATCTTAGCCGGCAGAATGCAGAAGGCTATTGGTATTTATTACCAGCTCCCCTCTGAGAAAGTCGGGGCCACAGAGTAGGGTGACTGGCTTTTTGTAAAAAAAAATTCTTTATTTTCAGCAACAGGAAAAAAAACATTAACAAAATAAATACATTGAGACCAACGATTACCGAAAAAGGGCGAAGTTCACATTTAAATGTGCTCTACTACTTAACTTATTGTATTTAAATTAAGTATAATGATAATCTAAAGGAAACAATAATAATAGTGGTAAAACATAAAAAAACACTGAGTGTAGGACCTAATAAAAAATTAATTTTCCTGGACTAAAACCACCCATTAGAATATGTAATTACGGTTATATCAAAGAAGGAAGACATTTTTTAAAAAATGATTAGATAACTAGATTGGCACAATTAACATTACAAAATCACTAATTACTACAATTGACTAATACATTTTTTTATTTTTTTTTTTAAACTTGGATAACTTGAGAGATTTTATTTCATCAGGAAGGCTGTTATAGAGAAACGCAATGTTGTATAGAAAACTTCGCTCACAAAGGTGGGTTCTGTGTACAGGGGGAGTAATTAAATCTTTGAATCTAATATTGACATTATAGACATCGCTTCTGAAAGTGATTTCATTGCATAGATTTGGGGGCGACTTACATATTAATACCTTGTGGTACAAGTTAAGCATGTGCACTTTAAATATTTTATTAATTTTTAGCCATCCAAGCTCCGAGAATTTAGAGATGTGTTGAAATTTTCGTATATCATAGATGAAACGAATGTTAGAATTTTTCACCCTTTGAATACGATTCATAAGATCTAGATTCAATCAAGGTGAATATACGGGAGAGCAATAAGTAACTGAGAGAGCACAAGGCATCACAAAGCGATTTTTTGACTTTTGCATGGAGATGACGTCTTAGCTTAGAAGATAACTCAACTAAAGATTGTAAGTCATTACTAAATTTTTGTTTAGCAATTTGTGTATCTTCGGAAGGAAAGGAATAACAGATTTGCGTATCATCGCGTACATATGTATTTTTGAGTGTTTTATAAACTTATGAAATTACGATGCGTAGATAGTGAAAAGTAAGCCCAAAATAGATCCCTGTGGCACGCCTGTCAACACAGCTCTGCTAGTGAAAATAACTCCCTTTAGCCGTATTTGCTGGCTACGCAGTTCTAAATAAGATGACAATAAACACGTTGCATCGTTATTTGCACTACTTGACTTCAGTGTTTCGATAAGTATTTCGTGGTCTATGGTATCAAAAGCTTTAGTGAAGTCAAGCAGTGCCAATGCAGTTGAGTTGTCCTCATTATCCGCCTGAAATATGTCATTAGTAATAGTTAGCAGTGCTGTTGTATAGCTATAACCTGACCTGAAGCCTGACTGTGTGGACGGCAAAATATCGTAGCTATCAAAATATTCTCTAAGTTGTGTTTCCATTACGTTTTCCATAAGTTTAGAGGGAACCGATAAAATACTTATTGGTCTAAGTGTTGGAAAAAGTGTTTCGAGAAGATACTTTAGGAACAGGGGTTATGCTAGCTTTCTTCCAGGCAGACGAAAACTTTCCCTGTAGGATAACTGAATTAATAATATTAACTAAAAATGGCAACAAATAAGGACAACAGTTTTAGAAACAATGCCGTTAACCATCAGGTCCAGCTGAACAAATTTTTAAATTTAAAATAATTTTTCGCAGATCTTAAGTACTGGTCAGCTTAAACGAGAATTTGGATTGGCATATAAGATTCGTTGAATAATAATAATAATTAATAATTTCTGTTTTGTCCCCAAAAATTTTTGGAATACTGTCTATAAAAGAATTATTAATCGCCTCACTCTCTGGCCCATATTTTAATGGTTAAATCCGAGGGACTCTCGAGGGTCATTGAAGTGAATTGGATAGCGGTTATAAAACATTTAAAAGATTTGAACATTATTGGCAAGTAATTAAAAAAATATATTAAACAGAATTTTATAGATAAATATATTTACTTATGTATTATGTAACTAAAAATAATAAATTTTTTCTATGATTTTATGTGTTATAAATTCCACGCTTAAAGAGTTAAATAAACAAAACTAACACAGCTTTGTCTGAAGAGCTCACTTGACCAACTTGCTTTGCTTGTCAGAAAGACGTATGATTAATGTGTCCTTTTATATTTATCGTTTCAGCCACGAATCTTGTAGCACTAGCAGTGATCCACTTCTGACCAAAAATTTCATCATGATTACAGACAACTTGTAGTTAAATTAGTACACAGATTTCGAAAATGCAAATCGTATCACAATGATGACCACCGTAACACTTCCCAAACTAAATGTTAATGTTACACAATCGTATAAGTAGCACAAAATATGTAGGTATCTCTCATTTATACGTCGATATACAAATAAGTGTTTATAAAAAAAATTTAAATGCAGTAATAAAATACATATATCATGCAATTAATTACAAAATTCTCTATATATGTGAAAAATTTCGCAGAAAGGTAGTTATATAACGCGTTTGGTTCACCGTTTGATAAATAAATACCTATGACATCATTAAAATGTTAAAATAATATAACAGTGAAAGAATGTTGATGACAGTACACGATGATAATTTTGCCCCAGATCCATCATCTTAGGTTTTGTTGTTTGCTCCCAAAAGAAATCTCTCTCGCTAATAAATGTAAAATGAAGTGGAAGCAATACTGCATTTTAAGTAATAGTTACACTTCAGAAAGTTGTAGCTCCTAATGTGTTTGGTTAACCGTCAAGTTTAATAATAAATTGAAGAGAAAATTTTATTTTTTATTTATTAACGCTCTTCAATTTTCTATATTATCTATTAGATTGATACTTAATGGAAGGAGTTTGTAGAATTTCAATAACATTTTGTTTATTCGTTAAGTGTCGATTTACTTTATTTCGGGTACTATAGCAGTGATTAACATAATGTTTAACATCTGGGTAATTGAGTAAAATGTAGCAAGTAGGGGTGATACATAAGCCACGAACATTACATATTATTTGAAGACATAGTAAGTTTGTCGAATATAGCCTATTTTTTTTTTAAATCATTTTCAGAATTGTATTTTGTGCTATAAATAGTTGTTATAAAGTATTATTGTATACACCCCCATACTATTATACCATATCGAATAAGGGACTTAACCAATGTTTGAGACCATGTAATAAGTAAAACATAATATTTTTAGTCGCAAACTCCTCTATAAAATCCTTATTTTACTATAAGGAACGTAACCAGACTGCAACCAACAGCTACTCTCCGGGCGATGTGCCCCGCCGAACACTGAATTACAAGTTACAAGCCTGGCGCGTTAAGAGTAATAATTGCATATTGCCATCACCGTTTGTTGCAATCGAAGCATTAGCGTTTTGATGGTAATATGCAATTATTACACTTAAAATGCCAGGCTTGTAACCTGTAATTCAGCGCTCGGCGGGGCACATAGCCTGGAGAGTAGCTATTGGTTCCAGTCTGGTTACTTTCCTTATAGTAAAATAAGGATTTTACAGAGGAGTTTGCGACTAAAAATATTATGTTTTAATATCCCGCCCTCTAAAAGCACATTTGAACTATGCTAAGCTCAGTTAGGCTATTTATTTTTCGATTGCAACAGACATTGGACCGCTAGATGGCGCCTACAGACTGTTTTACATGTCGCTATCCCAAAGATACCGAAATGTACTAAATAGTCAAGTGATCCTCGTGTCAGTCGTCACATGCCTACCTTGCATTGACGAGAGCTAACAGCTCGAAACTGCAGTCTGCAAGTGGTGTGTGACGACTAGCACGAGAGCTCCTTTAAGTAGGATCAGTCTTTCGACCGGTTTTCGTGGGCGGGAAAAACGATGGTGACAATTTTTGACAAGTGACAAGTTTTTGCATTTGAAAGTGGTTGGGGAGTGATGGGTGAGAAAATATTGCCACCATCGTGTTTCTCGGCCTCGAAAGCGGGGGCATATCAATTTGTGTTCGACTTGAAGCTTTTTGAAGATATTTCGGTTTTTGGGCGTGTGGTTTCATCCCATGGAATCGGGCGGGGTGGCTTTGTGGTCGATAGTTGCTCAATTTACTGAAATTGAGCAAAATAATCCCGATCTGACAAAGCCTTGCACGCCCAGACTCGAAAAATTGGAAAAGTGTTTTTTTGCATAAAGGGGTGGTTATCACCATCGTATTCCTCACCCTCAAAAACGTGGGGGGAGGGGGGGGTAGATGTCTTTTACTGCGTTTCCGGTACTTCAACGGTCTTTGCATTTCCACAGGAAACTCATACTACATACAATAATATTGAAAAGTTTCTCATAATGTATGAGAAAGCCTCAGCCAAAACGTGTCTTACTCTCATGTATGTTCTGCCTGAAGCGAATTTAATGTTAGAATCGATTTTGTTTTTGTTTTTAAAACTTTGGAACATCTTTTTAGTCTGGCTTTAAGGCGCCTGATTTTATCTGCAGTATATTTTCCAATTCCTCGCAATTTGATATTCGATATGTCGGTATCGCAAATATCTGATATTGCCTTAACAACATCATTACTGTTTTGTTCCACTATATCTGCCCTATTTATTTTATTTCATTCGTTGATGTTGTACACTATTAAATTTTAATCCTTCCTTTTTCTCTCCTCTCCTTGTCAAGTAACTTGGCTGTCTTCTTTTTCTCTTCTTTGAGTTCACCTATTTTATTTTTTAGGAGCTCGACATCATCTTTTAATTGTTTTATGGTATCTAGCACGTTACAGTTTTCACAAAAATATCAACTCTTAGTAACTCTTCTATAATTTAATCGAAGACACGATGCTTCTTGTCGTGAGAGACCTACACGTATTATATGATAAGGTTCTCTACATATATCGCAATAATCTTGTTTCCTTCACTTATGGGTCCTTCACAGCACTTTTTGCATTTGATATGCATATTTTAAATTTTACTTATTTATAAATTATGTAATAGAGATAATAAATGATCAAGTATACAGATACAAGAAAATAAAAACGAAGATACAAAGTAACAAATTAGACCAAGTAAATCTTTCAGAAACAGGAGATCTTTGGCATTTCTAATAGGTAATCTTGACATATGGTGTGATGTTATCGAACATATCATACATCAAAGAGAGGTCAACTAGAATTAGGTGTGGTTTATGAATCATCTGCCAAGTTTTATGAATAAAGGAAATCTTTGTGACGTACTCCAAAAAAGAAACAATAAAGATTGTTATCGTTGGCAGCATAATTGCTGAATAGCTGTTTATATCCTCTTGATCAGGCATCATGTTGCTTTATTCTTCTCGATGAAATGTAATTCTGTTTGCTTTTCCATTTTGAGATTTTCCAAAGTTTCCTAAATTCAAAGAAATGAGTTTTGACAATATTATACGTAAATCCTAAATCACCCAATTCTATTTTGCTTAAATTTTGTATGCATGTTTATGGCAGCGCCTCGAGCAGTCATCGTTAAGTTGAACCTAAAATTAGCTAAAATTATATAAAACAATTTCTCCTCTACATCTCTAAACTCATTCCTAGTTTATTTCTAGTTGTTGTAATCTCCAAAATATAGTTTTGTTTAAAACGCCGAATGTAGTGCGTAGATACGCATTACATATGACACAAAATGCAAATATCGGTATTCATAATTATCATTTATATATTATGGCTTGTAATAAATTATGTAAAATAAAACGTTTTCAGAAAATAAACAAAGTTATTAACGACGTAACCATACAAACCAGAGGCAACTGACAACTGTTCGATTTCTTAATGAGTTAATTACCTCTATGGTAATAATTGAAAATAGGAGATTCTATCTTTATTAATATATTCAAGGTTTACTTTATAAACAATACCACTTTCCATTCGAACGGGTACATGTTAACACGTTTGATTCTTATACATGGTGATTATATTAAGTTGAAAAGAATGTAATAATTTTTATGTTCTTAAATTCAATTTAATAAGATAAATAATTTGAAATAACGAAAACTGATTGCAAAAAAGAAATTTAAACTTAAGGTAACTAAATAAGGTTACTACTAATATAAAACTTTGACTGCAGTAGGATTTCGATTAGTGCAGAAAATGTATTCACTACATACAAACTATACCGTTCTAACGAATAAATCTGATTCAATAGAATCTAATATCATTAACGGACCCCCAACTGCGGTCATTGAATATTAAATTTTTATAATAATGGTAATTTTGTTTCGCTTTTAGTTCGAATTTCTTTTTAAGCAGTTGGTATTTTGGTTTCTTTTTTAAAATTTAACTGGTTCGTAATTTACGATACTTAGCATTTTGTCGATCCTGCTTTAATTTGTTTAGTAGACGTTTAGTAGACTATCGTGGTTGAAATATATTGGTCTGACATTTTACAAATTGTTTGCTAAATAGAAGCTTATTCTATCATTGTATTATTTACCCTAACCCTAAACCATGTTTATACCTTCCTTCATCTGAAATCTCACTTAACAGTTTAACAACTTTGTCGTTTTGATTTCAATGAGATGACATCTACTATCCATTATCTTGATTTTTACAATTTTTTCATATAATTGCAAAATTTTTTTCAAGTTCAAGTTTTACATTCTGTGGTCATGCTGCTTGATTATAAATTGTTCGGGATCAGACGCCCCTTTTTTAAAGTGATTACTAACAGGCTGAATTTTCGTGAGTGGCTTCGTTTTCACGAACTTTCGCTCTGCGAAAATTCTCGGTAGATTGCAAAGTTCTACGCAGCCCGTAAACATGTTGATCGTGGAACTGACACTTTCATGGCGTAGGACTGGAAAACCTGCCAGAATATTTGTAAAACAATTTGACCATTCGATTTCAAAAATATTAATTAAACAATAGTGTAAAAATCAGCCCGTTTTTTGAAAATTGCCACTAACAGTGAATGGTCTGTAATAATTTTAACTTGTTTCATACCATAAATGAAATAAATACATTTTTCTGCGCTAAAAATTATTGCCATGATTTCTTTTTCAATTACCGCATATTTTTGCTCCGCTTTTGTAAGTCTGCGTGATGCAAATGCAACTGGGTGACCATTTTCCAGTAAGCACGACTCCAATCCATCTCTTGATGCATCTGTTTTTATCTCAATGTACAATTTAGGATAAAATGCGGCTGGAACTTCCCCACTCGATGGATCTTTGAAGTCGAAAAGAGCATTAAATTGTGTGACAAAACGGCGCTAAACGTAATCTGATCCCATCCAAAACCTTTTCAGATCTTCTGGAGCACTAAAAAAACCCTCAACTTAATGAATTTGCAATCATCTATGCGAGTTATTACCTACATTATCGCTCGTTGAATAATATACTATTTCCTAATAGTATATTATTAATATCCTTATTAACAACTTTAACATCACTTGAACGATTAAGAAAGTCTAGTTATCCTAAATACTACAGATTTGTAAAGCAACAAACTGAAAATTGGTAAAGTGATAATCTATAATAAATTCACCAACGAAGGTACAGAAAGCATATGCTATTGATATTGTTACATCTACCTTTAAAGTTTGTGACAATCCACTAAAAGTTACAAATATGCCAAAATCTTATTAACATGACATGACACCAACGTTATCGGATGACAAACGATGACAATGACAATTGTCAAAATTTGCTCATTTCAATCCGATCGCTCGCGGCTGCCTTTGTTAAATGAAACATTAGCATTTCAGTAATTTTACTAGATTTGCTTTGTTTTTAATTTTTTTCACGGAAACCAAATCGAAAGGGTGGAAGTGTGATATATCGTTGAAATCAGAATTTTAACTGCTTTTCAATGGTTCCATTGCAAATTGAAAGTAAGTATAAAATAAGCAACTTGTTGCGTCAAAATGGCACTAAACGTAATCCGATCTCAACCAAAACCTTTTCAGATCTTCTGGGGCACTAAAGAAACGCACACGCAAAGTTTCTTTTAAATCCGTTCAGTAGTTTCGGCGCTTTCGTGCTAACACACATACATACATACACACATACACACACACAGACATTTTTCAAAAACCACTTTTTTGGGTTCCTAGGACCTCAAAACGTAAAGATTTGATGTTGTCTCAATTTTCGTTTTTGAACCAATTTTAGTAACCTCTCACAATTTTATTGTGGAGAGGTTAAAATAATAACACGGAGGCGTTAGTAAAAAAAATCTTTAGTTGCGATAACGATTCTGCAGTTCAATTCCATGCAACATTTTATCTAGTCAAATATCGCAAGGAGGCAGTAATACCAGACACGTTGGTGACAAATTTAGCCAGAAATTTTCCTAAACCCAGCAATCTAAGTAATTCATTTCTGTTTTTTGGAACTGGCATATCTACTATTACTTTGAAATAATTTTCACAAGTTTTTGTGCCATATTTTGAAGATTCTTGACCCATAAATACAATACATTTAGACTTGAATTGGATTTTCGACTTATTAAATTTTAAGTTATACTTTCTAGCACGTTTTAGAACTAATTTAAGATTTTTGTCATGTTCTTGTTCAGTTTCACCTGTTATTATGAGATGATCAAAATAAATATCTACGTCACTGTTGCGTTTTGTTTCGGTGAAGATTGAGGGAGACCTGTGATCCCGCAGGGGGTAGTTTTCACCTCCTTGGCCGGAAATAAGGGGTGGATGAATGCATTTTACTTCCCACATCTATTTTGACCACCTCCCAACCGAATTCCTTTTGAAAAACCGGCAGAAAATTTGAGAAGGGCCCGTGATCCCTGCAGGGGTAATTTTCACTGCTATGACTGGAAATTAAGGGTGGGTGGTTTGGTTTATTTACCAGGTTTAAAAGTGGTAAATGTATTTACAAACCTCGTAACAGGCCAAGTCTTCTAGTGAAATTAATAATGAGCACAAGAAACTCCAAAAATTAAATGAATGGTACTAAATGTAGATGGCGTGAAAGATTTAAATAATCTTCCTATTGCCTCATCTAACGAAGACAATAGCATTTTGTATACATAATCACTTATCTATACTAATCACAAAATAAAAGATAGGGACGATATAAGTCAGTGGAAGTAAATGATAAAAGATGGGGTAATAATATTTGGAATATAGTTGACATTCTTATCACGAAATAAATCCTAACGTACTTTCAATGAAGAAAACTGTATGGAGTGGTCACCATAAAGAAAAAAATACTAATAATAAAAAAATGCATTGTATTAATATAGGTTCAGACAAAGAAGGTATTATTGCTATTAATAATTATAATAATTTTTACTGTATGACAATATTTGGAGCAATTTACTTTCGTCCATTTGTCATGTATGTAATAATGCGATTTAAAATAGTTCGTTGTCTGTCTAGAACACATCGTAAAATCTCCAGAACGATTATGGAAGTTAAACTGGTTACCTGAACCGTTTCAATGCGATATTCTCGATGAAAGTAAAAGTAATATCCATATGTATACACGGTCATGTAAGTGAAAGAGGTCCACTTACGCATTCCTCTAGAAGCTTAAAACAAATTATCATTTCTGACATGGTTTATATTCCAGTATAAACAGTTTTTAAATTATCCTATTTCAAATACTTAGATCTAGAAAAAATCGTGTTATAAACTACTCTATATTTTTAAAAACTAAGTGAATAGAAATTATACATTCTAGAACCTTTTTTGCTGTTGTATACAGATTCGGCAAAAGTAATTTTATACAATCCTGAAGTAAACGAGTGCGACAGAGGAAACAAAAATCGCTTACGTGAAACGAGACGGATGATTATTATATTAGTGGACCTTAAATGAAAATTTCTCAATCTCCCGTCTCACCGAGACCGCAGTCTACTCTACTATACCATTTGCCCGACAATACCGATACTCTGCGTTGATACACGACAAGGTGATAAAAAATAATATTTCACGCAAGTATGCAGCGTGCCGGTAGTAGTATATCCGCTTTTTATTCCTAATTTTTGTTGTTTTCTTTCTCTAACTCGTTTTTATCACGATACATAAAACTACTTATGCCGGATCTGTATAATGACATTCTCCTATAAATTTATACCACGTTGTCGAGATAAAATGATATGCTCTTATGCTCAGTTGCCATAAACATACCCCTATACAGACCTAAATGTCCACACACACTTCATGCAAACAATATGCACTGAGTACATATGTTCCGGATAAAGAGATGTGAATGTGAGTTAACAAGTCTCTGACTGGAGTTGTTTATACATTTACATCAATTGCCCTACAAGTTAACAAAGCAAGCCAAAACTACAGGAGATGAGGGTTAATATTGGAATATGAATTATAAAAGCATTGACATCAAAATAGATTTGCTTGTAATAATTAGAATATTAATATTTAATGCTTACTAATTTTGAGTTTATTTGGATTGCAACTGAATATATCATATTTTTACATGTACTGTAAACAGGGATAGGGTAGATATGTCTGCGTGATTGCGTTAAGTAAAAGCTATGATTATGTCTGGAAGAAGTATGCGGAATATGAAAATTCAATTTCCTTAAAATGATGGGATAGTCAACCATATTATTAATTATTTTGTAAAATACATTACAGTGAAATATACAGGTAATGATTTGTATGTGATTAACACAGAAAACTTTTCTATCAAAGATGCTTAACGACTACTTGTTGTTTGTGAACGACCACCATCTTCTTTTAGGATTTTCAGTTAAAACAAGCTCTGTGAATTTGAAATTTCATGGTAGTTCTATATCCCATTATAATTTAAAGAAGGCTAATTTTGCTAAACGAAATGTTAGACTGGACCTACCTCTCGTCATTTAGCAACACTAACGACGCAGTTCTATGAACAATAGAGTGAAATTACAAAAAATATTCCCCGAACTACACCCATGAATAATTCTACCTCCTATGGTTTAATCATAGCATCATTGGAGATGTAAAACAAACATCACGTCTTTTGCGTACATACAGAGAAACTGAGGTCACAGAGGTTTTAAATCTTCAAGGAAAAAGATCAAATAGGAGAAGACAGCGAAATGCAGATTAAGCCAAACACAAACAGATTCTGGTGACATTAATAATAAGTGAAACGTCACTGGTACTCTAAGTGTAATGACCCAAGATAATGTACCCTTGAATGATCCTTAACACATTTTAAATGGGTTTGCATAATTCTTTCAATCTACTGTTACAATTGCTACAATATTTAACACGGAAGCTGCAGATTCGAATAGAAATGTATCACATCATCTTGCTATTGAAAAGATTAATGAAGTATGCAATGCACTGAAATTGGTTAAACCGACTGGATGGCAAACCTGTATTTATTTAGAAAGATTGTGCGTTATTTGCTTTTCCTTTGTCAGTTATTTTCAATTTATCCCTTCAAACTACAGCTTTTTCTGGTCTGTGAAAGCAAATAAAAAATTTATCCCGTTCATAAAAAAAATGATGAATTAAACTGTAGACTAACTGAGGCGTGTAGAAGCAAAACTCACCTAATCCACTTTCAGTGAAATTGAAATACGTCACTATGGTATTCTTCTTGGCCCGTATGTACTCGATGTAACGTTTTGTAGCAGAAGCCATATTATTCCGTTCAAATTAAATGGTAAAATATTGAGAGCAGAGCAAAATTCGCCTTAACATACTTCCACAATAATGCACAAGTTATCTTATCCACGCGACCAATGAGAGACGGTAAATTGTGAAACACGTATTTTAACCCTGCTGTATATTTTCCGCCAGTATTATTGTATTTGTCTTTAGGTTCCTGCATTATTGACAAAGAATGTACCAAAAATAAAATTTCCGAACCAAATAGAATATTTTGGCCGGCAGTTGTATACCTACAACTCCACTATCGTGCAAGGTTCTTCAAAAAGTAAAAAAGTCATCTGATAATGCCTGTATCTATACTTGAATGGAGCATGAATATAAAAAGGGCTCCAATCTGGTTACATATTGCTCCTTCCAATGTTCAGACCATTGAATTAGCGTTTCCAGTTCCAGTGTGTTTAATGGCAACTACAGTTCTAATGAATCTATTTCTTATGCACGGACAGTGTTATAATCATAACAAAACATAACGAAAATGCGATAAAACCCGCAAAAAGCACTTATTACATAATGCAATGAATAAAACATAATTACAAAGAAGAGTAATTCTATTAAATATTACTCTAATAAATCTTCAAAGTGTTGACTAATGACATCTAGAGATTTAAGAGTTGTTCGGAGTGTATTAGTCATCCATGCTTCCAATTTTAATTGTAAATGACTTCACGTCAATAAAATGACGCAGCCTAATGTACGGTGTGCTTGGAAAGAGAGTGATAGAGATGTAATAGAATATGACATTGGACAAATTTATTATACCTAATCTTTAAATTTCTCGGTGCATTTGAGGACATTAGGGCTAATTTTATTTTAGTTCTACAAAAGGGAAAATGTTTATTTTAATAATACCTATGTGGGATGATAAGAATTATTTTTGCAAATCGAAAATAGAAGAAAAAATTTTTTTTTTATATATACTTTTTTTTCTCTCATCGTCCCACATTGTAACATGTTTTTAATGTCTTTTAGTGAAAGCCGTTTTTTAAAATAATGATTTATATGAGAGTAAATTGCATCGTCTTTCCCGCTTATATCCGGAGCGCTCTTAACTGTACGAGAATAGACACCATCTTGTAGCAACTCTAATTTCAGCAGGGTCTCAGTTTTGAAATGTTCGATTCACCCGTTGTTCTAGTTCATTCCTAGTATTTACCGGCGTTATATAAATAATTTAAGAGTACCCCATAGCTAAAAATCTAGAGGTGTAATATACAGCGATCTCGGAGGCCAATTCCACGGTTCCAAACGTCTGATCCATCGGTCATCGAAAACCCGGTATAATTCTAAACTAATTGTTGCTGTACAATTCAGCGGAGCCCCAACGGAGCGGAGCTGATACCAACAACTTCTGTAGTCCTAAAGAGACATATTGTCTGTGTAATATTTAACAGTTGTCCTTATAGTCCTAAATATTTTCCAGATGCCGATCTTCCGTCATACATTAAGTAGCTTTATTTTATTATCCTTTAACATGAAAAAAACTTTGAAACTAAACTTTCCTGTAATCTGGTCTCTCTAGTAACATGAGAGTTTTCAGCAGCCTAAAAATGTTTATTTAGTCGATGATAAATACCTTGTCGTGAGAATTTGGATTCGTCGGTCCATATGATTTTTTAAAGAAATTGGGATTGAGTGTGTACCAACAACCTTTCAAAACAATTTTCTCTCTGTGGACCAACTTGAGGCTATAGAGCCTGAACTCTTGTAAACTTATAATCATGCATCTTGTGGTTTGCCAATATCCTTTGAACCGATGAATATGACAAGCCCAAACCCTGTACAGCACTGCGTATAGAATATTGAGGATTTGTATGAAAATATGCTAAAACATTAATTTCATTTACTTCATCAGAAGTCACAGGCCTGGATAAATTTTTGAGAGATTTCAGAGATGAACAATTTTTCGGAACTGGTATGAATTTTCTGTTATTCATTTGTGGTAAACTCTGGTGCTTTTTATTAAAATTTCTGCAAGTTCTGCTTATATTCTTATAACACTGTCCGTGTTTAAAAGGTAGATCTGCATTTGTGTAATTATCTGCCATTAGATTCACACTTACTGCAAATATTATACCAGTGTTAATACATAATGCGAATAAATGACATTTCCGCCGAAACAAAATATTTCATAGCCATGCTATAAGAGAATAAGGTATACGTATAGTTCAAGTAGGAAGAAACTGAGACATGAAAAACATAACAAAAACTTTACGACCTCGTTAAAATACCGGTACTCTTTTTTGTGCTGTTCGCAAATTGACTCGTTTACCTTTATAGGTTTTTAATGTGCGTCGGGAATGTTTCATGTCAGGCTTGGCACCATGGAAAGCGGCGATATAATTATGTCGCAAAGTTTTTTTTGCGTTTTTTATTTACTGGGATCTATTTATTTCAACTAGCGCCATGACACGCGGCGATAGTAATTATGTCGTAAAGTTTTTGTTAGGTTTTTTCTGTCTCGGGAATGTATTACTTGAACTATACTTCTAAGGCATATTTATAAATAAATGTTTATAAATCGAAAACGCTAAGAGTTAGAGGTACACTATGCATATCTGAACAGCAAAATGAATCAACTTTCTGAATCTGTAAAAATATACAGGGCATTCTATTTTAAAAAACTGACTTTCGACCATTTTTATGTCATTTAAAGAAAGTTACTTCTAACCTACCCTGTATACTACTACTAAGGTTTGGCTACAACATGAAAAATCATCAGGCCTTGCCCAATACTAACCGACGTGACGGTTCAGCTTATGATTGTTTTTTGGTATACTGATAACACGATTTATTAGAAGTCAGATTTTGCTCAATAAATATGGAAATTAATAATTAGATCTCTGAAACGGATTGAGATAGGTATAGAGGAATATATTAACAAAAGTTACTCAGTTTCACGCACAAAATATTTTAAATGTGCTTGGATTATTATGCCAGTAGACTAATATTATTTTCTTAAGAAATGTAAGGCTATTCGCTGAGTTTTGCGTCTAAATGCAGAACTAATTGGACCACTTACTTTCACGTAATTGATACTTAAAATAAATTTACCTTTCTTCCGTAAGACATATGTGGTCACCAACCAGTTTTCCACATAAAGCTTGCATCGTTATAGAAGAAAATATATATAAGACTAACTTCCACATGGCTACCTGCAACAATATTATATGCTATATTAGATTTTACGTAATATAAGAAAACTTAAGTCATTATTAAGATTCATTCATTATTCAGTAATGCTTTAGATCGTTCATCAATTTGTCAAATTAAATTATTGTTAATCGAACTAGTGGATAGGGAATTAAATATTTTCTATTTTTCGGTTGCATTAAATCCACACAAAAGCGTTGGACTATTTAGACATTAAAAAACATTACTTTTCACTTTTCAGCCCACCGAGAAACCATTTATAAAAATAAGACAATAGTGAAATAATAGACTTATTCTACTTTAAAATAAAAATGACAAATTGAATTTTTATGAATCTCCATCTGGTGGAGCCTACCTTGGCTCATAGACGATCTTAATCTATGTTACGGACCTCTAGCGTATGCGACCCACCATACGCTTTAGCGTTTTGTGGGCCGCATTATAACAACTGCTACACGTCCGTAACACATTTCGCTATTCTCCATGGGAGGGCGACACATTTGTGACACGTGATCAACAGGAAAAACGGAAGCAGACATTTTTGGTTGGCTTGGCTTGGCTTGTTGGTTAGTTGTTATTCTGTGAACCTTGATTTTATTCAAGTCATCCGCGTGGATTTTAGAATAATCAACTCAAGAAAATTTCCTCAATCCGTTGTTGTTCCGTTTAGCGGAATATTTTGTGTTTGTGAGTAAATTTTATCTGCGGAAGCAGGATATTAAATTACACAAGGTAAGCTAACCTCTTCACGCCATCTTGCCCGTTCTCTACCCACGTGTTTCGCAAATTTGCAGGCTTTCCTGTGGAAATACAGTGTCAACTTTAAAAGGCGATTCAACCCCATTTATCCGACTGTGGCTTCCAGGAGTTTTGGTGGATTGTTCCCTCATCAGTGAGGTAAATTATTTTTCATTTTTAGGTTATGTCAGAATTACTCACATTAAGCACGCTTCACGTGCATTTCTGACTGTGAATTAAATTGTGATATCTTTAGGGTTCCACGGACGGGGCTTCTACGCACGTCAGTGAAGTTCCACGGACGGGGCATCCACAAACAGTGGAAGGTTCCAGGGCTGGTGAGGCCACGATTTTTTGTTTTACTATTTCATGAGCGGATTAGTAAACAATAGTTGTTGCGTATAAACCATTGGAAAGATTCCTAAGTGCAGCCAGCAGTTTTTTTTTGTTGTTGATACGTACCGACGCCCAGCGTCGTTTTGCTAATTTACCCGATATTGTCATTTTTACAAACACTAATAAGTACTTAATAATGTATAAAAATGACAATATCGGGTAAATTAGCAAAACGACGCTGGGCGTCGGTACGTATCAACAACAAAAAAAAACTGCTGGCTGCACTTAGGAATCTTTCCAATGGTTTATACGCAACAACTATTGTTTACTAATCCGCTCATGAAATAGTAAAACAAAAAAACGAAGTCACCCCCCTACCAAAAAAAAGCGAAGCGATTACGCTGAGGCAAAGTAACCCCCCTTTTGATGTGTGTCACGTAACGTTACTATGTGTCTGGCTATTATTTCATATGCAAACCACCAACAAATGGGACACTCAATTTATCACAAAAAAAAACTTAATTAGGGGCGATACTACTATCCCCTTGAGATAACTGTACTATTTAAGTTGGGCGCCACTGCTATCGCCTTGAGATAACTGTACTATTTAAGTTGGGCGCCACTGCTATCGCCTTGAGATAACTGTACTATTTACGTTGGGCGCCACTGCTACGAGTTGAACGTACATAAACAAATAGATACGTTGGATCTTAATGATTATCAGATAATTACGTAACGAAATCACTTGGGCTACCGTGGCGTAGCAGATACCGTAGGCACTGACTTACCCGGAAAGTGATGTACGTGCCTACGATAAAATTTCTCTAGCTCAGACTATCTCAGGGCGTTAAGCCCAAGCTTACACAAACTATGATAAATTATTAGTTTACTTACTTAACAAATCACTGAGTTTTTCCATATGTAGTGGTCGCAGACGAAATAATGACACTTTCTTTAAAAATGAAATGCACTATATTGAACAATTTACAAAATTGGTTCTCTAGAATATAACCTGGCGATGTTCACAGTTGTGGCCAATATTTCACGATTAATCAGTTATAACATTCATAAAATGCCTCGTGTAGCTACACATCGGTTTACATTATTATCATGAATTGTCATAAATTCTGCCACAAAGGTTTGATTTAAAGAACCTCCTTAAATATATGTAAATATATGCATAAAATATTTAAAAATGTACAGGTTAAAATGCCAAAAGTATAAATTGATGTCCAGCGGAACCACTGAAGGTGGTCCCCGGTAAGTAAAAATAATAAACACACACTTATTTAGGGTGGTACGATACCGAGTCCGGTGGAAGAACTGAAGCCCTGCAGAGATGCCTTCGGGACACAAGAAATGGACCCAAGGATGGGGTTGATCGTGGCCTCACCAGCCCTGGAACCTTCCACTGTTTGTGGATGCCCCGTCCGTGGAACTTCACTGACGTGCGTAGAAGCCCCGTCCGTGGAACCCTAAAGATATCACAATTTAATTCACAGTCAGAAATGCACGTGAAGCGTGCTTAATGTGAGTAATTCTGACATAACCTAAAAATGAAAAATAATTTACCTCACTGATGAGGGAACAATCCACCAAAACTCCTGGAAGCCACAGTCGGATAAATGGGGTTGAATCGCCTTTTAAAGTTGACACTGTATTTCCACAGGAAAGCCTGCAAATTTGCGAAACACGTGGGTAGAGAACGGGCAAGATGGCGTGAAGAGGTTAGCTTACCTTGTGTAATTTAATATCCTGCTTCCGCAGATAAAATTTACTCACAAACACAAAATATTCCGCTAAACGGAACAACAACGGATTGAGGAAATTTTCTTGAGTTGATTATTCTAAAATCCACGCGGATGACTTGAATAAAATCAAGGTTCACAGAATAACAACTAACCAACAAGCCAAGCCAAGCCAACCAAAAATGTCTGCTTCCGTTTTTCCTGTTGATCACGTGTCACAAATGTGTCGCCCTCCCATGGAGAATAGCGAAATGTGTTACGGACGTGTAGCAGTTGTTATAATGCGGCCCACAAAACGCTAAAGCGTATGGTGGGTCGCATACGCTAGAGGTCCGTAACAACTCCCCCTTTACTCGCAGGAAAAAAAAAATCGAAGATTTTTTTTTTCTTACTAGCTTCTCACCAGAGGATGGATAATTGGTGGGAAGACTTAATATGCACGGGGATGGCTAACCCGCCTACCAAGTTACCATCAGGCATAACAATGAAAATAATGAGACTTAAATGCACGAGGATGACTAACTCGTCTCCTAAGTTATCATCAGGCATAACAACAAAAATAATGTCAAAAAAATAAGGAGACTTAAATGCACGGGGATGGCTAACTCGTCTCCCAAGTTACCATCAGGCATAACAACACAACTCAAAAAAAAAATACATAGAAAAAAAAAAGAAAGAGAAGGAAAAAAAAAAGAACAAAAACGCATAAGGACTTAACAGCTAGGAAGTAGCTCGCCCCAAGGCTACTCCACAGCAAAACAATGAGGTATGGGAGTGTTCCCCGTCACACCACGACGACCACCCTTGCTAAACAACGAGGTTAGTCCGAAGCCCAGTAGTGCCTACCCGGGTAATGATAACCAGGCCTAGACCAGGCTACCTCCAAGCAGCACCTCCCAAGCTCGAGCCTCTCCAGACGGATACCTTTAAAGGCAGCTGCCAGCAATGTGAGCGCCCCCAACGAGACGGAGTCCCTCAAGACGCAAGCGCCACACAAAACCATTTTTGGGGACTCTTACCCCTCGCAGGTATAACCACGGTGATGGTATTCGTGCATCCCCCATCACAGAGATCCAACAAAGACACTTCCTCCCGTGAGGCGGAAAGAGGTGAAAACTTACTCAGTGGGTTTCAGCCACCTGAGCAAGACCAATGGACCAGAAAAACAAATGTTACTACCAAATTAACGACAGAAGTGACCTAAAACATGTTACTAAGACCAACACAAAAAAAGAACGAATTCGTCATTGCCTATTCGGATGCCTAAATACGTCAACGGAACTAACAGACCGCAACTAGTTGTCATCGGGAGGGTGTGCTTTCAGATCTTTTATGTGCCACACCGAACGTTTACCGTCAGAACCTTCGAGCTCATAAGTCCATGGTGAGAGAATTTTTCTAATCGTGAAAGGACCCACAAATTTAGGTGCTAACTTTGCCGTGAAATATTTAGAAGCATCAGACTGGGCGTGAGAACGTCTCCAGACCTTTTGCTTCAAAACAAACTTATCGGATCGGCGTCTTAGGTTATAATGTTTTTTACTGGATTTATGGGCCTTTAATATTCTACTCTGAACATCCTTATAAATCTTAGCGAAGGCAAGTTTACGGTTTTCAGGATTTACAACTGGGTACTCAGACTCAGAAGGTACGTACTTATCACTATTGCCATCTAACGAAATTTCACGTCCAAAATTGACAAAATTAGGCGTTAGGCCTGTAACCTCATGTTTGGACGATCTAATAGCGAAACCTATTTTCGGCAAAAATTGATCCCAAGCCCTGTGATTATCCTTTACATACGCAGATAACATAGTCTTAACAACACGATTTACCCTTTCAGTCAGGTTGCATTGAGGGTGGTAATTTGCGGTGTACGCTATTTCAATGTTGTAAGTTTTCGCAAGATTTTGGAAACGGTTACTCTGAAACTGACGACCATTGTCTACCACTATAGTCTTCGGAGCGCCAAATAAGAGAATTACATTATCCTCGATGACCTGCGATATGCTATTAGCGGTAGCTGACCTCAACGGAAACACCATGGCAAACTTACTAAAATTGTCACACACGACAAGAATAAACTGATAACCCTTAGCCGTCCTGGGTAATGGACCCATCAGATCGGCACTAACTAATTGCCAAGGTTTTCCAACGGTAGGTGTCTTACTCAACAAATTTCCCCTAAGTGACTTCTGTTCAGGTTTAGTACTTATGCAAATCTCACATTGCCTAACGAACTTAGCCACATCGGCCTTTAATTTCGGCCAATAATACCTATTTCCCACTCGAGCCACAGTCTTATGGACCCCTGCGTGTCCACAACTCGCATCACAATGCAACGACCTAATTATTTCTAGGCGTTTCTCTTTGGGTAAAACCAGTCTCCAAGTGTCGGCAGGATCTGCTAACTCGGGATAACGCAAACGTACATACTTGTACAACTGGCCATTCTGTATACGCCATAAGGGATAACGCATAGGAGACCTTTCGACTCGCTCCAACATTCTCAAATACCATTTATCGGTGGGAAAATCAGCATGGTCCGTGACCGACAATACTTCGATGGATTCCACCGTTACTGGTACTGAACGAGACAGAAAATCAGGGACGGTATGTTCAGAGCCCTTGCGATGAATCAGTTCAAAATCATAAGGCTGCAGACGAAGTGCCCATCTGGCCAATCGACCTTGGGGATCTTTTAGCTGCTGCAACCATAGCAAAGAATGACAATCCGTTATGATTTTGAAGTGGAAACCTTCCAGATAGTGACGTAGCTTCTCCACTGCCCAAATTACGCCAATGCATTCTCTTTCGACCGAGCTATATTTGCGCTCCTGGCTAGTCAAAGAACGGGACAAATAGCAAATTACCTTTTCGCCATCATCAAATTGCTGCGTGAGCACGGCACCGACACCGAATGCCGACGAATCTGTCTGCACATAAAAGGTACGCTCAAAATCAGGGCAGGTCAAAATAGGTGCAGTAACCAAACACTCCTTAAGAAGTTTAAAAGATTTCTCGCACTCAGGCGACCAACACCAACTAACATTCTTCTTAGTGAGGTTCGACAAAGGAGCCACTATTGTAGAAAACTGCGGTACAAACCTTCGATACCAAGATGCTGTGCCTATAAATCTACGAATTTCCCTAACATTTTTCGGAGAAGGTACACTCAAAATCGACTCTACTTTCGCTGGGTCAGGACGTAAACCGTACTTATCAACAACATATCCCAAGTACTTAAGCTCAGGACGGCAAAATTGACACTTGTCAAAACTAACTATCAGCCCAGCAGAATGCAAGCGATCAAAAACCTTCTGCAACGTGTCTAGGTGAGATTCGAAATCCTTCGACACTACCACAATGTCATCCAAATAGACCAAAACCGAAGGCTGTAAATCAGCTCCAAGCACGGTGTCAATAAGACGCTGCCAAGTCGCAGGCGCATTTGACAAACCAAAAGGCATAACTCGAAACCTATACAAGCCATTAGGGACAGTAAAAGCGGTATAGTCTTTGGAAGATTCAGCAATAGGAACTTGCCAATATGCACTCTTAATATCTAATGAACTTAAATATTTGGCATCCCTCAACTGATCTAATATGGAGGAAATCAGCGGCAGAGGATAGGCATCCTTTTTAGTAACAGCGTTAAGGCGCCGGTAATCTACACAAAAACGCAGAGTTTGATCCTTTTTCTGAACTAAACATATTGGGGAAGACCAAGGACTTTTACACGGTTCGATGATATTTAACTCCAGCATTTTCTTAATTTCATCATCAATCAGTTTTTGTCTGGCAGGCGAAACAGGATAGTATCTCTGTTTGATAGGTTTGGTATCTGGGAGTAACTCGATCTCATGAGAAACGAGATGTGTACGACCAAGGGAAGTACCCATCAGTTTCCGGTTTTCCTCCACCAAACTATCCAGAGCTAGTTTCTGTGATACACTTAAAGAAGTTTCGTCAAGGACACTGTTAACCTCAACGAGTGGTTCCTGCTCAGAAAAATGCCAAACATCTTGTCGTAAATCTGGTATAATATTCATCGCCACCCAAAAATCTATCCCTAGAATTAACTTATGCGGTATTTCCGGAACTACTAGGACATCTATTACATGAACTTTGTCACCCAAGCAGAAAGGAACAGATACATAACCTATAACGGAACAGACTTGCCCATTAGCCACTCTGCACTCATTGACAGAAGGCTTCAAACTTAAACCAATCTGCTGGAAGACCTCAAAACCAGATGATCCTACCATTGTCCTGGTAGCACCTGAATCCAACAAACCCATCATAGGAAAACCTAATACTGAAAGTTGTAAGTAAGGACGTTGATCACCAATCACATGAGAAATGACATAATCGAGAAAAATTTGTTGTTTTAAGTCAACAATATTGCTGGTCGACTCACATACACCGGGAGAAACTGTTCGACCAATTAGTGTCTCCCTGGACAGTTTTCCGAACGCGAACACTTAGGACAGGACCTAATCGTAACCTCTGCTTTACCACATTTATAGCAGAATTTCTTCCTAGGAGCCTGACACTCCCGATGCCCATGACCTACTTGACCACAATTAAAACATTTGATTCCAGAATGTTGGACTTCATCCAAGACGAGACTAGAACGAGAGGTTGAACGAGAAGTAGTAGAACTAGTAGATGCATAAGCCAACTCTGGTATAAGAGATTTACTCTTAGGTGGAGGAGGAACATACGACTTAGCCAATTGCCGTTTGGAGTCGAGCATACGACAACATTGCAGGAGTTGCGTGACAGAAGTTATGTTTTCAAAAGCAAGGAAAGGATGATAGTATGGATCTATGCGCTCCAAAATGATTTCGAGCTGGGTTCCCATAGGTATTGGAGTGTGCATCTTCTTAAACAACCCAATCATACTAGCGATGTACAATCCTATACTTTCCTGACTACCTTGAGTACGTCGCTTAATCTCCTCAAACAAGTCGCGGTCAAAAGACTCTGGCATAAACTGTTCCCTCATTGCCTCCACTAAGGATGGCCAATCGGTGGCCCAGTCTTTCACTAGATTATACCAATTGTAGGCATCTCCCTCGAATAAATCAACTGCATCTTTAAATAACCGTGCCCGTGAAATACCACGAGACCTCCGTTTCTCCTCAACACGTTCTAAGAAAGTTGAAAAAGACATGTCGCCCTTGCGGCCAGTAAATTTTAAGCCCCAGTCTCTAACCGGTACGGGTTTAGGTTTCGCAGCCTCCTCCTCATCTGAACTAAAATCAGTAGTTATTGCAGAGCTATGCGCATCAGGCTGAACCTGAGCCATGGCATTATGCAACACCGACATATCGAGGATGGCTGACTCTTTAAGCTTACGATCCCCGCGGGCCTTATCCTTAAGTTTATCAAAAGCTAACAATAATTTAAGCCGAGTACTGGACTTCACACCTTTTTGCTCGTCATTAGTGGGCATGGACCTGTTAACACGACCCAACGCATGAGCTATCTTGGAAACAATCCCCTTGTATTTACTATCGTGCTCACTACCTACAAATTCATCAATAAGTTTTTGAATAGTAGCTAGGGATACCTTTAGAGCTTCAGAATCGACAGTGAATTGGTACGGGTATGGAGGACTTTTAATAGCCAAAGTAGTTTTCTCTAAATGCATGGCTTCTCTTAAAACAGTGCGCAACTCTGCCACAGTAAGATCGCTACCATCTCCTAAGCCACGTACTTGTAATTCATAAACAAGTTCATCCCTAACTAACCTATTGATATCTAACTTGATTTGTGAACTAGCCATATTGAATTTTCAACCACACACAAAAAAAAATGACAAAATCAGGTAAATTAACAAAACGACGCTGGGCGTCGGTACGTATATAGACACAAAAAAAACTTACCAACACTAACAAGTACTTAGTAATGAGTAAAAACGATAAAATCAGGTAAATTAACAAAACGACGCTGGGCGTCGGTACGTATATAGACAAAAAAAACTTACCAACACTAACAAGTACTTAGTAATGAGTAAAAACGATAAAATCAGGTAAATTAACAAAACGACGCTGGGCGTCGGTACGTAAAAAAAAGTTTACAAACACTAATAAGTACTTAATAATGTATAAAAATGACAATATCGGGTAAATTAGCAAAACGACGCTGGGCGTCGGTACGTATCAACAACAAAAAAAAACTGCTGGCTGCACTTAGGAATCTTTCCAATGGTTTATACGCAACAACTATTGTTTACTAATCCGCTCATGAAATAGTAAAACAAAAAAACGAAGTCACCCCCCTACCAAAAAAAAGCGAAGCGATTACGCTGAGGCAAAGTAACCCCCCTTTTGATGTGTGTCACGTAACGTTACTATGTGTCTGGCTATTATTTCATATGCAAACCACCAACAAATGGGACACTCAATTTATCACAAAAAAAAACTTAATTAGGGGCGATACTACTATCCCCTTGAGATAACTGTACTATTTAAGTTGGGCGCCACTGCTATCGCCTTGAGATAACTGTACTATTTAAGTTGGGCGCCACTGCTATCGCCTTGAGATAACTGTACTATTTACGTTGGGCGCCACTGCTACGAGTTGAACGTACATAAACAAATAGATACGTTGGATCTTAATGATTATCAGATAATTACGTAACGAAATCACTTGGGCTACCGTGGCGTAGCAGATACCGTAGGCACTGACTTACCCGGAAAGTGATGTACGTGCCTACGATAAAATTTCTCTAGCTCAGACTATCTCAGGGCGTTAAGCCCAAGCTTACACAAACTATGATAAATTATTAGTTTACTTACTTAACAAATCACTGAGTTTTTCCATATGTAGTGGTCGCAGACGAAATAATGACACTTTCTTTAAAAATGAAATGCACTATATTGAACAATTTACAAAATTGGTTCTCTAGAATATAACCTGGCGATGTTCACAGTTGTGGCCAATATTTCACGATTAATCAGTTATAACATTCATAAAATGCCTCGTGTAGCTACACATCGGTTTACATTATTATCATGAATTGTCATAAATTCTGCCACAAAGGTTTGATTTAAAGAACCTCCTTAAATATATGTAAATATATGCATAAAATATTTAAAGAAAGTGTCATTATTTCGTCTGCGACCACTACATATGGAAAAACTCAGTGATTTGTTAAGTAAGTAAACTAATAATTTATCATAGTTTGTGTAAGCTTGGGCTTAACGCCCTGAGATAGTCTGAGCTAGAGAAATTTTATCGTAGGCACGTACATCACTTTCCGGGTAAGTCAGTGCCTACGGTATCTGCTACGCCACGGTAGCCCAAGTGATTTCGTTACGTAATTATCTGATAATCATTAAGATCCAACGTATCTATTTGTTTATGTACGTTCAACTCGTAGCATCTATTTTTCATCAATTTTAGTTTTGAAAATGATCTCTCATCAGTACAATTTGCGGTCATTATTACAACATATATTTTTAGTACTGTCTCCACATTTGGGAACGTATCTTTTAAATTTCTATCTACCAACAGCTGATACAAGCGAACTTCACACCTAATATGGTCGTTATAGTAGGGACCGCGTGCTTAACCGAAGGGCGGGAGTTTGATTTGCCATTCCAAATTTCGAAATAAATAAAAAATCATTCATTTTTTACTTTTGATAAAATCAATTTTCAACCTAATTTGATGGGGATCCACCGATACGAATAACACAACAAGATTACAAGTTCACAGTAACATTAAAACATGGTTAAAAGTCACTTTACGTATGTAAAAATTTAATTCACACCACAACTCGTAACAGACTGTATTGTTTAAGACCAAAACCTTCAATCCACAACAATGAAACTCGAAGCGTCAAGTCGTCGCATTCAGATTTTTCCATGGCCTACTACGGTTTTCAGTGCTATAGTGGTGTTAGACGATGAAACAAATTCTTTGCGGTATTTCTAATACACCGATCAACTTTGGAGATTTGGTAGGAAAATGCGGGGTTGCTGACAATGCTCACTATTCAAATAGAAATGAAGAGCTTGAAGACTAAAT
Source organism: Leptura quadrifasciata (assembly GCA_963675555.1). Taxonomy (NCBI): domain Eukaryota; kingdom Metazoa; phylum Arthropoda; class Insecta; order Coleoptera; family Cerambycidae; genus Leptura; species Leptura quadrifasciata. The sequence goes on from OY776675.1 coordinate 7,393,105, forward strand.
GGCAACACTTCGTTTGGCTTAACTTTCAGCAGAAACACCGCGAAAACGGTGAGAGTTAGGACAAAATTTCAGATAAGTAATTTTGTACAGCATGAAATTTGAAATGTCAGTGGCGGTATATCATCGAAATTAATTGTTTAGGCCCACTTTTCGTAGAATTTTTACATCTCTCGAGTATTATGTGTAAATACTATATGAGAATGTTGCAAAAATAGTGTTAGAACACAAACATTCTGTGACAGGGATGAAACATGGGAACCCCCGTTTTCGAGGGCGCTGAACACGTTGGTGGTATTTCTAAGGTTCCCACCCCTCAGCAACTACTTCTAAACTCGAAAAACCACCCCTATATCGCGTTTTTTCCAAATCAAAATACATGAATATTTTTTATCCCCGTTTTCGAAGATGCTCAACATGATGGGAATATTCATTTCTCCCCCACTCTCCACCGACCATCCCTAAAACCACCCCCTTTTCATATTTCTTTATACTGGGCATGTGGAGACTCGTTGGATCGGGGTTTTTAAGGGGATTTCGACATTGTAAAGGAAGTTGAGTGACGAGACATGCCATCAACCCCGGGGTTGAAACTACCAACACCCCTAACATTGAAATCCACTGAAAAATACAAAATAGTGGAAAATGTATTCTCCCCGTTTTCGAGGGCGCTAAACACGATGTCAATACTATTTCATCACCCACCATCCATCGGGGGTGGCTTTTCGAGTTTAGGGGTAGTTGCTGAGGGGTGGAACCTTAAAAATATCACCATCGTGTTCAGCGCCCTCAAAAACGGGGAGGTCACAGAATTCTTGGGGTTTTTCAACTTTTTCATGGACTGAAATCTAAATAAAACATTTCAAATAATTATTGAATTTAGTACCTACTTTAAAGAATTTCTCGATTTTTCTTTTTTTTTTTTACGAAATTCTTTCCTAAATGTAAATTAAAATTAGGAAAAATTTGACGTTGAAAAATTGAAATGTGACGTTGCATCTGACGTAATTTCCACCAGTACCAAGACATTTAAATACTACACTGAAATACTCTAGTCGACGTGTGTTTTGCCCACTATACTGGCATCATCATGAGATGCTAAAACAAAGTTTTCAATTGATAGCAATACTAGCATGTTCTACTAGACGCAGGTTTCGGCCACTATGCTGACATCACTGGAGATAATGAAAGCTGAGCTTTTGCATACTGCACTCGAACACTCTATTCGATCCGGGTATCGTTCATCATGTTGACGTCATCTAAAGCTATTAAAGTTAAGTTTTAATTTGAAAACACTACACCCGAATACTTTACTCGAAGCGGGATTCGCCAACCATGTAGGCATAATCTGGAGATGCTTAAAATTGTGCTTATACACTTCAAACTCTACCCGACGCACATTTCGCCTATTATGTTGGCGTCATCTGGAGCTGAAGAAAACTGAGCTTTAATTTGAATAATATACTCGAACATTCTAGTTGATGTGCATTTCGCCCACCATGTTGGCATTAGTTGGAGATGCTTAAAACTGAGTTTCAGTATGAACACTCCTATGCACTAATCGACACGCGTTTCGCCCACAATCCGGTACTGAATTGATGCACACCTCTCACACAACTACTAGAAACTATTGCTAATCACCAACATGTTCGCCAAATCACCATACATGTACCAACATGTTCGACGCTCGGTTCGTGTTGATAAGGATCGGCAAGCCGCACAACGAGCAGAGCATTCCAACCGCCAACTATGTTCGTCGTTCTCACACACCTTCAAGCATGTTCGCCGAGCCAGCTTCCAACTACTTTTACCAACATGTTCGAGTGTGTATGGGGTTCTTTTAGGCAGGGCGCCCATCTGTCAGACAACAACCTGACACAGACGCGACAAAAACTTAGAACAAACCTGTTCAGTGACTTACATTGCTTTTAAATTAAGCCGCGCATACTAGTGCGACACGACAGGATTAGATATGACTGTGCCCGTTGAAAATCGCTCCCAAAATGAGCAGACACAATCTGTCCTCGGCGCACAGAATGAAGACCTAAGCTTAGCATAATGTTTTGAAATGCAAGGTCTAATTCGATACATAAGCGAATAAAACGTCTTTTTGATCATTAGATAAAATGACTGGAACTTCTGAAGATACATTTCCAATTCCTTCATTGCTTTAAGAGCACCTCTTTTGTTGCGTCTTGGTTTCTACATAGAGTGCATACAATAATTTCTATTTCTGTTATTAACATTCGCAACCTGTAACAAAGCAAGCGCTTCTTCATCCTCCGACGATGACATGATTACTACTAACAAAGAGTAAAATGTTTTTTTTACGTGTCGCTTTGATATGCGATTAAATGCTTATCTATTTCATAACTATGTCACGTGTTTGTAGCGTCTGCGTCCTGTTGTCTGACAGATGGGCGCTCTGCCTAAGCATAGAATACGACAGGTACGTCTGTGATGAATAATAACAATAATGTTTATTTTGGTACTGACATACAACTGTAGTTCATGTATATAACAAAAAGGTGGCGAGATTTAACTGAGTAGATCTTCCACGTCCACGAAGGTACAAAGTGTCCCAATTAACGAGTTATGCTCGTTTCTTTCGGTAGTGTGATATATATTTTGAAAAGTCAGTCTGACGTAGTTATTTCCGAGGAATCTGATGCCGTTAAGATATAAACAATTGAGAATTCCATAAAGAAGATATGTGTCGCTGCGTATAATTGGCATTAGAACAGCTTCACAGCAGGTTGTATAGAATACAAGTTGCTCAAATATCTTCCAAGGAACGGTTTTGTGCAGTTGACGTATACCGTTAATGGGATTCTCTGACTGCAATACTAGCCTAATCAATGGAAATGTGCAGAGGTTGTGTCCATCCTGAAGCGAAACTCGCTGGCAGTTACCGAACCATCTCGCTACTGTCGGCGATCTCCAAGTTAGTACAGAAGCTCGTCCTGATGAGACTCAGGAGTGATTCCACATCAACGATGAATCCCAATTTGAATTCAGGAGAGGTAGAAGCACAGTGCAACAAGTCGTTAAATACCTAACGATGTCAAGATACAATACAACCTTGGAAAGAGCACTTCGGTGGTGCTACTCGGTATTGAGAAGACTTTCGATACCGCCTGGACTGCTGGCCTACTTTACAAAATGCACAACTATAACTTTCTCGCTTATATCATCAAACTTATTCACTCGCTCCTGTCGAATAGATCCCTACATGAAGCTGTACGGGCGGTCTACTCCTGGAATCTAGTCCGCTCATGGTCGGGGATGGCAGATTTAATAGACAAAATAAAAAATAATACATACGTTGGTGATCAGGCCGGCCATTACATATGCGGCGCAGGCGTGATTCAACCTTAACAATGAAAATGAAAAAGTTGAAAGTTTAGAATACAGAACTTATACGTCTCATTTCAAATTCTAGTAGATACACCTCCCTCAGAGACTTCTGTGCACCTTCTCACGACATAACCAGCGGGCTACATCCAGGAAATCTCACATAAATTCTATGGTTTCAAACTGGATGATAGCCCGCTAACAAGAAACATGACCACAAGTCAAACAGTACAATGCACTCTACCTTACTAGAAGTTGCCCATTTTCCTGTAATCTCTGCAGCCACTTTCACCTACTATGCCTTTAGTGAGTTTTCGTATCTTTTATTCTATAATTCTGTCCGATCCCCCTCTTTCTTTCCATTTGTCATATTTTTGTCCATGTCTGCTTGTAATTTCATTCTTCTAAATTATTCTTCTCAATCAATTAATTTAAAAAAATATCACACTTCCATTTAGGCCATAATTTTGAAAATGATAAACTTGACAGCTGGGACGCAACCGCAGTAGTTAATTGGAAAGGGCTCTTTCATTCAGGTTTTTCCAATATTAGTTACCAAAATTATTAGTGGATTTCTAACAGTTTTACTTGTAGTATTTACAGTGCTTTCAGTTTCAGATTATGTTATCATTTGTTAAATTTCCGACTCCCGACTCTGCAATCACCGTCACGCTTCGCGTGGTGGTTGCATGGTCGGTCCCGGGGTGGGTTCTGAAGAAAATATATCTGTTTACTATAATTAAAATAAAGTTGGATCTCTTTCTCTTCGATATGTAAAATGCAACGTTAGACGCGGTTAGTACTTGGGTTCTCCTTTTTAAGGAAATACATTGTAATCGCTCCACCTTCTAGCGATTTTTATATCAATGTATACGCAGAAGCTATACAATCTTAGGCGAGGATGGCGTCCTGGATATATTATCAAGTAAATGTTAGGTAAGTAAAAAAATCCCTACTCTCGTACAAAAGAAGAGATTCGGCAAAACTACTGGTTGGAGGTAGTTCGTCTTCATGTATCGATGAAACGCCTCAATCACGGAAATAGACCAACGTTAAATAAACGTATAAAAATGTTTAAAAAAAGTTTCAGCCTTTACTCGTCTCCGCGCCAAAAGACAGATGTTGATATTAACAGCGTGGAACGTCAAATCCGAAAAAACACCGTGAGGATGATTTATACGATTACAATTCCTTCCCTGTCATAACACTCCGTAGAAATCAAGAAACCCGGTCGGGTTTCGCAGCTAATTTTTTCCCTCTGTCATGCGAAAGCGAAGGGACTCATATACATGTATTTTACATGATATACAAAATTCATCCAGTTTTCTGAATTAGGGTAGGTTATGATATTTTTTCCTTGGCATATCTATTTTGGACTTATATACTGACGTATCAGATTTAAACGATTGTCACTGTCACTCTAAACATGGATTGTCACTTGAGCTGGCACAGTGCATCTGTAGTACTTCTCACCTATACTTTAGTTTAGTTGTGTTTGATATATTTCATTACAGTTTCTATTCCTTAATTCATTAACGCTGCGAGGATAAATAGTTTCGAAACAATTGTTTAATCTGATAGTGTATATAGCACAAACTCCTCTTAATCTACTATAATGAACTCTCACTTTACTATAAAAAAAATTCTTCACAGTCCATCAACGCTTACCTATTAGTGTTACGTAATTTCGTTATATTTATGAGTGAAGATATTATGATTAATGTTATCCTTTGTTGTGAAATATACCAATTCTACAACAGGTTATTAAGAAAAGAAGATTATAATAATACTTATAGAAACTATAATTAAAAAATATATCGCATTTGCTGTACACGTTGTGAATAATAGTAGTTTGTGCAACAAGAGTGGATATGGATAATCCACTCGAGTTGTACAGTATACTTTTCCTACGACCGGACTAAGAAAAAACTACAAATAATAGTTTTAATCAAATTTTAATATACAAAATTAGCTTCTGCTAAATCTTATGCTCTAGGTTCAAACATTTTATAAAAGCTTCAGTAGCCAATGCAAGAGATCATAGGTTCAATCCCCACATATAGCTACTTTTTTTTGTCATAATATATCTCTAAAATTTTGTCTATATATAACAATTTCAATAAAATTTTAGGTAGTATACCGTTTATCGATTCTTCACTGGAATCACTCATTTTAAATTATTTTCTAGCTCAAACTGCGCGAATACACACTGACAATTACTTTGACAGCTTACGCACTAACTTGAATTTTTTAAAACGAATAGTTGCCTATGTACTTAATACACGAACTGTGATTGGTCGATTTCATATCCATCCTAGAACGCATATGAAATATATCCGTTCAGTTAACTGGAATGACCCACTTATCCATTCTACAGACTGTACGGAAAACAGCAAATTTACATAAGGGAGTAGAAAAAATTTATTTCTCATCAGTTCCCAAACAAATATTTCAGCGACAGCGGAGATTTATAGTGGGAAGCTTCTTATTTTTATTACAATAGAATTTGTTAGAATTACTAGTAAATTTCCAACAGCAGAATACTTGATCTGGAAATTAAAAGCATATCGATTCATTTCAATGTCTGTTTTATTTATAGAAGGCAGAAGAAGTATAAGAACATCTTTCTAAAGTGAAAATTTTTAAATCAACATCATACTCTATATATGCTCCACACTTTTCTATCACAATATATTATTGAAATAAAAATGTGTTAGTTTCTCTTTTTATAATCTTTCAATAGTTATTTCTTTAACAAGTGCGGAAAGTGACACTTTTCCGCACACAACTGCTATTGACCGAACAACGCGAAGCCGAGTTTGGTTATACAGTCGAGTGCTGAAAAGACAGTTTTCGAGTGTGTCGGGAACAACTGTGAGTACAGTTAATGTAAATCGGATGAAGGAGGAGGGTATATTTGAACATATCTCCCTGTTTAACTGCAACGAATTTGGCGAGAGGTTCATGATTTGATATGCCCTTTTTGTGTTGTGTAGATTCTTACAAGTAACCCTGCAGCAGATGTTCATTTTCAACCCCCAAGTCGTTTGATGCTAGTTATTTCTTCACCACAATCAGCCAATATTGATGCCAGGGATCCTATACACAAATGTGGATTAAGAAATTTTAAATACGCAGCGATTTCATATGGTATTTTCCTAAAGGTGTTGGATTGAGGACAGTGCACTGCCCTTTTTTGTAATGGATAAAAAATCGTTTGTGTGGAACGTTGGGCCTACGCAAATTCATATATTTCCTACATAAGGACATAACGTTTCCATTATGTATTTCATCAAATATGACAAGAGTTCTAAAGTGTGACTTTTAAAGTCAAGAATTCTTATAATTTGATTTTCTTTTTCTTCGATGTCATCAATAGTCATTTTTGTAAGTTCAACACGGCGACAGGCACTATCAGCCAATCCGAAAACGGCAATGGGTTGTATCATCAACTACACTTCATCTGATACCTCATTTAGGTTTACTAAAAACTATTGCTTTTTTAGGTCTAAATATCACATTTTATCTCTTGATATACGAAGTTACTAGAAGAAATAACCCTCTTTAGCATAGAATACCTTGACCACAATGTATTTGGCTTACATACCTTGTTAAGTTTAGAAAAATAGATAAAAGGACTTTTTCATACTATTTACACCCTTTTCTTGGCACCAGTTCATAAACACCGCGTGTTTCCTCTTATATTTATGTCTAGATTTGAAAGGCAATAAACCCAAATTTGCGATTTTTCCTTCTTCCAAAATATATTTTGATAGGTCTGCGTCAGAATCATCCATTTAAATACTTTTTTTTTAAAATTAAAAGCCAGGCTTTACATTAAAAAGATGCTGCTGTTTGACGTTTGTTAATTGTTCTATGGTTGAGGAACATCAAAATCAGTCATTGAAAAGGCATTTATGGCTAAGGAAGTGGCTTTGTATGCTTTCGTAGATATAGAGGGTGCTTTTGACAACATCTCCTATGAATCCATACAAAGAGTCGCCGAAAAAAGGAGTATACAGTCCCGAAAAATCAAATGGATACAATCCATGCTAAGAAGCAGAATAATTACCCCAAGTGTGGGGGATGAGTAGGCCACGATAACTGCAGTCAGAGGCTGTCCACAAGGTGAAATCTTTTCACCCTTGCTGTGGTCAATGGTAGTCGATGATCTCCTCCATAAAATGAATAATTTTGGCTTCAACGTCCAAGGCTATTAGGGCGATCCATCTCTGCTTCTCACGGTGTATAATATATATTAAACGGTTTAGGCATCATAAACTAAGAAAGCACTGGTACCGCCCGACTTCGTCGTTACACGATTTACAGTTGTTTTACAAACCGAAATCCTCCTTGAAGATGCTTTGTATAATAGTCAAAATGGCATCAAAATCCGTCCAGTAGCTCTTGAGATTAGCCCGAACGAACAGATACACAAACCGAGGGACGCCTATTCAAAATTCGTCGATTTTTATCTATATTTAAAGAAGTAAGAATGTTGCCAGAAGAAATGTGCTCATCTGTCAAAGCTCTATGGGACTCGAGCACAATGGTGTGTTCATATGTCCTTGAAAAATTTAGTGCACTTGTCTGAATACATAGTCACGTCTCTGTTAATATTCAAGCTGGGAGTATGTGTCATACCAAATAAAAAACATTTGTACACTCTGAAACTTTTAATTGAATAATTTTTTCCAAAAGCGATGAAAAAATGCGCTCAAACGTCGCTTACTTGCAGGTCTTTCAGATTATTTAATATTTAATTTTTTTTTTCTGAGGCTATCGTTCAGTTTATCGTCAAGTAGAATACTCTGTGAAGCAGGTAAACATGACAACAAAACAAAAAAGAAATTTAAAATCGGAGCAACGTTTACTGAGATTAAATGGTAAAAAAAAACAGCGTTAGAGGCCATTTTTTAATAAATAGTGACTTTAGCTTACTTGACAATTTTAGTACTTTTATGTGCTTATCCTACACTAATGGATCTATCAATTGGCATGAATGAATAACTGTTCCGAGGTAACTCACACTCAAAACTTAATTTGCCTGGTCTATTAACTAGGTAGTCGCCGCAGTGGGCATCTTGCTAGAGTGGTAAATAAAATAAATTTGGAAATTATCTTTACTATCAAATAAAAACTACATGCTCACTTACAATTTTGTCTTTCAATTCTAACGACATTATCAAAAGTATTTTACATTTATCACATGTTTAAATCGATAATTGGAAACCAGGCACAATTGAACTTAAACGGTGACAATAAACTTCCAGTGTTCCGACTTTCTAGCAATACGTCACTCGAATTTATAATAATATTATATCAAGTGGCAGTAAGCCATTGTATCCGCATATATTGGTATCGGTATCCGCACACACCCTTGCCACTGCAAGTAAATATAGGTAACTCATGATCTACAGTCGTCGTTTACAATATCTACATACTAAGTAAATGTATATAATTGATGTTGTGGAATAATGGCTTTACATCGGAGAACAGCAGTAACGTTTATGACTCAGCTTGAAGAATTTATTGGAAGTTGTCCGCAAAACATAGCAGTTCTGTTGCATAAAATATTTCAATTCCGTTTGAGACAATTTTATCTCGGAGTGATTGAGGTATATTACAATCCTATCTTGAATTGTATATGAAGTTATATTTATATGATTATTACGTAAGCAATATTTCTGAGAAGATTTTTTTGAAGGCTATATAAATAAAGGAGACTTGCCATACGACCGGATTTAGTCAGGATTGTTGGTGCCTGGCCGATTTCGTATTTTTGTCTGTAATTTTGAAAGAAATTATTACATTTTATTTTAAAATAACGATGTAAAACTTTCGGTGAATTTCGAAACGAATAAAAAAAATAGTTTGTTTCGTGCATCTTCAGTCATAGTTAATACAACTTCTCTTCCCCCTCCCTTGACAAAATGAAGGCAAATGTGTAATTATTGTAAACAAAGTTTTTCGTTTGACAAGTTTGAGAGCGGTATTCAGAATTCAAAGGAACAAAAAAGGCGTGGGCATGAATCTGAAGAAAGGCCAAGTTTATATTAGTTTTTATTTTGACAGCTTTCAAACCGGTCGACTGTGAATGATTATAAAAAATAGCAACAATACAATAGTGCTACGTGTTTACACCTTCCAGTAAACACCCCCAAACGTAGGTCAAATAATTGCAACGATAATTTTCACTAACCACTAATTTATTAATCACTAAATTACAATTACAGACTAATTATAAATCTACTATAGATTCATTACTTCAATTCACAACTTGTTACTGTTCCATATTTATCTTATCACTTGCGCATCTAATACATCAATAAACTGCACTCCCTTAGCGCGTTGTATCCGCGTTTTATATATCCGTGGCGCTTGTTCTCTTTCACTCCAGATCGTTCGGGACAACTTCTCAATCCTTCTAATGTCATTCCAGAGCTTTCTACCGTTTTATATCCATCCATGATAGTGGTAGCTCGCCAGTTCACACAGAGACGGCGTCGTTTACTCTGCTACCAGGGATTGTTAAAACTTTTCTCCGTTAGAGGGCGGCACATAACAATATGTATTTCTGTAAGTTTGTATTTTCTTGGAATCTCCAATATTTTCAAATCTGTGTACTAGTATCAAAGCTATAGAATGTAATAGTAATTTAATAGTTCTTTAGATTAATATACTCCATGTATATTAATCCGACACGTCAAATAAGATACATTTATATACCGGGTGCCACATAAGCCTGTTACTTTTTAATTTTGAACATATCGAAATGAAACTAAATGACCTTGAACCATTCAGAAAACTGCGTTTTTTGACATATGAAGTAATTTGATACCACTTCCGTTTTCGCCAGAAATGAATAATAAATAATCGAAATGACTGTTCACTTACCACTCATAAATAATAAAATTTAGTAGTCAAAAATAATTTTAATGTTTGCTTGAACGGATGCAGAGGAATTCTGTAATTACACCAGTGTATAAATCTGGTTATGCAACAAATATTAGTAATTATAGACCTATAACATTAATTAACAACAAAATATTTGAAAAAGCAATGAAAAGTAGAATAAAAAAAATATAAATACACCACAGGTAACACAGGCTCTAGAAGAGCCTTGTGTGGGAGGGGGCTACACATTTAGAGACAAGGGACACACACCCAATATTCGTGTATAGTGAAAAAATCCCTCTCACAGTATTTTCCACTGCTACGACCGGGGATCGAACCCGGAACTTTTGGGTGAGAGGCAAGTGCGCTCGCCTCTCGACCATCAGTCATACGAATAATAGCATACTTAGAACAATTCAATATATTATCAGAAAATCAGTTTTGTTTCAGAAATAACAAACCTGGGGTTCCACAAGGAACTGTTCTTGGACCAATTTTATTCTTAATTTATATTAATCGTTTACTCAAAACTAACATCGAATTTAAAATAATATCATATGCTGATGATACACTACTGCTTTTTTATGGGAATAAATGGGATAATGCAATACAAAAAGCACCAATTATTGGTCTTAATAGGGTGAGAATGTGGTTAGATAAAAATTTATTATCACTCAACTATCATAAAACTAAATTTATTGGATTTTCATTCTCTGACGGTAGCTATATAAAACATCTTATTTTACACAAAATAAGTGTCAAAACTGCAAATGTGAAATAAGAATTACATCAGTTAATGAAAGAAAATATTTAGGAGTCATAGTTGACCAACACTTGAAATTGTAGAGCCACTTAGAATTGGTTTAAAAAAATTAAGAACTCTTGTTCCGATATTTTACCAAATTAGAAATATATTAAATAGAAAGAAGCTAATATATATTTATACAGGTTTGGCAAAGCCTATAATAAGGTTAGATCATAGAGTGCGCTGCAGGACCTGTATCTGATGATGAATTTTTTTCATATTTTTTTTTAACGAAACGTTGTGGTATTTCTGACTAGAAAATCTGATGAGGGCGCCATTTCCACTACACTTGGTAGAACTTGATAACTCCAACCGTTTTTGAAGAAAGTCCGTTAAACATTTCAATAATTTTTTGAAAAACAAATTCAAATTTAATGAAACAAAGTGTATTTATTGAAATCAGGTTCAAACTTTCAGAAAATGTGCCTTTTGCTCTAACAAAAACACACTGAAAATTTGATGCAAAAATGTTAAATCCAGTGTGCGCAATTGAATTTGTTATTTAAAATTTGAATTTCCCGCCATTTTATGCCATTAAATCCAAAACGGATCATTTTTTGTAGAAAATTAGGCCTCCTATTTTGGCAATTTTTTTTGCATTTTTTTTTTTATCAAATCATAAAGAAAATTTTAATACCTTCACTTTAATAAAAAAAAGAGTTTGTTTTGGTCAACCTTTTTTTCAAAATAGCCGATAAAATCAATTTTTATTAATTAGGTTTTTAAGCAAATTCAAAAAAAATGGCCAAAATAGGTTTAAAAGTTTTCTTTTCTTACGGCATCAAAAAGCTGGCGTCAAGACATAACTTTTGATCACTTATGTTTGATAGCCACTAACAACATCTTTTTAGTGGAGCACAATACAAATTCTTTAATTTAAGGGCTCCAATTAATGATTAGTGTCATAATACATTTTATGTAAAGGCATAGAAAAGTTAATATATTGTGCTTTCCAAATAATAGTTGGCATGAATCTAGAGATTTTAAAGATGAAATGAGCCATATAATCCATTTTTTGCAAAATAAATATACTATAGACATATTTATCTGCATAATGGCACTATATCAAAGCACTGAGTCAACAAATACGTGGTAATTATTAATTAAAATTATGTCGACAATATTTTTTAAATGTGGTATAGTGTGTGTATTAATTCTTTTTGCAAACAAAATTTTTGTGTATCTATCCATTCCACTGTTTTTACACATTGCTCCAGGCAATTTTACAATTTCCACGGACAGTATAATAGGCAATGAACAAAATCCAACGTCAAGGCTGTCTGGAATCATTTACACATTTGAAGAACGTTGCCAGTGCCGGGGCTGAGGATCGAACCTAGAACACGACAGACAGTCTGAGCAAGCGTGTTCGCCATACAATACACTTTAACCTCGTATGCTACACTGACAGTTATCCGACAAATATCCGCACGTAGGGGACGCGGAAGTGAAAAAAAGAATTGATATATTATCCAACCGGCACCTTCGGTAAAACGTAGAATGCAAAAGGTTTTTCGCCTAATCAGAGACTTCTACATTCGTTTTTTTCTGTACAAATGGTACGATATTAGTTCTAGTGACATAATGGAATGCCGTTAGGTTTATACCTCAGAAGCCAGCTTAGCATTAATAAGCATTTTAAATTCAGAGGAATATTGTATTTCATCAAAAAAAACGATATTGATTACGATGATCTTGAAAATTATCATGTAATTTAAGCAGTTTATAATATCAAACAGGATAAGAGATTAAGAAAGATGGTACCTTGTCAGTTTCTGTTTTTTTCTTATGTATGTTGACCTTTTGATTATGAAAAAAATATTTTCTCCAAAAAGTGGGTGGAGCTTCAAAAGTTATATGGTATAGCCGGGCGTATAATTACTGGGCAGTTATAAAAACACAAACGCAAACATTATCCTCTGTACTATTTCACCTGCATATTGAATCAGTTGTCTTTAACAGATTCTTAATGTACGTCGGCTTGTTTGATAAGACCATGCCAAATGGTTCACCTGCGTTAATAATTAGCTCGTAAAGTTCTTGTTGCGTTTTTGACTGCCCAGTAAATATACACCCGACTATATGCACTTTTCTGGTACGCTTACGCGAATTTTCCATTTATTTGAGTAATATATCAAGTTCTAGCATAGCAATCGAATCGGAAAAACAAAAATATCGGATTATTCGGAATGAAATTCTTTACAAATGTAGACATGTACGATATTCAAAAGTCAACAGGAATTTACAGTCTCTTTAAAGGACAATCATCTGCAATAGAGCAGCATCAGTGAAACGAAATATTTTTTTAATTCTTTCCACCTAATTGCTGTGTCTTGAAGATAATATAAATTTCTTTAGTACTAACCATATTTAATAAATGAAAATTATTTACCTTCTTCACATTTATTATGTCACATTTTATTAAACGCCACCGCCACTACAAGTTACACTCTATTATTTTAATTTTTAAAACACATTTACAAATATCATGACACAATTTGGACATTAATAAAATAGCAGCTGATCTAAGTGCGAACCATCTAATGACAAAAGTCTAAATGTTTGGGACGCCTCATCACATCTATTGTAGGGTCATGTGGTTTTAATATTATAAGGATTATTTATATAAGGCACGTTGCACATTGCGTTAAACAGATATGATTATATTCTTGGTAAATTATGCAGACTATGCGATGCGGAGAGATAATGCTATCAAATGGAATGTTAGCACCTGCAAGAAGTTTAAATTATATAATATATAATTATTGTAATAATTTAATATAATCTAATCAAATATTTAAATAATTAGTTCGTTTGGTCTATAAATGGTGCTCACGATATAGCTTATTTTAAATGCTAAACCTGCAAAATGTTAGTAAAGTGGAGAAAGTGGCAACTGCAACACCCTGCATAAATTCAAATTATTCAAAAACATTTCGAAGAAACACAGATGACTTTATCGCGCGTGTATTTCAATTTCATAGCTTCCTCCATGGATCATATAAACCAGAATTGTGAACGAAATACTATAATTATTTCCAAAAAAGTGTTAGGATGAAAGCAGCCATTAAAATGGTACAGTTCTCACGTTCTGGCGGGGCGGAAATTAAACGTTAATAAAAAAGCTATCAAGTGACCAAAAGGTTTTTTCTACCACCGTGCCAAAAACACGTGGAAAAAACCTGCAATTTTTATTTCGCGCACCAAGAGTTTGTTTGCGAAAAAATCATTTTATGCGAGTGCTATCTTGTAGCACATAAAAAAGTAAAAAAAAATCTACGTCAGTCTGAACGCGATAGGCCAGTTACATGGAGAGTTATCATCATGTCAAGTATTTTCGTTTTCCCCCTCTCCCTCCCCTCCTAATCATTTCACCGCCCCCAGCCCCCGGCCCAGCAAAGTATCTGCCAATACCCTTCTATTAAAAATAAAATGAGTCCTCAACTCCACTCCTTCAGGATAAAATTGAATTATTATTTTTTTATTTTTGCACCTTGGATTCGCGATAACCGCGAATCAATGGTCTGACTTCGATGAGATTGTGGACAGAATTTGCTTATTTTCGTGAGCCCTTCATTTTTGGTCTAAAGATTTTTTTCGTCAGATCAAAAGCTGCCAAGTTATCTTCGAAAAACCAGTTTCCCCATTTTCCCCTCCCTCCTTTGACTTTCTCAGTACAAATGTGTCGAAATGTTGGGGGGGGCCAACTTTACTTATTGGAAAAAGAAAAAATCACAATCGGACAGCAAAATAAGAGTTCTTCCAAAAAGAAAAGATTTGAAAACGGAAAGAGACTACTTTCCGAAACGTCAGCAAAATACATTATTTCTGTGTTTATTCCGATTTATATTATTTGCAAAACATAACCTCTGACTGTTCCTTTGACGTAAACGTCACGGGCGCAGAGGTTTTTTTTTTAATAATTCTATTATTTTGTAGATTCGGTGATTTGTTTTTGAAGAGGATAACAATACATGTGGTAGAAAACCCAAATAATAGGAAAGAATAGTCGTAGAATGCCACAAATGACTTTCAGACAATATACAGCAAATATGTTTCCCTTGGGTCCACCCACACTCCTCATAATCGCCTATTCATTTATTACAAGTATAATAAATGCACAGTACAACTGATCAGAAAAAATGTGTTTAGTAAAATCGCCACTTTTTTAAAAACTCCCTGAATCTAATACATACACAGGGCATTGCTTCCGCCGTAGTTCTACAATCCTACTAGCTAACACTCTGGGAGTGATTTGCTAACACATAAAAAATATGGAAGTTGACGTTCTTCTGCAGTTGCAGAAGAATATATCGATGATTGCTTATCAAATAAAATTGACATTTCTCAAAAAATCATGGCAAAACAAAACAACAGTTTAGTACGGTCTTGAGCAAAAAAAATAGGACAAGTCTTATAACGGTATTTTGCTAAAATCTAGTTGTGTACATCTAACTTTAATTTTTGGCCATTGTCACTTAGTTGTCATAATTTATTGCAAGTGTACAAAAAACTAATATGCCTCATATAAGCGATTTAGTTAAATCTGGAGTTATTGCTAAAGCAGAAGATGGATGGTCAATGAGACAAATTGCACTGCGTTATAATATTGACAAATATTCGGTGTGTAACATTTTAAGAAAGTGGAGAATAAACGATACGATTAGTAGAAATTCTGGATCTGGTCGACGAAGGATATCAACGCAACAACAAGATTTGCAACTGGTAAATGCTTTAGTAGAAAATTCATTTTACTCAGTTATTCAGACTGCTGAAGAAACGAATTTTCCTGGATCGAGTAGTACTAGTCGCCAGCGAGTAAGAGAATTTGAGCTACGCTGTCATGCAGCAGCACAGGAATACTTACTTAAAGCTGAACATAAAGAAGCTCGAGTAGGATTTGTGCTTGAATTTTTAGCGCATGATGTAAATTTTTGGAACAATGTAAACTTTCCAGTCAACACACAGCAGTCGTATTCGTGTTTACCGCCCTCCGAATACTCGATTCGATGAGAAATATATATCTAACAATTATAAAAGTGGTAGATTTTCCGTCAATATGTGGGCTTGGATATCGGCACGTGGTCCTGGTGTTTCGTGGTATATTGAGGAACGATTTAATTGTGAAACGTATATTAGGATTTTAGACGATTATGCTCCCTTCTGTGTCACAATTATTTCCTAATAATGAGTTCATATTTCAACAAGACAATTGTTCTCTTCATACTGCTCATACCGTAACTAACTGGTTTCAAGATAACAACATCAATGTTCTTAACTGGCCTAGTCTTAGTCCAGATCTTAACCCCGTGGAAGAAGTATGGGGACTACTCGTAAGAAGTATCCAAAAACGAAATGTGAGACCACGGAATGCCGAAGAATTACTGGAAATAGTAAATAATGCATGGGAAAATATCATTACTAATGATTATTGTATAAGGTTATTTAATTCTATGCCAAACAAACTTATAGAAGTTATAAATAGAAATGGTACAATAACGAAATATTAATAGTTAGTTTCTTGTTAAGTAGGATATCCTTTGTCCTTTGATCCAGGATTTCTACTAATCGTACCGTTTATTTGCCACTAAAATGTTACACACCAAATTTTTGTTAATGTTATAACGTAGTGCAATTTGTCTCATTAACAGTCCATCATTTACTATAGCAATAACTAAAACATTAAAATAAAAAATAAAATAAAAGTGATATCTGTTTTATTTCGGCTACTCATTACATATTCAAATAGAGACAGATTTACATTAGAAAAAAAAAAGTTGTCCTATTTTTTTCTGCTCACGACAGTACTAGAGAAAATAGTACAACTGAGGTGTTAAATATTTTCGACCATCTAAATGAAATACCAGTTAATCTGGAAAATTTCAATGAACCATCCAACTGCATCTATAGAAATAAGTCACCATGCACACCGAAGCCTACAAATTTTGGTTTACTATCCATAATTATTGTACTCAAGGGATAATTAACATTAATTACTATAATAAATAAATTCGCAAATTGTTAGGTACTACTTAAGTCTCTTATTAAATTCTGTTTGTATTCATGAAATTAAAGATTTTTATTATATTTTTCTTTTTTTTTTTATTGTTTAATGCTAGCCGAAAAACAGTTGTGTGTCACACATGCTGAAAATGTATTGGCAGCCCTTAACTATCAGCTAATATCCGCGGGCTATTAAGGCTCATTTTCTGCCCTTGTGACACAATATACTAGAAGTGCCCTTGTCAATAAATTAATTATCCAGTAACAAAACTCTCTAAATTTTTGTAACGCGCTATTGGCAGTACACCTACTTTTGAATTTGTTATATAAATACGGTATACTTACTTAACTTAGTAGAACATCAATCATTACGTGAACTGATTTCATTAACGCATAGTTTATAATAAATAAATGGAAATCGTGAAAATTTCCCGATTTCGTACGGGGAAATTTAACCTTCTGTTGTTAGAAATATAGAAACTCAAATCATTTCTTGCGTAAGATTTAATGCAATATTAATAATTACATAGCCGGCTTCTCCATCCTTTTATTTATAGTTCACAACAAATTATATCAATTGAAATAAATCTGCAAATTGAATTAAGTGTTCCTGTTCCCGAGGAGTCGTTAACAAAACAATATATCATAATGTACTACTGTAAATTAAGTTTCTTTTTATATTTAACATATGATTCTAATCCATATTGATTTATTTTCTTCTAAAATTATACATTCTTGATATTTTCAAACCAGCTTGTCAACATGATTTCTTGAACAGTTTTCATATGAAAAAATATTTTGTTAGATCGGTATTTTTTTGGACCTTCATGAGAAGGTCCCCCTCGTGGGCTTCAAGATGCATAAATACACAAAGATGATAGCCGATTTTGAAAAATTAGCTATTCTCTGGCCGAAAACGCCCTTTTCCGTAATTTTTGCAAGATACGAATACTTTACAAACTTTCCTATAAAGAGTGGGCAAATTAATATGCTAGACTAAGAATTACTGTCTGACTCGTTTGTAAAAACTTACAGACTCGTCACAAAAGTATCACTTTTACTCCTAATAAAACAATATTCTATTTTCTTCAAACGTCAGAAAATCATGTCATTTGTTACTCATTTTATGACATTAAAGTTTGATATTTCAGACGGCTGTGCTTTGACATTAGCAACGGAAGCAAAAGTACTTTTTCTTCCGCTCGAGCGGACTTTTACTTCCGTTGCTAATGGCAACGTACAGCTAAGTTTTTTATCTCTATTTTTTTATACAGCTAATCGCTGTTTGAAGAAAAAATAACATGTCTTATTCGGAGTAAAAGCCACTTTTACTCCCAATAAAACAATATACCACATATTTTTTCAAAAACGTTTAGTGCCGCTCGTAAGAGACAGCAAAATATTTTTGCTGCCGCTCAGATGAAGTGTCAGGATAATGACAGTTTAAATTTACGGAATTTGTCACGGAAGTCATGTTTTTGACATTTGAAGAAAAAGTTCTTTTGATTAATATTATTTAATAAAAAATGTATAAAAGTATACTTACAGTTTGAAAAGCTGTTGCTTAATATATATCAATAAAGTTATTAATTTTCAAGTCCTTGCAAACCATTTTTAAAATAATGCCGATTTTGTACACTGTATCGTGCAATATATTAGAATCCAATGTAAACGTTAAAATTGCGTTGTATGATTGTTTGATTGATTGTCTCATCGATTGCTTGATTGATCGTTTCATTGATTGCTTCACTGATTGATTGTTTGATCTATTGATAGTTTGATTGATGCTTGATTGATCATTTGATATGTTCCAATGATTCAAAGAAAAGAAAAATTGGTAGAAACGGCAATCAAAGACTTTTACTTTATAAATATAAAGTTTAAAAAGCTGTTGTTAAATATGTGTCAATAAAACCAATAAGGCTTGTGTTGGAGAGAATTCAAATAACCCTAAGATACGGAACGTCGAATTTACTCCAAATGCAGTAGGTAATTTTCATTTTCGTATTATATAGCCATGCTAATTAGTACGTCAAAATACATTTTCTCCGAGGCATTTTTAGATTAACTATGTATATTTATTGTAGTTTATGTTTGAGTTTATTATTATTATGTATATTAATTACAGATTTCAGTTCAGGTCCGAGTGTCCAGAATGTTGTCAAAATTCTTCGTGAATATCAGGAAACATACAATTATTTCAGGCATCGAATCGATAACGAGAAATTTTAGACAACTTCGATGATAAAACTAAAAGCGATTCATTCTTTTTTCGAAAGAAGTTAACCACGAACTCTAGATAAAATGTTAGCGGTGGATGAAAATGAATATCTACCTCAATTTAAACGAAGTGCTTTTAACAAATTGCTCAAAGAAATTGGCTTTCGATGAGTAAAAATGAATTTTATTTCTTCATGTTTTAATGTAATTGTATTTTGGCATTATAGTTTCTCAAAAAGGTCACCCAATAATGTTCTTAGAGAAAAGAACGAAATGATCACCTGGAGTATGAAAGGACAAAACAATCTTGAATCCGAGACGGCCCAAGTAGCACAAATTGCTTTTTAAAAATACTATGAATATCTACCTTTTACAGCTTTCATAAATTACCTTATAAGACTGCTAAGAAGTTGTTATATAATTGCTGTAAGTAAGTTTTTGTAGAGTAAAAATTGCTCTAAATGTGAGTTACTGTTTGCTAAAGCATCGATATTACAGTGTCTCTAGTAGCTTGAATGTAATAACTTTCTCATAGCAAATTATTAGGAAGCTAAATGAATATTGCCTGCGAATTAGTGTATGCTAAACTAAATTTGTCATGCGAAGAACATTTTTCTGTTGAAATATGCTAATCTACATCGAAATTTTTACTTTTAGAAAATACAATATGGTTACCTATAAGTATCCAAAGAAGGTCACTACAGAAGCAGTTATAAATTCTTAAAACAGCACTTTGGCTATGTAGAAGTAGTAGAAGATAATATCCTCAGAGGTTTCTTTGATAAAAATCCACATTTTATGCATAATTGAATTCATGAAAACATTATTTTTATTTTGAGGGATATGATATGATCACTTTTGTTTAAATTTTATACATATATTTTTTATTGGTTTTGGTAGATTTTTGTAGTTGATAAAATGACTGCATAAAAATGTTTGCTACATAACAAGAAAAATTCGAAAGCAAATCAGATGACATTGGAGGTTATGAAATGGAGTATGTTTAGCTGTATAAGAGTTTTATAAAGACGGAAGATTGAAGCTACATAGCTCCAAAACAGAATTTTAGTTCAACAAATGCTTTATAAAATACTCCTTCTACTATACGTAAAAATTTATTTACATTTACATTTATAAACAATCTATATTAGGGCTGACGCAAATGACATTTGGCTTAAATAACCACATTACTGTAAAATTTTGCTTTAAAAACCTTTAAAACTCAATGTTTTAAAGCCATCCTAGAGAAATTGCTAAGCTATAAAACAGATGTATAAATGTTATATAGATGTTTATACACCTATTATAAATATACATGGTATGTATCTATATAATGGACCTCACTAAAGCTCTTGTAAATTTTAAAAAAATGTACAAGATGCTTTAATAAAGAAGCTTTATATTTTTGCTCTGCAAGCATTTTACCAGCAATCTTATTCCGCCGAGTTACTTTATAAGTAGTTTAGTGTGGAATAAAGCTTCAATATAACCAATTTTCTGTACAAGTTGCCATAATGTATTATTTATAAAGCTTTAAGCGTAATAAGAGGGCGATACGTGTTACTTGGGACGCTCTCATCCAGGATTAACAACAGGGAGACTGCCATGAAGAAATGAATGGTAAAGTTTTCAAAAATTGGTTGACTCAAATTCTGGGACGCTTGGCTGAATATTCTGTGGTTGTGATGAACAACGCTTTCCATCACAATAGAATAACGGAGGATATTCCGAATTTTGGCACGAAAAAATCAGACATACAAGCCTGGTTGACAAGGTCGATTATTTAGGAAGCAAATATGGTGAAAGTCGAACTCCTGCGTCTTGTCAAACAGTCTCTCATTATCCCAGAATATGTAGTAGATGAAATAGGAAAAGAACAAGGTCACACAGTGCGATTGCCTCCATATCATTGTGAATTTAATCTTACTGAATTAATATGGGGCCAAATAAAAAAAGAAGAATTCGCCAGGAACAATACCCCGTTTAAAATGAAAGGATCTTAACCCATTATTCCAACAAACTATTGGAAATGTTTGTGCCAAAAATTGGAAAAAAGGCATTCGACATGCGCAAAATGAAGAGAAAAAATGTGGCAGGTTGACATTACCATGGACATCGTAATAGAGCCACTGATAATTCATGTGGGAAATGACTCTTCTTCTTCGTCTGAATCAGAGTTAGACTAAAAGCTGTGTGATATGGTGTAATAAGTATAAGTATAACCATATATATTTGTTTTCTGTTATAAATAACAAACGGTTTTAGATTTTTTTATATTTATTTAAGCCTATACATTTTATCACCTTAATTACTCAAAAAATCTTATATCAAATTACATCACTTTTGAATTTTCCCGCTTTATTGCGTGTCGCATTTCGAGTGGTATTAGTTATACCACTCTATTCAGCAATTAGACTATATGAATAAGCAACTGTGAATAGTCAGACTATATTCAATATTTTTGGACATGAACATGAAATCAGTGTCATATAAGTAAATTTTAAAGTATATAGATCTCTGTTATTGGAAAGATTTACTAAAATTTAAACAGTATAACAATCGATAATTATATTATCTTTATAAAATTGAATTGGAAGTTATGGTTTATTGTCTGTTGTGTAATATGGCAAATTTAACAATTGACAATAAATTACTTTTTTGAAGAAATGATTTCATGAAACACTCATCACTTTCTCTTGTTGGAACTGGTTTCATATTACCGTTTATAGACAGACAGGTTAACAAAATAATATAATCTAACCGTATGTCAATGAGCGTTACCGTTGAAATAATAAGATTAAACTTTTAACTTGACCTTTCCCAACAGGTGGTTTTAACATTAAAATTTAACACTAGAGATAAACCTTTAATATAACATGGCATATCTTCTGAATTCAAATTTGATAAATGTTTAACAAATTACGAATATTTTTTTCTTATCGTATTGTGTTGGATTACCTTGAAGAAAGTGAAATTTTATAATTTTATACGTACGCGTACTTCCTGTCCTCAGGTTCATTTATATTGTGACAAGAATAAATATACAATACATGTTTAATGATGTAGTTTTCGTTAATTTTGTAATTATCATAATCACATGTTATAAAAAAAGAAAGCGTGGCCAATCCAATTTTTAATATATACATACGAACAGCAAATATTTTGCAAATCACCAACATTAAGGCTAATTCTATTTCTTAGCATTCATTAACATTTTCTTAATTAAGTATTTCATTATGTCTTTCTTAAGAATCAGTTGATAGACCAGACAACGAAAGTATAAAGTATAAAATAAAATGGAAACTTTACTTTAAAATAAGTAACAGAATAAAAATGTTCATAAAAAGTCGTTTATATTTAGACTGCCTAAAGTAATGAAAACAAACCGTGATATTTTTGTGATTAATTTAAGACTAATTTTAAAACAAAACCAAAAAGTAGATCTTCACGAGCGACAGTGACAGACTGTTACAGCCGATTTATTTTAAATGCTTGCAATTTTCACATAAAGTATAATAAATCAGAAAAGCATCAATAAATTCCTGATGTTATGAAAAATTAAGCAATGAGTATTATCATAAAACAACGATTTAAATTATATTAAGTAATAAAATTTTTATTAGAAAATTATTCAAATAATGGATTTATTTATACGCAGTTCGAATAGAGGATAGAAACTAAAATTGCGTAAAATTTAACTATTAATTCACAATAGTCTCCTTATAAAATTATTGTATATAATTTTTCTTAGAATGTAAGTATCCGGGTCAGTATTGCAGAAAACATTTTTTGGGATAACCAGCAACCAACGCGGACTTTAAATAAAATCAGGCAGGCTAAAGATTGCAATATTTAAATAAATAAAATATTGAAGCGGGCCGCCCCTGGGTCCATCCTATTTTAAAAATAAGTCTTAAATTTGTTTTAAATTCAGGGAAATATCGCTTTTATAACTACAATTAACCAGAAATTATTTAAACATTACATTCTTAATTTCATTTCCAAATTTATGCAAATATTAATTTTACAACAGAAATTATTTTTTCAATACCAAATGATAACCGACTTCAGGGCGCCGTTACGTTTTAACTTATTGGGGTAGAAAGTTGTACATATGTCAAGTGCCACTTTAAAATAGCTTGTAACACGGTTATTAATTCTTATCTAAAACTTGGCAGTTTTAAAAACAAGACTAATGCATTAGTAAAACCAGCAAAGCGTCGAGAGTTGTGTATGAAGTGAATAGGGCGACTTTAAGCAAACGTGTAAGACGAAGAATGCCTAGTTTGCTATGATTGTTTAATAACGATCCCTCAAAATAATAAAGAGTTCCCTGGCTCTAGTACAAACACCGCGGTCGTGGGTTTGCACACAACTACTTTTCTACCTTACAAACTACAAACTGTTCAGGCCAACGGTCAGTACTGGGGTCCCCGCACCCCGTATACTTGCTTTTATTTTTAGGGGTATACTTTTCGTCGAGTACTGAACCGGGACGTCTTGTCTGTTTGATTTACATCGACTCCCCCTGTTCACGTTGTTGAACAATCATATACAATTTGGGGATTTGCAGTTGTCTATTCAATTAAGGGAGCTTTCCACCAACATTCTATGATCTCTTACATGAGTGTTAAAGTCTCATTATCACTTCCATTCTCTAAGGCACGAACAGAGTATTGTTCTTGTCCTCTGTTTTGCAGTAAACTTATTTTATCAGAGCGATTGCTAACACCAAAGTTCCAATTACATTTTAATCGGCTATTTGCCGCATCTTTAATTACACCTACAAATAACACGGCCTACGAATGTATTACCTTAGTACTTGTTATTGCATAATCAGCTTTGAAACATGTATAGTATGTCATTACTATAGCGACGTAACCCTTCCTATATAATATTTAGGCAATTGTCTCAAATATTTGGATTGTTTTGATTTCATGTACGGCTATTTGCCGCATCAATTTATATAAAATAAAATGGGTTTTTTTTACTACTTTTTCCCATCAATTATTGTCTTTGCTTTCACCTTTACCTTTTTCATCACACAAGTAATAAACTAAATAAATGATTTCATTCCAATCAAATAAATTAGAAAACAAACTTCAACTATAAATATACAGTGCAATCTTGAGTAATAAAACACCACATAAATAACATATAGCATTAACTAGGTTTCTCAATTAATAGACAGTGTATCCAAACTTACAGTGTATTTAAAATAACAGAGTGATTAAACTTCTCAGGTATAGTATCAGGCAGAAACAAGTAATACCAACCTTTATATCAAAGAACCTGGGATAATTATAAAGAGTTACTACACACACACACAACGTAATTAAGGTCCTAACCACATAAAATTAGACGATCACGTAAATGGCCAATTTGTTTATTTATCTTGACATAAAATTGAGATAAATAATTACTGGGTAGGAATTAATAAGTTCTTGATTGCTTCACGATCAAGGATTATTATTCATAATTAATAGACTGGAGTTTGGGTCATTTCAATATATGTCCGAATTTTTTACCAGTATTTTCCCTTTATAATTTAACGACACATATATTATATACGCTGATCAATCAGATAATGAAAAGGAGCTAATTTCTAAATTGAGAAACCACAAATCGATAGTATTAATATAATATAGTATAATATTGGGGAAGAATGCTCTATCGATTTTTTAATTATCTAAAGCGTTAAGTTTCCTGTCAGAGGGGTTGATCATTTTGGTAAACAAAGTCAGTTGGTTTGGTGCTGAGTTCTCCAAAATTTGTGAATCGAAGAACTCTTTCATGAGACGTTTATGTATCTCCACGTTAGAAATTTACTGATCATAAATTTTTAAAGGTGCTGCTAAAAAATCAATTTTTTTTTATTTTTCATCTCGATATAGACTGAATTGAATAAAATTAACACCTAGCTGCTCCCTTAGTATCTGTCTGAGGTATTATGAGGTATGTTGTTCCTCCTGGGAGTAGGGATTATAAAATTAATAAAACTAAGAACTGGTAAAACTAAAATTAAAAGTAAATGCCGAAATAAAATTAGGTTCATCTGAAAACTAAATTTCATTGGATAAGGAATAATGAAGATCTAACGATGAGGAAATTGAGCAACGGGAACAGGATATATTATTGCGGCAGGTTTAATCTACTCCTTCATGGAAAAGTTTGTCCGAGTTATTTCGATCTATTTATTAACACATCTTGCAGAGGCAGATTGCTATATTTGCGCGAAAAATTTTGGTAGACAAACCAGATGATCTTCATCATGGCTATAATTATTAAATTAGATGTTTCGGACACTATAGTATATTGTGTCACAAAGCATTAATAGCCCGCGGATATTAGCTGATGGCTAAGGGCTGCTAATGCATTTTCTGCATGTGTTTTCCGTAGTTTGCCTATGGACAATATCTTTTGCGGCTATGGTTATATCCTTCTTTTTTGATCCGTCTGTAAAGATGTTGATCACACCTTCGCCAGCAGCCTCGCTCTCTCTATTCGTCTGTATTATGTAGGGTCTGTCAAAGACAAACCGGGGAGTAATGCCAACTGTGCACTCTTGTAGAAGATGCATTTTCCAGACAGCCTCATTCCACAGGCGACTTCTGGCTTCCCCACAGCCTACATTTGGTTGTATGCCAACGGATTTGAGGCGTACCATTGTTGTCAGAGTCATTTCTCCTAGATATATATCTAGTGGTGGCAGACACAGCATTACCTCCATAGCCCAATTCAATAGTGTAGGTACCTGCATTTACAATCAAGTAAGTAGTACATTTTCTGTTAAGTTTCTTAAATTACATTTATTCTTTATTTTTTCAAGTTATTGAATAATTCATAGTATTTTTTGTACCGTTGTCTTGACTTTGTAGGTAAGAAATCAATGTGATTCATATTCACATATGCTAGGCGAAAAAATGCTTATTTTAAGCACCTTTATACTTAGAGAAATACAGTACATCGAAAGAGGTTCGGATATTACGGGTATGCTGACTCAACCAGATCATAAAAGTCATTGCTAAAAGATCAAAGGTAATTCTTTGGCTGTCTCCTTCTTTATTTTTTGCTCTTTGGTATTAGTAAAGCAAGTAAGGTTAATCAATTTTCCCACGATCCATTAAGAAAGCGTCCATATTCACTTAACATCGTAGGTGAGAATATAAACAAAACATACGTGTGCGTTATTTTTCTAACACACATATATGTTGCGAAGCAGCAAAAAATATTAGAATAGAATAGAATATATTTATTAACCTTTTTTGCCATACAAAATATGAATAAGGTAAGTCAGTGTTAATTATCTAAAATACATAAATATAAAATCCTAAAAATTGGACATAGTAAAAACAAACCAATTCGATTTACAGATAATAAAAACATTTGATAAAAACACCTGTAAGCATAAACTGTACACATATACACAGGATTCATGCAAAAATGAAGGTACCTGGGAGACAATACGTTTATACAATCCATGCCATGTTAAAACACTCAGTAATAAACTCTTCCAAAGTATAAAAACAACCTTCGATTAAAAATGATTTTAAATTTCTTTTAAACTCAGCAAAACAGCGTGACAATTTAATTGCATTAGGTAAAATGTTAAAGAGACTACAACCTTCGTAGACTGGCGACTTTTCATATTTCTCGTGCAAGCATTTACCAAGACAGAACTTTTTTTTATTTCTTGTTGGGTAATCATCTATATCTTTTTAAATTTGGTTTGATTTAGATATACAAAACATAATATTTTCAGTATATATATTGATATAAAAATTAATATGCATCTACACTTAAAAGATTCACGGCATGATTCCCGGTAATCTAAATTAAACATTAGTCTTAATATACGCTTTTGTATTATAAAAACGCGAGTTGATTCTGTAGATTGACCCCAGACCGTAATATTTTAGCTTATTGCTGAGTACACTTGGGCATAATATAATGACAATAAGGCAGTTTCATTTAAGTCATTCTTTAAAGAAGACAGCGCAAAGAAAGACTTGTTCAACTTAGAGCATACCTGGTTAACATGTTCAGAAAAATTAAGATTTTCATCTACCTGAATACCTAAAAACTTTGTTGCATTTGTAATTTTAATTTGAGTATTATCTAGAGAGAAGTTTATGTCTGGTACATCGCGGTTCCCATAAGAAAATTCTACACATTCAGTCTTATTTAAATTTATAATTGATTTATTTCTTTGCACCAGATCTTAAATTCCTCTAATATGACATTGACTCTGTCGATAGCACCTAAGACGTTAACCGCTGATACTACAATTGCGGTATCATCAGCGTACATAAATAACCCCCCGTGTTGTAATATGTAGTCTGGTAAATCGTTTACAAACAAGAGAAATAGTAAGGGGTCCAATATACTTTCTTGTGGCGTACCAAGGTCTGTATTATATAATTGGGAGTCCACCTCACCTGTCCTCCTCTAACAACCAGAGACCTGTCCGTCAAATTAGATTTTACCCAATCATTAATCGATCCTACGATGCCTATTGCTGCTAATTTATTTGACAAAAACTCGGGTTTATAGTGTCAAAAGCCCGGGAGAGAGTACCCGCGACGTCGCAAAAAGGTACGAAGTTGTTGAAAGATAATATTGATAATGAAATTAAAAATTTGCACATGATTTGATATTCCGAATTGATGGATTGTGTTTCTGGTAAATAATATCCTGATTTTATGGTCTATCATAATTGGAAGAATATAGACAAATTAGGAGTGGTGCAATCATCCTGCTAAAGTTACAGTGCCTGGGAGCTTAATTCGATGGGACTGCAACAAAAAGAACAACAAAATAATCTTTAATTCATGGGAAATCTTAGAGGATATTTTGAGAAGGTACCTCTGACTTCAGACCTGAAGTTTCACCACTCAATAGTACCAGTAAGAAACAAATCCTAACACGTTCATACTTTATGCTTGAAAGATATATCAACTTTTCTCAATAAATAACTATCATTTATTATTATTTTTTTTCGTTTTGTATTTTTGCACTTATTGCAATTTACTTATAATTTTCATTTATTTGCTCGTTGGTGATGTTAAAAATATTACTAGGTCAATTTAATTCTCTAAAATAAAGGCTGTAATACAATATAAGACGTGGTGATACAGTCTGAAATCTAAAATATACACCGATTATTCCAGACCTTATCATCAACATGTATACCTTATTTGAAATGCGTTACTTAACAATTACATATAGAAATATTTTTCAAATTGTACGGTGATCTTTTTTTGTGTGACCGCTAAAATTGTAAGGACAAAATTATTATTGCATATGGATACGTTTAAATTAGTGAAAACCACATGTTGACATACTATATAATTTTTAGATAGGCAACCATTGAATGTGACATGCCCAAGGAAAGAGAAAAGATTCCTCAACTCAATATATGCCATAAAATATATAAGGTGGCCATTTAAAACAAAGTATTGGACTTGTTTTTTGGAAAAAAAGTAAAAATTTTAATGCACTTTGAGGAAACAGGCTTTATTTATTATGTTAAAGATTAATCACCCATTTGTGTAATAAAGTTTGGCAAAAATTTTACGCTACTGATTATCCAAAAAATTCAAAAGTAAAAAACCGAATTGTATATATGAACGACACAAACACCATGAATAAAGAAAACCGAGTATGAGGTGGAAAAAGGCTAATTTGTTAGTAAATTGACTACCATGCATAAAATATATAGGTACTTAATAAATCCTATAAAATGCACGCCACACAACACGATACAATACATTCGTCAATTGTTTAGATTATAGTCAAGTATAAGAAACTATGTTTGAGAATAATTAGACATGTGATAATAATTTTTTTCAAGAATAAATAGTAATGTTATAAAAATTTGCCTATTTGACACAAATCAAATATTAAAGCTTTAATTAACGACAATATATTTTTTCAACAATACTTTTTAATTAGTTTAAATTAGGCCCCTCTTTTAAAAACATATAAACTTTAATCTTAACCTAAATATTAAATCTATTACCTAAATAAAATAATGCTTTTAGGTCAACATTATCTTAGTTTTGATAAAAAATATCGACTATCATTTAAGCAAGACTTTTATGCTTGCATCATATTAAAAACTACAAGTATAGGGCTGCTCTTGGATGCAACTTAGGAGTTCTTCGTGTAATATCCGTCAATACATTGATGATAAAACTAGACGTTATTCTCTTAGAACGAACCTAGTTTGTCACATATATTTGACATCACACATCCGTGTACAAAAGTGTATGTGAAGAATATTTAGAAATTTGATACATATTTATGAAACAAATATCTTATAATATAATATCCATGGAAATACAAGAAGAAATAAATACAAGAAAAGGCATCCGCATTTCTCTTATATATGTATGTATTGGAATTATTATTTATCGAATAATTCTTCTGAAGCGTAAATAAGTAAATAAACTACATTATTTGTCAGTTTACCGAGGTTTTTAAATGTAATTTTTTAACATTCTATATGATACTCTTCTCAATTTTTGAAAATAAGTTAGCCAAAAGCTTCTCGGTATACACCGTGAAGTATTTTAGTTATTGTAGATTCTAATCAAAGGTTGCAAGGTTTCTCAAAAATAATGCTTACATTTATTAGTCGATTGTTTTCAATTTAATCCTGCAGCCAATACTATCTTACTGTTCAAATTTCAGTATAGCTGAACTTTTGCTTCTTCAGTTATCGCGCTTATAAGAAACTTGACGGAGACGGACAGACAGATCGACAGACAGACGCACTGATGGCCAATTTGAAAAATGGTCAAAATTTTATGAGCCCCTACGAGCGAAATTTACTGTTTTAAAAAAGTGCGAAGAGTCTTGATACAAGTTGAGAACACTTGTACTCTTTGAGTCTGTCCGTGGTTCAAATTTTGCACATTTATAATAATTGAGGAAGAAATTCTCGGCAAAAGTCAGTACTTACACTTCATGGTTGAGAAAATTATACTATTATATCTCGTTGGAATTTTAGTTATAAAAGAAGACATAAGTACACTTTGTTTTATTTGTTTCTGCATTTCTATTACTACCTGTCGTATAAAAAATATATTAGAATTGTTTCTTGTAAGTTTCTTACAGCCACTTTCTGTATTTTTTTGGACAGCCAAAATTGTAACTGATTGGGATCGGAATTTTGTATTTTCTTGTTCGGCAATCTCTTAGCTACAGGTTTATTATGAATTGGACTGCCGCTAATGCCAATAACTAAGAAACGAATTTTTACTCCTGAGATGTGGAACATTATTAATTAATAAAGCAATGCCAGCAATTGGTTAAATGTCAGAAGAAGCCCAAGGATGCAAAAAACTTCAGATAATATAACGTATGAAAGTTTCAGATGTCCTAATTACAAGTAAACAAGGGAAAGCACCAAAAGGCAGCAGTACTCTACCAAAAGAAGTTTTAGAAATGATGAAGACCTCTATTGTAACCACTCAATGGCCGGCACGGTCACCGGACCTCTCAGATTGTGATTTATTTTTATGGGGTTACTTAAATTCAAAAGTGTTTTCTGATCGACCGCAAACTTTGGCACAACTAAAATATAATATTCGGGCGGAGATTACCTCAATACCAATTGAAATGTTGAGGCGTGTGATGAAAAACTTTCGTGCTAGGATTAAAGAGCGTGGAGGAGGTCATTTAACTGGTGTAATATTTAAAAAATAAAATTACCGTATTTCCTCACCTCCTTATGTTTAATCTTTGAATAAAAAAAAATGGCCATTAACAAAAACAACTCAGTTTAAAATGGGTACATCATTCTGCCAGACCCGTTATATATTACGTAGTTATATCGAGATGAACTAGGTAAGATTATTTTTATTACTGCAGAGAAACGCAGATGATATAAAAAAGTGGAAATGTGTTTAAGTCAGATAGTATTACATAATATTTTGCAGAATACTGTGCTCAGATGTTCGGTATATAATATGAGAAGATGTTAACGTTAATCTTATAATTTTCTGTAACAAAATAATTTCTAATACTTAGATAATTAATGACTAAGCGAAAGTTATTTTATTTAACTATACAATGCAAAAGTAGACATGTACAGTTTGATTTATGGTAAATGTCCCTCCTGTGATTTTGTTAATTGTGGATCGATTCGAGAAGTTAAAATACCAAATAATGAAATAATTTTTTTGCAAGATTTCATACCTTGAAAAATTGAAAAACAGCTGCCCAAGGAATCACTACTTCCACATTGAGATTTTGTATTAAAATTTTATACATTTTAATTTTTTTACTCCCTTTCATAATAATGTGGGGGGTAGTATTGTGGGTGATAGTGGGGGGGGGGGGGATGTCAAAAAAAAAATTTGAGACCTTGACTTTTCGTACATGCCCTAAATTGCAATTTTATGGACTCTTACCTGCTTGCTTTGCCTATTTATCATTATTTACCCCATTTACCCCAGAACCCTTCAACGAAATTAGATCAAAATATAATCTAGTTCCAGATCTCTTTATAATACATAAGTGTACCAAATTTCAAGTCAATATCATAAACGGTTCCAGAGCAAACGTGTGCACAAAAAAGTTACAGACAGACCGACGGGCAGACAATTTTTTTCTCTCAAATTTAAAATATCGACGTTTCATGACATTTTAAGCCCATTTCAACAAGGAAAATTTTTTTTTTTGCGATACTATACTTCCATTGGAAGTGAAAGTAAAAGTAATGACAAATGTGCAGGTAGTCTATTTAACGAGGTCCCGAACATTAAAAGTTTGTAGGATCTTTTACAATGTATTTCCCTCCCCCTGTTTTCGAGGGTGAGAAAAACGATGGTGATTGTTTCGAGTTGTGAAACCCTTGCGTACTACCCCTGTTAATAAAAAACCACCCCAATTTCCGACTTTTCTGTCTTGGGCTTGTGAGGGGTCGTCGGATCGGGCGTTTTTGGGGAATAATAATAAATTCAGTTAATTTACATTAGAGTACCCCGGAGCGATCCCCGGGGGTTGAACCTATCCCCGCCCATAATAGTAATATCCCCAAAAAATAAGAAAAAACGAACTCGACAAATTTTTTTTATGGGTGCTCGAGGGTAGAGATCACGATAGTGATGTTATTTTGCACCATACTCTCCCGCAACTACCCCCAACGTATAGAAATCACCTCCTCTTTCATGCTGTCGATCCTACGCATGCGGGGATTCGTCAAATCGTGGTTTTTATGGGAATATCAGGGAAATTAACCATTACTAAACTACAGTTGACCTAAACAACCTTCGGATGTTGAAACTACCCTGCTCGCAACGGGAGGGTAGGGTGAAATATGACCACCATCGTGATCCCTGCCCTTGAAAGCCCATAAAATACTTCGTCAAGTCCGTATTTTCTTATTTTTTGGGGACATTGCTATTACGGGCGGGGTATCTTCCCCCCGGGGGTCGCTCCGGTATACCCTAATGTAAATTATTCGCATGTAAAATGTAAGGGAGGCGTGATGATATCAGAAATCTTACCATTCAGTTCATTGCTATAATTAGCGCAGAAGAAATCAGAAAATATATTAACAGTTTTAGAGTCATATTGGGTAAATTCATCGTTATTGTTTTATATGCATGGTGTATGTATTCATTTTGTGTAGAAATATATGTAAACAAAACTAATAAATAGACTGCTACATAGTTTTAATATTTTGAATTTCAAAGTTTATAACTTGTAAAATAATTTTTTTTAAAAATTTAAAAAAATGAAAATATATCCATAGAGACAGAATATTGTTCTGTTCATCTTCGCACATAATAACTTTCCTTAATTTTTATAAACAGTCGAGTGAGAGCCGATATCTGGGATCTTAATTCCGCTTCAGATTTAGAGCTCCATAATATAATGTAAAAATATTTTTTCGAAAACTGTTGCATCGCCTAGATTTTCTTTTAAGCACCTCCACAGCATCCTGCAAGGCCTTACGAAGCTTAAAAATGTATTTCTCCCTGCGATATTGCAATCTGTGAATCCCAAGCTCATGACAAAGACAATATTCTGCAAATCTTTTCTATCGGTGCTGAGTGCCGATACTTTTAGATACTATTACTATCAGATTGTACAACTATTGCAATACCCCGGGGGATTACAGCTCCCATTTTACACCCCCAATTCATTCATGGGGGTTTTTAGGATCGCCGACTGCGAATCCAAAGTAAAAATTGAAAAATTCAAAATGGCGAACTTTAAGAATTAATTCCTGATTTACGCCATTTCTATAGATTTTAATGATCATTAAGGGTCGTGTAAATCGCATGAATAACATAATCTAGTGTCTAAACTCCCAACAATGAATATGTACGGCAGGACACATTTGTATTCTATTATAGTTAGGGAAAGGAAAAACGATGTAAAGTTGAAAATCTATCTGTTGTATTAAAAAAAATCGGCAGCTACTGGAAGCGGCTGGAACCTCCCCACTCGGTGGATCTTTGAAGCCGAAAAGAGCATTAAATTGTATGACAAAACGGCACTAAATGCAATCCGATCTCATCCAAAATCTTTTCAGATCATCTGGGGCACTAAAAAAAACCCCAACTTAATGAATTTACAATCATCTATGCGAGTTATTACCTACATTATCGCTCGTTGAATAATATACTATTAGGATATTAACAACTTTAACATCACTTGAACGACTAAGAAAGTCTAGTTATCCTAAATACTACAGATTTGTAAAGCAACAAACTGAAAATTGGTAAAGTGATAATATATAATAAATTCACTAACGAAGGTACAGAAAGCATATGATATTGATATTGTTACATCTACCTTTAAAGTTTGTGACAATCCACTAAAAGTTACAAATATGCCGAAATCTTATTAACATGACATGACACCAACGTTATCGGATGACAAACGATGATAATGGCAGCCGTCAAAATTTGCTCATTGCAATCCGATCGCTCGCGGCTGTCTTTGTTAAATGAAACATTAGCATTTCAGTAATTTTACTAGATTCTAGAGGAATATTTGTAGTTTAATTCTTCTATTTGTCTGTATATATTTTTAAAAACGGCACTAAACGTAATCCGCTCTACTTCTAGAGCAGTGAAGAAACCCTCACACGTTAGTTGACACGTGATGTGACGAGTTTCACGACGTAACGGTTACGCGCATCGATCATGTCATGCGAAATGCGATCTATGCCATATTTGCTTTGTTTTTAATTTTAACCTCTCCACAATAAAATTGTGAGAGGTTACTAAAATTGGTTCAAAAACGAAAATTGAGATAACATCAAATCTTTACGTTTTGAGGTCCTAGAAAAAAGTGGTTTTTGGAAAATGTCTGTGTGTGTGTATGT
The DNA here is from genome assembly GCA_963675555.1 of Leptura quadrifasciata. Classification (NCBI taxonomy): domain Eukaryota; kingdom Metazoa; phylum Arthropoda; class Insecta; order Coleoptera; family Cerambycidae; genus Leptura; species Leptura quadrifasciata. The sequence goes on from OY776675.1 coordinate 7,427,730, forward strand.
GTGTATGTGTGTAAATCGAAAGGGAGGAGTGTGATATATCGTTGATATCAGAATTTTAACTGCTTTTCAATGGTTCCATTGCAAATTGAAAGTAATTATAAAATAAACAACTTGTTGCGTCAAAATGGCACTAAACGTAATCCGATCTCAACCAAAACCCTTTCAGATCTTCTGGGGCACTAAAGAAACGCACACGCAAAATTTCATTCAAATCCGTTCAGTAGTTTCGGGGCTATCGTGCTAACACACATACACAGACATTTTTCAAAAACCACTTTTTTGGGTTCCTAGGACCTCAAAACGTAAAGATTTGATGTTATCTCAATTTTCGTTTTTGAACCAATTTTAGTAACCTCCCACAATTTTATTGTGGAGACGTTAATAGAGGATTTTTTAATTTGCATAATTTTTTAAAAACACTTGTTTTGCAATTTTCTAACTTTATTATTGTCCATTATTTTTGTACGGCTACTAAATAAAATAAAAATTCTAACCTATATTAATCCAAAACATAAATAGCCGCACAGTATCAAATATTCTCGGGGGTGATTTTTTTATTTACATTGATAATTCCTATTCTCTTTAGATGGGAAAACTCTCAGAATATCATTCACTCTAGTATAAATACTGCATCTTAATATAACCCTCATGGCCCTAACAATGGAATCAATAATTAATTTCGCACATTTTCATAACCATTTTCGTTATTTATTTTATAATTTGAAAATCAGTATTTTAGTATTGATATGTTGTGGAAAAGGAGTGGTTCTCGTAAAAAAAATACCAGACAGTAATCTACGAAAGCTAAATTTATTAAAACAAATTATAAAATACTATATACACAAAAATATATATAATAAGTAATAACACTGTAAATATCAAAACACATCACGCAATTAAATTGGTATGTGGATATAACATATCAGTTCGAACTTTCTCTTGAAACTGAAATTAAATCCATATTAGTAAGAATTTTTTTTAGTGAATTATGTCAAATATCTGTTTTAATTAGTATTTTATACAATCGTAAATAAAGTAATAACGTATACAAAGTATGCATATAAATGGTCGATTTATTTATTCAGTATATATGGCATACATGAAAACGTAATTATTTTATAATTAAATACTTCCTTAAAAGAATATTAATTTTAATTGCCTTAAACAATACACATTTTATAGGATGTTTTAAAAAACGTCCACCAAACTACTGGTAGGTAGCGGAATATTTTTCAGTTTTCTTGAAACGATAGAGACTGCTTAAACTAATTATTTCAAAATTCTGCAACCCAAGGGATAGTAGGAAGGTATGTTTTTGGCTACAACCAGACATTATGGTCCTTTCAGGGTAGTGCATTCTGATCGCATCATTAAAATTTCTTAAAAGAAAAATGTACTTCGCCCGCCTTAATATTTCTACATAGTGAGATTGTTGTGAGGAATAAAAAGTTAAATTTGCAGCTTGGCACTTTTTCAGTAACTAAACAAGTAATAATTGAGGTATACATGTTTCTATAAATGTCAGTGTCAATGAATCAGAAGAGTATTCAGTAGTTCATTTTGGTAGCGCGTTATTTTTGTATTCGATTATTTTTCGAAACAATTGACTGATAAGTTATTAGTTTATGGCGACGAATACAAATTTTGAAAAAGCTGCTCAGTTGTATCATCGAAAACACTTTCAAAGAGTGATTCCATAACATAAAGGCATATTTCAGGAAATTGTTGACATAAGAAATTTCAAAATAAGACTCTTATTAGTGACAGATCTGAGTGTAAAGTGCTGCATATTTCACCCACAAGAAGGAATAAAGATATATTTCAAGCTGTAGAATCCTACAATAAAATAATGTCGGTCGGTAATGGTAAGTTGTTTGTGGGGTATAATCTTTGTGACGTGTATGATGCTATTGAAATTAAGAGGTGTTTCAAATGTAGTGGTTTTCACTATTATTCCAAGTGTTGCACTAATGATATTCACTGCCCTAGATGTTCCCACAACCATTTGGTTAAAGATTGTAAAGCTTCCACTTTAAAATGTATTAACTGCTCTAAATATAATGTTGAAAATAACGCTAATATTTGTATTAACCATGCAGCATGGAACACGAATGAATGTTTTGTGTACAAACAGAAATTATCTTAATTTAAATCGAATCTGCAATTTTCAAACTAGCAATCACCACATTACCTGCAGGTTAACGTCAAGATGAATGTTCACACCTCTCCCTGCCGAATCTATAATCAATCTCGACCTTCCTCCACCCTAGACATGTATTATCAGAATGTGCCCGGATTGAACACCAAAATATGTGATCTCTATAATGCGATTAACACCTGTCAGTATGATATGATAGCACTCAGTGAAACTTGGTTTCAGCCTAATGTTTTAGTTTTAAACTCAGAGTTTATTATCAATGAATACTCAGTTGTAAGGGATGATAGAAATATTTTACAAACGCGGGCTAAACGACGCGGTGGTACCTTATTAACTGTAAATAAAACCGTTAAACTGAGTGAAATTGAGCTAGATTTTATTCATTAAATTGTTCCCTCTATAGAAATAGTGGGAGCTAGAATGAAATCAAACTTCCATACATTTTTAATTTTTGTAGTTTATATACCTCTTGGTTTGAATGTAACCCTTTATAATCAATTATTTGAATGTCTTTTGAAACTCTGGAATGCATATGTGAAGGTGATGTGTTCTTTATTGGTGACTTTAATATTCCCGAACATCGAGACTGTTGCGGACGCAATGTTTTTACTGATCATTATGAGCTGGAATAATATAATCATATAATTAATATAAACAACAGGGTGCTGGATCTTGTCTTATCCAATAAATATTGTAATGTAGCCAAATCCAGCGGTATATTACTCCCCGAGGACTCTCATCATCCTGCACTTACCCTAGGTATACCGTGTAGCATCTCCGAAAAAATAACGTGTTTCCGTTAAACAATAATGATTCTTTTAATTTTAGAAAAACAGATTTTTAAATTTATATAATCATCTAAATGTACTTCACTGGACCTTTTTATTTGAGATGCAGGATTGTAACTTAGCGTGTGACAAGTTTTATGGCCAGTTGATTAGCGTTTTTTAATTATATGTCCCAAAATGCGTGTCACGTCACAGGAAGTATCCGCCCTTATATACAATCAGTATTGTCTGGGATATCAAGAGAAAAACGATTCTATGGAGGGAATATAAAAAACATAATAATGTAGAGTCCTACAATGAGCTTAAACAAATGAGAGCAAAAATTATGAATGATGTTAATACCTCCTATAAAAATTATCTCAATGGATTACAAAATAATATTAAATCCCATTCTAAGCAGTTCTGGTCCTATGTAAACTCTAAAAGAAACACTGCCTCCATACCCGATTATGTTATGTTCAATGACCTTGACATAGAAACCCGTTAAACATTGTTAATGCTTTTGCTTCGTTTTTTCAAACTGCATACACGCCTAACAACAACAATTCTGATGCCCACTCTGATAATACAATTGGTGCAACGAATTTCCTGAATATAAATATGTTCAGTGAAGTAAATGTGTTATGCCTTACTAAAGCTCACTAAAGGTCATAATGATATACCTACTTTCATTATTAGAGATTGTGCTTACACCTTTGTGTGCCCTCTGATGATAATATTTAATTTATTTCTAAAATCAAGAGTATTTCCTGACCGATGGAAGTTATCTAAGGTGTGTCCAATTTTTTAAAAAGGGGATAAATTTAAGTTAAATGTAATAGTATAATCTGCAATTTCGCTAAAATTTTCGAAATTTCTTTATATGATGAAATTTATAATAATATACGAGGACAGATCAGTATTTCCCAGCACGGATTGTACTGTACTGCTGTTCGCTCTAAGGAGTAGGCAGATTGAGGCCTTAGAGACGGATCGTGGTGAGATCTGGGGAGTCTCAATCTGCCGATTGAGACCCCGGAATCGAACCAGTTCTATGAACTCCTAGCATTATTTTCTTGACCCCCCTTTTTTCTCTTGAAAATGTCTCCAAAACGGGAGCCGAAACGTCGAGACATTAACAATTTCAGACGCGGTTCAACCCGAGAACCTAGTATTTTTCATACCAACGACCGCGGAAGCTTCTCGGAACATATATATACACACATATATATATATATATATATATATATATATATATATATATATATATATATATATATATATATTATTACCTTTCTGTACATCGTATATTATACCTCTTTTTGTACTGAATCTGCTGTTCATATTGTATTGAACTTATTGTACTGTATTGTATTGTTTAGTCTTAAATTGTATTTTTCTCACCCCGTAATTGGTTTTTACTGTGGAGTGGTGTACCTAAATAAATAAATAAGAGAAACCGGCTCTGATAGTGGTTTTTGATCACAGGAGATATCACCAATCCTGGTACAAGTTCGAGAATTATTATTAGTATATAGTTAAAAACAATAAACCTAAAACGGAATTAATATTTGTTTATAGCCAAAATATACTTCCTACCAGAAATTTCAAGCCCTTTATGGATCTCTTTGACAAGATTGAAAAGCTTAGGTTGGTGCGTGTTTTGTTACACCTTCTAGATTGATTGAAAAATTCGTCTGTTTATTACATATTTAAAAATTCGTACCTATCTATCAGATTTTTTATAATACAGGAAGATATTTTGCGCAAGATTTCTTTTACAATGCAACTGTTATGATTTTATGAATTCTGATTTATCATACATTTAATTCCATTTTGAAGATTCTATTACATGATATGGACATTTCTAGAAAACTTGGAGCAAAAAACGAAGTAGAACCAAAATATAATACATATGACATGTATGAGGTGAAAAGCTTTCAATATTAAAAAAGGATGTACTACTGCGGCCGATAAAAAGTAATCCACTGATTTCGGTTCTATTTAGTGACGACTGTCAGTAAAAAATGTCAAAAGATGAACTTCTCTTACAATTCTATCGGCTAGAATTTTCGATTTGGCTGATGCAATTTACGATGCCGGTCGATTAAAAATCTTCCTCTTGCTGTATTTTTGCCGATATTCGATATATTCTAAGAGCTGGCGTCGAATATTCGCCCAAAATCTTTTTTTTGAGGTGCAATTATCTTCTCAATAATAGAAGACAAGAGCAGCTTGTTTTATGCGTACATTTGCCCCACCGCATTATAATCGAATATTCTAAGAGATGGCATTAACTTGGTAAGGTAGTGAGCTCCTGTCTTCTGCTCGGTAATCTGAAAGTATAGGCAGAATAAACACTTTTTTCATCAGACCCTTATCCCTACGGGCAGAGAGTCATGTGATAGGGCAGAGGGCAAAATTTGGTAACGAGCTCCCGATCGACATGCTCGATAGCACTTATTATACGTATTTGACATAGCGGAAAAATAAACGGAAGACACCGCAAACATGATGCGCGCACGCAATTAAAGGGCCAAAAAGATTTTGCGAGCTCCTTGACAAAACCTGGAGAAAATTGTTCATTTGGATGACCTTCAAAAAAAGATGGCCAAAAATTGGTCTAAATCTGTAACATCTGTCTTCCAGTCTATTGGATGGGTTCATTAGTATATATAATAGTAATATATATTGATGGAAGATAATTATTTTTTTATTTACCCCTTTAAACTACCCTTTAACTGGGCAAAATCCGTTGGGACTTTTTCTAAACGTGATTTTTTAATGAATTACTTTAAATATAAGCTTTTTTCTTCAAAAGTTAAATACAACCCCACCAATGATTTCTTGTCAAAATAATATAATTGATGTGAATGATGTAAAAACCCTCATGTACAGTACAATTTTTTTCGACAAAACATATTACTTGATAAAAAAACTGATTACTTTTTTTCGGCTTCAATAGAACATACGGTTCACGTTACATATTTTATTAAAACTATAATTGTTAATCAGAAAAAATATAGGCAGAATAAACACTTTTTTCATCAGATCCTTATCCCTACGGGCAGAGAGTCATGTGATAGGGCAGAGGGCAAAATTTGGTAACGAGCTCCCGATCGACATGCTCGATAGCACTTACTATACGTATTTGACATAGCGAAAAAATAAACGGAAGACACCGCAAACATGATGCGCGCACGCAATTAAAGGGCCAAAAAGATTTTGCGAGCTCCTTGACAAAACCTGGAGAAAATTGTTCATTTGGATGACCTTCAAAAAAAGATGGCCAAAAATTGGTCTAAATCTGTAACATCTGTCTTCCAGTCTATTGGATGGGTTCATTAGTATATATAATAGTAATATATATTGATGGAAGATAATTATTTTTTTATTTACCCCTTTAAACTACCCTTTAACTGGGCAAAATCCGTTGGGACTTTTCTAAACGTGATTTTTTAATGAATTACTTTAAATGTAAGCTTTTTTCTTCAAAAGTTAAATACAACCCCACCAATGATTTCTTGTCAAAATAATATAATTGATGTGAATGATGTAAAAACCCTCATGTACACTACAATTTTTTTCGACAAAACATATTACTTGATAAAAAAACTGATTACTTTTTTTCGGCTTCAATAGAACATACGGTTCACGTTACATATTTTATTAAAACTATAATTGTTAATCAGAAAAAATATAGGCAGAATAAACACTTTTTTCATCAGATCCTTATCCCTACGGGCAGAGAGTCATGTGATAGGGCAGAGGGCAAAATTTGGTAACGAGCTCCCGATCGACATGCTCGATAGCACTTACTATACGTATTTGACATAGCGAAAAAATAAACGGAAGACACCGCAAACATGATGCGCGCACGCAATTAAAGGGCCAAAAAGATTTTGCGAGCTCCTTGACAAAACCTGGAGAAAATTGTTCATTTGGATGACCTTCAAAAAAAAATATATATAAAAGGAAATTCTATTAAGCCATTTTAATATTATTAGCATGAAACATTTGCCAAAATTCACAAATTTGAGTGCTCAAATTCAAGATGGCCAAAAATTGGTCTAAATCTGTAACATCTGTCTTCCAGTCTATTGGATGGGTTCATTAGTAAATATAATAGTAATATATATTGATGGAAGATAATTATTTTTTTATTTACCCCTTTAAACTACCCTTTAACTGGGCAAAATCCGTTGGGACTTTTTCTAAACGTGATTTTTTAATGAATTACTTTAAATGTAAGCTTTTTTCTTCAAAAGTTAAATACAACCCCACCAATGATTTCTTGTCAAAATAATATAATTGATGTGAATGATGTAAAAACCCTCATGTACACTACAATTTTTTTCGACAAAACATATTACTTGATAAAAAAACTGATTACTTTTTTTCGGCTTCAATAGAACATAAGGTTCCCGTTACATATTTTATTAAAACTATAATTGTTAATATTATTAATCAGAAATATTATATATTATAATAAAATATCACATAAATAAATCGAAAGATTTACATAAATTTACAAATTGCTTACCCTCTATTCACTGGAGGATGAATAATCTATGTGTTTATCTGAAATATCATTTCTACTGTAAACATTTTTGTTAAAGTTATCTGCAATAATATTGGCATCGTTATTATGACGAATATCTGCTACATAAAATAACAATTTAAATATAATTATTTCTAGTATTGAAATATATACTTAATATGCCTATTAGTAAATATACAGTTATCCAAGGCTTTGTTATATTACAACTATTATAAAATCCACCATAAACTTGCAGTCCTGCAGTTTCAATGCTTTGTTTGCAGTAATCGCCATCGTATAACCAACCAACGAATTCACCTGAAAAAAATTTACATTTCAAAATTAGCGTCCCTACCTATAATGTGTAAGAATCTATAACACACTTGGAAATTAACAATATTATCTACTACTAATTCTTTATTACTGATTATGACATGATGATACTTAAACTAAAATGATGAAAATGGCACTTATATATACAGGGTGTAACGAATTGCATAGGCCAAACTTCACTAAGTAATACAACTATTCAAAATAAGAAAAAGTTCCTATAAACATGGATCTTAGTTTCCGAGATACAGGGTGTTCAAGTAATTCTTCTGAAAATGGTTCTTTATGAATATTTTCAAAACGTCTAAAGATAAACAAATAATAATTTACACAGGAATTTAATTTTTTATGCTTTTTAAGACAAAATGACAACTACGTACGAAAATCATTCAGGAGCGGGTAAAACGGGTGGGGGAGGGGGGCTAGGTATAATTTAGCCCCAACTTTACTGTGCGACACTTTTAAATTAATTTATGAGCGGAACTTAAAAATTTCAAGTTTTTTACACAAAAAAAGTCCCTTGCGTTTTTTCTCTAAAATTATCAGTTTGTGAGTAAATCTTATCTGAACTTTATTAATTAGTAACCATTATTATCAGTATTCCTGGTATGCAGAAGTGTGCCATGATTGTAATCTTTGTAACAAATGAAAAATAATCTAGCATGCAATGCCAGAATGACAATAATGACAGCTGTTTTCTGTAGTTCATTGTTCTGTAGTTTTAGTATTTCCTTTTGGAAATAGTGTTCTATTGAAAAGTAAAAAATGGTCATGTTTAGTAATGGGGAGTACGCGGATTTCATTTTATTTATGGATATTGTAATGGCAACGCGAATGCCGCGGTACGCGAATATCGCAGAAGATTTCCTAATAGAAGGAAACCATCTAAAGATGTTTTTATTCGAACCCACCTAGAATTTAAAATGTTGTACTTAAAAGAGGTCCAAGAAGTGAAGAACAGCGAAATGGACGGTTTAGAAACATAATTTTGGCCAAATTTGACAATAATAATAACTTAAGTATCAGAAGAGTGGTCTAACAGCTGCGTGCGCAAGCTGTGTATGTTTTCAAAAACAAAGTTTTTCGGATTCTGAAAAGAGACCACAGAAAAGCTTTTCGAATGCAGCCAGTTCAAAACATTCAACCAGGTAATCCCGAAAGGCGTATCAATTTTTGTAATTGGTTTATAAATGCCATGGAACGAGATCCCGATTTCGGAAATAAAATGATTTGGACTGATGAAGCTACCTTTAACCATAATGGATCGGTTAATTTTAATAATTTAAGAATTTGGGCTCATCAGAATCCTGATATAATTCGCCCTAGGGCATTTCAACATAATTACCGTAATTCGAGGACCATCGTGTCCAAGTGAAAGGTTAGGTAGTGAAAAATGGAAAGAAATAATTATTGCAAGTAAGTGGTGTAAGTGACAGTGCATGGATATAAAATTATTTCATCAGGACCGGATGAAGGTCCTACAGATTTTTTTGAAGGCTAAGGATTCGAGATATTGTGACATGCGTGTTTATATTATAGATATGCTACAATGCACTAACCAGTCCTTAAGTTTTCATTGCGGAGCCAATCTTCAAGTGGACGAAAATATTCACGTAAGGCACTTCCGTCCAAACGGCTTTCGCCTGTGGCTTGGAACAAGACATCCCGCCAAGGCTGCGATGATCCTTTCTCCATTAATTGCCTATAAAATAAAATAAATGCTTAATTAAGTATACATGACTTTACGCACATTTGGTATGTGAAAGGAATTAGATTAAATTTCGTAATTACATCTTCGCGCAATTGTTACTATTAGATCCTTGGACACATTTTATAGATTTATGGGTAAAAGTTGTTAATGACATAACTTCATAAACTGCGTCAGCAGATAAGTACCGCAGGCATTTATTACGAAAATAATTTTTTTCAGTAATAGATTGGTTACGATCAGGAATTTTAGCAACTTTTCTTAATATTTAATTTACTGTCTGAGATAAGCTTCAATTGTTTTATTTTCATTCACACGTATTTTGGAAATCTCCGCTTTATAAGTATATGAAAATGAAGGGTCTTTTTTGAATACTTGAATATGGAACCGAACAGGTATATTTCAAAATAATAATAATTGTGTAAATGTCAAATGCAGAAATACCAAAATACGAATAACATTTAACACTCCTATTACATCACAAGTTCATCATTTAATATTAATAAAAAATTTCGCGTGATGAAACCAAAGAAGTCATCTGTCACAAAGTCTGTAGTATTTTCATAAGAATACCTTTGTAGAAATAGACAATATTATCTTAGATTATCGCTATCATACAGATTTATAACTATGATGAAAACATTAAATATCAATGACAAGATATTTATTTAATAAATCACTTTCGTTATTTTCAAGGACGTTAAATCTATAAAATCCGGGCCATCAACCGGGCAGTTATTTGTTAAGGTGGGGCCGTAAAAGACATTTAGGTGATAAAGCAAGTTTTTTTAAAATTATTATTAAACAGTCAATTTTTTCAAGTACCTACATTATTAACTGTAAAAAAATGAAATTCAATTAATATGAGAAATAGGAGTATAATCGAAAAATAAAAGAGAAATACTTAAAGACATGACCAGGAAATGAAAAGGGTGATTGGATCCAGGATGTGATATACCTGTTATATATTTTAACTTGTCCCCTTTGAAATGTCAGTTAAATACAACTCTCCTACAAATATCTCCATTCACTATCAATTGGTTCGATTTTTTTGTATAATTAAAACTTAGAACGCAACCTGTAATATAATTTACTCATTAGCATAGAATGTACGTTCAAAAGAAGACTTCAGTTGCATATCCTTCGGAAATAACTCAGCGATAGACTAAATCGTGATAATAAATAATTATTCTTCAAGATTCTTCTGAGAATTCAGTGTACTCTTGAAAAATTATTACAGTCTATTTTCATTATCTTCAGCCACCATAGCAAAAGAAAAATTTTATGACAAATTTCCCAAGCACGTTACTTGGTAATAGCCTGACGCCGGAGGCAACGTGCTTTCAATTGTCATCAAATTATCTCGTACATTATCAATATCCTAGGGATATTATAGCCGATACGTGCCGTGACCGTAATCACAGGGAGTAAGAAAGTTCACGAAGGAGTAGGTAAACTGATGTACAAACAAGTTACTTGATAAACTGTTTCACTATAGTTTTTATTTTGTGTATATAATTATGGTCTTACTTCACTTGTCTGGTGTCCGTATCTTGTCTGCCCCTGTTTATTTGTTGCTAACCGTATATTGTCTTCCAGCTACTAACCCAGTCGCCTGAGTCATCTGGTACTACTAGGATTTTCGTTTCGATGCTTGCTCCTTCCGGTACTTAGTAACTTATAGGTTTTTTATATAGAAAATACGTACGAGTTGTAATTTTAGGTTTATCGTAATATACTGATATACTGGTCGATAGCCGAGTGGGCCTTAGCCGAGTGCCACCTCGCGCCTTAGTGCGAGGTGGCACTCGTGATTAATCACACGGACATCGCACCACCGGATTCGAATCCTGGCTCCGGCACTGTCGGAGGAAATGTTTGTATGTCCGCGTTTTTTCAATGTGTAACCCCCTTCCGCACAAGCCCCTGGCTTCTGGAATTGATAGTTGTCTAATTTCTGTGGTGTTTATTTATTATTATTGAAAAATGCTGAGCTTGACTGTTTGTGTGTGAACATCTAATTTCCCATATATGGACCCTCCGGAGCAAACTTTCTCCACTTGAGCTACTCAGTCTCACGTACTCGGCTTGAGGGTAATGTGTCTTATCCTGGCGCCCGAGCAAACCGAAAACTTGTTTCCGGAGCTCGTGTGTCAAAGCATGGTCGCGCCCTTTTCTCCACGTTATCGTGGAGAAAGACGCGTCACAGTCGTATTGGGGGCTATTTTAACATTAGGGGCTAAGTGAATACTTGGTAATTAAAACACAGTGGTAAAAAAACAACAAGGTACAGGTTTATTCAACTACATAATTAAAAATAAAACCAATGAAGTACTTACATTGTAACACTCCGAGAGCCACTCCTAGTAGAGGGGAGTTGGATCTTTGAAATGGAATAGAAAAGTTGGGTTTTGAAATGTAAAAGAAAAAGATCATTTTTTGGTTGGATAGTGCATGGCCCAACTCCAAAATAATATACTATATTATTATTGGCAAATCTGAGCAACGAGAGAACATTTAAGTTAGACTTAAACATAATATTTTTAGTCGCAAACTCCTCTATAAAATACACAGTTACAAGTCTGGCGCGTTAAGTGTAATAATTGCATATTACCATCAAAACGCTAATGCTTCGATTGCAACAAACACCAGCCGAAAGACTGATCCTACTTAAAGGAGCTCTCTTGCCAGCCGTCACACACCACTTGCAGACTGCAGTTTCGATCTGTTGGCTCTCGTCAGTGCAAAGCAAGCATGTGACGACCGGGACGAGGATCCTTTGACTCTTTGGTATATCCCGGTATTTTTACAATAGCGACATATAAAATAGTCAGCAGGCGCCATCTAGCGGTCCAGTATCTGTTGCAATCGAAAAATAAATAGCCTGACTGGGCTTAGCATAGTTCAAATGTGTTTTTAGAGGGCGGAATATTAAACATAATATTTTTAGTCACAAACTCCTCTATAAAATCCTTATTTTACTATAAGGAACGTAACCAGACTGCAACCAACAGCTAGTCTCCGGGCTATGTGCTCCGCCGAGCGCTAAATTACAAGTTACAAGTGTAATAATTGCATATTACCATCAAAACGCTAATGCTTCGATTGCAACAAACACCAGCCGAAATACTGATCCTACTTAAAGGAGCTCTCTTGCCAGCCGTCACACGTCACTTGCAGACTGCAGTTTCGAGCTGTTGGCTCTCGTCAGTGCAAGGTAGGCATGTGACGACCGGCACGAGGATCCCAATATATAACATATTCCCACTTTCACACAAACAAAATAGGGTAAGATTGTTAAATTTACCAGAAACGGTATCAAGTAACTGTTTATCGAAGACAAAACTTTTAAATCTAGTATTATATTAATATGTACATTCTAATACATGCGAATTTTAAGTGCGGCTCTGTACTATTTCGTTAGCAAATTAGCTCGTTTACTTTCATGGATTTTTAATGTGCGTTTGCTTGTTTGATGATAACATGCCGCTTGGCCCAACAGCGATAATAATGAGGTCTTAAAATTTTTGTTGTGTTTTTTGACTGCCCAGCAAAACTGTACTCGACTATACACACTATGAAAAATTTACAGTTCAAAGTATCAATTGACTTTTCTTAACTATGTATATAGGCGTAAATCGATTTGGAAATTAACAGCGACCACTCAGGATATAAATTATACATTGTTATTACATTGCGATTCTTATTTCTTCATAGTAAAAGTATTCTAATACTCCAATAATTAAGTTTTGTTTATTTTCTTCAGACAATAATAATGTATCACATTATATCCATAATTCCTATAGCCGATGTCGAAAATGAAAGAGTAGTAAATACTCCCAAATCAAGAGTTTATGTAACACAAGTAATATGCCTCGATATAAAATACTATATTTTACTTTCTCTTCTGTAGCAGTTGATAAAAAACAGTAAACATCAATGAAAAAACCGCAGCCGAGATTGTTTAAACAAGTTGCATACGTGAAGGGAATTAGAACAGCGGTATCTCACATTAACATAAACCACTTGCTGATCATTAGATATATCAGATAATTGGTATGTTGTCGACGTTCTAAATAGCTTTTTCTTACGAGGAAGTTTTACGTTTCCATTCCATTTTATCGGGTTTTAGCTGAATACTGTTCACGTTAATACATTTTCGTTATTTAATACCTGTTACAATTTTAAACATTCGTTAAGAATGTAATAAGCAAAATTATTATTACATAGTATTAGTTCCAATATAGATATCTTGTTAATTTGATACGCATTAATGTTTTTTTTTCTACTCATATTAAAAATTGATTGTGTGGTACTGTTAATTAGTGTGTTACACATTTTAGATTTTTATATTAGGTAATTTTTTTCTTTATGTTTATTTTTTTATATCATTAGGAAATAGTATACGACCTGAAAAGCTGAAAAGTCAAATTTTGCTCAACCAATTTGAAACTAACTGAAACTTTGCATATATATTCTTTCTTTGAGGTAAAAATAACAAGCAGAAAATTCTTTAAAATTTCTGCTGTAGTTTTAACATAAAAATCACAAAACAATCTGCAAATTTCGAACCTGATTCCATTACCTTGGAACTAGGATAACATGTAAATTTTGATTTCATTATCGACGTATTTCCCAAAATTCCTTTAGGAATATTTCTGAAAAACATCGAAATATAACAACACGCTCAAGGGCGTGGAATTGTCTTCCATGTAATTGTGTTACAAAAATGTGCTATGGGCTTCTTGAAATCAAACAGTTTCACTCGGTAGGGTCGGATGTAGAGCATCGGGATATAAGTTTTCCAGGGCAGGAACAACTTCGTCTCGGATGATATTCAAATATTTTGGAGCTGGCAAAATCCATTTCGATAAAAATTGGACCAATCATATGGTTACTGATGATGCCTGTGCAAACGTTTACTTTTTGAGGATGTTGTGTATGTGTCTCATGTATTCAATGAGAATTTTTCGCTCACCAATGCCTACAGTTATGCCGATTTACTTCCCCGTTCAACGTGAATGTTGATTTGTCTAAAAAACAAGAGATACCTCGTTTCTCTCCAACTTGTTAGTTATAATTTAGCAGAACTGCACTCTATAATTTGGATGGTCTTCTATTAGTTCCTGGACAAACATCATTTGATAACGATGACGTTTTTCTTTATGGAGACACTTCAAAACAGTTGTGTGGCTGACGTTACTTTGCTGAGCAATTAGGCGTGAATTTGATATTCTTGCACATTTGATGAAATATCTACTTTTACATCATGTTCTACGGAATGAGGTTTTCCTTTTAATGGTTTAATACATCCAGGTTCTCTAAACTGCGCATGAATTATGGACACAGTCCCTGTGAGATATTGGGCAAATTAAGATACTTCTAACTGAAAATGTGACAACTTTCTTTTAACATCTACACACATATGATTGGTATTTGTTCTTTATAACAACTAGAGAAGTTAATAAAAAATCTCTATAAGTTCTAATACATTATTGCATTTAAGGTGGCAACGATAATTATACTACAAAAATTAGACAACCTCTAAACCAAAAAAGCAGAACCTCAGATGTGGAAAGTTAACTTGAAAATACATTAAACCTTTATCTAAATCTTTTATTATTGGATGTTACCACTCCGCAACTGAAGCTCAAACCCAGGACACGATAGTCCTATTTGACGATTACGATTATCAAAGCTACAATCGTATGATTAGGATTATTTTGAAAAAATCAAACATGATGTTGAAAAATGAACGTTTTACTGTTTTATGTTTTAAAATTGAAAAAGTTCCTTAACTTACTTCTAATTAAATCATTACTGGTTAGAAAGACAAAGTTAACATCAACAATTAACAAATGGTAAATTTTTGTTTAAAAAACATAGCATTTGAAAGTTGTTACAGCTCAAACGGTTTCTTTCCGGAGTTTGAATGAGCCCTGGTGCTGAAATATTCGTTCGTTCGTTGCTCGAACTGAACCAGTTCGAGCAACGAGGAGCAGCAGTAAGTAGCTTTTTAGTGAGAACCTGAAGATGGCAGATGAGATTCTACCGAAACGTCGTTTAGACAATCGTGACTCCTGGAGGAGTCGACCATCGACGCGGGACAGCACCCGGAAGTACAATAACACTTCATTTAACACCCGCGAAAACCTGAAAAACAACATATATATATATATATATATATATATATATATATCATCTCTAATCGTGTTATGAACAAGTGCTCACATTAAATAAAATCATAATTTCACCGTTCTTTTCATAATTCTTATATCTACTAAGGCATTCTATAATTTTTGGGTATCCATTAACAAAAATAGTTCATGACTAAAA
The DNA here is from genome assembly GCA_963675555.1 of Leptura quadrifasciata. Taxonomy (NCBI): domain Eukaryota; kingdom Metazoa; phylum Arthropoda; class Insecta; order Coleoptera; family Cerambycidae; genus Leptura; species Leptura quadrifasciata. The sequence continues at coordinate 7,443,569 of OY776675.1, forward strand.
CTATTAAATATCTCATTACCTCTCTTTGATACGGAAACCTTAAGTCTTATAATAATATAATATTTACTGCACTTTACATCTGGATTGTATAATTTTATTGGTACGGTAGCGTGACGGCCAACGGTCGACATACAAGCAAGGATAGAAGCTGTTTTAAAAAATTATTATATTGTCTTTATACTATATTCGAATAAGAAATAAACAATCCGGTACAAGTTCCACTAACTTTCTCATACAGGAGTGGCGGGTGCGCGGCCATCAACCCTGGAGTTTATATCATACCCTGTGTTCTCTGTATGAAATTTTTACTTTGTCAAATCTGCATTAATTTTCAACCGATCTTGATGAAATTCACAGCATATGGTTTACAGTTTTCATTTGTACGTTTACTTTTATTAGTCTTATAATTTTTACACTGACTTTTTAACACCTAGGCCCAGCCAGAGCCTGCCTCGTTACTTTTTCTGAAGGAACTAGTTCTGATAGTAAGAGAACATTATACGCATGTGTAAAATTTAATCAAAATTTTTGTAGAGAAAAAAATATTTTTTGGTAATTTCTGCGGTATTAGGCTAGGACCAAATGCGCAATGTTCCCTCGAAGTGTGACAATTTGTTTGCAAAATTTGAGCAAAATGGATTCAACGTATAGTTTGGACTGTAGGTACGAACACAGATAACATGACAACCGCTCGATATAACAATTCAATTCGAAACTTCTTTCACGATGTAAAGGTGTGAAGTTATAGTTGTTGAAATTTGGCTACAGAGGTTGCCGGAAGATCGGTAACGTCTGGTACGGTAGAGTGTATTTAATCCGAAATGGGACATTATGCTATCTAGTTTATGTTATATTTCTTGCTAGCGGCCTATGGCCCAGTTTAAAAGAGTAGAATATCTGGGAGATGTCCTGGACGTACTTCGCTATTGGAATTATGTCGTGGCAAAAGCGTATAGGTCTCTGAGGGAGGTGTACCATACAGAATTTGATATGAGGCGCATAAATTTGTGCTCGAGCACTTTTAGTCTTTCCATTACCGTGGCCGACGTGCTGCACCATACCAGTGCCGGCGCCGCGTATGTGATGGAAAGCCTGGCCACCATTGTATACAATATTTTTATTTTGTCGGTTAAGTCTGCTACCCCTGTCCATGAGCGGATACAAACTCCTGGACAAGGAGTAGACAATTGTGTGAATGCGCATACATGGTAGTGTCTTCGGCCTGCTTCGTATTCGGGAACTCTGGGAAACCGGAGACGTATAAATTGTACATCTTTTGTGACAGGCACAATCCTTTCGGGACTCCCACATGAATGTTCCGCTGTGTTGACCGTTATTCGCTCGAACCTGCAGGGATCTGCCCGTCAAGAACGAGTGAATGAGTTTGATGAAATAAGTCGGGAAGTTGTACTCGTGTAGTTTGTATATAGTAACCTCGGGATCTAGGCGGTGTCGAACCCCTCCTCAATATCGAGGAGCAGCACGGCGATGCTCTTCCCGAGGTTTTTATTGCACTTTGACGTCATTAACTATCCTAACGACTTGCTGCACTGTGCTCCTGCCCCTCGTGAAGCCAAACTGGGACTTATCGTCGATGTGGAGCCTCTCCTGCATAGCATCTAGTCTGGTCAAGACGAGCTTCTCCACCAACTTAGAGATCGCCGACAGTAACGAACATGGGCCTTGTAGTTGCCAGCGAACTTCGCGTTCTTGCTTGGTTATACTAATACCGAAGTCAGATAGAAATTAAATAGAAAGAGGAAAGTCAATGCATTACAAACAATGGAAAAAAATGTATTGAAAAATTATTTTTCTAAATATATATAAAATAAGGTGAACTTTCAAATCTATTTTGAATTAAATTTTGCAAACTAGCATACAAACATGAATGAATATTGGATTCATGATTTCTATGCTACTTTGCAAAATTTTAGGTGATAAAGTGAACGTGTGTTAGATAATATGCTTAGTAAGAAAAATGTTTAGAAAAGATATATAATACTCATTATTGTTTAATAAAACATTAAATTTGAATTCGAAAAAATGGTCTGTGTATAATAACCTTTTAGATAGTCATTCGTCAGTTAATAAAAAATTGTGTTTTTTGAGCTAATGGAAAGGTATGCTTTAAATCTTGAATTTTTTTCTCCATTAATATACTTATGTTTCCATTTTTTTTTTCACTTTCATAATTATATTAAATAATTCAAAGAAATTAAATTCATCTATATTTATTTAAAAAATGTAAAACATTGATATATTACATAAATCAAAATTCAATTACTTTTATGTGTAATTTACAAAAATTTCAGAAATTCTTTTTTAAATTTATATATTAATTTAAATCCTTTAAAAAATATTTACAATTTAAATAAACACGTCTAAATTGTATATATTATTGACTGCTTCACAATAATCATTGTTAATATTATATTCCAAAATTGATTCTAAAACTTCTAAATTCTTATGCTTGTAATCTTTTGGATTGTTATTTTTAAGATATAAAATAATTTATCTAAGGACGCACATCATTAACATCCTGGTACATTTGCAAAAGTTATACAATTTTTTTACGGTCTAAAATAAAGTCTAAATGATGTATAGTTCGTGTTGGTCTAACGTTTGTAATTTATAGACTGACTTTTTACGATCTAAATTAATTTATTTAAAATGTGTCTGTTATTATATGCATTTTTGATGTGCTATTTTGTTGATACCGTTATTGTTGTTGTTGATAGATATGTTATGTTGTTGTTTTACTAGTTTTCAATACATGAGCGTAATAAAATAGATGATTTGTTCGATGATCTGTAACATTTATGTTTTTATTTATTTCTCCCCCTCCCTAATATCACACAAGTGATCAACGTTAAAAATTATTAATTAAAACATAATATTTACTGCTGAAAAAAAAAAAAAATGAATAATTTCAATTGTGTAAGCATTTTGAGAACGGTGAAAGCGTGGGAAAAAAGAATTAAACCATTTGCTCAGTTTTTTATGTACTATTCGAATTACATATCGAAATTTGAAAAAAAACATATACAGGGTGTTGTTTCTTTGAAAACTTTTTGTCAAGTCCGGACCTGGACTTTCTTTGTCATATATGGATTTATTCAGGATCACTAGCGTATATCAGCATGGTTTCAGGACAGGAAAATCTATCGAAACGACAACTTGTTAATTTTTAAATTAGGTTTACTAGAAGTAGAAGTTAAATGAAGGCAAATATGTTGTGTCTATATTTTTTTGACCTAACAAAGGTCTTTGATACACTGTCAGAAACATACGATGTAAATTTAGGAGTCCCTCAAGGCTCAATATTAGGTCTACTGTTATTCACACTCTATATTAATGACTTGCCAGTACACTTAAGAGACAGTTTCACTACAATGTATGCCGACGATACAACAATAACTGTATCTGCTATGTCAATGAATGAACTGGAAAAGTAGACTCTGTGATTGATAGTATGAAGGCATGGTGTGATCGAAATAAATTCATGTTAAATGATACCAAGACAGCGTTTATAAACTTTAATATGAGAAGACCTATAGCCTTAAAAAGTAATCCACTTTCAGAGATCACTAAATTTCTAGGGACCTACGTTGACAACAAATTAACTTGGGTATCCCAGGTTGAACATGTATGTAAACTATTAAATAAATGTCATTATGCACTGTTACAAATGAAAGGTACCCTCAATGAATCTGGTCTGTTAGATATATATTATGCTATGGCTTTCTCGCATATCTCTTTTAATATACAAGCATGGGGGAAGCATTGTAGTAGTTTTTATTATACAAAAAAGAATATTGCGGTTATTATTTAACATGAACTATAGAGAGAGCTGTCGAAATATTTTCATTGAAAAGGAAATTCTCCCACCCCATGTATCTATATATATAAATGCTTGTTATTTTTTCATATATTTATATCACTGACTATGTTAATTTTCTAATTACTTCTGGCATTGCTCCTATAATGAACATTTCATAAATATATTATTGTCGCTGTTTTTCTTTTCTATTTACTTATGGTATTATCATTTATTTATACATTTATATTTGTGTTTGTTTTTTTTATATGTATATACATTGCTCCTTTATTTGTTGTTTATATTGACATGCTAAATGTACAAAATGTGTCCATTATTGGTGAATAAATGTCTATCTGACTATCTATCTATCTATGACTGGTGGTCGAGAGGTGAGCGCACTTGCCTCTTACCCAAAAGTTCCGGGTTCGATCCCCGGTCGTGGTAGTGGAAAATACTGTGAGAGGGATTTTTCCATTATACACGAATATTGGGTGTGTGTCCCTTGTCTCTAAATGTGTAGCCCCCTCCCACACAAGGCTCTTCTAGAGCCTTCCGGGATAAAGGGGGTCGTAATTACGTGTGGTGTTATTTATTATTTATTTATTATTACATGAGCCTAATATAAACTAATTATTCCATTCCATTATAGAGTAATGACAAAAAGAAATTTTGGTAAAAATACACAAAACACCCTATATTTCATCAAACGGGTATCCAAGTAGCTTTTTCTATGGGTGATTCTGATTACCCTCGGTGTCGTCTCTCTCCCATTAAACCATCTCCGTCTTCTCGTGGAACATCCTGCATGTTAGTATACCACTTTTTTTAACGTTTGCTAACAGTTGAGAAAATATACTGAAAAAAAATCCTATATTAATTTTGGACTATAGTAAACAATTTTGACTCTTGCACTTTTTGTCTAAAGATAGAGGTTTAAAAGCAAAAAATGGTATTCTAATTATATTGTCTAAGGAGGCGGCTGGAATATAACAAAATATTGTAAACATTTTTGATCATATAAAGCGCTCCAGTAAATAGTATTGACGTATGTACTTAGTGTTTAACTGGAGAACAGAGAAATATTTCTATGAATTTGATTTAAAGAAATGTAACAGTAATTAACGATATAGACAGACAGGGTTTTTTCATTTTTAGATCCAAGGTGTGGCAAAACGGATACCACAGCAAATTTGTTCCTTTATACAATATATAATAAATGTCCACAAAATATAATAAGACTTAAGGCTAGGCAAATTGTTCACGACTGTTGTATTACATTTTATTATTTAAAAAACTATAAATTAAAAAATGTAACAGGATACAATTTACAGGACACATTCTAATTTCTTGCAATTCAATTAAAAATATGTAGGTATTAAATAAATTATAAATTACATAGTTAGATTTTATCTTGTATTTTTTTTAAATTTGTCATCGATTTATTGAGTTACTAGTATGTAAAACAATTATCACAAAAGGAATCATGGAAACAAGAAAAAAGAACAATATTAGTTTGACAGGTTTAACTAAATCGGTTAAGAATATTTATATAAAATTGAAATACGTTAATTTAATTTTTTTAAATTGTTTTTATAATCATATAAAGAGAAAAATGAAGACCTTACCGATTATAAATGGAATATAAATAGTTTTTTAAAGCTATATGTACACATATATACTTTTTATTTGCATAATAGTACGGCAGCCCGTTACCAGGATTCTGGACTTATTCGCTCCAATGATTTTTGTATTTTTTGTTAGTTTTCGATGAGTTTAACAAAAAAGTTCAAGTGGACTGACGATGGTAACGTTGCAGAGTGGTCGAGAAATTTTCTTGGATATGTAAAAAAAAAATGTCGATTTTGTTATCCCGACATGTCAATTTTCTAGCTTTTGTTATCGAGAGGGATGCATATGATTAAAAAAAATAGAAACCGATATTTTCCGTGTTGTCGATAATTATTATGGTTAGAAAATTAAAATTTGCCTACAGGTGAAAATTCAGGTCACCGCGCAATGCCATCAGTTTCACCGATCATATAATATTTTGAAGAGTTTATTATAAGAAAAAAATATGAACTGACATTTTCATCTTGTCGTAAAGGAGGTGTTGAATCCCAATAATTAAATTTTTTAGCGGCGATAAAGTTATCACGCTACGTGAGTTTTCTGGTGGAAATTATATATTGTAGCGTGGAAAATGAGGGAAAAGTGGTAGCTGACGTTTATGTCAATGGATTTTTCACCAAACTCGTTTTCAGTTCCCGGAGAATAATAAACTTAAAAAATATTTGTGGAAAATTAGTTTTTTGATTCAGCAACGATATGCTGGCCCACTACGTATTTTTTTTATAGAATGTGCCAGGTCCCAGATTTTTCACCCCTTTCCTTGTGACTCCTCATTGGCTAAAAATTACCCCCATAAATACGTTTTTAACTATTAACTATTATTATACTGTCTTCATGATATCTTGTTGCTTTACATAATTATACTGAATATTTCGTACTGAACGTGAGCAGCTAATAACATACAGCATACAGGTACACAAAAAGTAAGTGTCAAGTCCGATTCGAATCTGACATAATTAGGCATAATAAATTGATGAGTGCACATGTAAGTGCTTAAACCAGTGACCCTTTGTATCCTACCATGGAGTACAAACATTAACGCATTTCAGCACATTGGTGCCGTTACGTAGTACGATATGTAAATATGCGACCCGATAGGTAAATTGTAGGTCGCCTTAATGTCTATAAAGACATTAATTATCAAATCAATACTACTACGACAACGTATTTCTTATTTTGGACTTCAGCAGCGTTAAATTGCATGTAAACAAGTGCTCAACCACTTTGTACTAAAATGGGAAGTATTATAGAGATAATTATGATTTTTTAAAATATTCATGCAAATAATACCTGTAAAGGAACGCATTTTAAAGATTATAATTCTCCACATCTACATAGTGCGATGTAACCATTGCACAACAACCGACGTACCACCTCTTGGTTAGAATAAGGTGCAAATAGAGTCATAATGATATATAAATTGAAATATGAAAGGCGTGTTTGCACCTTAATTTCACTCAGCCATATATATTACAGAATGGCCATATCATTGCTTTAAAAATAATAATTTTATTGTACGATATCTCTGCAGAGCGAAATCCTACTTAAAACCCTTAAAAAAACAGCAAAATAACTAATTTTTTTTTATTATATCTTTATTGGACTCACTATTGATATAACTAAACTTAACCGTCAACGATTGGATAACCGCATATATGGTTATTTTGATTGGATACCCGTCATATCACTTTATTTTGAGCACCCTATATATAACAATGTATATGTCGATAACAGAAGACATTTTTAACTAGACTCTGCTTCAGTAGAAATTAAAATAATATGTTAATTGGTGTTCAACAGTGTTATAGTAATGTATTCAAATATACAGGCACATTACATACCTTGAGCTTCATTGATCAGAAGATTTAACTTAGGTACTGTGTTACATATCGACTTAATATGTCATTATGGCAGCCTTGTATCTTCACAAATGAAGGTCAAAATTGGGGCAGAAACAATATAAGTCTGCTAGGTCTCTAATTAGACATGCATACATTATCTTTTGTACTATTATTCACTAATGTAAGAATTCGTTAATTAGTAGTCAGTGTACTTTCGAACGCGTAATAGAACTAAATATTTAAACAATACCTTTTTAGATCTTTCTTTAATCTAATTAACTTATAATCCTTGAAATTACCATAAAACAGAAAAAATACTACCGTTTTTTATTCAAATAAGGCTAAAATAGACTGGTCAGTTTCTCAATAAACTATTTTTACGCAAATAAAAAACATGAAGTTTATAATGACTGCCAATATTTATATAAATTACTTTCTATAAGGAAAAGGCAACAGGATATTTTCGTATAAAGTATTGAAAAATCCACAAGAGCGCACAAAGAAAACCTTGAACAAATTTACTGTCGATCTCGTCTAGTGAAACCATAAGAAGTGGTGAGTGGTACAGATCAAGGTCTTCGAATTGGGTGGAAAGATTCATTACATGATGAAATTGAATATAAAGGTAATTTATCATAAAGACTAGATGTATTCACTGCTGAGTCAAGAATAAATGGATCTATTCACTAACCATAAATGCACCTGAATGGTGAGGTAAAATTTTGCAAACAAAAATTGATTAGCGGGTTCAAATTTCTTTTATGATTTTTAAGAATTAATGAGTGTATTCTCAACGCTAATATATTCTACTAAAGGCATATGGTGTAAGATGTTCGGTGATATTGAAAAAAAAAACAATTTGATCGATGTGTTTGTTTATGAGGTCCAGCATTGCTAATCAAACGGAAAAGACGAATATTAAGTTCCATTTTCAGCTAACAAAAAGAAAAGATAGACGTTGACTTCCACTTTCAGTCCAAGGTAAAGGGGCGTTGGACCCCGGGCTACAAATGAAATGGTTCGAATTTGGAGAATTTGTAAAAACAAATTTGTTATGCACATATTTCAGTGGTCCATCGTTGCTATTTTGTTGAATTTACTACATTGATTATAGTTATAAAGTGAAACTAATTTTGGTTTTAGAATTTAGAAAATTAATTGCTTTAAAATGGCCGAAACTGAATTTTAGTAACTGAATCGAACTCACAAATGATCAAAGTTGGATGTTCAATAACTGTTCTAAAATTTGAGATGACTTTTAAAATGTCTAAAGATTTTCGACTTCATTACTGAAATTGAACTGTTAAATTACTTTCTTATCATATTCTAAGATTGTAAGTTCTATAGAAAATTAATTTGATATTTTGTTCGTTTTTAATTTTAACTTTTTCAGCATTTTTGATAAGGCTCAAGAACAGTATCAAATAGCCATGCCCTTGCTCGGCATTCTCAAACAGTTTCATACCATTTCGCGTACTGAAATATTTTATAAATTACTACTAGAAAAATGCACTTTCATCTATAAAAAAGCTCTGGTCGTCGCGATACTCATATCATAAACGTCAATAACATCATTTGAACGGCAATACGTAGACTTTAGAGGTATGTAGTCACTAGTGTTTACAAGAAATAAATGTTTCTTTAGTTTTTCGTAATCAGTCCATTAAAAATGAAAAAAAAAGATAGCATTTTAAAGAGGAAGAATTCAGCTTTCCAATGGTATACTTACTTTTAATTTTTTAAATTTTTATTTCTTATAAATTGCATGTGAAAGTTAAGCTTTATCATTATTTTTCCACTCTATATTAAAACATAAATATTAAATAAAAAATACTATTTAAAAAAATCCTTGTAGATATAGCTTGTTTCTACCTTAAACTTCAACCTAAGATTAATTTTTATGCTATAAAGTATCCATCAGAGTAAATAAAAAATAATTTTTAAATCGTTGGTATTTTTCCATTTTTTAGGGTTAGGAAATTTTCACTTGAAAACTTGTCTAAAACTGTCAAAAAAGGCTTGTAAGTAAAAAACAATTTTTTTTACCTACAAAGGTTTGATCGGTTAGTGAGGTTATGTTGGCCTTCTTATGAAAATATAATGCTGACATAGATTTCAAATTGATATATTCTTGTTATAGAGCATTGAGTAAGGGATCGTCATTTTTGCTCCAGTTGACCTTCCGAGATTTTAGTGTATTCTTACGTTTAAAATTATGTAGATTACGAAAATAGAGGACTATTTTGTCTGGTCGATAGCCGAGTGGGTTAAGGCGCGAGGTGGCAATCGCGATTAATCACACGGACATCGCACCACCGGGTTCGAATCCTGGCTCCGGCACTGTCGGAGGAAATGGTTGTATGTCCGCGTTTTTTCAATGTGCAACCCCCTTCCGCACAGGCCCTGTAATTGGGGGTTGTCTAATTTCTGTGGTGTTTATTTATTTATTATTATTTATTATATTCAATTTCGTCGGTATGCCTGTATGTCTTTTGGCGCTAATATCTGGAATCTTGTGTTATACAGTTGACACTATTGCCAAGGAAGAAATCAAATGTACATACAGTGTGACCCGCTCTCAAAGGAAACATTGCTTTTAAAAAATTTTTATTAACCATGTTATTAACCGATCTTAATGGTTCTTTTTAGGGTTCTGTAGCCAAATCGCAAAAACTAAACCCTTATAATTTCATGTCCGTCCGTCCGTATATTACAGCCTTATAACTCCTCCATCTTTCCATCGATTCTAATGGAATATTACAGGTAGGTGTCTTATATGAACCGTCACAAAATTGTGTCAAATGTCAAAAATTAACAAGTTTTATTAGCAATTTTTTGGTTGAAATTCTAAATAGAGCACTACATTCAGTAAGTTCTCAAATGAGCAAGTCCCAAATTTCATGAATATGAATATTGACACATTTAAGACAAAATAAATGTAGGCAATTATTTTATACAGTGTGTCTCAAAAGAAATGCATGAACTTCATAATTTTTCTTCTGTTCTGTGTTCAAAAAAATACAAAAACACATCAATAAGTAATATCAAATTTGAGAGGTTCCTGAATTCAGTGGTGTAGTTAATATTTCAATAAAAAAATCGTTCATTAAATTTGTTAATTTTTGACATTTGAAAAAAAGTCATAATGAATTAAAAGAATGATTGTCACAGAATGTAACTTCAAAGTCCAGTATTAATGTAGAAAAATCAAAGAAAATAAGAAGAAATCAGAGGAAATCAAGGGGAAATCAGAGGAAATCAGGGTAAATCAGGAGGAAATCAGGAAGAAATCAGGGGAAATCACGATCACCTAAAAAGCGAAATCAGATGTACAAATTGAGCCTAGCACCTCGACTACGTTGTTGTAGCCAAAGCAACACGTAACAAAATATTTGACTGTGGTTCCGGTGTCTGCATCGTTTCTGCATTATAGTTTACATTACACACGTTTTAGGAATACTTTATTAACAAACATTAATACATTTCTTAAAATAAGATTTGGATTCAGGCCGATTACATCAACAGATGAAATAAAAACATTTTTCAATCTTTAGTATAAATCATCTATTCCTATTCCTATGAGCAACGCGCTTTTTGTGTTTTGAAAATATTTATCGTAAATAACATGAGTTTAAAAATATTTTAAAGATGATTTGTGTCGCTAGAAGTAGGTACTTAAAATTCGATCAACTCTTCCATACTATTAATTCGTTCAAAACTAATTATAACCTGAAAATGGGTCTACCTGATTCTTGTCAGGCGGAAGAGACTGAATTGGAAGGAAACAAGTTTCGTAATTCTTGCCAATTGTTACTCAACCAAATACCGCCCTGTGAAGAAACGTAAAGTTAATCTTGATGTGAAAGCTCGTGACTTTGTCGAGTCGTGGACATACAACAATTTATCTAGTGCACAAGTGCATACGATAAACACAAGGTTAAGCTGGATTGTACTGTTCTTTGTTAGCTCGAGGCTCGAGGTGTCTTTAAAATCCGGTCGCAAAATAAGTAATAGAAAAAGAATAACATAGCATGGGCTGTCTTTGTATAGAGATTTAATTACTATTTTTAACGCGAATATTTTTAACGTGAAATTGATTTGCTTTGTTTTTTATTTAAAAACAAATGGGGATAGATAGTCATACCCTAAACCCATATTATGGATACATTATCAACCGAGTATAATTGGTTTTTAGTACAAACTACAAAATATAACTTGTATGATACTACATAAATGTCTATGTTAATGAGGCTACAAATTATGTATTATACTCATACTGAAGAAAGAGTGATTTAGTAATTATCTTATGCACTTAGTAATTTGGAGCAAGAATTATTGCCTATTATCTTTCAAGGTCCTTTGAGAGGGGAGAGATTTAGAATCTCTACAAAACTATTGAAAACATGTTGATGGACTTACCACTTGTAGTTTTAGAACAAATGTTATTTTCAACGAGACGAGGCTCTGCTTCACAGTGCCGCTCGGGTTATGATGGAGCATTTAGCAAACCGGTATAATGGACGAGTAACTGCAATAAATCGACCTGTACCTTCGTCTGCCCGCTCACCAGATTTAAGCATTTTAAATTTTTTTGTGTGGGGTTATGTGAAGTTTTTTATGCCCTCCCTCAATGCTTAAAATTTTACAAAATTGTATCGAAGAAGTTTTGTAAATAATATAACTCCTGTTATGTTGCGAAATGTTATGCGAAACACCATTGATCGAGCCAGAAAACGTCAAGAAAAGGGGGATGCATTTTGAACATATACTACCTTCCTTTCCTGTCTTCCCTGTCCGGTATTCAGACTGTAATACTAGACACGGAAAACTGGAAAAACGGTCCTACCATAACAGCTCACAAACAGTCTGGTACACTGACGGCTCCAAGACAGAATAAGGAGTCGGGGCCGGGATTTATGGGACAAGGTCAAAAGCCAGTATCCCCCGATAAGTCCAGAGAAATACGCAACGGTGTTTCAGGCTGAAGCGATCGCCATACACTGTTGCGCAAGGGAGATAATAGGACAAGGTATTGTTAACCAGTCGATTGCCATTTTCTCTTATAGCCAAGCGACAATAAAAGCAATCAGCTCCATGCAAATCAACTCAAGATTGGTATGGGACTGTTTGACGGCCCTTATAGAGTTGGGAAGTCAGAACAGAGTGACCTTAGCATGGGTACCAGGACACGAGGGACACAGAGGAAACGAAAAGGCTGATAAACTGGTCAAGGAAGGTGCGCTCAAAGCCCCAATAAGACCTGAGCCGTGCACACGAGCTCCCACTAAGGAATGGGTGCAAAATAAATCTATGGAATGGTGGAGGAACCTCCCAAGACAGAGACAGGCCAAAGAGTTCATTGAAAAACATTCGGCTAAATTTACGGAAGATCTACTAAGCCAGAATATGAAGGCCATCAGAGTAATAGTAGGCCTTCTAACTGGGCACTGCCGGCTCAATAGACCCATGAGTCTAATGAGCCTGGCAGAGGACGCAACATGCGGGTTCTGCCAAGAGGAGGAGGAAACCTCAGTTCACGTATTGTGCCACTGTGAAGGCCTGGCGAGACTGAGATTCAGTACTTGGAGAAGAGAAACCAAAGATGGACAGCTATACAAAAAGGCCTTTATCAAAGCTGTGGAGTCTAGTACAAAGGACAAAGCGATGTACTATAAGGAATGTATTCTAGGAGCACCACAATTGATCTGAAAAGGTTGCGGTGGTAAAGGCTAAATAACCAGCTCCTCTGTTTATCTATCTATCTACCTTTGAATTAATCGTTTAATAAGGAAAACAATAAAGGTACATTGCTATGCTCTAAGTAGGTGGAACAATTAAAGAAATGCGATCTGTGGATTCTTTGTTATTTTATAGGAATCTGACGAACGGTTCCAAATTATGACATTTTTTATGAAATATAAAATTGTGAGAAAAGAATTTATCACAATTGCTTCATTGTTAATTATTCAAATAATGATGGTACAAGGTCGTTTTACTAATAAATTGAGTCAAGAACAATGTGATTTACATGCACTATATTTCATTTAATTGGATTAAGAAAAGAACAATAATTATAACGAAATGGTGTAACACAGGAATTCAGTAATATACAGTTTTGTTGTGTTGTTTGTGTTATTCTGTTGCTAAAGAAACCCGTAGCAGTTGATGCAATAAATTAACCAGCTTTAATGATAGTTTCAAAACACACGAAGGTTTTTTGAAATTGGAAAAATTAATTACAGGTCTTTAATAGTTGCCGTCACCCATTGTTTAAATTTTAATAGGATCCTAATTAGTTTTTCTTAAAATTTCCCCTATCAGAGTCATCTGTATTTTGTAATCTGCAAGGTTAATTATACCAAATACGTACTGTTTATGTACTTCTTTTCAGTTCTTGAAATCAGAAATAAGTTAAGTTAAATGACTTTCGACTTTAAACAATTAGAACGATATGTGCTGTTAGTCCCAATTAAAATACCTGCTCATATTTTTTTCATTTAATAAAAAGATGTATAGAATCGTAAAAGATACAAAAATATTGATGTAAACTATACGACAAAAGTTTCTCTAAATATTAATCTTTTATCTAAATACCGTATACAGGGTGTCCCAGATTTAAAGTGACATAGACTAATGAGAGCCAGAGCACACTTTGCCGAGTTGAAAACACCCCCACACTTACCCTAGAATCCTCATTGTTTTCAAGATACATGTTGTTTTATGAATTTTGACTGAAACTAAAATTCAGCATATTTTTGGAATGTGTGGACGTATTTGGATAAAAGTTGGTACACACATAGTGCACTTCTAGTCCAATTAATAGCAAAATTCCAGGACAGGACTCAATTTTTATTATTTTACATTTAGGGCCAATTACGTCACCCAGTATATCAGTTTTTTGTAACAACTATTGACATATCTATGGATTATTGTGCAAAATACTGTCATAACATTTCATGGCACGTTTATGGTAACTTTTCGAAAATAATAGTGAATGATATTTAAATTCTACAAAATCCGCAAACAACTAGTTAAAGTTGGTATTTTATTAATTTTACTTATACACTTGTTTAATAATTATTTAATGTATTATTGTTTAGCAGTTTGCTTAAAAATAAAATTAGGCATACGTAAATTCTGTCAGTATATAGTTTAATACATAGCAATGTAAGTTAGAAATTAAGCTTAAAGTATTCAAAGAAGTCGTTTGAGTCATTAAAGTAAGCTTTTATATTAACAAATCTAATAATTTCAAGATGTCATTCCAATTTACGAAGGGAGAGTATGCAGATATGATTTATGTACGTGGTTTTTGCGACGTAAATGGAAGAGCTGCAGAGAGAGAATATAGAGGACGGTTTGCGAATTCGTCATACAACATTTTCAGATCTATATCAATTTAGTAAGGAACATGGGCAATTTCTCTCACAGGCAAAACATGAACATGTTCCCAGAGATTTTCAACAGCGGGAGGAAATATTGCAGATTATTCATATGAATCCAACTGTAAGCGTCAGGAAAATCAGTCATCAATTAGAAATTCCCAGAATAACAGTATGGCGAACTTTAAAAAAAGAAAATTTATATCCTTTTCAAGGATTTCAACGACTTGACGACGATGACAGCGTTCTGCGTTAACATTATTTTGTAGGTTAAACAGTGTCTAGAATTCTGTTCAAGAACGAAGCTCAATTCACGCGTGATGGAGTAAACAACACCAGTATCAACATATTTTGGGCAACTGAAAATCCACATGCTGCACTTCAGAAAAATTCCCAGCACAGATTCAATATAAACGGCTGGTGTGGAATATACAGTAGTATGAAAATTGTTTATTAGCATCAAGAGTGCATCGTCAAAAAATAACCCGATAGAAGGTGTCCTTATGTGAGGTCTGTAGAAAATTTGAAAGAACGATTTGAACGTACTAGAATTGTTGCACATGAAAAGAAGGCGAGACGGTGAAATGTGAGTGGCAATAACTTTAGGGGTAATCGAAAACCCTACGCCAAGTGTTCGGGAGTTAAGTAGCTATTTAGAGATCAGTAAATCCAATGTTTCCCTATGTCTTCGTAAAAATAAGTTTCAGCCCAGCTGTATCAAGGGCTTTTGGATGTGAATTTAAATCGTTAAATTTTTGCCAGTAGGGTCAAAACCGAATTGGAGAAAATGAAGAATTGTTCAAATTTGTGTTGTTCACTGATGAGTCAACGTTTCATCGCAATTGATTTGTGAATAGACACAATTTCCATTATTATGACAAAGGAAACTCTCATGCTGTATAGAAAAATTGTTAGCAGCACAAGTGGAGTATAAATGTTTGGGGAGGAATTGTACATGGTTATGTTACTGGTCCTCACTTTTTTGAGGGAAATGTGAATGAATGGAGCAGTCTTCTTGGATTTTATGCAAAATACGTTTTTACAAATGATCGGCTATATTCCTTATTATATTACAAATATATGTGTATGACTGGTGGTCGAGAGGTGAGCGCACTTGTCTCTCATCCAAAAGTTCTGGGTTCGATCCCCGGTCGTGGCAGTGGAAAATACTGTGAGAGGGATTTTTCTACTATACACGGATATTGGGTTTGTGTCATTTGTCTCTAAATTTGTAGCCCCCTCCCACACAAGGCTCTTCTAGAGCCTTCCGGGATAAAGGGGGTTGTCATTACCTGTGGTGTATTTATTTATTTATTTATTTATATGTGACTACAACTTGCACCACCACATTTTAGTAGAAATGTCGTCAGGCCATTAGTAAGCAGTTTCCTGAAAGCTGGATAGAAAGAGGAAGTCTGATATTTTAATGAACTGTTGTATGTAATTTATTATTTTATTAAATTATATTAGGTCCCACTGCATGGCCGTCTAGATCACCCGACCTGACGTCAATGGATTTTCCTTTGGGGATTTGTGAAGTGAGACGTTTATAAAGTAGAACCAACGACTGGATTCGAGAAGATACGATAGAGAGGATTCGGCAATTCAATCGTATGAATGTTGATATGTTATACAATGTAAGGCGTTTACTTATCAAGAGACTTCAGTGTTGCGTGAATCAAAATGGTGGACATTTTGAGCTAGTTTCAATATCGTGAAAAAAATTGTTTCTCAAAAACCGTTCATAATTATTAAATGAAAATTATATCAAAATATGATAAATTGTAGGTATTACATTTGAAATTTTTTAAAAATATAAAACAAAAGACTAAAGCCATATTAGATTTTAATGCTAAAATAAACAGCAGCTTAATTTACTTACTAATTATTTGAAATAATCATGTTTCAAAAATTGTTTGAAATAAAAATAATTTTTTTTTATAAGGTTAACCGTTTTTCCACAATCTTCCGAGGGAACACTAACTGAACACCCTGTATACATATAACCACTTACTGTTTCTATTTCCTTTTAATAATCTTTGTAGGTTTGAAAATGCATACATAATTGAAAATGCTATCCAATAAAGAAAGACAGTGGGTTGAGCACGTCTGCACAACAAATTAACAAACATTATTCTAACATTGTATTAGAATCGTGTATTGTGCAATAGACAATCAGCTTGTTATTTTTTTGAATGTTATATATATATATTACATTCTAGGTTAAACATTTTGTGCATAAAACATGACTTTGAAAGTAACTCCAACCGGATTAATAATTTAGTGGACTTTTAACGTGTCTTAATTAATTATTCGGTTCAAATGAAACAGGTATATTTATTCTCAATTTATTGAATCTAGAATGATAGCGCCATATATGATTTAATATTTAAATGAGGTTACCGCCAACATGTATTATATAATGGAAATAATTTTGTAATAAAGCAGATTCCACAATCTTGTGTAAAATATCCTCAAAACAGCAAATAAAATAATAAGTAACATCAGTAGCAGAGTTCAGACAAATAAATTACAAATGCTTACATACTATTGCTAGATTTAATTTTAGGTCAGTAATATTTCAAAGTCACAATAAACACCTGTATATTTCTAAAATATTATGAATATTAAGAATGATTCGGCATATAATTAAATATATTCATTATACAAACGAAAAGATGTGATATGCTATGCTACACAATAGAGGACAAAGTTCGTGAGTTTATGTGTATGTGTATATATTCCTTGGTGACCTGCTAGAACATAAACGGTTGGAGCAATTAGAATTCCAAATAAATTTATTCAAATTAATGTCATATACAAACTTCCCCTGTGCTTGGCCTGGAGCCAGACAACCACGGTGCGAAACGACATGGTAATTGAAAGGCTGAACGGCCTAAATTAGGTATAAATAAAATATATTAAATCTAGCTCCTTTTACCAGAGCGATCAATTGAAAAGGCATTAATATTTAAAATTCCAAAAACGATAACAATAATTAAACAATTAATAATATAATAATCATACAATAATACTTTATTAGGCATTGTGACCTAATTGTTTTGTATAAAAAGTTATTATAGACCAACACATAAGTAAACAAATCATTAAGGAATGTATCACACACTATTATATATGCACATATATATGTACCTAAATCTAAAAATCACAACATTTAGCTAAATCCTTCATGCAACGGCTAACCAACAAACTGGCAAGTAGTCATTATCCTTAAAAATTATATTCAAAGAATTCAGAAAGTGAATAATAACATCTTTGCTTTAATAATATTTTAACACTTTTCTTAAACAGTTGGAAGCTGTCTATATTTTTAATTATCTGAGGAAGATGGTTGTAAAGCTTATAGAAATTGTATATGGCCCCCTGTCGACTTGAACCAGCCTACTTGATGGAACATAAAGGGCCCGTGTAGTATATTTGTTTATGTCACTACATCTAGGAACATAACACACACGTTGCAAAATATAGAGTGAATAACTAGAATTAGAATTGTATGTTGTTAAAAATATGGACTACAGGAAGTTAGAGGAGTGAGATGAAACATACTTCTTATTATTCTTTTTTGTAGTATGAAAACTCCTTCCATACTACTGCAATTTCCCCAGCAAAAGATGCCATAGGAAAGTATCGAGTTAATGTGCCCGTAATAAAAAGTTTTTAACGTTTCAGTATTTACTATACCCCGTAGTTGCGAGATTGTATAATTATGGCTGGTAAGTTTATTGGTGAGTCTTTTTTAATATAGTAATCCCAAGAACAATGTTTGCCCATTTCAATGATATTTCTGAATTCACTCCAATAGGCGAGAATAATAAAACACACTTATTTCTTTGAGTGTTTAGTACAGTCGTGTGCAAAAAAAATAGGGCAAGTCTTGTAACGGTGTTTTGCTAAAATCTAGTTGTGTACATCTAACTTTAATTTTTGTGACATTGTCAGTTGTCACAATTTATTGCAAGTGTGCAAAAAACTAATATGCCTCATATAAGCGATTTAGTTAAATCTGGAGTTATTGCTAAAGCAGAAGATGGATGGTCAATGAGACAAATTGTACTGCGTTATAATATTGACAAAAATTCGGTGTGTAAATTTTAAGAAAGTGGAGAATAAATGGTACGATTAATAGAAATCCCGGATCAGGGCGACGAAGGATATCAACTCAACAACAAGATTTGCAATTGGTAAATGATTTAGTAGAAAATCAATTTTACTCAGTTATTCAGGCTGCTGAAGAAACGAATTTTCCTGGATCAAGTAGTACTGGTCGCCGGCGAGTAAGAGAATCGGAGCTACGCTGTCATTCAGCAGCAAAGAAATACTTACTTAAATCTGAACATAAAGAAGCTCGAGTAGGATTCGCGCTTGAATTTTTAGCGCATGATGTAAATTTCTGGAACAATGTAATTAATCTTTACGGACGAAAAAACTTTCCAGTCAATACACAGCGGTCGTATTCGTGTTTACCACCCTCCGAATACTCGATTCGATGAGAAATATATATCTAACAATGAAAAAAGTGGTAGATTTTCCGTCAATATGTGGGCTTGGATGTCGGCACGTGGTCTTGGTGTTTTGTGGCATATTGAGGAACGATTTAATAGTGAAACGTGTATTAGGATTTTAGACAATATTATGCTTCCTTCTGTGTCATAATTATTTCCTAATAATGAGTTCATATTTCAACAAGACAATTGTTTCGTTCATACTGCTCATACCGCAACTAACTGATTTCAAGATAACAACATCAATGTTCTTAACTGGCCCAGTCATAGTCCAGATTTTAACCCTGTGAAAGAAGTATGGGGACTACTCGTAAGAAGTATCCAAAAAACGAAATGCGAGACCACAGAATGCCGAAGAATTACTGGAAATAGTAAATAATGCATGGAAAAATATTATTACTAATGATTATTGTATAAGGTTATTTAATTCTATGCCAAACAGACTTATAGAAGTTATAAATAGACATGGTGCAATAATGAAATATTAATAGTTAGTTTCTTGTTAAGTAGGATATCCTTTCTCCTTTGATCCAGGATTTCTACTAATCGTACCGTTTATTCTCTACTTTCTTAAAATGTTACACACCAAATTTTTCTTAATGTTATAATGTAGTGCAATTTGTCTCATTAACCATCCATCATTTACTATAGCAATAACTACAGCATTAAAATAAAAAATAAATTAAAAGTGATATCTGTGTTATTTCGGCTACGTATTACATATTCAAATAGAGACAGATTTACATTAGAAAAATAAAGTTGTCCTATTTTTCTCTGCTCACGATAGTACTAAGCCATTATTTTGACACCATTCTGTCATCTGCTTTACACAATTTGTAGCTTCAATGCTGTCTTTAAAATTATTGGCAGAGATAATTGATGATGTGTCATCAGCATATAGTGTTCAAAATGTTCTACTATATCATTAATGAAAATGAGGAATAGCAACGGGCCTAGTACACTCCCCTGCAGAACTCCAGTGTTAATCCCTAAAATGTCTATCTTTTGCCTTCCTGATTCATTTTTACAGACTGCGTTCTTTTTGTTAAATATGACTCAACCCACGATAAAGCCAAATCACGAATACCACATGATTCGAGTTTTTTTAATAGTAAGTGATGATTTATTGTATCAAACGTTCTTGAGAAGTCAAAAATTGTACCCGCTTGTTTAACGTTGTTATTGAAATATTCTAAGACTTTACTATGAAAGGAAAGAACTGCATCTTGCGTGGAACGATTTTTACAAAACCCATGTTGTCTTGTAGTTAATATGTTGTTTTCCTATAAGAAGGGCAACAGTTTAAGATAAAATGCTTTTTCGAACATTTTGGAGAATACCGACAGAAGGGCTGGTCTATAATTTTGAATATTCGAATGAATATTTGTTTTATGTACTGGAATTATAAGTGAAGTTTTTAATTGTTTTGGAAATACCCAGTCTCAAACGATATATTTATCAAATGTGTCAATGGGTACACGATATATTCGGCAATATCTTTCAACAGACAGCATGGAATTTCGTCAGTTTCTGAGAATTTTTTATACAAACAGATATTATTATTAAAACATAATATTTTTAGACGCAAACTTATCTATAAAATCCTTATTTTACTATAAGGAACGTAACCAGACTGCAACCAACAGCGACTCTCCGGGCTATGTGCCCCGCCGAGCGCTGAATTACAAGTTACAAGCCTGGCGCGTTAAGTGTAATAATTGCATATTACCATCAAAGCGCTAATGCTTCGATTGTAACAAACACTAGCCGAAAGACTGATCCTACTTAAAGGAGCTCTCGTGCCAGTCATCACACACAACTTGCAGACTGCAGTTTCGAGCTGTTGGCTCTCGTCAGTGCACAATTATTACACTTAACGCGCCAGGTTTCTAACTTGCAATTCAGCGCTCGGCGGGGCACATAGCCCGGAGAGTGGGTGTTGGTTGCAGTCTGGTTACGTTCCTTATAGTAAAATAAGGATTTTATAGAGGAGTTTGCGACTAAAAATATTATGTTTTAATATTCCGCCCTCTAAAAGCACATTTGAGATATTATTTTCAAAACTTCCTCAACTGTTACAGCAGAGATATAAAAGGTACTTTCATTAAAACTAAATACTAGTAAAAGTAAATAGGCGCACACTGAATGAATTTTTGCAGCTGATACTGGAAAAATATCTCAAGAAAAAACCTGGCGTCAACTTGGCTCAGTTAACATTTGACGGACTGGTCCGAAATAAGTTTCGACAGTAATAAGTTAAGTGTTTGTGTGGTAGGGGTTTGAACTGAATCTCGTATCTAGGGCTACCCTCAGATAAGTGCCTTTCCCCAATTACTTTGTTAATTTTTAGTTCATAAATTTGCGGTTAAATGGGATTGTTTCGGTCTTGTTGTCGTATACTCCAGTCGGAGTATCAGTCAAGGACCTTTGCAAGATGATAACCTATCTTCTGGGTTGCAGTCTGTATACAAAAAGACTGCCCATAGATAACGACATCATTCACACAATTACTTCTATATGCAATGGGAGTATATTGGTTGTGGGATGGGTAAAGATGTTGGAGGTGTACAGGTTGAAAAGCATGAGGGATAATATTGCCCCTTGAGGGACACCTACTGACATTATCTCTATGTTGGGAGGGAGTCATATGGCAACCCCGATCGAAATAGGGGGTGCTGAGCAAAATCGCCAAAATCTATTGCTCCCTTTGTGAGTTATTATGCTTTCCGTTTTTCATCTTAACAATTTGCCAGCTCCAGAAGTTTAAACCATAACCGAGACACTTGGCACATTTATTTGGCAATTAAGAAATACATGTTGTAGACTTTGAAGATCATCCATTTTTGCATAACAACAAATTAATAAAACAGGTATGAATATGAACCTTCCGTCAAACTTTCCATATTTTGTGCTGTTCAAAGTAATGCGGGTTATAATTTATAATATGCAGTAAAGGCTTTGATATTTGCATAAGTATTTACGAATACGAAAATCGATTATTCATAACAGAAGTAACATCTATCATATAAAAGAAAATATATTTCCTCACTGTTCCTAAATTCTCTTCAAGGAGCCTGGCCTAATATAAGTGTGCCAGTACCCGAATTTTCTCCCCCACGAGACACATTGTACGAGCAGCGCATCAAAAGATTAGCTGTATCTCATGTACAAAATATATAAAGTAGGCAGGTCAATTTTAAGTCAAAATATCAAGTTGTTCATTCATATGCAGTCAAAATATAATAAGTTATGTATCCCATAGCAGTACGTTTTTGAACTTCCTTTGAAGATGTAAGTTTGCCAAAGTATAGTATACGGAAAATATACTGGAAGTAAAAAAAAATAAAAAAAAAAAGGATACCGTCTTTATAGTTTGACCATATATCATGCACTGCACAGTACACAATTGTTCTTTAATGGTAAGAGGGGCAAATATGTTGCAGAGTATTTTTCTCTGAAAGTTTATTATTTATCTAATTCTTCTCGAATATAAATGGACCAACTTATTGTATTAAATATATATTGAAACAAATATGCCAGATTTGCTTGCATAATCGTTTAAGAAAATCATATAATTGTTTGAGTCTACCAACTTTGACTTTTCATAGTAAGAGAGGTGGACTTAAAAAATCCATTCATTCTCTCGGGAATTTGACCATGTGGATGTAATTTTAAAAGTATATCAAGGCGTGCGCACTTTGTATGAAAGGGGTGGTACACATAGTAACTCCAATCATGCGTGCATAAAGTATATATACTTATATAAATAATTTTTTTATTTTCTACTTTTTATTCATACTTTTTGGGGGGTTTACCCTCAGAGAGCCCTCAATAATAATTCGTCTCATAACGATTTGTTTTAATTTCTCGCTGCTTTGTTTTTCAGGTTTTTCAGTTTTCACCCCCGCGCCCCCACCCCTGCGTGAGGATATTTGCAAAAATTATAGTGGAATACTGTATTGTCATCCGATCTTAGTAACTGTGCAAAATTTCATCAATTGATTATATCAGGAAGTGTGTTAAATAAAGGATGCAAATTTGAAGAAAAACATGATGAAAAATACCACATTCCGAGTTAAAGAAAAGCAAGTAAAAATATGATAAAATGGATACAATAGCGTTTTATTTTAGAAATATATTTTTTTTAATTATCGAAAAATATTTGCCAAAGCTAGTATTTGAGATGAAATACAACTCGAATTTTGTTTTTAGCTTTATAATTTTTTATAAAGCTTTTAACGAAATATTTTATATGACCAAAACGATAAAATAAGAACTAAAAACAATTTGACATCCGGGTATTGAAGGTATCACTTGCACTACACTGACGAGACCCAAAACTAGGTCGAAACCGGTCTGCAGTTAGTGACATCCTGAGATGAAGGAGGCCTCGCATCTTCCTCGTAGCATTCGAGCATCACAAGTCATTGTATTTTAGTGCTAACTGTGTTTAGACAAAATACGCAAATTTTACCATATAATTCATCGCTTATAAGGGGAAATAGCTGTTTTGGTTTAATTTGTTGAGTCCTTATTTATATAAGGCTCTAGCAGATAGGTTGGAATATTATAGTTCCTATATATTATATTTTTAAACAATTTGACATACCACACCATTACATATAATATTCAAAATATTGTTTACAAAAAAAAAACGCTTTCAACCACTTAATAAACATCCACATACATACAACCATTTCTATTCTTTTAACTATTAAATATCCGCAGTTTAAGAATACTAATAGGGTATTTCACTATTTAGAACTGATTACGCGGGACGTGTTGTAAATAATCATTTAATGTTTTACTGTCTGTATAATTAAGTGACGGAAGGAAGGAAATATGTTTTAGGAATATTTATTTTCAGGAAAATATTTAAATTTTTTGTCATTAAACATATACCTACCTAAGTAATTTTAATGCTATACATCTACACATTATTGAAGTGAAATAAAATAGCATACAGTAAAATATAATGAACAATTCTGGTTAAATTGTAGGACATGCAAATCAATTCAATTCCTGCAGTGAATTTGAATGATTGAATTTTATAATTAACAATCCGGGGTGTTCAAATCAGCTATTTATTTAACCATACGAATAAAATTAATTATTCAAATCAGTAAGTGGGCGATTAAAAATTGATATATTTTATTGATTAGCAAGTTAATTTAGATAAGTCTGATGTACGTGCATGTTACTTTTTTAACCATGTCATTAGGTTATAAACTAAATGGTAATAACTGCGTCGATCATTATCTACGGCGAATATTCAATGAAGATAACAAAAATCCACAGCAGTTGTATCACATAATAAAGACAAAGATGGAAAAGTATCTCAACTGAATGTATTAACGTGATTATTGAAGACTTACAAGCAATGTAAAAGAAAGACGAGTATAAGAAATATGAAAAATGTCTTAAAATCACCTACGTGTTAAATTGTTAAACCATTATTTACCATATTCAGTAAATATATATCTTTTATTAAGCCAAAATATTGTGGTAAGATAAAACTATTTTACTCTTAGCAATAATGGCGCTAAAAGTAAAGAGCAACAGAAGACGTTGACAAAAGGACGAGAAAATAATTTTACTGGTGCGTAATAGTAAGTGAATATGACGAGCCTTCGCATATATTAGCTAATAGAATAAAAAATATAAAAATGGGAATTACAATATTCCAACTTAGCTGCAAGTACCTTATATATAATAAGGACTGAACACATTAAACCAAAATAGCTATTCTCCCAGCTATATGTCGGCGTAAAATACAATAACTTGGATTGCTCGTATGCTACGAGAAAGATGCGGAGCCTCCTTCATCTCAGGATGTCACTAACAGCAGATCGGTTTCGACCTATTTTTGGGTCTCATCAGTGCAGAGCATACATTCGATAAACCTGAATCACATCTCATAGATACTGTTAAGTTCCACAGCAGTAGAGCGTAACTGGCGCCATCTCTCGGTATTTAATTCAGCGCTCGTCGTCGGCATGTAGCTGGGAGACTAGCTGTTTTGGTTTAATTTGTTTAGTCCTTATTATAAGGCACTTGCAGATAGGTCAGAATACTATAATTTATATTTTTATAAATTTTCCGTCTGCTGTAAAATTGCTTATTCAGTGATAATAGAATAAAGTTTATTATAGAAAAAATCCCGTTACTGCCTTGACAAAGGATTTTCCAAATAAATCATGTTTTTTTGTATCTGTAGAATTACGATTATGTAGTTCCTGCAGTAAAGGACGTCACCTATATTAATAAAAAACACAACTCAATTTAAATGCCAACGTAATTCATGTTCAAAATACCAAAACGTTAAATATGTCCAATAATACATCGCATATGTTGCCCTAAATTTACTCGCATTTTTCCAAAAAGAAACTCAATTTGTTTAAATGTTATCGTATGGGCTGCTGAAATATCTAGAAAGCCGAATTTGGTATGGATTAAATGGTCCCGTAAGTTTCTCAATGTGTAACCGTTACAGACAGAAGCGACAATCTTTTCTAAAAAAATTATGACATCTAAATTTTTATGGTCATATTCAATATTCAAACGTCATTCCTTGAAATGATTAGAATTTTTGTTATTTTATTTCGGTATTGTTCAATGTTGTTGTATACCGGCCTTTTGGAAGTTATATGAGTCGTGCATTAAACTATCTTATACCACGAGAAGCTCAATTTCCAACATATGGGCTTTTTTCATGTGTACTGTCTTATACCTATATCAAAATTCAGTACACTTAAACTTTTTCCGAAAAGTTAGTCTAATGTTCTTGAATTATACCTGATTATTAAAGAGAGGTAAATAAAACATGTGTTGAACTTTGCCCCTCCTTTCTTTGGAATCAGTTAAAAAGAATATATTTCTGAGGTTATTGAATAGTTTTATAAATTCAGTAGACAATTATTTAATAGTTATGCATGGCATAAGCTAAACACAAATAAATAAATAAAATTTTCAGCTACCTATTAAACGTCGTCGTTTAGATTGAGCACAAGTATCTGGATTTGTGTGAGAAACTTGTTTATTTGACAAATCGTGATACAAATTCTCATACTTTTTGTCACACATTTTGTGTGCGCTGATTGTTCTTCATACATTGTGTATATGGAATTAATTCAATATACATGACAAATCAGCGCATGCTTTTATAATTTGTGTTGGTTTTGGAAGCCATGACATATGAAAAATGTCATCGTGGATGAAAGAAAAAACCTTATTTCTCATTGAAAAGGCAAGGCAATCCACTGTTTGGGTGTAAGGAGTAAGCAGTATAAAGACGCCAAAGTTCAAGGCGATATATACGAAGAAATTTGCATCTTTTTTCAGTATATGTGGAGCGACTTTTGCAAGTCATCGACTTGATGACTTATATATTTTTTTTTTTTTTTTATATACATTTATTTAACGTCGGCCTATTTCCGCTACTGAGGCCTAACACCGACGCCTGTAGACGAGCTACCCCCAACCAGGAATTTTGCCGAACCTCTTCCCTTAAGAAGAGTAGGGATTTTTTACTTGCCTAACATTTAATAGACAAGGGACCGACGGCTTTACATCCCCTCCGAAGGATGGTATATCTCCTATACAACCCTCGCCTAAGGTTGTATAGCTTCCGCGCATACACTGATATACAAGCCGCTGGAAGATGTGTGAGGCGAGAACGCGGTTTCCGTTGGAATGGTCACCCATCCAAGTACTAACTGCGCCTGTCGTTGCTTTACATCGCATACCGAAGTATGTGCATAGTAAAGACGCACCTACGCTCGCCCCGACTTGATGACTTGAAATACCTGATTATTGGGACTCCATCCGCAGATAGTTCCTGAAACAACGTTAATTCAGAAATTAACATGTTGTAGGCTCCTTGATTTTCCGCGTATTTCAGACATGTACGTTGCCATCATCTGAGTTTTTGACGCTTCTTTTTTAATTTATAAATAATAACAGAGCGCACACTTAAAAAGAGACATCTTGAGACATATTAATTAATTGTTTATATGTCACTTTATCATACCTCAGACACATAAGTTTTTTAAACGAAGTCTTTTCTGATAGACATGAATAAATCTCGATACAAATCCAGATACTTGTGCCCAATCTAAGAGTACCTTTAGGATTAGGTGAATTTCGTTTTATGTTAATACTTACGTTAAAATTTTACCAGCCTCCTTACTTCGGTATATGTCACATTTGTGTAATGGTCGCCTGGGATCGGAAGGTACATACTGTCTTGAAGCCGCACACAACGATCTGTAGATTTGAAATTGAAGCAGAGTACTAACAAAATATCTGTAAAAAATACATTATTTTAGTTTGCTTAATTATATTCTTCTATCACATATTTAGTCTACGATTATAGACAAAAATCACCCATCAATAGATGGCGCTCCTAATTTCAAAATGTTGGAAATGGTAGTGCATAACATTTCTAAGGGAAATACTATTTTAGTCATAATCTAAAATTAAATTAAATCTTGTTTAAATCGTTTCCTTTACCAAAGGCAAGGGCGTAGATAAAGGGGGTAGAGGTGGTAATTACCCCCATCCCAAGAAGGGCTAGAACATAAAAAGTCAGGCGAGAAGGCGAGAGTTAGAGTGGCTTATCTGCAGATACTTATAATTTTTTAGTTTTAATGGTTTATTAATTCCTAATTAATTGTTATTTTATTCGATACAAATGATACAATATAGTATTTCTCTGACAAAACACAAAAAAATCATTTTTTTTAATTTTTCGTATCCCTCCCCATAAGAAACATTTGGAATGAAACCAAATGAGAAACATCATAACAGATGCAGCAAATGAAGTCATTGGGTATACAAAAGAAAACAGAGAAACGTAGAGTGGTATGATGATGAATACCGACAAACAGTAGAAGAAAAAAGAAGGCAAGACTTAACAAATACAAAGAAACACCAAGGATAATAGAGAATTATACAATGAAAAACGAATAGAAGCCAGCAGAATATGTAGAAGAAAGAAAAGAAAAGTGATGAGAGCAAACGTGAGAAACATATTAGAACACAATAATCAAAGGGACAACAGAAAGTTATACGGAAGTATAAAAGAAAGCACATAGATATTTAGACCAAAACTAGTAGAATGCAAAGACAAACAAGGAAGATTACTAACAGAGAAACAGGAAATAATAAGTAGGTGGACATAATACTTTAAAGAGAAATTATGTGCAGAGGACAATAAATGTGAGATAGTGAAATACCATACAGCAGAGCCCAATATCAAGAACCCAACTTTTGAAGAGGTAGAATACGTAACTAAAAAACTTAAAAACCATAAAACGCCCGGTGTCGATGAAATCACAGCAGAGCTGTTAAAGAAAGGAGGACAGAAACTATGGAGAAGAATCGGTAACTTAACAATCCTAACATGGGCAGAAGAACAAATTCCGAAAGAATGTACTGTGGGGATAATACAACCTACCTAGAAGAAGGGTGATCAATTACAATGCAGAAATTATAGACCAATTACGTTGTTAAATGTAGTATATAAAGTCTTATCTGGTGTTATCTATAATAGGTTAGTTAATAGACTACTCTGAGAAAATAATAGGAGGCTATCAAAGTGGGCTCAGGCTCAGGCTCAGGGTGAAAACATATTTATATTAAGACTAATACAAGAAAAAGCCTACGAGTATGATATTGCTTTTTACAATGTATATATAGATTTTAAACAGGCATAAAAGCAGGTAAAAAAAGAACAAATGATAGAGGATATCCATATTCTAAGAGTACCTGCGAAATACATAAGGCTAGTAAAGATAGCATTAGGTGGATCCAAGGCAGCTGTCAGATTAGATGGAGAACTATCACCAACTTTCGGCATTGAAGGAGTAAAGCAAGGCGACGCACTATCGACCATGTTCTTCAACTTGGTCCTGGAAGCTATAATGAAAACTACCAATTACAAAGGTCATATAGGAACCAAATCATCTCAAATATACGCCCATGCTGACGATGTAGCTATTATCAGCAGAAATAGTATCCATCTAGAGGAAACGGCGACTCAGATTGATCGGAAGGCACACAAAAGGGGTCTTGTAGAATGTAGATTGTTTTAGGGGTCGTTTGGCTTTAAGTAGCCTTACTTCACTTCGACCTAAAGAGATCTTTTGTGAATGAACCTACATCTAGTTATTGCTCAGGATTCCAAGACTTTTAATAAAGCTTGTGATTTTCAAGGGGGCTAGTTTCCCTATGTCTTCAGGCGTTAATTCCACCTGCTCTAGGAACTTTAGCCCAGTGCTGATTAATGCCTTGCATTCAAAAAGTATATGTTCCGTAGTTCCAGTTGCAGTATCACAGTATCTACATTTGTCGTCTACTGCCTTGGGCATGTTATTGAGATGATATCTCAAGGGGCAGTGGCCAGTTAGAAGGCCTGTTATCAGCCTTAATTCGGACTTTTCAAGTGTAATGAAGTATACAATACTACAGGAATACTGTATACTTTCATTCCAGTTTAACTTATTTTAATTATGCATGGATCAAGTAGTTCAGTTTTAGATTAGTTCAATACCTAATTAGTTCCTTTTTTAACTTTTATTTCTGACTTCACCAGGCCGCAACTTGCGTGTCGTGTGCAAACCACGTGACCGTGATTTTTGAGTATAAAATAGCTAGCCAGAAACCAGTAAATTCAGAGCTTGGATTTCACCTTTCTCGAGTGTATTGAACTGGGATAACCGGAAGATCAAGCTTCTCCGGCGCCGTGGCAGCCGCTGGCCAAGTATCTGTTAGGGAGGATTCGAGTGCGTTGAACTGGACCTCCTGTCAGATTGATTCGAGTGTATTGAACTGGATCTCTCCTGAAACAGATTTCTTTGTCGCGTCTGTTATGTCCTGGAACTTCGATTAGAGAATTGGGGTTACGACGACGTACATAGAGGAAATATGTTACACTCTCTCTCTCTCTCCGATTACTATGATGTACTTATGTAATAACAAGATTGTTGCAACCTAAGCCATAAAAGATACGGCCACACTGTACATATAATTATTAGGAGGAGAATAAATGTCTTATTTTGGATCTGGATTTTAATTAATATTAACATTGAACCCTGGAATAATCTCCAAACCAGCTACCCAGCAAAACAAGCATCACACAAGTTCGAAAAGCCTATGGAACAAAAACACCTAAAACAAAAACATCTAAAACCTTAATTAGACTTATAATAACATACGGACGAGAAGCCTGGACCATGACAAAGAGAGATGAGGAAATACTGCGAATATTCGAAAGAAAGATCCTACGAAAAATACAAGGGCCAATCCAAGACGTTGATGGAACATGGAGAATTCGCAGAATCGCTGAACTGAAGCAGCTGAAAACACCGATATTATTAAATACATAAAAAGTCAAAAATTAACATGATTAGGACATGTAAACAGAATGGAGAATTCGAGAACAACAAAGAAAATTTACGAATGGAAACCAGTTGGAAGACGAAAAAGAGGAAGAGGAATGTAGAACAAGAACATAAATAAAAAAATGCGTCATGCTCCATTTATTTAAATATTAAATAGGTCTTCATTCCGAAGTTATTAAATTTATTTGGGATTTCTGACACTTGTAGGAGTGAAGAATTGTTTAAAATGAAAATAAATGACAGAAATGGCAGAAACAAGATTTTTAATGCAAGTAGGCATGGAAGAGTCACCCAAAAATCCTATGGACATAATTCAGTTGAGTAATTCTCCACGAAAATAGCAATGTTTTTATTAAAAGCTTTTATTAAACTTGCAATGTTGGTTAGTTTGTTTAGGTCAAATCTAGCAATCAAAATTTCGATTAGTTCTAATTAAGTTGGAGCTTTGAAATTTTACACATGTGTAGTCCGGTGACAATTTTCTTTAACATTTTCATGTAAGAAAAAACAAGATAGCGGCTTCAAGATGGCGGACGACTTTACCGTTTATGAACCGATTCGGTTCAAAATCGATATTGGGGGTTTTCGAGATCGCCAATTAGGAATTCTTGGTCAAAAATTTAGTTCAGGATAGCGACTTCAAGATGGCGGACGATTTTACCGTTTAAGATCCGATTCAACTCAAAATCGATATCTGGGGGTTCTCTAGGTCGCGGATTATGAATTTTTAGTCAAAATTCGGAAATTCAAAATGGCGGTGCCAATATGGCTGACGACTTTTGTCATTTAGGTCCAAATCGATCAAAATCGATATCTGGCGGATTTCGGGTTCGCCAATTATGGATTCTTGGTCAAAAATTTAGTTCAGATTGGCGACTTCAAGATTGCGGACGACTTTACCGTTTAAGATCCGATTCAACTCAAAATCGATATCTGGGCGTTTTCTAGGTCGCGGATTATGAAGTCAAAATTCAGAAATTTAAAATGGCGACGCAAATATGGCTGACGACTTTTGTCATTTAGGTCCAAATCGATGAAAATCGATATCTGGGGGTTTTCGGGATCGCGAATTGCGAATTTCTAGTCAAAAAATTAGTTCAAGATGGCGGACGACTTTGCCGTTTATGATCCAATTCGTCTCAAAATTGATAACTGGGGATTACAGCATATCAAAAGACTACACAGTAAAAAATAAAATTATGTAAAAAAGCTTGTATTTAAATGCTCTAAAAGGTAGAAAATTAACTTTGAAATAAATCAAACCCATCATTTTGTTACATTATTACATAATTTTTTTATGATATAAAAGCTTGTCACGAGCAACCTCCTTTATACAGGAATATCTCGCGACAAGCTTTTATATCATAAAAAAAATTATATAATGTAACAAAATGGTGGGTTTGATTTATTTCGAAGTTTATTTTCTACTTTTTGGAGCATTTAAATAAAAGCTTTTGTCAAAAATGTTTTTTTATATAATTTTTTTAAAACCGAATGATGTAGACAAGTTTACTGGGCATCGTTTCAGATGAACAGAAGCTACCATACTTGCCAATAATACTGGAGGTGACATTATTTTTTTAAAGAAGCTTGTTGGTTGGAAATCGAGTTCAGTAGCTGAATATTGTATGGAAAATCTCTGGAGGGTCAATTAAAATTTGTGCAAGTGTCGACTGTAACAACTAAACCCCTACTACAAGAACAATCCATAGTCCTTATTTTCTTCTCCTAAAACTTCAACTTCAAACCAACCAACAGCTCAATATTATATGTTCAGGGGCACAACATGGTTTGAATATCACCGGTAATAGTCATGAAAATTCCAACTTAACAATAATTAATGTAAATCGCTCAAGTTCTCAATATATAAATTTGTATTCGGTTTATTTGTTAATAAATAAACGTATGATGATTACTTTCCAAATCGAAAAGTGGTAAGAAACATGAACTGTCATATTTCAATTGTCAAATGAAGTTGAAAATTCGTATTTTCTAAATTTTGACATGTAAAACAATTTATTACTTTATGATTGTGAATAATAGTAGTTTGCACAACAAGAGTGGATATGGATAATCCACTCGAGTTGTACAGTATATTTTTTCTACGACTGGATTAAGAAAAAACTACAAATAATAGTTTTAATCAAATTTTAATATACAAACTTAGCTTCTGCTAAATCTTATGCTCTAAGTGCAAACATTTTACAAAAGCTTCAGTAGCCTAACGGTTATAGTTTATAGAAACTTTATCTTAGGGAAAAATCAATATAAATGGAATGAAATGTATTTATAAAACAATAAAAAAGCTTTTTAATTGGTAAATTGATATGCACCCTTCGAAATGCAAGAGATCATAAGTTCAATCCCCACATATAGCTACTTTTCTCTTGTCATAATATATCTCTAAAATTTTGTCTGTATATAATAATTTCAATAAAATTTTAGGTGGTATACCGTTTATCGATTCTTCACTGGAATCACTCACAAACTGTGATTGGTCGATGTCATATCCATCCTAGAACGTATATGAAATATATCCGTTCAGTTAACTGGAATGGCCCACTTATCCATTCTACAGACTGTACGGAAAACAGCACATTTACATATAGACCAGGGCCAAACCGTTTAAAATATCGTAATAGACGATAAATTCTTAGCAGTATACGAATGGTCGGAAAATGTAGTTAATGGTGTAAATAATGAAGGAAAAATCGTCCAGACTGAGTAAATTTTCTGGAAGGGGGGTTGGGGTGGTAATATATACGTTTTTAGGGGTTGGTACTCGTCTTTTGCGAGTTACGGCTAAACTATGCATCCTATCGAAAAATGTTGAACATAAAAGTTGTAGATAATGAAAAAATCTAAAACTTTCTGATTGATCATTATCGACCATAACCTCAAAATTATCGAGAAAAATGCAAAAAACCGTTTTTTTTTCGGTTTTTAATTTATAACTATCGCAAAAGTGTTTATATTTTCATGAAAATTGGTGAAAATGTTCTTTTTTATGTTTCAAATAAGCCCAAATTTTTTTAAAGCGAAATATTAAATTTTCTATGCTTTATGAAGAAAATTTAAAAAAAAGACCTAATTTTCAATCGAAAAATCTGGTTAGCAAATTTTCGATTAATGAACTTTACTAGTGCTCATTTTTTTCGTTGAAATCTCAACTTTAATATAGAATTAAAATATAATATTGTTTATATACAAAAATATCGTTAAATAATGAACAAATTTTCTCAGTTCACAGCCTTTGTGTTTTTTGAATTTTTACCTATTAGTATTATATGAGAATTAACGCTTTTTATGAATGTAAACGTTTATTTACAATAAAGAAAAAGAAATTCATGATTTTCACCGAAAACTCGATTTTTAAAAAGTAGTTTTTTCGGTTTTTCGCTTTTTTAACGATATTTTTGTATATAAACAATATTATATTTTAATTCTATACTAAAGTTGAGATTTCAACGAAAACAATGAGCACTAGTAAAGTTCACTAATCGAAAATTTGCTAACCAAATTTTTCGATTGAAAATTAGGTCTTTTTTTCTTATTTTCTTCATAGAACATCGAAAATTAAATATTTCGCTTTGAAAAAATTTGGGCTTGTTTGAAACACAAAAAAGAACATTTTTACCGACTTTCATGAAAATATAAAAAATTTTGCGATAGTTATAAATTAAAAACCGAAAAAACGGTTTTTTGCATTTTTATCGATAATTTTGAGGTTATGGTCAATAATGTCTAATAAGGATGTTTTAGATTTTTTTATTATCTACAACTTTTACATTCAACATTTTTCGATAGGATGCATAGTTTAGCCGCAAATTGCATAAAACTGGTACCAACCCCTAAAAACGTATATATTACCACCCCAACCCCCCTTCCAGAATTTTTACTCAGTCTGGACGATTTTTTCTTAATTATTTACACCATTAACTACATTTTCCGACCATTTGTATATTGCTAAGAATTTTTATTGCCTTAAACGGGATTGGCCCTGGTCTAATAAGGGAGTAGAAAAAAAATATAAAGGAGAATATATGAAATAATGTTCCTACAGCAACTCCAACTTTACATGTTAAATAAAGAAAACTCTAAACAAAATTGCAGTTTAACATAATACATTTGTTAACCACCTCAATGTATCAATTTTCTAAATTATGTGACAGTTCTCTGTTCAAAAATTGTAAGAAACATTTTATCATAAAAATCTGGGAAAATTTTGCGATTTATTTATTTTCAAGAAGTCACAAAATAATACCACCTCATTTCGAAGCACGCTGTATATAGTCGCCCATCATTTCATTATAGAACATTATTTTTAACTATTGTGAAAAAAATCTTAATATTACGTACTACTTTCCTAGAAATCCCACAATTACAAATTCACAACTCAAGGCATGTTTAATACTGTAACAATAAAAACTATAATGATAGGAATGAATATATGCGCTACACAATGCGAAACCGATTTCATAACAATGAGAATTATTAACAAGTTTAAGGCCGGGATACTTTCTTTACAAGAATTTCAATATTTTGTAAAGTTATTATCAAATCAACGCAACTTCTATAACCGTCCGAATACCATCTGACACCACACATACTTGATTGTTACGTAAAGGACGCAAACCCTGCCCGCTGTGTCTCGGTGGCTGAAAAATGACTTTCTCAACGTTGTAAACGGATCGGTTTTCGGGGGGAAGAACTTTTGCACAAGAAGTAGTGGCGATTCAATGAAAGTAACGAAGGAGTATAAAAGTCATTGAAGAACTCAAAAAGATATCCAGTTCATTTGTTGGACTACTAGAATCCTTATGCGAAATACTATGAAGCCATTGGTGAGTTTCAGTGGTATTTGTGATATGTGGTTTTGTGATAATAGTGCCGATATATGGATTATATAATTACAGTGCGATCAATGATTTATTTAATTACGAGTGATTTTGAGAACTGTTATTTATAAATTTCAGTTAAAAGTGAACGTATGGACATTTCAAGTTCACTTTAAGCCAAAAAGAATTCGCGATTTTAATTTTATTGAAATATGAAAATATTATTCAATAATTTCATCACTTCTAGAATTTTCAATTTTTGAAAATTTCGCAAAATTTGGATTGATTCACATTATTTTCATTTATTATTAGAATAAATTGACGATTACTGATATTAATTTTCTCACACAATTTCATCAACGTCTGTAATTAAAACAACTATATTAAATATAATTATTATAATCGGTGTGACCTGATTTTCTATGTGAACTTAAATATTTAATTGGTATTAAAAGAAATAGACAATATTGACAACATTACATTGCTAATTCTATGCTGTAAGAATTAATCGACCTATTAAATTATAAAATAGGTAATTGATTATTAGAATCAGTGCTAATTAGTAGCAATCATAGCATAAGAAAGATTATAAACAGTATAATGTAGCAATGTCAAGGTTGTCTTAAAGATTTATTTACATTATGTTTTGCTTACGGTGTATACATTGATTATTAACACATTCTTAAAATTTGTTTCAGTTTACACTGTCGCTCTTAGTCCTGGTGGCAGTGGCAGTAAATGCCGAGGCCAAGGAGAAGAAGGCAGCCGAAATCAGTGAGAAGAAGCAAACCAAACGTGGATTACTTAGTTTGGGATACGGGTATGGCGGTGATTTTGATAACGGCTACTTTGTTGGGCAAGGTGGACACGGTTTAGAAGGAGGCTGGTCAGTTGGTTTGGGACCAATTGATCTAGGACACAGCACAGCAGTAGAAAAAACCGTTACCTTATATAAAGGTGTTCCAGTTCCCTATCCAGTAGAAAAACACATTCCATACCCGGTTACCAAACACGTACCATATCCAGTAAAAGTTTTAGTACCACAGCCTTATCCTGTAGAAAAACCTGTAGCTTATCCAGTCAAAGTAGCCGTGAAAGTTCCAGTTCCCGTCCCACAACCTTACCCCGTAGAGAAGATTGTGCATGTACCTGTTAAAGTACATGTAGATAGGCCTTACCCAGTAAAAGTTTTGGTACCCCAACCTTATCCAGTAGAGAAACATATTCACGTACCAGTTAAAGTACCAGTCCCACAACCCTACCCTGTTGAAAAACCATATCCGGTACCAGTGAAAGTACCAGTTCATATTCCCCAACCATATCCCGTATACAAAGAAGTACCAGTACCCGTCAAAGTACCAGTTGATAGACCTTACCCAGTACATGTTCCCCAACCTTATCCCGTACACATTATCAAGAAAATAGGTGTTCCTGTTGAAAAACCAGTACCATACCCAGTTAAGGTAGCAGTAGATAGGCCCGTACCTTACCCAGTAGATAGGCCATACCCTGTACATGTGAAAGTTCCAGTACCCGCCCCATATCCAGTAGAAAAAGCAGTACCATACCCCGTAGAAAAGCATGTTCCATACCCAGTTAAAGTTGCCGTAGACAGGCCTGTACCTTATCCAGTAGAGAAACCTGTGCCTTATCCAGTTGAAAAACCAGTGCCCTATCCAGTGAAAGTGCCAGTTGCAGTACCAGTTCACGACCATGGATATGAAACCAGCGAAGGAGGATATGGGGGCTACGAAGGATATGGGGGCTACGGAGGATATGGA
The DNA here is from genome assembly GCA_963675555.1 of Leptura quadrifasciata. Classification (NCBI taxonomy): domain Eukaryota; kingdom Metazoa; phylum Arthropoda; class Insecta; order Coleoptera; family Cerambycidae; genus Leptura; species Leptura quadrifasciata. The sequence goes on from OY776675.1 coordinate 7,480,785, forward strand.
GGAAATGGAGGTGGCTGGGATAGTTACGGCCATAAATAAATGACATCTAAGTGATCCACACCATGTGTGCCTTCTTGTATATCTTGTAAACTATTTATATTTTTCCCTGTGTTACCTGTTCTTAATAAATCCTGTTATATTTTTTTAAATATATGTTTTGTTCATTATTTATAAATGCCAAATTAATTAGTACTATTGTAACTTATATTTATTTAATAAAAAATGAAATAAAGGATTATTATACTAAAAACAACAAACAACTTTCGACATAATAAGAATAATTATTGGAAATTAGGCTGTGGGTTACAACACAATACGTAATACTGTGTATATGTAGGTATATGTGAGAAAAGGATTTCCTGTAGTATGATAGCATACGTGCTGTAAATGTGTTTGCATCACGCAATAATTATTTTTCGTTTGGAACTTTCGTTGCACTCTCGGTTGTAGTAGTTGACCAACATTATTTATGGAGGTTACATCTGTCAATTAAATATGACATTAAAGTAATAATTAAAGACATATTAGTTATTTTTGCTACCTACAAAAAAGGTAAAATTCGCTGCTTCACAGTTACTGATAAATAATAATATATTATACGATTTATTTATTTTTTATTTCTTACATTGCTATGGAAAAGTGACAAAGCCGTATTATTTTTTGTTTTCAAAATATACTGTACAGAACATAGTTTCTCATTTTAAGCTTAGAATAGAAAAACAAAAGTAAAGTGTATAAACTGGTAAAATTAAGTAAATGGAATAAGGTAATAATTTTTGTAGTTTTTTAAGTTATTCTATAACAAAGTTTTAACCATGCCAAACGTGCCCTTATTAAGATTATCAAATTAAACTAAGAGTCAACATTAATTCCATATATTGAATTGGTAATATATAAGTTGTAGAAAGAGGCGTTTAAGACACGGTATAGTAAGTATACCCAATAGATTATTTCCTAATAAGAGAATAATATTGAGAAAACGACCTATTTTACCATAAATGCTGTTGTCGGTATGAACCCAGTACTATTACAGGAAATGGCTGGTTTCTTTGACCTTGACTACCAGAGCAGAAGAGGAATCCGGGAAATACAATGAAGTAATGAATTTCATAACTTTGTTGTTTCTAAACACAATCCCATGAAGGAAAGTTGTGAAATTTTAAACTAAAAAGATATGAATTGTTATAATATTATTGGCATAGTAGTAGTATCAGTAACGCAATATCTGCTGAATTATATTCATGGAAATACCTATACAATGTTGTCATTACCAGAAATATAACGATGTTTCAAAAATGTACTGTGCGACTGGGAGTATAATAAGCCAAACTCTTTTACTGTCTAGTACAACATCCTTGAGTGTCAAGGGGAGGTTGAGGAATCAACTTGCTTTGATTACGGTACAATTTAGTAACGTTTTTACTATCTTATCTATAGATAAAGTATGAAAAATGCAGATTATCATACAAACGAACGTTTTGAAGTTCCAAAGCAAAAAATTTATAAAAATCGGCATGTCGTCTGTGTGTGTTTGTCAGTCTGTCTGTGGTGGATACGTTTTTCTCGAAAACAACTCAATGTAGAAATCTGTAATTTTAGATATAAGGTCTAGGCGGTTCAAAGTAGAATGCCATTCCATATTAGAAAAACCAATGCAACAGGGACGGCTCTAAAAAGGGTCAAAAACAATTTATCGTCAAATCAAAAATTGTTTCAAATAAAAATTGTTCGGTATGAAAAATTGTATTGAAAAAATATTTTCTAAAGTTCTTGTCAGTGAAGTAGGGAGGGTTCCAGGGAGCGCACAAAAAAATTTTTCGTCCGATAAAAATGCTTCAAGCTTCAAATTAAAATTGTTCAGCGTGACATAATTGTATAATTATAAGTTTTTGGTAAATTTTTCAAAATATGTTTTTCAGTATGGCAGATTGTATGGAAAGATTTTTCGTTTTTTCGAAGAGCACAGGGAAACTCCAGGAGAATTTCCTTCAAATTTCTCGCCGGAGTAGCAGAGGCGGCTGCAAGAAGGACTCAAAAACAAGTTTTCATTGACTCAAAAATGTTTTCAAATAAAACTTGTTCACAAGGGAAAATTGTAACAAAAGGGTTTTTAGCAAATTTTTCCCTAGGGCATCAGAGACTTCAGAGAGGGTACAAAAAGTATTCACCAAATCAAAATTATTTTCAAATAAAAATTATTTAAAACAAGATTGTATCGGAAGCGTTTTTTTGCAAATTTATTCTCAGATTAAAAAAAATTATTTATTAAGAGAAATAGAAAAAGTCCAAGTTTATCATTACAACACCACAAAGGATGCAAAACAAGTGGTCTCATCTCAATATTTGTCAAATAGGAATTGTGTCGAAAAGGCCCTTGCAAATTATTCGTCAGATAAGACGTTCCCAAGAAAAAATGCATTCAAAATAATTCCATGTTTTACCAATTTTTTAAAATAAAATTAAAGATATATTTACGGGATGATGAGAAAGTACTGTTGAAGTGCATCTACCCGGGGGGCGAGCTCAGGCGCATCTTTACTATATAAATATTTCGATATGCGCGGTTCGGTCGGATCGGCGCGGTTATTACTTAGATGGGTGACCGTTTTAAGGAAGACCGCGTCCTCGCCTCACATCTTCCAGTGGCTTGTATATCAGTGTATGTGCGGAAGCTATGTAATCTTAGGCGAATATTGTGTGGGGAATATACCATCCTTCGGAAGGGATGTAAAGCCGTCGGTCTCTTGTCTGTTAAATGTTAGGGAAGAGATTCGGCAAAATTCCTGTTTACGAGTAGCTCGTCTACAGGCGTCCAAGCCGATTTTTATTATTGGAATTCTAATAAAGACACGTTGTGAAAATTTTTCGAAAATATTCCTAGAGGTGTGAAAATAGGTTTAAAAATTCAACTTGCCCTGATTTGGACGTAGTTTGATAATTTCTCGTATAATGGGGCACAAAAAAAATTGTAAAACAATTTGAGAACATTTGTAAGGATGTAATTAAAATATAATTTAAAACCGGTGACCTAGTGTAAAAATGATAAATCTCCAAAAATGATGAAATAACCTTCCTTAATACAATTAGCGTTTTATACCAAAAAATTATTAGAGCCGAGTTGAATATAATGCAATTCTATTTTTAGTTTTTGATGGGTTTATATTGAAACCACAAAAAATCATCCGTCTGCTAGCTATGGCTGCACTTAGAAGTCAAATTACTTGACCTTTTTTTCAAACGAGTGCATGTGTAAGACCGTCACATTTCCAGCTGAAATCGCAAAATCGGCCCTAGCTCAAATAAGGGAGAAGTACACACTTTAAAATCGGTAAAAAAGTGGAAGAAACTTTTTCTTTGAAATGGTCCTAACGATTTTGATTGGTACCTACGTGAATACTTTCTTAAATACAAGATAATATGACTAATTTGTTATAAGTTAGTTTTAATTTGTCCAATCTCTGAGATATTGTTGTCTGGCGCCTAGCCGTGCATTGCTTTTTACAATAACTAATTTTCTGCAGTCGTGGCATTATAACCGGAGATATTTGGCCTAAACGTTTTCAGCCATAACTCTTAAAGTAGGTCATGGATTTCAAATGTCTTTAAACCATTTTGTAGGTTATATAAATCGGCACAATTTTCGTAAAAATATTTTTTTTGTACGACCTATATTAAGTGAGATATTCTCGAGGGCAATGATAAAATGGACAGGCTGTATATATGAACTTTGAATAATGCAAATAATACTTAACACATAATAGAGAAAGATGCTACGATCTAATAACAGTCATTTATAATTATTGGTGATAAATAAAAACACTAACCTCTAGGAGAAGTATAGAGAATTGATTTCAATAAGTATGAATAGATAATAATGTAATAACTAAAGGGTAACTTATTCATAATTTGGTATATCGCGTATTACTTGGAAAACATATTCTTATCAGATCCGCAAGTAGTTTAACAAATCTATTTGCGATGAAGCATAATGATATTATTGTTACATTGAATTGGTGCTTTTCCTGTACAAGACTAAGCAGTTAAGCAAACAGTGTATGTACCGGACATGAAAGTGTATATCCTATCGAAAAGACTTGTATTTTGACGCCATCAATTTTTGGATAATTGATGGGCCCATTGTAATGGACAAACCTCACGTCATTGTGTTGCCCTATTTTTGGTATTGTGAATGTCTGTAATTAACAAATCTTTCCTCTCTCGAGGAATATACAGCATGAAAGAATTTGTTCATTCGATTTCAAAAAATTTTAATTAAACAATAGTGTAAAAATCAGCCCGTTAGTTAAAAAAATTAGGGAGCTGCACTTTTCCTACAAAAACGATGGGTTGGACCGGCGAGATCTCTGCCCCCAATATGTAAACATTGTAGTTTAAAAAATTAAAAAACACGCTTTAATAGTAAACCGAACTAAAAAGTAAAAAATAATGTTTACATATTTTAAATATTTTATTGTAAAAAGCATGGGGTGCTTTTTATTACTATATTTTTATTGCACCTAACGCTTTTTATGATAAAATATTTAAAATATGTAAACATTATTTTTTACTTTTTAATTCGGTTTGCTATTAAGTCGTGTTTTTAGTTTTTTAAATTATAATTCACCCTCACCCTCTTGCCATTCATCTTGCTTTTCGAAACCGCTGAGTATCCGCTAGTGGTATATTATTAATATTACACCATAACGTATGTATTAAAGTTGGAACTAGCGTTTAACAAGGGCTTATACAACAGCAAATAGGTTATATTATTAACTGCGGCGACAAACTATCGACAATAGATTAGTCATTTTTTTATTTTATTTTAACCTGATGATCCTGATGAGGACATCAGAACAAAGTTGTAAAATTATTGTATTGTTATCGGTCCTTGATAAATGTGCAAAATTTCAGTTTAATCTGACGTTTTGAAGTGGGCAAGAATCACGTTCAAAGATTGAAAAGTTACACATACATACAAACAAACAAACATACAGGTGAAGCTAATATAAAACGTGCAAAAATAACGAGGTCTGAAATTTTATTACAAACGGGCTGATTTTTACACTAATGTTTAATTAATATTTTTGAAATCGAATGGTCAAATTGTCCTACAAATTTTCTGGCAGGTTTTCCAGACCTACACTAAACGTAGATTTGTATAAAATTTAATTACAAAGATTTTGGTTTTTTTTCTGTCTCGATCGGACCTACATATCTCGAGTTATTCACATTTTTTCCAAAAAAACGCGCTTAAAAAATTAAATTGTTAATAACAATTGGAGTACAAGGTCTTTGAAGTACAAACATTTTTTGGGTACTCTTGAGCCCCTCCCTAACAGGATCCAATCATAAAATTGCTTATGGAAAAAGTTCCTTTATATTGATTCTTTGTGCTATTTTGACTGCGCTAGTAAGTAGGGTGATGCGATTTTATTGGGCATGTTAAAATGATTGTATTTACATTTCAATTATCAACCTCATTTTACTAATAACAAACTCTTGCCATGTTTTTTCTAACCAGCAGAGATATAGACATAAAGCATAGACAACCATATATTCTTAGTCTGATGTGTATAATAAAATATTCAAATTGAAAAATACTTGCCTGGACAACTAAATCACTTGTAGTATTAAATATACAAAAATGAGATTAAATAATTTCAAGTTAAATGACAAATTTTGTGAAGAAAAACTTTGTGTTACGATAAATTTTAACGCTGTAAATTTTCGTATAGAATTCTTATATTTTCAAATCACTGTTATATAAATATTATTTCTTAGGCTTATTGAATTAATAATTGAACTAGAGTTGTGCGCCATCTAGGAATAAAATATGTGAATAAGTATGAAACAATAGTCTAACGTTAGGCAGTTATTTTATATTGCACTACGAATTTTGTGTTGCCTAACCACGAAGTCTAATCTTATTCAATACTTTATTAGGGAACACAATTTGACCACTTCTTAATGTTAAGAAGTCTTAACAACATTTTGGTGAAAACAGAATTCATTAATAATAAAATATGTACCGCCTGCCGAAAAGGCATCGCTGATATTATCTATCTCCAGCCAAAGTAGACAGTTGTATCATGATATAGTTCGATACTGAACTGGAAAAGTCTACATTCTACAATATCTTCTCACAAGATTTGTTTTTATACTTATTGATACAATAAGAAAGCATATATTAATTGAAACAACAAATTCATAAAAAGAATTTGTAGCGCTATTAAAAAATGAAATAGTTTCTATGCAAATACAAAGATGAGGGTAATATTCAGTTTTAGATATTATGCATTAAATTCGTTGAAGGTATTTATTTTTTTTGTATGATCTTAGATCATATCTAATTTCCTCCCATTGATAGGTATTACTGACGGATTAGACTTTTTAAAATCGCTTTGAGCCTTTTTAGTGATATCTTATTTATAATATATCTTCTACATATGAAAATAGAAAACCTTCACGTCTATCTGTCCGCGTACGAAATGGAAATAACAAACCAGTGTAACATACAGCAATTATTAAAAATGTCAGGTTTTCATTTATTATATTAATGCTACCAAATGTTTGCACGGAAAATGTAGTAAAAGTCTAAATACTTTTTGGATAAACTTACGCCGACCCAAACATAGGGACTTACTACATATATCTTAGACATAAACAATCAATACCATTATTTACCAGAACATTGTAATATTTCAAACCATTAAAATTACTTCAATGCGCTAAACTAGTTGATAACATTACTGAAAATTGTGAACAAATAATGCTATTTAAACACCAATATGAAGGTAAAACGAACCACCGACCGACGCCGATGTATCAACGAAATTTATGACAGATTGAAAACTAATTATTAATGAAAAAATATGAAAAATGACACAACAAATTATAATAATCAATGTGAAATGTGTCAAACAGCGAAATACTCTCGACAAAACCGTTATATACCTATAGTTCTAACCAAAACACCTAACCTTTCCAAATCTTACACACGGACCTTTTCTTTTTTGGCAAACTATCATTTTTAACTGTTATAGACAAATTTACAAAATTGTCAGACCTCGTTATTCCAACCCATCGTTTTTGTAGGACAAGCGCACGTTCTGTTTTTGCACTATTATTTAATTAATATTTTTGAAATCGAGTGATCAAATTGCCTTATAATTTTTTTTACAGGTTTTCCAGTCCTACGCCATGAAAGTATCAGTTCCACGATCAACATGTTTGGCGGCTGCATAGAACTTTGCATATCTCTACCGAGAATTTTCGCAGAGAGAAAAGTTAGAAGACTTGTCAAATACGAAGCCCCTCACGAAAATTCAGCCTGTTAGTAATCACTTTAAAAAAGGGGCGCTGGACCTTAGAGTACAATTGAACATTTACAAATTTTAAAACAATCACCCTTCAGTCTCGAACTTTGAACGTAAATTATTACAAGTCTCGAATATTTTCTAAGCAAAATTTTCGAAAAAAAAGCTACAAGTAGTTTATCCGACAAAATCCAGAGCTCTCGGGATATAACTTTTGAGAAAATTGATTCACATTTTATTAAGAGGTCGATGAAAAAACTAACTTTTATTTAAGAAATATTTAGATTTAGTTAATTTATACTTGACGCTACTTTTTGTTTCAATGAGGGATGTTTAAACGTAGAGATCAAAAAAGAAGCAAATGGCCAAGTGGATTTCTTTGTCTAGATTTGCTGCAATATTCATAGCAAAATCTTGTTCACAAATTTGTTTTCCGTTTCGTCAAGTTAGCCCAGTTGTTCCTTTGGGCGCGGTTTCGTTTTACGTGCCTCGAGTAGTTGCACCACGCACGGTGGACATGGCCTAGTAAGGTATTTGCTTTAAACGTGAATTTTGAATAGAAAGTATGAAATTTTGTGAATGAAATATAGCTGAAATGAAGGATAATATAAAGTTGCATATTTTAAACACAGTTCAGATTGATATTTCCTAATTTGCTTACCAGTTATTTAAGAGTTTGTGAATTTTGCAAATTGTCGCGGGATCCAGTCAGTTCCTCAGCGTTAGCTAAGCTTGTATCTCTCGCAAGTCGTTCTTTTGAAACTTTTCAAACATAAACAAGCCTTTTATTGAGTTTAATAATGTAAAAGATCCCATAGAGACATAGATTAATAGAAAAGAGTCATTAAGGCCACAAGCAAAGGATCCCCTCGGGACAACAAACATAAGCTGAAAAGATCCATTCAGGACACACCAAAAAAACATAACAAACAACAGATCCCTTCGGGACATATAAGGAAATAATAAATAAACAATAAAATAGTAAATACAAAAGCTGGAAGCGGCTGGAACCTCCCCACTCGGTGGATCTTTGAAGCCGAAAAGAGCATTAAATTGTGTGACAAAACGGCACTAAACGTAATCCGCTCTCATCCAAAACCTTTTCAGATCTTCTGGGGTACTAAAAATACCCTCAACTTAATGAATTTACAATCATCTATGCGAGTTATTACCTACATTATCGCTCGTTGAATAATATACTATTAGGATATTAACAACTTTAACATCACTTGAACGACTAAGAAAGTCTAGTTATCCTAAATACTACAGATTTGTAAAGCAACAAACTGAAAATTGGTAAAGTGATAATCTATAATAAATTCACCAACGAAGGTACAGAAAGCATATGATATTGATATTGTTACATCTACCTTTAAAGTTTGTGACAATCCACTAAAAGTTACAAATATGCATCTTATTAACATGACATGACACCAACGTTATCGGATGACAAACGATGACAATGACAATCGTCAAAATTTGCTCATTGCAATCTGATCGCTCGCGGCTGTCTTTGTTAAATGAAACATTAGCATTTCAGTAATTTTACTAGATTTTAGAGGAATATTTGCAGTTTAATTCTTCGATTTGTCTGTATATATATATTTAAAAACGGCACTAAACGTAATCCGCTCTACTTCTAGAGCAGTGAAGAAACCCTTACACGTGAATTGACACGTGATGTGACGAGTTTCACCATGTAACGGCTACGCGCATCGATCATATCATGCGAAATGCAATCTATGCTATATTGCTTTGTTTTTAATTTTTTTCACGGAAACCAAATCGAAAGGGTGGAAGTGTGATATATCGTTGAAATCAGAATTTTAACTGCTTTTCAATGGCTCCATTACAAATTGAAAGTATGATATTATTGAATTTATTTCAGTTGTAGAACGTAGTTCTCCTTGTGTTCTTTTTATGTGACAAGAAGCAAATGAGGATCTTTTACACGTAGAAAGTTATAACTTTCTTGCAAACCGTTGCACCTGTCAAATTTTCTATAAAATGTCAAATATCTCTGAAACGGCTAGGTTTAGGTATAGGATATGCTACAAATTTTCGACTCAAAATTTTATGCTCTTTTCGAAAACCCTAAAATATATAGGGTGTTCTATTTAAAATAAGCAAGTTGGTATCGACTTCCGGTATAAGCGGAAGTGCCAGCTGCTTGAAATTATTTTAGTTGGATTGGCCACACAGACATTAGTAATTATCTAAATTTCTACTTTTCGATCGATTCAGTTCCCGGTGAGACACCCTGTATACTTTGGCTTTAGAATTTAATTACTGTAAAGCTCTGGAAAACAAATTTTAATAATTGAATCTAATATAAATATTTAGGGAGGTTTTTAATAACTATTGTCAAATTTTGAGATGATTTTGGTAATACGTTACTTTATTTTTGGAAATTATGAATTTGTGTTATATTCATTGTACATTATAAAGTGAATTTATTTAATAATTTCTATTTTTTTATTACAACTTTTTCAGCATATCTTGAAAGGCTCGATAACATAACCACACGTTCTGGGCCGCGTTGGCTTTAAATTTGAGGATCATCTACTATCTATAGTTTATATCTGCTATGTTTTTACGTGAATGCTATAACCAATTTGAATAATTCTAAGTTTAAAGAGTTTCTAAATAAAGTTGTAGTACAATTTTTAATTAAAATAATGTCCAAAGGCAGTAAATTTGCAAACGTTATACGGCAGTATTAATTCAAATTTCTTTTTTATCACAATAAATAGAATGAATAATCAGTTATTTCAGAAGTCGTAAAATATCTATTTCGCCAATTAAATGAAACAATAAAATAGTTGAGCTCTAATACCATTATTAACAAGATATAATGCTTGAGAATTTCAATTTTACTGAAAAATGTAAAGATATAGTAAGTAATTGCATGATGCGGAAATAATCTAATAATCCACTAAATGAACATAGAACAATGGGTAAAAATGAGATTCATGTAACTAAAGGAATTCATCAAATAGAGAAAATACCTCCCTATATATACTACATGTATGATGTCGCCTTGTCTTTAGTCATACAATAGTGTTCAAAAATCAGTCATAATGCAACTGCTTGTAAGTGTACATTTTGTATGTAGTTTCCTTTAAATGAAGCATCCAAGTGTTATGTAATGAAATGAGGGTGACTTTTGGTTTATATAATATAACAGGACAAAAGTTCCCAGTATTTGTAAAATATTCAAAAGCCCAACCCAAAATGTTCTAAAATTTTTCTAAATTATTCTAAACAACATTCAATATGTTCTATATTTTATAGTTTTTTAAATTTTCTGACAATATAGTTTCAAATGTAAAGGTAGGTATCTAGCCGCATTGCTTTGCTGAAAAATATTGATATAATATCGTTATCAATTAATAATAATAATGGTTGATTGTTTTAAATATTTTAGACTAAGAGCTGGCAGCCGCGAAGGTACTACGACATTACCTCCGGCGGCTGGAATTTTGTGAAGTGGTTGGAGGGACCATGAGGAAGTGCCATCTGCCACGTCTCGGTCGCTGCCAAAGCGGTGTCAGACACCCTCAAAGTTGTAATTTTTTTTTTAAATTTTTTTCTTACCTCCGTCTGACATTTTAACATATTGCAACAGAGACCATTTTAAGCACATTTTAAAATCGTCAGACGAAAATAGCGCTGCGAAGCCCCCCTACAATGTTCACAAAGTTCCGACCCACATGGAACGTATTATTTTTTTTCGAAAAATTATTTTCATTACCTCCATCTGACGTTTTTACATATTATCGTAGAGACAATTTTAAGCATATATATAAATCGTCAGATGAAAATACAACTGTGGAATTCCTCTGCAATGCCGCGAATATCCACTTCATCCTTTTGATATAAAATAATATTCGCTTCATACCTCTGGATATCGATCAATATTTTCATTTTATACTTTTTATATGTATGTACTGAAAATTTTACCCTTAAATTGACTTCCTTTTATTACCTCAACACGCATTTCAATAAATCAAAAAAAATATTGAAATAATAACGGTATTCATTTTACGGTTTCAAAAAAATAAAAAAATTCGATTTCTCAACGAGCTGTAGCTGAAATTGTTAGTTTAAGTGAACCAGAAGATTCTGCAAAAGATGAGAATTTCCCGTAGAGTGAAAGATTTAGCGCAATCCAATTTCTTATGGAAAATCACAAAATAAAATATAATTTTTGTGACAAATAAGTCAAAAATAAAATTTTAACGGGCGGCATAGATTTTTTAAGTTTTTTTGAGTGATTTTGAAACAGAAAACTCTCTTAACATTTTTTCGGCAAAATAAATCGTTTAGCTAGAAAAAATTCAAACAAATTGAAAAAGTGAGTAGTCTCCAAACTTTAACTATTTTTTTTGTGAAGGAACACAAATTAGTTTGTAATAGCCGTAATTTGTTGAAAAATAAAAAGTGAAAATTGTTATAAATTGGACCGTTCGGAAAAGAAAAGATTTCTCCCCATTTTTCGAAAACATCAACTGTTTCGCCATGAAAAATTAATTGAAGTTTGGAGAATGCCCACTTTTTCAATTTGTTTGAATTTTTTCTGGCTAAACGGTTGATTTTATTAAATAATGTCAAGAAAGTTTTTCGTTTCAAAATGATTCAAAAAACTTAAAACATACCATCTCGCCTGAAAAATTTTCTTTTTGACCTATTTGTCACAAAAATTCTACGTAATTTTGTGATTTTTCATCAAAAAACAATTGCGGACGATGCTCCACATCACCTAGGCGCTTATCTTTGATCAAAATCTCTATTTCATCGTCAGTACACTTTTTACGGGATGCCAAGTTAGAAAATAGCAAATTACTTTATTTTGAATACCCCAATATGTAATAATGTAGGCTGGATTTCCGCGGCATTGCAGAGGAATTCCACAGTTGTATTTTCGTCTGATGATTTATATATATGCTTAAAATTGTCTCTACGATAATATGTAAAAACGTCAGACGGAGGTAGTGAAAAAAATTTTTCGAAAAAAAATATACGTTCCATGTGGGTCGGAACTGAACATTGTAGGGGGACTTCGCAGCGGCATTTTCGTCTGGCGATTTTAAAATGTGCTTAAAATGGTCTCTGTTGCAATATGTTAAAACGTCAGACGGAGGTAAGAAAAAAAATTGACACCCCTTTGGCAGCGACCGAGACGTCTGACGATTTACATACGTTATCTGTGACTTTTAAACAGGTAATGTGCAAATTTTCAGCCGGAGGTATGATCATTTTTTTAAGCAAGGATTTTTTCATTTTTGAGTCGTCTGACATGTCCTTTGCAGGGGTTTTGAGCAAAATCCTTGCAGATGGCACTTCCTCATGGTCCCCCCAACCACTTCACAAAATTCCAGCCGGAGGTAATGTCGTAGTATCTCCGCGGCCGCCAGCTCTTAATCTATTTGAGTAGTGAGAAACACACCATTTAGTCTAAGCAACCAAGTACTGATGGTTGATTGGCAGTGAAGTTAAGGGACGGGGGGGAAGTACATTTCGTTCAACCGGAACTAGTACCTTTTTCTCCACGGGAACTGGATTTGCCACCGTTTTGCAAATAATATTTACTTTGTTTAAGTTTTCATTATTTGAAATAATTGAGTCGAATATATCGAATGCTCTCAGCGAGGAGATAAAACTGTCTCCAAATTTACATGTTTTTAATTTAAAATTGAAAAAATAATACTGGAAAAAAATTGTTATGAGGTTGATGATTTCTTTCTTTGAATAAGTACTGGTTCGATTAGGTACCCTTAACTTTATGTGTTTTTTATTAAGACTTCGCGCAGTATCTATATTTTACCCAATTTTTTTAGTGTATATATTTTTTATGTATGTATTTCCTGTTTTATTTATTGACTTGGTATATGTTATAACTCAATGTTTTGTTTTTTTGACAAAATATTTCTTTTTTGTTTTTCTATATATATTTACACTTTTCATGTAACATGTTTGACTTGTGTAAAACAATTTCTGTTTTATACACCAACAAATAATATTATATTATTATTATTATTATATTAAACGGTCGTCAAAGGTTCTTTGAAAATGAGGTCTCGTATAGTCAATCATTTCGTATTTTAAAATTAAATATATTCTTAACTAATTAAATCTCTAACGATAGTTTTTAGAATTTTTTAGGCTATATTTTAGAAATAGGAGCATTTTGGATGTAGATAGAGATATATCATTATAATTCAGATTGTAGAATATATGACTATGCCAGGATATAGGAGTACGTTGTTATATTAATTCGATGAAACTAAAGGATCAATTAACTTTACACATATGTTAATTTTTAAATTTTTGTTCTTTAAAAAAAATCGATGAGTCTTTTTAAAAATATTTTAAAAAATGACAGTTTTTAACGACAAATGTTAAAGAATGTTTTAAAGTTAATATGAGACATATATCGCGTCAATTCTCGATAAAAAGTTACCATGATAGAAAATTTTGAATATATGGTATTGTCTCTTGCACAGCATTTGAGTGTGGTGTCCAGTGTCTTTGTTTATGAAAACTAATTTACCAACACTTACTAAGAATTAGTATAAAAATATACACCCCCGCAAATTTATTTATGAATTAATAGTATTACGGCATCACGTACAAATACTTATATTACTTACCTACCTTAATTCATTTTTATAGGTTGCCTTACTTATTGCCTGGCCAACAGCTTGTCTGATCATAGCGAGAGAATCAAATAAGACTACCAGGGAATCAAGAAGCCTCTTGAACAACTTTGAACGTTATCCTCAACCAAAAGAATTATTCGATATATTCGACTCCACTATTTCAAATAATGAAAACTTAAACAAAGTAAATATTATTTACAAAACTGTGGCACATCCAGTTCCCGTGGAGAAAAAGGTACCAGTTCCAGTTGAAAGAAATGTACCACATCCAGTGCATGTCTATGTGTCCCAACCCATTCCAGTGGAAAAAAAAGTATTTGTACCTTACAAAGTTTATGAAAAAGAAGCAATACCTATTATCCATCGTTATCCAGTTGAAAAACAAATTCGTGTGCCTGTGTATGTTCCAGTAGAGTATCCTGTTCCAGTTAAAGTGTTTGCACCTTATCCGGTACCAGTAGACAAATATGTGGCGGTACATGTACCAGTAAGAATTCCTCAACCCTATCCAGTATTGAAGGAGATACCAGTACCTGTCAAAATACCTGTGAAAGTACCCAGACCGTACCCTGTTGAAAAAGTTGCAAAATTCCCCGTTAAAGTATTGGTAGATAACCCAGTTCCCTACAAAGTAGATAAACCATATCCTGTATCCAAGGAAAAGCATGTAGCAGTCCCTGTAGAAAAGCCAGTACCTTTTCCAGTTAAAATCATCGTACCGAAACCAGTACCCTACCTCACAGAAAAACTAATACCATATGCGATAAAAATCCCTATTAACATTCCAATTCCAGTGGAAAAGCATGTACAACAAGTTATAGAAAAACCGGTAGGTTACCCAGTGAAAGTACCTGTAGAAAATCCAATACCAGTGGAAATTATTAGACCTGTATCAGTCACGAGAGAAAAACTTGTACCTTATGGAGTAAAAATACCAATTCCAGCGCCACTACAACAAACTGACGGTTCTGTGAAAGAAGAGCGATCAGTAAACGCTGATAAATTAAACGCAGTTAAAAGTAATTTGAAAAATGACAGTCCAATTGATGAATCGAAAGGAAGAATAAATATTCCAAGAGAGGAGGCAAATATTATTAATGAGAAATGACAAGTACTTTTGTTTGTATGTTGCTACTTTTAAGAAATAGAGATTAAATTATTCAAAATACATTTAATTCTTTATATTATTTTTATTCGATTGATTTAAAAATTTGGTACAAAACGTTCTTGCCCCCATCACTTTGTTTATTGGTCACTATTGCATTGTTACGAATTTAGTCTGGGATATATTTTGAACGAACTATAGATGTATAATTAAAGTGTTCCAGCATGTTTTCTCAGTCCACCTATGCTTTAATTATTCAGTAATATCTTTTCTTTCTCAATTTTACTTCCACGTCCAGTGGAAGTACAGTAACGCAAAAAAATATTTTTTGTTTGTTAAAATATGCTTAAAATGTCATGAAAAAAAATTTTCTTTTGTGCGCACGTTTACTCTGGAACCGTTTAAAATATTGACTTGAGATTTGGTACACTCGTGTATTATAATGAGAACTGGAACTAGATTATATTTTGATCTAATTCCGTTGAAAGGTTCTGGGGTAAATGGGGTAAATATGGGTAAATAGGCAAAGCAAGCAGGTAAGATTCCATACAATTGCAATTTAGGGCATGTACCAAAACTCAAGGTCTTAGAATTTTTTTTGGCATTAGCCACCCCCCTTATCGCCTGCATTCGCCACCCCCGCCCTATTATTAAAGGTAGTAACAAATTAAATTGATATTTAATGTGTATAAGAAAACCAAGGGCCTCTAAATTTTTTTGGCATTAGCAGATGCAGACAATTTCCATTACCCACCGACATTGCCAGTGTCGGTACCGAAATCGAATCCAGAGCACAGTAGTGTCACACCAGAGCGAATTTGCCACATGACACTCTCCAGCATACTGATTTACCGGGTCGGTTGTTAAATAACATATCGCACCAATCGTTTTTTATACAAACTAAGTTAAAATAGTTGCTACAGGACTACTAAATCACCCTACAACAACTGTTTTACACCAGTTGTTTACATCTATGTTGTTTAACAGAGAACCTTTTTTTGTATAATATTGGTTGTAGAATCATAATCATATACCTGCACTAAAATTATAAAAGAAGGAACAAAAATATTTTGGACTAGATAGCCCCTCCTCATCGTTACACCTCTGGTTGAATTTCATTTTGGTTAGTACCATCAAATAATAACCCTTATCGATATTAACAAACGTACGTAGATAATGCTCTCAAAATAAAGAAAAAGAAACGCAAAATTTTAAAAATTTAGACCATTGTTAAGATATAGGGGTTGAAAAATATGTCTTTAAAGAGCGAGACCAAATTTGACACTGGGAAATAATGGAAAAATCCAAACATTTTTAATCATGGGGTGAGATATAGGGATTGAAAAACTTTTCTGCTATGTGGAATACTAAGCTATTCAGTTAATTTCTTTACTATAAACAGTATTATAGCGGTATAAGCAAAGATACTTTTACAGTACGTACAAGTTTTCGTCGTTATTTTACGAGCGATTAATAAAGAAACAGGACCCCAGGGCTAAATTCTCGACTTAGTTGGAAGTCAAAGGGTCAGTGAACAATGCTTCTCATATGGACCAGGTCAACTTTACTCAGCGCGTAGCTCTATCTGGAGTTAGATCTACATAAAATCAAATTGTATTGGCTTCTGATAGAGTACATCAAATTCCTACATAAAAGCCCTTTAGGTCTGTCACAGAGAACTCGAAATGGTACTGAGCGAAACCAAGGCGGGTCGCCAGTTTTGTATAAAATTAACATTTATATAAAATATATTTACATGCAGTCCCGCAGTGTATAAACTGGTTTGTTTTGCCTTAAATTAATATTGAAAATTAATCATTTTGAGATTAGATTGCATCATAACTGTACACGCAATAGAACTAATTATAGTACGTTTGACGAAAGGAGTGATAATATTATTTAACAGTATTAAAATTTCTAATATCGAATTAATGAAATGAAGTATATACAACAACGTAAACAAAAAACACGTTCACCTGCTATTAACCTGATAACAAGTAATTACTATTTATAAACAGTTTTCAAATTTAATAACGTATGGTGTATCGATGGATGGGATTCCAAAGAGGAACAACGTTTCTATTTGTGGTTTTATGGAATAAAACCATAACTTTACAGACAAAATCTGCTTGTACTTGAACACCCAACAGCATACAAACACTGAAATTTGCATGTCTATGCAAGATGGTAACTGCAACCAAATGGTTAAAATGTAAAAATTGTTTTCTCTCTCAAGAGCACAAAATGTTTAAAAGATCAAATCCACATGTATTATTGATTATCACGACAACAATAACAATAATTCTAAATCATTGGTTAGTTAATTACAGGAAATAAATACACAAATTTCGAAATCAAACGGTCATAACGTTTGCTAGTACGTGGAAAATGTCGTAAATCTAGAATTTTGTACCTTTAAGGCCCAGTTGTATAAAAGTAGATCAACGAATATTCAGTTGAATTTGGTTCAAAATTTAGGGCTACAATTCCTACAACAATAGTTCAAACGGATTTTGAACCAAGTTCAGCTGAATATTCGTTGATCCACCTTTATACAACTGGGCCTAAGGCTCTCAATAAGATGACTAAAGTCCCATATGCTTACTTATGCTCAACAAATTTTTTTCTACATATTTTACGTCAACATTGTTCGGATTCGCTTATTTATGTTGAATATATTGAAAACATTTCTAGAGGGGAAAATATTCAAACAAAATGCATTTATTTCACTTCATTATATTAATTTCCTTCTGTTGAAAAAAGGATTGCCGAGTTCTGCACAATAAAGTAACAAAAAGCTGTGTTTTCATACCAATACTTTATTGGTACAGGTCGTAATAGTTGTAATATTGATGGTTTGCTAACAATATTGCTTTGGAACTGCTTCTCAATCAAAGCTTTACCTAAACTTTCTATTACGTAGTTATCTGTTGATTATATTCTAATAATTTGTATGACTGGTGGTCGAGAGGTGAGCGCACTTGCCTCTCACCCAAAAGTTCCGGGTTCGATCCCCGGCCGTGGCAGTGGAAAATACTGTGAGAGGGATTTTTTCACTATACACGGATATTGGGTGTGTGTCCCTTGTCTCTAAATGTGTAGCCCCCTCCCACACAAGGCTCTTCTAGAGCCTTCCGGGATAAAGGGGGTCGTCATTACTTGTGGTGGTGTTATTTAATTAATTGTTTTAATTGAGACACTGGAAAATGTATAAATATGTTAATATACCTATTTAAACAATATTTTGAACTGTTACCTTTCTAATAATAATATTGGTTAAAAATTGTGCCTAATGTAGCTAGTATTATGCATACTGTACTTACGTAATTATTTTATTTATGCGTGATCTAGTTGTATTTATCACTATGCTGTTTTAATTAACTTCCTTCAGATTGGTACCGATGCAGGAAAGTCGATATAGATAGTTAGTATGCCTTAATAAAAATTTAAAAGGTTTATTTAGACAACTGTTCTTGTTTCTTTCTCTAAGACACGTAGATGTATTTAATATATATGTCAATAAAGTTCAAAATGTAAAATTAAAAACTACAAACTTTCGTTAATTAAATCGTGATAGTATTGGCCAGAGGAAGGTTATTTTTATATTCTACATGCCACTGTAAAGCGATTTACTCTGTTAATAAAACTTTCTTAAATTAAAAAAGTTTTCTCGATTGATGGCATATGTTCCATTTGTTGTGAGTTTGATAAAAGATATAAAACTATGAAGCAGTTTTATTGATTTTCATCAAATATCCTGGTATGCTATTAAAATTACTGAAATTTCAGCATTATGTGACTCGTTGGAATTAAAAACCGCTGCCCAACAGTGGCGGCTCGTGAGTTTTGAAAGTGAGGAAACAGGAGGGCGCGCGCCGCAGGAGAAAATCTTGAGAAAATTGTGTTTTTCTAGCATTTTAAAAATGTCTACCATTACACATTTTTTCTTCATGTCTCGTGATATTCTCTACAGGGGATCACAACTAAGAGAACTAAATATATTTAACAACAAATAAATCACCACATCTGAACAACAAAAGATGCCGAAAAAATAATTTTCACCTAGAGCACTTATTTCTCGAGCATCTGCGCCTGTTAAATATTTTATATATGTTTAAGCCGCAAATTGCCACTATTTTAATATTAATAACTGTCCATTCTCTTGTGAAAGAGATGCACAACTGACGACACTAAAGTCTGAAGCGTACATGCGCTAGAAAGAGATGGGATGCCAGAGGCTTTTTGCGGTACTGTAATATCCAACATGTGTCTTTAAAGAACGCGCCAAGCATTCAAGGTAACTTATCACATACGGATAAAGTATTGAAATGGAAGCTAAGCTTCTCTTAGCCTCCGGTTCATCTGACAATGTCAAAAAATTTTTAGAGGCCCTTGGTTCTCGTATACACACTAATTCCCAATTTATTTTGTTATTCCCTTAAACAATAGGGAGGGGGTAGTAGCTAGTGCCAAAATAAATTTTAGAGGCCCTTGATTCTTGTACACACACTAAATCCCAATTTAATTTTTTACGCCTTTTAATAATAGAGTGGTAGGTAGAGGGGGTAGCTGACGCCAAAAAAAATGTTTTGAAACGTTTCGTTCTTGTATACACACTAAATCACATTTTAATTTTTTTACTTCCTTTCATAATAGTGTGGTTGTGATAGTGAGTGGTGGCTGGTGCCCAGCATTGACTTATCTCGCGGAAGGCGCCTCGTTCAAATTGAGGTGCTAGCGTCAGATACGAAATTAAAAGTGATCAGTGCGCAAGTGTTTTAATTTAGTATGTAGTTTTTATTCAGTTTTGTTAAGTTTGTTCTTTAAACATGTTCCTAATTTTAACACCTTTTATAATCCGTCTGCGACGGAAGGAGCCTAGGTTTAGTTGTTTTAATTTTCTTTTTAGCCGAAACAGTCCCACTCCGCCTTGCCATGCAATCTGCCACCACATTAGCGCGGTGGTTGCACGGTCGGACCCGGTGTGGGTTCTGGCGAGGTACTGTTTTATATTATAATAAGAAATAAAGTCTTATTGATTGATTAATTGATTGGTGGCTGGTGCCAAAACAAATTTGAGATCTTGACTTTTCGTACATTCCCTAAATTACAATTTTATGAACTCTTACTTGCCTGCTTTGCCTATTTACCCCATTTACCTCTGAACCCTTCAACGGAATTAGATCAAAACATAGCCTAGTTCCAGATCTCATTGCAATACATAAGTATACCAAATTTCAAGTCAATATCATAATCGGTTCATAACAATGTCATTAGCAAGATTGATGCTTGCGAGTGTCCTGTTGGAGTATTCTGTGACCTCAGCAGGGCATTCGACTGCGTTGATCACGATCTACTCTTGTATAAACTAAAAAAATGTGGTATTGAACGTTCAGCTTTAAACTGGATAAACTGTTATTTAATGGATCGATCTCAATATGTTAATTTATCTTACTGACAGCTCGAAAAGCTTCTCGCAGTTTGAAAATAAGCATGTTCAAATTGGAGTGCCTCAGGGCTCCGTTATAGGCCCAATTCTTTTCATACTTTACGTTAATGATGTAGCAAATGCAGTACCAAATGCTAACTTAACCATATATGCGTATGATACTTCTGTCCTTGTGTCCTGCAAGGATGATATTAGACTGGAAGATTCCTGCAATGCTTCTCTCTCTAATGGTTCTGTAGCAACTCTTTATATTTTAATAGTGAGAAAACCTACTACTTACGTTTTCACAATAGGCAAAGGATATATAACGGTGTCAATCTTATATTAAATAATTCACCCATATCATGTGCCACCACAAGTGTTAAATTTTTAGGGACATACTACGACAGTACCTTGAGCTGGAAATATCACTGCCAAAATCTTGTCTCTAAACTAAGCAGTCAAAATTATTTATTCATTAATTTAAGAACTGTTCTTCATAAGGATCAGTTAATTAAAATATATTATGCAAATGTGGATTCTTTATTGAGATATGGCATCTTTCTCTGGGGCTGGTCCACTCATGCTACTAATGTATTTATAGCTCAAAAGTAGATAATAAGAACCATTTGTGGAGTTAATAGCAGACACTCTTGTTGATCACTATTTTGTGATTTAGGTATTTTAACCGTGTCGCCAATTTTAATATTTGAATTGTGCATCTATGTATTTAAGAACCAGGGAAACTTTCCCAAAAACTCTGACATTCATAACTCGAATACTAGAAACAGAAATAACTTTTATATACCGTTCTCTAAATACAACTCATCATATAAATCACCTGATGTACTTGGATTAGTAATGTTCAATAAGTTACCTGCTCATATTAAATCTAATATATGCTTTAGATCATTTAAAACTCACCTTAAGGAATTTTTAATGAAAGAATGCTACTATCATGTGGACGATTTCCTACACTGATTTCCTGCTAAAATATATGTTTCAGTGATTAACGAAATGTTATTGTTATTTTTGTTTGTGACCTACTGTTTACTTGTTATAATTACATTTCTGTGTAACTAATTACTATAGTCCTTAAGAAATTCTATGACGACTCCTATACATTGTAATATGTCAAGGGGAAAATAAATTATTATTATTATTTTTATTATTTTTTTTTATACAAAAAACCAGTCACCCTACTCTGTGACTCCGACCCTCACAGAGGGAAGCTGGTAATACCAATAGCCACTCCCCACACCCGTGGGGCGAGTGACTACCCGGTCCGAGAATCGTGTGCCCTGAGTAGACGCAATGAACCGAGGATGACAGCCTTCTGCATTCTGCCGGCTAAGATCTCTGCCGAGTCTCGGCATACCGGTATGATTTTTAGTTCTGATAGCAGCGTCTGTCTCATTCCACCGAGGGCTCCTATAATCAGTACCACTATTTTAACAGAATGGCCTGGATAAAGCCTGCGGAGTTCGAAGAGCAAATCTCGATATTTTATCCGTTTTTCCTCCTCTTTCAAATGTTGCTCTCAGCGGGAGGTGAGAATTCCACGACATACATTGTCTTGAGTTGGTGGTCGAGGAGTACTATGTCAGGCTTGTTGACTTGTATTTGCCTGACGGTGGGAAACGAGTAGTTCCAATAAATTAGGCACTTCTCATACGAGTGCCTTAGATGATAGTAAAGCACTCGTAATGCTGCGTCGTGTCTGTGAATATAGGCCGAGACTGCGTATGTCGGGCAAGCCGACAGTAAGTGCATTACAGTCTCCGGCGCCCTGCGGCAGGCCCTGCAGCTGACATCAGGGACCTCCATACCCATGACACGACGTCGATAGACGAGGGTGTTAAATACACCATCTTGGCAAGCCATTATGAATCCCTCGGTCTCAGACTTCAGCCCCGCTGACCTTAAGAAGGCGAAGGTCAGCCTTTCGGATAAGTCGAGGTCTTCTATATTTTTATAGAAGACTCCGTGCAATGGCTTATCCTTATGAAACTGCAGAAGGATGTTGGTGTTCTGCAGCTCTAATGTGGGCTTTTAGTCGAGCGGGTTCCAACTCGGTGACAGAGTCGGGGTTTACCCGCTCGACGTCGAAGATGAGACCAAGTCATCGGCTGCTCTCCGTGCTGATTTGAAGAGAAAAGCTCCTACCTCTGCATTTTCATGGTCTCGGACCATGCAGAGCAGGGGATCCGAACTCCTGATGACCTTACATGCTTCATCCAGATCCATCCTGCTATGGAGACTCTCCAAGCTCAAGAGTCCACGGCCTCCCCGATGTCGTGGGAGATATAACCGTGGAACGGACGATTTAGGATGTAAGCTCCTATTGAGATGCATCTTCTTGCGGATTACTACATCAAGTTGACGCAGCTCTTCTCTAGTCCACTTCACTACTCCGAAAGAGTAGAGAAGGATCGGAACGGCAAGCATATTTGTAGCAGACACCTTGTTCTTCCCCGACAGTTCTGAAGACCAGATCTGTCGGAGTAAGTGCTGATACTTGCCGCGGAGAGCGTTTTTCACTACACTCATTTCTTGGATGGAGCGTTGCTCGACACCCAAGTAAGTGTACGACTCTCCGGCATCTAGATGGTGTAAGATGCTTCCGTCCACGAGCTGCGCATCCTCTCCGTAGTCACCGCATCGTCCTCTCTTGAGATGGATAAGTGCGCATTTGTCCACTGGACGTGAAAGTAATAAATATCTTTAAACTTTTATTTTAATGTTTAATAATGTTTAAAAATGGCCCAACAGTCTAGATAGTTCCGAGTACTAAACAAAAAAAAACTATCTTGAAGTCAAACACAAACAATTACTGGTCTTAGCCATTAAAAAGAGAAATTTGTTTTCATTATCATTTCTGGCATTATTATAACATCTGCCTATTACAATTCCCATTACAATATTAACGTTATATGCTTTAGATATGTAGTGATTGCTAGTTTAATATTTTATAAATAAAAAGATAATCAATTGTAAATAATGAGACCAAATAATTCCGTTTTAAATCATGACAATTAAAATATTACAACACATATGTCATGTACTTATTAAAAAGTACATAATTGCTGGTACTGCATGGTTACATAAGAGCCAACTACTACAAACAGATTTATTATAATTGTAATTTAATGCACCAATTATTACTAATGACTGTTAACACGAAAACATGTACATATTTACAGAAAATGTCATGTGTGTCATATCATGGTCTAATTATAAACAAAAATGTAACCATTTCACAGGACAACGCAATATTCCAATTAGATCAAACACAATATGTCTCATTGTTTCTAATATTTTTGAAATATATAGGTACTTAAAGTTTTGCAATGAAGTATGAATGAGGAAAATATAAATATGGCACAACACAATCTACTCCTACTAACCTTGATCAATTTAATGTTCTAATTAGAGAAAATTAAAATAATAAGCTTAAAAAATATGTTGTCATTATCATTTCTTAATGGCGTTAGGAAGTGATCCATGCAGCCAGGTACAAGTTGTTAAATACATTCATTTTAAGCACACTAGAGAAGGAATTAGTAAATATTAAACAAAGGAGAGACATGTAAGGAATCTATTAGGTACACATTTATATTTTCACAGCAGAGATTTTCCAGAACTTTTGGAAAAGGGTATAATAAGTTCATTTGCTCTATTACTGTTTAAAGCTAATAACTGCAATGCATTAACTGGCATTTGAATATTTAAGTTCAGAACAACAGCTGATTACGTCCAGATGAATATTTATGGCAACTAAAAAATAAATGATCCAAATCGCCTATAACATTACAAGTTTCACTAATTTAGTTGGTGAAATTCCTATTTTATTCAGATGAAGAGGATCGCAACCATCTTCAAATCTGAGTCTAATGACAGTAGTAATATAATACACCTTCTAAGAATTTGAAAAAATTGGTACCAAGGTTCTGTTTGGACCAGGGTATTTGAAATATATGCGTCAACTTTCAGTTGAGGGAATCTTTGTATATTGCTACTTTACTTTTACATCAAAGTTTTACTTCTCCTTATGCTAACAATATTTATATTTAAACGTTGAAACTATTTTAATTTCATCAAATAATCTGCATAGATTATTACAGAGATGAATGCATACATTTAATTTCACTATTAAACATTTCAACATACTATATTAAAAATTATTTAGAATCATAATTGCCTTTAAGAAGAGGAAACTGATGTATTTTATTGTGGAAGTGCATACGAGAACTATTATTAAACCATATGGTAGAGTGCATATATTGTATATATTTAATATTTCCTAGGTATTTAAATAAAATATTTTTTAATTCTGGGTGAATTATGGTGGTACATGAGTAGGGCAGATGAAAGTTTCTCTATATATTACATATCTCGCAAATATATATGTAAAATATTGGTTTTGGGGTTTCGTTCTACATGATATGAAAGCTTTCGTAAGTGTTAAGGTATATTGTGATTTAAAAGTGATGCCTAGTGTTAGTGAATTATTTGTTAATTTGGATACTGATTACAATGTTTTTATTCGAAAGATAAGTTTGGGTAAAACACACAGCATATCTCACTTAAGATGAAACAACGTTCGACGTATTCGTGGAATAGCTCAAATTATTGGTTGATGTAATATTAAACAGCGTACTGTGATAGGTAGAGCGAAAATGCAGGAAAATATGTGACTTTTTTTTAGCGAGAAGTTATTTAGAAAAGTTATTCGGAATCACTTTTTATAGCCGTATCGAATATTTGGTTACAATGTGATATACAAAGTGTTTTCGATGCCAAACAGTTTTGTACATTTTTTTTAAATCATATTGTCATTTTTACCAAATTGTTCTTGGAAAATCACAAATTATAAGAGATTTGTCGTTAAAATTAAGTTTAAGTTTGCTATTACTTGTTTTAAAGTTTAAATATTAAACAGAGGGCATAATTGTTAATTAATTTAAAACAAACAGATGTAAACCAAAGAATTCTATACTAATAAATAGTCTTAAATAGTGACTGGTGTCGGAAAATCATATAACATTTTAATATCCGTTATATTTTGTCTATATACGCATAAACAGCCAGTTGCCGGAAAAGAAAAAAGTTTCGTGGTCGGAGGAAGGTCAAAGTGTTGTCTCTTTTCAAATAATTATTGGCAGTTAAACCAAACGATGATTCCTTCTTAAGATGGGGAGCCGCGGATGAAATTCGACAATTTCTTCTGCATCACTCAACCAACTCGAAAAAATGTTTGATAGGCTTTTAAAGAAAACTCGATATAATAGTACTGGACTATTTTTTTCTTATGTGCGAAACAAATTGGTACTGGACTTTTTTTCTTGTGAAAAACAAAACATTTGTTATTGACTTTTTAATAGACCAGTGCCATTCTATCGAGTGATCTCTAAACACCTATCATTTTTTTAAAAATCGGTTGAGGGATGTAGGAGAAATTGTCGAAATCATATTTTTAAAACCGGCGCCGCCACCATTAAATGCTCAACTTCCGCGTTTTAAAAATAAGTTAAATTTTTCTCTAAAATCAACAGTTTTACTTGATTTTTACACTTTCTTCATTGAAATTTCTTTTCTTCGTTCATACTGTTTTCTAAAAGGTCTTTTAGTTGGTGTATATATAATATTCCTAATATCTAATATAGATTAGAGAAAAAATGTGATTTTACTCGACCTACATACTTGAGGAAGTCCATATATAAAAATTAGCATTATATGGAGCACTGTATTATTGTTTATATTATGAATTGTCTTTGAAAATACAATATTTATTTGCATCATGGTAATCTGCGCAGAAATAATAATTTTGTTAGTTATAGGCAGCAACGAAAAGGACAAGATTTTTATTTAATTAAAAATTATATTTTGCAGGGGCGAGCGTAGGTGCGTCTTTACTATGTACATACTTCGGTATGCGATGTAAAGCAACGACAGGCGCGGTTAGTACTTGGATGGGTGACCATTCCAACGGAAACCGCGTCCTCGCCTCTCACATCTTCCAGCGGCTTGTATATCAGTGTATGCGCGGAAGCTATACAACCTTAGGCGAGGGTTGTATAGGAGATATACCATCCTTCGGAGGGGATGTAAAGCCGTCGGTCCCTTGTCTATTAAATGTTAGGCAAGTAAAAGATCCCTACTCTTCTTAAGGGAAGAGGTTCGGCAAAATTCCTGGTTGGGGGTAGCTCGTCTACAGGCGTCGGTGTTAGGCATCAGTAGCGGAAATAGGCCGACGTTAAATAAATGTATAAAAAAAAAATTATATTTGCTGAAATACCATTATCATTATACAGGGTATTTGACGTAGCCTGTTCGTTAGAAAATGTAGATTTCCCGAAATCATATTAATGTTAAATTTGGTATTTATAAAATGGCGACACTTCAGAAAAAATCGATATTTGGGGGCTTCCGAGATCGCCGATTACGAATTTCTAATCAAACATTTAATTCAAGATGACGACTTCAAGATGGCGGACGATTTTACCATTTAAGATCCGATTCAACTCAAAATTGATATCTGGGGGTTTTCTAGGCCAATATGGCTGACGACTTTTGTCACTTAGATCCAAATCGATATCTGTGGGTTTTCAGGGTCGCGAATTACGAATTTCTAGTCAAAAATTCGGTTCAAGATTCGTCTCAAAATCGATATCTGGGGATTACAACATATCAAAAGACTAAAAAATAAAATTATATTAAAACATATTTTGAAAAAAGCTTTTATTTAAATGGTCTAAAAAGTAGAAAATAAACTTTGAAGTAAATCAAACCCATCATTTTGTTACATTATATATTTTTTTTTATGATACAAAAACCATACTAAAGCTTCTAGATGAAGTAGTTATTGAAACACACCCCGAATCTCCCATTTCGCCTTATGATTAACTTTTAATATTTAAACACTGTACATTTTCAATATTTTCGTTTATAAACTTCAAAGCCAATTTTCTCTAAATATTACAATATACGGAAACACCCCAACTCTGAGTCAACCCTTACAGAAAATACGTACGATACTAAAAAAAATGTTAAAATATATCTTTTAATAACAAAGATATAGAAACTGTGCATTAGTTCTTAATTCACATGCTCTACATAATTTATCTCTAAAATAATTTAAACTTTTCAGATATTATTAATTGGGGCACTATGCCTCACAAATGCAAAAGAATCTACAAAAGAAGATTCTGTGGAAAATAACCAGAAGGATAAAAGAAGTCTGTCTCATTTACTCCTTGGAGAAAATTTCGACAGTCTAACGGAGAATGGTAATGGAGAATCTAAAATTAAAGAAAATCTTGAGGGCTGGATACCGTTAAAACATGAACCAATTCAGAGAGTTGAAGATGGCCTTTCAAACTATCAAATTCTTAATAAAGATGATGACCATGATGATAAATTTGTAACAATTATCAAGGAAATAAGTGAACCAGTTCCTGTAGAAAAAGAAGTTCCTGTGCCGGTATACAAGGAAGTACCGTATCCGGTGGAAGTAAAAGTGCCACAACCATATCCCGTGGTAAAAGAAGTACCATATCCAGTTAAGGTCCAACAGGAATTTCCAGTTCTTATTCATAAGCCTGTGCCCGTAGAAAAGACAGTTAAAGTGCCTGTAGAAGTAAAAGTCGATGCGCCTTATCCCGTCAAAATATTTGAGCCCTTACCATATCCTGTATACAAAAATATTCCGGTGCCCTACCCCGTAAAAGTTCCTCAGCCATACCCTGTATTTAAAAAAGTTCCCGTACCTGTCAAAGTTCCTGTCCACATCCTTAAACCGTATCCTGTGGAGAAAACTGTACACTATCCTGTAAAGGTTTTCGTCGAAAAACCTATCCCTGTGCCTGTAATCAAACATTATCCTGTAAAAGTGATAAAAAATATACCGTACCCTGTTCCAGTAGAAAAACCTTACCCTGTGAAAGTTTATGTGGAGAGGCCAATACCTGTTAGAATTGAAAAAGAAGTTCCCGTCCCGATAAAGGTTCCGGTACCTCAACCTTATCCTGTAGTGAAAGTAATTAAAGTTCCTGTAGAAAAGGAAGTGCCTTACCCCGTGGAGGTAAAAGTTGAGAGGCCTGTTCCCTACGAGGTTATCAAACATGTTCCCTTTATTGTCTTTAAAAAGGTGCCGGTACCTGTTAAAGAATTTGTCGTGGTACCTACCAAGGATGACAAACAACAAGATGACAACGGAAAATGGGATTGGAATAAAAAATTTGAAGACTGGAAATTATAAAATTTTACCTCAACGTAACTTGATAATTTTGTTTAAATAGTTCGAGTTATTTTAGAATCTTAATGTAGTATATAAGTTTTATTTAATTCTGCCGGATATTTTAAATGTACATAGAATGCCATCTTGATCATTCCATCTTGCATATAACTTGTTTTATTAGGTGTGCAATATCCAAAACTGAAATTTGTGTTTGGTATATTTAACAACATGTAACCGATTTGAGAACACTTGAAGAAACATTCATTCTAAAATATTTTTACTGAATTGAAAATTCCAATCATAATATTAAAAGAAATTCAAGGGCCATAGTAAGGTCCGGGTAAATATGATGAACATGCCCTTGCAATGATTTGATTGAGTGCCTACGGAGGTTTATTTCTAAGTAACATTAAATCCAGTGAAACATTATTATGTTAATAATTTCTTTTAGAAAAATTAGGAACTTTTATGAATTTTTTTCTCAGGAAAAGTTGTCACGAATTACCTGGTATTGAATTGTATTGTAGGGGAACTAAAGACTTATACGTGGTAAGTTCGTTATGATTTTCATTCAATAGAAATACGAAAAATACAGAAAAACGCTTTGAAATTAAAAAATATATCTTAGAGAGCCACCATCAATATTTTTTGCACATACTCCTCATATGAGTGCCTATATAATGCATATAAAATTTATCTGATGGGAACAACTACCATGTTAATAAATATTCATAGTGTCTATTAGACTAATCAATTTTCCACATGTGCAATCACTTCTTATCATGTCTAAATTGGTCAATTCTTTAAGCATCAGCATACGTGTGAATTGGTATTATCACATCTGTGTTTGTATATAAGAATATAACAAGATGAATGGACTTGGATTTCTTGATTTTGTTACTGAATACCTAATAAATTCATACTGAGTGGTTAATTCGAGTTCAAGGGAATAATTAGCATCTATGCGGTTATAATGTCATCTGTGAATGTTAGTCGTAAACGTGGACGGTTTTTGAATGAAATACTGGGCTTACCGCAACACTAAATATAATCGAGGAATGTATCTTGATTCTCAAGCGAAGAATAATTAAAACATTTATGTAAGAAAGAATAAGGAAGTAATTTTGAACTCCTGTTGTAAAACTTTCAGGAACCCCTCAATTTCATTATCTACAGCATCTGCAATAATCCCATAATCAGTATATATAGCAACGTATAAAAGTTGCTATTACACCTTCTATAGAAGAGACATGGGTATATGCAGTACTGTTTTAAACCCAGCATTTTTCATTGCTTGTATGTAGCGTCTTTTCTAGGGTCTGGTGACTTGTTTCTGCCCATACAAACTTCTTCAGAAGCAGCAGATATGGTCTGAGCCATCTTCAAACACTTCGGGTTGGTGCGGGAGTACTTCCTCCGCAAATAGACCGTAGCGAAATGCAATTTTCATGTCAAATTGCTTCATTTTCATTTTATTGACAATTGAAATAGCCAAAAGTGCACTGACGCTATCATAACGCGCGACTGGCCTACACGTCCATAGTCAATGCATGACTGCTGTACACGGCCCTTTGTCTTTAAACGAGTTCGTGAATATTGTGGCCTGAGCCACATTTAAACAAAACATCTGAAAAAATCAATCAAATCTATGCAAATTCACATTTTCCATACTTACCCAGTTAAATCTGTTTTTGTAAAAAGATACATTCCTAAAAAACATACTGGTCATCACATCCTGTTTATTGTAACCAGTACCAAAAATGTCAGAGCAGATTATAATTATTCGAATATATTTACATGGGTACTATTTTTTATACACTGATTAATCAAAATTTACAAATTCTTTCTTTTGTATTTCGGACAACCCTGTAGGTATTATTACTAACGCTAAGGGATCAGTCTTGTGTCTTTGTTTACATTATTTTAATTCCCAGATATTTTCATTTTAAAATCTATTATTGCAAATAAAATAATTCATCTAATTTAATTTTTTATTAATCATACTGTATAAAATTATATTAAAAGTTATCCTAGTCAGCCAATACTTCATTATATTTTTAATTTTTTATTACAATTAATGATTATTTATTTATTTATCATACAGATTTTTTTCAAAGCTGTAATTTATTTATGTTTATTATATTCTTAATCTATAGTAGAACAAAATATAATAAAACAAACTATATACAATATATACAGGGTCTCCGAGAGATTATTATAATGGTTAGATTTAGGATTAAATGCTAAAAGTGCCTAAATATAATTCCTATATGTATATTGTATAACGCATTTATTTTATTAGTATAAATAATAACAACAATTATATTTTCTGTTGTACAGGAAGACTTTGTTATTTACTAATATATGTTGCGATGTATTTAATTCTATAAACATTTTAAGAATGGTAAATAAAATAAAATTACGCAAAAATTTCAATAGCTTACAATTCATTTCTATGATTTCTTGTCCAGAAAAGTTATGTCAATCATATGAATTAGTTCTGAGAAGAGTATATAAAATTATTATTATGCTTGACTTGCTGCTTTTTAAGTATTTTGACGCTTTAAGGTATTCTCCCGATGTACGCGAGAGCGACCAGAGACCGCGACCGGAGACTTGTATCACGCGACTAGCTAGGGACCAACGACAGGGAGGGCTACCCTCCCTACACGCGACAGCGACACACAGTTGTGAGTGCGTTACTGCGTTGAACACTTACGTTCAACACATTTGTACGACTGATGAACGAAGATAAACAAACTGCAACAACGCGACGCGACAGTAAAAGGCACCGCTACCGAACCAGTCCAGAGACCTTCTCGAGCGACAGCGATCAGAGACCGAGACAATTGTCGCTCGCATTGGGAGAGCTAAAGGTGCTCTCCCAATGCACGCGACAGCGACCAGAGACCGCGACCGGAGACAGAGGCAAGTGTTGCGCTGCTGCAGTTTGTTTGTCTTCGTTCATCACTCGTACAAGTATGTTGAATGTGCGGGTTCAACGCACTCACAACTGTGTCGCTGTCGCGTGTATCGGGAGAGTAGCCCTCCTTGTCGTTGGTCTCTAGCTTGTTGCGTGGTATATGTCTCCGGTCGCTGTCGTGTGGATCGGGACAGCACCACCGCACCCAAATATCTTTTGATGTTAGAAACAAATTGGGATGCGATGGTAAAATTTGGACAGTTACTCAAAATTTAGGAGGAGGGCCAGATCTAGTTTGTCGTGCAAGAATTTTTTTCTGTGCCTGTCCACAGGCACTATGACATTCTGAAGCTGTAGCCCATTTTTTTTCTAATGTTAAGAAACACAAAAAGTCTAGTTTCACCCATATTTTGAGCAAAATTGGAGCGTGATGGACCAGTTTGCATGTCGCATTTGGTTTAAAAATATTAAAATACTTAAGGAACAGCGGGTCTAGTCTGGTATACAATATTTTTTCTTGTGTAATTATCTAATTTGAACTATTCAATGATATTTAAGACATTACTCGACGTAGGATTACTTTGCCAAAATATTTCTTATAATTATTGTTATGAGTTACCACTTAAGTCACTTAACTGCTTTGATAATACCGTTATTACAGTAGCATTTGTTAAAATAAGAATGTAAAATTAGTACACGTGTGTGATTTGTAATTTGAATAAAACATAATTATAAAACAATTACATAAACTCAATCGTCAATGGTATGTAATCAGTTTGGTTTTAAAAATAAAAAATTAACACTGTATTTTGTAATTTTAATTACTGAATAGATGTCTTATATATTCCTTGTTTGGCAATGAATAAATTAGTGATTGAACTATTAGTAATTTCTTCTTTTGTTTGTAACATCTCTATCGTATAATCCTTATTCTTTAAACAAGTATTATTATCGTTCAAATTTGCTTTTAGAGGGCGGAATATTAAAACATAATATTTTTTAGTCGCAAACTCCTTTATAAAGTCCTTATTTTACTATAAGGAACGTAACCAGACTGCAACCAACAGCTACTCTTCGGGCTATGTGCCCCGCCGAGCGCTGAATTACAAGTTACAAGCCTGGCGCGTTAAGTGTAATAATTGCATATTACCATCAAAACGCTAAACCTACGATTGCGACTGCTAGATGACGCCTGCTGACTAATTTACATGTCAAGATACCGAAATGTACTAAATGGTCAAGTGATCCTCGTGTCGGTCGTCACATGCCTACCTTGCACTGACGAGAGCCAACAGCGCGAAACTGCAGTCTGCAAGTGGTGTGTGACGGCTGGCACGAGAGCTCCTTTAAGTAGGATCAGTCTTTCGGCTGGTGTTTGTTGCAATCGAAGCTTTAGCGTTTTGATGGTAATATGTAATTATTACACTTAACTTGTAATTCAACGCTCGGCGGGGCACATAGCCCGAAGAGTAGCTGTTGGTTGCAGTCTGGTTACGTTCCTTATAGTAAAATAAGGGCTTTATAGAGGAGTTTGCCACTAAAAAATATTATGTTTTAAGTATCATTATCATTTATCACAAAATTAATTATTATTCATAAGTGTACTAAAACTTGAATACCAATAAACCCTATTTTCTTTATATAAAAAGTTGGATGTAGGCTCTCCGATTTCTGAGAAAGAAAATTAACTTCCAAACTTTATTGTTCTTAATCAGAGGCGGATTAACCAGCAAGCAAAAGAAGCTAACGCTTTGAGCGCCAAAATTTGAGAGGCGCAAAATTTCCTGCAGTTTTTAAAAATTATTTAGTTTTAAATTATTTGATCATATTTCATAAAATAGTAAAAATCTCAAAGAGAGTTGAATTTTAAAAAATATCTCCGCAAGTTTGAAAACTGGGAATATATGAAAACAAACATTCGCCAACCAAGAAACAATAAATAAAACGTCATTTTATTTTTGTCTCAGTTCAATTTTGACTGATTATTTTATTTTAATTTCGTTTTTTGAGTTGTGTTCATTTTATGTTACAACATAGTTTATTTAGTTTTAACAAAAAAAAAATTGTTTCTTAGACTAAGGTCAAATTTTGATTCTTTTCATTTCGTTTGATTGTTTAAATTTCGTATTCTGTTTTTTCAGTCATCTAATGAAATAAAAATCTATTTGAAAACATTTCTTTTTCGTTTAATTGTTTTGTTTTTTATGTTAAAAGAAGACAAATAAGATCAAGGGGGAGCGCACAAATTTTGGTTCAGCTTGGGGCGCAATATGCCCTTGATCCGCCTCTGTTCTTAATGGTTGATGTTTCTACCGGCTTGTTTTGGTCGTAAAAGAAAATTCGAAAATAATTATACATATTTTAATATATATAAATTTTTTCGTCATAAACAAATGAATATTCTTCTCTTTTTCCAACTAAAATGAAAAGTAAAAAAGTGACTTAATAGGACTTTGAGAGACCTGTAGGTTTTAGTTGCTTATAAATAATCGAATTGGCATTTTAACTTAAAGTTGCAGCAGTTTACTTTATACGTATTGTATTAATGTAAAACTCATAAAGGAATAAAATGTCTGTTTCAATCCTTAATATACACGATAAAGCCTACTTTTTGAAGCACTATAGGCACAAGCAACGCGCGGAAAAAGAAATCACAACATAATTAACGGAAATTCAACTGGAGGCAACTAATCCAAATTTTTGTCAGATATAGAAATGTCTGAAGGAAGTTAATCAACTGTGGATCTATAAATTAAATAGTAATAATTCGATTAACGCTGAAGTGAAGTATTAAAAAATGTGTGTAATTAATGAGAAAGATTAAGATGATTAAATGGCTTAACGTTCTGTTATTGTTAGTATGTTATTAATAAATATTTCGCAACTTATAAATCATTAATATTGATGCATCATGAAATAGAAAGGTAGTTTAATAATTTTATTCCGTTCCTTAAATAATAATAAGAAAGAAGATGATATATTTTGTGTAGGATTTAATAGTCGACAAACGATCATTTCTAAAATTCCAAAACTAAAAATACTACGAAATTAATTACAAGTGAAGTGTGCCACATGTAACAGGATCTTTATTTATCGTACGTAAGGTGTCTTGGAATCCAAAAGAGGACCAGAAAACGTTACAACATTGTTCAGAATGCTGTCCATTAACATCAATGCACTTCTAAACTAGCATAACTGTATTTCGAAGAACCTTCGCCAGTTGCTATTAATACACTGATCCCATATAACCGAATTTGACAATTGTTTACATGTTGAGTTGACCTTGCTGAGGTTAGAATAAATTCGTGTACGTTATACGCATTTCCCTTATAGTTTTTGCAATAATAAATAATGACTTTTAAATTATATATTCTTCAGTGCACTTAATACTTAAGGGGCACAAACGTATTTTCAATTTTTAAAGACTGCAACTCCAAATGCGATCAGCTGATCGATTCGTTTATGTCAATTTGGGCATCTAGGGATTTTAACACTTTGCTACTGTCTCCTTCCCCTCAAGTAACTGGCTGCTTCCCCTCAAAAGAGGGAGAAGCGCATGCAGATTCTTAACAGATCGTAATCATGATGGGATCGGCTGTAACGGCGGTTTCGAAGATATAACTTTTTAAGTAACCCCAAACAAAAAAAATCAGGGATCTTGGAGGTCACCTGACAGGGTCATTCGTCAAAATGACGTTTTCTTCGAAGCTCTGTTGAAGGTAACCAGTTGCTATTCTTGAATTATGGGGAAGAGTGCTATCTTGTTATTGTTCTAAATCCAAAGGTAATTAATTTAAAATGTCCTCGATCTCATTTTGCAGGAATCCAAAGTATCTGGCACCAGTCAAGTTTCCATTAAATATTATTAGACCAATGACTTATTCCAAGCCAAATATTGAAACCGAATCGATCTGAATAATTACCTCACCTTAATAAAGCTTTATTTTCTTGTGACTAATATCTCGCATTTTATCCTTTAATTAATCCCAAATTTGTGAATCTAGAGTCATTCTAAAATAAAATCCTTTCCAAAAATCATTGTTTGGCCGCACATTATTCTGTAAAATTCAATTGCAATAGTCCGTCCTACGTTTGTAATGATTTTCGTACAAGTGCTGGTTCAAAGGGTATTTAAAGGATTTGTAGTTACCTATATTTGCAAAAGTCGGGTTACTGTTAGGTGACTAATTACTAATTCAAACGGAAATTGCCTTTTTCCAAGTTTTTTAGTTTTTTAAATTTCTCATAAGACATTGTCTATCCCCATAAATAATTAAAATATCCACTTTTTCATCTTTTGTATAAATTTGCAACATTTTGAATAAAATTAACACAAATTTTATACAATATAAATATTTTTTGTTTATTGCAAATCTTAAATAGAATATTATTAAAAATCAGTTACGTTCGAATTGGAATTTTAGTTAAATTTATTTATTTTGTGTATTACTGAGTTAAATAAAAATGCGATTGAATATTTCAAAAAGTCCCAGATCAATTGAATACCGCAAAAGCTGAAATTTGATAATACAACAGGCAAGTTTGTCGGCTTCGTGGTGTAATGGACAGTGGCGCGTCCTCCATATCACACAGACCATCAGCAAGACCTACGCGACGCTAAGCAAACTGTACCCTCTTGTAAACCGACGAAACAAATTTACGACAGACAATAAGATAACCTTGTATAAGGTTATCTTAAGACCGATTATGACATATGCCTGCGCGTCCTGGAACCTCATCTCGGACGCGCAGTGCAAAAGACTTCAGATACTCCAGAACAAATTACTCAGATTACTTATGAATGCGAACAGGTACACTCCGGTTGCTGTGTTACACGAAAATGCCAAAATTATGTTAATCAGAAACTTCATTAATGAAGCGGTGCAAAAGTTTTTTGCAACCAGAACACAGCAATCGGAAATGACACAGGACATTACAGATAGACAACGACCCACATCACGCACATACACTGTTACATCAAAATTACAGAGCGACAGAGAGCGACGGTGACGATAAATTACCACACAAAACAGTTGCCCACACAAAAACTGACAAAACACATAACATAGATGACTCTCCCTCCCCCTCCTTCCCCTTCCCTTACTTGTCCACCACCCCCTTCAACTCCTGCACACAGTGCAACATATAACCCATGCCGACAATCAAATCTTAAAACACATAAATTTTACACAGAATAAAAATCATTTCGTTTTATATATCTGACATTTTAAATAGGTTTTCTCTTTAATTTTCCTATAAAAATTACTCTGAACAAACATTAATAACCATAATAGTCTATTGAGGATCGTCTGCATAATCAGCTTGCTGGATAACAAAAGAAAATGCGCTTTTAAATTATCAGGAGAGCAGCGATATTAATGGATTAATGTAGAATCGGATATCTTGAATTGGCATTCCAACAGCCGGCCGGCTCGTTTCGTATTTTTTTCAAATATTTGTAACGGGTCGGTGTCTTTCATTCAAATGTAAACCAAGAATGATACAAATGAAATATCCTTTTAAACTCTGTTACTCAAAAAAAGAATAAAGCTATTTTAATTGCTAATTGCGTTCACCCACGCAGACGGCCCGGTTTCAAAACCGGGTCACAGCAAGTCGATGAGATATAGTGGATGAGCGGATCTGCTCGCGTTACCAACTTTAGAAAGAGACGTAAAACTGTGGGTTCCGTGTATCTACGATGTGAGCCCGTTAATGATCCCTACCCCATGACAAATTATGGGGTCCGGCAAAATTTCCAGGTTAGGCGTCCCAGCGCCTTGAGCTTATTCCCTGGCGTCGGCGATTGACCTTGGTAGCGGAAATGGGCCGACGTTAAATAAATGAATTAAAAAGAAACAGGCAAGTTAATAAGTCAAACGAAAAAAATACTCAGCTGATGCAGTCAAACATGTAACACGCGCGCGGATAACGATGGGCTGCTGCGCCTTTAACTCATCAGATGAGCACTTATCCACCGCGAAAAATTCAGCGGACTATCTTTTTCGTGTAATTTATTAAATTAGCTGTTACTGTGCCAAATTTCAGCTTTTGTGGTCAGTTTACTCAGCGCATATTTTTCACATGGAAAGTTGAAGCATAATCCCTCATTCTAAAGTCAGCTGATTATGTTTTTTAGTTACTTTTCAAGTTACTTTTTGTTGTATTAGTTTTTTTATGATTATCTTACGTGTGCGTGTGTGGTGGTCTATTCCTTTACGTGGAATTCCGAATAAAGCGTAGAAAATAATTCCAGCTCTTCCGCTGTTGGTTATCAAAAAAGGTCGTTGGCTCTCGGACCATCAGCTTAATACTATTTAGAGATGTCTTGACAAGAAAAAACAAAAGAATTAGGTGCAAAGCAATAGTTCACGATTTTCCTTCAGCGACTGGCCTATACCGCCTGAACACGAATAGACCGGGAACAGCCCATCTAACATTTATTATTAATAGCAGGTTAAGTAAAAATTAAACGATAATTAATTTTCAGATTAGATGACATAGTTAGAAATGTATAAATATTTTTTTTTCCTTCATGAAACTCGAGTATTATCTATATGATTAATGATTGGCGATTATTTTTCAATTAAATTATTATTGAGCATTAATGAAAGTAAAAATGAATACTAAGTTAATCTTTAGTTAAAACAGATTTAAAAAACCGCTGCCCAAGAAATCACTACTTCCACATCCAGATTTTGTATCCAAGTCTTATACACACTAAATTCCAATGTAATATTTTACTCCCTTTAATAATAGGGTTGGGGTGGCAATAGGGTGGTAGAGGGGTTGGCTAATGTCAAAAAATTTTTAGAGGTCCTTGTTCCTCGTATACGCACTAAATCCCGATTTAATTTTTTATTCTCTTAAACAATAGGGTGGGGATGGCACTGGGGGTTGGTAGAGGAGGTGACTAATGCCAAAATAAATTTTAGAGGCCCTTGGTTCTCGTACACACACTAAATTTCAATTTAATTTTTTACTCCCTTTAATAATAGGGTGGGGATGATAGAGGGGGTGGCTAACGCCAAAAATTTTTTGAGACGCTTCGATCTTATACACACACTAAATCGCATTTTATTTTTTTTACTGCCTTTCACAATAGTGTGGGGGGTGGTATTGGGGGTGATAGGAGGGTGGCTGATGTCAAAAAAAATTTTGATATCTTGACTTTTCGTATATCCCCTAAATTGAAATTTTATGGACTCTTATTTGCTTGCTTTGCCTATTTACCCTTATTTACCCCATTTACCCCACCCCCCCCCGAACCCCCCAATGAAATTAGATCAAAATAGAATTTAGTTCCAGATCTCGTTATAGTACATAAGTGTACTAAATTTCAAGTGAATATCGTAAACGGTTCCAGAGTAAACGCGCGCACAAAAAAAGTTGCAGGCCCACCGACCGACCGACAGGAAATTTTTTTTCGCTCAAATTTAAAATCTCGACGTTTCATGACATTTTAAGCCTATTTTAACAAAATTTAAAAAAATGTTTTGCGTTACTATACTTCCACAGGAAGTAAAATATGTACTGTTAAATTAAGAATGGAACGAAGAGAAAATTGTATCGGTGTGTCTCGCTGAAACTAAGGTATAGTGTATACGACCAGAATTGAAACCGTATAAAAACTAAAAGCCGGCAAAAACAGTCGGCATCTCTTGCCGAGATAAATAGAAATGCTTGTCGTAAGAAAAACATTAAAGAGATGCCGACTGTTTTTGTCGGTTTTTAGTTTTTATACGGTTTCAATTCTGGTCGTATACACTATACCAATAATTTACATGAGAATTCTTATGATTTTGGTTATAAACGGTTCATCTAAATATTGTTTCATTAACAATTATACTGACATATTTTTATACGACCTGTTTTAATAGTGTTCGAATAGTCATTCAACAATATATGAAAGTTTATTGACTTCATATTGCTCTTTCTCTATATTTTATCCAATGCAATTGTCGGCATCACATCTGTTAGATACAGAAATATAGAAATCAGCATGTGCAGCTATTTGTGTCTAATTTTATTGGAAACTTAATAATATGTGTTAACAGCGTAAATATTGACTTGCTTTTATAATTATTCTGATATTCACAGGAAGTTATAAAAAATGAAAGTGCATTATTTTAATTATATAAATTACATAACAAAATGGGCCACATTTTACACATGAAATAGACTAATAACATTCTGAAAGAAAAATTTGATCTTTTCATTGATATTGTACTTGCTTAGTTTTCTATTTATATTTCATCCGATTAAATATGACCACGCATCTAGCAGAAAAACTGGATGTTGACATTATTCCCCGGTTTATTGTAGTTTTATACAATTATTGAACATTCTATGATACTGCTTGCAGTCTTTTGAAAATGTAGTCCAGGTAAATAAGCGGACAAATGGGACACTTCTGGGCCAGGACTAATAGACATTTCTCCCCGCGTTTTTTGGGACGGGGAGTCGATTGCGATAGGTCCGAGAGTGAACACAAGTCTGCCTTCATCCCCTATTGGCCAATAACCACCCCCAAAATTGGTTTTCCGTGGTCTAGCTAGTGCAGGCAAAGTTTTAATAGGGAATTTTTCCTGTAAAAGTGATGTTTGATTTCGGGCCACCGAGAGGGTTGATCAAAGGGGGGTGAAAACCACCTCTTTGAGGCAAAAAAACGGTCATAACTGATTTTTTCGCGCAGTTTGAAGAGAATGTAACTAAAACGAAGTCGACGAATATAAAGTAGATAAAATTCAACCACCCACCCCTTATTTCCAGTCAAAGGGGTGAAAACTCCCCCTGCACGGATCCCCTCAATGTTTCTTTCAGTTTTTCAAAATAAATTCGATTGAGAGATTTTATTTTTAGTCAAGGGGTGAAAACTACCCCCGGGCCTCCCTCAATCTTCCTCGCGGTTTTTCAGAGAAGCGGAATTAGTGATAGGAAATGATATTAGATGGTGTCATATAAAGAAATATATTAGATTTTTTTCATTGTGTGTGTATATTCTATGGAAAATCTAATATATTTTTTTACACAAATCACCACCTAACATCGTTTCCTACTACTAATTCCGATTCTTTGAAAAACCGTGAGGAAGATTGAGGGAGACCCATGATCCCGGAAGGGGGAATAAGGGGTAGATGAATGAATTTTACTTCCATCATCTATTTTGACCACCTCCCAATCGAATTTCTTGAAAAGTTGAGGGGGCCCGTGATTCCTGCAAGGGGTAGTTTTCACCCCTTTAGCTGGATATAAGGGCTGGGTGGTTGAATTTTATACAGGATAATAGTTTTTATTTGTAGATTAACAGTTGTAAAATATTCTGAAGTTGTAATATACGTATCATAATTATTATATTATTTTTCCTGTATCCTGGTTAACAAAATTGACCATATTTTAAAGATGGCTGGCTAAGTCGGGAGTTAGTATGTAGTGAGAGAACGCTACATATATTTCCCCTGCAAAATAAGATTAGACATGTGATTTAATAAAAAAATACCAAGGAGACGTAAAGACCATAAACGAGTTCGGGAGATGAACAAAGTAAATAGCCTTTAGGCATAGCACGTAAACCTAGTTAAATGATTGGTATTCATCGTACCCATGAAGTGAATTGGACCTGGCTAACAATGCTGTTTTAGGTGTTCGGTGATATCGCTCGACCATGCCGTTACTTTGGGGGTGATACGTGGTCGAATTAAATCGATGGAAACCTAAAAACTCATGAAATAGGTTTGACTCAAATTGTGCTCCTTGATCAGTAGTGACTGTCAAAGGAATGCCAACACGGCAAATGTAATTTGAAACAATGTTCTAGCAACGGTTTCTGCAGAAATGTTATTCAAAAGATAGGCCGTAAAATAGAGAAACATCGATGTGAAACTGGGAATGGAGCAACTAAATGTTCGAAACCAGCTTAGGGCCAGAAATCTGCTATTGGAGTTTTAGTGTGTTTATTTATTTTTGAAGTTTGACAATTCAGACAAATTTTAGCCCATAAAATATAGCATGAATTCATTTTGGGTCAGATGTAATTGGAAGTAACAAGTTTTTTAGTGG
This sequence comes from Leptura quadrifasciata, assembly GCA_963675555.1. Taxonomy (NCBI): domain Eukaryota; kingdom Metazoa; phylum Arthropoda; class Insecta; order Coleoptera; family Cerambycidae; genus Leptura; species Leptura quadrifasciata. The sequence continues at coordinate 7,522,517 of OY776675.1, forward strand.
CACGAATTCTTGGATGAGTCAAATTATGAAAGGCATAAAAAATTTGATGTCGTAAAGAATTTGGAACGTATGGCCGATATTTAGAATTAAAAATATCACACCAAATCTTGTCCTCAGAGTTGGGAATTAAAGTTTGTTGTAAATTGTATTTAGATTGTTTACTTGAGTTAGACCGATTATTAATTAAAGAAGTAAGCTCACAATATTTTAATTGGGCACTAGGAAGTGATTTTAAATTGAAATGATCTGATATAGTAGAGATGAAGATAGGTGGAAAATAATGTGGTTTAATCGACGATATATCATCTATAAATACGTGATGAGGTATCCGCGACGACATTGCCTTTTCCTGATAAATGACGTATGTCATCAGTAAATTGCGCAATAAATTCTAAGTGTCTAGTGTGACGGAGAGTTTTGTCTGTTCTCGTAAGAAGTGCCCTAACCAAAGGTTTATGATTTATATAACAAATAAAATGATGTCCCTCTAATAAAAATCGAAAATACCTAATTGCCATGTAAAGAGATAAAAGCTCTTTATCGAAGGTAGAATAACGTTTTTGTGCATCGTTTAACTTTTGAGAAAACATGCCAATGAAGTGGTAACATTACTACACCGTTGTTCTAAAACCGCGCCCATGGCTATGGTCGAACTATCTACAGATAAAGTAAGTATAACGTTATCATTGTAATCTGCTACACCACGGAAAATTCGATTTGTGGTGTTATCATGATACTATGAAAAGCAAATATCATGATTCAGTACACAATGCATTATTTTTTTATTGGTAGAATCTTTTCAAAAGTTGCGCTCTTTGTGTATATGCTGGGAGATTCAGCTAAAACTACTCAGACAGATTACGGAAAACTAAAAGTAACATTTATTTCCTGTCAAAACCAATGAATAGATACCTCTAAAGACTACATATTGCAGTTCAAATGACGTTATTGACGTTTATGATATGAGTATCGCGATGACTAGAGCTTTTTTATTGATGAAAATGCATTTTTCTAGTAGTAGTTTATAAAATATTACAGTATGCGAAATGGTATGAAACTGTGTGAGAATTTCGAACAAGGGCTATTTGATGCTGTTATTGAGCCTTATCAAAAATGCTGAAAAAGTTAAAATTAAAAACGAACAAAATATCAAATTAATTTTCTTTACAACTTACAAATCTCAGAATATAATAAGAAAGTAATTTAACAGTTCAATTTCAGTAATGAAGCCGAAAATCTTTAGGCATTTTAAAAGTCATCTCAAATTTTAGAACAGTTACTAAACATCCAACTTTGATTATTTGTGAGTTCGATTTAGTTACTAAAATTCAGTTTCGGCCATTTTAAAGCAATTAATTTTCTAAATTGTAAAACCAAAATTAATTTCACTTTATAAATTCAATCAATGTAGTAAATTCTAGCAACAAATCGCAGAAATCATGAAATATTTTCATTATTCTTCCTAAATTCAAATTTTATTACAGTTCCTATTAATTGGAAACTTGCTTCTCAACGATGGACCATTGAAATACGCACATAACAAATTTAATTTTTACAAATTCGAACCATTTCACTTGTAGCCCGGTGTCCGATGCTCCTTTTTAAAAGCTTTTATTTAACTTGCAATGTTTGTTTGTTTGTTAGTTAGTTTGTTTAGGTCAAATTTTGCAATCAAAATTTCGATTAGTTCTAATTAAGCTAGACCTTTAAAATTTTACACATGTGTATAAGTTTGGTGACAATACACTTTAACGTTTTCATATAAGAAAAAAACAAGATGACGGCTTCAAGATGGCGAACGACTTTACCGTTTATGATCCGATTCGACTCAAAATCGATATCTGGGGGTTTTCGAGGTGGCTAATTATGAATTCTTGGTCAAAATTTATAAAGTCAAAATGGCGGCGCCAATATGGCGGACGACTTTTGTCATTTATGGTCCAAATCGATCAAAATCGATATCTAGCGATTTTCGGGTTCGCTGATTACGAATTTCTAGTCAAAAATTTAGTTCAGTATGGCCACTTTAAGATGGCGGACGACTTTACCGTTTAAGATCCGATTAAACTCAAAATCGATATCTGGGGGTTTTCTAAATCGCGGATTATGAATTTTTAGTAATAATTCATAAATCCAAAATGGCGGCGCCAATATGGCTGATGACTTTTGTCATTTAGGTCCAAATCGATCAAAATCGATATCTGAGGGTTTTCGGGGTCACGGATTATGATTTTCTAGTCAAAAATTTAGTTCAAGATATCGGACGACTTTACCGTTTATGATCCGACTCGTCTCAAAATCGATATCTGGATTACAGCATATCAAAAGAGTAAAAAGTAAAAAATTAAATTATGTAAAAAAATATTTTTAAAAAAGCTTTTATTTAAATGCCCTAAAAAATAGAAAATAAACTTTGAAATAAGTCAAATCCATCATTTTGTTACGTTATATAATTTTTTTATTATATAAAAGCTTGTCGCGAGCAATCTCTTTTACACGGGAAAATCTCGCGACAAGCTTTTATATCATAAAAAAATTATATAATGTAACAAAATGATTGGTTTGATTTACTTCAAAGTGTATTTTCTATTTTTTAGAGCATTTAAATAAAAGCTTTTTTAAAAATATTTTTTTATATAATTTTTTTAAAGTATTAACAGGCTGAATTTTCGTGAGTGGCTTCGTTTTGGCGAGTCTTCCAACCTGCCAGAAAATTTGTAGGACAATTTGACCATTCGATTTCAAAAATATGAATTAAACAATAGCGTAAAAATCAGCTTGTTAGTAATAAAATTTCAGACCTCGTTATTTTTACATATTGGGGGCAGAGGACTCGCCGGTCCAGCATATCGCTTTTTTGTAGGACAAGCTCAGCTCCCTATTTTTTTACACTGGATAATAGAAGCTGGCGGCCAACATTGGTCGCGCTAACTGAGCGATCACGTATCATTGGTCGCGTTCATCACGGTGAGCAATCAGGTAGCACTCACTGATCACATGCTTAAACTACGCTTCTTGCGCTGTCATCATTGGCTTCTTGCATAATGATACGTAATCGCTCAGTTAGCGCTACCGCTTGATGAACGCGACCATTACGTCATTTGATCACAAGAAGCCAATGAGGACAGTGCAAGAAGCGTAGTTTAAGCACGTCATCAGTGAGCGCTACCTGATCGCTCAACGTGATGAACGCAACCATTGATCTCAGTGATAGCATGCTTTACAAAGCGAATTATTATATTCAATACCTCGGTGGACCCACACATTACTAAATATTTTTTTCTACTTCTCACAATGTTAAAATGTAGTCGTTTTAATATACCATCAATAAATAATTTTTTTTGAATCTTCATTAAATTTATTGAAATTTTCATGGTAATTATTCATAGTGTTCTATTTTGTATTCAAGCCGGTATATGTATATACATACTAATAGCAAATGTGAATAAAAATATTCCTCCAAAATTTACATCAATCATTTCTGACAAGCTGTAAGTAATGTATAAGCAAATGTTTACGGAAAAGTAATATAACGGAATTTCTCTCTTAACTCTGTAGGTGTGTAAGTGACCTTCAGATATACACATAAGATTACTTTTAATGAGCATGAAATGAAATCGTACACTTACAAATGAATCTCCATTTAATCTGAGCTAACATGCGAATGAAATATATCTACATATTTTATTTCAAATTTATTAACCATTTTGTTAATAAATTCTTATTTAGATGTAGGGATATTTATATTATTTGCTATCGGCTCAAATTAGAATTTTAATTAGTAAAAGTTCTGTGCAATTTATTGAGTATTACATTTTTGCACAAAACACTGATTAAATACCAAAATTAGGGTTAAAAGTTTGGTAAAAATAGTCTTAATGGTTACTAGTTAGCAAAAAATCTTTACAACTAGCAATATATTTTTTCCATTTATACATTATCAACTTCAAGGTAGTCTAATGTAATGTATAATGGCGGTATTCCATAGCACGAGATTCGGCAAGTAAAGTCATAAACTAGTCTTACCGAGCCACCGCACACCACAAAATTCCGGAAATTTGTTCAGTTTAAAGTAGTAATAATAGAAAAAAATATGAACAATTTTAGCAATGTTGAGGGTGAATGGTGGAAACAATATTCAGGTTCAGGACTGTAACATGAGATTATTACAAAATGTTAGATAGATAATACGTTTACTTAGCCCTTGGCTATGCAATCAAAAATACATAGCATATTCTCTGTTTTATATTAGAAACCATATATAAACAAAACAAAAATAAAAACGTATTTAAAATAACAAGAGAAGAAAATATATACACAATTCACATCATGTTATCTTTTAATACTGTTTTGAAAGAATTTAGGTATATGTCTGGTCAGGGTTTTAACAGACGATATTGGCTACCAATCTTTCATGATTTGTAAGGTATAATTCAATGCAGGTCGGGGTATTTGTCATGAGAGTATTCACTTACTTCTCACCACTACTCCATTGGTTCTACTAGTTTTATAAACCAATCATTTTGATTATTACTTATTTTTAAAAAGCCTCTAATACCCTAGCATTGAACCACAACCACCCCTTATGTGTATTTTGAATTATGATCTCTTTTTTTGGCCATATGTCATCTAATACCTTCAAAAGACTGCCATACAAAAATCATATTTTTATCCGTATCAGATTCCCTATAGTCAACTGTGTATATATATACAGGGTGTTGCATCATGAGAGGGACATAGCTTAATAGGAGGTAGAGAACATCAGTGGTAACCGGAACCTCCCATAGAAATGTCTCATTGGGCCTTCATTACGAAGTTACAGGGTGTTAAATAATTTTTGGCCAAACCTGTTTTTTATCATAACTTTGACAGGGAATGAAATAACGGATTCATATTTGGTACGGCTAATGTACTAACGAGCCCCAAGAGGTACATGTATAAAAAAAAATATCCAGGTCCGGACTCACTATAATTTATGTTTCTTCTTTGCATCAATAAAACATCACCCTGTATATATTTTTTTGAAATTTCGATACGATATTCGAAAAGAGCAAGAAAAAACAAACAAAATGGCCTATTTCATGTGATTGATTAAAAATTTTGTTATTTCATACCCGATTACTTATTAGGACCACAGTTTTTTACCAAAATGGACCTTTAAAACGTGCCGGAATTAGGATTCACCCAGACCACTTAGGCTCAATAGAATTTTTGCAAATTTTAGTTATAAAACTATTTATTTCACGTGCCTCTCATTTAATAGGGTTCTGTAATCCATTTTCTTGCACATTTAACAACGTATTTAAATAACCACGAAGGTGTAACAAAAAAATTAAATAGGCCATTTTGTTTGTTTTTTCTTGCTCTTTTCGAATATCGTATCGAAATTTCAAAAAAATATATACAGGGTGATGTTTTGATTGATGCAAAAAAGAAACATAAATTATAGTGAGTCCGGACCTGGATATATTTTTTTTTATACATGTACCTCTTGGGGCTCGTTAGTACATTAGCCGTACCAAATATGAATCCGTTATTTCATTCCCAGTCAAAGTTATGACAAAAAACAGGTTTGGCCAAAAATTATTTAACACCCTGTAACTTCGTAATGAAGGCCCAATGAGACATTTCTATGGGAGGTTCCGGTTACCACTGATGTTCTCTACCTCCTATTAAGCTATGTCCCTCTCATGATGCAACACCCTGTATATATATATTTTTTATATTATTTAATTTAATCTTAAATAAGTTGTCATTATATTGTTTACCTCTTAAAATACATTTTTTTGGTGTACTATAGTCTAAAATATCAATTTTTATAATACAATGATCAGATATAATTAACGTGTCTAGATTCGTCTTTTGTTTTTTTTCTCTCCTAATTCTTCGCTAGAGAGTTCTGATATTTTTTCTGTTAACTTTCGCCTTTTTTCGCCAATCTTCTCATTTTTGGGTTGTAGTTTCATTTTTCATTGCTGTTCACATGAGTAATGGGCAATTAAACAGTCAACCCTCCCAGAGGCCCGATAGAAGAGTGAGGCTCTTATACAACAGGGTGTGCCCGCTTCCCTGAGGTTGACGCTAGCGACACGACATTTTTAGTCACCCTCTTGCCATTTACCCCTCGGCACGTTTCTCACCAATATATTAGATTGGGTGAATTTTAGAATTAGCATCATGAACACCGATACATATAGAAATCAGCTGATACCCGCCTGCTTTTCGAAACCGCTGAGTATCCGCTAGTAGCACATAATTAATATTACATCATAATGTATGTATTAAAGTTGGAACTAGCGTTTAACAAGGGCTTTTACAACGGCAAATACGTTACAGACAATACCGAAGTTACGTATATGTACTCTGGTATCCAATAATCACAAAATGTACCGCGGTTGCTTAACTCTCGTCGAGCGCTGGGTCTTGATGCTTATATAATAATAGAGAAACGTCCAAAACTCATACGTTTTTGCGTTCTGTGATATAAATAATAATATATATATATATTAATAGCAGCGGCGCCTTCCGCAAAATCTCGACAATAGATTAGTCATTTTTGATTTTTTTTTAATGATCCTGGCGAGGACATTAGGACAAAGTTGTCAAATTATTGTATTGTCATGGGTCCTTGATAAGTGGGCAAAGTTTCAGTTTAATCTGACGTTTTGAAGTGGGTGAGAATCACGTTCAAAAATTTCGTTACAAACAAACAAACATACAGGTGAAGCTAATAAAAGCGTGTTAAAAATAAAATCAAACATTACTTCCTCAGCTAACCGCGTTATAGTATAACTGAATCCCTTCAATAATTTCTTACACAGATTATATTTCTCATCATTTTTGTGATTACATTAATGTGATGTGATTTAAACCTACTCGTTTCTATCTGAGCTGTTCGTGACTGTCTGTCTAGTCAACTGCATACCTCACGAGTATATGTATGTGCATATATATAATTTTTAAATGTATAATTTTAAATTTAATTATAGAATATTTTATACAGTGTATTAATTATCTTTTGACATGCCAAAAGTCTGTGCAGAATCTGACTGGGAAATAAACTATTTATTTATTTAATACATTGTACAGGGCGCTCTAAACCCATTAAAATCAACATTTTTAAAACAATCATTTTTTAAATTGTTAGCAAAATATTGGCCATCAGAATATTTAGAAAGCCTTATTTAGAAGAGGTTAAACAGGGTCAAAAGCTCCATATGGTGTTAACACTAACAATTTTTCCTAAGAAACAAATTCGTATGCAATGTAACAATATATCTCCTGGACAGTTGCAAAATATTCGAGATAATTTTATTTAAAAAAGTTGGATGGGGAATATTCGCAGTTAAATAATAATTTAAGTGTTGATATTTTATATTTTACATTTAAATATTAAGTATGTTAAATTATATAAAAATATATTTAATTTTCGCATAACGTTCGAATTAAACTAGCAATAATATTACTGCTATTTCAGTATTGATAACCAAATGAGTTTCTTAATGGGCACTAATTAATTCGTAAAAAATACTTGAGGTAATCAGGTCAATGTATTCAAATGCAAATAATACATAATTCACTACAGTGAAAAATACACTTAGGATAAATTATTGAAACTTTTATCAGAGAATAAACGTATAATTAAGATAGTAGACCGTGAAATTCTTACGCATCGATTCCCCAAATTAATTGCCAATTTTAATTAAATAATAAAATAAATTGCAAAATTATCAAGTAGAATGTGTACTCGGACATAGAACATAGTTTTAACAATTCTTTATTACAAAGTATAAAAATTACGAGTGTCTTTATAAAACGAATTTGATTAGTCATTATATTGTGGATTATTTTTGTACTTACAAAATCTTATTAAAGCTTCTTCTCACTGTTCTTTAAAAAATAATATGCTTCTTTCTCCAACGAAGGCTAACTAACTCTCCTTACGTAAATACTTCGTTTCTTCAGTTATGGTGTTTACAAGAAACGTAAAAGACGGAAGGACACATGAACGAATGGACAGATGGAGAGATAATATTTTCGTTGAAAATTTGAAATTATTTTAAATTAGGAGCGATATTTATAATTTCAGAAATTTACCTGTCAAATACAAAATACTGTTCTACAAAGAGTTTAATAATAACAGAAACTTTAGCCATGGTCAGAAAAACTCGAAACCGTCCGAAATTTTTGAATATTTAAAATCCCGAGTAATTTTTACTAGAATAGAGGAGCGCAAATTAGGAAGCAGGTTTCATTTTGGATTCCACAAGTTATATGACTGTAAGGGGGCGCGATGGAAAGTGTCTTTAATCTTAATTGTGAAATTATTTTTATTAATATCAACAAATGTTTATTTATATACAATTTTTATTCTATTTTCTTACCTGCCATATCATTGTTTTCAAGTACTATGTTCAAAATTTCAAATTCAAATTTAAAAAAATGTATTGTTTTTTTATATGGCTTTGGGTCAGAGACCATACAGCCAGTCACAATATGTTAAAATTAATAAAAATTTAATCTGAACCTAAAACAAAATGAGTGCAACGACAGGCAATACAGTGAAACACGATTCTCGCCCAGGAGTCTGTTAGGACATTAAGTTTGTCATCACAAAAAAAGAGACCAGGGTAAGCTAGGTAAAAACATAAGGCTAATATAAGAGGAAAACAGAGTTAATCTATATTTTGATATTATTATCTATCAAAAAACCAATGATTAGTTCATATATTTTCACGGTACTTATAGTAAGTAAATTGTCTACGTTGAATGGAGCCATCATATTGCAGCATGAGGAGATATTTTTAACAAGCAAATCTGTAACAATTTTGTGCTTATCGCAAGCGAAGAAAAGGTGATCAAGATCGCCCATATCTCCACATAGATCAAAAAGTTGCGATGTAAGTACATCTATTTTGTACAAATGGACGGAAAAGCAAGTATGACTAAATCTTAGTCTAATAATAGTAATATGTATTTTTGTGAGACGTTTAAACTGTCATGCCGTAACTGTAACGGGATGTACTTTGTAATACTTTGGTGAGCTATTAAAAGTGTATTGTTCCCAGGTGTGAATCCATTTATTTCTTAATTGAACTTTATACAACTTAGAGCAATCAGTTAGGCATAGTTTATGGTCTAATAAAGCCTCATTAATGGCGGCATCTTTGGTCAAAATATCGACATGTTCGTTATGTATTAAGCCTAAATGAGCTTTGACCCAGACAAACGTAACGAATTCATCATATTGTAAACGGCATCTTTTATTTCTAAAATATATAGGTTCGTTTTGTATGAAAAAGTTTCAGTAAATTTAACAGCTGAAAGAACCGAAAGGGAGTCAGATAGAATTATTATTTCCTTTGAGTTTGTTCCTTTCATATACTTAAATCTTTGTAAATGGCAATTACCTCCAAAGTAAAAATAGAGCAGTTTATGTCAAGTTTGAACTTAATTTCTCTGTGGTCAAAGGGAATGAAGAAAGCGCATCCATTACCGTCTTTGGATTTTGAGGCATCAGCGTAAATAATTGTTGAATCAATAAGCTGGTCAAGGACAAAAGTATTTTCTCACTAAAAATGGAATTTTCGTTGTAGACGGGGATGATAACACTAGATTTGACATACATAGAAATTTATTGTGTTAGAAAACTACTTACTGTTTCAGACAAAAGGACGAAGAACAACATAACTCGACCCAAAATTCACCATATCACATATGAAAAAAACAAAAAAAATGGGCATGACGATGAGACATAAATTCAAACATTTAAAAACTGATCTGACTCAGACAAACTTTTCCATTTAGTTGGTCGGACTAATGTATCCTGGTTCCGGCATCCAAAAATAATTGTATATAAAATTTGATGTTAAAATTTTTGTTTCAAACACCTCAAGTTACGACTAAAGTCGCAGGAAGACCTTGACGAAGCGGTACAGTACTTTATAAAACTAGTACAAGAAACTGCGTGGCGTTCCACTGCCCAAAGCAACCCAAAGTCAAGAAATTGTGTAGACACACCACTACACATCCGACAACTTGTTGCTGAAAAACGTGTAGCCAGACGAATCTAGCAAATGTCCAGAAACCTCATAGACCAACATGCTTACAATAGGTTATACAGAGAACTAAAGGCAGAGCTTAAAGATGCCCAAAACGCTACCTTCGAAAATACATAACAGACTTCTCCTCTAATGATTGTACAGTATGGAAGGCAATGAAAAGATTAAAGCGACCACAGACATCAGTACCCCCAATACGCAAACCAAACGACGAAAGGGCTCGCTCTGATAAAGAGAAAGCCGACACATTCGTCACACATCTAACCCAAGTATTCAAAACTAATCAAGGAATTATTGACCAAGAAATTGAGAAACTCATCGACACTTCATGTGAAATGTTTCCCCCTTTACCCCAGCAGAAGTTAGGAAAGAAATAGGCAAATTGAATAGCCGCAAGGCCCCAGGTTAATCCTGATAATGGAACAAATACTGAAACAACTACATCGACAGGCCATAATCCTCTTAACAATTATATACAATTGAATATTAAGTCTTTCCTATTTCCCCACGGTATGGAAATTTGCCGAAATCATTATGGCCTAGGCAAACCACCGCACAAGCTCCAATTTTATCGGCCTATTAGCCTACTGCCTATAGTGAGTACAGTTCTTGAAAGATGAATCTTAAAGGATGTATGAGGACCATGAACTTCTTACTCTCCTACCTAATCACCAGTTCGGCTTCCGGGAACACCACTCCATAGGATTATCATCAATATTTCAACGAGCCTCGAAGAAAACAAATACTGCAGCGCAGTTTTCCTTGACATCTTCCAGGCATTCGACAAACTGTCACACAGGGTTACTCTTTAAATTAAAAAACACCCTATTTAGCAACTACTATGTTCTACTAAAATCATACCTAAATGATAGAACACTTCTCAGTAAAATACAACTAATTTTAATCTAGTTTCTAACCAATCGAAGCAGGTGTACCCCAGGGGAGCGTTTTTGGACCTCTGCTCTTTCTAATCTATACCTCCGATATACCTAAAGCAGAAAATACTACAATAGCAACCTTCGCAGCTATACTATCAATCAATCAAAACCTAAGAACAGCATCTGAAAACCTGCAAGACCACCACGTGCCTATACCAGTCAAAATGGAAATCAAAGACCTTGGACTACATCTTGACCAACGACTGACCTAGATGCCAAATTCCGCCAAATGTACTGGCTCATGGGCCGCAAATCAAAACTGTCCTTATCCAACAAAATTCTTCTGTATAAAACAATGCTAAAACCTATATAGTCTTATGGAATTCAGTTATGGGGCTGTATAAAACCCACTAGGATAAAAACCATACGGAGATTTCAGTCTAAAATGCTTAGAGCGATAGTCGACGCTCCCTGGTACGTCAGTAACCAAACACTACATAATGTCCTAAATATCCCATACATCACGGAGGAAATTCAGCAGTTCGCCAATATCTACACCCAACGAATAACAAACCATGAGAATCGGCTAGTAGAACTACTTGCGCAAATGGTCCCAATACGAAAAGACTGCAAACAACCTGGCCTCTAGATTTACTCCCAGTTAATAAGGAGCACTATCAATGGATATTCTCCTTCCAAGCGAAACTCTCTTTAACACATTTACTTAATACTCTGTACGGATGTAGATTGTAAATAAACAAAGAAATGTATATTGCAGGATCATTCCTTACGTTATCAAATCTTTGATGTTATTTGTTAACCAATCTTGATGAAATATAAAACATATAATTTCTATTTCTATATAATAATCTACTTTCTTTAAATTCCCATTCCCACAGCATTTACTAGGAAGAACTAGGAGGATTTCATATCATCTCATACTGGCTCTAATGGAGTATTCATGTCTTAAATTTAAAGAAAATTTTTAGTGCGGTTTTGGACAAAAAATAATTTTTTATTCTGTAGACTTTAGAACACAGTCCCCCATACATTTTCTAGGAGTAACTAGTCATGCCATCTCACACTGATACTAAGGTTAATTTAATCAAAATTGTTGGAGCAGTTTTAGAAGAAAACCATTCTTTAAAACATATCAGAGACATGTCTACCTGCTTCTTCTGGGAGTAACACTAGTTATGCCATCTCATAATATCATATCGATACTAAAATAGTATACATGCATTAAATTCGATTAAAACTTTTAGGCCTGTTTTAGGAAATGAGGAAAATAATTTTTTAAACACTACTCCCAGAAGCCTCCCACTCTGTATTTTCTCGCAGCATCTACTTGTCATCTCATATTGGTATTAATAGCAGAGTTCTCACTCTAATACCGAAAGAGTATTATGTTTTACTATAATAGTAAATGCATAAAGAATCTTAAGTCTTATTTTTATTTATAATGAAACAGATTTCGAAATATTATTTGTATTGTTTCATCGGTAACACATCAGTAGATTATTATTAATAGTTTATTAATAATTCCCAACTTGTTCTGGTGTTTGAAGACGAAACAATAAACACATTGTTTGGAAACTAGGAAACATGAACTAGGAATTGAGAGAAGGAGATTTGTTTTCCATTCCACAGTTATCTAAGGAAAGGCTTCAAATATAATATAGTGTAAAGAAAATTAAAATAATATTTTATCAACCAGTATATAAGGAAGAAAATAGAATTGGTATATTTAAGAAATTCCCTTCAGATTTGCTCATATATTAAACTTGTTATTTTGTGTTGTGATTGTTACATTATGTTCCTTTATGTGATAAAGTTTGACTTGGCGCTACTTTTTATGTATATTCTTCAAAAATATCAAAATAAAGAAATACATAAAATTTACGTATAACTTCATAATAATAAATTAAATTCAAGTAGGTAGTTTGTATGACTGAAATAATTACGTTTCTTGTTTAGAAATAATCTGCATATAGCTAGCTAATCACATGACTATATTATCACATTTACATTATCAATTTTCTAAGAGTTCTATTTACTTGAATTCTGCAAAGAAAACCTGTCTGCAGATATAATTTACTAGGCCTCAAACTGAACTGCTAACTACTACTATTATCAATACTACAATAATTCATTATTCTCATTGAAAACATTGGGAACTATAATTAAAGTTCCACTAAACAGAAAATAATACTGAAATAAATCTTTTGTAGCTAGAAACTAATTTAGAGATGAAAAAAATATATTTATTCTAAACTTGGTTTTCTTAAAGTCGTACTAAAAAGTAAAAAATAATGCAAGAAAAGCAAGGCGTGCGCACGTCGTATGATTGTACGCATGATGTGACTTTAAAAAAAGCAAGTTTTAAAATAAAATGAATTTTTTTATTTTCTACTTTTTAGTCATACTTTAATTATTTATAAGGTATGGAACCAATTTACATAAATTCATTCATTGGAGTTGGGTTCCGAGATATAAACGTAATGGCATTCCATTGTCAACGGACCTAATATCGCACCATTTGTATGGGAAAAAACGGACGTAGAAGTTTCTGATCAGGCGAAAAACCTTTTGTACTCTACGTGTTGCCAGAGGTGCCGCTTGGATAGTATATTTAATCAATTTTCACCCCCGCGCCCCCTACGTGCGGATAATTGCAAAGTAACGGTGGAATAATGTATTGTCATCCGATCTTAATAACTGTGCAAAATTTCATCAATTGATGCCATCATTATTAAAAAGAATATCGCTAAAAGAAGGATTTTTTTTTATACATTTATTTAACGTTGGCCTATTTCCGCTACTGAGGCCTAACACCGACGCCTGTAGACGAGCTACCCCCAACCAGGAATTTTGCCGAACCTCTTCCCTTAAGAAGAGTAGGAATCTTTTACTTGCCTAACATTTAATAGACAAGGGACCGACGGCTTTACATCTCCTCCGAAGGATAGTATATCTCCTATACAACCCTCGCCTAAGGTTGTGTAGCTTCCGCGCATACACTGATATACAAGCCGCTGGAAGATGTGTGAGGCGAGAACGAGGTTTCCGTTGGAATGGTCACCCATGCAAGTACCAACTGCGCCTGTCGTTGCTTTACATCGCATACCGAGGTATGTACATAGTAAAGACGCACCTACGTTCGCCCCAAAAGAAGGATTCTAGTAGTATTTATTATTAGTCCTTTACCCCGCAATTGAAACATACAACTAGGTTAAGGCGCTTTCAATTAGAATCTGAGTATTATAAATAGAATCGATACGTACAAATGTTATTATCTGAATGAATTATCCGGAAGTCAAACTGCATTCAGGAATCAAACCGTGTTTGGCATTTCCCACTTTAAATTTAATAGCCGCAAACAAATAAAATTATCTTAATGACTTTCTGATGCGCGATACGACTAATATTTTAATAAATCATTTTTATAGACAATCCGAAACAAACGTTTTGTGAATATACATACAAAACAGTATTTTAAAATCTCGTTAGTGTTAGGTTTTGAAAACAAGGAAGTGAATTAAGTTACATTTTAAACTAATGCACTACACAAGGGGGGTAATGTGTTTCAGAGTATATGTATGAACCTATTAGTCCAAGATTCCAAAGCCCCCAGACCTACGTCATTTTAGCAAAGTTAAGATTTTCACAATAAATGTGTAATATGTAGGTAAAAACGTACTGCGTAATTGCTAGTTGAAAGCGGGGCCCTTTTACAGATAATAGATACTAAAGGTAAATAAAGAATCTTACTCTTACGTTCATATACCAAAAAGTATGTAATTTCATTAACAGCCATCCGTGGTGTAGTGGTTGAGTTTCCTAATTCTGACGTGTGGGGTTGAGGGTTCGAATCAAGTTTTCACATTTTTTTACTACACTGTACGAGATGTATTTCGGCTCGATTAGCAACTAAAATACCTAATACGAACATTTCTTTATAGTGTAAGATCCAAGAGCCCCCAGATCTAGCAAAGCTAAGACTTCAGTTTTGGTACTAACAGTAATAGAAATGTCGCCTGCAAATGTACTACAAAATTTTGTAAATATACTGTTAGCATCATTTATGTGCAATAAAACAATAGAGGCCCTAATACATTTTTCTGAGGAGCTGCTGTATTAACTGGCAACTTATTTAATTGAACTTTCAATTCAACAAACTGTTTTCTGTTAAGTTAAATAAGAACGGAGAATTTTATATAATCGGTCATGCAGGCAATACAGTTCTACCTTTTCAAAGTCTTCGATAAATCGACCAATACTGCCATCACTTTATTTCCTTGATCCAGATTACGTTGAATGATTTTTGTGAAAATCATGTTGATTTTTTGGTAGAACATTGTAATTTTCTACAAAAATAACTATTCTGTTATAAAATTTTCGTAAAACGGACAATAATGAAACATGCCTATAATTATAGAACTATGTAAATCAGTAGAACATTCTTAATGAAAGCATTCATTTATTAAATAGCATAACGGTTAACTGTTTATTTCATCAACATTTTGGGCATTTGTCACCGGATTAAATATTAAATTAAAATTTCGATCGTTTATATGATTCGAGTGTAGGAAATCAAGAGAGTGGTTACATTAACAGTTTTTAACAACGACCTAGGAAGACTAATCAGCGCTGAGACTAACGAAATATGAGTTAAATGCATTTGCAATTTCTATTTTATCTGATGAAATATTATCATTTATGAATATATTATCTTGACTTAAATTACCTGTCTTTGTTGCTATTGAATTATTTATGATTTTCTAAACTGTGCTGGATTCATTTGTAAAGTTTTAAATGATGTCAAAATACATTTGCCCAGCATGTTTTAACACTTTTTTATAAATAGATTTATATTTTGTGTAATATTGTTTGGCAACTACTTTATTTCTCTCAAATGAATACCAGAATTCTGCATGCCAAGCGGTACCCAGCTATTGCTGGAAATAAAATTTTGTAAATTTCGGGTCACTATGTTACAGCTCTAAAATGTTTAAATTTTTCGTCAACTTATCTCTTATTTCAAAATTCGCAATAATTTTTTAGGATCCAAAACGCTTTAGTACACGTTGAAACTGCATACCAATTTTAATTTTTTTTATTATCTTTTGTTTCATTACATTTTAAAAGCGTTCAGAGATACCTGATTTTTTTGCATGGTTTGCAATAACTTTTGATAACGTTCTGCACTACAAAACTACATGCCAATCGGTAAATCGTCGATTGATAGTGCAAATTTATCACAAAATGTATTGGCATGCATTTTAAAATCGTTAAGACATGCCTGAAATTATTGGTTGTTATTTGTTGTGTGATGACGACAAATATTTTAAGCATCCTAAAACCGCATAGCAATTGTTAATACTATCTTTTTTTTTTCATACCTCAATGGCATGCCTTTTAAAATCGTTCGGAGAGACCCGATTTTTTTGCATATTTAAAAATGAATGGCAATCGGTAAATCGTCGTTTGGAAGTGCAAATTTAACATAAAACATATTGGCATGCATTTTAACTTCGTTCTAGTGTTTCCGCGGGACTCGCTTCGTCGAGAAATTGGTTTTTCTCGTCTCGGCTCGAATTGTCGGGACGATATCTTTCACTCATCGCGTCTCGACATATTCTTGTCTACCCAAAATCTCGTCTCGAGGTCGAGATCTCATCTTGTCTCGACAAATGTGAAATTTCCCATTTTCCCCCTTTTTTCACAAGTGAAATCTCTATTTATTTAATTTATAAAGTTATACTTCAATTTATATGAATATTTGACTTTTGTTTAATTTTTAAACGTACCTAACTAAAATAAATGTCTTTGAAATATTGTGAATTTTAATGTTCTCCGTATTTTTTGTCTCTATATCATATACAACTAATTCTAAAAAATAGGGAAGTCGGCAACATTATACTTGCCTAAATTATATTCATTTCCAAGACGTAGCGTTCATATCTGCTAATATCTGTTAACAAAGTTAAATAACAGTAACACCGTTCTAAAATACTTTTTAGAAAAAAGAAAAATACACTACACGAAACGTACCAGATGAATCCACCTTATGGAAGCACTAATGGTTGCTTTTTTAAGAAATAGAAAATGAAATTTTTCTATATGTGTAGGATTATTTATGTAAATATTTATATTCTTAATTTAATTCTAATTCTAATAACTTAAGTTTATTATTGATTCGAAGGTCAAATGTAGAAAAATGTTATAATAGAAAAAAGTCGAGAAGTTTTTGATCTCGTCTCGTCTCGGCGAGATCTCGACTTTAAAAATCTCATCTCGTCTCGATTATTTACTTATTTTCGTCACTATTTTTATATGCATTTTTTTGTATGCATTTCTAAACCGAAGAATCACTTATGAGTTGCTCCATGTTGGTACGTCAGGGAATGGGTAAGGTAATTTGTAAGAAATAGGAGCCTGATAGTTTTTCCAAGTTTTATACTTCATGACAGTCTGGAGTCCCACGCCCCTTTTTGAAGTGATTACTAATAGGCCCATTTTCCGTGATTTTGACGAGTCTTTCAAATTCTTTCTCTGTAAAAATTACATATTCATTATATATTTACATCGCTTTTATAAGACAAGTGCAGCTCCCTGTTTCTTACACTAACATGTTGATTTTTACACTATTGTTTAACTAATATTTTTGACATCGCGTGTTCAAATTGTCCTACAAATTTTCTGCCAGGTTTTCCAGTCTTATGCCAGTTCCACGATCAACATGTCTGGCGGCTGCATAGAACTTTGCATACCTCTACCGAGAATTTTCGCAGAGTGGAAAATTGAAAAACTCATCAAAACGAAGCCACTCAAGAAAATCAGCGTGTTAGTAATCACTTGAAAAAAGGGGCGTCGCACCCCGGACCAATAGGAATTATTTGTTATATGATTACCATCGCAAGCATTAAATTTAGTTGAAGTAATGAAAAACCTACGTTCCTTGTCTCTATTTTAATCAGAACATCAAACATGTATAAGGGGTGGGTTGATGGAGACAATTAATCTTCAAGTAGCCTCAAACGTAAACAAAATAACTATAACCAGTTTAAATTTAAAAATATTTGCTCTATTTTCCGATTTTAAAATTAACTTTGTATCAATATCGAAGTTTAGTTACAGATTTGTGCATTTCAGAACAAGCAAAACTTGCTATTTCTTCGATATTTTTCGATAAAATAAAAAACTGTTCCCTCTTGTAACACAATTCATATACATACTGTATATAATATATCCAAACAGATCTAAAATATACAGTAAGTAACGACTAGTTGGCTAGTGTTAAACTATTGCTATTAAAACTTAAATACAAGTAGTATACATATACTTTATATTAATGGCTTGAAAAACAACAATTTAAATATTATATATTATAGTTTTTACAATAGCGCCCATTCGTCATTACTTTTATTGCTTCCACACAATTTATATCTTAATTGGAATAAATATCGCATTGATCTATTACTTAATTATTACCGGATGTTTGGCACTTTCGAGGAAGGAGGGTGCTTTGTGCACTAGGCGCTTCGATGCCCCCCTCAAGGGGCTCGGCGAAAGTATCGAAGCTCTATAAAAGCTTAAGGAGAGTCTTTTGTAGCATCCAGTCGGGCTTTGGATTCTTTCTTCTAACGAAATGAAACTCCTGGTAAGTGAACAGTGACATACGGTGCCCGCATATATTCTTGTAGTTGTTAAGTGCGTGAAAGTGAAATTAGAACATCTTCGACGGGTAATTAGTTACGCGCCAGTACAAGTGAAGTTTCTAATTACATATGCATATTCGAAAAAACTACTCATACCGATAAATCGTAAAGTGGAACTGACATGTGCTTGATTATCGATTTAATGAACGAGTTCAAATACTTCAGATTTTTCAAATCACGCATTCCGTTAGAAACTTAAAAAAAATAATAATTATGCGAAATATAACAATATGTGTAACATATATTTATCAATATACAAATTATGCACATTTTTTTTATATATGATACGCGTTAAACCCTATTGTTAGAGTGTAGAGTTTTAACCAAATTAATATTTTTCTAAATATAACTTTAAGATAATTTTAACCAAGTAATTAAATAATTAAAATTTTTCAATTTGATATAACATTAAACTCACCGGCAATAATGTGTGATGTAACTGATTTCTGTTCAAAGTTAATATGAATTGTACAAAGCTTGTCCAACTCCGAAAGAGTGTTTTGGGGTTTCAATAATTTTGTCGTAGACATATAAAATATTAACCATTATAATCATACTTGTGCATCTTGCACTTGATGGGTCGGAATAATGAACTAGAAATTCATTGTTCATAATAACTTAAAATTGTATTTGATCGTCTGCGATTAGTCACCCAAGGATCGCGCCTCCGTGTTTGAATGTCCGCGTTTTTTCAATGTGTAACCCCTTCCGCACAAGCCTCTGGCTTCTGGAATTGGGGTTTGCCTAATTTCTGTGATGTTTATTATTATTAACTTAATTTTTCTTCACTTTTATTGCAATAAAATATATTTCTTTTGTTCTAGGGTTTTTCAGTGCTCTGCGCACTTCTATTGTTGGCGGGCGCTGAAGACAAGAAAGAAAAGGCCACAGACGTTAAATCCGCAGCTTCCGAACCCGCTGATAAACGACAGGATAAGCGTGGATTGGACTTGGGATACGGTGGTGGTCATGGATTCGGAGGAGGAGGAGGACATGACTTTTCTGGAGGAGATTTCGGAGGTGGCCACGATTTCGGTGGCGGCGGCGGAGGATATGATTTTGGTGGCGGACATGAAGAGCACCACGAGAAAACTGTCACTGTTGTGAAGAATGTTGCTGTACCTTATCCTGTTACAAAAGAGGTCCGAGTCCCAGTTGTGAAGAATATCCCTTACCCAGTAAAAGTTCCAGTTCCCCATCCTTACCCAGTCGAGAAAAACATTCCGGTACCAGTAAAGGTTCATGTTAAAGTACCTGTACCTGTCCACAAGCCCTATCCTGTTGAGAAAACTGTACATTACCCTGTCAAAGTACACGTTGACAAACCTTACCCTGTAAAAGTCCTAGTTCCACAACCTTACCCTGTAGAGAAGGCAGTACACGTTCCGTACAAAGTTCAAGTGCCTCAACCTTATCCAGTAGAAAAAGAGGTTCCTTATCCAGTCAAGGTACCTGTGCATGTACCTAAACCTTATCCAGTTGAAAAAATCGTTCCATACCCCGTCAAAGTTCATGTAGATAGGCCGTATCCAGTACATATTCCAAAACCTTATCCTGTTCACGTAGAAAAGAAAATTGCCTATCCAGTGTTTAAACCAGTACCATATCCAGTCAAAGTGCCATTTGAGAGGCACGTGCCTTATCCAGTGGATAAACCCCAACCTTATCATGTTAAAGTGCCAGTACCGGCTCCTTATCCTGTTGAAAAGAATATCCCTGTCCCTGTTGAAAAACCAGTACCTTACCCAGTGAAAATTCCAATTTTCAACCCAGTACCTTATACTATTGAAAAGAAGGTACCACATATCGTAGAAAAACCAGTACCAGTACCAGTCAAAGTTCCAGTACCAGTACCCGTGCACGAAGAACACCATGAAGGAGGTGGGGGTGGCGACATAGGAGGCGGTGACTATGGAGGTGGTCATGATTTAGGAGGCGGTGAAGAATTAGGTGGTGGCCACGACTTCGGCGGTGGTCAAGATTTTGGAGGCGGTCATGAAATCTCCAGTTCAGGAGGTGGTGACTTAGGAGGTTATGAATACCATCATTAAGGGTGATATTAATTAAGTACTGTCTCTTATATTGTTTGTTTTCTATCAGTATTACCTTCTGTTACTTATGTGATTTTTGTTATTAAATGATATTTTCTATAATAAAGATTTTTAGTTCTTACGAATAAAATAAATGAAACAATCGTTTTTATAATGATATGCTAGTAAGAAAACTGCACTTACCTTAGGTAAGGAATATTGGCTGGAATATGATACTTTGCTCCTGGGTCGAAATCAATTTCTGACCTTAGCACTGGTGGTTTTATTCCTTGGTATTGCTCACTAAAACAGATAATAAAATGATTTATTACAATTAACAAATACAAAAAATATATCGACACCGGTAAGACATATGTTATTATGTAACTGACCTGAGTCTCCACCAATGGCAATTATATTGTTCCTTTCCTATTTCCCCTTTAAAAACATCATATCTCCACTTGTCCATTACATAAGCAAATGGTAAAAATACAACTTTTTCTAATGCTAAAGAATACAAGTAGTTTATGTCCACAGCCGTGTCGTCTACAGAGGCTTGGACTAATCCTAGTGCTTGTAAATGTTTTGGAGTGCCTACTGATAGACCTATAGCTTCGCCTATGGCCTCGTGAAAAGCTAAAATATATAGACAATTAAATTTTGGATAATGTTTAATATGTATAGGGCTGTTAGTTAATCAGTATTCTTATAATCCATGTAATTTATGACAATTTATGGGGGTTAGCTTACATTAAAAATCAATAAGTTTAAACTCGTATAAACAGTGAAAGTAATTGAAGTTGATTTAGCATAAATACATTGAGTACGTTTCATTCCACTTTCTGTAAATTTTTAATAACTGAAATCATACCAAGCGCTTCCTTGTCAAATTGTGTAAAATTAATTACTCAACTTAATAAAGTCATTACATTAAATTAATTCCTATATATAAAGAATTTACATAATAAATGCATTCATATCAGACTAGTTCATATACATAACATGGTGACTCGCACTCATTTAATATTTCCGTTCAACAAATTTTAACTGATCTATATTTTTTGAACTTCTTTGAATTCATTGTGAAGAGCTTCTGCCCGTCCATCCAGAGTTTCCGTAAGTCACTCTTGACTTAATAATCTACATATATTACGATGATATTTCAGATAATTAAGTAAATTAATAATACGCACGATTCAAGGTGCAACTTTAAAATTAATCCAATATTTGAAATTTAGAAGCTGAAAACTGATAATATTGAAATTAGATGGGGATATGAGAAAAATATGAGAGGGAAAATTTAAATACTGATAAAGCACTACAAGGTGTACGAATATTGTGTTGAATAGTTTTAATATGAGGGGCGAGCGTAGGTGCGTCTTTACTATGTACATACTTCCGTATGCGATGTAAAGCAACGACAGGCGCAGTTAGTACTTGGATGGGTGACCATTCGAACGGAAACCGCATCCTCGCCTCACACATCTTCCAGCGGCTTGTATATCAGTGTATGCGCGGAAGCTATACAACCTTAGGCGAGGGTTGTATAGGAGATATACCATCCTTCGGAGGGGATGTAAAGCCGTCGGTCCCTTGTCTATTAAATGTTAGGCAAGTAAAAGATCCCTACTCTTCTTAAGGGAAGAGGTTCGGCAAAATTCCTGGTTGGGGGTAGCTCGTCTACAGGCGTCGGTGTTAGGCCTCAGTAGCGGAAATAGGCCGACGTTAAATAAATGTATAAAAAAAAAAGTTTTAATATGAACAAAAAAAAATATCGCAATACCTTTTTAAGAAATCTAGTGATTTTAAAATAGAAACAGGGTGTTAGGATCAATATTATTTTTGATTTATTTATATAATTTATTAGAACAAAACAAAAATGTCCACTTTAAATTCTTTACTAATGATACCTGCTGTTGAAATTTGCGCAGAAAGCAATTGTGACGAAGCATATGACTAAGCCAAAGAAAGAATTGACCCAACTAAACAGTCGTTAGATGGATATCTGTTATTATTAAAGGATCCCGCACAGAAACACGTGTTTTGGGATCCCGGTGAAAATGGCCGAAATTGAAATATGCTGTAGTTCAGACCCTCAGGCTCGAAAATATTTTATTTTGGAATTACAGCAAGGGCAAAAGTCGAACATTCATAAATTCTGGGATTTAGGATTCAGTTGAAAATACTTTATTAGGTACTTATCTACTACTATTGAGCTCCACAGTTCCCTTCACATACACTGAGGGAAATATGAGGCTTGAAATAAGTAAGAAGCCTTAGTTTTTTCAATTTAGTAAATATTTTTTATCCTTTATTATATTTAATTCAGACAAATAATTGTTTTTAAAAATTTTGTTCCGACAAGAATATACCAAATATTCAATTAGTTGACAAAACTGAATGATTTATTTCCGCCGTCTTTGTTCTTCCTAAATAAATTACTGTACGAAAATGATAGATTTAGTCCTCCCAAATCTATTGCAATATTACATTTATTTCCTAGAAATAAATATATCAGCAAAGAGTTAATCATAATATGTGAAGTAAATATATTTAGTCCTGTATAGTAATATTTACTACTCATTAATAAATTTACTTATGAAAACTAAATGTTCAAATGTCGCCCTCTGCCGTCGAAAAATTATACTGTGTACTTTATCATTTTCCCAGCACAAACAGTACATTTGCTCTAAGTTTTTAGATCTCACTAAAGCGTTTGATTGCGTATCGCATCAAATCTTGTTAGACAAACTAAAGTTTTATGGCGTCACATATGACAGCGTCTTGCTAATCGAATCTTATCTCAAAAATAGGCAACAATATGTTATTTACAACAATATTAAATCAAACAGACTTAGCGTGAATACCGGCGTCCCCCAAGGATCAGTTCTGGGACCAGTTCTGTTTCTAATCTACATAAACGATCTGCCACTATCGTTAGATGGTTCAACTTCTACCATTTTATTTGCTGACGATACAAGTATCACTGAATGTAATATGAACCTAGATACGCTATTAGATACAATGTTAGAAACCGAATCAAAGATATATAGCTGGTTTCTGGCAAACAAACTGAGTCTGAATGCCGCTAAAACTGAGACGATGGTTTTTAGTCTCAGAAATATCAATGAATTAGATAACCAAGATCCAATTAAATTTCTTGGCGTGTATATAGACTACAAACTATCTTGGGAGAGTCATACCGATTATGTCAAAACATATTTCTACTTCGCAGCTTGGCGCATCGGGTGTCATCAACAACTCTCATCACTGCCTACCATAGCCTCATCCACTCTGTGATATCCTATGCTCTACTAGTGTGGGGACATGCTAGTTCCATGTCAATGTGTTCGCCATGCAAAGACGAGCAATACGAGTAATAGCAGGTCTGAAATTCAGAGATGATTGCAAAGCTAAATTTGTAGAATTAAAAATATTAACTGTTCCTTGCACATATATTCTACAATGTTTGCTGTATATAAAAAATAACTTAAGCACACTTCAAACTCGTGACGAAATTCATTCATATGATACTCGACACTGTAATCACTTGTCTACAAACTACTTAAGGCTATCAAAAACTAGAGATGGTACTGCATACTGGGGCATCAAGTGTTATAATGCCCTACCTCAAGAGATTAAACAACTTACATATAAATCCTTTAAATATAAGGTAAAACGGTTTCTTTTGCGTAATGCTTTTTATAACATGCAGGAATTTTTAAACAGTAATTTGTCCGCAATATAATGCATGAAACCGAAGTTGAAAATGTTTCATATTTTATATATATATAACTTATGTGTTTTTAATTTTATTTATTTAAATTTTAAATGTCTCATTTTTTACACTGTGAAATATTTTGTGATTTCTAATGTTCAACTATATATTTTTCAATGTTTGACTTGTGTAAATACGGATGTATATTAGCACCAATAAATGGTCATTGTCATTATCATTTTCGTTATAGACGCCATTAAGTGATCCCAGTTTTCTTCGCGATTCGTGGTGTTTTTAGTCAGTTTACGGTGTTTATTTTTGAGAATAGATAATAGTGATTGAATTCAGTGAATTTAATGTAATCTTGAGGCCTTGGATGCATCCAGCAAATCTTTAAAGGTAAAAAACTAAATGTTGCAAGGCACATTTCGCTTTAAGCCATTTACAGTTATTTGTACAAGTAAATAACTTGCACTGGAGTTGGCTGTAATTTCTAAAAAGTTTGGCTTTGCTTCATTTAGTGTCATGCTTGGTATAGTCTAAGGCAACGCTTCCCGGCAAATAAAAAATGCAACAAAAACTTTACGACCTCATTAAAATACCACCACTCTTTGTCCTGCCTCGATCGCAAATTGGCTCGCTTACCTTTATAGGTTTTTAATGTGCGTCGGGTTGTTTGATGACAGGCATGCCGCATGGCCTGCGGTGATAATAATTATATCGCATAGTTTTTGTTGCATTTCTTGCGTGTAAGGAATAAATAAACCGAACTATCAAGAACATTGCTTTCGATGTAGTAGCCAAAATCTGTAGGTTTTGGAACTTGAGGTTGAAATTTACTAGCGCTTTTATAGATCGCGCATTGCACAAACGCCCTTTTCACATGCAATGGAATGCATTTTTTGTTGGAGGCAAATGGTATGAAGGTAAAATGAATTACCACCGATTATAGTTAATCAAGTGATCAAGAGGTTTCAAATTTAACATATTTAAGTACTTTTAAAAAATAGAATAAGAAAGACAACCATACAAATTAATGTTACCCACATAATGTCAGTTTTATAATTTGGAAATATATGCGCTCGTAATTCGTCCATATTTCCTATAAGTTTGGCCGGCCGTACAAATTTTTAAAAAATGCTCTACAACTTGTCCATAGATTTTCCGATATTTAGTACCCATTAATAGTTAAAGATCCAAAGTGAATCAGGTCTATACATGCTTTATTAGAAAATTCAATTTTAAGAGCTTTTCTTTTGCCCTTTCGGAATGGGAAACTCACCGAATCGCACCCACTTAAGCAATATACTGCTAATAAAATTCTAGCTACGTTTCTTCTGATAGGTAGAGGCTAGTGATTGAATTATCATATGACATGGTACAAACTTTGCATCCATATGTCAGTAATATAAGAGTAGTTAGTACATTGATAATATAAAAATGTCTGTATCTCTAGCATAGATTACAAATCGTTAATACCTGTTTTATGATCAATAATAGAAAACATTCTAATATCAACTTCCTACTGTTCTGTAAATTCTCATTAGGTGGCCACATTAGTATCACATAATTGTTTTGCTCTTTTCTTCTGCTATGCCAGCTAATAATACATTTATACCTTCTACAAGCCAACCCAATCTTTTATCTTGCGACGCGACGCGGCGGTCAACCTGTTATATTGCAGCAACGTTTTCTTGAAAACTAAGTAAGTTATCAAAAAAGTCACCAAAATAAAAAGTTTCTTTGGTTCTTTGGCTATAACTTTGTCGCTTACTATACACATCTATCTTTAAATTTCTCAATCGAGTATTTGTTGCTGCACTTTTAACAAATTTCGTGTTACCAACTTTTAAAGTAACTATTACTGCTAACTTTTTTGCATTTCTGTTATACCGGTAATGATAACAGTGGTCTAAATTGACTTTCCTAAACATTTCAATTTAATTCAACTTAAACTAAGGGAGATATAAGGTGATAAGTAAAAATTACAAAATTTCCATAAAATTCGAGATTTTTCGGAAATTGCCGATTTTGACCAGTTTCGCAATTCCGGATTGTCTGGCGAACTCCAAAATCGAATCCGCCAGGTAGATTTACATAAGAATCAATTTTATTTTAGGTGGTTGTTCGCGAGTGTTATAGAGGCTGCATCTTAGACATTGCTCGTTCTCCGGCAATTTTCTAAAATTCTTAAAAAATTCAATTCCACAAAACTATTTACAAATTTGACATCAAAAATTTTTCACGTTCTTTTCTATACAGTACGCTAGATAACTCGAATTTTGATTATTAGTCCAGGGAATTTAGATCAAAATCGCCCGAATAGCGGAAATTTTTAGGCACAGCAGATATCGAGATGCGGTTTTCTGCATTGTGTTCAGGAAGGTCCCAGGAAACGACTCTACATAGTCTGGTTTAGCCATTTTTTGAAAAATGCCTTCTGGGCCGGAAAATGCATTTTCCAATTGCATCATTATTTGCACCATTATAGGAACGACTGGAAACTCGGAAAAATCGCTCGGAAATCGTTATTCGGGGGTTTTCGGGGCTGCCGAACTCGATTCTGGCATTGGAATTACCCGGGGGCGCTCGGAGGCGGCTCTGCGGGGGTATCCGGGGGCCATTCTGGGGGGGAAATTGTATAGTCCATGAAAATCGCTCCAAACTCGTTACTCGGAGGTTTTCGGGGATGCCGAATTCAATTCTGGCATTGTAATTACCCGGGGGTGCTCGGGCGTCCCTCTGTGGGGTTGTCTGGGGGTCATTCTGGGGGGGAAATGGCATAGTCTATGGGAAGCGCTCCAAACTCGTTACTCGGGGGTTTTCGGTGATTCCGAATTCAATTCTAGCATTAGTTTTCCCCGGGGACGTTCGGGGGTCCCTCTGTGGGGTTGTCTGGGGGTGATTGGGGGGGAAATGGCAGCGTCCATGAAAATCTCTCCAAAATCGATACTCGGGGGTTTTCGGGGATGCCGATTTCAATTCCGGCATTAGACTTCCCCGGGGGTGCTCGGGGGTGGCTCTGTGGGAAATGGCAAAGGAGAAAGTGAAAAACCACAAATTATGAAAATAATACTTTATTCAAATAACAAGTAGGAGTTTTTATTAATGTTGAATTATTCATTATAAACTTCAATTTTTAACTTAAATACTAAACATCTTGTTCAAACTCTTCTTCTTCTTCCCCTTCTTCATCTTCTCCCCCTTCTCCATCTTCTTCCTCGTCACTATTCTCGGCCCCGTTGGAAGTGCCTTTTTGGTTTGAGCAATTGCCATCGCAATGCTTGCATGCAAGTGAGCACTCCAACTCACTTCGGCGGCACCCGCACCTCGTGCCACAGTCGGTTTCACAAGAACAAGAAATTTTGCTTAAAATTTCCCCGGGACCGGCTTCCTGGGTCATGGTGACAGGACTGTGCTCTCCATCCACCAATTTCCACCCCCATTCCAACGGATCTAAGGTCTCGTCTTGACCTTGAGAACCACACCAAGTCTGTACATGAAAATAGACACGCTTGATATGCTATCCCACAGAGCGACCCCCGAGCGCCTTCGGGGAAATCTAATGCTGGAAATGAATTCGGCATCCCCGAAAGCCCCCGAGTAACGAGTTTGGAGCGATTTTCATGCACGCTGCCATTTCTCCCCCAATTCACCCCCCGCGTACCCCCACAAAGCCACTCCCGTGCACCCCCGGGTAATTCTAATGCCAGAATCGAGTTCGGCAGCCCCGAAACCCCCCGCGCAACGATTTCCGAGCGATTTTTCCCAGTTTCCAGTCGTTCCTATAATGGTGCAAGTAATCATGCAATTGGAAAATGCATTTTCCGGCCCAGAAGGCATTTTTCAAAAAATGGCTAAACCAGACTATGTAGAGTCGTTTCCCGGGACCTTCCTGAACACAATGCAGAAAACCGCATCTCGATATCTGCTGTGCCTAAAAATTTCCGCTATTTTTCCTAACTTCCCTGGACTATATAGTGCCTTTCTGCACAGGCCAATTTTTGACGGCTTTTAGATTTTGAAACATCAAAACACACGCTCTCATTTGGTCGAGGTTTCAAGTTGTAACCCAGACACCCCCACAGAAGTCATTTTGCAGGGAGCCGATCACTCTACTATAAATACTCAACGAGTTTCTGACACATATAAGGAAACGAAAATTGTGAACATAAATAAATAAATGTTATAAATGCTTTAATCGCCTTCCAGATCACTTGAATGACTCTCTTAAGCGTAGACTTATGTGGGTAAAGGAGACGGGGTCCTACAGTTTATAGTATGATCCGAACGACTTCTTAGGGAGTAATTTATAATTGAAAATTACTTTTATAGTAAATGGGGCTCGAACCCACTTCGCTAGGCATGTTGAAAGTGAAAGCTAGACGCGCTAACCGCTGTGCTACCGTCCCCATGGTATGATGAATAGATTGGGCCATTACTTGGTGAAAATCCGTAATGAGAGAATAGCGATAAACTTTCCATTTTTTTTTATTTCACTTTATTTTTTTGTTAACATAACAATTTCAGATATGAGTAACTATTGTACTAATTTTACAATGCACAAAATCGGACTTATACAATAAAATTTAAAACTATCAAAATACTATGTTTACAAAGGGATTTTACATGCACAAATTATGGTCTATTACTGAGGGGTTTTATATTGTATAAAACTAGTTGTTAGAACTGGTTAATTAAGGGACTATAATCTGTAATGAAATTAAATAAGTAAATTTAATAGAAGCGACGAGTTAGTCTCAATTTGATCATTTGGTCAAGATTCCGATTGTTTTTAAGTTTATTCTAAAAATTCTAATAAGTCAACACATTTCCTTCTGTATGTAGAATTTTAAAGTCTTCATTGAACGCGTGATCCTCCTCTGTTAAATGGTTGACATATGTAGAGTCTGTTTTTTTATTCTTCACTTATGGTCTAATATTCTTTTTTCGTAATTTCTACCAGTTTTTCCAATATATACATTGGGACAAGTACTGCAGGCTGGCTAATAGACACCCGATTTATTTTTCTTTGAAATTGTATTTGCATTTTTATGTTTTCTTAAAGAGTTGTTAGTTTTAAAGGTTACACGTTATTATTTCGTTTCTCCAATAATAGAAATTGATTCTGCTGGGAGGCCGATGTATTTAAAAGGTTATAACCATTATTGAATGCAATTTGTTTTATTATCTGTAGTTCTTTGGTATAGTTTTCATCGGATAAGGGGATAGTTACAAGTCTATGGATCATGTTATTATATATTCCTATTCTATGTTGGTGAGGATGAGCAGAGGTGTTCTGACTCATGGTATCTGTCTGAGACGGTTTGTGAAATAGTGGAAAATCATTTTTATTTTTGGCTGTTTTACTAGTCAAATTTAGAAAGTTAACAATATCTTCAATTTCTGTTTTGAGAGTGTATTTAATTTTTGAGTGAATGAGTGAGTAAAATTTAGAAAACTGTTGAGTTGCCGTTTCGTGTCTGTGAAACAAGTTAAAATATCCTCTACATATCTATACCAATAGAGAGAATTGCCGCTTTGTGGATTAGCATGTATAATTAGGTTCTCCAACAGAATCAAGGATGATCTCTTTATAAAGGGAAGATCCACAACTACGAACTTATTCTGTATAACATTTGACACCGGTCTGCAGGTGACCGTCATATATACTGACTTCTCGAAGGCATTCGATAGAATCAATCATGGAATTTTGCTTAACAAATTAGATCTTTTTGGCCTGTCAAAAAATCTGCTATATTTTTTTCGAATCCTACCTGAAGATACGAAACAGTTTGTACAATGTTGCGATCAACAATCTACTGAGATATCTGTCACCTCTGGAGTCCCTCAAGGGTCTATACTGGGACCATTATTATTTAATATATTTAATGATATTATAAATGAGGTAGAAGCAAATTGTTTATTATACGCAGATGATATGAAAATATACGCTGCTATTAAGTGCTCTGATGACTGTAATAAGCTACAAATGGCATTAAATAAAATTAATAACTGGTGTATATCAAACAGTCTGCTTCTAAATCCTTCCAAATGTAACGTAATGTTCTTTTCTCTGAAACACAATGTCATTAAATATGACTATTCTATTGATGGAATTTCCCTGCATAGACCTAACACTATTCGTGACCTTGGCGTAATTTTGGATTCTAATTTATCCTTTACTGATCATATAAATGATATAGTAACAAACTTCGTCAGATCTCTTGGCTTCGTGATACGGAATACACGCGAATTTAATGATATTAATACTGATAATGATATTAATTAAAGTTATTATACTGCGTTCTTGTTAGACTTCGCGTGGAATGTGCTTCCATCATATAGTGTCCTCACTAAAATATTCATGTGCAAAACATAGAAAGAGTTCAGAGACGTTTCTTAAAATAGCTCAGCTTTAAGGATGATAATTTATATCCACTAATTGGATTTCCGCAAAAAGAATTACTGTCTAGATACTCGTTTGACGCTCTTGAAAATCACCGTCTTATTGGCAAACTAGTTTTCTTACGCAATCTAATAACGAATAGTCTCAACCAATTGAATTTCTC
Source organism: Leptura quadrifasciata (assembly GCA_963675555.1). Classification (NCBI taxonomy): domain Eukaryota; kingdom Metazoa; phylum Arthropoda; class Insecta; order Coleoptera; family Cerambycidae; genus Leptura; species Leptura quadrifasciata. The sequence continues at coordinate 7,553,497 of OY776675.1, forward strand.
AATTCCTCATGTAAACTTACGACAATTTCCTACTTTCAATCTCCAAACACCCCGTATTAATGTAGTGAAATTCTCACCGCTTCATCAAATTTGCAACAATTATAGCTCTTGTCCAAACCAAGTTTGATCTGTTTAACTGCATTGTAGCCTGGATAAAAAACCTAAAACTATAGTGTGTACCCACGTTCACTATATCTGAACTTCTAATATTTTAGCGGTACTTAGTTTTTAGTTCTTTAGTCTATTGGAAGTACAAAAAAGTTAAGGTTTTGGAACTATTAGGACTACATATATTCCTTTTCTTTCTTTTACTGTTACAGATTTCTTCCTCTTTTAAGTTTGAATAACTGCCAAAAATGGTTTTTGAGAATTCATAACTCGCGACCTATTCGCGTTAAAGGATTACTTTCAATTACCTCATTAGTTAATAGATATATGGTTATCTACTAATATTTAATTTTATTTTTTAAACTACTGCATATTATCTTGAGGATGTCAATTATGATTGTTGCTTACTAAGAAAAATGCAATTTCACAATATGGCAAATTTAAAAAATAATTATAATCTTGGAAATATTTGCGACATGTTCTTCCTATCACCTATTAGATACATATTTCACAAGGATTATTTTTATGAATTGGAGCTGATTTGGGGTGTAGCGTAAACAGATTTTTTTTTTCTTCAAGCATAAATTAGAAGTACCCTAATATAATAGTTGCTACAGTTAATGTCTCACCAGGATTTGCTCCATCTCTAAACACTTTGGGCTGATTCTTGTATTGCATAAAATAATGAATGTGAGCCATTTCGTGGTGTGCAGTTATTAAGTCCTTCATGTTTATATTCGTACACATTTTAATTCTGAAAAATGAATAAAATATTAGCTGTTAATGCAAGTTTTATTATATACAAATATTTATTATACAAATAGAGTAATATACATAGGCCTATATAATAAGTTATTAATATTACAATTCTCACCTGAAATCTCTCCTATTGCAAAAGTCCCATGCAGAAGGCTGACAAAGCACCACTCGGTCCAAGGGTTCTTCTATAACGGACCCTTGCCAGAAATCAAGGGGTAGCGCACTCATATTCAATGAGACGAAAAAATCTTCTGCTAATCTAAATATATCAATTGGAGTATAACCCTGAAACAAGTAAAATAAAAATGACTTATGAAAAATAAATCACTTAGGTAATAGTAAGTCAATAGTGGACCACCCCTGTAACTTCCGCTTTTTTGAAGATGAAGGAATGAAATATTATATGAGAAAATTAAGTGTCATTTCTGCTGAAACCGAATATGGCGGTTAAAATAAAATTTAAATGTAGATAGTAGATGTAGAAATAGTACGATATATTAAATTAAAATGAAGTCTATTACTTTAATCAGAAATTATACTACTAATGCGATGGACTGTGCGGTATTAACTTCATACAGAAAAATGTAATTGAAAATGGTAAAAGTAAATACTAATACTTTAAATACTTAATTAATGTGCAGACCAAGGCTGGTTTCTAAGTGGAAAGGTTTACATTTGCTAGTATTTTTAAGCATCATCATTGATAGCAAGTACTTAAATATAACTTTTTAGAAATGCATAAATTAGTATTATTAATATCGGAAGAAAATGGTGAACTGTATTTTATTTTCTAGACATTTATATTCTTTTAGGCATTTTCAATGTTCTAATTTTTTTAATATTTACATTATAGGTATAATGACGTTTCTTATCATATCCCATTCATACATTGATTTTTTAACAGTATTATCTAGATTGCCGTTCCGAGTTTAAGAGTTTATCATTAGCTATTACATCACTTGATTCACTTGACCACGACACTCGCATATACAGAAAACTATACAGCAAGCATTCCCTGCGACATATACCGCAACAAAGACTAGAGGAGAGATAACAACGACTACTCGTGTTGTCTCTCACACAACCGTGATAGATCACGTTGGACTAGAGTCCAACATAATGAAAATTCCATTAAACATTTAAACTTAACAACTTAACCACGGAATTTGTTTATTTCAAATCTAACAATACAATACAACTTTATGCGATGTAAAGCAATGTTAGGCGTGGTTAATAGTTGGATTGGTGACCGTTCCAACGAAGACCACGTCCTCGCCTCACCCATCTTCCAGCGGCTTGTATATCAGTGTATGCGCGGAAGCTATACAACCTTAGGCGAGGGTTGTATAGGAGATATACCATCCTTCGGAGGGGATGTAAAGCCGTCGGTCCCTTGTCTATTAAATGTTAGGCAAGTAAAAGATCCCTACTCTTCTTAAGGGAAGAGGTTCGGCAAAAATTCCTGGTTGGGGGTAGCTCGTCTACAGGCGTCGGTGTTAGGCCTCAGTAGCTGAAATAGGCCGACGTTAAATAAATGAAAAAAAAAAATACAACTTTATTCAAAATTAAGCCATACATGCGGTAATCCCCGGTACCTATCGTCGAATGTTGAAGAGGGAGAATATGCACCTCAGATTAAATAATGATGTTTCTCTGATAGCTTGCATATAATTTACAGTGAGATAATGCCACGACAGTACGATTACTGTTTTCTATGATTAGTGTTTCATTGTTGTATTAAAAATATTCAAAAAGTAAATTAGTTTTAGAGCTATGCTATAAAGTTCATTTATTCACTGATAGTAGTAGCGAGGAAGATGCATAACTAGTTGTTAATATTGAAATATAGAAATTGTAATGTATATGGATCTGTAATTTTTTTCATAATTTATTAATAGAAATTCGGTCCTAAATCCTTCTCAACGGTTACTAGTTCTTTAAACATTTTATGCATCAGAAAAATACTCACAATCGCTGGGAACAACAGTTTGGGAATCTCGGCCAAAGAATTTTGTGCAACCTTAGGATAAATGTAAAGGTTCAAGAACAGATATCTAATTTCTGGCAGTTGGAGGAACCAGACGCTGAAAAACTCTAAGGTCTCCAGATGATGAGGAGTAAGAGCAATCATTTTGTTCAACAACATTAGCTGTTTCTTTCAAGAAATCTATTAGTAAATGGGGGATTCTAAACAGAGAGCTTTTAATACTTGGAAAGGGCAAATTTGAGATATTAAGGGATGACTAATGTGCTTTCCTTTGACAATGACATTTGTCCAAGCGTTCAGTCCCTTTTTACCATTAAATTGTTTAACTCAGTTATCAATCAATTTTACTATGTCATCCATGAGCTGCTGGAATTTTTGCTATTGTTATGTTGATGATTTGCTGAGGGGCCTCATCAGTAAACGAGATTGTATAATTGTGTAAGGACGTCCCTAGAATTGTGAATTCAGAAGAATTCGAGTTGAAAACAACAAATAAAAGGTGTTAAGAAATTTAAAAGAAAGATGTCAATCTGAGGTTTTGAATTTAGGTGAAAATGATAAACCAAAAACTTTGGGTCTTCTATGAAATAGTTGTTCTGATTCTTTAACCTATACGGTCAATCTAGTTTCTACGTTCCCTTACCAGTCGCGGCTGAAGTTGAAAATATATCTTCACAGCACCAATAGCGTGCAATTTCCTGGTTTCGTCGCACATTCGAACTACTAATAACACTATACCAGCTTAGTATTTGTCTCGAAAAGCAGATTTAAAGTGGCCACGGGATTAAATTATTTGCCATTGGACATTCATAGAAAACACCAGGTCAGCAAGATACTAAATGAAGAAATATGGAAAGAAGGAGAGGCACTTCCACCTTCTTTTACAGTCTCTTCTCATTCGGTTTTTTTTACCCCTTTACCAATTTACGTTACTGTTTTTATTACTTTCCACTTTTTCCAACGGTTCTTAAAATCTAGGATCAATCGATGTCATTTCTACGCTATGCATGATACGCACTGCCCGAATAACGGAAAGTATGCTTAGATGAAAATTAAACTTAACTTACTGTTTTTTGAGAGAGACAGAGAAAAATGCGGTAGGGAAATATTTATTATTTTTTATCATAACTTAAAGTAAAAATTATCTTACTTTATGGTCTTGAATCTAAAACTGAAGTTCTTGAGGAAACATTAATAATTTGATTGCTATATAATTCTACTTAAGTACTTATATTAGTTCAGACTCATAAGACGAAAGATTTTCCAAATCGCGGCAAGATAAATAGGTAAATGACCATTTTAATTTAATACTGACAAAAAAATCACCCTTAATTTGTAACCATTGCAGAGCTTCTTAAATGGTCTAAGAGCTAGCGAATATTTTTTCCCCTCATTTTATTTTTAAAAAATTTTAAATATATATTTTTTACCTAACACCTGACTTTGAGAGCATTTTAATCGAAGTATTTCACAAATTCAATAACTAATTAAAGCTTATCAACCACCGATGGTACATTTGTAGTGCTCCAGTATGATGATAGCTGTCCAAAAATCTGTTGTCCCTTAATATTTCTTTCTAGATAACTCAACCACATTCCTCCACGAGACAACTGGTTTACGGATACAATTTTGAACATACTAAAAATGTCCCATAAATATGTTGCTTAAAATTTGTGGTAATGGAGAGACCACAGAGAGACGATTGGATGATAATGGGGATTGAAATCTTTGCTGATAGAAGTTTTGTAAATATTGAAAGGCTTCCAAGGTGAAACGGCCAAAACTTAATGACTCTTTTTTGAAAATGGTATTAAAATGATAGGCATAGCCTTTAGAACACTCGGGCAGGCGAGGAAATGTTTTTCCAACCAACTAGAAGGGTAAACCACCTCTTCAAACCGTCCAAAAACCTTAAATATTAATTTTCAAATCAAACCAGGGTGAAAGCAAAAAATATAAGTGAGACTTATAGGCATACCCTCTATAACACCATATAATAAAAAAGACAAATGAAAAAAAAAAGATTTTTTTTTAAAATACGGTAAATATGGAATGTAAAAGAGAAATCGTCTCCTCTGCATTCTGGGAAACACGGAAGTGGCTAAATAATCCTACTATAGTTCGTCTCAATTTCTACCCTTCAAATAGGGGTAATTTAAAAAAAATACATCGTAGCGCGGCAGATTAGTGACTTTTGCATTATTGAGTGTATTTTCTTTCAGTAAAGATTAATTTATTTTCGTGAACATGTTGCTCTCTATTCCAATTCCGAAGTAGGGATGGCTTTTCAAGCATACCTGGAAGGTGATTTTTGAGTAATAAGTATCAGCTACAAGTCGTGAAATATGTTTTGATATACTCAAGAGCCATTTATACTTTATTTCGCAGGTAATTCTCCCATTTCCACCCCCAATGTAGGGGAGGCCTTTAACAAAGTTTGTCATTGAGGTCGCCAAATAATAACTAGCAATTCTTATGAAACATTTTGCATTAGAAATGGATTTTTACTTTATTGTGCACTGTGCAGGTTATCTTCTCATTTCTACGCAACCCATCGTGGGGGTTGTTGTAATTTATGAAACATCGGAACAATATATTTTTCTTATTTTTCTGCTTTGTACCGTTTGGCAAAAAGCACCCCCCGATTGTTCCCTTGATATAAAGCTATACGCGTAGAAGTTATCTACTAATAATATTCCGGATAATTCTGTTACTATGTGGATTTCATGGCCATTTTTAAAACAGAATATACGTAGTAGAAATCCTCAAAAGAAGAAAGGAAAACAAAAATCTAAAGATTTCTGTAACGTTTACAGAAAATTGGTGAATTTATTTTAATGGGTCAAAGACGTTAAAATCACTGAAACTTTATGAGGTTATGTCGGCTCTACAGCACTTCTAGCTCTGGTAGTAACTAAGTATCTATATTGAGAATCATCTAACATTTACAGAAAATTCCAAAAAAATTGGTGCATTCCTTTTAAAGTTATAAAGGAACTGACAATACATATATCGTTGTAATAAGTCGCGAGCCAAGTAGGCATGTCCTTACGTTGCTCAATTTCTATGTCATTGACAACGAATAATTTTACCACATGTGTACCTCACATCAATCAGTGATAGACGCACACAGTTCCTCTTATTTTAAAACGTGAAGATTTGTTAAAATTCCGAAATATTATTTTACACTAATATCAATACTTTCCTCGTAGAGGTAGGATGTAAGAAACTACTTATTTTATTATAGGCAACAACAATATTTAATGATTCTATTTTCCTGGTCTAACATTTATATAGCTACCACTATCCAACAGTATTTTCTCTTCTCTGCTATGAAAAAATACTTCTTTCAGAATGATAAATTACGAATAAATTAAATTATAGCTTGTCAGAGACTAATTACATATTTTATTATTATTTTTAATAAACTGCCTACATTAGATTACAGTAATTTAATGAATTCGTGCAGTCTATCATAGGACTATAATGTACACGATATTAAAAAGCCTATAAATCAATATAGTAGAAATTTTGACGTTCGAACTTTTATTTATCGATTTCTCAACACTTATTTTGAATTGAAGTGAAACATCACGCTGATGCTTCAGTAAGTAGATATTGAGGGTGTCTAAATACCTAGTAAATGGTCCATTCCATCCGTGAGAGTTTCGGATCTAGATCTCCAACGATCGGGCTGTGCTAGATTTACCTTTTATTTACGGAAGTAAAACTAGTTTGTTAAGTGTATTATTTAGAGTTCCTCATTACGGTCATTACTTTCTTGTGCAACACTTCAACGGAAATCAACTTGTGTTAGCCTAGCCTAGGTATCTTCCTTCACTTACCATTAATAATATGGAATGTTACTTTTTACTAATTTAAATGATTACCGAATATCTACACTGAGGCATTAAATTATGGAGCAATAAAATTGCTATTAAAAATTATTTGTAATAGCTTTTACCGTTTTCTTAATTTATAATAATAATAATAATAACTGTTCCGACGATATTACAAAGAGCATATAAAATAAAAGCACAGCAAGTACCATATTAATTAAAATAAATATTGAAAATGTGTCCCAATGCTTAATTAGCGTCATTATTACATGACTACCAAATTATGTAAATATCCGACAATAAATAACTCGAATAGTAGGGTGATTATTATTGAAATCTTTGATATATTTTTTCTTGTGAAGTAATGAGTATTTTTTAACGAAATTTGGTATACCGGGGTTTCAGGTCATGCCGAAAAAGATTCTGTAAAAACAAAAACCCTATCTGAATCACTAATATAAATTCCTAATTTTTGCCAAATTCTTTCGATCATGGAAGGCGTATTTAATTTCGAAAAAAAAATATATTAAATAACTTTTTAATTACAATCTAAAACACAAGTAGTATACCAAATTTGATCTAAATCCATCAACAAATGGCCGAGATATTGGGATAAAGGCGTGAAAAGATATTTTGCAGTTGGTGCACTCGGGAATATCTCACTTAATATCGGTCGTACAAAAAAAATTATTTTTATGAAAATTGTGCCGATTTATATAACCTACAAAATGGTTTAAAGATATTTGAAATCCATGGCCTACTTTAAGAGATATGGCGAAAAATATCGAAAATGCGGAAAACGTCTAGGCCAAATATCTCCATTATTTGAAAAGATACGAGAAAAATTCTAAGGCGAAATTTTTTTTGCAAAACAGAGTGTTTCAACGAGGTTTTATCTAATTTTTTTCAAAACCGCTGTATTTTGAGATTTACTCTTCAGGCTGTTAAAAAAGTTATTTTGAAACGGGCGGGAAATGGCGCCATTAAATAGAGTATTTTCCTCCCTTTTCAACGATATATCACATGCCATATTTATTCCTTGGTACTACGTTAGTAATTATAAAAACTTTTTTTTGAATCAATACATTTTTTTTAACAAGCATTATACTTGCCGTGGAGAAGTATGATTAAATAGAACGATAAAATAGTTCAATAAGTTGTTCAAATCTTTGCTATAATAAAACATTAACACAATTAAGAAGAATAAAGTAAATTCAGGTAACAAAAACAAAATAATAATCAAGAAAGCAACATGGAGCAATTATGGAAAGAGTATTCGCAGTTATGCCAATGTATAGAGGTCCTCCATAAAAGCGTCACTCCTTGCTCAGAAAGTTAAAATGTCTTTACCAACTAATTTAAGTATAATATCCATTTGTTTGTATTTCATGATTTCACTATTATTTCAATTATTTTAAAATAGTTGGTTATGAACAAATTTGATAATTTAATTTTTTGACAGATCATCTCAGTTAATACTTAAATTCTCACTCAATCTCACTCGTTTAAGAATTTAGAATGTTCAAAATTGATTTTCACTCACATTGATCATTATAATATGTTCGTTACATATTGCCAATGCAATTTTAACTCTGGATTAGCTCAAGTAGAATATAGAAACAGATTTCCACAAGCACTGCAGCCGAATAAAACTCTAAAATTAGCCACGAAACTGAATAATAATGGTTCATTTTTAAAGAAGCAGACAAGGTTGAACAGTGTTACTGATAATGTAAATAAGGTAAACCGAGTTATTAATTATGTAAGAAATAAAAATACAGAAAATTTGGAAACATCATTAAGAGAAATTCAAATTGGTTGTCATATAAATAAAACAAGTGCTAGAAAAATTTTAAAGAAAAATGGTTACCGGTGTTATAAAGCCAAAAAAGTTCATAATTTACAAGCGGGGGACAAACCAAGGAGGACGAATTTTTGTAGGTGGATGTTAGAAAAGAAGCGTGCCGATCCATTAATATGTAGTAAAATACTTTGGTCCGACGAGGCAAATTTGTCCAAGAATGGATTTTTTAATCGCAATATTCATTACTGGACTTCTGAAAATACACACTGGCATAGACCGACTGGGTTTCAAACTCGTTTTTCAATAAATGTGTGGATAGCTATTTTAGGCACCAATTTAATAGGTCCTTATTTTTATGATGGTCACCTCAGTGGTCAAAGGTACCTAAACTTTTTGAGAAATGAATTTAATTAATTCTTAGATGACCTTTAGAGAATTGACACAACTTTTAATATTTTCAACAAGATGGAGCTCCTCTCCACAATTCCCAGATTTGCCTAGATTATTTAGACGAAATTTTGCCTCAACATTGGATAGGTACCAATGGATTTATTCGATGGCCCCCTCGTTCTCCAGGTATAACCCCAATGGATTTTTTCTATGGGGTATATTAAAGATAAGGTGTGGCGACGACACCGCAAAATGTAGAAGACCTAAAAGCCCAAATTCAACAGGCATGTATTGCAGTTACCCCGGAAATGATGAGTAATGTTTTAAATGCAGTGCCTCGCCGCGCTCGATTGTGCATAAGAAATCGCGGTGGACACTTTGAACACTTGATATGATATCTTAAAAATTATTTTGAGGATTAAATGAATATTAATGTTCTGTGTGCTATATTCTTTTTATTATTAACTTGTTTTTGTTACCTGAATTTACTTTATTCTTCCTAAATGTGTTAATGTTTTATTATAGCAAAGATTTGAACAACTTGTTGAATTGTTTTATGGTTTTATTTAATCATACTTCTCCACGGCAAGTATAATGCTTGTTAAAAAAAATATTATTGGTTTTAAAAAATGTTTTTATAATTACTAACGTAGTACCAATGAATAAATATGGCATGTGATATATCGTTGAAAAGGGAGGAAAATACTGCATTTAATGGCATCATTTCCCGCCCGTTTCAAAATAATTTTTTTAACAGCCTAAAGAGTAAATCTCAAAATGTAGCGGTTTTGAAAAAAATTAGATAAAACCTCGTTAAAACACTCTGTTTTGCAAAAAAATTTCGCCTTAAAATTTTTCTCGTATCTCTTCAAATAACGGAGATATTTGGCCTAGACGTTTTCCGCATTTTCGATATTTTCCGCCATAACTCTTAAAGGATACCTTGGATTTCAAATGTCTTTAAAACATTTTGTAGGTTATATAAATCGGCACAATTTTCGTAAAAATATTTTTTTTTGTACGACCGATATTAAGTCTCGAGGGCCCTGATAAAATGGACAGCCTGTATTTAACATGTTAACTAAGCACTATTTAAACTCGATCTGAAGTTATCTCTGATTTTACGATTTGGATATTGAAACTAACTGTGATACGTACTTATTGCATTTTACAGATAGTAAGTTAATTTCACGTTTATTTACTTCTTGCTTGACTTCTAGTCATGCACTGTTCTAAATATATGTTAACGTATATTTAACTTAGACTGTCACCTGCAACTGCTAATTATGATTTCCACAACTGATGGAATGTTGATTTCTAAAATATTATTCACAATAGAAAATATTTAAAGACACATTTGCTGAGAGGGTCTTCATGTTTACAGAAAATGGATCTAAAGTTATCGAAATTAATCCATTGGGGAGAATTCTATCATCAAGCGTGATTCACTCGTCAAAACTGTCATAATGTGGCAGAGTGTAATTATTTAAATTTATAATACATAGTGTAAGTTCTGAAATGCTATTACTTAATTGTTTATTATTTTTATTATATTATTATTAAGGGCGCGATATGAATAAGAAATTAAATTGGGTGAATGTAGTGTCGCCTAAGGCACTGTAAAAATATCATTAGATTTATGCAAAAACTCTTTGAAATATTTGCTACGGCTGTGAAGGAAGTTGACCGCTGAATGATATCAATCAAATAAATAATGAAGCTCTTGGACCTCTTCTTAATTAATAAAATTAATAATTTCTCATTATCAGTTATAAAAAATACGATTCAGTAAGTAATCATAAACCGATTACGTACATTGCACGTTCCCGAGTCCCTCAAAGATGTATCTTAAGCCCTCTTTCATTATTAAAGTTGATTAATGATCTTACCAATTGTGTCGATTAATATAGAATATTATTGTTTGTCGATGATGGGCTATATAATGAAATATCATCAATTATTTATTACTTAAAATTTCAGGTCAATTTGGGCAAACATTTATCACAGTTATTTCTTTCACCAGCAAGACTTTGCAAACAAATAGGGTCGATGTGGACAACTGTTTGATAGTGGAGCGTGTGAGTCGGACGAACTTATAAATATTTTGCTATGCAACGAGAGTACATCCCCCCCATTTTCGAGGATACTGAACTCGATGGTGTTAGTAGAATTTCTCTTGTGAGTTGCGCAACCCTCTAATCGGCCAAGAACTACCCCCAAAATGGTAAACGCTTTTCACATCTTTTTTACAGGTGAAACTTAGCGTACCCCCTGTTTTCGAGGATGCTGATCACGGTGGTGATGCTGAATGTTTCTTGCGACTCCCTCCAACCCCCCTAACTGCTAATAAATACCCTCGAAAGGTGTGAAAATCGTTTATTTTTTATATCACCGACAAAATGTATGTAACGCCCGTTTTCCAGGATACAGAGTACGATGGTGTTGGTCAACATTTCTTCCGACCCCCTCCAATCCCTCTAACGGCTAACGAAGAGCCCAAATGGGATGAAAATCATTTTTTCTTATATCACCAGCGAAATGTATATGTATATGCCCGTTTTAAAGGATGCTGAGCACAGGAAAAATAATCATACTTCTCTTCATGACTATAATTGTCTTTCTAAAGAACCCTTACAAAACAGGTCTATTGAATCATTGATACGTACAATTTATTTTATTACAAAAAATGATAGAAAAATTTATATTGACGCATACAAATAAACTTAACTAAATTGTTACAGTCACTTTCCTTCCATGAAAAATAATAGAGTTTATACATAAAGATAAAACATGCTTACAATAATTTTTTTTCATTCATACCTTATCTACATTAATTTAACCTTCGTCTCTTACAAGTAGAATTACATGACTGATATTCTTAGAAATGGATATTACAATCATCATCACAGGCTTCATCAGTCGTTTCCGTGTTAGAATAAATACATTAAAAAAAAAACATTCAGCATCATAACCGTGCTTACCATCCACAAAAGTGGGCGGCATATACATTTAACCGGTGGGATAAAAAAAAGTGTTTCACCCCTTCCGGGGGTATTTTGTTAACCGCTAGGGTGGGTTGTGTTCAGCATGAGTGATACGCTCAGTTTGATCGTTGGAAAAGATGTGATAAAAGCGTTTAACCCCTTTTGGGGGTGGTTTTTTGGCCATTTGGGGGGTTGCGCAACTCCAAAGAGAAATTCTACCGGCACCATCGTACTCAGTATCCTCGAAAACGGGGGGGTATGCTTATTTAGAGCAAAATACTTACAATTTTCGACTTTTTTTCCGACTCACATACAGGACTATACCTAATACATATTAGAATAATGCGTAAATGAACTTGGTATCTTAAGACTGTAGTGGCAATATATAATTAAGCAAATTAATGAATTCCTGTCATTCTATCACACGAGATATTTCCACAAATATATAAAAAATTATGACATTTAAAACAATATAAAGTAAAACGATAAATATATATGGACAAAATATAGCAATTCCTTCAATATAGAAAAATATTTAACGAGTGGATGCCTTAGTTCAGTTTTAACTAGGTATCCATAACTATATATATTTCAATTTACATTCGCAAAAAGGGATATAGAATTTGAATCACTCTGTAAATATTCGATTGTTGTTCGTTGCTTTCCTCATATTTTGATATATATTATTTGACTGTATAAGTACGCCCTAGAATTATGATATACCATGTACACATTCACTTCTTAAAAAGCGTACTTATAATTCATAACTTTAAAATTTCATTACTTATATCTACATTAAATAGCAGTGGGAAATGAATAGTAATAAAATTTAACAGTTAATATAAATTAAGTTATGCGTTTTAAACTTTTCCTTTCACTTTTTATTCTCTTGCGTTGCTTTTGAATTTTATGAAAAGGCGTAATTACTCTCTTGCTTTGTTTGTTCGCTGAAGAGCTTCTATTTTAATGAGAAATGATTTTCAAGTCGATATACGAATAGAATAGAGGTTTTATATTATACAGGGTGTTGCATCATGAGAGAGACATAGCTTAATAGGAGGTAGAGAACATCAGTGGTAACCGGAACCTCCCATAAAAATGTCTCATTGGGCCTTCATTACGAGGTTGCTGGGTGTTAAATAATTTTTGGCCAAACCTGTTTTTTGTCATAACTTTGACAGGGAATGAAATAACGGATTCATATTTGGTACGGCTAATGTACTAACGAGCCCCAAGAGGTACATGTATAAAAAAAAATATATCCAGGTCCGGACTCACTATAATTTATGTTTCTTCTTTGCATCAATAAAACATCACCCTGTATATATTTTTTTGAAATTTCGATCCGATATTCGAAAAGAGCAAGAAAAAACAAACAAAATGGCATATTTCATTTTTTTGTTACACCTTCGTGGTTATTTAAATACGTTGTTAAATGTGCAAGAAAATGGATTACAGAACCCTATTAAATGAGAGGCACGTGAAATAAATAGTTTTATAACTAAAATTTGCAAAAATTCTATTGAGCCTAGGTGGTCTGGGTGAATCCTAATTCCGGCACGTTTTAAAGGTCCGTTTTGGTAAAAAACTGTGGTCCTAATAAGTAATCGGGTATGAAATAACAAAATTTTTAATCAATCACAGTAGGCTTGTTCAAAGTGACAGATAATAAAAAGAAATCTCCTAAACAGTTGAATAATTGTTTGTTAGTAATTTAATGTGTCAATAATCCGCATTTAGTTAGTGAAAACTTGTGAAAATATTTTAACTATGCCAGTAAAATTTACAAACGTGGAATATGCTGACATAATATTCATCGATGGTTTCTGTAATGGAAATGGTGGTAGGTCGGCGGAAAGAGAATATCGGCTGCGTTTTCCTGGTCGTCGATGCCCTAATCATAAAACCTTTAGTACGGTGTTCCAGTATGCAAGACAACACGGAAAGTTTCCTAATTCTGCACTTGTGGAGCGTGTTTTACAACAAGGTGTGCAGGAACAAAACAATATTATAAACGTAGTTCAAGAAAATCCAAATATGAGCACTAGACGAATCAGTTTGGCAACTGGTATTCCTCATTGGCGAGTATGGAGAACCCTAAAAAGAGAACGTTACCATCCATATCATATCCAGCAGGTACAGCGTCTTCAACAAGGCGACGATATCCCCCGCCTGGCATTTTGTCATTGGTTGTCTAACCATCGCCCAGTCATTTACAGAACCTTATTTACGGATGAGGCACAATTTACAAGGGATGGAGTAAACAATTCACGAAATAATCATAAATGGGCACAGGAAAACCCACATGCCGTACGCCAACGCCGTTCGCAACACAGGTTTTCTGTAAATGTTTGGGTCGGGCTTGTGAATAGACATTTGATAGGGCCACATTTTTTTGAAGAAAGATTGAATGGTGAAATTTACTTTGATTTTCTTCAAAACATTTTACCGAATATGTTAGAAAATATCGGTATAAGAGGCATGTTGTTTCAGCATGATGGGGCCCCACCACATTTTAACCTTCAAGTAAGAGAACACTTAAACAATGTGTATCCTAATAGATGGATTGGACGTGGGGGTCCACATGAATGGCCACCAAGATCTCCTGATTGTAACCCTTGTGATTACTTTTTATGGGGCCACTTAATATAAATATATACAGGGTGATGTTTTATTGATGCAAAGAAGAAACATAAATTATAGTGAGTCCGGACCTGGATATATATTTTTTTATACATGTACCTCTTGGGGCTCATTAGTACATTAGCCGTACCAAATATGAATCCGTTATTTCATTCCCTGCCAAAGTTATGACAAAAAACAGGTTTGGCCAAAAATTATTTAACACCCAGCAACCTCGTAATGAAGGCCCAATGAGACATTTCTATGGGAGGTTCCGGTTACCACTGATGTTCTCTACCTCCTATTAAGCTATGTCCCTCTCATGATGCAACACCTTGTATAACGGATATTTCTCACTGATCTCTTTTTGATACTATATATCTGAATGACATCAAACTAACTTAGCAAAAAAAGAATAAATATTATATCAATATAATAAATTTTGGCCATATACATTATAATTACATTTTGAACTTTAATTATTACCTTGTATATATACTTGTTTTTCACAAGATTCTTCTATAAAGTTTTCGATTTATTGGGTTTGGTACATAAAACTTTGAAGAAATATCTATAAATATATCAAATACAAATTCTATAAAGCGTTATATAGGATCTATTTGCCAGCCCATAGAAAAATTCGGCAGATGTTCTTGCTTTGGGGGTAATATACAGGGTGTAACGCAACTTACGCGAAAATTTTTAACCATAGATGCACCTTTAAATAAGAAATCGATTTCTTAAAAAAAATTTAATAAAAGTCCAACACAAAAAAGATACAAATAGTTAAAATTACAAATTAATGGAAATGTTAAAATAACGTATTATTTCTATAAAAACTGTTGAAAGTTCTGTCCATTGACATTTAAGCACCCTGAACCCGTCTAATCCAATTTTGTCACACTAGCTGAAGTGTTCTCCCTTCCTGCTGTTCCCTAAGACGCAGATTGTGGACAGCTGTTGTGATACGTTCACGTAATACATCGATATTGTCAACTTCGGTTTGATAGACTTCATTATTTAGATATCCACACAAAAGGAAGTCAAGCGGATTTAGATCCTGGGACCGCGGATGCCAAGCTACAGGTTCACCCCGCCCATCCAACTTATTCCGTTTAATTGGGTCAAGTAACCTCGGCCTACTAAACGATAATTTGGGGGCGCACCATAATGTAAAAACCACATCCGACTTCGGACCTCCAAAGGGACATCTTCAAGAAGACCAGGAAGATCATTACGGAGAAACTTCAGATATTGCAGACTATCCATCTGATTTGGCAATATGAACGGACCAATTAGGCGTTCATTGATGTTCAAAGTGATTCCGAACTACTTGATGATGATTCTCAATGGTCTAAACGTGCATATTATGTAGATTGGTTATACCATTACGTGTAAAATTAGCTTAATCAGTGACCAAGACATCGAAAAATTTTCATTAATTTGTAACTTTAACAATTTGTATCTTTTTCTCTGTTGGACTTTTATTAATTTTTTTTTCAAGAAACCGACTTCTTATTTAAAGGTGCATGTATAGTTAAAATTTTTCGGATAAGTTGAGTTACATCCTGTATATGAGTATACTATATATCTCTAGAGTAGGTTTCTACCATTATCTGTTACATGAGATGAAATTATTAAGGTTCCAAATGTGTTTAACTTGCGTGAAGATACTTTCTGAGTATGCCAAATTCATTTACGGGAATATAGTGATGAATGCCATTCAATTTGGATTTTGCAATTAAATGACAGAATGAAACCCCGGCCCTGGCATAAAACATTGCCAGATGAATCATTTCCATTGCTACGAAATCGTATCTATATTTCTATCTAATATCAGCTCTCTAGCTCTATTTAAAATTGATGCAATGCTTCAATGGCCATTTTTAACTTTTAGGTTTATTTTGGATTTATCTCGCATCTATGATTGTACCAACCTCGCCTCGACCAGATCTATTGGCAAGTAATATCGAATTTCTACTTCCACACTTCAACCCCAGGTATTCAGTTTTCTCATTGTCTCATATGTCGTAATTTGCAATCATTACTTAGTAACTCCACTGATAAAGTAAGTGAAACATATTAAGTTTTTCAACTTTTTTCACTGAAAATAAGTGTGATAAATCTGAGCTGACTAGAACATCTGAAAGTTATTTAAAGCTTTAAGATAGAACATTATTATGCATTCTAATAAGATTTGCTGCGTCACGAGTAAATTAACAAAGCATGAAATGGCGTAAGGCTGAAGCAAACGCCTATTCTCTATAGCGGATAGAGAAATATCACGTGATATGGAAAATCCACATTCAAATCAGTTCAGACACTTTTTAGTTATAAAGGATCATACATATATACGGAAACTGCTTAACATTGTTATGTTACTATGTAAGCATAATTTGGCTACCACACTGGAGGTGGTTTATGCATGATGAAACTGTTTTATATTTTAATACAAACGAATTATATTTAGATGATGTATTTCCTAAAAAGTCGACCGTAACTTTTCCAACTCGCTTACCAAATCTGATTCCACGGGTTATTTTGCTTTTGGCTATTTAAAATCTTTCGTTTATGCAGCGCTTCAAAACACTACTCAGGATTAAGAAAAACAGGTAATTAATAGTTGTCAAAGATTCTGGAGAGTTCGAAGTTCATTGCAAAAGGGTTGAATAGCTGCATCAACATGAACGGGAGACATTTTCAACGTTTCTTATGAATTTTTTGACTGAATCTTAATCTTTGGTTTTATTCATTGCAAAAATTTGTAAATTAACACATATTGTCCGCCCATCTAGACACCGCTAGAGACGAAAAGGAGAAGTAAAAAAAAATATCTCTTTTAAGCTTATGTTTGCTGAAGGCAAGGATTTCAAATGTTCGTCTCCCTTCAAATAAGGTTTATGTTACTGATAAAGATAAAAAAATTATGTATTAAATCAAACAGTTTAGCTTATTTTTCTTAAAAATATCCTTGACTTTCCTTTTGGTTTACAACCTTTACAGTGCGATTAATTTTTTCTAACTGAATATGTATTTTATTTGATGTAATTCAACCTTCTTCAAGTTTAATAAATGTTACGAAAGCTTGTTTTCTATTTACTAAAGAATTACGAACAAGGTTATGATAAAACATAATATTTTCAGTCGCAAACTCCCCTATAAAATCCTTATTTTACTATAAGGAACGTAACCAGACTGCAACCAACAGCTACTCTCCGGGATATGTGCCGTGCCGAGCGCTGAATTACAAGTTGGACTACTTGGTACATTTCGGTATCTTTAGGATAGCGACATGTAAAATAATCAGCAGGCGCCATCTAGCCAGTGTCAGGGATCCTCGTGTCGTCGTCACGTGCCTACCTTGCACTGACGAGAGCCAACAACTCGAAACTGCAGTCTGTAAGTGTGTGGGACAACTGGCACGAGAGCTCCTTTAAGTAGGATCAGTCTTTCGGCTGGTGTTTGTTGCAATCGAAGCATTAGCGTTTTGATGGTAATATGCAATTATTACACTTAAGGCGCCAGGCTTGTAACTTGTAATTCAGTGCTCGGCGGGGCACATAGCCCGGAGAGTAGCTGTTGGTTGCAGTCTGGTTACGTTCCCTATAGTAAAATAAGGATTTTATAGAGGAGTTTGCGATTAAAAATATTATGTTTTAATATTCCGCGCTCTAAAAGCACATTTGAGCTATGCTAAGCCCAGTTAGGCTATTTATTTTTCGATTGCAACATACACTGGGCCGCTAGATGGCGCCTGCTGATTATTTTATATGTCGCTATCCTAAAGATACCGAAATGTACCAAGTAGTCAAGGGATCCTCGTGTCGGTCGTCGCATGCCTACCTTGCATTGACGAGTGCCAACAGCTCGAAACTGCAGTCTGCAACTGGTGTGGGATGACTGGCACGAGAGCTCCCTTAAGTAGGATCAGTCTTTCGGCTGGTGTTTGTTGCAATCGAGGCATTAGCGTTTTGATGGTAATATGCAATTATTACACTTAAGGCGCCAGGCTTGTAACTTGTAATTCAGCGCTAGGCGGGGCACATAGCCCGGAGAGTAGCTGTTGGTTGCAGTCTGGTTACGTTCCTTATAGTAAAGTAAGGATTTTATAGAGGAGTTTGCGGTTAAAAATATTATGTTTTAATACTCCGCCCTCTAAAAGCACATTTGAACTAAGATTATGTTACTTCATCTTAATGTATAAATTTATTTAAAAAATTGGTTCTTTTAAAAACTAAAGTAATAAATAAGAATTAAACATACAAACACAAAAGTAAATAATTCTTCTCCTTCCGTCAAATTACAAAATCGTTGAATGAATATCTAACCCAGATTTTCTAAAACTACTCGAGCGTTTTTGCATCGACCTTTACATCAAATTTAATCCAAATGATTGTAATGTGTGGTGTCACAAGGTATTGTCCTACAAAGCCTAATATATGTTGTAATTAATTGTTGCATAATTTTCCAATTTAATTAGGAATATATGTATTTTTATGTACTGCAGAAATTCGCGAACAGTTAAGAAATCCATTAATTTATAATTGTATTAAGTAATAATTGATTAAATCATAGATTAATTATACAATTATAGTAAAAGCTATCCGCATTTTTATATTATTTGCAGAAGAGTATACAAGGGCGTAGATAAGGGGGGATAGAGGTATTAATCCCCCCCCCCCCAAAAGAGGGGCTAGAACATAAAAAGTCAGGCGAGAAGGCGAGAGTTAGAGTGGCTTATCTGCAGATTCTTATAATTTTTTTAGTATTAACGGTTTAATCATCCCTAATTAATTGCTATTTTATTCGATACGAATGATATACGATATAGTATTTCTCCGACACTAAAAACAAAAAAAATATATTTTTTTAAACTATTCATATCACACCCCTCCCTCTACAAGAAAAAAATATTTACGCCCTTGAGAGTGTATTTTGTAAAACCGTAAATATCGCTCGCAGAGAAAAAACTTCCATGTCATAGATGTGATGATTGTAAACTCTAAATATCCGTTTGTCTGTATATCTGTTTGTCCGTTTGCTCGTTTCTTATAACCACAATTACTGAAGAAGCAAAAGTGGAATTGAAATTTGGAAAGTAATTTAGTGTTCGCTAGAGGACTGATTTTGAAAAAAAAATCGGTTAGTAATTATAAAAATAAAGATCTCTTTTGTGGAAAAATGTATATATAGGGTGGGGAAATAGTGCGTCGAAACTCGATATCTCGAGTTCTACGATAGCTAGAAATTTTTTAAAAAATTGCAAGTAAACTAAATAGAAAGTCCATAACCTGAAATTATTTTCGAATATACAGGGTGAGCCAAGACGAAATTACAGGACCAAGTGCCTTTTTTTAAAATGGAATACTATATATATCAGTACATTTTTTGAAGCCTCTTTCTAGGCTCTATTCATTCCTATATTAGCATTGAATATCTCCCAACCACTTGGATGTAATGAATTTTTTTGTTGAAATAGTGCAATCTGCAGATGGATATTAAAAAAATAACCGCAGTCACAATTATGGGTTTTAAGAAAAACTTATGTGAATACCAGTTACGAGACATCTAATTAATGTTTTTGAATAATCTTCATTTCCCAAAAATGTACAGGGTGGCCAAAAATTATTTATTAATTAAGAACATTTTAAATTGAATTTTCTCAATTTTTCAAATGGAATACCCTGTGTATTTTTCAACCATGTGATGTAGCTATGAAAGATGAACATTTTTGTTAATACTTTCCTAGAGCTAATTGCAACAATTACAAAATTCAAAAATAAACTTAAAAAAGAGGCCTCTTCAAATAAATCAGTAGAAAAAATTATAATAAATGTTCCACATGTTGCCCATTTTGATTGATACACATCTCTATGTGCTTTTGAAATGAGGTTCCCACTGTTCCTAAAACTGCCGGTGTGATAGATGTAAAGGTAGTTATTATTCTTTCCTTCATATTTTGTACTGTTGTTGGTGTGTCTCTATAAACGATTTCCTTCACGTATCCCCATAAAAATCCATTTTTGTAAGATCTGGGGATCTAGCAGGCCATTTAGTGGGTCCATTTCTTCCAATCCATTGATTAGAGTAGGTATTATTTAAGTGGTCTCTAACTGCATTTAAATAATGTGGTGGAGCACCATCTTGCTGAAACCACATCCTATTTCGAATTCTTTCAGGGAGGTTTACCAATAATTGTGGCAAATAGTTTTCCAAAAAATGAAGATAAATAGCTCCAGTCAATGTACCATCAAATAATGTGGCCCTATTACATGTTCTTCAATAATTCCTCTCCAAACGTTTATAGGCCATATGTGTTGGTTTATCAACTTTCATAAAAAAGTGAAGATTTTCCGAAGCATAATAATGGAAATTGTGCCTATTAACAAAAATCCGTTTTTATGAAAAGTTGCCTCATCACTGAATAAAACAGTATTGAAGAAGTTGACATCATGTTGCATTTCACCTCTGGCCCAATTACAAAATTGTAGGCGCTTTTGAAAATCGTCATCAGATAATTCCTGATGCATTTGAATATGATATGCATTCAACTTATTTGTTTTTAAGATTCGACCCACATACCGTCTACTTATTGCTACTAATGAGCTCATTTCTCTTTGACTAACACGGGGATTCTCAACCGTTGCCAGTACCACAGAAAACTCATTTTCTTCGTTCACAACGCGTTTTATTCTTTCACTTTTTTTATATTCGACATTTCCAGAAATCTATCGAGAATGTTTTGGAAGCTGCTAACATCAGGAATCCTTCTTTCAGGATAACGTTGGTGATAAATTCTATTGGCAAGTAAACAATTTCTGTCTCACTCGCCCAAAACAAAAGTCATGTCTACAAGTTCCGCTTTATTAAAATTCATATTGTAAAATTCAAAACAATTTAAATTCAATACAAATTGTAAGGACTAATAAGTGTAATAAATGCTCGTTGGTACACGACAATTTATACCAAACTGAGGTTTTATTGCTTGTCGAATAACGAAAACTGCAAAAAATGTACAAAAAACATTACAGTAAAGGACCGGTTAAATACTATGTACTCATTTCAATGGATTGGAAGAAATGGTCCCACTAAATGGACTCATTTCAAAATTGCATAAAGACATGTGTCAATCAAAATGAGCAACACGTCGAACACCTATTACAAATTTTTCTAATGAATTATTTGAGGGAACCTCTTTTTTTAAGTTTATTATTGAATTTGACACTTATTTATTTATGAAACGAAAATGGTTGCAATTAGCCATAGGGAAGTACCTACAAAAAATGTTCGTTTTTCATTTCTACATCACATAGTCGAAAAATATACAGGATGTTCCATTTGAAAAAATTCGGAAAATAATTTCTAGTTATAGACTTTTTTATCTACTTTACTTGTAATTTTTTTAAAAAATTCTAACTATCGAGATATCGAGGCCCGACACAATATTGCCCCACCCTGTATATAGTGTTGCAACCATTGATAAAATTCTACAGAAAAAATATGTCATAAAATACTAACGAGTCTTTAGCCAATAAAACCAATTTACTTCTTTCTAATAAAAAATTCAAGGGGTATCCTATGGAATACTCAATAATTATACAAAAATTATGTCTGCTAAAAGTATAATGTATACATCTAATTTATTAAACCATTCATCTTTAATAATATTCTATAATAATTACGATTTGTTCGTTTTCCAAATAAATACCTGTCTATGCATTTCCGGAGTAACATCCAAGAATGTTTGTCCAGGGTAGGGTTGAGTAATGTCAAATATATTTCCCCAAGACTGCGCCCACATATTTCCCAAAATATGTGCTGGTAAAGGAGCTTGTCTACTTATTCTCTCTGGTCCATAATATTCCCTCAGTCTTCGACGTACGTAGGCGTGTAACAATTCGTACAGTGGCTTTATTTCTTCCCAGGCATCCTCTAAATCTAAATTTAATGCCGGAGATTCGAAAGGAAAACTCCAGTATTCCGCAGTGTCCGTGAAATCTAAAAAAAATATATTTTAATTTAGATTCTATTAATCTTTATCATGTAATACCACTGATTGCTATATTTATTTATTTGTTTATATAACGACATACTACTCAACAGAAAATTCCACTTATTTTTAGGATATAATTAACATACAGATTTTCAATAGGACCAAAAAAAATCTTAATAAGAATTTTGGGGGAGTAATTATAGGTCATTTAATTTAATTATTAATTTCAATATTTGTCTGGTTTAAAATGTTAATGGAAATATTTTTGCTAAAATTTCTTTTTAATATAAAAAAAGAGCAATTGTATCCAAGTCTTTGAGCATTCTATACAATTTTCTTTTACTGTAAAGGTTATGGTCTAGGTTAGGGTAGATATTATAGTCCATACATTTTATATTCAATTTTATACTATATCTCTTAATAAAAAATAACTATTTTCAAATGGCACATTTAAATATTAGATCTTTAGTACCTAAATTTAATGATTTCAAGGTGTTAGCGGAACAAAAAAATTTCGATGTCTTGGTACTAAGTGCTTGAATAAAAATTGTATGATAGCTGACATACAATCAGGATTTTGATCTAGCTAGAATTGTACGACTGCTTTATTAAATATCACTAATAATATTATTCATGGGATTGATCGTGGAAAATCTTCAGCTGTGGTTCTATAGACTTCAGCAATTTGATACCATCAATCATAGTATTTTACTGGTAATTTTAAAATCATCTGGAATTTGTATAGAAAGCGCAGAGCTACTAAAATCATATTTAAAAGGGCATGCTGAATCTCTTAGGCCAAAATTCAGGTTCTAGTTATGTACTATTAGGTATTCCTCAAGGATCCATCTTAGGGCCCCTGTTGTTCATAATCTATACTAGTCACTTCATTAAATATCTGGAGTACTGACAGTACTGTACTTTTCATATGTACACTCAATTTTCAAAACTTCTTTATTTAACAGTAACTTATACAATAATTACCTCCCCAAGGCCTAACCCGGGACCGACCGTGCAACCACTGCGTTATTCGCTGTGGCGGATTACAGGACCGGGCGGACTAGGCCTGGTTCGGTTTTAAAACAATTAAAACTTATACCTAGGCTCCTTCTGCATAGTGCAGATTAAAAAAGGTGATAAAATTTACAAACATCTAAAAAAACAGATTTAACAAAACTTAAAATTACACTTTTATAAGGTAGCTCGCGCACTTCACTGTTTCTAATTTGGGTGTTGACGCTGGTACCTCAATCTGTACGAGGAACCGTCTGCGAGACGTGCAAATGCCGGGCTGCGCATAGGCTGGCCTAAACTTTGGTTTTTAAAAAAATTTTGGTTTTCGGAAAACTTTGATTTTGTTATAAAATTTTGATGGAAAATGAATTTAGAGACAAAAATACAAAAAGAGACAACGAGAAACAAACGAGACAAAAAGAAACAAACAGAAAGTAAGAGGGGGACAGGAAAGATTTAAAGATGTAAAGGTATGAAATATCAGTAAGGTGGATACGGTAAGCGAAAGTTATAGTTGTTGAAGTTTGGCTACAGAGGTTGCCGGAAGATCGGTAACGTCTGGTACGGTAGGGTGTGTTTAATCCGAAATGGGGCATTATGCTGTCTAATTTGTGTTATGTTTCTTGTTAGTGGACTATCGCCCAGTTTGAAAGAGTAGAATTTCTGGGAGATATCCTGGACGTAGTCCGCTATTGGGGTTATGTCGTGGCAAAGTGCGTATAGGTCTCTGAGGGAGGTGTATCTTCATATGTACACTGATGAGACTCAAATATAGTGTTCTTTTTATATCAAACATTATGCGACAGCAGAACAGAAGATAAATACAGATTTAGAAACAGTACTTAATATTTCCACAGATCATTCCCTAATTCTTAATCTTCGAAAATTGTATTGTATTCGGTAAAAAGGCAGACTACATATGGTATGAAATCATAAATATTAATATTTACGGAACTCGCATTCACGACTTTTAAAATTCAAACGAAACATCTAAAAGACATGTGCGGCTCTAAGATTATTGTATCCGCGTAGAGTAAGTTTAAATCGAGGTTATGAGAATTAAATAATTTTCTTTTCTAAAGCAGTCGTAACGACTATGATAAAATTTAGAACATGGATAGTACATTAGTGTCAGTACAGGATGGTATAGTTATTCAAGTAGTTACTTGCTTCTAAGAAATTTAACAAGGGATGTTGCAAGGGGTTTGGTTTAAAGAATTAAATAATTTTATTCTCAAAACGGCTCTTACAATTGTGATAAAATTTAATACCACGACACTCCCTTGGTACTAGATTACCTCTATAACGTAGATTCGTATTCATAAAAAAAATTCGACGTAGTGGAACGTCCTTATTTATTTTAGACTTATTTTTCAAAAATATTGATACTTACTGTTCAGTTTTGCAGCATTATTGGATATCTTTACCATTTGTTCATAAGTGTCTCTCATTTTCTGGCCAGAATTTCTTCTCCATTCTGTCCAGACATGCTGAAGCTCATCCCAATTTCTTCCTTTAGCCATAATGTTTGTTAAATCTGGTTGAAGCCGAAGTCCACAACGGAAGGGTTCATTCAAAGCGCATATCGAGGCACCATTATATATCGATAACATATCGTTTATTAATCTGTTGTACTAGAAAAAAACATATCTTCAATATTTCATTTAAAAGACTGATAAAGAATCTAGTTTTTTTATCACTTTTAATTATTAAATCTTTGGTAGTCACCGAGAGATGAATTCCAGTAGAATTATATGTAACTATAGGACTATTATACATTATACAACTCGTTATATCCCGTAAAATCCCAATAATGATAAGACAACCTTTAACGATTATCTTTAGACTTGAGTTTACATTTTTTATTCCTCTTAAATTGTTACATTTGCAAGAAAATATGCCTTTCATTAGAAAATGTTATATTCAATCGATATAATATTTTATAATTATTACAAAATCAAATTCTGTTCCACAAGAGCTGTGTAGATAGACTCATAGTCTCATAGTTTGCTAAAATATACAAAGCTGTATATATCCACGTATAAGTATCAACATCTGTATTGATTATACTTTTTTCTTAAGAACATCGATCAATAAAAAATCGCCGTATTAACCTCACCACAATAAAATTGTGAGGTTACTAAAATTGGCCCAAAATCGAAAATTGAGATAATATCAAATCTTTACGTTTTGAGGTCCCAGGAATCCAAAAAAGTGGTTTTTGAAAAATGTCTGTGTGTGTATGTATGTGTAGATATAGTGCTATGTATTCGCATATTGGACGATTATGAAGATTGCATGTTTGTGTTATTTGCTGAATCAGGGTTTGAATTTGTTTGTTTCCTTTAGATGGTTTTCAAAATTTATTTAAATTAGCTAAAGATCCGAAAGGTATGTGTTTTAGAATGTTAATACTTGTTTAGAATTGTTTTAATAGTTTTTAAGTTTTTATATGATGTCAACAGTAAGTTTGATACTGACATCTATGTTAGTGGTTATTAAGTTGAAGTTGAAATAATTTCTGACATTTAAGTCATTATGACATTTCTTTTAAGTAGGGAATTTTATTTTTATAGTTGGTAAATGTTTTTCTGTAGAAAGATAAGGAGGTTTAAGTTAGATTATGTTTGGAATGAAATTAATCAAAATTCATATGGTGTTTTGTTTTGTTTAATTTGGGTACTTTGATATTTAGTGATATAGAACAGCAAACAACAGATAAAAGAGAGGTTGTAAAATTGGAAAAACAAATTTAAGGAAAAAAAGAACAAGTGAAAATTAGGGAGTGAAGGGGAAAAATAATAAAAAAGGAGATTAATAATTTGAAATTGAATTAAAAAGTCAGAAATTGTGGAGATCAGCGAAGAAGAGTAAAAATAGACTGTAAATAAGAAGGAAGAGGTGTTATTGTGGATAGGAATTGCAGAGGAGATAAGGACGAGATAAGGTGAAGAATTAATGAAAGAAGAATTGTTGGATTTGGAAAGACAAGAGTGTAGCTACGAAGAAGGAAGGTTTTTGTGTGTTTAATTTTGGTCAAGGTTGTATATTAAAATTTAACCAGTGTATTAGACTTTCGAACCTGTTATAAAACTGTTAAATTATCTAAATATCAAGGAAAATAAATTACTTATATCAGATTAAAAATTTTACTTTAATAAAATTTCATTTTAAAACAGGAACTGAATTTGAACCTTCTCCTGAAGGAAAAGATAAGCTAGCCGGCCCATTAAATAAATTTGACATACTTTCGGATCAAAAGGTAAGAGATTTTAATTTGATCTTTTTGGTTTTAAAGTTTTTTTTTGGGTTTATCTATTGGAAATAAACAAGTTAAAGTTTGATTAGTACTGCAAATTATTAAGTTCAATAATAGTAGAACAGTACAATATGTATGTATGTGTGTTAGCACGATAGCGCCGAAACTACTGAACGGATTTGGATGAAGCTTTGCATGAGGATTTCTTTAGTGCCCCAGAAGATCTGAAAAGGTTTTGGTTCAGATCTGATTACGTTTAGTGCCGTTTTGCCACAATAAGTTGTTTATTTTATAATTTACTTACATTTTGTAATCGAGCCATTTAAAGGCAGTTAAAATTCGGATTTCAACGATATATCACACTTGCACCCTTTCGATCGAAAAAAAAGCAGAAAATGTAATGAAGCAAGAGATATCTTTTCGCGTGGCACGGTCGATGCGCGAAGCCGTTGCGCCGTGAAATTCGTCACGTCACGTGCATTCCTCGGCTTCAAAGATCCACCAGGTGGGGAGGTCCCAGCCGCTTCCACTACCTGCCTATAATTTTCTGTAAGTAAACTATTATTTCTGCAAACGTCAAAAAAGTATGACTTTTATGACAAATTTTTTGAATTGCCATTTCTCTGACACTCCAGCTTACTTAGTCTCTTATTGTCGCTAACGAGCTCTAAAGGTCAGTAAAACTCTTTTACTGATGCTCATAAACTCACGAGTAGTCGAGGATAAAAAAACAGTATTCATTTAATTCATATTCGACGTTTGAAGAAAAAATAGCATGTTGTATGCGAAGTAAAGTGATTTCTTGTGTCTTGACTCTTCTTGTCTCTTGTGAAGTACATCTTCGACACAAAAAGTGTCACTTTTACTCCATATAAAACAATATACTATTTTGCTAATCCTCCTCCATGGCTCCCCTCAACTGTTCGAAGTTTTCAATGGGTTGCTCTCTTTGCCTAATTTACAGCTTGAAACGTGCTCAGACGTGTTCAATTGGGTTGCAATCTGGAGGTAGAGTGGGCCTTTCCATCCTTTCGATTCCGTTGTTATGTGAAAATTCCGTAATGATTCTGGCTCTGGGTAGTCTACCGTTGTCTTTTATGAAAATAGGTGAGGAAATTATTTTTTCTGTTATAATGGCGCCAACATTCATTTCATCCCACTTTTAAAGGGTGGTTATCGACAAGCGAAGTTTGGGAGTCAGGTAAATTTTGTGGTATATTCTCGGTATTTTAGTTATTTTATTTTTTCAAAGTCAAACCTAGAATTCATGTTTGCAAGGATGGCAGGGTCCCCTACATATTGTAACCCCCGTTTGGGGGATTGTTTTTAATTTATTATACGGTATTGGGTTAAGAATATGTTAATACTTGACATTTTTTCGCTTATTTTCATGAATGGAAACATCGTGATAATTTTTTTATTTTCTGTTAAAAATTTATTTATTTTAACCCATTTAACCCACAAAATAGGGGTTAGGCAACCTCTAAATAAAAGAATATGTTCGTCTAGATTTTAAATTAGCTTTAATTTAAGACCTTCAACGCTAAATTTGCCTTTTTTCTCGAAGTTATGAAGTTTGCAAAAACGGGCTAATTTTGCGGTCACTCAGTCCAATGACTTTTCCGTTGTGACATTGAAAACTGCGTCTCATCGGTCATTTGGAATGACCTGATATATCAAAATAATGATTATATGGAAATTTCATAAAAGTAATTCGACAGATACTCGATAACAACATTCCTGTCTTTTAAACTTTCAAAATAAATGAACTGAATTAGATTGCGTCTTAAAAATTTAACCTAATTCGTGACTACCACCTGTTTCAAAACACTACTGAGTCTTGGCTTGAGATTATACATAACTCGTTATACAAATTGTCTACAGCTTGAATAGATTATGTAATGCGCTTTCTAAAGTTTGAAATTATATTATTTGACATGATTGAAAAATGAAAACTCTTTAATCAGCTGATCACTATATACAATGGCGGTGACTTAACAATTGATTTTAATAAAGCGCAGCTGTTACTTCAATATAAATATATATAAATATATAAATAAGCGTTTAGAGAATTAACTAGAATTGTACTTCTTTAGGTAAAATTAAAGTATTTCTTCAACTAAATAAAAATAAATATGATTTTACTAACTATATTTAGTGTCACTTTGGAAAATGCACTGTGTATACATAAAACTAAACTTACTAAATCATTGTTATTATATAGTTATCCTTAATATAGAAGAATAAATCTTATGTTGACTGTCACCATAGTAAATCAATATTAAAAATAAATATTTTGAAATATAATTTTCTTTTAAAGAGTATAATAGCTCCAACAAATACTCAGATACATTTATGTAGAATATTATGAAATTTATTCCTATTATTTTTCTTAGTTTTTGTCATAAGATAAAACATTTAAATTCTAATATCAATTCTATCACTTTTATCAAGGCCACACAAGTTCGCATTTGTTTAGAAAATGGCATCGAAAATGTGAATAAAACACTAGTATATGATAGAGAAGGGTCTAATTTTATCATATAGGCATTTAATTAAACATATTAAAAAAATATATTAAAATTCGGCTATTTGAATGTGCCGAGAGAAAAAGGCAGTATGGAATAATTAGTAATTTAATAGTATTTAAATAATTATTGATTGAAAATTTACAGGTGGATCCAAATCTTCGTTGAATTTTCTTGTGTGGATACATCCAAGCCATCAGAAAAAGTGAAGACCATTCTCTGGCAAACATAAACTGCTATTAGCAAAAATTTCGTTTGGCTAGTATAAGTGTTAAAGCAACTGATATGAGGGTATTTGATTTTTTATCCACAAAAGCATCTATACCAGAAATACCACTAACAGATCGAAATACACGCAGTTACAAATGACTGAAATGAAGTGCTTATTTAGTAATAAAACCATGCTAAATTATATTAAATGTAATAAAAGCTAAAAACAGAAAGCCCTTTTTTATATCCCTGAAGCAAACTTTGAAGAGACCAATAAGGTCAGGTTATTATGGATCACCTGTGAAGAAAAGGTTATGTAAGAAATTATGAAAATTATTATATAATAATAAATTACCAATTTTCTGTCGAGATTAAAATTTAATTAACTCCTATATAAAAGAGGTGCATCGTTCTTTATCATTGATAAATTAACTCGTACATAAAAAAGTAGTTTAAAATCTGTTCTATCAGTCATAATTATAAGTTTTGTCAAATTCGAAATTAGAAACTGTGAAAAATATCTCCATTAGAAAATATAACAGATATAGTTGGGAAGAAACATACACGAGACTGTTTACATTTCCATAATTAGCATAAAAAGTTATACTGAAGCGTGCCGCTCAAAGTGCCGCGTTTTTGCTATACCCACAAGACGATCGGACTCCTAAAGCAAAAAACGCGGCACTTTGAGCAGTACGCTTCAGTTTTTGTGCTAATTATGGAAATGTAAATAGTCTCGTATATGTTTCTTCCCAACTATACGTTAAAAGTTTGGGTTACGATATGAAAAAGAAAACAAGAGAAGATTACAACAAATATGCCGTTAACACAATCTGGAATTCAACTGAAAAGAAGATTCAAGACAAATATTTCAGACGGTACAATATTAAATTTGATCCATTTACCGACATAACTTTTAAAGAAGCTCGTGATGCAGAAAGTAGTAAATAGAAAGAATTAAAAGCTATACTAAAGAAAAGAAAGTTACGTCATATAGCAATAGACAAGTAAACATGGCTAAATTGTGGAAAACATAACATCCCAACAACTTTTTTAGCTCCTTTTGGAAAAATTAATTTTAAAGGTTGGTACAAAATGTTCCACCAGGAATTAATACGATATGGATATGGACCAAAAATTCCGCAACTGAAATTGGACTGGACAAATAATAAACTTCCCAGTGATTCAAACCGCGCCAGTACAGTTGCTCAGTTAACCAAAGTAGTCGTAAATTACCAACTACTTATAAAGATAACCGGACACTCATCATCATCATCAATTAAACTCTACTTCCAAACCAAACACCAAACAACTATAACAACTGTGTATTAATAGCTTAAAATACATTTAAACGAAAACATCTTTGACAGCTTGATGATTCTTTTTTGTTTGTTTGAAAGAAGAAGGCTTTCCCAGTAGTCCATTGCAAAGTCTTCTACATAACTTAAGCGGAATTGAAAAACGCGAATTCTTTAGATTTTTGTATTTGAAAATTTGGCGAATGCGTTAGAAATAAAAAAATAAAAAGCTATTCGTGTTGGTGTCTAGCATGTTGTGACAATATTTTTTCTTTCGCTACGAATAAGCTAAAAAATAAGGGGTCATTAAAAGGGTGAGGATTGTTTTTGCAGAAAACTGAAAAGTTCTCGAAAGTTACTAAAAATTATGAATTAGCTGTTGGGCTAATTAGACTTTGTCACCTAGTATCATTATTGAAGCCGATGTAAAAACGAACAAACGAATAACTCATTCACATTTTTAATCGACTCCAATATCGATATTAGGTACCTAACAAGGCATGATTAACCGGGCAATGTCATGAAGTTTTATTTCGTAATTTGTATATACAGTGTGACCAATTTCAAACCTTAACACTCTCATAAAAGTTGTATTTATTAATCGATTTTGAAGAGACAACAAAAATTGCACTTTTGGACAAAACGTCACATTTTATTTTTTAAAACATGGCCTACTGCTATTTTTCTAGGGGCTAAAATTTAAGAAATCGTATTTCTTACGTAAAAGTCTGAATACATCCCTGTATTCAGCTCCCTCCTAAATAAGTATATAACAAATTTCATAAAAAATACGAATTAATAAAATTTCTGCAAATAAATTTAAAAATGAAAATATTGGTACGCACTTATTGCAGACATAGTAAGTCATGGAATAAACATCAAAAACAGACAACAAAGTTAAATCTAATAATATTACTGGTTAATTAAAATTAATAAAATTGATAACAGTGACGTACGGTAATCCCCCATTATGTTTAATTTGATGTTCAATTTTACTGAATGATGAACAGTCTTTCACCCTTTATAACCACTTCAGCGATTTCAGGAAAAATTTTTTTGAGCTTTATCATGAAACCGGTAGATAATAAGTATCAAATAATCTTTTTTTTTAAGAAAGTTCTGCTAATTTGTTGTTCTAGACTTGCAAGCGAAGTTATATTATTTTCTTTATTATGCTTTAAGTTGGCCATGAAAAGGCAATTGTAGAAACAATAAAAAATATTGTTAACTCTCATTTAAGATGTGAATAGCCTTTGTGTGCTAAATATTTATAAAAATAAGTGATATTTGTTATGGAACAAATAAATTTGAGGCACAAAATTGAATAGTTCGTCTGGTTGATGATAATGCTCATTCGATAAGAGAAGCAGCTGATGAATTTAATGTTAAACCACTGTATGCAATATAAATAAAGTTTCCAATGACACAGGTGCCGTATCAAAATATATTATCAGAGGCAAAAATCACGAACATTTTGTAGGTAGACATAATGATCAAACTTTGGAATATTTTCTTAATATTCCTAATTCCAGCTTAAGAAGTATCAGTCTAGATTTAAATATTCCAAGAGAAACTATTAGATGATGTCTTGTGAATTACCATTTGAAGCCATACAAACCAAAGTATTTGAATACTTTAGAGCCCGGAGATGAATACAGAAAACTGGAATTTTGCTTATGGGCTCAAGGAGAATACCCTAATAATTCTAATTTCATTAAAAAAATATTATATACCAACGAAGCCACTTTCACCACCAACGGTACGGTTTCATCCCAAAATTCTCGCTACTGGCCAGTAAAAAATCCACTCTAACAGTTGTAAAAGACAATATTCACTAAAAGTAAATGTTTGGTGTGGGATATTCTATAATAAAATTATTAGTCCGTTCTTCTTTGAAGGAAATTCAAATTGATTTTAATTTTTGGATTTTTTGAGGAATGAATTTTCGGAAGCACTAGACAGTTTACCCATTCGTGACCGAGTTAATTTAAAATTTCCGTTAGATCCTGTACATAATGCAGTGATAGTGAGACAGTGGTTAAATAATCATTTCCGAAATCAGTGGATAGGTCCCAACAGCCCTCTAATTAAATTTCCACATCGGTTACCGGATCTAACACCAGTGGACTTTTTCTTGGGGTACTGTTAAGGAAAAGGTATATAAATCGAGATCCCAGACAATTGAAGACCTCCGAGCTAGAATAAGGAACACATGTCTAGAAATTACTCCTACACAATTAAGAAGATTACGTTTAGTGCCTTTTTTTAAATATACATACAGACAAATCGACAAAAATTCCTCTAATATCTAGTAAAATTACTGAAATGCTAATGTTTCATTTAACAAAGACAGCCGCGAGAGATCGAATTGCAATGAGCAAATTTTGACGATTGTCATTGTCATCGTTTGTCATCCGATAACGTTGGTGTCATGTCATGTTAATAAGATTTCGACATATTTGTAACTTTTAGTGACTGCACCAGTGGATTTTTACAAACTTTAAAGGTAGATGTAACAATATCATTATCATATGCTTTCTGTACCTTTGTTGGTGAATTTATTATAGATTATCACTTTACCAATTTTAAGTTTGTTGCATTACAAATCTGTACTATTTAGAATAACTAGACTTTCTTAGTCGTTCAAGTAATGTTAAAGTTGTTAATATCCTAATAGTATATTATTCAACGAACGATAATGTAGGTAATAACTCGCATAGATGAAATTCATTAAGTTGAGGGTTTTTTTAGTGCCCCAGAAGATCTGAAAAGGTTTTGGATGAGATCGGATTACGATTAGTGCTGTTTTATCACACAATTTAATGATCTTTCTGGCTTCAAAGATCCACCGAGTGGGGAGGTTCCAGCCGCTTCCAGTAGCTGCCGATTTATTTTTAGTGTTTCCTTGTTACAATTATATGTCATTGTTATTGGTTCCATGTTAATTTTGCGGCGTGATTAGCAACATTATGTTTTCATTGCTTATTAGATTTAACTTTGTTGTCTATTTTTGACATTTATTCCATGACTTACTAAGTCTGCAATAATAAATGCGTACTAAGATTTAAATTTTTAAATTTATCTGCAAAAATTTTATTAATTCGTATTTTTTCATGAAATTTGACACATATCCATTTAGGAGGGAGTTGAATACAGGGATGTATTCAGATTTTACGTAAAAAAATTGCTACTACACTTTCTTAAGTTTTAGCCCCTAGAAAAATCGCGGTAGGCCAAGATTTTTAAAAATAAAATATGACATTTTATCCAAAAGTGCAGTTTTTGATGTATCTTTAAAAAAATGGTCAAAATTGATTAATAAATACAACTTTTATGAGGATTAAAGTTTGAAATGGGTCACACTGTATACTTTATTGACCTTACATATTTACCTGGAGTAAAGATGGAAATATTTTAGATCATAGGCAAACCACTAACTCTAGACAATGTATACTTGGTTGCATACTATAATAATAGGTTCACAACTAGTTAATTGTTGGAGAATGAAAATATTTATTGACGCAGCACGAGCTCAACCTTTAATTCGGTACATTAAACAAACTATGTTAGATATTTCTACTAAAAGTTCGTTAATTAATATTACACTTATTACTTACCCTGTCTAATTGATCAGGTGGAAGCGCTGCTGGACCAATCACAGAATAATACCTAATTTGCCTATAAGTTTGGGAGTCTGGAATGTTGTTGATGTTCCCAGCATTGTTCAAGAGATCCCAAATACCATGTTGAAATTCTGAGTATATTTGTTGAGCATTTAACTGTAACAAGAAATAATAGTATTTAAACATACTATTATATAATGTTTTCCATATTGCTTTTTATCACAAAAAATTAAATATTAAATAAGCGCTCAAACACGACCGTGAGTTAAAATATATTTTAGGAACAAGTTTTCGGGAGTTAACATAATATGGATCGGGGGCCATAAACACTAATTACTCTTAAATCGGAAAATGTGGAGGGGTCATTATTTTTGGGTAATGGCTTGCATAACTTTCCATAATTGTTGAAACAATTTCTCCTCAATGCAGCAATTTATAGTATGGGTTATATATTGATCTATAAAAGGACTGCGATATTTAAGCATTGTTGACGAAATGCCATCGATGCCTATTGCATTTGTTTTAATATTATGCAAAATGTTATTAACTTCAGCAACAGAGGTAAGTGAAAAACTGAAAGATATATATGGGTTCTTTGAGCCATTACTGAAATAACCAATTTTATTGTCAACACTAACATTTTGAACAAGCGATGCAAAGTAATCACTAATTTTAGAAGGATTGGCTAAATTATCAGGAATATTTGTCACTTTATTCGAGCGAACAGTAAAAACTTTGAGAGCTGACCATGTATTTTTTGAGTTATGTTTGGAACAAATAGACTGTAAAAAGCCTTTCCTTTCTCTCCTTACTATTGCCAAAATATAATTATGAATCTCCTTATCTAGAGCAATCATTGGCTAATACGGCTACTTTATATTTTTGTAGCTCTATCTCTCTCTCTTTCATAATAATTTTTAAATTAGTGGCAAGCCACGGCGCATGAAGTTTAGTAACCTTTATCTGTTTAACGGGTGCATGTTTATTAAACAGATTAATTAGATATTTATTAAACAATAATTATTTTACTTTACCATCAATGTTGTTCTCGAAAATTATATTAAACCAAGAGTGGGCATTATTATTATTATTATTAGCCTTTACTCGAGTCGGAGTATAAAAAAATGTTACAGTCGATAGATTGTGTGTAATAAAAAACAAGTAAAAGGTTTAGTCTATTGTAATTCCCATTCATCTACGGTGCACACGACTATGGCTATAGAGGCCAATTCGGGAGAGCACATGTCGACCGCAGTCAGGACAAACATAGACCTGGTTAGGTCTTGGATTCGGCCTTCTTGCAGCAACATTTCCTTGATAGCTGGCCACAACCCCTCGCCATTCGGTTCTGTCCGCTGCAAGTTGTTCCCATTGCTCGTCTGGAATACCGCAGGATTTTAGATTTTCATGGAGAACGTCTTTGAACCTCTTTCGTTGACCGCCACGCCTTCTTCTACCGCTTAGCAATTCACCATAAAGTGTACATTTAGGAAGGCGGTTATCATGCATACGATGAACGTGACCTGCCCATCTTAGGCGTGCTCTTGAAATAAGCACCTCAATTGGAAGGCTGTTTGCTCTCCTGAGTACTTCCACGTTTGATATGTGATGGAACCAACGGATTTTCATCATACTTCTGAGGTGTCTTTGCTGAAAACGTTCTAATTCTTTCACATGACGACGGTAAGTGACCCAGCTTTCACATCCATATAGCAGTGTTGGAATGACAACTGCTCTGTAGACAGCCATTTTCGTTGACAAAGCAAGGTCGTGGTTGTCAAATACTCTCTCTCTAAGTCCCCAGAGTGCTCTAGATGCAGCATTAATTCTATTGCGAATCTCGCTGTCCATGTTTGCTTTGTCATTAACAACATTGCCTAAGTAATTGGACTGATCCACCACTTCAAGAGAATTTCCGTTAAGTGTAATGTCTATTTGGTTCACTTGATGAGGAGTTGACATAATCTTAGTCTTTCCAATGTTGATTTTAAGTCCCAAGGAATCATAGCTCTGGGCATACACATCTAAAAGTTCTTGAAGCTCTTCCGGCGTAGAGGCTAAAAATGCACAGTCATCCGCATACTGGAGATCACAAATGAAGTGTGCGTGTCTTCGTGAGAGCTCTGAAGCGCCCTATGTTAAAGAGACCGCCATCAGAACGGTATCTGAGACCTATTCTTCTGACTGTCAGTTTGTTGTCAACAATAATTGTTAGAGCTGTGGTAAACAAATTAAAAAGTAGGGGTGCCAGGACACATCCCTGCCTAACTCCAGTGAGGGTTTGGAAAGGTTCGGTTGCCTCATTATTATACATAACCTGGGCGTTGTTGTTTGTATGTAGACTGCGACATACTTCCACAAATTTTCTAGGGATACCTAAGCGGAGCATAATTTTCCAGAGCACTTCCCTGTTCACCGAGTCAAACGTCTTGGTTAAATCAATGAAGGCCATGTGAATTTCTCCTTGATGTTCGAGTGCTTTTTCTTGAAGTTGTTTTTGTGTGAAGATTAGATCCGATGTGCCTCGGTTTGGTCTAAAGCCACTCTGTGTGTCAGGAAGTAACTTTTCCATAACAGGTGTTAGCCTATTTGCCATCGCTTTAGTAAGTATCTTCCCTCCAACAGCCAGGAGAGCTATACCCCTGTAATTTCCACAGTCCGCAGCGCTCCCTTTGTTTTTGAAGAGGTTGATTAAAAGTGTATCACGAAACTCCTGCGGAGCTTGACCACTTTCCCACACGACATCAAACAGTTTTTTGAGGTAAGGTATGAGCTCTGACGACACAGCTTTAAAGATCTCAGCTAGGAGTGAGTCGGCGCCGGGAGATTTGTTATTTTTTAGCTGCCCAATGGCGGTTAAGATCTCTTCCGTTGTTAGTGGTTCATCTAAGTCTTCGAAGGTGTCATATTGAGGGATAAGATTTATAATATCGTGATCGGCTTGACTTTGCTGGTTAAGAATGTTAGAGTAGTGTTCTTTCCATCGGGCTCTTATTTCCTGGTCATCTTTGAGGAGATTTCCATTTACATCTTTAATAGGGCACATATTTTTCCGACTGGGGCCGTACACTGCTTTTACTCCTTGAATGAAATTCCTGTAGTCGTGTGAATCGGCGTACCTTTGAATTTCTCTGGCATTGTTTGCCCACCACTCGTTCTTTATTCTTCTGATTTCACGTTGCGTTTCATAATTAGATGTGGGCTTAGAGTGGGCATATATATTAGATGTAAATAGATTTGAATCAAAATTTTTATAGCAACTAAAAACTACATATTTAGGTTTTATCTTGAAAAACTTAGTTTTTTTATATCACAAGAAACGGTTAGAGATGTCTTCCATAGAAATTGTACCAGAATTATTAACAATAAATAAAGGGTCAAGTAGTGTGCTAGATGTACTAGTTAGTAATGTCAAAGGGACACATTTTAATATGAAGAAGTGTGATTCAAAACTCCCTCTCACCGCCAGCCATCCCAAGTTCACAATTTTAAATGGTACCCTTAATTTTTTTCATCTATTTCTAAAAACAGAATTGTTTCGAATGCAATCGTAAAAAGAAAATGTGACCTTGAACAGGAATTTTTTTTTTTTAGATAAATGCAAAAGGCTGAATCTTTATAAAACAGTTATAATTCATTGGCCATAAAAATCTTATTAATGTGATGTTATTGTTCACATTTGGAAGGATCGCACTGGTAATTGCCGGCATGTTGAAAATCACCTTAAACTACCCCACTTCAAAATTATTTAATGTGATACCAACTTATTAGACCAGTAGCCCATTATCATCCCGCTTTTAAACTTTGCGTATTATTTAACGTAGTGTAAAATATTAGTTACTTTGACGTTATGTCATTGAGGTGTTACTCTAATTCAGTTTTCTTTCATATTTATATCACAAATATACTAAAAAGCAACATGTTTCAAGAGTTTTACAATTTAATAATGAAGTGCGCTAGGTACATTAGAACTAAATATTAGTAGCCCAATAAAATGGCACGAAATTTGTCGATTTGGATGAAATGATTATTATTTTGTGGAAAGTTGTAGAGAATTCGATTACCAACAATTTTCTTTTATTTTTCATTACCATTCGATCAATATTGGCAGAGATATGAATTTTTAAACATTTTTAAGAACACCTGTTTCATGATAAAATCGATAATAACTCGAAAACGATAGATCGTATGCGTATAGTGTATTAAATGAAAGTTAAAGAGAATCAAATTTTGAATATGTTGGTGTATGTACAAAATCGTTTTGATACCGGGTGAACGGAGATTAAATGGATAAACATGATAAATTGTGATTTTCAAGTGCATTTTGACAAATAACTATTTTTTGATTGGCTTTAGGCAATAATGACTCTAAAGGTTTTTTGAAGAGAATTAAATTACCTGTAAAATGAGCTCCAAGTGACCTTCATACGATGAATGGTTCACGAGCTACAGCTATTTAAAGCTACGAGTAAAACTTTTTATTATAAATTAAGATTTTCCTGCAAGAACTGTGCATAACAATTTTTTTAAAAATATTGGCCCAGTATGAAACTACTCAAAAATGCTCACAGAATAACTTCTGATACTTCAAAAAGTGAAAAAATATTATTAAATGTACCTTTTTGTACTTCAAATGTGACGAAAATTGCCTGCTTGCTAAAAATTAAAAATCAACCGCATTTTCAATTGTCAGTTCTTTGCCCTTACTTATTGAAAATCATACACAAAAAAGTTTTTTTCGCAGAAAATTTTGTAAGCTTTCATTTAGGTCTTATAAAATTTTAAAAGTCAAAAGAAACGATGATATATACAAAAAGAGAAATTAAAAAATAATATTGGTTCAATTTCTCTGAACAAAAACAGTTTTCATGAACTTTTTTTAAAGAAAATATAATTTGCGATTGACTTATGCTAGTGCATTACTTTTATATTTATATAAACTATTAAAAATAGGCGAAAACCAATTTTTAGAAAATTGTTATGCACAGTTCTTGCAGGAAAATCTTAATTTATAGCTTTAAACAGCTGTAACTCGTGAACCATTCATCGTATGAAGGTCACTTGGATCTCATTTTACAGATAATTTAATTCTCTTCAAAAAACCTTTAGTATCATTATTGCCTAAAGTCAATCAAAAAGTAGCTATTTGTCAAAATGCACTTGAAAATGACAATTTTTCATGTTTTTTCCTTTTATCTCCATTCACTCGTTGTCAACGATATTGTACATATACCAACATATTCAAAATTTGATTCTCTTTAATGTTCATTGGATACACTATATGCGTACGATCTATCGTTTTCGAGTTTTTATCGATTTTATCATGAAACAAGTGTTCTGATAGCGCGCTAAAAAGATGTTTAAAAATTCGTATTTCTGCCAATATTGATCGAATAGAAATGAAAAATAAAAGAAAATTGTTAATAATCGGATTCTCTACAACTTTCATTTGAAATATTTCAAATGTCAAAATTTCAAAAAATCTATCTTGGCTTCAAAATGTCAAAATCGAAATTGTGCGGATTTTCATTACCTATAATTATCATATGTACATTTTTTTACAGTAAAACTTTCCGAGTTTTTTGCGAAAAACCGAATTTTTTTACAGATTTTCTCCTCCCCTTGCCCCCGCTTCATCTACGGATGGGAACTTTTGATATGTTAAAAAGTATCACAATCCAAATCCAAATTTTCCCATTTTATTAGGCTATAGTCAAACAATCGCAGGGTGCGAAGTCAAAGTGCATTCATTCATTCATTATACTTATTTGTTTAACCTTAATTTTATGCGATTAAATTCCGACCGGCTTTTATTATCTTTGATATTGTGCATTTCCTGCAATACTTCAGACGACTTATAGAATATATAAATGTAGGTAATCGAAAAACCTTGGGCCATCTAATTCAATTATAGTTAAACAAGTATATGAATACCATTTTTATGTTATGTTCATGGGCGAAATAATAAAAATTACAATGATTATATTACGCATATAAAAATACGAGCCATTAGATTTACATATACAGTATGTGATATAAAGCTACGTATACACACAGCGAAGGACGGTAAACGTACAGATTTAGTCAATTTCTTTGGGTTTTTGGTATAAAATCTAGTAATGGCCAACATTGAATAAGCAAATAAAATGAATGTTTTCGTAGATAGAGAGATAGCAGCAAGAAGACAAAAGTAAGTTGGCCAAGTTGTTTCAGGGGAAGAAGAGAGCTAGTTGCCTTATGTGGCATAATATCAGCTGCAAGGAATACCATACCTCCCCCATTTTTATTTTTCCTCGGATGCATTATAAAGACTACTTCTTAAATGGTGCTCCTGAAGAAAGTTTGGATGCCTCAGATAAAAGTCAATTGATAAACTACAATATGTATTTAGATACACGATACACTGAAACTGCAGTCTGCAGGTGGTGTGTGACGACTGGCAAGAGAGCTCTTTTAAGTAGGATCAGTCTTTCGGCGGTGTTTGTTGCAATCGAAGCATTAGCGGTTTGATGGTAATATGCAATTACTACACTTAACACGCCAGACTTGTAACTTGTAACTCAACGCTCGGCGGGGCACATAGCCCGGAGAGTAGTTGTTGGTTGCAGTCTGGTTACGTTCCTTATAGTAAATAAAATAAGGATTTTATAGAGGAGTTTGCGACTAAAAAAATATTATGTTTTAAATTCCGCCCTCTAAAAGTACATTTCAGCTATGCTAAGCCCAGTCAGACTATTTATTTTTTCGATTGCAACAGACACTGGACCGCTAGATGGCGTCTGCTGACTATTTTACATGCCGCTATTGTAAGAATACCGGAATGTACCAAATAGTCAAAGGATCCTCCTGCCGGTCGTCACATGCTTACCTTGCACTGACGAAAGCCAACAGCTCGAAACTGCAGTCTGCAGGTGGTGTGTGACGAGTGGCAAGAGAGCTCCTTTAAGTAGGATCAGTCTTTCGGCTGGTGTTTGTTGCAATCGAAGCATTAGCGTTTTGATGGTAATATGCAATTATTACATTTAACGCGCCAGACTTGTAACTTGTAATTCAGCGCTCGGCGGGGCACATAGCCCGGAGAGTAGATATTGGTTGCACTCTGGTTACGTTCCTTATAGTAAAATAAGGATTTTATAGAGGAGTTTGCGACTAAAAATATTATGTTTCAACGATACACTGAAGTTTGTCCAGAGACACACTTGCAGCTCGAAAGTAAATTCATAATTGCTCTTGTGTGACAATTACGAATCGTACATTTCAATTAAAGTCTTTGATTAATGGGATAATAGAATCATTTATCTATCTTTCCCACCGTGTGCTTTCCATGAACTTCAACCTCTTCATAGGGACTATTCGTTAATTTAAAATACAGACACAAGGTTGTCTTTAATGATAGGCATTTAAATCATCCAGGGAAAGCTTTGTTAATTTATGATATGCCAGGACTTGCAAAACTTGCCTATGTCAAAGCCATTCCAGTAAAAAATATCACCAGTGGCTTTCCTAAACCTGCATTCATGAAATATGGAACGGGTGGCAATCCCTGGGACAGGAGTCCACACACTTTTCAGTCAAATTTAAACTCACGCCTATCATCCATAGCATCGTCCATGGCTGACAAGATTTTTAACGAGATATAATCAGCTTTTATATGTGAGTAAAATTTTGAAACATATAAAATATGTGGTAAAAGCTTTGTTATTTAAATGTTTTAAACTAAGCTTGTTATATATTGTATATATTGG
This sequence comes from Leptura quadrifasciata, assembly GCA_963675555.1. Taxonomy (NCBI): domain Eukaryota; kingdom Metazoa; phylum Arthropoda; class Insecta; order Coleoptera; family Cerambycidae; genus Leptura; species Leptura quadrifasciata. The sequence continues at coordinate 7,595,660 of OY776675.1, forward strand.
CATTAGTTGAAAGAAAAACACTAGTATCCACAAAACTCATGCTTTAAAAATGATGTGAACAATTTCAAGAATAAAAAATATATATACAAAGTGTCCATAAATTCCGTTGCCAGATTTTAACGGGCAATTGGGTACAAACAAATATTTAAAAACGTTTCTACGAGCAAGAGCTCTTTCAAGAGGGCGCCCATAAAACAGATTTCATTTAATCTCTTCAGATACACTTTAAGTCCGGGTATGCATTTTGGTATGTAAACTGCCTCTAATAAGAGCTAAAGTCTAGTATACATAAACTTGGCGTGTGTTCGAATTGGCATTGCATGTACGATTTCATTTTCTCTGACACATAAAGTTAAAGCAACAGCCCAAAAATATAGTACATGTATGTCTATTTCTCTCTCATCTCTTTTGAGACGAAGATATGAAATACACACTTAAGAGAGAGAGAGAGAGAGAGATAAATAATCTGTGTTTTCAATAAGTTCACAGAAATTCTCAAACACCGAGGATAGCCGCGTTAGTTAAGGCGCGAGGTAGCAATTAATCACGCGGGAATCGCGCCACCGAGTTCGAATCCCGGCTCCGACACTATCGGAGGAAATGGTTGTATGTCCAGGTTTTTTTAATGTATAACCTCTTTCCGCACAAGCCTCTGGCTTCTGGAATTGTAGGTTGTCTAATTTCTGTGTTGTTTATTTATATATATTTATTTTTTGTGGATTATTTTTACTTGGGTTAAAAGTCATCTAACATTAGAGTTAAATTCGTCCTTATATAATAATAATAAATAATAATAATAATAAATATTTATTTTCCAATAGGACTGTTTTCACAGTATAGGAATGGTCAGAGATACATTTTAAAATCTTACAATACAACAATACAAAGTACAAAAATTTAAAATATAATTGTTAAAAAGTGTGACTATAACTATATCTAACAATATTATGTGACTAGGCTAAAATAATAACATCTTATATAAGAAACTCATTTATGGTGTAACAACATTTTTCAATAAGATATTCTTTAATTTTTTTTTTAATTTATGAGTACATAATATATCCTTGAAATTTTCTGGTAGATGATTAAAAAATTTAGTTCCAGCATAAGAACATGATTTTTCAAATGCACTAGATTTATGCTGATCAAGCCTGATCATGTTACCATGACGCGTATTATAATTGTGCAAATCACTATTTTGTTGGTAGGAGTTTAAATTAAATTTCATATGTAATAAGCAGCGATATATATAAATTGAGGGAAATGTCAAGATGTTATATTTTACGAAGAACGGCTTACATGAGTTTCTGGGTATTATGTCGAAAATTAATCTCATAATTCTTTTTTGAGCAATCAATATTCTCTCGGTGTTACTGGAGTTACCCCAAAATATTACATTGTACGATAGATGACAATAAACCAAGGCACAGTAAACATTTAATATACTCGGTGTATCAAGAGTATTTTTGAGCTGCAAGATCGCATAATAGGCACTATTTAATTTTTTACATATGTAGTCAGTGTGTGTGGTCCAGCTTAAATTTGAATCGATAAAGATACCTAAAAATTTAGTTACGGTGGTACATGTGAAAACTGAACCATCCACAATTATTTTATTTATATGGGGACTTTTCCTTTTGCTGGTAAACTCCATACAGACGGTTTTCTCGGTATTTAATATCAAAGCGTTGGTGTGACACCACGTACTAAATTCCTTTATGATACGTTGTACACTTGTTGACAATTCATTTACCGTATCAGAAGCAACGGCTATAGACGCATCATCTGCGAATAGAACCTTGCACTTAGCACTTAGATGAGGTGGTAAATCATTAACGTATAATAGGAATATGAGAGGTCCCAGGACCGAACCCTGAGGTACACCCAAATCAAATTCATAAATATCCGATTTATTTTCATTTAATTTCACACGCATTTTTCGATGTTCCAGATATGATTTAATTAGCGATAAAATATTACCGCGAAGACCAAGTGCATAGAGTTTATCTAAGGTGAAGTCTAAGTTTAGGCTATCAAAAGCTCTGGTTAAATCAAAATATATACCTATATGAAATATTTAAATTATTTTCAGTAGTAAACAGGTAGCTAAAGGTGTTACAATTACAATTTTCTAGTACCTACATAGGAAACGTTTTGTAGTAGAATTATTGTCCTGTTACACCTGAGTGTAAGATACTCGATTAGCGATGGAATATATCCAACTAGATGATAGACCAGTAACAAACAATATAACAGAAATTGGAGAGTACAATGCTCTTTTCAGAATAAAACACACCCTAGCTTACCAGGCGTTACCCATTTTCAGACAATCTCTCTAACCCACCTTCCACCCACAATAATTTCCTCTCGTCCTATCTTTCCTCTCTATAAGATATTAAACATTAAACTCTATAAAATGATATACTTGACAGTTGGAATGCTGTCACCGCGATATTTAGCTCAAACGTTTTTTCGTTGATCTTTGTCCCATATTAACTACCAAAATTAAATCGGTGTGCGCTTACTTTGAGTAATTCTTAAGTTTCAATTGTCTTTATTTCTATTTGGAAATTTGAAACAAAGTATTTCCTTATTCATTCATTACCAGATGAAAGGAGATATGTCTTATTTATATGTTATTTGAAAACCCAAATAATAGGAAAGAATATTATTTATATGTTGTTGTATATAATGCATCTTTCGCCGAACCGGCCATACCCTCTATCCAGGTGCTTCACGTCATGGTTAACTGACTGGGTCCGGGAATTAATTTAATAAAGTCGAGTTGAAATCCTGTTCGTTTCTATGGTTTTTTAAAGTTTATTAGTTATATTAAGAGTTAAAATTGTTCCTTCTAAAAATTTTATTTTATTAATCTGCGCCGCAAGTTTTGTTAACTTCCTTTTTCCTAAAAATTTTTAAGTAAATAAAATCATCTTTTGAACGTGTAGTGGC